>OX276415.1:17463687-18881187 GCA_946251805.1 Cybosia mesomella
AAGGCGTAACATAAGCTACTTTAATTTTATGAAAAAAAAATAGGGTTCTGCGCAAAAGAACTAAAACCCTACATATCGAAATCCACGCCGACAAAGTCTCGAGCACAGCAAGTACTCTATAAAAACGATTCAATTTAGAACTAAATAGTTTTCAGTACCTATTTTTTGCCGCACCATAAAGACTTACAAATCTTTACTAACACATATATTTCTTTCTTCCCACAATACCGGGTCCATGTTATTGGGTGTGAAAAAGCATCTAATGAGTTCTCAAGCTAAAGGCCACTAAATTGTATTATTAATCGTATGTATAACATCTTCATTTCTAGCCTTCGTTTACAGCTTATGGTGGCGTGAAGTCGCATTGACGGGCCTTATAGAATTACGGCATAAAAACATTTTCCGAGTCAATTCGTTCGCTGGCAACCCTGTAAACTTAGACCTGCCCTAACTACATAAGCCGGCACGTTAGTTAGTTAGTTGTTATAATTCGTTGCGATTGGTTCATCTCGCGAGGATTACCGGAATTGTTACAATCATTGACACGTGCCGAAATTGCTTATGTGTAGAAGTAAGTGATAATAGGATCGATCAGTCCGTGCAATGTTTGTGTATTGGAATTAGAAATCTAGAGTTTTAGGTGTGGTATTGTTGAAAGTTTAATTTGGGTCGGTGGCGCGAGTGTGACGCCCCTGGTGTAGCAGGACAGGGTAACCGCTTCCCATCAGACAGGCCGTGTGCTTGTCTGCCAGTTAAGTGCTATAAAAAAAAAAAGACTTCTCATTATTTTAGTCGGATTAGTTTGAAACTACTGCCAAAAAAATAGTTCTGTATTATGTATTACAACATAAAAATGCAGATGTCATCAATATTTTTTTTGAGAACTGTTTTATTTACGATAAAAAATCGATATTAAAGTTTGATTTAAAAAAAAGTACGAAATTGGTTAAAAAAAATAATGGTTTATTTTGAGATATATAAGATAAAAGTGAAACATTATTAGTAATTAATAATTGAACCAGTCGATTAACACTAGGAAATACAGACAGCCTGTATTGAAAAAAACTGATTACTTATGTGTGACGTCACAGAGCGTTTATAAGCACGTGATCAAATCTCAAAAAAAAGTGAGATTTTAATCTTGATTTTTTAACAAAAAAAGAAACTTATTTTATATTGAAAATTAATAAAATATGTTTTTTTTACGGTACATTTTATTAGGATGACAACAATTCGTACAATATTTTAAATATAGTCAAAATGCCTATTATGCACACTTATCAAGTGCCAGGAATATTATAATAAATATTTAAAAAAAAACAATAAAAAAAATCAAACAATTAATGTTTAAAAAACCAGGCTTTAATATAAGATCAAACAGGAAAAGTAAAAAATAATTATTAATGACTTTGATATTTATTTTGTGTTAAAAAGTGTATTAGGGTGCTTGTGGCCTAGGGGTGGTATATTACAATTTGAAAAGTGAATTTTGACACATGGGTTTCACAGAACATAGACATAGAACGTAAACCTCGACATACGAACGTAAATAAAACAATTCTAAATTAGAAGTAATTAGTCAAACAATCTTTAAATGAGTCATAATGTATAGTATTGAGTTGAAGGGATATAATGTAAATTTCCTATTTTAGTTCCTTAGGAATGAAACTTCCGAAAATCTTCCGTAAATGGGTGCTCAGCTACAACAAAAGTCTTTTGGACTGGTTGATGGGTTTTAGGTATTCTGTTGTATAATTTCTTTTATACCATACCTACTCTAAAAAGCTTATTTTATTCACGCAAAACAGTGAATAAAAAGGCCTTTTATTCACTGTTTTGTTTTTATTCACTATTTTGGTGTTTGAATTTGGAACACAAAAATATATCCGGTCTCTATTTCAATGCTTACACAAACTCCTTGCGCTAAGATTCGAAATTCAAAACTCTTTGGTGCAAATAAATTCTCGAGATTTGATTGGTCGATATTTGCGACAAGGAGTTTGGCATTAGATTAAAAACTGTTTTGTGTTTGCTGCCTTTATAGAAAAAAAATAGTGAATTAGCGCCATTTATAATACTTACTGTGAATTGTATGATGTCTTTTCTCGTAGTCATGGTATAAAGTATAGTATGCAACTCCTGAATAAAGTACGAATTTATATCGAGGGCCATGAATCACTCGCGTCGTTCAGGATTCTAACAGTTGAATCACTCGCTGCGCTCGTGATTCAATCATTATAATCCTTCACTTGCTCGTGACTCATCTACGGCCCTCGCTTTAAATCCGTCCTTTATTCACTAGTTGTATAATATACTATTTTTTAAATGTTTTTTACAAATAAATATGAGAAGCAATAAAAGTGGATACCTAATATTTCAGTAAAAAATTCTACAATTAATTTAAAATATGAAGGGATTTTTTTTTAAAGAATATTAGTAACCGAAATTACTAATATTCCCCCTAACCCCTCCAGCTAAGCTAAATTGCTAAAGTGGGTTAACGTCGGTAGTGTAATGGCCAGGATACGAACCCGGGCCCTCTCGATCGTAGGGTCGACTCCTTAACCACTAAGCTACCGACGCTTCAAGATAAGATGACGCTTCAGCGAGACGTCCTAAAAAGTTTGCATTCTACTATTTAAAATATGGAATTATAGTGTTGTTACATCTTTTTGTCTTCTTTTTTTATACCACTAAGGTGGCAGATAATCGTGACGGTGGTAACGATTAATCGAATCATGTGATAAATCGTAAGTTAGCAAGTGAGTTGTTAAACCACGAGTCTTCTATACTCCAAGCCATGAGGAATGAGTTGAGCTATAGCTCAACTCATTCCAAATTCATTCGTATACGATACACACGCAATTTCGTACGTTAATGTTATGAAAATAAGGTTCGAAGCGGCACTCGCCCGCTGGCTTTTTAAGGCGCTGGCGGGGTTTGACGGAGGCAAATCGGTGATCCAATCGGTTATTCTCACAATTGATTTGTAGACACCCAACACTTAACGACGGCTGTCAAAATGCACTTCTTAGATTATTTTAACTTGTAGTATTCTGGTAAAAGTAGTTTAATTTCCCACAGCAAATTTCTTGGAAACTCCAGAAAATATCCTAATAATCCCAGCCTATTTAGGATAGAAAGTCTGCCAGCACTGGTAGGTGTGTTTCCGGCCAATCTCGAGGCGCAAAGACGTGAGGGAGGATATGTTCTATTCATCGTGACAAAATATAGAAGGTAGTTATATTGATTGCCTTTGTAGCGTAGTGGTAGTGCATTCGACTGCTACGTTAGGGGCGCGGGTTCGATTCCCACTCAGTGCAAATATTTGTATGTATGAATATGTATATTTGAATAGGTCTAGGTGTTTCAATGTATAAATATGTATGTATTCACAAAAAGTAATTTTTGTATTAAGAAATTAATTATCGGAAGTTTACGCGAATGTCACACATTGAAATAAAACTATGTTCAACGGATTCTATCGCGATTTATTTGATGTTATTTTATATTTTACATTGATCCCGACGTTTCGGCCGCTTTTCAGCAGCCATGGTCACGGGGAGACTTGGTCTCCATTTTAAACTCCTTACTGGTGGTAGAAATTTGATGACACAAATTTGTCACAAAATTCGGCCGTGTGGGTACCACCGTGTACGATTGCAAAAATCCCTCCATAGTAATCCAATTTCGGTTTGATTGCGTTCAAGGGTCAGCAAGTGCATAGCCGGGCAGGGGGATTGTGGTCGCAGCACTAGTGGGTGTCACGCGGTGCTACGACGACAATCCTCTTCTGATGAGGCCGTCAAGCTGAGCGCCACCATTGTTGACATGGTACGTGTATGTAATGGTGACTCTCTTTCCTGAGGCTTTACCTTCAGCTTACCATCAGGCGAGGTGAAGTCAAATTCACATGTCCTAAATATAAAACAAAAAAAAAAAAAAAAAAATCGCTATGGAATCCGTTAAACATAGTTTTATTTCAAAGAAATTAATTTATCAAGTGACCAGTTAAAAAAAAACCGTCAAGTGCGAATCGGGCTCGCACACTGAGGGTTCTGTACAAAACTGAATTGAGGGACGAACTTAATGTTGTGTTTAATTATAGTATAATATGTTGATTGCGTTGACGTAGAAGTATGTTTTTTCCACAGCTTCAAGACGTTGTATATTTGATTACTTGATATTAATTTCAACTTCATACCTCCACGTGTTCCTGAGAAAAAGGTCTCGATAAATTTCTTTATTTTTGGAAATACGTTAGCATAAGATGTTGCATTATTTTGGTTCAGCATTTACCATATGGCATGAAAACATAGCATTAAACAGTATAATTAAATCAATAAAAAAAACAAAAAAAAAACCCAGTGGCATACGTAACGGACTGCTGAGACGAGGTCTCGAGTTCGATCCCCAGTCGTCCCGGGCACACATCTCTGACTTTTCGTAGTTATGTGTAATAATGTGCCCGGTAGATGGCAATAGGCTCGCCCCCTATTACATTGGGACCTAAACAGAACTGGCGAATCGTGGGTGTCTAATACACCTCTGCCTACCCCTTCGGGGATACAGGCATGAAGTTATGTTATGTTAGTTTATGTAAAAAGTGTTAAAATTTACCCATTAAAATCGGCTTACATTATATATTGGAATTATTATGTAATTCAATGAAATTTTAAAGCAATCAATATTATGTTAACTTTTCCTTTAATTTGGTTTGATAAAAGTTAATATCTAGGATGGGACTTGAACCCGCGACCAGTCCCTTACAGGGGGACTACTCAGATCAACTTAAGCATCGTTAGCTTAGTGGTTAAGGAGTCGAACCTACGATCGACCGAGGTGAACCCACTCATAACACAAGCAATTAAGCTTAGCTGGAGGGGTTAGGGGGAATATTAGTAATTTCCGTTATTAACATTCTTCTTCGAAAAAAAAAAATAACTTCTACTTCTTCTAAATACTTCAAAATTTCATTGAATGAATATGGCGGACTAATCTGAAAATAAAAGTTTAAAAATGAATTAAACTTAATTCATTGTTGCCGTAGTTGGCAAGAATTACGGTAGTTGGCTCCAGCGTCAACCCAAGACATCCTACTAATATTGTAAACGCGAAAATTTGGGGGTTATCCTTTCGAGGGCTTACCCGGGGTGCCCGGCGGACACCGTGCGGTTTTAGTCGATACACGACATAACCACCCCCGCTGGCCAGCGGGGGGGTATCCGAAGGGATTTCCGCACGTAAAAAAAAAAAAAAAAGTATGGATGGATGGATGTTTGTTACTCCTTCACGCAAAAACGGCTGAACGGATGTTACTGAAATTTGGCATAGGGATAGATTATAGTCCGGAATAACACATAGGCTACTTTTTATCCCAGGAATAGGTTCCCATGGGTTGCGGGAATGGGATCAGAATTCAACGCGGGCGGAGCCGCGGGCAAAAGCTAGTATGATTTAAGCAGAATTTCGAATATCTACGACGTCTCCAGGTAGCTCAGTTGGTTAGAGTATTTCCTCTGTAAGGGACTAGTCGGGGGTTCAAGTCCCGTCCTGGTTGAACACTTTTCGGAACTAAATGTATGATATAATTGTTTTAATGATTGAAGATTCTTCTTTTTCGAAGTCGGTTAAGAGGATTACGGCTACAATTCAGCTGCATCTCCAGTGTGGCACAACTTCGGGTTTTGTGAGAGCCACTTACACGCGAAAAGGAACAAAGGAGAAATTGATTTTTTTTAACCGCTTCCTAAGAGATAATGCTAGTTCAGATTAAATGGAGGTGGCTTATTATACTCGTAAATTAGATTGTTGAATATTTTCTTTGTAACATAACATTATTTTTCACGAAGAGGTAGACAGAGGAGTATTACTAACTGGTTTTAGTCCCACCTTTTATCTATTGCCATCACTTGAGCACTTTTTCCTGATTCTAAGCTGCTACTGAGACTTTCAATAACAATATAAATATCTGACTCGAAAATCGAACTCTCATTAAAAGATTCTTGAATTTTGTTATCAAAATTTATGTGACCTCTGTTACAATATTTTTGTATACTACTAACAAAAAGCAAGGACATGGTCTATTTGATGGTACTTGCTTACCCACGAGTGGTCTCGTATAAGAACACAGCAAAAAATCTCACAAATCGAATGTTTTTTTAAAGATTACATACTAGTGGTGGTGTTATCAAATTTCTACTGGTGGTAGAAATTTGATGACACAAATTTGTCACAAAATTCGGCCGGGTGGGTACCACCGTGCACGATTGCGAAAAACCCTCCATAGTGATCCAATTTCATTTGATTGCGTTCAAGGGTCAGCAAGTGCATAGCCGGGCAGGGGGGTTGTGGTCGCAGCGCTAGTGGGACCAGCGGGTGTCACGCGGTGCTGCGACGACAATCCTCTTCTGATGAGGCCGTCAAGCTGAGTGCCACCATTGTTAACATGGTACGTGTATGTAATGGTGACCCTCTTTCCTGAGACTTTACCTTCAGCTTACCATCAGGCGAGGTGAAGTCAAATTGACGTGTCCTAAATATAAAAAAAAAAAGTAACCGGAAATACTAGAATTCCCGTTAACCCCTCCAGCTAAGCTAAATTGCCTTTGAAGGGTTGGGTTCACGTTGGTAGTGTTATGTTCATTATTTGACTCCGGGATCTCTAAGGCTAAGGCTGTCTACTTAACCACTAAACTGCTGACACTACTAGGTAAGGAATAAATCCTGGGAAAAACTAGGTTATACCATGTCTTTTTATTTATGTAATCTCAAGCTCCAAGAATAAAAAGTACTGAACCCAAAATCTTTCCATACTTAATTTATATTCCAAAATCTATCTCCACATAATACTAACATTCTATCGTAGACAACTCGTAGCACCGCTTCCGTAGACATCTACGGCGTAGCCACATTATAAAAACAGTGCTACGAGCGATGTAAGTTTAATTCAGCAATGTATCACTAATCTAGACTTCAAGTGATTTAAAGTACCTATTTATTTTATAAGAAGAAGAAAGAAATAAGATACGTTGCTTGTTTTTCTCGTTAACTTAACTACAAAGCGTGGTGGTAGAACGGTTGACTGCCAAGTCGAGATTCGATTTCCGCTCATTGCAAATATTTGTATGCACGAATATGTCTATATGCATTGGTTTTTAGGGATTTTCTTTAGAAAAGCCCTATTGCTATCGAGTTGTCGTCGTTGCCAATTTTCTGTCACGGTTTTGGGTATGAAGGAGATGAGCTATCGAGTTGCTGTTTTCGGTAATAGATTCGTGCTGAGGTGAACCATTGCAAGATAAAGAAAATATCGCAAAAATCGCAAAAAAAAAAACGCAAAATCGAAAATCCCTTGTATTCGGCTGAGCTCGTCTCAGGAATTCAACTTGTTCTATCTATATATAGAGAATTTATTTATTCTTTAATTTTTACTTTTTATTTTATTCTAATATATTTGTATCTAATATATTTATTCACATTTTAGCACCAAAAATATAAACAATGCTTCGCCCACGTGGAATTCTGAAACAGTGATTTTTTTAAATTTATCTTTTATACAGTATTTCTTTTTGTCTTGCAAACACAAAAAAGATTTAGATCGAAAAAAGTCAACAGCCAGGACGGGATTTGAACTTCCGACCAGTACCTTTCTGGGGAAGAATATTCTGACCAACTGAGCTACCTTATAACAGTTTTTCTCACTAGTGTTATTCACCGGCTAGTCCAGGTGAGCAACAGAGCTTCCTAATCTCAGGGCGCCTTTCACAGAGGTTCTAGGTGGAGCATAGGTCACCTGATCTCCAATGAAACGCAATACACAGTTGTACACACATATATTTAGATACAGAGAAAACGCAAAGACACAGATGGTTATACAGAAGTATTACACATGAATGAGAAACATAGATATCAATAGAAGTGAGTTTAGCAGCTCTAAAATGATATAGACTTAAACAGATAACAATTTTCAACAAACATAACAAATCTTCTCAACAAGGCAGCATCACCCAGTTATTAGCACAGTTAGATTTGTACAATGTTGAGGGTGTGTATTTCTACCTGATGCCAGCCAGTAGTGGCACACCTAGGTGTATAATACACCAGCCTCACGCCGGTCAGCAGTAATAAAGTAACCAGGCAATGATTAAAGGAACGGATACATGACCTTGTTCAGTTCAGGTAATCTTGTGACCGTCAGTGGTTGGGGACCGGCAAAGCAGATTCCGGAGCCTCCCTAGTGATCTGCGTTCTCAAGGTCTCGGCCTCAGAGTATATGTCCTTTTTAAATTGTATAATGGGTTTTCTCCCAGAACTAACGACCCTGTTATGAAGATACACATCTTTTATCAATAACACATCTCCATTATGCGAATAGATTAACAGCAATTAAAAGAACAACTTACTAGATCAAATCTGGGAACACACACAAACTATAACCTCCAAACTGAAGGTATTCTTTGTTGCACTATAAGTATTTCAGACAATAAATTTTCAGAGTAGAGGACTAATGACCTCTTAAATAACAAATAAAAATCGTCGCCCTCTGACGGGGATTTGCTACAGACCGCCACATCGATTGCAACCACCGTAGTTGCGACCGTGTCCTACAGATGGCGCTAACCACAATTAATTCTAAATATCAATTAATTCTGTATATTCAGTAATGTAATCGTTACAACCTGGACAGGTAACAATTCATTTGTTTTCACATTTTCATTTCATTTTTTTTTGTTTTGTTTCTGTTTTTATCTTTAAGTATGCATACCTTCTTGTTTGTAATTTTATTATATTTACGTTCTGTGTGCGAACATGACGTCACGAGTGGCCCTATCTGCAAACCAGCGCTGTGTATATCTCACGGTATGCGTAGCATTTATGCTGAGATAGAGCCTTTTTCGGAGTCGCACAGTAATATTGTTAGATTTTCATGTATTATGCTACTGTATGTTCATTGTGCATGTCCAGAACTAAATGTTTTTCTTTCTAACGTATAGTTACCCCAAGACGTAGGTCGTGTCCAGGTCTCTCTGCCTACCCCAATAGGAGAGAAGCGTGACTTCATGTATGTAAGTAGTTTTGGAACAATATTTTCTAATTACCAAATTACGTAAACGCGTTACTGTGTGGTTTAACTCTTAAACTTCTGGTCGTAATAGCAATTCTCTAACTGTTAGTCATTAGCTGGTAATCATTGCTAAGTGCGTTCGTACGGAATATGCGCAATCAAGGCTGCAGGGTCAACGGCCTCAGGACTGGCGTACTAGGCAATCTCATTTTATTAACTTACACACTAGAAGCATTTATGTGTGAAGAATGTGGTTTGATATTTGAGGACATGGGCCTACTAATCTGTAACAATATATATGAAACAAGTAGCTATAATGATAACCGCGATAATCTCGAGAACGGGTGTTCGATTTGTATAATAATAATAATAATAATTTTTCTTTATTTTCTCACCAACAACCAAAATTAAAAACAATGTTTGCTATCATAGAAGACACAAAAGTTTTGGTTGTGGATCGCTGGAGCCTGTGGTAGGTAATAAAATTACCTGTATTACTGGTCACCAGGATTCCACTTCGACACAGTGACTAAATAGTGCTCAATAAGTATATATAGGAAAGCGGTTTGGTCCCAAAATAAATAGGAACTTATCATTAAAATATACATAAAGAATATAGTTAAATGGCAGTACATGTGTGTGAGCGTGTGTGTGTGTGTGCGTGTGAGGGGGTATGTGTATTGTTATGAGTGAGAGGGTGTATGTGTGTGTGTGAGAGTGCATATGAGGGAGTGCGTAAGCGTATGCTAGAGGGTGGGTGTTCTTGGCTCATAGGCGAGCTATCAATCCAAGACCTCCAGAAGTCCCTCGGTGTCACAATAGTTTTGGCAAAGGAGCCATTCGTGTACGATAGTTTTACATTTGTACATATTCAGACCATACAGACACAAGACCTTGTGAAGTTTGTTATAAAGGTACGGTCCCAGAAAAAGAAAGAATCTCCGGCTAAATGATGTCCTGACCCTCGAGGACTGCGCCACAAGATGATTGCGGCGAGTAAACTCCGGCCGATACTCCGTTATGGCGTGCTGTTTGATAATGATAGCCAGTACAAAGAGCTGCCTGACGGTCAAAACTTGGCAGAATTTATAAAGATCCGTTGTTGGATAAAGGCGAGGCTTAAAGCAACATACCTTCAAAACAGTTCTCTGTGCACGCTCCACCAAAAGAATATTAGTTTTAGCAGCGCCACCCCAGGTCACAATGCAATAATACAGGATAGATTGGCATATCGCTAAATAGACCATTTTCATAACGTTCGGATCGGCCGACTGACGTAACTGCCGGAAAATATAAATGAGTTTCCGTACCCGACCCGTCATATAATCAACATGAGGTTTGAATGTCAAGTTTTGGTCAAGAACTACCCCCAAATATTTAATAGATGGTACCTTTTCAATGAAACAGTGGCTACCAGCTGAGGATCGATCGTCAGTTGGCAAAACAGAGATCTGTAAGGAATCTTCTAAGGGTATGTCATAGTTGCGAATGGAAAAATGAATCACTTTAGTCTTGGCTACGTTTAGGGTCAGGAGGTTTTCCTTAAGCCACTGGCTAACAGTGTTAAATCCATCCTGTGCGACACCAAATGTCCCAGATAGGGTTCCGGAAGAGAACACCAGTGCTGTATCATCTGCGTACGCAAATATTTTTCCATTATCCAGGCTGAGATTGCATAGGTCGTTCACATACACTAAAAACAGGCTTGGGCCAAGAATACTCCCCTGAGGAACGCCATATTCAATGGAAGTTTCAGAACTTGCATAAGGGCCAATTTTAACATACTGAGATCTACCAGTTAGATAACTCTGAAACAGAGACAGTTGGTTCCCTCTTATACCCAGCGACTCAAGCTTAGATAACAAGATGGGAATCGAAACCGTGTCGAACGCTTTCGCGAGGTCCAGGAAGACCGCTACACATTTCTGTTTATTGTCAAGTTTCCTGAATATGTGATCCACTAAGTTGTGTACGGCATCAGCTGTGGAGCAGTTCTTCCTAAACCCATATTGGTTTATGGACAGAACATTATGTGACTCTAAGTAATTAGTAAGCCTTAATAATTATACGCCTTTACTGTGCCTTTTTGTTGTTTTTTTAGCAGAAATCTCTAAGGGGACCCCTCCATCGGCAGTGGAGGTGGTTATGTCGGACTTGAACCTCACTACGTCTCGGGACTGTATGCCGGGGCGCAAGAAGAGATTCCCGACATAAATACAGCTAATAAGGTAACCAACATAATTTGATTCTAAGGTAGAACGAAGGTATAGTTAGTATATAATGTATATATAGATGTATATATGTGCACAGGGTTTGTTTTTTTTTCGTGCCGAAATCCCTTCGGATACTGCCCCGCCGACCAGCGGAGGTGGTTATGTCGAGCTTGAACCGACTAAAACCACATGCCGTCTTGGGTCTTCAGACGCCGGGGTGTAAGGTTGCCCATAGAACATATCCCTCGCACCCCGACAGACCCTGGGCCATCTCCGGTTTCGAGATGGCCCCCTCGGTATGCACAGGGCCCTATCAACTTCTTTGTGGCCCAAGTCAACCTCGCCTACCAGTCGATGCACCTGCTAAATGATGGACGAGGCTCTGGCGCAGGATTTCCACTCTGGGTTAGGAGGTCAGCCGACATACCAATCAAAAATTTTACGGCCTCTGTGGCATAGCGGTAGTGCATTCGACTGCTACGACAGGAGGCGCGGGTTCGATTCCCGCTCAGTGCAAATATTTGTATGCATGAATATGTCTATTTGCATTGGTCTGGGTGTTTCTATGTATAATATGTGTGTATATATATGTGTTTAGAAAAAAAAGTATATAAGTATGTTTATCCGCATTCTGGAACCCATAACACAAGCTAGTTAAGCTATGTTTACTTTGGGTCTAGAAAGCGCTGTGTAGAATGTTGTAGAATATTTATTTATTTATTTATTATTTATAAATCCATAAGCGGACTTTGGGCACTAAACTGCAAACTTAGGACGCAATTGTGAAATTGCTGAGAGGATGACGATGAATGTTATACATGAAAGTTTATGAAGATATTTGAATGTTAGGATGTTTTTTACTTAATCACGCTCAAACAGTTGAACGGATCAGGCTGAAATTTAATGATGGAATGACGTATAGGCTGTAATAAGTTCCCAAAGGTTGCGGGAACAGCATGAGAATTCTACGGGTGCTGCAGCGGGCAACAGCTAATATTCTTAATAAAAAAAACAGTGGCACTCCGGGAGTGCTGACAGAAGTGAAAACTGGAACAATTACGTGTGTATTTTTTTAATCATCAGTAAATATTTACAGATGTGTCGGTAATAGAGTCGCGAATTCAATTGCTTTTTCCCCATTTCAATAATGACCTACGCGCCTTACGGAGTTTTCGCTTAAAAAAAAACGACGGGTTGCACTACGGGAGTGCCGGCAGAAGTGAAAACTTGAATATTAACGTTGTGCATTTTGATATTTTGGAATGGTTAGGGAATAATTTTGCAGGCCGCGGTAGCCTAGTGGTATGGGTAATGGACTGCTGAGACGAGGTCTCGGTTTCGATCCCTGGTTTTATCATGGCACACACCAATGACTTTTCGATGCTTTTCGAAGTTATGTGTGTATTTATCGCAGGTTTATAAGTGCCCGGTTAATGGCAATAGGCTCGCCACCTATTACATTGGGACCTAAACATAAACTGGCGAAATGTGGGTGCTAGCACCTCTGCCTACCCCTTCGGGGATATAGGCGTGAGTTTATGTTATGTTATGTTATGTTATAATTTTGCAAGAATTGCTTTAATTATCAGTGTAAAAGTACTATCATTTATGTGGTAACATACAATATTCATTTATTGCGCTATCGTACACAAACATGACAATTTATATTACATTAAAACTTTAACACTTCAGAATAATATAATATTATAATATAAATATATAGTAGATGCACTTTGTTTAATTTCCATTTTATATCAATAGATTTATGGCACAATATAATATATATAATAGAATAAATATTATAAAAAGTTATATGATGAGAAAAAGTGTTTCTTGGGCCTCGGCCGGAATTGATCTCAGTCTTAATGAAGTCAAGGACCACTCATTAGACGAACGCACCACCAAGGTTATTAAGTACACTGTGAAATTAACGCTTCTATATTTGTTGTCTTACGATCAGTCACGTGGTTTACTGACGCGAGTTTAACCTTTATTACCCATTACAAAAAAGTGCACAACGCCGCTAAAGAAGTTTTCACTTCAAAAAAGAATTGCAAGATTGTTAATTGTTAAAATATATCGCAGCCCTATATTCACCGCGCGTCTAACCATCCCGCCTTAGAACGTAAGCGAACATTAGTTGAACGCATTAGTTAATTATTTTACTAATTACCAATCCACTCACGTATTCCATCTTGAAGCTTTGTTCTAATTAGGAGGAAGGTGGGCGTTATGTGGGTATTATTTTCCACTGAATAAATTAGTAGTAGTAGAAAGGGATGCTTAGATGGTTCGGACACACAGATGATGGAAGAAAGGAGATTGACCAAACATATTTATCAGAAACGAGCAAAGCGGTAAAGGTCCACCAAGGCGTACGCATGCCAATCGAATCGAGGACATTTTGAAGAAAGACCAGGTCATAAGTATCCGTAACGTGCATGTATGAAAACAGTTATGAAAGTGGTAGAAGCGAAAGGCGTATGCCAAGATCGTAGCAAGTGGAAAGATGTTGTCTCTGCCTACCCCAATGTGAAAGAGGCGTGACTATATGTATGGATGTGAATAAATTAGCAGTGCTTGCCCGAGACAGATCAGAACTTGCAAAATTATATTGCTATAAAGAAATTTAATTGAAAATTTATTTATTGATGAAAAAAGTAGTAATGATAAAATTAGTATGTAAAGTAAGTATTGTAAAGAATGTTTTTATTTTGGGAAAATGATTTGTAAGTATTTTTATTTATAAATTATACGTAATACACCTCTGCCTACCCCTTCGGGGATACAGGCGTGAAGTTATGTTATGTTTATGTAAATTATAAATAAATTTGAAAATAATATAAATATAAGGTGCCATAAAATTAGGTCTCTGAATTTGGTGAGATGACTTGGTATTGACAAAATATGTATTTGAAACAAAAAAAAAATATCGGTTAAAATAAAAAATAAAAAAACACCACCAGCGACCAGCGTCACGTGACGCACGTGGTAGGCGTGCAGTTCTTCTCCTCGCAGTAGTCTCCAAGCGGATGTGTGGGAAATACCTAAATCGCGACCAGCGTCATGTGTGCTCGTCGCATCACATGACGCTGGTCGCTGGTGGTGTTTTTTTTTTTTTTTTTACCCGATATTTATTTTTTTGTTTCAAATACATATTTGTCGATACCAAGACATCTCACCAAATTCAGAGACTTAATTTTGTGACACCTTATATATAATAATGAGACGAGAGAGTGGGGCCTGATAGGTCATTATTGTCTGAGCCATTTCCCAACTAAGTTGGGGTCGACTTTCGGCTGAACGGCTGAACTTCGATATTTTATGTAAAGCAAGAAACAAGATTACAAGAAACGTAAAAAAATATTTTTTTTTGTGTGCAATAAATATAAATTTTAATCGAGTAACCGCGACAAGTTCCTTTCTAGGGGGAATACTCCGACGAGAGCTACCTGGACACATTCTGGGTAGCCGAACGTCTCCTATACATACGTGTTAGAGCAACGGGATCCAAGCCTTCTTCGAAAATTCATAGGAATTAACGGAATCAAGGAATCATGTTACAATTTTTAACATCGTTATTAAATTTAGATAATGAGTAACTATGAGGAGTAACTAGCGCAAGGCACTCTTATACCGGGGGTTGCAGACGGCAGTTGCTCTCGAAAAATACACTCTTATAACATAATATAACAAATTATTGCGTTTCTTACGTACCAAATTATGTTTTTACAATTATTTCAAACTTAAACTATGTCTGCAATTCATTCTGCTGTTGCAAAAATTGAGCGAAGTAATTTAACCAGGACCTTTCTAACGGTGATAATTCCTCAATGGCTAGTCCGATTTTCGTTTTTCTTTTTTTATCTTGTGTATATAAACAGATTACTTAATTTAAAACCAATCGCTTGAATGACGCTTTTTTGTTAATTGAAAAATCAGTTTTTTTTTTCCGGTTTTTATCTCCGTGGTACTTTTGATTCTTGATTTTCCTAGCCTATGTCCTTCCCTTCAGTAACATCTTTGCTTGTGTGAAATTTCATTAGAATCGGTTCAGCCGTTTGGGAGGAGAAAATGGTCTAACGAAATACATAAGTCGTCTAAAAGAGAGCTTCACTCTTTCAGAGCTTCACTCTTTCAGAGCTTCGCTCAACAAAATAAACTAAAATAAGTTTAAAAGCAGTACAAATATAAATTATCATAATACCTTTTCCTGATAAAAGCTTTTCTTACTAAAGCTTGGCATATTTGGCACTGTCTCGCTAAGGATGCATATTCCTATAAAAATGAAATAACATTTTAATTCAATTTGTGTAGTGAGGCCGATAATTATACAGCTCACCCTAGCCAACGTTCCGATGTAAGTGTCAGACTGAAGCGGGAAACTATGAATTTTTTCGTTGCGTATTTTTCTTGCACCTTTATACTATAACAACCGGTAAACTTGGTGATAATGTACTTTAGCTGCGCAGAGCGCGTTTTTAGGTCTCTTTAGTGGTCCCGAGGGGGCCATCTTGAAACCGGAGACGGCCCTGGGTCAGCCGGGGTCTGGCACCCTGAAATGCCTTGTGCCTGGGCCACAGCGTCTGAAGACCCGAGACGGCGTGCGGCTGTAGTCGGTTCGAATCCGATATAACCACCCCCGCTGGCTCGCGGTGGGGGGGGGGGGGGGTTTGAAGGGATTTCAGCACGGAAAAAAAGAAAGAAAGAAAAAAGAAGAAAGAAAAAAAGGTTTTTCTAGCAACAAAAAATATTAGAAACATCCTATCCTATCCTACTTACTATTAATATTATAAATGTGAAATTTTGTTAGATGTTTGTAAGTTTTTTTGTTTGGATGTTTGTTACTCAGTCACGCTCTAACGGCTGAACGGATCTGGCTGAAATTTGCAAATATGTTACGTTTTATCCCTGGATTAGATTCCCATTGTTTGCATTAACGGAGTCAGAGACCGTGGACAACATCCAATTTATTATAATCTGCAATCAAAACAATTTGCCTATAAATTCATAAAGTGCTTGCTTTAATATAAAACTAGTATACACCTAACTGCGTCACTAACCTGGAATACTGATAGCGTTTAAGCACATAAACTTATTACCAAGATAAAAAGTTGTCCCGGTCGTACTCTATCTGGGTGCAAAATTTTAGCCGAAATCATTTCGTTATTTCTGCATGATGAATACAAACTCACTTTCACATTTATAATATTAGAACGCGAATAGCCAAATCTAAAGGAGTAAGTGGAGGCTGGACTGTGAGGAGAGGGTCTCGGATACAGTCGGAACCCAACTAACATGACAATGAGAACGGATTATATAAGAATTGATAAATGAAAAAATTAAAATCGCTACATTCTGTGCCTTGCGGCGGACAAATAGTTGCACAGCTTAGATGCAATTTCGTCCGCGGGCCCACTCAAGTATGGTACACCGCGCCATCGCGCGCATTTAATAGGATTTCGAAGGCTTTTACCATCCCCCACTCACGTACGTATCTGGTATATAGCCTGATAGGTTATAAAGTTACCTTGTAACAGAAATATTTTGCATGCATAGCAAATGGTCAGCACGAAAACTTCGCTATTCTGAAAGCGATATGTATTCCAAATAAAATAATATTACACTTTCATTGGCGTGTCCTATGAGGCCACATCAAGGTCTTCAAGACTCAAGTCATCCTTACATGCAACCTGTACACCTGCGGATTGACGGACGAGGCTCTGGCGCAGGTTTTCCTCTCGAGGTTTGATGTTTACATGGCAGTCGCTCTCGTAAAACCAAGCTATGGAGAGTAGTCGCAGAGAGGACCCTGGGCTCCAAAGTGCAGGCTTTGGATGCAACTGGGAAAGGTGCTCGGAAGATGATGATGATGAATTACAATAATCTATCACCATCATGATCATCAACCTATGCTACCTTTTTTTTTTTTTTTTTTTTTTTCGTGCGGAAATCCCTTCGGATACCGCCCCCGCTGGAGAGCGGGGGGTCTCCAGCGGGGGCGGTTATGTCGGGCTTGCACCGACTAAAACCGCACGCCGCCTCGGGTCTTAAGACGCCGGGGTGTAAGGTTACCCATAGAGCATATCCCTCGCACCCCGACTGACCCTGGGCCATCTCCGGCTTCGAGACGGGCCCCCCACTTGCCCTCCACTGTGCCATCTGCTAGTCAGAGGGACACGTGGAAAGCTTCCGAACAGCCCTCAACAGGGCCGCCCTCGCCTCGGTCGGAGCCGGCCGTAGGCGGCAGCGTCTCTCCCGCCCTAGGAGAGAGGCGCCGCCGTCTCCGTTGCCCAGGGTGCACCGCGTGGAGGTCCCCAACCAAGCACCCCAACCTATGCTACCTAGTCCACTGCTGGACATAGGTCTCCCCCAATGAGCGCCATAGCGCCCTGTCTTCAGCTTGCCCCATCCAGCATCTGCCCGCAGTCTTTAATCTATACATATAATAAAATCAATAGGCTCGCCCCCTATTACATTGGGACCTTAACATAACTTGCGAATCGTGCGTGTGTAATACACCTCTGCCTACCCCTTCGGGGATACAGGCGTGAAGCTATGTTATAATAAAATCATAACGAGGTGAAAACTGTACATTGAATATTTCTTCAAAAAATAATGTTATGTTCTTGGAACGATACCAATGCCAAAAAAGTGATTTTTAGGATTTTTGTCTGTTTATCTGTTTGTCTGCTTTTTATTATCGATGTCCGAGCATCACTTGATAACCGCTGAACAGATTCAGCTGAATTTTTTCATGAACATTTTTCTTGGGTATGGTTATAAACTACGCTATATGTATATTATCACGCTATTATAAGTGCGATAGGAGCAGCAGGTAAAGTCGACCAAATCCCTTTATTGAGCTGAGTGAGACGAAGTCGAGCGAAAGCTCCTCATACCAGACTTCAGGATTTTCTTGGTCACAGGTCTCCTCCTAAACTACTAATCCAATCAGAACCAAATTTGGCATGATTAAAGAGGTCAATCAGAGGAAGGTTTATGGATATATTTTGAAAAAATTAATGCTACCACAGAGGAATGATCACCGTTAAAAAAAATCAAGATGGAATTACATAATAACCGCTCGAGACACTGTGACCAAACTATACACGCTCAGAAAGCATGTCCAGAGTTGTGACTTTCAAAAAGAATTTTCAAAATCGGACTTGCTACGGAGGATCGATCACTGTTCAAAATTTTCAAAATCTGATTCACGATGTCTCACTCAGCTCAACATTGCAAGCAGCGATTCGCCTTCCAGACCTAGTTTTATATTTTACATTGATTATTTACATTGAACCTACCTACCTAGGATGCTTCGCGAAGCTATTGAAGAGAAGATGGTTGGAATGTACCACCAGTTTGGGACCCAGTCATTCACCTAATTAATTCCAAGAAAAATCAAAATACAACAAGTCTTCATGACACTCATTCTGCGTGGATAGTAACACCAACAATTCAACATAGTTCGGGTACTTTGAGATAACTTACTCTTCAAACTACAAGACAACAATCATCTTTAGTCTCCCCGTGACCATGGCTGCTGAAAAGCAACCGAAACGTCGGGATCAATGTAAAATATAAAATAACATCAAATAAATCACGATAGAATCCGTTATAAATAGTTTTATTTCAATGTGTGACATTCGCGTAAACTTCCGACAATATCATACCTTGATCTATTCCGAATTTATCGTGAACGAAGTCGCGGGCAACAGCTAGTAATCAAATAGCCATGACGACTTATGTATGGCATGGAAGTAAACGATTCAACGGCTACGGCAGAGGTCGCGGGTTCTATTCCGCTTAGTGAAAATGTATTGGTATTGCTCTGGAAGTTTCTATGTAAAATATGTGTTACGGCCTACTAGCGCCAGCTAGCGGGATCGAGAATGAAGTTCAACGCAACCAAAATATGATTGATATGACATTAGCGTTTTGAATTATATTCGATAAGATACTTTTGGACCCAACCGTATATCACTGCTCTTGTAAATTTCATTATTCGTAAATTAAACATTTTAAAAGGAAAGGACTAAACGTATTCACTTCGAAACCCCCGTTCCTGAATATAAATGGTCCTTCGAGCCGGATCGGAACCAAATACGTAAGAAAATAGAAGATCCAAAGGGACTTTGCCGAGTCATCGTGCCAGCGACTTCATACCAGTGGAAATCAGTTAAACGGTCAGGTATTCGATTCCATCTACTCCGTTCCTATACGATTTGTGTCGAAACCGTAGTGAGCATATTTGTGTAATTCTTGTATAATTTGAGTTAAAATAAAAATAGTTAAACGTAGTACTTTATCCTACCGTACATTATCCTACAGTTCAAAATGGGTGGTGATGATAAATTCGTCCTCAAACTACTGGAAGCACTTCAGTTTCTCCTTCTAGATCACGTATTTATGACCTTCCTGACCTCAAAAAACAAAGAGGCAACTTAAAAGGTAGAATGACTCAGTTCAAAAAATATGTAGATTCTTTTCAAGACGGTAGCCCCTCCAAACTTCAGTTAAAAGAGCTAAAGTTTAGGATGCAGGCAGCTACTGATCATTTTGAAAAATTTAACGACCTAGAAAGTCAGATTGAGTTAGTTTCTTCGGAATCTGAAATCGAATCTAACTTAGAATACGTAGAGGTGTTCGAGTCATTATATTTTAGTATTTTAGCATCAGCTGAAAGTTTAATTGAAAGTGGAGAAGCTGGTGACAGTTCTAGTGATTCAAAATCTAGTAGTCGTTTGTCCCGTGCTAACGTAAAATTGCCTGACATAAAATTGCCTTCTTTCGATGGATCGTTTGATAATTGGCTAGAATATAAAAATTCCTATCTAACCATGATCCACGAACGTTCGGATTTAGACGTAATCCAGAAGTTTCATTACTTGCGATCATCACTGACGGGCGGTGCGTTAGAAGTTATAAGTTCACTAGAATTCACTGCTAGTAACTATAAACATGCGTGGGATTTACTAGAGAAAAGATTTCATAATAATAGGCTGCTGGTACACAATCACTTAAAATCATTATTTACCATGCATCCCCTAAAACAAGAATCGCACATACACATCAGAAAATTAATAGATACCGTACTGAAAAACCTACGAGCTTTAAGCACATTAGATGAACCCACCGAGTATTGGGACACAATTATCATTTATTTAATTGTTTCCAAATTAGATTCATCTACAGAGCGCGATTGGGAAAATCATAAAAGTTCTACTTTTTCCGACCCTAATATGAAAATAAAGTTAGACGATTTGCTTTCATTTCTTAGAAGTAAAGCCGACATGTTAGATATGATAAACGCAAGTCATAATAAGTCGCAAAGTAAACCCGCAAACGTCACAAACTGCAATAGCAAAAAGAATTTACAGTCACATAGCTATGTATCAACGCATCATTCACATTCTAAGAGCAAATCGAATAGCAATAAACGCGTCACTAATTGTCCTTCATGTAACAATAACCACTCACTTTATGCGTGTTACAATTTCTTAAATTTATCTATATTGGATAGGATAAAATTCGTAAGCGAAAAACAATTGTGTCAAAATTGTTTACGATCGGGTCATTCGTACGTTAACTGTAACTTCGGACCGTGTAAGCAGTGTCAAGGCAAGCACAACACATTACTTCATTTAAATGGTTCGAACAGTAATATCGACACAAACATAATGAGTAGCGAGCACTCAGCTACTCGCGATAAGTATGTAGGCAGCGGCTCGTCGACCGCACTTCATTCTGTAACTACCCTCCACACATTCGAAAATGCTCAACACGATTTAGCAAACCCGGAATTTTTACCGGTTTTGTTATGTACAGCGTTAGTAGAAGTTGTAGGTAGTGATAAACGTTTACATTCGGCTCGCGCGCTATTAGACAGCGGCAGTCAACATTCATTCATTTCAGATAATCTGAAACAGCGATTAAATGCGCCTTCCATACAGTCCTCTATATATATTACAGGTGTCGCGCAATCCGTGACGCAATCGAATCAATTATGCGAAATTATTATTCGTTCTAAAATTAATGATTTTACAAAAAAGGTTAATTGTTTCGTCTTGAAGCGCATAACAACCAGTTTGCCCTCGTCGAAAATAAACGTGAACCTTATACGTATACCAAATAACATTCAGCTTGCGGATCCCACCTTTAATATTCCGTCAGAAATCGATTTATTAATTGGTGCGGATCTCTTCTGGGAGTTGTTAGATGGTAATAGCAATCGTCTTAAAACCGGACCATACCTTCAGAACTCGAAGTTTGGCTGGTTATTGTCAGGCCCATTATACGCGAAGGAAATTATAAACAATAGCAATTCCTATAATATTCATTGTAATTTTAATCAATCCATAGACGAGCAACTTAAACGTTTTTGGGAAATAGAAAACTTGCAGCCATCATGTAAGGTTCTTACGAGTGACGAACGCTTATGTGAAGAGTTATTTACTAATACGACAAAACGGATGCTAATGGCCGGTTCTCTGTTCGTATCCCATTAAAAGACTCGCCTAAAACGTTAGGAGATTCGTATAATATTGCGAAAAATAGATTTCTATCTTTAGAGCGGAAACTTGAACGTTCTCCCGAATATAAACATATGTATTGTGATTTTATGAGGGAATACGAAGCATTAGGACATATGTCATGTATTCATAAAATCGACAAGCCGAACTACTTCCTACCACATCACGGTGTGTTGAGAGAGAGTAGTACGACAACAAAGTTGCGTGTGGTCTTTAATGCTAGTGCTGTGACAACTTCAAATAAATCGTTAAATGACATTCAGTTGCCCGGTCCAGCACTACAAAATGACATCTTTTCTATACTTTTACGTTTTCGGCAATATAGATACGTAGCATCCGCCGACGTTGAGAAAATGTTTCGGCAAGTTTTAATACAACCGGATCAAAGAGCGTTACAACTGATATTATGGCGAGAGAAACCAATAGATCCACTAAAGGTTTACCAACTCAATACGGTAACATACGGGACCACATCAGCGCCCTACTTAAGCATGCGTTGCATACGGCAGTTGGCACTAGAGTGTAATGATGACTTTATTTCTCGTATAATAAAAGAGGATTTATTTGTCGACGATCTGATCCTCGGTTGTGATGACTACGATCAGTTATTAATTATTTGTGAGAAAATTTCTGATATTTTGCAATCTGGTTGTTTCCCACTTCGTAAGTGGAAGTTTAATTCAGACGTCACGCGTACCGACTCCGCTCATATGTTTGTTGGTGAACACACACAAAACAAAACTCTCGGTATAGGTTGGTATAACGACAGCGATGAACTGTATTACACTACAAAGGTAAATAATTATTCAAACGTTTCGAGTTTAACAAAACGAGTAATGTTATCCACTATTTCACAAATTTATGATCCGTTAGGTTTGCTTTCTCCGACAGTAATTATTTCAAAAATATTATTGCAAAAGTTGTGGCTTGAGAAACTTGACTGGGACGATCCCGTGTCAACCGACATTGCTACAACATGGAATAATTTTATCCACTCATTAAGTCATTTATATGAATTAAAAATTCCGCGTCATGTGATGAGCGATTATATACAACATAAAGAACTTCACGTATTTACCGACTCGTCGCAAAATGCTTACGGAGCATGTGCGTATGTGCGATCATATAATGATAACTCCGAGGTAATTGTAAAACTATTGTGTGCTAAAAGCAAAGTGGCACCTATAAAAACAATTAGTATACCTAGGCTAGAACTTTGTGGTGCACTCGTGGGCGCTAGGCTTTATAAGAAAATAATCGGTTCATTACAATTGTCCTTCACTAAAGTTTACTTCTGGACCGACTCGACTATAGTGATCGGTTGGGTAGGCATGTCTCCACATCTATTAAAACCCTTCGTACAAAATCGTATCACGGAGATTAACGAACTTACAGGCGATTCAACCTGGTTACATGTTCCTAGCAAGGAAAACCCAGCTGACCTGTTGTCCAGAGGGCTAAACCTTGATTCTCTAATCAGCTGTGATCTTTGGTGGTCAGGTCCGTCTTATTTACAAAATAATAATTTAATTTTACCTAACAATAAATTTAAAACTAAAATAATCGATATAAATAATTTGCCAGAGTTAAAATCACATTCATCTACTCTTACATGCATACGTACAAATGATTTTTTTAAATTCATGAAATATTCGTCATTCAATAAACTGAAACGTGTATGGGCTTACGCTCTGCGATTCATAAAAAATACACGTAAAGATAGTAGCTATAGTTGTGGTGGCGCGTCTTTACAAGAAACCGGTTTTTTATCGGTGGGCGAGCTAAACGCATCGCAGTGTTTACTCGTTCGAGGCGCGCAAAAACAATCTTTTCCCGAATTATACGATTGTTTATTAAATAATGCACCAATTAAAACTACTAGTAAAGAAAATAATCGTATTTCTAGTTTAAATGTGTTTCTAGACAGTAATAATTTAATTCGTATCGGTGGTAGACTGCGTAATTCAACTAATTTTGACTATAATAAGAAACACCCTCTGTTATTGTGTAGTAAACATTATTTATCCGTTCTGTTGGTTAGACATGAGCATAAAAAACTACTTCATGCGGGTCCACAGGTTTTATTATCTAGCTTGCGTGAAAATTGGTGGATATTAGGAGCTAGGAACCTAGTCCGAAAAATCGTGCGTGAGTGTGTTACGTGCACTAGGTTTAAAGGTAAAACCTTGACACCTATTATGGGTAACTTGCCGTCAGAGCGATTGGATGCTGGATATCCGTTTGTTCGAGCGGACGTGGACTATGCTGGACCCATATCAATGATTAATCGAAAGGGCAGAGGCGCTCACACATCAAAATGTTACATTTGTCTGTTTGTTGGGATCACGGGTGATGAAGTAATAAATAATGGACTGTAGTTTTGATGTTTATAATAATATTTAAATAAAGAAAAATACATCGACTTTGTAAGTTAGATGGAACGCGAGTGTCGTGCGCGCCGCTCGTTGATCAAGTGGTGAGACCCCGATCGATCCCCCCTGCGCTCCTCGCCCCGCCGTTCATCCGTCGCCGGTTGCCCCCGTGCCTCGCGCGTGAACATCCTCCCCCCCCTTGACCTCTTCAAAGGGAAGAGGGCAAATGTTGTTGAACGCCCTTGTGATGGTTCCTCTCCTCGTCTTTAGTTCCGCCACCCTTGTCACGCCGTCCGGTCCTGGATAGGTGCGCACCACGCGAGCCAAAGCCCAAACTAGCGGTGGTAGCGCCTTGTCCCGTAGAAGCACGAGCATCCCTTCAGTGAGCTGGCCAGAAGAAGTGGACCACTTGGTTTTCTGTTGGAGCAAGGAAACGTACTCATGAGAGAATCTTTGCCAGAAGTGCTGTCGGATGCATTCAATCCTCTAGAAGCGGTCAAAGCAGCTGATGTTCTTCTCAGGAATCTGCGGACACGGTACAGACGTAAGTGGTCGTCCAATTAAAAAATGGGAAGGAGTCAGAGCAGAAAAGTCAGAAGGATCAGAGGAAAGAGGTGTCAAAGGACGAGAATTTAAAACGGCTTCAATTTGACACAGACAGGTTGCCAATTCTTCATAAGTGAAGTTAGTGAGACTTAGCAACCGCCTTAAATGATGCTTGGTAGAGCGAACTGCAGCCTCCGCCATTGAATTAAAATGAGGTGAATAAGGAGGTGAAAATGAAAACCTGATGCCCTCACGGGACATTTCACATGCAACATCGGAAGTCGAGTCAGCTAGGAATTTTTGAAGGTCATTATTGGCTCCGACAAAATTGGTGCCGTTATCTGACAAGATGCTATGCGGTTTGCCACGACGAGATATGAAGCGATTAAGTGCTGCTATGAAGCCCTCTTTTGTGAGGTCAGTGACGGGCTCTAGATGCACTGCTCTGGTCGCGTGACAGACGAAGATGCACAGGTAGGATTTTGTGAGCCTACAGCCCCGACCTTTCCGGTCGGCTATGAGTACTGGACCAGCATAGTCTACGCTGCAATTAAAAAAAGGGTATTCGAGGCTGGTTCTAGTTGTAGGTAACTGTCCCATTATGGGCTGTACATTTTGACATTTGAATCTAAAACATTTAACGCATTGTCGGACTATTGATTTCGCGAGATTCCTGCCACCCAACGGCCAATACTCAAGACGCAAATGCGCTAATAACAGTTGAGGACCTGCGTGTAGCATTTTTAAATGTTGCATATGAAATAGTGTTTTAGTTAGATGGTGTTTACTACAAAGCAATATAGGATATTTAGTGTTGTAGTCGTACGGAGAATTGTCGAGTCTACCACCTACTCGTATGACTTTTTCGGAATCTAGAAAAGGCGTTAGTGAAATCAATCTATTTTTACGCGGTAGAGGTTTTCCCGACTCTAAAAGATGTAATTCCTCTGGAAACATTTCTTTTTGTGCGCTGCGTAGTAAACACATCAATGAATTATTTAACTCATCACTAGAAAGAGCGCCTTGTAATTTAGAATTAGGATTTTTAAATTGTAAATAAATCTTTTAATGTAGGCTAAGACTCTTTGCAGGCGATTAAAATTGGAATAATAATAAATTAATGATTGCATGATATTTGTATGCATGAATATGTCTATTTGCATTGGTCTGGGTGCTTCTATGTATAATATGTATGTATTTACAAAAAAAAAAGTATATAAGTATGTTTATCCGCATTCTGGAACCCATAACACAAGCTAGTTAACTATGCTTACTTTGGGTCTAGAAAGCGCTGTGTAGAATGTCGTAGAATAATTATATATTATATATATTATATTATATTTATTTGTATTATTAGATGATTCATGAATAAAATTTGAAATCACTTCTGGTAGATCTTGTTTCCCGTTAGTAGAGGGCATAGTAGGCCAGTCGTGTTCATGACTTTGTAAAAAGCTCGGGCCTGACCACCACAGATTAATTACACCGATGGAATCGGCCTTCGCCCCGCGAGAAACAAGATCCGACGGATTGTCTTTCGACGGTACGTACCTCCACGTGTGACTGGTAGAATTTTCATGAATTTCATTGATTCGATTACGCACAAAGGGCTTGAGTTGATTTGAAGGAGTATTCAACCACCCGAGTACGATCATCGAATCACACCAAAAGAAACATTGATTTATAGGCATAGTTAATGACTCAAAAACAGTTGTACACAGTCTTGACCCTAATAAAGCGGCACAAAGTTCAAGCCGTGGGATTGTAACTGATTTTATCGGTGCTACACGGTTTTTGGACATTAGAAGACAAACCCTAAAAGAGCCAGTGTGACTTATGGATCGAACATAAATACATGCGCCATAAGCTTTCTCAGACGCATCACAAAAAACGTGAATTTCGTGTTTCACGCACGTATCGATAGAAACCCATCGAGGAATATTCAACAAGTTTAAGCTAGGAAGTGTTGAAACAAATGTCGACCACATATCAATTATTTCCTTGCAAACCTCATCATCCCACTCACACTTATTTACCCACAGTCGTTGCATGATCGTTTTTGCCTCGACAATACAAGGGCCGACTAAGCCTAGGGGGTCAAATATTTGACTAATAACTGACAAGATGTGTCGTTTTGTGACTTTTTGTATTCGGTCAATATTAATTGAAAACGACAAGGAATCAGAGCCACATAACCAGTTTAGGCCTAGAGTTCTAGAAGATGTGTTGTGGTCTGAAAGATTTAAAGAAGATAAGTTATCCTGTTCGTATGAATCGCCCAAAAGGGCTTTTAGAATTTGTGGGCTGTTAGATTGCCACTTTCGAAGAAGAAAATGCGCTGACGATGAAATTTTTGTGACCTCTTTAACGTGTGTTATTGTCGCAGGAATAGAAGGACCCCCTCCCAGAAAATCGTCCACGTAGAAGTCACGTGATATTGCTGACTTCACGTCATCAGTCGAAGCTGCGTCCGCTAGACTCACCAAACATTTGGTGGCTAAGTAAGGAGCTGACGCGGTCCCATACGTGACCGTGTTGAGACGGTATGTTTTCAGTGGCTTTTCAGAGTCACTACGAAAGACGATTTGTAGGAGAGGCCTTTGTGAGGGTGTGACTTCGATGCAGCGATACATCTTCTCAACATCCCCGGAGACGACGTATTTATGCTGCCGAAATCGCAACAAAATCGACAGTAGGTCATCTTGTACTTTAGGACCTACCAGTTGTAAGTCGTTGAGAGAGATACCTGAGGAAGATGGCGCTGATGCATCGAAGACACTTCTCAACTTAGTTGTAGTGCTTGACTCTCTTATGACACCATGGTGTGGTATGAAGTATTCGACGTGACCTGATTGTGGTGCTGGGTTGTTGATGGTTTCAGTCATGTGACCTAGGCGTTCGTACTCGTCCATAAAGTCAACATACTTAGCCTTGTAGGCCGGATCACGTTGAAAACGTCGCTCAAGAGATAGGAAGCGGTGCTTAGCCATGGTGTACGAGTCCCCTAAGACCGTAGGATTGGCCTTTAACGGCATCGTAACAATAAATTTGCCATCCTTGTTCCTTACTGTGTTCTGTGTGAAGCTTAACTCGCACGCTCTTTCCTCCTGAGATAGCGAATGTTTTGGAGAAATAGAGTCAAGCTCCCAAAATTTTGACAAGTCTGGTTTGTCAATGGGATTGGCAAAATTACAAAAATGTGAGCGTTGAGAAGAGGATGAACTTCCTTTGAAAACTGGACCGGATATAATCCATCCAAACTTAGTCTCACATAACTTAGGCATTTGTTGACCTAAGTCGATAGAAGCGGAGCCTACGACATTCCAAAATATTTCAGCCCCTAGGAGGATGTCAATTACTGACGGAATATTGAATGTGGGGTCAGCTAAACAAAGGCTTGACGGGATAAGAATATTCTCAATATTGACAGTAGAGGAGGGCAAAACTTTTGTAATCTCAGGCAAAATTAGGCAGTTCAAATTAATCTTATAGTCACCGTTAGAAGACTCAATGCTGAGGTGGCAAGACTGTGTACTATAAGAAGACTGTTGATTGATACCTGTCACAGTGGAAGTTGAATTGCGTCGTAACAAACCCAGTTTGGTGCAGAGGCTCTCCGTTATAAGTTCGCCGTGCTGCCATTGTCGAGCAGTACTCTAGCGTTGAGTTTTTCACCGTTGTGGCTGACCACCTTTACGATAGCTGTGGACAGTAAAATATTGGGTGTACTAATAATCTGCCTAGAAGTATCTGCAGATAAAGCAACACTAGTAGAAATAGATGGCATTGGGTCTTGATAAGTTTGCGTAGTCGGTTCAGTATGCAAAAGCGTATTATGTCGGGCCTTGCAATATTTACAACCAGATAATCTACATTTTTTGGTAGTATGACTTGAGCGCAAACAGTTTAGACAGACCTTGAAATCTTTTGCCTTTTGTAGACGGGATTCAACAGATAAGGCTCTAAATGACTCGCAAGTATAAAGCAAATGATCATTAGTGCACAAAGGACATTTAGTTAATTTATTTTGGAAGTTATTGTTATTATTTTGTAAATTTTTATTGTTATTTTGTACATTGTTAGTTGATAAGTTTCTATTTTGTAAATTATTATTGTTTGAATTTTCTCCACTAGTGTTAGTAACTATAAAGCTTTTTTGTTTATTATTCTGATTAAGTGTGTTCAATTTAGATTGGTTATTTTCCAAAGTTTCCAGTAAATCAGCCTTGTTAGATATAAATGTAGAAAACTGCGTTAGAGTTGGCGAACTAGACAAAGCATTGCGATACTCTTCCCAATGCCTGCTAGTAGTAAAATCAAGCTTTCTAGATATCATAAATATTATGAGAGTATCCCAATGCTCTGTAGGCTCTTTTAATGTCTTGAGTGCCCGTATGTTTTTATTAACAGAATCAATAAGCCGTCGTAACGGTGAAGACGATTCTTTAATAATCGGTTCGACATCAAACAAAGCCTGTAAGTGGTTATTTACTAAGAGGCGACTATTATTGTATCGTTCACACAACAGGTCCCAAGCCATTGCGTAATTATCGCCTTTAAAATCTATATTTTTGATGATCTCTGATGCTTGGCCTTTAAGTGACGCACGGAGGTAGTGGAACTTGTTGATGTCGTCGATACAATCACTATTGTGTATTAATGAAAGGAAAGTATCCCTAAATTCCAGCCAATACACATAGCTACCATTAAAGTGTGGCAAATCAATTTTAGGTAAGCGCACAAAATTATTTTTAAACGATGCACCTGATTTGGAGCCCGCATCAGAACCCGCCTCCGAAGCGCGCTCAGCAGCGCAGGCTGCCAGCGCCTTGCGAGCTTGAGCAAGTTGGGAGTAATATCTCTCCTCAAACTTAACTCGCTCCTCATACTCGCTGTCAGGGGTCTCCGAAGCTGACTCGATCTCCATCTGCAACGCGTCATAGGACTCGTATAAGGCTTCAAAGGTTTTTAAACGAGCTTCTAAGTCTATTTGTTGCAGTTCTGATAGTTCCTTGGAAGATAAGAGGACCTTTAAATAATTTTCAAAATTTGTGAGCTTAGCTTTCATGCCACTTCGCTTTTTAATATATTTTTCTAAAGTCGTCATGTTGAAAAACAGGTGTAAGCAAGTAAGCAAATGTGCAAAAACTGTAAATGTGGGCACTAAATTAATAAAATGAAAATAGCCTATTGACTATAAATGCACAGTTGTTAGCAACAAAGAACTGTAGTAAACAAAGGGCCAGCTGCTATGCGTAGGTACTATGTCAGCCGGGCCGTTACCTTGACGATTATGTAAGCGCTGTGCGATAAGAAGTTACAGGTAGCAATAATAACGTGAATGCAGATAGGTAAATCAGATGATATATTTTTACTGTGAATGCAAGTAAAAAGGCTAGCAATTATATCTGGTCAAATGAGAGGCGAAGAATGCGATAGTATGGAGAGTGGAAATGGAAATTATTAATTTAAACACTGATTTGAAACAATAAACACTGGATAGGAAAAGGAAATAATTGGAACGAACTCACGGATGTCTTTAACCGTCCTTATTCCTTTCCTTGTACACGATGAGCACGATGACTTGCAAGAAGCGGGTGACACGTCGGGTCCAAAGTCCAACCAAGATGACACGATGACTTTTGTTGCTTTTTGCTTGCTTCTTACGGTAGAAGGACCATTTGTTGGGATCACGGGTGATGAAGTAATAAATAATGGACTGTAGTTTTGATGTTTATAATAATATTTAAATAAAGAAAAATACATCGACTTTGTAAGTTAGATGGAACGCGAGTGTCGTGCGCGCCGCTCGTTGATCAAGTGGTGAGGCCCCGATCGATCCCCCCTGCGCTCCTCGCCCCGCCGTTCATCCGTCGCCGGTTGCCCCCGTGCCTCGCGCGTGAACACTGTTTATATGTTTTCTTACTCGAGCAATACACCTAGAGCTTGATACCAGTTTGTCCACTGACGATTATATTTTAGCACTTAAGCGTTTTATTAGCCGTAGGGGTAAACCGAAGGCAATTTATTCCGATAACGGGAAAAATTTTGTAGGTGCATCAAGGGAGTTATCATCATTCCTTTCAAAATTTTCTGTTAAAATAAGCGAGTTTGCCGCTAACGATGGCATTAAATTCCATTTCATCCCCCCGTACTCACCCCATTTTGGCGGATTGTGGGAAAGTGGGATAAAGTCGACAAAACATCATTTACGTCGTACTGTAGGCAATGCTAAATTAACATACGAGGAACTCAGTACGGTTTTAACACAAATTGAAGCCGTTCTCAACTCCCGTCCGTTGTCACCCTTATCCTCTGATCCTAACGATTTCACTCCTCTGACTCCCGGTCACTTCCTTATCGGCCGACCGTTGACTGCTCCACCAGGTGAAGACGTCACAGATGTGAAGACCTCACGACTCACACGCTATCACCGAGTCGAGCAGTTGCGCCAGCACTTTTGGAGGCGATGGTCCAGAGAGTACGTGTCGGAACTCCAGCAGAGAACCAAGTGGAAGTCACATAAAGGCGACATTGATTTAGACAGCTTAGTTCTAATCAAAGAAGATAACCTGCCGCCCCTCAAATGGCGACTAGGACGAGTAGTCAAGGTGTACCCAGGCGACGACGGAGTTTCCCGGGTTGCCGATATTCGTATTGAGACTGGAACTACGAAGAGGGCATTCTCTAAAATATGTCCTTTGCCGCTGCAGTCCGAAAACGTGGAGATGGCAGTTCAACCGGTGTTGGAAGATGATTCTTCCAAGGGCGGTGGCGATGTTACGGCCTACTAGCGCCAGCTAGCGGGATCGAGAATGAAGTTCAACGCAACCAAAATATGATTGATATGACATTAGCGTTTTGAATTATATTCGATAACATACTTTTGGACCCAACCGTATATCACTGCTCTTGTAAATTTCATTATTCGTAAATTAAACATTTTAAAAGGAAAGGACTAAACGTATTCACTTCGAAACCCCCGTTCCTGAATAATATGTTTTTTTTTAGATATATTAAGCCCGTTAATAGACATAGATAGAAAAGAGTAGCCGAGCGGTTTGGTTCTTGATGGAATTGTTTGCACTGTATAAGGATTTTTTTGCACATGTTGTCCTGTATAGGAAAGGAGAGGGTGGAACTAATTGGAACAGCTCATCGGAACACTCGCTATGGTAGAGGTGGTAAAATACTGCCAAAAAGGCAGTATCTCTACGCAACTGCATAGGTTCGAACGTGTTGGCGACGTCAGGACTTCCATGGACCACACATCACTGCAATCTCTCGAGAGCATCTAGTAAGTACTGAGCGAAGCCATTCCAGAGATGAGAGCATTATTCCATGCCAGAACGAAATTGTGTCTTTTACAGAAGACACCGCTGAAAAAACTGTCTTACTTTGTTCAGGACTCCAAGTTTACGCGGGGCTGTTCTATTCTCATAGGCGTAGAGGTGATAATCTCGACGTTCATAAGCGTTACCTTATGACCGATATGCATGAAGATTTTTAGGTTTAGATTGCATTGTTTTTAGGGTTCCGTTGACAAATGGCAAAAAACGGAACCCTTATAGATTCATCATGTCTGTCTGTCTGTCCGTCCGTATGTCACAGCCACTTTTTTCCGAAACTATAAGGACTATGCTGTTGAAACTTGTTAAGAAGATGTATTCTGTGAACCGCATGTAGATTTTCTTACAAAAATAGAAAAAAAAAATAAAAAAATTGAGGGTCCTCATACTTAGAACTGAAACACAAAATTTTTGTTTTTCGTCAAACACATACGTGTGGGGATCTATGGATAGATATTCAAAAATGATATTGAGGTTCCCAATATCATTTTTTTCTAAACTGAATAGTTTGCGCAAGAGACACTTCCAAAGTGGGAAAAAGTGTGTCCGCCCCTAAAAAAAATATATAACCTCAGCTTACCATCAGGCGGGGTACAGTCAATTGGACGGACTAAATATAAAAAAAAAAAAAAAAAAAAACAACATAAACTCACGCCTATATCCCCGAAGGGGTAGGCAGAGGTGCTAGCACCCACATTTCGCCAGTTTATGTTTAGGTCCCAATGTAATAGGTGGCGAGCCTATTGCCATTAACCGGGCACTTATAAACCTGCAATAAATACACACATAAATTCGAAAAGCATCGAAAAGACATTGGTGTGTGCCATGGTAAAACTTGGGATCGAACCCGAGACCTCGTCTCAGCAGTCCATTACCCATACCACTAGGCTACCGCGGTTAATATATGATGTACACTTCCATTGTTTCCTTCCATCATTTCCTTGTCATGTAAACTTCCATCGAAAATTGGTTTGAACGAGATCCAGTAAGTAGTTTTTTTTAACACGTCATAAATCGTAAACCGCAATTTACCTTTCATTCAGGCAACTCAAATATAAAAAAATTACTAGCTGCTACGGAACCCTTTATGGGCAAGTCCGACTCGCACTTGGCCGGTTTTTTTCATTTTAGATGCTGCTGTTTGAAAATGTCCTAGAATATTTATTCAATCGTTGCCCAGTCAGCTCCAATATCAAGAGGCAAGTGAAACATCTGACGTAATTGCTATACAAGACACACATTGTGAAAAAAGCAACCGACTCCGGTAGTATAAAACTCAGTTATAGAGGATTTAATTGGATCAAGGCAGATTTCACCTTTGTTGGGTATGGGGCTCAGTAGAGCTCAACGGTAATCCAACTACAATCTGTGTTGAGGACGTGTGGCGTACGGCTTTCTGTCCGTATACTGATATTTTTTTTATTGAAGCGTTTGAGAAAGCTAGCTAGGTAGCTTGTGTTATCGGTTCTAGAATGCGGATAAACATACTTGGGTACTATTTTAAAAATATATATATGTTATACATAATAGAAGCGGCGATAGCCCAGTGGTGTACGTAACAGACTGCCGAGACGAGGTCTCGAGTTCGATCCCCAGTCGCCCCGGGCACACACCTCTGACTTTTCGAAGTTATGTGTATATTAATAATAATGTTGATTATCGCTCGCTTAGTAATGTGCCCGGTAGATGGCAATAGGCTCGCCCCCTATTCCATTGGAACCTAAACATAACTGGCGAAACGTGGGTGTAATACACCTCTGCCTACCCCTTCGGGGATACAGGCGTGAAGTTTTGAAGTTATGTATATACATAAAAACACCCAGACCCATGCAAATATTATTATTTATGCACACAAATATTTGCACTCGCGCACGACGCCATTTTGTGATGATTTTTTAGGCGTTCAGGGTTCCGTAGTCAAGTAGGTATGCACGTACGTCCGGCCACAGTTGAGCCTCGATACCCTTTGTTCTAGAAATCTCAAATTTGGCATGGTTTACATAGTAGTAACCGCCCACAAAGTGGTAGAATAAAATATTGAATAAGAATTTAGAATAAAAATCTGAGAAAATCCTGGGTTCTTTAAGCGGGGCGTGAAATATCATCTGTCGAGGCCGTTAAGGTAGGGGCCCACCATTCTAGGGACAATCTCTGGAAATGGCGGCCACTACTTTTTGGACTTCACCTCAGCTTACCATCAGGCGGGGTGCAGTCAATTTGATAGACTAAATATATTAAAAAAAACATTTTTGTGTCCCCCCATCCCCCACTCTGCCAGTCTGCCCAGGATTGTAGGTAGAAGGGAACACGTGTGTGGGTAAAGCATTCCAGTGCTTTATGGTCCGACAAAAAAAGGAGTCACCAAACCGCTTGGTTCGCGATGGTATCGATTGTACTGTATGAGGATGACACCTAAGTCCTGCACGTGTCGTTCGGGGCAAGAAGGGAGAAGGAGGAATCAATGGGAATAGCTCATCGGAACTTTCACCATGGTATATGCGATAGAATACTGCCAAGGAGGCTATATCTCTACGCAGCTGCAGAGGCTCTAGAGTACTAGTGACCTCAGGACTATCAATGATCCGGACTGACCGTCGCTGCAATCTATCGAGAGCGTTTAACAAGTAGGTACTGAGCGGAGCCATCCCACAGGTGAGAACAGTATTCCACGCAGGGACGAACCTTTTTTTTTTTTTTTATCGTGCGGAAATCTCTTCAGATATCCCTCCCCCCCCCCGCGTGCCAGCGGGGGCGGTTATGTCGGGCTTGAACCGACTAAAACCGCACGCCGTCTCGGGTCTACAGACGCCGGGGTGTAAGGTTGCCCATAGAGCATATCCCTCGCACCCCGACTGACCCTGGGCCATCTCCGGTTTCGAGATGGCCCCCTCGGGTTTGGGAACCACGGTGTCCCCGTCTTGCCCCGGTTTGGGGGAGGGGCGCTAGTCGCCCCATCGTCCCGGCCTGCTTCTGCTGGGGTGACAGGTGGCCTCACCCGCCACCCCCAGGCCTGCGCTCATGGAGGACGGAGGTCGTTAAGCGACCTCCGGCGCCTGAGTCGCCACGCAGGGACGAACCTGAGTCTCATATAAAAGACACCGCTGCCCGGGCGTGAAAAACTGCCTCACCCTGTTCAGCACTCGAGAGTTTGCGTGAAGCTGTTTTAATAACGCTCTCAATGTAATTTTTGTTGTTAAGCTTGCAGCGAACGTCCATACCGAGCATGTTGATACTGTCCTGTAATAGTAGTGTGGTGTGGTGTGTTCCGAAGAGTTGGAAGGGGAAGGAAAGGAGATAACTTTGCTGTAAACGCGCATGCCTGTGTTTTCTTGGCATTGAACTTGACCAGGTTCTCAGATCCCCATTTGGAAATGTGGTCTAGGTCCCCATCGAGCTCAATGACAAGTTGCCTGAATTGAACTCGGGAAATGACCGAGGTGCATGCGATTTTAGTTACCTGTGTAGATGGGCTAGTGATGCGGCTTCGTGAGGCAATTTGTAAAGCGACTAGCCGCACGGTGAAAATCGACCCGTGTAAGGAAAGCTTTACGATCGAGAGGAGGTGGGACTCAATTCCCTTCTAGAGACCTTGAACAGGTACTTTCCGAAGGTGCCGTGCCCGGAAAGCACCTCCGTTAGTCGAAAAGAAAGGGTCCTGTGCTGCCGCCCTGCCCACTCGACAAAGACCAGCTAGAGCGGATTCTCAAGGCTTCGCGCCACCCGTAAATCTCCTCGGGCGGAGGCCGTCTGCCGCCGTCCACCCAGTATTCCGTCATCATTCAATGAGCCCTTCCGCGCCCAAGTCCCACGTACGAGTTCCAGGCAACGCGCATGCCACCGCCGGTTGATACGTTGCGATATCCGTATGACCTTGACCGCCATAACCCTCTGAGGGCACCAAAGTCGCAATACTCTCAACGTTCAAAGCTGCACGTGAACCCACTCCTAACACAAACAAGATAGTTTTAGCTGAAAGGGTTAGGGGGTATATTAGTAATTTCCGTTACTGATATTCTAAAAAAAAAAAACAAATCTGTGTGCAAAGCAAAGATTTTTGGCAACTGGCTTCCCATATTCTGTAATCGAAGAGGCTAAAATACGAAAAATTAAGATGCTGTATGCTGGCACCAATCGATAGGATCCATCAGCAGGATAAAATCTCTCTAACAAACAGTAAATTAAATAAAAGAAAATCCATGAAATCTAAACTTATAAATTCAATGGGACAAAATAAAGCCTTTTATTTAAAGGTCCATCAGACAACAATAACATTACATATTTAAATGACTCATGCCTCGCGCCAACCTGAGAAAAAATCTAAATTACAAACTACGAACAAAGTTCAGTCATTTAGTACTAATTTTAATACATACGTCAAGCACAGACATTAAAAGCACTTTGAAGACATTTTAAAGTACTTTTACTCAAAGGTCCATCAGATACCTTATTAACAACAACCTGGCCCTCCCCAGCTTTGCCCGTGGCGTATTTCAAACCCCCGTTGCACCCCTTCAACCCTTACATGCCCGTCATTTATTAGTTTTTATATAATGTGTATTGCTGCTCCATTCCCTTGGATAACCTGTGACACTCACAAATAATGTAGCTTTCTTTTGGCAAAAGATTGGTTCAGTAGATCCCCAACCTCACAAACTCACAAACTTTACTTCTTTATAATATTAGCATTTATCGTTCCATATTTAAATTCCTCTTGCCTCACATATGAACACCTCATATGCTGTGGCGATACCACATATACCCAGCGCCATCTAGTGACAACAAGTTGAACTACTCAATACTACTACGTCACTACCATTCTTGAATCGCGAAAGTGAAGTTCGTGCGCTGGTATAATATATACAACATCCCAACGGCAACCGTTGGGCTGCGGCCCGCCAGGCGTGATCACCTTGCAAAGGATTATGGTGGTAGAGTCAAGCAACAGTCATTTTGGCCGTTGCATGAATGGGCCGACTCGACCGGGGAAGCACCACCCTCTCACAGAATTTCGACGCCAAGTAACAGTATTTGAACTGTTGCGTTCCGTTTGGTGAGTGAGAGTACCGGAGCCTAAACTCCTTTCCCATCCCCTCCCAAACTCCTTTCCCATCCCCTCCCATACTCCTTTCCCATCCCCTCCCAAATTCCTTTCCCATCCCCTTTCCTTTACAGGGTCGGCAGCGCGAGTGTGACGCCACTGGTGTTGCACACGTCTATAAGCCGCGGTAGCCGCTTCCCATCAGGTGGGCCGTGTGCTTGTCTGCCACCTTAGTAGTATAAAAAAAAAAAAAAAGGAAGGATCCTACGACCACGTAGGATCCTTCCTTTGTGTTGGAGGAACATCACACCCCTTTTCTCCACAATGCAAGCCAGTCACCTGCTGATTATCAGACGAAGATCTGGTGCAGCCTTTCCTCTCAGGGTTCTGTGGGCAGACGGTAGTCATACACCTCAACCAACTACAACACAGCCTAGCCTAGGTGGGAAAACCACAGCAGTGTATTCCCAAGCTGTGGTTTTCCCAAGCGAATACAAAATGGAATTCTTCAAGAAGGGCATTAGAAGGGTTTTATAGGGTCAGCAGCGTGAGTGTGACGCCCAAAGTGTTGCACATACCCATAGGCCACGGTATCCGCTTGCCACCGCCTTTTTTTTTTATTTTTTCGTGCGGAAATCCCTTCGGATACCCCCCCCGCCGGCCAGCGGGGGTGGTTATGTCGGGCTTGCACCGACTAAAACCGCACGCCGTCTCGGGTCTTCAGACCCCGGGGTGTAAGGTTACCCATAGAGCATATCCCTCGCACCCCGAATGACCCTGGGCTATCTCACCACTAACAGCATCGCTCATCCTGTCTCCTCTGAAAGCAGAGGAGTACGGAGAGCGATGTGTTCCTGCCACGTTGGTTATTGGCCATGCCAATGCCTACCCTATAAAGGGGAAGCCATTGACTGCCGCCCAGGGTGTACCGGCCGCTCCGATTCCGTTCCCCCCGGACTGCAGCGGGATCGGAATCGGAGCGACACTCGAGGAGGTTACCCAACACACACCCCGCCGTGTACGTGCCTGCCACCTAAATGGTATAAAAAACTAAGTAAATATGTGTTTCCTGAAAGGTCAAGATACTATTCCAGTCAAGAGACTCTAAATAGAAGGTCCAACAAGGAGCAAAGTGTATTAAAATTTTAATTATAAAATTTCATTGGAGTGTTTCCTTCTTTACATAGGAGTAAATTCAAAAAGCTTGCAAATTTGAACAAACACTAGGAACGAATATAATTAGTGTGCTTACACTACCGCTTATGTAAATCACACGATTTATTCCAATGGTATATTTAGTTTAATGGGTGAGCTATTATTTTAATAAAACTTTGTAAATTTAATTTAATGAAATTTTGAAGCAATTAGTGTACTAACTTTTACTATAGATTTATACGAACTGCAAGCAGAGGGTAGAAGTTGGCTTTAATAGTGTCGTACCTTGTACCTCGACTGGCCTACAAATGTTGCATTCAGAGAATATGCAATTTGGGAGCGCATTATCACCCGTGCAAACTAATAATGTTATACGAAATGTTGTTTATGAAAGTGATCAACCTATGTCAACATTCATCGGGATTGTCGAGTCGCCCGTACCAGAAACCGGTTTTCAAGCGGTAGTACAGCTCGAGCGGGCCGATGAGTCATCGCCCCAGCTGAGTAATATTATCAGTGCACGGTCGGACTCGGAGAACATTGGGACGGCGACAGTGTCTGAGTCTAGTGGTGGTGTCGCAAATGATGAAAATCAGTGGGTAAGAGTGGTAAGACGTAAAGAGAAACCAAAATATCGTTACATGGGACAAACCGGCAAGTCTAGTGAGATGCAAGAGAAATTTAAAGCCGCAGAGATAAAGTTACCCATTTTTATCACGAATGTGCATACCGATACACGGGAATCAGAAATTATCGATTACATATTTCGAAAAACTAACGAAAGAGTAAGCCTACAAAAGTTAAATATAATAAAGGGAAAAGAACACCACAATGCGTATAAATTATTTGTTTCAAAAGATAAACTATCGGTATTCTTGGATGAGCAGCTTTGGCCGCCGGGAATTATTTTTAGACGATTTGTGAACTATAAACAAAAAAGTAACATTGTGAATAATAATTCTAAATACGGCCCTGATATCAGTAGTTATGGAATTACAACAGTTTAATATAGCATCATTTAATTGTAAAGGTTTGGAAAGGTCGATAAAAAACGTCAGAGACCTGTGTAAATTATCACCTATTGTCTGTTTACAAGAAACGTGGTTACAGGAGGGGGAATTGCCGTATCTGAGCAGCATTGATGACCGTTTTAGTGCCACAGGAACGTCGGCTATGGATTCGGCGGCGGGTATACGTCGTGGGAGGCCGTATGGAGGAGTGGCCGTGCTATGGAGAAAGGATATACTTCAAAATGTATCAGTGATACAGTGCGGTAACCCTCGTATGTGTGCTATTAAAGTAGTGAATAATAACAGAACTATTATAGTCATTAGTATATATATGCCTAATGATAAGTTGAAAAATCTACCGGAATTTATGGACTGCCTCGGTACGGTGAGTGCTATTCTAAACGAATCTAATGTAGAATCGGCGTATGTGATCGGTGATTTGAATGCACATCCAAATACATTGTTTATGAGAGAACTGTTGAACTATTGTGAGGAAGAGAAATTGATTTGTGTTGACGTAGAAAAGTTAGGGTTATCTAGTGACACCTATACATTTATTAGCGAAATATATGGAAGTAGAAGGTGGTTAGACCATTGTATTGTCACGCAATCTGCGGCGAGTTCTGTGTCAAATATATATATAAAAAACGATGTTCGGTGGTCTGATCACTTTCCTCTAATAGTGGAGTGTAATTTTAGTTTTATAGTGCCTAAAACGGCTGACAATATGTTAATTTCTTATAACAAAGTCACATGGGGGGAAAGAAGTGAGGAGCAGATTGATGAATATAGTGTGGAATGTAATAAAAGGTTAAAAATTATTGATTTTCCGAAAGAAGTAACCGGGTGCTGTCATGGTTTTTGTCAGGATAGCACACATGTAGCTGTTATACATAGATTGTATAGTGATATTATCTGTGCGCTTAGTGAGTCGGCGGCATGTAGTGCGTTCATTTCAAGTCGTAAAAAAAGGTTAATTTGCCAGGCTGGAATAAATCAGTACCGCTCACAGGCAGGCTAGGAAGAAGTTCCACATATGGTCAGAGCACGGTAAACCAAGGGATGGGAAAGTATACGAGGAAATGCGCGAGAGTAGATCCATCTTTAAGTCAAAGCTGAAATGGTGTCAAAATCATGAGGAGCAAATAAGGATGGATATACTTGCGTCCAAACACTCAAGTCGTGACTTTCGTGGTTTTTGGAAAACCACACAGAAATTGAACATTCGGCCAAGTCTGCCTATGACTGTGAATGGGGTTAGGGATTCTAAACAGATAGCTGACCTTTTTAGGGAACACTTTTTTGTTGAGCCTATGAAATCTCCAATGACAGAACCGCTGGGGCGGCTTGGTACTGAACTCCACTCGGGCTCGGTGGTATATTTTTCAGCCAAAGATGTGGCCGAAGTAATCAGGTCCACAACTAGGGGTAAGTCACCGGGTCATGATGGACTTAGTATTGAGCATCTCCAGCACGCCGGCCCACATCTGCCTAGGGTGCTATCCTTACTGTATAGTTTGTGTGTGACTCATTCTTATCTGCCCACTGACTTAATGAAAACTATTGTGGTTCCCATAGTTAAGAGCAAGACAGCAGACCAATCTGACAAGGGAAACTATAGACCCATCTCCCTGGCATCCGTAGTTGCAAAGGTGCTTGATGGACTGCTTGAGGTGCAGCTAAATAAACATCTACGGCTGCATGACAACCAGTTTGGTTTCCGTGCGGGGTTGTCCACTGAAGCTGCGGTGCTGTCTCTCAAGCAGACCGTCAAGTACTACACTACAAGGAATACTCCTGTCTATGCATGTTTTCTTGATCTTTCTAGAGCCTTTGACCTGGTCTCCTATGACATTTTATGGGAAAAGCTGAAAGATATCGGCTTGCCTGCTGAACTAATTGGCACAGATATTGGTATGGAGGTCAGGTTAATCACGTCAGATGGGCGGGGATGTTGTCGGAGCCGTAAAGGTTGAGATGTGGAGTAAGACAGGGGGGGTTAACGTCTCCTTCTCTTTTCAACTTATACATTAACGCACTGATCAACTCGCTCAGTAGAATTCATGTCGGCTGTCATATCGATGGCGTAAGTGTGAATAATTTAAGTTACGCGGATGATATGGTTCTGCTGAGCGCGTCGGTCAGTGGTATTAGATCCATGCTGACTGTATGCGAAGAGTACACTGTTAAACACGGTTTGATATATAATGTCAAAAAGAGCCAGTACATGGTCTTTGAGGCTGGAGGAGGAAAGTGTCTACATGTACCAGCCATAAGGATACAAGGCGTTCCGCTGGAACGGGTTACTCAGTTTAAATATCTTGGGCACATTGTCACCTCCAGCCTCAGTGATAACGCGGATATTGAAAGGGAACGGAGGGCTCTGGCGGTGCGAGCGAATATGATTGCTCACAGGTTTAAGCGTTGTTCTGAACCGGTAAAGGTAACGCTTTTTAGAGCGTTCTGCACATCATTTTACACGTGTAACCTGTGGGCTGACTATAAGCAAGCGTCCTATAGAACTCTCCGGGTTCAATATAATAACGCTTTCCGAAAGTTGATGGGTTTGCCCTGGCGTTGCAGTGCATCGGGCATGTTTGCTGCGGCTCGGGTAGACTGCTTTTACACTATAATGCGTAAACGAGCCGCATCGCTTATAGGCCGCGTCAGGGCAAGTGAGAACGGGGTCCTGACCATGATTGCCAACAGATTGGATTGTTTATTCATAAATCACTGTTGTCAGCTGCACTTTATAAAATAAGTATGTACCAAAGTTTACAATTATTTAATGGTATTTAATTCAAATGATGTCTCATTTTACTGTACAAATTTTATTACTGGACAAATTTTTATTTTTATTATTTTTGGCACTATGATTTTGATTGATTCCTGTATTTTCATTTAATAATTAATTTTACAAATTTCATTGTAATTTCATTTTTTTTTATTAATACCTCATCATTAACTATACAATTTTATTTTTACATTATTTGACATCTACATTTGACATTATTTCAATTTCAATTTTATTTATAATCATTAAAAAGAAAATCAATACATAATTTCTATTTTATTTTATTGTTATTTTCTAATTGTTTCATTCATTGTATTAAATTTCCATGTGTATTATAATACTAACATAGTAGTAAGTAAAAATTGTTACTAACCCCAATATGAGTCAAAGTTGCTCGAATTAAATAATTTATTATTATTATTATTATATCGGAAAACGTGAACATCCAGGACGGGACTTGAACCCACGACCAGTCCCTTACAGGGTAATACTCTGACCAACTGAGCTACCTTTTTTTTTAATTTTATTTTTTTTTCGTGCGGAAATCCTTTCCGATACCCCCCCGCTGACCAGCGGGGGCGGTTATGTCGGGCTTGAACCGACTAAAACCGCACGCCGTCTCGGGTCTACAGACGCCGGGGTGTAAGGTTGCCCATAGAGCATATCCCTCGCACCCCGAACCGAATGACCCTGGGCCATCTCCGGTTTCGAGATGGCCCCCTCGGGTTTGGGAACCACGGTGTCCCCGTCTTGCCCCGGTTTGGGGGAGGGGCGCTAGTCGCCCCACCGTCCCGGCCTGCTTCTGCTGGGGTGACAGGCGGCCTCACCCGCCACCCCCAAGCCTGCGCTCATGGAAGCCGGAGGTCGTTAAGCGACCTCCGGCGCCTGAGTCGCCTGCGACGCGCGGCGAGCAAGTTGCGGGCTTGGCGGGCCAGGAGAGTTCTAAATCTCTCCCGGGCGCGCTCCGCCATCTCCTTCGCGAGCATTACATGCTCGCAGAAGGAGGTGGCGGCGGCCCACGCGCTCGCGCTCCGCACCATTGCCGCAATCATGCTGCCGAGCGATAGGACTCTCACCCCGATGGCTGCCACGAGGTCACGCCTCGGTGCCTCCCACGCCGGGCAGTCTGCCAGCGTATGCAGCCCTGAGTCCTCGCTCGCGTCGCAGGGATGACACTCAGGCGTTGGCTGCTTCCTGATCCGATGCAGGTGGTCTCCGAAGCACTCCTTCCCGGAGATCACCTGCGTCAGTCGGAACGAGAGGCTTCCGTGTCGTCTCTCTAGCCAATCCTCCATGATGGGCCTTACCGCCGCTATTGCGGCGTGCCCTGCGCTTGGTCGCCCAAGTCGTTCCTTCCACTCCACCACGATGGCCTGGTGGAGCTGGGACTGCATGGCCTCGATTTGACGAGGCTCGGGGTTCCGTCCCTGCTCCCGCGCCTACTTTCGCCACTGGTACAGTTGCGAAAGGGCTTTCGCCTCCAGGTCCCATGGCGGAGTTCCGGCAAGGAGAGTCGCCGCCTCGAAGGAGATCGGAGCGGTACCCGCGGATGACCCTGATGGCCATCACTCGCTGCGGAGCGCGCAGCATCCGCACACTTCTGGCCTTCAGGGCCTCCGCCCATATTGGGCACCCATACAGGGCCATGGACCGCACGATCCCCGCGTAGTGTCTCCTGCAGGAGTCATCGGGCCCCCTCATGTTGGGCAACAGCCGCGCCAGAGCGAGAGCTGTGCCCTTCAATTTGGGGGCCAGACTTCGGATGTGCTCTCCGAAGTCCCATCGGCCGTCGAGCACGAGCCCCAAATATTTCATTTGGGGCTTGATGCCGATGCGATTTCCTCCCACGATGAGACTGGATCCCTCGGGTGGCTTGCTCCGAGGCTCATGAAAGAACAGGGCCTCGGTTTTATGCAGGGCCACCTCGAGACCCAGCCGCCGGATCCGCTCAACGACTTGGGCAACCGCGGTCGTGGCTTTCGGGGTCGCTTCGCGGTACGTCACCCCGCACGCCGTCACGAGCGTGTCGTCCGCGTAGCACGTGACAGCGGCACCGCCTACGAGCTCACCACGAAGCACCCAGTCGTATCCCATCGGAACATCTTCCACAGGAGCGGCCCCAGGACCGATCCCTGTGGACACGGCACGACATTTCACGCCGACCGAGACCGGTCACGGTTGGGTAGATGACGGCTCTCTCCGTCAAATACGCCCCGACTATGCGGCGGAGGTAGAAAGGCACTTCGTGATACACGAGCGCCTCCCTAATGCAACTCTAGGGCAAGGTGTTGAACGCGTTGGCGATGTCCAGGGACACCGCTAACATCACCTCACCCCGGGCTACTGCATCCTCCGCCAGAGCCCTCACGCGCATGATAGCATCCACGGACCAACTGAGCTACCTAGACACGTCCTAGATATTTGAAATTCTCTGATACATTACGGCTGCGGTAGAATTACGGTAGATGTCTTCAGTAGCGCCCTATTTTTACCCGACAATGCCAGAAGGAGGGTTATGTTTTTCGAGAGTATGTATGTATGTATGTATGTATAATTGTTTGGCACGCTCTGCAGCCTGAACGGCTCGATGGATTTTAGCTTGAGAGGTGTCGTTAGATTAATATTTACTGTGAGTGTGACACTGGGTATATCAAAAGAATAAAAAAACGAAATGGTGGATTTTTGGCGCTAAAATGTATGTTATTCAAAAAATATTTTCACTCAAACTTATCGAGTAGGGTATCAAAATGATATAACCCGACTGCCCTAAAAAGACCGAAACAAGTTTGATAGAAGTCGGGACCCAGATGCAAATCAAAACGAATGAACAGATCTGAATGAAATTAACCATAATGGATAGACTAAGACTGACCAACTATTGCTTAACCTTCAAATGTGCTAACCAGCTCAGTAACTAGTTAAACCCTAATCTGAAAATATTACATGGCCATTTTAAAACGCTGGAATTTTGGATATTAAAACCCTGGTAGTTCAGTATACAACGAATGCGGAGCAGCGGTCTACAGCTAGTATTCTAGGACATACTACACAGTGCTATCTAAACCCAATTTTAGACAGACCAGCTTATTTGATATTAATTTAAATTTGATACCTCCACGCGTTCCTGAGAAAAAGATCTTGACAGACAGACGCACAACCAAGTGAAGGTTCCGGAACCCAAAAGTTAAGAAAAGTTAGTAAAAGATATAATATATATACAGATGGGAAGACGAATAAAATGACCGGTGTCTTCTCTACCTACACGTGTCTTGTATACACCAATCACTGTGAGGTATAAAATTAAACTGCAAAGTACATTTTGTTCATCTACCTACGGAGTCTCAAACATCTAAAACTCAACTGTTCCAAACGAAATTATACATAATATCAGACCAAACTCAGCAAAGTACACATTACATTTTTCCTTCTAAATTTTCTCATAAATACGAAGTACAAGCAATTAGGCTTACGACCACCTTCCAAAACGAACTAGGGTTTAGAATTAAATTCTTATTATTTTATCCAATAATTAAGTTGGGCTCGTGCATTCAGAGCCCTGATTATGTTTTTTTTTCTTCTCGCCGTACCCATTACAAGTGATACAATGGAATTCCCTTGATGAGCGACGTTCAGCCGCTAAATACCCTAAGGGGTGGATGTGGTAATCAGGGCTTTTAACGTAAAACATCACGCTGTGGCAGTGAAAGCAATGCCTTCTATAACTAGGAATTCAGTGCAGGGTGCGACTGAAATAAATTGAGCTGAGCGAGTACTTGAAAATATGACATCTTACTACGGTCGCGCGCTTAGCTAAAGCCGCGCGCTCGTGAGACTGTTTTTCGGTGATTATTCCTCAATGGTGCATCGGACATGAACTATCTCGCTTCAAAACACTCCTCAGTGTCCACACTATCACCGTGGTAAATTTGGTCAAGATAGCGAGATTGGTTACGGAGTTCAGCCACCAACAAACGGCTATGCTGCGTATAAGGTATATAAGGTGTCACAAAAGGTCGGTTAGGTCTCTGAATTTGGTGAGATGACTTGGTATAAACAAAATATGTATTTGAAACAAAAAAAAATCGGGTAAAAAAAAATTTAAAAAATAAAACCTAAATCGCGATCAGCGTCACGTGTGCTCGTCGTGTCACGTGACGCTGATCGCTGGTGATGTTTTTTTTTAATTTTATTTTTTTATTTGACCCGATATTTTTTTTTTGTTTTAAATAGGTACATATTTTGTCGATAAAAAGTCATAACTGTTTTAATTAAAATGGAATTCCTGCTATCATAGTGACAGAAGAACACTAACTCTTAAGCCACAGGAACACCTAGTTTGGGGGTTAGAGTTTATCCTATCTGTGTAACCTTAACACAGATATAAATGTAACCTAGTCTTAAGTCTTAAGTTATGTCATAAGGTTCCCCCCACTAGGAGACTGTACCTGGGGATCGTGCGAAGCATGGCCCTATACGGGGCCCCCGTATGGGTGGAGACTCTGGCGGCCCGCAACGTGGCTGTTCTTAACAGCCCGTTAAAGGCGATGGCCGTCAGAGTCATCAGGGGGTATCGCACGATCTCCGTCGAGGCGGCATGTCTCCTAGCTGGGACCCCTCCATGGGACCTGGAAGCGAGAGCCCTTGCGCTGCTGTACCAGTGGCGCAAGGAGGCGCTGGAGCGGGGCCATAGGCCGGAGCCCCGAGAAATCAGGGCTCAGCGGTCCCTGCTCCGCCAGGAACTCATGGAGACATGGAGGGTGCGACTTGAGCACCCAAGGTGGGGGGAATCCACCATTGCGGCGGTGAGACCGATCATGAGGGAGTGGTTGGAAAGGGACCATGAGGACCTCTCCTACCGGATGTGCCAGATGGTTACCGGACACGGGTGTTTCGGTAAGTATCTGTGGCGCATCCACCGGGAGACAACGCCGCAGTGCCAGCACTGCGAGGATCCTGGCGAAGACACGGCGCTCCACACGTTGGTGGAGTGCCCTGCGTGGGCGAGTCAACGCCGGGATCTCGTTGCAGTCCTGGGCGTGGACGTTCTCTCGTTGGAGACCATGGTGAGGGCCGTGGTCTCCGACGGGAGCAAGTGGCACGCCGCCGCCTCTTTCTGCGAGCAGGTAATGCGCGCGAAAGAGACGACGGAGAGGGAGCGGGAAAGAACCCTGCCCCCCGAGTTTCGCAGTCTGCGGCGAGGACGACGCAGACTCATCTACGCCCGGGACTACCGACCTCCATGATCGGGGCCTGAGGACGGCAGATGGTCGACTCGCCGTCCTTACAGAAGCAGGCCGTGGCGGAGGCGTGTCGTGTGTGCCCTACACACGCCTGCCAACTCACCGAAGCGGGATAAAACCCGACCCCACCAGGCGAGGCCGCGGTGGCGGCCAAAGTCCGCCAGCAACCCTGGGGTTATCCTTTCGAGGGCTTACCCGGGGTGCCCGGCAACGGACACTTGGGGAGGACACCGTGCGGTTTTAGTCGAGACACGACATAACCACCCCCGCTGGCCAGCGGGGGGGTATCCGAAGGGATTTCCGCACGTAAAAAAAAAAAAAATGTCATAAGGTTCTTGTATCAATAATAGTAGATTGTTACACAAGGGTTGAAAGTCAGCCATTTCACCCGAGATATTTCTGGCACTCGAACGAAGTGAGAGCGCCAATAGTTCGAGGGTGAAATGGTGACATTCACCCGAGGTAAACACTCTACTTTTCATTTCGACTATGTGAGGAAATTAAAATACTACACACACATTTGATGAAACAGGTATTTTTTTTTTTTTTTTTTATATTTAGGACACGTCAATTTGACTTCACCTCGCCTGATGGTAAGCTGAAGTCTCCGGAAAGAGGGTCACCATTACATACACGTACCATGTTAACAATGGTGGCACTCAGCTTGACGGCCTCATCAGAAGAGGATTGTCGTCGCAGCACCGCGTGAATCCACCGGTCCCACTAGTGCTGCGACCACAACCCCCCTGCCCGGCTATGCACTTGCTGACCCCTGAACGCAATCAAACCGAAATTGGATTACTATGGAGGGTTTTTCGCAATCGTGCATGGTGGTACCTACCCGGCCGAATTTTGTGACAAATTTGTGTCATCAAATTTCTACCACCAGTAAATTATATTTATATATTGGTATATTGATAATCTGTTGAAATTTAAAGTAAAATTGGAAATAGATTATTAACAACAGTTTTTACCTGTTCTTTAATCTCATCGGGAGTTAAATTAATATCCATGTCACTGGAATCACTTTCCGAAACCATTTTTAACCCACAATTAACACGAGGTATTTATTTATATTGAATTTCGTTTTCCCGCTATTTATTTAGCAAACTTAGATTGTTTTTTTTTTAATTTTGAAAAAAAGTTATATTTCACGTACATACTGCCAACAATAGAAAAGTTTAATGTAAAAAAGGATTTGATACCGCTATAGTATATAAAATAAGACGCAAATGTTAGCCAGTAAGAAAATAGACTGTAATAGACTAAGATAGCTTGTAAGAAAAATGTAGATTGATAATAAATAAAAACTACAAGATTACGTTAGAATAGGTACACAATTCCCTGATGCCCTCACTCCCCGCAGAGAATGAAAGGACGAATGATAGTACGAAAAGGATAAGTGATAGAACTGGAATGACAAAGAGAACTGGAATGATTAGACTAGGTTTTAAAATAGGAAGCATTTTTATTATATACAGTAAAACAAAGGCTCCGCATGTTTGCAGAGGCGTAGGTAATAAAAAAAAAAAAAAAAGTTTTGAAAACCGAATCTATTGGTTACATTGCAATCGAGTATCTAGGCGGGGTTTTAGTCGAGACACGACATAACCACCCCCGCTGGGGGGGAGGGGTATCCGAAGGGATTTCCGCACGTAAAAAAAAGCGTCATTATAAAGGCATTATGACGTAACTTAATTATAATGGACTCCATGGCAAACCCTAAAATTAAAATAAAAATACTTTCCGCCCTAGGGATGAAATAAGCTACTTTCCACCCGGCTATCTACCCATGAAAATTAAACTTTCCGAACAAGAGAGATCAAAAGATTATTATTATATTATATTATACCTACATAGAAACAACCAGATCAATGCAAATACATATATTCATGCATATAAATATTTGCACTGAGAGGGAATCGAACCCGCACCGCCTGATTTAGTAGTCGAATACTACAACTTGGAGAGGAGTCTGAACTTCAACGTCTACTTTTTCTTCTTCATCAGCAAATCTAGGCTTGATGGTCAGGTTGACTTGGTCCGAGGGTCATGGTAGAATCGTCATGTGAATAAATAATGGATAATAATATTGTAGAATATACTGCTTCCGGGCTGTTTGGCCGTGGTCCATTGGAAACTTGAATTCCAGACATTTCGTCGATCACTGCGGTCGACATCTTCAGTGCTACAGCTCGGGACGCCGCGCCGTCGAGTGCGCAGAACCTTCCTCGGCGGCGAACTCGCTGCGACTGATGTAGCGGCCCGAGTCACTGGCGTATTTATAGCCGCAGTTGGAGGGGAGAAACAACGTGATCGGTCGTGATTGGTTGAGAGCTGCGCAACCGATGCGCCCGATTCGACCGCATCCGTAATAATATAACAATAACGACGTACAACTAACTGTAATAACATTTTGGATGTAGCTGATAGATGAATACCGGTGGATGGATCGGAACACCAAATTCCCAACCCCACCAAAAACCCCCATTTGAGAAGTAAATTCTAAAACGAATTAGCCGGAGAGTAAATAGTAACACCAACAATTCAACATAGTTCAGGTACTTTGGGCCCAGGGTCAGTCGGGGTGCGAGGGATATACTCTATGGGCAACCTTACACCCCGGCGTCTGTAGACCCGAGACGGCGTGCGGTTTTAGTCGGTTCAAGCCCGACATCACCGCCCCCGCTGGCACGCGGGGGGGTATCCGAAGGGATTTCCGCACGAAAAAAAAAAAAAAAAAAAAAAAAGGTACGTGTCCCTCTGATTAGCAGATGGCACAGTGGAGAGCAAGTAAGGGGGCCATCTCGAAACCGGAGATGTCCCAGGGTCAGTCGGGGTGCGAGGGATATGCTCTATGGGTAACCTTACACCCCGAGACGGCGTGCGGTTTTAGTCGGTGCAAGCCCGACATAACCGCTCCCGCTGGCTGGCGGGGGGGTATCCGAAGGGATTTCCGCACGAAAAAAAAAAAACAAAAAAAAAATACTTCAAACTATAAGACAACCACCGTCTTTAGTCTCCCCGTGACCATGGCTGCTGAAAAGCAGCCGAACGTCGGGTTCAGACTAAATAATAAATCGCGATAACATCCTTTAAAAAAACACTTTTTTTCAATATGTGATATTCGCGTAAACTTCCGACAATAGCAGGTTCTATAAACTTAAAACTCCACGACTCTTTAAGGCCCCTGAGCCACTAGGTGCTATGACCCTATATAACTATATAGGGACATAACACAGGCCCCTTCATCACGAGCAATTTTATGTTTTCCAATCCAAACTGGATCCGTTTATGGAGAACACTCTCTCTATAAAACCTTAAGACCTTTATTTTATGTTTCTCGACCAATCGCCTCGTATTTATCATTCTGTCTGTCCGTGTATTTATAACTTAGTTATAATTATACCGAACAGACTAAACTTGAAAAACTACAGTTGAAGTGAAGTGTTAAGGGTTCTCTTAAGATCTTGGGGCCCAAATCAACTTCACCAGCAAGCCAGTAGACTTGCTGATCGACCGAACACTACAGTTAGGGTGGTGTATAAGTGGGTTCCCCAAGATCTTGGGGGCCCAAATCAACGTCACCAGCAAGCCAGTAGACTTGCTGATCGACCGAACACTACAGTTAGGGTGGTGTATAAGTGGGTTACCCAAGATCTTGGGGGCCCAAATCAACGTCACCAGCAAGCCAGTAGACTTCCTGATCGACTGAACACTACAGTTAGGGTGGTGTATAAGGGGGTTCCCCAAAATCTTGGGGGCCCAAATCAACGTCACCAGCAAGCCAGTAGACTTGCTGATCGACCGAACACTACAGTTAGGATGGTGTATAAGTGGGTTCCCCAATTGGTGCTCGGATGATGAAGACGAATAACTTAACGTTCCAGTTCATCTCTTCCTCGGAGCACATAAAAGACTCGAAATTCTTCACCAACACACTTTTATCTTCTCCTACAGTATAACTTATCTGGAGGTATGAAACCATTTTGAACAGGTTGATCGAGGTTGATCAAGGAGGTTGATTGAGGTTGATCTGCTAAACAGTATTATATGTTGACAGATTTTAAAATACCTTGTGTTTTCTATCTATTTTCTAAACCAGCTGTCGTCGCGACTTCAACAGATTCCTAAAGTTTTTATTTTTTTGCGTGGAACCCTAATTATTTTTCTGAAATATAAGTAGCCAATGTTACGCCTTATATGATTACTACCTGCCAGTGAAATTCCCGTCAAAATTGGCAAAGCCGTTATAGAGATAACCTAATTCAAACAAACAGAAAGATAGACAGAAGGACAGACATTTTTAAAATTGCTTTTTTGTTAAATTTGTCATACTACAGGTTAGTGGCGTTGTTCCCCAGAGGCGATTTTCCCCGAAAAATTAAATATTAAATCTAGTGGCGTTTTTCTCTGTTTTGTTACTAGGCACAGTCTTTTTTTAAAACCTGTAATTTTAATATTACAAAACATTAACACTTTAATTTAATTTGTTTGGTATAAATATATAGACAAAAAATGGCTTTTTTATCAGTTGTTTCACACCTTAGTAGTTGAAAAATATATCATTCCTATACCAAGTGAAGTCAGGTGCTAAAGTTGTATTTTTACAATCAGTACACGGCTGATTAAACATTTTCTTGTATGGCGATACAATGTAACACCTTTTATACCGCGAACTGCACGGATGGATGTTTTAAAGAATTCGTTTTGGATTTATGATTTGTAATACTTAGACGGAGACAGACTTAGATCTAGTTTTAGACTGATGAAAGGGAGAGAGAGAGAGAGAAATATATAATAGTCTAGAGTAGCACATGGGCCACATGTTATCACGCCGATAGTGAGTCTAGGGGTAACATTTTAACTAGGGGCGCAATGCATTCTGCTGTTGCAATGTTGAGCTGTGAGTGCACTACATGATTACCTACAATTCACGCGCAATTTTTTTTCGATTGAATACCATTGAATTGTTTTTTCGGTGATTATTCCTCCGTTGCTAGACCGATTTGCAATTTTCTTTTTCTGTCTTACGCCAATAGTTAAGTTGCACATTTTGGCGTCAAAATCGTGATCTCAACATTGATCATTTCGGAGAAATTAGATTTTGAAATGTTTGAAGGGTGATTATTCCTCCATGGTATGTTCGATTTTCAATTTTATTTTATTTTAACTTCATTGTAAGTTGTATTTGCATGCCAAGTTTGGTCAAAATTGTTCGATTAGTTTCGGAGGAGTAGCGTCACAACCGAAAGACACCGAGTGGAGTATAGACTGTATAGAGAGCTTTTCGCTCGACCTCGTCTCACTCTCCGCTCAATTATATATTTAAATTTAAATATATTTTTTGTTATTTTAGTTAGTAATCTTTAAAGTAAAAAAAAACAAATGTGAATCCATAGTTAATAACTAAAGCAATTAAATCAATATATTATTAAAATAAATCATTTATTTCTATAGAGTTAAGATACTAATGAATTATAAAAAAAACTCAAATAACAAATTTCATTCCACAAATTTGACAATGGTCAATTTTCTAGTGATTTTCATAGGCAGTCAGGATATCATTGGTATGCATATTGCAAGCACATGTCGTTGGTAATTCAGTTGCTGATTCAAATTAGGAGGGCAACTGGCACAGGTTTTGCGTATTTTGGCATGTTCTCGGGGTTTTGTGGTAAATAACTATGAAGATAAGATTATAACTAAACATATACACAATTTTAAATTATTTTCGTGCTTCGGAGAACTTGTGAAGCCGTCATTTACGGTTGGAGCCTTAAAAATCCGGCAACCTGATCTAACTATACGACTTCGATGTCGCCAGTGAAATTCGAAGTCAGATGATAGTCACTTCATGGAAAATATCGAAGTCCGGCCGTTTCGTAACTAGATTGAAAGCCGACTCTGGGATACGCAAAGGCTCGGATGATGATGACGACTTTGAGATAATTTACACTTCGAACTACATGACATCATCTTCACTCTACCCGTGACCATGGCTGTTGAAAAGCGACCGAAACACCGAGATCTGTGTTAATAATAAAATAACACGAAATAAATCGCGATAGAATCCGTTAAAAATAGTTTTATTTCAATATGTGATATTCGCGTATACTTCCGACATATTATGACGATTTAGTTTTAGAAGATAGCCCAGTGGTTTACGTAACGGACTGCTGACACGAGGTCTCGACTTCTATCCCCAGTCGCCCCGGGCACACACCTCTGACTTTTCGTAGTTATGTGTATTAAAAATGTTGATTATCGCTCGCTTAGTAATGTGCCTGGCAATAGGCTCGCCCCCTATTACATTGGGACCTAACCATAACTGGCGAATCGTGGGTGTGTAATACACCTCTGCCTACCCCTTCGGAGATACAGGCGTGAAGTTATGTTTATGTTATGTTATGTAATTTTACAGTTTAAAAAAATACCACATCCAAAATGTGACTTAAACTGTTCACCCATCCGAGACAGAAACCATTCATTAACTCAGGAACGGTTTAATTCTCGTCAGAAGAAGTTAATGAGACGTCCCGCTCCGCCGCCACTTTTTAATTTTATACCTTCATTTATGTTGACCTGGACTTGTCATTGCTAGGTTTGTTTTCGGAGCCAGTCTCATACATAACATGATTTGATTAAATTGTACAATCGCCCTCAGAACTCGCTGATCACTAACAAATTTATAAACGATCTTTACATGATATTGTCGGAATATTTACGCGAATGTAACATCAAATCAATCGCTATAGAATCCGTTAAAAAATAGTTTTATTTCAAAACTATTGAAACGATTGAAATAAATCAATAAATCATTTACGTATATTTTTTTCTATTCTTTCGAGGACAAATTCGGTTTGATTGCGTTCAGGGGTCAGCAAGTGCATAGCCGGGCAGGGGGATTGTGGTCGCAGCACTAGTGGGACCGGTAGGTGTCACGCGGTGCTGCGACGACAATCCACTTCTGATGAGGCCGTCAAGCTGAATGCCACCATTGTTATCATGGTACGTGTATGTAATGGTGACCTACTTTCCTGAGACTTTACATTAAATTTAACACTTTTTAATATAATATTGTTTATTATTTTATTTGAAGGTTTGAAAGTGAGGTGGTCAGTAACTTGGAATATGTTAAGTTAATACCGATGGCGACTTTACGTCTTTTTTATTTTTACAATAATAAACTAGGGTATGTCTACGGCTCCGGTGGAATCATAATGCTGTTCCCGTGAGTTAATTTTTCAGTCTAAGTGTAAATGTATGTATACTGTCGTCTCATGCGTACACGCTGTACGTTCCTGCAGTGACAGATGGCATTCTGGGTGTGGCACTCGAACGAGTAGGACGTGCGTGCGTGCGGTGGCTAGTCCTCGTTACTCCAATACTACTTATAAGATAAGTGAACAGTACACCAAGTAATCCTACTAATATAATAAATATGAAAGTTTGTAATTGATGTATGGGTAGGTAGACGAGTTTACGGAAGAATTTGTTACTCAATCATGCCTGAACGGCTTAACGAATCTGGACATAATTTGGTACAAAGATAGATTATAGTCTGAAATAGCACATTTAGACTTTTTAAATATAAATAAATAAATGAATAATAAATATTCTAGGACAAATTAAACAACGCCATCTATACCCAAACTAAGTAAAGCTTTTCATATGGGTTCTAGAATGAGGATAAACATACTAAAATACTTTTTTTTTGTAAATACATACATATTAGATATCAATAGCCTAGTGGTATGGGTAATGGACTGCTGAGACGAGGTCTCGGGTTCGATCCCAGGTTTTACCATGGCACACACCAATGACTTTTCGATGCTTTTCGAAGTTATGTGTGTATTTACCGCAGGTTTATAAGTGCCCGGTTAATGGCAATAGGCTCGCCACCTATTACATTGGGACCTAAACATAAACTGGCGAAATGTGGGTGCTAGCACCTCTGCCTACCCCTTCGGGGATATAGGCGTGAGTTTATGAGATGATGATGATGATGATGAGAAATATACATATTTGCACTGAGCAGAAATCGAACACGCGACATCTATTTAAGCAGTTGAAGGCACTACCACTATGCCACAGAAGTCGTCACAGGGTCGTCAGCGGTTTTATCCAAGAAATAGGTTCGTGTAGGTACACGCAGGTGGAGCTGCGGTCATAGGCTAGTTAGACCATTTATTCTTTTCATTTCTTTTAATCGTACTTAACGTATAAACCGTTGAAACCACAACAAGGTATCAATGGTTCAACGCGTTTACGCGCAAAGTGACATGCGGTAATTTGTACTTAGAAAATGCACGGACGTACCCTTTCCCGGGAAGCCTACGGGAAGGTTGCCGTATAATCACAATCAACTCAATTTACCAACAAACCAGAAACAACACTCAATAAATACTTAATAATATTTTGAATTCGCTTCGAAAACAAAACAAAGAAAAACTTTTTGCATTACCAAGTTTATCAGTTCTTTACAAAATAATAATTGGATACTTACATTTAATTCTACCCCTCTTCATACAATTTGATACAAGTCTTTTTATTTACTTTAACGACTTCCAATTTTGATACAAAGTTGCAACATTCAAAATTGGAACCATTCATTCAATCAATATTCAGAAAAAATTAAAATGTTGCTTGGGAATTGTATCAGTGACACAATTTGAAGAGTTTTAACTTAATTTTAAATTATATGTTACTAGCTGACCTTTCCCGGCTTCATCCGTGCGTTTCGTTTCGTGACGTTTTTCGAACCCCCGTTGCAGTCCTTTTACTCATATATGCCCGTAATTCATTCGTTTTCGAGTAATGTATGGGAATCTTCTAGATTGGTGACATTTATGATTACTGATCCGCTCCCTTGGGTAGTAAGTAGCGTGATGATATATAGCCTATGATACTCACAAATAATATGGCTATCTATTATATAGTAAAAAAAAAACAAAATCGGTTCTGTAGATCCAGAGATTACCCACTACGATCTCACACACTCACAACATCATAAACTGACAAAATTTATCTTGAAATAAAACTATTTTTAACGGATTCTATTAATCCATTGATCCCGACGTTTCGGTTGCTTTTCAGCAGCCATGGTCACGTGGAGTCTCCCCGTGACCATGGCTGCTGAAACGTCGGGACCACTGTAAAATATAAAATAACATCAAATGAATCGCGATAGAATCCGTTAAAAATAGTTTTATTTCAATGTGTGACATTCGCGTAAACTTCCGACAATATCAAATTTTATCATTTTATAATATTAGTATAGATATAGATTTATTTTTTATATTTGGCCCGTCAATTGGTTGCACTCCACCTGATGGTAAGCTGAGGTCAAAGTCCAAAGAGTAGTGGCCAGGATTCTAGATGCTGTCCCTACAATGGTGGGTTAACGGCCTCGACAGATGTCTAAAGAACCTGCGATTGCAAGAGCATTCCAATTCTTTGCCGTACGACATACATAACGTCACGCCTCTTTCTCATTGGGGTAGGCAGAGACAACACACCTTTCGCTTCTTCTAGTTTCATAATTGTTTCATACTGTACGACAGAGAAAGGAATTAACGTACAGCTTAGTTTGTGATCGTATTGATTGCACAGTATGAGGGTGACACCTAAGTACTGCATGTGTTGTTCGGGATAGGAAGGGAGAGGGTAGAATCAATTAAAATAGGTCGTAGCTTTTGCTCGGACTCCTGATCGCATTACTGTACCCCATATGAAGGAATAGTCCTAGAATGAAAATAGAATGTGATCTATCTCTATATCAGATCCGTTCGGCCGTTTTTGCGTGTAAGGGTTACAAACATCCATCCGTCATCCTCATCAACTTTCATTTTTATACATATAATAAAATCGTAACGAAAAAATGCTTTTTTTTCAAAAAACTTTTTTTTTGTGTTCTAGGAACGATACCGTTGCCAAAAATGTGATTTTTGGAACTTTCATCTGTTTGTTATGTACTGGTTATTGCCCGCGGTTCCGCTTGCACGGAACCCTGATAATGAATTTATTACTGTCTATAACTTTATGTACTAATAGGACATCATGCATTTGGGAAGAAAACCCCATTATATGTCGTAAATAAAGCCGTTTAGCAAACTGTATATTTCAATAAAATTATTCATAAAAAGATAGACCCTGTATCAAAGTGGAAAGTTTCGTAGTTCAAAATAATAATGATTATCTTTCGACAATCTAGAACACATAACACAAGCTAGTTAAGATTGCGTTATGGGTTCTAGAATGCCGTAATGTCGTAAAATATTTCTATTTAAGCGTAGCGAGCCGAAGGCGAGCGAAGCGTCTTTGGCTTCAAAGTTGCATTTCAAACAAATGATACTCCTCCGAGACCGTTTCACCGATCTCGACCAAATTTGCCACGGTGATCAAGTAGACATTACTGAGTGTCGTAAGGGGGACGTCGGGGGGGTCGTAGGCGGAGTCATCAAAAAACAATGTTTAAAAATGACTGTAAAGTTATTCATTGTTTCCGTAGTTCGCAAGAATTACGGTAGATGGCTCCAACGTCGCCTTAGACGTATTAATGTATCGGAGAATTTCGAATATCTAGGACGTGTCTAGGTGGCTCAGTTGGTCAGAGCATTCCCCCTGTAAGGGACTGGTCGCGGGTTCAAGTCCCGTCCTAGATGTTCTCTTTTTCCGATCTAAATCTTTAGAAAAAAAAAATAATGTTTATTTATTTCTCTCACAAGGTACAACGGTTACAATCCAAACATTTTTTTGTTACATTGTCTAGTTTTAAAAACACTCACTCTTATATTTCAGTGAATGTGCCATCGAGTCGTGTAGTAGTGTATGTATATCTTTTTCATTGTTGTTGTCATCTTGTTCATCTTTTTCAAAGACAGTTAGAGTGGACATAAAGTTACAAGCTCGCATGGTCGGTCGGTTCCGTAGAAAAATGGCACTGGAGCTTAGTTTAAAATACAAAAAAAAACTGCTTTTAGGGATTTTGCGCCCTATTTGGGGCCAGTTGTAAAGGGACTTACCGGCGAATAAAAGAGTTGAGTAGCCTTGATATAAACTTGTCGTTTATAACGTAAGATACACTTCTTTTTTCGTGCGGAAATCCTCTCTAATCCCCGCGGTTTTGTCGGACTTGAACCGACTAAAACCGTCTACAGACGCCGGCCAGCGGGGGCGGTTATGTCGTGCATGTACCGACTAAAACCGCACGGTGTCCTGCCAAAGTCTCCATTGCCGGGCACCCCGGGTAGGCCCTCGAAAGGATAACCCCAGGGTCTACAGATGCCAAAGTTAAACCTTTACCGCGTAAACTTCCGACAATATCATGTAAACCTATCGTGCGGGGAAATTGGGGAAATGGATGAAGTGGCCCACAAGCTTCGTAGGTGGATCGTCCGTCCGGCTTCCGGTGTCCCCAATTGTAATAATCGTGCCGAGGAGCGCGCAGAAACTGACTCGGCTCTCACATACATCGCGCGAGCTTACGAATCGCGGACACTACAATCTTACGTACTACAGAGTCCCTACATGCTCTTAAACAATTAACAAACGTGTAGTGGTCGACATGGTTGTTGTAAGCACCCCACGTTTTTTAATTACGTAAAGGCGTGTTATTATTATTATTACTAAGACTCCGCTGTCCGTCCGTCTGTCCGTCTGTCACCAGGCTGTATCTCATGAGCCGTGATAGTTAGGCAGTTGAAATTTTCACACATGATGTTTTTCTGTAGCCGCTATAACAACAAATACTAAAAAATCGATTAAAATAAATATTTAAGAGGGCTCCCATGCAACCAAAGTGATTGTTTTTGCTCGTTTTTGCTCGATATTGACAACGAAAACAGGAAGACGCTTGGCATATGCACAGAATATTTAGTTATATTCACTTTAAAAATAAATAATTATAATAAAAATTAAGCGGGGGTCCCATAGCGCAAACGTGGTTTTTTTTTTTTTTTTTTTTTTTTTTTTTTTTTTTTTTTTTTTTTTTGCCGTTTTTATAGATAAAGGGTACGGAGCCCGTCGTGCGCGACTCCGACTCGGACTTGGTCGGTTTTAACTTTTTAGGGTTCCTGGCAAAAAACGGAACCCTTATAGATTCGTCATGTCTGTCTGTCTGTCCGTCCGTATGTCACAGCCACTTTTTTCCGAAACTATAAGAACTATGCTGTTGAAACTTGGTAAGTAGATGTCTGCTGTGAACCGCATTAAGATGTTCACACAAAATTAGAAAAAAAAACAATACATTTTGGGGGTCCCCATACTTACAACTGAAACTCAAAAATTTTTTTTTTCATGAAGCCCATACGTATGTGGTATCTATGGATAGGTCTTCAAAAATGATATTGAGGTTTCTAAATACATTTTTTTCTAAACTGAATAGTCAGTGCGAGAGACACCTCCAAAGTGGTAAAATGTGTCTATCCCCCCTTGTAACTTCTAAAATAAGAGAATGCAGATGCCTCCCAAACAGCGGATGCCTCGGACATTTCCAACTACAGACCTATTTCCCTAGCGACAGTTGTAGCCAAGGTCTTGGACATTTTGCTTGATAAACACATGATGAACCACATGTCAATACATGACTCACAATTCGGTTTCCAACCAGGTCTCTCTACTGAAAGTGCTATCATGTGTCTCAAGCAGACTGTTCAATACTATACAACTCGGAAGACACCTGTCTTTGCCTGTTTTTTGGACCTGTCGAAGGCGTTTGACCTAGTTCAATATGATGTGCTGTGGCATAAACTGGAGTCAGAGACGACCATGCCAACTGAACTTAACTCAATTTTTAAATATTGGTATAACAACCAAGCAAATAGTGTTAAGTGGTCAGGTGAATACTCGGATGTTTACCATCTGGTGTGCGGGGTAAGGCAGGGAGGACTAAGCTCACCTAGGATATTCAATCTGTACATTAATCAGCTACTATTGAAGCTGAATAGTACCGGTATCGGTTGCCATATAGATGGAATTTGTATAAATAATTTAAATTATGCTGATGACATGGTGCTGCTTAGCCCATCTATTAGTGCATTGAGGCGTCTAATTGCTATATGTGAATCCTATGCGCTGAGTCATGGGGTGTGTGTTGGGTAACCTCCTCGAGTGTCGTTCCGATTCCGATCCCGCTGCAGTCCGGGGGGAACGGAATCGGAGCGGCCGGTACACCCTGGGCGGCGGTCAATGGCTTCCCCTTCATGGGGTTGGCATTGACCGTCGGCCAATACCCAACGTGGCGGGAACACATCGCTCTCCGTACTCCTCTGCTTTCAGAGGAGACAGGATGAGCGATGCTGTTAGTGGTGGAGGCCACCGTAGGGTCCTGGGGGATCCAGGGGCGGGTTGGCCCACTGCTCACGCAGGGGCCGACGGGCACTTGTGCCGCCGCCGGTGAGAGAGGACTAGCCATCCTCTCGCGTTCCGTAATCGGCAGGTGATCAGCAACGACCTGACTGGTGGCTCCAGAAGGGTACGCTGTGAACTTGCCGACCGGAGGGCTTGCCTTTATTGGCTGGCCCACGACAAGGAAAAGTCTATAACACCCGACAGCGAAGTCGTCAAAACCTATGGATACCAGCCGACCTCCATAGTATATAGGCTTATCCAGGTGCAGGGGGCTCCGCCTGGATGGACCATCTTTCCCCCATACTCGTGGGATATATTATGAATAACATAAATCCAAATAAAAACAAACAGGACGGATCTACTAACAACGACCAAGGCGCAAACACTGGTACTCGAGAGGATGGAGTGGAGGTAGTTGGGGGTGAAGAGGAGGTGAGGCGACGGCCTCACTCACGGTCAGCTAAGGCGGTCTTCACCAGACCCGCTACCCCGTTACCACTAGGAGGGGAAACGGACGCAGACGTTGCGTCTGCGGCGTCGACGGTGGGTACTGACAACGAGTCAGTATCCAGCCGAATGGAGACCGAGGAGGGTCTCCGACGTAAGCGGCCTCGCTCGGGTGGACCGTCCCTTGACCGTAGCAGAAGCTCCGGGCAACGGACGATCTCCTCGAGCGAGGACGATCGGCCGGCCAAAATATTGGCCACCGCGGCGGCTAGAACGCCGAAGCAGCCGGTGCACGTCCCTCCGCTACCCAGCGGCAGGGACCAAGGCGTCCCCGCGGCGAGGGAGCTCCTCACAGCGCTTGCCCGCATTACCGACTCCATAAAAGGGTCAAAAAATGTGTCGGGAAAGAAGAAGACGGTGGCTGAAAACGTCGCCGTCGCCAGGACGGCGCTGGAGGAGCTCCTCGGTAGGAGCGTCTCCGAGGAGGAGGCGAAGCTCAGGGCCCGGGTCACAAGCCTGGAAACTGAGCTGGCCAACTCCTTGGAGCAACAGCGGGTCCTCCGGGAGGAGGTCAGGCAACTGACCCAGATGGTGAGGGGATCCCCGGAGGCCCAGAAGGCCCCAAGAGCCCAGGAGGTGGCGGACCACCCGAGGGCTCTCGTGCCGCAGGGGGGGACGCCTACGTCGTCGTCGGCGCCAAATACGGCACCAAAGCCGGCGCCAAAGTCGGCACAAAAGGTGGCGCCGAAAACAGTGCCTAGGCCGGTGCCCAATCCGGCACCCGAGATGGCGCCTGAGCCTGCACCGAGTGTGGTGCAGCTCCTGGCGGCCATCGAGAGGCGGCTTGGCGTGTTAGAGGACCGGGCTTACCGTCCCCCACTGGCACGGCCCACGTCTTTCGCCGGGGCTGCTGCCAGTGGTAAACCCGGCCTCACAGGCCAAAAGTCCGCCGCCCCAGTGGCCCCAACGCCACAAGGGAAGGGGAAGAAGCGCGGCACCCCCGCCCCCGCCATAACCGCCGCTCCCGCTGCACCCGAGCGTTCCTCCAGAGGGGAGGAATGGGTGGTAGCGGGAGCCGCCAAAAAGGCGAAAAAAGCCGCCAAAAAGGCGGCTAAGAAGGCGGCAAAAGCCGCTGCGGCGAAGGCGCCGAAGAGGCTCCACGCCCCACGATCCACTGCCGTCGTCCTGACGGTGACGACGGAGGGTGTGGAGAAGGGCGTGGGGTACGCCCAGGTCCTGAGGCAGGTTAAAGCCTCAGTGGACCTCAAGGCCCTCGAGATTGAGGGAGGGCTCCGGTGCAAAACTACTCGCACCGGAGCTCGCCTCCTCGAGGTCTCCGGCGCCACCAGCGGCCCCAAAGCCGACGCCCTAGCGGCCAAGCTGAGGGAGTCGCTGGATACCGAAGCCGTCCGCGTCACCAGACCCAACAAATGCGCAGGTTTGCGCATTTCGGGTCTGGATGACGCGGCCACGACGGAGGAAGTCATCTCCGCCGTCGTGGAGGCGGGCGGCTGCCCCCGTGATCAGGTGAGAGCTGGAGAAATCCGCTTCAGCTCCACCGGTCACGGCACAGCAGTCGTCAACTGCCCCGTCGCAGCGGCGCAGAAAATTGCGGACGAACGGAGCCTCCTCGTTGGGGGCTTCCTAAAGGCGCGGGTGCAACTCCTGCAGCCCCGCGAGACCAGGTGCTTCAGGTGCCTGGCCGTGGGGCATGTGGGAGTGCAGTGCACAGCGGGAGACACCGTGGGGGATCGGTGCTTCCGCTGCAGTCAGCCCGGGCACAAGGCCAGTGCATGTGATGCTCCGCCGCGCTGCTACAAATGCGTAGCGGAGGGCAAAGCGGCGGAGCACCGGGCGGACAGCAGAACCTGCGCCGCCTCGAGGCCAAAGCCCCGTTCGTCCGCAACGGGTAGCGGGGGTGCCGCTCAAGAACGGCCACAATCGCGGCGGGATGCGGAGATGAACGTCCATTAATGGACACACCAATCCGCATCCTGCAGGCGAACATAAACCACTGCACCGGTGCTCAGGATCTTCTGTACCAGAGCATCGTGGAGTGGTCTATCAATGTGGTCGTGGTCGCTGAGCCGTACTGGGTCCACCCCGGAAGCCCGGTGGACCTTGACGGCGTAGCGACCGTCTTCGGGGGTTCCGCCGCGGACACCTCGCGCCTTGCACTCATTGCAAGGTGTAGAGGCTGCGTCGCGGCGGACTATGAGGGCTTGGCTGTCGTGGCCGTCTACTTCTCGCCAAGCCTTGACCAGTACGAGCTTGAGCTAAGGCTCGCTGAACTGGACATTGTTCTCGCTGCGTGCCGTCCTCGTCCTGTCTTGGTCCTGGGAGACTTCAACTCCTGGTCTCAGGCCTGGGGCTCCCGGGAAACCAATGACAAGGGGCGAGTACTGGAGGACTGGGCCAACACCCGTGGTCTAGAAGTCCTCAACCGGGGGAGTGTCGCCACCTGGGAGCGGCGGGGGCTCAGTTCGGTCGTGGATGTCGCATTCGCGACCCCTGCTCTCGCCCGCCGCGTCCAGGGTTGGCGCGTGGTGGAGGAGGAGGAGACGGATTCCGACCATAAGTATATTCGGTTCAACGTCTCCCCTCCAACTAACCTGCCGCCGACAATCGCGAATCCCCCGGATCCACGTTGGGCGCTCAGACGCCTGGATCGGGAGGCTCTCCTGGAGGCATCAATAGTGCAGGCCTGGATTCCGTCACTGGCCAGGCCTGCCGATGTCGACGCAGAGGCGGAATGGTTCAGGAGAGCCATGTCGCATATCTGTGATGCGGCGATGCCTAGGGTTAAGCCCGGCCCGGCAAAGAAACAGGTGTACTGGTGGTCAGCGGAGCTCGCACAGCTGCGAGCAGCGTGCGTGACCGCTCGCCGCCAGTACACCAGGTTTCGCCGGAGGCGTCGCCGCCCAGACGATGCGGCAGCCCGAGAGGCGGAGCTGTATGAGGCGTACAAGGGGGCCAAGAGGACCCTCCAGGAAGCCATAAAGCAGGCCAAACGGCGGGCCCGCGAAGAGCTGCTGGATTCTCTGGAGCAGAACCCATGGGGGCGTCCTTACCTTGCGGTCAGGGGCAAAATCCACCCAAGGGCGCCACTGCTGACCCAGAGCCTCCAGCCGGAGCGGCTGGAGGGGATACTGGGCTCCTTGTTCCCAGCGAGAGCGGAGGAGCATGTCCCTCCGCGTATGGCTCCGCCTCAGGCGCCTGACGCTGATAATAGCGAGAGCGATGTGCCCGAAGTCAGGGAGAGTGAACTGGGGGTAGCAGTGCTCCGGCTTAAAGCCCGGAAATGCACTGCCCCCGGACCCGACGGCATTCCAGGCCGAGCATGGGTCCTGGCCCTGGAGGAACTAGGGCCTCGACTGGTGGCGCTCTTTAGCGCATGCCTCGAAAGGGGCCAGTTTCCAAAGGCTTGGAAGACGGGGAAACTGGTCCTTATCCGTAAGGCGGGGCGGCCGGCGGACCAGCCATCCGGTTACCGGCCGATCGTGTTGCTCGACGAGGTGTGCAAGCTCTTTGAGCGGATTATTGCAGAACGCCTCGTCGAGCATCTCACGAATGTGGGGCCAGATCTGGCGGACAACCAGTTCGGTTTCCGCCGGGGGCGCTCCACCGTGGAAGCGATCATGCGCGTTAGGCGCCTGGCGGAGGAAGTAGTCTCGCGGGGTGGGGTGGTGGTGGCGGTGTCTCTTGACATCGCCAACGCCTTCAACACCCTACCCTGGAGCTGCGTTAGGGAGGCGCTCGCGTATCACGGAGTGCCTCCTTACCTCCGCCGCATTGTCGAGGCATACCTATCCGAGAGGGCCATAGTTTACCCGAGCTGGCTAGGGCCAGGGCGGCGAGAAGTGTCGTGCGGTGTTCCGCAGGGGTCGGTCCTAGGGCCACTCCTGTGGAACATCGGATACGACTGGGTGCTGCGCGGTTCGTTGCTCGAGGGTGTCAGCATAACGTGTTATGCTGACGACACCCTCGTTATGGCGCGGGGAGCAACGCACCGAAGCGCGGCACTAAAGGCCACGGCAGGGGTTGCTCAAGTCGTGGGTCGAATACGGCGGCTGGGGCTCGAGGTGGCTCTCCACAAATCCGAGGCTATGTGTTTCCACGGGCCTCGGAGGGGGCCACCTGCGGGAACCAGCATAACCGTAGGGGGCGTAAGCATCGGCATCGAGCCCACGATGAAGTACCTTGGGCTCGTACTCGATAGCCGATGGGACTTCGGACCTCATCTCCGAAGTCTGGTCCCGAAACTGAGGGGGGCTGCGGCCGCGCTATCGCGGCTGATGCCCAACGTCAAGGGACCCAACGCCCCCACTAGGAGACTGTACCTGGGGATCGTGCGAAGCATGGCCCTGTACGGGGCCCCAGTATGGGCGGAGACTCTGGCGGCCCGCAACGTGGCTGTATTAAACAGCCCGTTAAAATCGATGGCCGTCAGAGTCATCAGGGGGTATCGCACGATCTCCGTCGAGGCGGCATGTCTCCTAGCCGGGACCCCTCCATGGGACCTGGAAGCGAGAGCCCTTGCGCTGCTGTACCAGTGGCGCAAGGAGGCGCTGGAGCGGGGCCATAGGCCAGAGCCCCGAGAAATCAGGGCTCAGCGGTCCCTGCTCCGACAGGAACTCATGGAGACATGGAGGGTGCGACTTGAGCACCCAAGGTGGGGGGAATCCACCATTGCGGCGGTGAGACCGATCATGAAGGAGTGGTTGGAGAGGGACCATGGGGACCTCTCCTACCGGATGTGCCAGATGGTTACCGGACACGGGTGTTTCGGTAAGTATCTGTGGCGCATCCACCGGGAGACAACGCCGCAGTGCCAGCACTGCGAGGATCCTGGCGAAGACACGGCGCTCCACACGTTGGTGGAGTGCCCTGCGTGGGCGAGTCAACGCCGGGATCTCGTTGCGGTCCTGGGCGTGGACGTTCTCTCGTTGGAGACCATGGTGAGGGCCGTGGTCTCCGACGGGAGCAAGTGGCACGCCGCCGCCTCCTTCTGCGAGCAGGTAATGCGCGCGAAAGAGACGGCGGAGAGGGAGCGGGAGAGAACCCTGCCCCCCGAGTTTCGCAGTCTGCGGCGAGGACGCCGCAGACTCATCTACGCCCGGGACTACCGACCTCCATGATCGGGGCCTGAGGACGGCAGTTGGCCGACTCGCCGTCCTTACAGAAGCAGGCCGTGGCGGAGGCGTGTCGTGTGTGCCCTACACACGCCTGCCAACTCACCGAAGCGGGATAAAACCCGACCCCACCAGGCGAGGCCGCGGTGGCGGCCAAAGTCCGCCGGCAACCCTGGGGTTATCCTTTCGAGGGCTTACCCGGGGTGCCCGGCAACGGACACTTGGGGAGGACACCGTGCGGTTTTAGTCGAGACACGACATAACCACCCCCGCTGGCCGGCGGGGGGGTATCCGAAGGGATTTCCGCACGTTAAAAAAAAAAAAAAAAAAAAAATGCGCTGAGTCATGGGCTCAGATACAATGTCAAAAAGAGTGAGATTATGATCTTTAAGGCAAACACAGTGACATACTCAGACGTGCCTACAGTCTCACTATATGGAAAACCTCTTAGTAGAGTTGACAGGACGATGTATCTGGGCCACTGGATCACCGAGGACTTGAGAGATGATTGTGACATAGAGAGGGAGCGCAGGGCGCTGGCTGTCCGATGCAACATGCTGGCCCGTAGGTTTGCACGATGTACTAAATCAGTAAAGGTTATGCTTTTTAAAGCCTACTGTCCATCCTTTTACACGTGCAGCCTTTGGGTTAGCTACACGCAGCGGGCATACAGCGCTCTGCGCGTCCAATACAATAATGCGTTTAGGGTTCTGGTGGGGCTGCCGTGGCACTGTAGTGCATCAGGTATGTTTGCCGAGGCACGCACGGATGGTTTCGAAGCGATTATGAGGAAGCGATGTGCCTCTATGCTAAACCGTGTGCGCGGCAGCTCTAATTGTATCGTTGGCGTGTTCACGGATCGTCAGGATTCACCTATGCAACGGAGATGGGTACGGATTCACATGTGAATCTGTCCCATCTCCGTTGTATACTAGTAAAACAAAAAGAAATAAAAGAAATGTACCTACTAACCCTAGTTTATAAGCAATATTGTTACTAACACTATGGATAATTTTCCGAAATAAATGTTTAATAATAATAATAAAACAAAAAAATATATATGATGTACATTACCATGTAAACTTCCACCGAAATTTGGTTTAGACGAGATCTAATAAGTAGTTTTTTTTAATACGTCATAAATCGTAAACCGCAATTTACCTTTCATTCAATTAACTCAAATATAAAAGTTATAAAAAGAACATTGGAGACTCAGAAAGTTTTGCGAAAATAAAAAAAAGTGTTCTATAGGTAAATATTTTTCTATTAAATCTTTTCAAAGTACTCTCCACCAGCCTCTATACAAAGTTTCATGCGTTTGAACCAGTTTTCAAAACACTTTTTCCAATCCGCCGCAGATACCTCGTTTACAGCCTGCTCAAACGTTGACAGCGCATCTTCCGGCGACGAAAATTGTATCCCTTTGAGCAGATTTTTTATTTTCGGGAATAAAAAGAAGTCGCACGGTGCAAGGTCAGGGCTGTAAGGAGGGTGACCTAGGAGTTTAACCGGAGTGCTGCCCAGGAAGTCCCTCGTTTTAAGCGCGGTGTGTGCGGGCGCGTTGTCATGGTGGAGTAGTATCCCGCGGAGCCCTGTGTTTGGTCGCTTGTAGCTCACTACAGAGAAAACTTCTGCCAAGCATTTGGTAGTGTACTATTCAGCGTTGATGCTTCTTTGATTTCGTAAAGGGATTGATAACAAGTAGCCAGTCAAATTGAAACAACTCGCGATCAAAATCTTCCCTCCGCTTCTAGATCGCTTCACTTTGGTAGGTGTTGATTCGTTTTGAAACACCCAAACCGTCGACTGGCGTTTTGTTTCTGGATCATACTGATAAATCCACGACTCATCACCTGTAATGATGTCATAAACACGCCGAGTCGTGCCTGCTTCAAACTTGTTTATCATATCATTCCACCCGGGCCTGCTTCTGAGCATCGGTGAGATTGTGCGGCACCCAGCGTGAAACTATCCTTCTCACACGAAGATGCACGTGTAGAATCAGCATTAAGATGTTCACACAAAATTAGAAAAAAAACAATACATTTTGGGGGTCCCCATACTTACAACTGAAACTCAAAAATTTTTTTTCATGAAGCCCATACGTATGTGGTATCTATGGATAGGTCTTCAAAAATGATATTGAGGTTTCTAAATACATTTTTTTCTAAACTGAATAGTCAGTGCGAGAGACACCTCCAAAGTGGTAAAATGTGTCTATCCCCCCTTGTAACTTCTAAAATAAGAGAATGCAGATGCCTCCCAAACAGCGGATGCCTCGGACATTTCCAACTACAGACCTATTTCCCTAGCGACAGTTGTAGCCAAGGTCTTGGACATTTTGCTTGATAAACACATGACGAACCACATGTCAATACATGACTCACAATTCGGTTTCCAACCAGGTCTCTCTACTGAAAGTGCTATCATGTGTCTCAAGCAGACTGTTCAATACTATACAACTCGGAAGACACCTGTCTTTGCCTGTTTTTTGGACCTGTCGAAGGCGTTTGACCTAGTTCAATATGATGTGCTGTGGCATAAACTGGAGTCAGAGACGACCATGCCAACTGAACTTAACTCAATTTTTAAATATTGGTATAACAACCAAGCAAATAGTGTTAAGTGGTCAGGTGAATACTCGGATGTTTACCATCTGGTGTGCGGGGTAAGGCAGGGAGGACTAAGCTCACCTAGGATATTCAATCTGTACATTAATCAGCTACTATTGAAGCTGAATAGTACCGGTATCGGTTGCCATATAGATGGAATTTGTATAAATAATTTAAATTATGCTGATGACATGGTGCTGCTTAGCCCATCTATTAGTGCATTGAGGCGTCTAATTGCTATATGTGAATCCTATGCGCTGAGTCATGGGCTCAGATACAATGTCAAAAAGAGTGAGATTATGATCTTTAAGGCAAACACAGTGACATACTCAGACGTGCCTACAGTCTCACTATATGGAAAACCTCTTAGTATAGTTGACAGGACGATGTATCTGGGCCACTGGATCACCGAGGACTTGAGAGATGATTGTGACATAGAGAGGGAGCGCAGGGCGCTGGCTGTCCGATGCAACATGCTGGCCCGTAGGTTTGCACGATGTACTAAATCAGTAAAGGTTATGCTTTTTAAAGCCTACTGTCCATCCTTTTACACGTGCAGCCTTTGGGTTAGCTACACGCAGCGGGCATACAGCGCTCTGCGCGTCCAATACAATAATGCGTTTAGGGTTCTGGTGGGGCTGCCGTGGCACTGTAGTGCATCAGGTATGTTTGCCGAGGCACGCACGGATGGTTTCGAAGCGATTATGAGGAAGCGATGTGCCTCTATGCTAAACCGTGTGCGCGGCAGCTCTAATTGTATCGTTGGCGTGTTCACGGATCGTCAGGATTCACCTATGCAACGGAGATGGGTACGGATTCACATGTGAATCTGTCCCATCTCCGTTGTATACTAGTAAAACAAAAAGAAATAAAAGAAATGTACCTACTAACCCTAGTTTATAAGCAATATTGTTACTAACACTATGGATAATTTTCCGAAATAAATGTTTAATAATAATAATAAAACAAAAAAATATATATGATGTACATTACCATGTAAACTTCCACCGAAATTTGGTTTAGACGAGATCTAATAAGTAGTTTTTTTTAATACGTCATAAATCGTAAACCGCAATTTACCTTTCATTCAATTAACTCAAATATAAAAGTTATAAAAAGAACATTGGAGACTCAGAAAGTTTTGCGAAAATAAAAAAAAGTGTTCTATAGGTAAATATTTTTCTATTAAATCTTTTCAAAGTACTCTCCACCAGCCTCTATACAAAGTTTCATGCGTTTGAACCAGTTTTCAAAACACTTTTTCCAATCCGCCGCAGATACCTCGTTTACAGCCTGCTCAAACGTAGACAGCGCATCTTCCGGCGACGAAAATTGTATCCCTTTGAGCAGATTTTTTATTTTCGGGAATAAAAAGAAGTCGCACGGTGCAAGGTCAGGGCTGTAAGGAGGGTGACCTAGGAGTTTAACCGGAGTGCTGCCCAGGAAGTCCCTCGTTTTAAGCGCGGTGTGTGCGGGCGCGTTGTCATGGTGGAGTAGTATCCCGCGGAGCCCTGTGTTTGGTCGCTTGTAGCTCACTACAGAGAAAACTTCTGCCAAGCATTTGGTAGTGTACTATTCAGCGTTGATGCTTCTTTGATTTCGTAAAGGGATTGATAACAAGTAGCCAGTCAAATTGAAACAACTCGCGATCAAAATCTTCCCTCCGCTTCTAGATCGCTTCACTTTGGTAGGTGTTGATTCGTTTTGAAACACCCAAACCGTCGACTGGCGTTTTGTTTCTGGATCATACTGATAAATCCACGACTCATCACCTGTAATGATGTCATAAACACGCCGAGTCGTGCCTGCTTCAAACTTGTTTATCATATCATTCCACCCGGGCCTGCTTCTGAGCATCGGTGAGATTGTGCGGCACCCAGCGTGAAACTATCCTTCTCACACGAAGATGCACGTGTAGAATCTCGTGAAGGCTTCCCGATCCAATCTGAAGAATGTGCTGAATCTCTTGATATGTGACTCGTCTAAATATTAAATATTTTGGATTAAATTTTTCACTGCTAGCACGTTTTCTTCCGTAACAGCCGTCAAAGGGCGACCACTTCTTTCTTCATCCTCCAAAGTCAGCCGACCGCGCTTGAATTCGTTATACCAACGATACACGGTCGCCTTGGAAGGGCCTTCATCCATGAATGCCATTTGAAGTCTATCGTACGATTCGTCTGGTTTCAGGCGACACTTGAAATCGTAGAAAAACATAGCGCGAAAATGTTCCCGACGCAGATCCATTTTTCAATGAGACACAATAATTGAAATTATCTTGCAAAAAATGCAGAGAGACATTTTGAAATTGGAACGTACTTATTTTTACTCATAAATAATCATATTTTAGAAATAGATTATAACTGACCAGTCTCTCATATATAAAAACTTTTTTTCGCAATACTTTCTGAGTGGCCTGGTATGTTACTTGCTGCTACGGAACCCTTAATGGGCGAGTCCGACTCGCACTTGGCCGCTTTTTTCTGAAACTTTAAGAACTATGCTGTTGAAACTTGATAGGTAGATGTATTCTGTGAATCGCATTAAGATTTTCACACAAAAATAGAAAAAAACACAATAAATTTGGGGGTTCCCCTACTTAGAACTGAAACTCAAAAATGTTTTTTCCATCAAACCCATACTTGTGTGGTATCTATCGATAGGTCTTCAAAAATGATATTGAGGTTTCTAATATCATTTTTTTCTAAACTGAATAGTTTGCGCGAGAGACACTTCCAAAGTGGTAAAATGTGTGTCCTGTCTTACGAGTATGTTCTTCAAGCGGGGCGTGAAAAAGTATATGTAGAGTCTCTATCTATTAAGGTAGAGATCATTATTTTAGAATCGTTATTATCTGAAATGGTGACCAGTATCTTCTGGACTTCACCCTAGCTTCGTCCCATTCAGTTCACGGACTGAATATAAAAACGTTGTATTTTATTGATAGTAAAATTTACCCCCGTGCCCTCCAGGATCTCGGGCTGCGAGGTGTACGCCTTGGATGCAATCGGGACAACGTTGAGATGATAACATAACTTCACGCCTGTTGTAACGTTGTGGATTTTTATAAATCAATTAAAATTATATCAATAAATTAATCGATATTTTAGTATGTTTCGATACTATTACTAATTATCTATGGTTGTGCAAGCGAGATTGGACAGCACTAGCCCAGTTATCAACTGACGGCTCTTAAATCGTTCCTTTCCTTGGCAACCTTCGCCGAGGAAGGTCACTTTGACCCCGTGGCCAACTGCTGTCGGCTCCGGGTAAGTTTTGAGATCAACATTTCCTACTTCTTTCTACAGGTGAAGACCTTCCAGCGGTGCAGCTTATTGCCTGCTAAAATGCATGGCTCAATATATTGTTTTATTATGTGTGCTATTTCAGCCTACCTAATTAGTGCCACGAGGCCGATGACCCCTACGGTCAGAGGTCGCGGCACCAGCTTGTGCTGCCTATTATATTCATTTTGTTATAGCTTCTAGCTACGCTGCATTGCCGCTGGGAGATTCTCTTCACCTGCTATTTTAGCGGGTCACTTGGATGTAATTACCTAGTGACAAACTGACCCGCACTTTTTCTATTTCCAGGGTCTTCGCACCGGGCTTCGCACCATTATAGCGGTAGCGAGGCACACCAGCGGAGACCCTGGCACGCCGGCAACACCACAAGCCACGTGTCCACTAGCTAAGTGCATACTACCATCTTTGCACAACGGATCGAACAACGCCACGGCAGAATCTTTATTACGAATCCATTCCCTGAGATTCATTATTTCCAATACCTAATATAAATGTATGTAACGTTCTCTATCACCAATTATAATGTCATAATATATTGTAATCAAACTTTAATTTCTCTCTGCTCGCCCTAGCCGGTAGTTAGTCCCAATTACATTAATTATCTAATTAAATTTTACAGTGCATAAGTCACCCCTTAACTTTATGTAAACTTCTCTAAAAACCCCATAAAACTTTAATCGTTACACTGTATCCGCGAATGGGTAGGCAGAGGTGTATTATACAACCACGATTCGCCAGTTATGTTTAGGTCCAAATGTAATAAGGGCGAGCCTGTTACCATCTACCGGGTACATTACTACATACATAATTACGAAAAGTCAGAGGTGTGTGCCTGCGACGACTAGGGATCGAACTCAAGACATCGTCTCACTTGGCTATCGCCACCGTTGAGATAATGATTGTCATAATACAGTTTCGTCTTAATTTTACCACTAAGCAACCAAAACATCCCAAAATTTGTTATTAAACACGATAATATCGAGATTTAAAAAATAAGTTAGGATCTTAAAACGACATTTTCTCCGTCCCCGCATCAATCTGCGGGTCCCTATCGCAAACTTTTTACTCCCAATCCCCTTATCATGGGGCGAAAATCCGGAATTTTGGTGGGAAAACTTCGCCCGCTCTTACCACACCGGATGGGGATGGTGGCAACTTTTTTAATTTGCACAAGTGGACATAATACCGGAAGTGACGCATCAATCTACTGGACGGGATTTATATGTACTTCGTATTACAATAAAAAGTTGAATTTTTTGTTTTTTTTAGTTTGGAGAAAAAAGTTTTTAAAAATATGTATAATATGTATATGTATTAACAAAAAAAAATTGTATATAAGTATGTTTATCCGCATTCTGGAACCCATAACACAAGCTAGTTAGTCGATGCTTACTTTGGGTCTAAAAAGCGTTGTGTAGAATGTCATTTATATTTATTTTTTCTTTTTATATTTAGGACACGTCAATTTGACTTCACCTCGCCTGATGGTAAGCTGAAGGTAAAGTCTCTGGAAAGAGGGTCACCATTACATACACGTACCATGTTAACAATGGTGGCACTCAGCTTGACAGCCTCATCAGAAGAGGATTGTCGTCGCAGCACCGCGTGACACCCACCGGTCCCACTAGTGCTGCGACCACAATCCCCCCTGCCACCAAATTATTTTTTTTAATATATACGAATAATAAAGTAGTAGAAGAAGAAGAATAATATAATATATACAAATTTAATATATACGACTAGCAACTGCCCTCGCTTTTCGGGCCTCTGTGGCGTAGCGGTAGTGCATTCGACTGCTACGATCGGGGGCGGGAATTTCAATTCCCGCTCAGTGCAAACATTTGTATGCATGAATATGTCTATTTGCATTGTTCTGGGTGTTTGTATGTATAATATGTACGTATTTACAAAAAAAAGTAATATAAGTATTAAAATAAAACTATTTTTAACGGATTCTATCGCGATTTATTTGATGTTATTTTATATTTTACATTGATCCCGACGTTTCGGTTGCTTTTCAGCAGCCATGGTCACGGGGAGACTAAAGATGGTTGTTGTCTTGTAGTTTGAAGTGAAAGTTATCTCAAAGTACCCGAACTATGTTGAATTGTTGGTGTTACTATTTACGCAGAATGAGCTCACAGTGTCATGAAGTCTTGTTGTATTTTGATTGATTCCCCTGAACACGTGCAACAGGGGAGCAAACATTACTTGTGCGTGAGCTTTTGTTGGTTCGAGTCCTACTTAACCACCCCCATTGGTAGGTAGGAAAGGGGTGGGGGGGGGGTTATTCACGAGGATTTTCGCAAGAAAAAAAAGCTTGTATGTTTATTTTAACAAGAAATAATGAGGAATGGGTGGATAATATTCTTTGTTCCATCCGTCCATTGTCTACGGTTCGATTTGAACTCTAACCTTTTCACGTGGATACCAAGTATTTCACGGCAAGAAATAAATTTAATTCCCTATAAAAACTGGTTCATTACTGGAAGTATCTGAAACTTGTTAAGGGTATAAAAAATAACGCGCGCCCTCTTGCGGTGTTTTTCCGTTACTCGTGATGTCATTATAGAATTGATTGATGTTTCCACCGGAAATGTGAGTTAGGGCGACCATGTGTTTTTAACGATATGAGGAATAACTTTTAAACGGTTTGGTGACTCCTCATTTTTTACCATAAAGAACTGGAACGCTTTATCCACACACGTGTTCCCGTCTTCCTTCAATCCTGGGCTCTTTAAGCGGGGCGTGAAAAAGCATCTATCGAGGCCGTCTAGGTAGGGCCACTATTCTAGGGACAATCTCTGGAAAAGGTGGTCACTACTTTTTGGAATTCACTTCAGCGTACTATCAGGCGGGATGCAGTCAATTTGACGAACTAAATATATAAAAAAAAAGCCTGCGGCGACCTTTTTCTCTTCATCCGAGCACCACACTCCTTCCAAAATTTGGTTTTTTTTTTTTTTACTTATACGGGAGCGACACCGTCTGACCACCTAACTATGACAGTAAAGTCTGCGCAGGGCGTTGTCTGTCAATCAGCAGTTGTACCGGCTTACAGTTGAGATTGGGTTGGACGCTGAAGATCTTGCATGCATAAGTTTATATTCCCAGGGTAGGTAAAGACGAGAACAGAGCTTCCTCCACTGTTATTAAACTATGAGGTATGGAAACGACACATAAATACACATAAACAAGGCAGTTCACACCCCTAATGGTGTAGGGGTGTATATGTATGCGATGTATGATATGTGTGTGTGTGTGTGTGCTCGGGAGTGATGATGTAGAGTCTTCATAATCTCAACTTGTGGGATTGTGGTCGCAGCACTAGTGGGACCGGTGGGTATCACGCGGTGCTGCGACGACAATCCTCTTCTGATGAGGCCGTCAAGCTAAGTGCCACCATTCTTAACATGGTACGTGTATGTAATGGTGACCCTCTTTCCTGAGACTTTACCTTCAGCTTACCATCAGGCGAGGTGAAGTCAAATTGACGTGTCCTAAATATAAGAAAAAAAAAATATATTTATCAGAAAGATTTGATGGAATTGAAACATGCTAATTATGTGTGTATGGGCTTTACCAAAACCTTTAATGGCTAAACCAATTGATTCCCTGCAAGTCGTCGCATGATTGATAGACGAGGCTCTGTGGTTGGATTTACTCTCGAGGTTTATTTATTTATTTCTGGAAGGTACGCTTACAGATTACTACCATTGCATAACAGGAAACATTAAAAACACTTATTAGTTAAATGTTAAGCGAGCGATAATTAACATTTATTAATGCACACATAACTACGAAAAGTCAGAGGTGTATGCCCGGGGCGACTGGGGATTGAACTCGAGACCTCGTCTCAGCAGTCCGTTACGTACGCCACTGGGCTACCGCTGGGCTAGGTAAATAAAGGTACATATATACTACGTTCATATACATGATACGCTTATTGTATATCATGGTACGCGAAAGTTTAAAAATTAGTATTATTAAGTCTAGACAGTAATCCAAAGCATACACAGCGTGATGAAGTTAAAATGCATGACAAATGGCAAAATTCAATTGTTTGCTACACTTATACAGCTAAAACGCTATTCAAATACATAAATATCGAACATTAAAAATATACTTGTATTAAAAAAAAACAACAAGAAAAACAAAAACAACTATGAACATTGTGCATTTATTATTAATTATGTTTATTGTAAAGATTTAGATCGGAAAAAGAGACCATCTAGGACGGGACTTGAACCCGCGACCACTCCCTTACAGGGGGAATGCTCTGACCAACTGAGCCACCTAGACAGGTCCCAGATATTCGAAATTCTCCGATTCTTTTTGCGATCTAAATCTTTAGAAAAAAGTAAGCATACAAAATGCTTAAAAAAAATTAATTGAATATGTTTATTGTGTTATGATCCTCGTGTACTGGGAGAATCTACCATTAAATACATCCACGTCTTCAACCTGGTTCAGTTCGTTATATGTACGAAATATCCTTACTATAGGGAAGTCGGACAGTAGTCGCTCACATGAAAGACGTATAAGCTAAACTAAAAGGGGAAAACAACTTTAAGATGCTTAGTTTGAGATTGAGCTTGAATTTTCACTCATTATAATTTTTTGTAACAAAACCATGGTCACCGTATTGAATATGAAAAAATATTGCTGGTAAGTAAACTCGGTTCAGAAGTTAACAGGTTCTTGACACACGCGTGGCCGTGAGGGAGGAAAGGGGGGGGGGGGGGAAGGTACAAGTGAATCTTGAGTGCCTACATGATGTTGTGTTAAGAAATTTTAGTTAGGGCGGTTGAAAACGATGGGAACTGCTGACGTCTGTGATAAATTGGGGAATTATGCTGGAGGACGGGGTATGGAAGGCCCTGGATGGAGCAGAATGAACGATTAACCCGTAATTTTTTCGAGATATTTCATAATTTATTTATGTTTAATAATCACACTTCTTTCGCCGAAAGGGTATGCTAATTTGTATTTTATTCCCACGTTTATGCAACTATATTCCCACAGTATTTTCGATAAATAGATAATTAATAATAATTTGGGAAACAAACTCGACTGAATCCATAATTCAAAATAGTTCAGGGTTCTGGGTAGTTAGTTAAGTGCAACACACAAAATAACAGGTCAAATCTATACATGTAATTAAATCGTAAAGAGTAGAAAACTGTAAATCAAAACTTTTTTCAAAAAAATAACATAACATAACATAAACTCACGCCCATATGGGCCCCGGACCCGAAGGGGTAGGCAGAGGTGCTAAAAATAATTGTTATTTATTCTAGGAACGATACCGATGCCAAAAATGTTTGGAATTTTTGTCTGTTTGTCTGTTTATCTGTTTGTCTGCTTTTTATTATCGATGTCCGATCATCACTTGAAAACTACTGAATAGATTCAGTTGAAATTTTGCATGAACATTCTTCTAGGGTACGGTCATAAACTGCGCATACTGCGCACTGGTCATAAAAAATGATATATAATCATCACGCTATTATATCTATGATAGGAGCAGGGTAAAATCTATTATTGATCATTCCAATATTATTACAAAGCAGATCATCACGAAATTCTGCACTTCGATAGAACTCGGACATGGTCAACGTTCAGACCATAAATCGTCATGCTATAGCTAAGAAGTCATGAAATACATACAGGAAATCTCATAACTACAGAGTTACATAAGTGTAAAAGATAGTTGATTAGAAACTCATCCTTTGATAATAAATATCATCACGATTTTATCCACTATTCCACAGGGTAGAATTTATTTCAATGTTAAATGTAAACATATATTCTTCATGATAAATGATTGAAAACATAACGATGAAATAGGTAGTGTAAAGTATGTCCTGGAATATTATAAGAGTAATTGACCTCTAAACAAGAGAAATGCTAACAAGCAAAGATCTTGAATCGAAGCCAAGAATTACAAATATACCAAATCGAATATTATGCTATATTTATACTAGTACTTAACCAATTATTGGATTGTGTTAAGAATGTTGTGTTGGTACAACTTAGACTACCTATACTATGGAGAGGGAGCGGGAGAGAACCCTGTCAACCGAGTTCCGCAGTCTGCGGCGAGGACTCCGCAGAGTTGTATGTCCAGGACTACTTCATGATTGGAGACTGAGGAGGGCAGTCGGCCGACTCGCCCTCCTTACAGAAGCAGGCCAACACGGAGGGGTCGTGTGTGTTCTACACACGCCTGCCAAGTCACCAACGCGGGATCAAACCCAGCTCCATAGGCGAGGCCGCGATGGTGGCCATAGTCCGCCGGTACCCTGTGGTTATCCTTTCTAGGGCTTACCTGGGGTACCCGGCACTGGACACTTGGGGAGAACACCGCGTGGTTTTAGTCGGTTCGATTCTAACACTCCCGTCCCATCGTTGGCACCGATGGGGCGAAGCTCGAGGGTATGCACACGTAAAAAAAATAGACTAGATATACTTATAATGACTGACAAACTTCTTGACAATGTACTGTGCGCCGTAGAAATCGTTTTAAGGTCTCCTTGGTATAACCAATCATATGGATTGGATTAAACCAATCACGGACTCAAAGGCTTGGTTGATCAGCTTTTTATTGGTTTTTAGGGTTTCATTGCCAAATGGAAAAAAACGGAACCCTTATAGATTCGTCATGTCTGTTTGTCTGTCCGTCCGTATGTCATAGCCACTTTTTTCCTAAACTATAAGAACTTTGCTGTTGAAACTTGGTAAGTAGATGTATTCTGTTAACCGCATCAAGATTTTCACACAAAAATAGAAAAAAACAATAATTTTTGGGGGTTCCCCATACTTAGAACTGAAACTCAAAAATTTATTTTTTCATCAAACCCATACGTGATATCGTACCATAAGGGTATCTAAGGATAGGTCTTCAAAAATGATATTAAAGTTTCTGATATCATTTCTTTATAAACTGAATAGTTTGTGCGAGAGACACTTCAAAAGTGGTAAAATGTGTGTCCCCCCCCTGTAACTTCTAAAATAAGAGAATGATAAAATTAAAAAAAATATATGATGTACATTACCACGTAAATTTCCACCGATAATTGGTTTGAACGAGATCTAATATGTAGTTTTTTTAATACGCCATAAACTATCAACCGCAATTTACCTTTCATTCAATCAACTCAAATATAAAAAATTTACATGCGGCTACGGAACCCTTGATGGGCGAGTCCGACTCGCACTTGGCCGGTTTTTTTCGATCAATCAATCGCGAAGTTATCCACTTTTGTTCAAGATGTTTGTCAATACTTTTACTACTAATATTGCATAGATGTGTGGAGAAATCAGCTGTGATATTCCTCCGACACAAAGAGAGGATCCTTCGACCACGCGAGGTGATGACGCGTGGCGGACCGCGGCTCAACGGTTGACATGGGATGTATACAATGTGTTGATTAGCATTTGCGCATCATTCGCAGGGGTTATTGAGCTACTTACAGTCGACTTAAATCCAAGTTAAAAGAAAGAGTTTAAAAAGCATTAAGTATACATTTTTTTATTTCATTTACGTGTTATTTATGGAGTTTACTGCACGCATGTGAAGTTAGCCCCCCAACGTTCAGATAAAAAAAGAAAAATGAGTTCTAGCCCTCCACAGAGTTCCGAAGATCTTTATACTTTTTAGAGATAGTTACATTGTTTACACAGCTCAAAAACGGTTTCAAAATTGATGAGGGGCCAACTTCCAAATTTGAATTTTTTGCGGACTTGTGCACAGTAAAGTATTAATCGGATCGAAAAGTGTTATTAGGATAATGTATAGAACTCTTTGGGGGGCGACTAGAACTTTGGCAGAAATTTAAATTTTCAAAACTATTTATATTTCTCATTATTTATTTATGTTCGCCAGGGCCTGGTGTCTTCATTTTTGACCGTATGAGAAAAAGTAACGGGGAAGATTTGTAGAACTCTTTAGGGGGCAACCGGAACTCCTGGCAGAAATTGGAATTTTTAAAATTATTCATATCTTTTATTATTTATCTATTTATTTATATTTGCCAGGGCCTGGTGTCTCGGTTATTGCTTTTTGATAAAAATAGGCAATTTGGCTTGTTTTGGGTTCATGGCTGCGTGAGCTGTGTGTCCCTTTATTCTCATTGTGTGTCACTGTGTCCTATTTACCTATTCGCAACACTTTTCTAGGGCAAGTTATTGTTTTTGCTTACCTTGTGACAATTTTATATATATTGTAATAGTATAATGTAATTGCGTAAGTTACATAACTCTGGCTGTGGTTTCCATATATATATATATTTATTAGTCAATGGGCTGTGGTAAGCCGAACCACAGACCACATAAAAGAGCCGAACTGTCATCCCCGGCTGGCCATACACTATGCAACAAGGCCATAGACTATAAAAAGTTTAGTTCTTGGTTTCTGCCTGCGTAATTCGGAGTGACGGCGGGGAACGGCTGGGGTTGACGGTTTGTTTTTTGTTTTTGATGTTAGATTTTTTGTTTTGCTTTTTATTTTTATTTTGTTTCTATTGATGTTTTTATGTTTCTTTTTTGTTTTTTTGTTTTTGTATTAAGTTTTAAGAGCTTATAATATATGTTGTCGGATGTCCTCCACATAGGAGTCAGTTGAAAACCAGCGCCAGGTACTTGTGCCTGGCATTACGCTGAACTGGCTCCTTTTTTGGTGCAATGTGGAGTATATGTTTTTATACTATAGTTATGTAAATTGTATTGCACCAAAATAAAGAGATTTTTCTTTCTTTCTTTTCTTGGTGTCTTCATTTTTGACCGTATGAAAAAAAGTTACGGGGAAGATTAATAGAACTCTTTGGGGGGCAACAGGAACTCCTGACAGAAATTTTAATTTTTGAAATAATTTTTTTTTTTTATTATTTACCTATTTATTTATATTTGCCAGGGCCTGGTGTCTTCATTTTTGATCGTATGAAAAAAAAGTTACGGGGAAAATTAATAGAACTTTTTGGGGGGCAACCGGAACTACTGGCAGAAATTGGATTTTTTAAGATTATTTATATTTTTTATTATTTATCTATTTATTTATTTTTGTCGCAGCCTGGTGTCTTCATTTTTGATCGTATGAAAAAAGTCACGGGGAAGATTAATAGAACTCTTTAGGGGGCAACGAGAACTCCTGGCAGAAATTTTCATTTTTGAAATTATTTATATTTTTTTATTATTTATGTATTTATTTATTTTTGTCACGGCCTGGTGTCTTTATTTTTGATCGTATGAAAAAAATAACGGGGAAGATTAGTAGAACTCTTTGGGCGGCAACCTGAACTCCTGGCAGGAATTTTAATTTTTGAAATGATTTATATTTTTTTTTTATTTTTCTATTTATTTATTTTTGTCACGGCCTGGTGTCTTCATTTTTGATCCTATGATTAAAAGTTACGGGGAAGATTAATAAAACTCTTTGGGGGCCAACCGGAACTCCGGGCAGAAATTGGAATTTTTAGAATTATTTATATTTTTTATTGTTTATCTATTTATTTATTTTTGCCGTAATGTATTAACCGCGATAGAATCCGTTAAAATAGTTTTATTTCAAAAAAAATATAAATAATTTCAAAAATGGAAATTTCTGCCAGGAGTTCCGGTTGCCCCCCAAAAAGTTCTATTAATTTTCCCCGTAACTTCTTTTCATACGATCAAAAATGAAGACACCAGGCCCTGGCAAATATAAATAAATAAAAAAAAAATAATTTCAAAAATTCCAATTACTGCCGGGAGTTCCCGTTGCCCTCCAAAAAGTTCTATTAATTTTCCCCGTAACTTTTTTTTCTAACGATCAAAAATGAAGGCCGTGACAAAAATAAATAAATAGATAAATAATAAAAACTATAAATAATTTAAAAAATTCCCATTTCTGCCAGAAGTTCCGGTTGCCCCCCAAAGAGTTCTATTAATCTTCCCTTTTCTTTTCTTTTCTATTAATTTTCCCTTGATTTTTGATCGTATGAAAAAAAGTAACTTTTTTTCATACGATCATGGTGATGGTGTCTTCATTTTTGATCGTATGAAAAAAAGTAACTTTTTTTCATACGATCATAAATGAAGACACCAGGCCCTGGCGCACATAAATAAATAATGAGAAATATAAATAATTTTGAAAATTTCAATTGAGGCCAAGAGTTCTAGCCCCCCAAAGAGTTCTATACATTATCCTAATAACACTTTTCGATCCGATTAATACTTTACTGTGCACAAGTCCGCAAAAAATTCAAATTTGGAAGTTGGCCCCTCATAATTTTTGAAAACGTTTTTGAGCTGTGTAAACAATATAACTATCTCTAAAAAGTATAAAGAACTTCAGAACTCTGTGGGGGGCGACTAGAACTCTTTTTTTTTTTTTATCTGAACATTCGCTTACTTCACATGCGTACTACACCGATTGTAATCACTGGCACATAGAAAATGAAATTATATAAAAAAGTATTGTTATTTTAATAATAATTTTATAATATTCAATGTACTAGTGATTAGAGTAAGCTCTGTAAATAATGTGCAAATGTATTTCGAAAATGTGCAATTCTATTTTTTAAACCTTTATTATTAACATGAATTTTTGACGACTATAAAGCTGTGAATTATGCACAAATGCAAATCAACAAATTGTATATGCTATCAAGCGCATGAACTTCACTGTCGTGATGCAGGATTGGAAGTTCTATAGTAGTATCGAAGCAGTACAGCTTACTGTCGCTAGATGGCATTGGTTACATGTGGTATATCGCCACAGATAGACGAATGGATGTTTGTTAATCACATCAGAATGGCTATATGGATCTAGATGAAATATAATACTACTCTGTCAAGAAATTATCGGGAATTAGTCAATAAAACTTAAAATATGTATTATTCGTCCAAATGTTTTGTATCACTTTCGACAGTCTCCAGTTGAAATAACTCTCATACGCCTACGAAGAAGCGTCGGTAGCTTAGTGGTTAAGGATTCGACCCTATGATCGAGAGGTCCCGGGTTCGAATCCTGGCCATTACACTACCGACGTGAACCCACTACTAACACAAGCAATTAAACTTAGCTGGAGGGGTTAGGGGTGATATTAGTAATTTCGGATGCTAATATTCTTTATAAAAAGAAAATTACTCAATCATCAAAACTATTTTTAAACGTATTTTTTGGAGTCGCCTTCAATACTCGCCGCGATTTTTCAAATGACATCTATTAACTGAAAATTAGTAATAAACCTTGAAGTAGTAATTTGGGTTTCAAAAAACAAAATAGTCAGCCGGAGCTTTATAAAGAAATATGGTGGATGTTCGATATGATTGGTAGAGCTTTTGACCAGAAATTCGTTCACAATGATAGCCTATATTCGTGCATTTTCATCTCGTAAGTCTGGCCTTTTCCGACGAATTAGGTCTCTCAAACGCCTTATAACGCTCAGATAATATTTTTTATTTACTGTCTCGCCTTCTGACAGAAATTCCGAGTGCACGACATCGCATCTGCATCGCGGTAATCGAATATAGTTGAGTTGAAGACGATGACGACTAACTAGAGTGAGGCAAATCTTCCTCAACAACTTGTTCATATTTAAATTTGCAGGTCCACACATAGGCAGTTTTAAAAAAAAGAAAAATTTAAGAAGGATGCAGTGTACAAAATATTCGTCCATTGTGAAAATTGCAAAACACACTTGAGATGAACTCACTAAATATGAAGGAATATATATATAGAAAATATAATATACTTTTAGCATTCCTCAGTCATATTGCACGTGTATAAGCAACCTAAAACCATTGTTCTTGACGCCTAAGTACGTGAAGTTTACGAAATATTACTCACAGATTTCTAGGTTGAGGAGTTGTGACCCTTCTTTGCATCAGAACTAGTCCTTTACACTTTCTGTCTCCCTTGTAATCTATCTCACTTAACCCAATTTTTTTTTCAAGATGACGGATAAATAATGGATCCTTATGACGGTAAGGGTGTGTGTGTTTCTATTATTTAAATGTCTGAGCTAAAATGTAGTTCGACTATATTTCACAGATTTACAAAAAATACTGTAATTTAACTGTCTATAGAAGGTAACTACAATTCATTTTAACAAAAGATTTGATTGTATATAATATACTAGCTTCAACTAGATCCGTTAATATGTTAGAGAATGATTAAGTAACAAACATCCTAATATCTTTTCACATTTATAATATTAGGTCGTTACATATGAAATTGCCGTTTTTCTTGAAGAAATTGGAGGAAACCCAATTTTCAGTACTAACATTTTTGCATTTTTTTTAGAAATGACAAATCAAAAGCGGCGATAGTCCAGTGGCATACGTAACGGACTGCTGAGACGAGGTCTCGAGTTCGATCCCAAGTCGCCCTGGACACACACCTCTGACTTTTCGTAGTTATGAGTGCATTAATAAATGTTAATTATCGCACTCTGAATAATGTGCCCGGTAGATGGCAATAGGCTCGCCCCCTATTACATTGGGACCTTAACATAACTGGCGAATCGTGGGTATGTAACACACCTCTGCCTACACCTTCGGGGATACAGGCGTGAAGTTATGTTATGATGTTATGTTTTTGACAAATCCAAATTTTATGATTCTTTTAGTGTATGAATGAGACAACATTAAGCTAACAAACAGCAACTTTTATTACATTTTTGAAAAGTGACAGCTGTTAAGTAATACGAAATTTATCTTCAAAATGGATAGCATTTAGGAAGTACTGTTTTTGAAGATCGAATTAATTTATCAAGCGGCCAATAAAAACAAAATTTAATACAGAGTTGTAAAATCTTGAAATCAACTTTCAAACAAAATATAAATAATGGAAATAGTTATTAGAGACCGATATTCTTAGCAATCCATGGATTCTCCGTGCGGGTGCCGGGTCCATCGCGTTGCTGAGTTGGGAACTCGGGACAGTGCCTGGGACTTGCGACCCAAGTGTAGGTTTAGAAGGGGCCCCTTTTGTTGATGTACATCAACACTCACCTTCACTACCCAAGTTCCCCTCCCTGCCTAACCAAATTTGATACGAACCTACTAGTGCCGCTTTAGACATTCGTCCTAGTAATGAGCTTATTGTAGCTCTCGATAGGCCTAGATCTTTAAGTAGGTTATAGAGAGATTTTGCTGGTATACCTCTCGCTCCCACTTCCACTGCATACAAATTAACCACGTAACCGTTTTTGATTAATTCGTTTGTGAGATCATAGTATTTATTTTTCTTTATTGTGTGGTCCTTCGGTATATTTGTATCCCACGGTACAGTAAGTTCCACAAGAACCACATGTTTTTTTTACACAGGGTTTACAGGAATAACGAACTCATGAATTTGTAAGAAAAATTCGGCAATATTATTAGTAAGAGTACTATGATAGAATTTGTTAGCCACTGAGGAGTAGTTACCTTCGCCTTGTTCATCAAATCAATTTAATGGTGTCAAATTAATCATAATCCTCCAGACCTTGTCCCAACTCAGTTGGGGTCGGCCATGAAATGGCTACACTTTGATATTCTCCGGGAAATGACTGTCATCTGGTGAAATCTAAGCTCTGTATTATTTAGATCAGCTTGACGGACAAAATTTTAAACTGATACGATAAGAGTTCCGACTTCTAAGGTTAAGGTGAAGCTAATAGAAGTGTGCTTAAAACAGAAATTACCATTCAGCGTTCATAAATGCATGACTCACTCGTACTTGCCGGGTGATCTTATGAAAACGACCGTAGTACCAATTAAAAAGAACAAAACGGGCGACCCGGCGGACCCGGCTAACTATCGTCCGATTTCCTTAGCTACCATTATAGCTAAAGTGCTGGACTGTCTGATTGATACACACATGGCGAGTCGGATTCCACTTCACGATGCTCAATTCGGCTTCAGGCCTGGCCTATCAACAGAGACCGCCATTATGTGTCTCAAGCAGACTGTCCAGTACTACGCAGCTAGGAAGACCCCAGTTAACGCTTGCTTCCTTGACCTCTCCAAGGCGTTTGACCTGGTGTCGTATGACACACTTTGGGAAAAGCTTCGTCAGGAAAGTACCGTTGATGGTTCAGTAATTTCGTTGCTTAAATACTGGTACAAAAATCAGACTAATAATGTTAAATGGTCGGGAGCGTTATCAGATGTATATAGGTTGCAATGCGGGGTGAGACAGGGGGGGATAACGTCACCGCGTCTGTTCAACTTGTATATTAATCGGCTGATCGTTGAACTCAGCAACACTAAAATCGGTTGCCATATTGACGGAGTGGCTATAAATAACATAAGCTATGCTGACGATATGGTGTTGCTGAGTCCATCGATCAGTGGTCTCAGGCGGCTTCTAAAGTTGTGTGAAGATTATGCGGCGGCTCATGGGCTCAGATATAACGCCAAAAAGAGTGAGCTTCTTGTTTTCAAGGCCGACACCAAACATTACACTCACGTGCCTCAAGTCACTATTGGTGATACTCCCTTAACCAGAGTGGCTCAATTTAAATATCTGGGTCACTGGGTCGCCGATGATCTTAATGACAATTTAGACATAGAAAGAGAACGCAGGGCGTTGGCTGTCCGATGCAATATGCTGATCCGTAGATTTGCACGATGCACCAAGGATGTAAAAGTTACCCTATTTAGGGCGTATTGCCAGACATTTTACACGTGCAGTCTGTGGGTCGCATATACGCGGAGGGCATACAACGCCCTGCGGGTACAGTACAACAATGCATTCAGGATGTTGGTTGGGCTGCCACGCTTTTGTAGAGCGTCGGGGATGTTTGCGGAGGCGAGGGTCGATGGCTTCCATGCCATCATCCGCAAGCGGAGTGCATCCCTCTTGCGGAGAGTACGGGGGAGCTCACACAGCATCCTGAGCGTATTGTGCGATAGGTGGGACTGTCCGATGCTGGGGCACTGGGTACGATTGCACGCAATGTAGACAGTGTCCTAGTATTGTGGCGGTCTCAAATTATCATAATGTGTACATACCTAACACCTATTAATAATATTATATTTGTTACTAACACTAGTATTAAGATTATTGTTACTAACACGCTATGGACCCTGGTCCGAAATAAATGATTTATTATTATAAATAGCGTCAAAGTAAAATCAAGCACATCTCAAACACTATGCAACACATATATACACTCTAAGGCTGCGCTATCATCAGAGATGTGCGAGGATGTGTTGCGAGGGACATGTTTGTTAAGAACCAAGAGATTCACTTCATTCACCTAATTTCGCTCAGCGCAGCTCTAGAGGAAACAGCTCAGCGTAGCGAGGTTTTTGTACGTGCAAAACAAGGGTATATTAGTTACGGATGTATTACAAGGCCGCGCGCGCGCTCCCTTTACACCACACCTCAGCCCGCTACACATCCTAGAAACCGAATGGGTGGTTTCTAGGATGTGAAGCGTTTCACACACCGTTTCAAAGCGTCTCTACGAATCACTTGCACCGCTCAGAGGCCTACTTCTCCGTGGAAAAATTCACACCGTTCCACAACTTCGATAGGCATCCTCGCACAGACTAGCTACTCCGCACATCTCTGGCGGGACCACAGCCTTACATAGGTAGGTACATGCATGTACGCAAAGTTTTGAATGCAGTGAACTGACGTGTCGTTATCGAGTGACACGCGTCAATGTTACACCGTTTTAACGAGGAACTATATGATACCAGAGCCACAATGGACTTTATTAGGTATTGTTTTTTAAATTCTTTATCAGGGTTCTTCATCAGAATGCGTGTAACTAAACGTAACTGATAACTAATGTCTCATTGGACGTGGAGGTGCCTTGAAAGTGTGCTAATGTTTTTTATGTCTTATTCTTTGTGCGAACACCAATTCCATAGTTGCATTAAAGTTTGCATTTTTGAGCCCGAGGTCGGTGCTCTCTTCCAGAATTTAGCTTTTAACTCTCTAATCCTTCAATTAGCAGTTGTTCTGCTTTGCAGGTGAGATTGACTAGAGGCTCGTCGAGGAAGGTGAGAGCCCTCAGATCTTGGGAGGCACCATATAGTCTTCTAATTCTAGTAGCAAGTTATATAAACTGCATCAATAAGCCCTTGTAAAATGTTGGTATACGCCAATATTATAATGAAAATTGTATCCCAAATTATTATTTTATTTACATCTGAACTCTCAAAGAAACAGTGTCACATTAAACTTTCAAGTGGCGCAACAGTTGCACCACTTTCTATCCCGACACTCAATGACTGCCTTACGTCACATCGCAGTGCAATTGTCAATAGAAAAGCATCGTGCATGGTTGACATAAAAGATAAGTTGCACATGTAATAAAATATCGATACAATGATATTCGTTACGGGAAAATTTCAATGCTTTCCACTACATTTTATGACTTTATTAAACTTTTTTTTTATATAATGGACACTTCGATATGACTACCTCGCCTGATAGTAAGCAAAATGTAAAGTCTCAGGAATGAGGGTCACCATTACAGGCACCGATAATGTTACAATGGTAGCTCTTCGCTTGACGGCTTCATCAGATGCTTTTTCACGCCCCGCTTAAAGGACCCGGGACTGTAGGAAGAAGGAAACACGTGTGCTGGTTAAGAATTCCAACGGACTGATGCGATTAGTAGTAGACAGTATGACAATGCATGGTGCATTGTCATACTGTCTACTACTAATCGCATCAGTCGCATGCGATCGACGGCGCGCGGCTGCGATCAATCGCGATCCACGGATCCTTTAGGCGTACGTATATCAATCAGATCGAGGGTAAGGTCAAAAGTACCCGTAACCGGTGAGCATGTATAAAAATAATTAGGGGCGCAATGCATTCTGCTGTTGCAATGTTGAGCTGAGAGTGCACTACATGATTACCTACAAAACCTGACCAACAACTACCCGTTGCTAGACCGATTTTCAATTTTCTTTTTCCGTCTGAAGCCAATAGTTAAGTTGCACATTTTGGCGCCAAAATCGTGGTCTCAACATTGATCATTTTGGAGAAATCAGATTTTGAAATTTTTAAGGGTGAGTTTTCCTCCATGGTATGTTCGATTTTCAACTATATCCTTCCGTGTATCAAGTTGTATCTACATGCCAAGTTTGGTCAAAATTGGTCGATTAGTTTAGGAGGAGTAGCGTCACAACCGAAATACACCGAGAGGAGTATAGAGAGCTTTTCGCTCGACTTCGTCTCACTCTCAGCTCAATTATGAAAGTAGAAGAAGCGACAGGTGTATGGCAGGATCGTGGGAGCTAAGAAGATGTTGTACTGCCTAACGACACGTGACTATATGTATATGTATAATTTTTTTTTATGGCAATGTTTAAAGCGGAATACCCGAATCAAATTGCAAACAGATTGACGCTATACAATTTGAGTTAAACCCCCGTCCGTTTGTTATAACGCTTCTTAGTTTCAAGTGTAGTCTTTGCCTCATAGGTATAATAAAAGTTCGGGGTGCGACTGGTTGGATCACCTCCAAGTTTGGTGCACCCTGGGCAACGTGGGCGATGACGCATCATTGATTGCTCCTCTGGAGTAGCTGGCGTCAACGTCAACGTCAACGGCCAAGAGTCAAGCAAACCGGCCCTTTTCAGGGCCAGCTGACTCCATTGTACGAGGGGGTGGGGGTATGGTGGGCCTGTAAGGCCCGCGGGGGGGGGTCGCTCCAGGTACCCCTCTGCTGTTATCAGAGGGGACACTGCGAATGGCCCAGGGTCAGTCGGAGTGCGAGGGATATGCTCTATGGGTAACCTTACACCCCGGCGTCTGTAGACCCGAGACGGCGTGCGGTTTTAGTCGGTTCATGCCCGACATAACCGCCCCCGCTGGCCGGCGGGGGGGCATCCAAAGGGATTTCCGCACAAAAAAAAAAGGCATAATAAAAGATTACTGAAACTTTACGCACATGCGCTGTTGCTGAACCAGTGAATTGAAGGTCCCAGTTGAGAATAAGAAAACTAAATTTGCTTCAGGTTTGCGAGAAATATAGAAGCTTTAACTATCGTAATGTTAAATTATTATTTACTAAGCTAAAGGAATTCTTGTGTGAGTATTATCAGTGTTTGTATAAACAATTCTCGTATACAATTTTTTTTTTTTTTTTATATTTAGGACACGTCAATTTGACTTCAGCTCGCCTGATGGTAAGCTGAAGGTAAAGTCTCAGGAAAGAGGATCACCATTACATACACGTATCATCCTAACAATGGTACCACTCAGCTTGACGGCCTCATCAGAAAAGGATTGTCGTCGCAGCACCGCGTGACACCCACCGGTCCCACTAGTGTTGCGACCACAATCCCCCTGCCCGGCTATGCACTTGCTGACCCCTGAACGCAATCAAACCGAAATCAGATTACTATGGAGGGTTTTTCGCAATCGTGCACGGTGGTACCTACCCGGCCGAATTTTGTGATAAATTTGTGTCATCAAATTTCTACCACCATAACTTAGAAGTTATTTAACAAAAATTTTATGAGTTACATAAATTTGGAATATCTAATCGTAGGTGATCGATAATCACTTATCAGAAATGTTATATAATTTTAAAATTAAATGTTAAATCAATTTGAAATGTAGAGGGCTTATAACACAATTATCCTTGTTTGAGCGGAATTATATAAATATTACTAACGGGCGTAGTACTGTATTAGCATATTAAATATCAATGTTTCACATAAAATTATCCATTATTTATAGTCTAAGATCTCACTACATGATTTCAACGTCATACATTGACGTTTACAGCAGGTGTCCGTTTTTATAATAATAATACCTTACCTTTTTATCCATTTTGCAATCTATAAATTCTTGGTAGCCTAGTGGTATGGGTAAAGGACTGCTGAGACGAGGCCTCGGGTTCGATCCCAGGTATTACCATGGCACACACCAATGACTTTTCGATGCTTTTCGAAGTTATGTGTGTATTTATCGCAGGTTTATAAGTGCCCGGTTAATGGCAATAGGCTCGCCACCTATTACATTGGGACCTAAAACATAAACTGGCGAAACGTGGGTGCTAGCACCTCTGCCTACCCCTTCGGGGATATAGGCGTGAGTTTATGTTATGTTATGTAATGTTTAAATTCTTGGTATATTTTGTCGTACAATTTTTTTGACTTTTCTGGCATGAGACTTTCAGTTAACGCCGATGCCACGTCTAGAATATCTGGCGGAGGGAAAATCTCGCCGTCACTACTTTCTTCTCCAATTATATTTTAATCACTTACAGGATTTTAGTAAACTTTTTTGGAATCCCGAATACAAACAGACGATCGGCAAAAAAATGTATGGGAAGCGCGGGAAATTAAGTTCAAACTACTACGTTTTTACACAGTTCGAACTGCGCATGCGTGCGCATTTTTTTTCATATTCAGCCTAAAACCATAGACTAGTTTAATGAATAAAAAAAGATAGCGGTACTATATTGAGTTTTATGATACACTATAATAAGTTATATTTTAAATTTTATGTATATGCGTTTATAAAGTGCGTGTGTATAGAATCGTCTTTGAATTAGTAATTCGAATTTTTCGATTTGAGTGTAGATAAATTCATTTATATGTAAGAATATTGTATAAAAGTTCTTACCAAAATAATGTCCATAGTACTCTGCTGTAACAAATATTGACAAATATTGAAATGTCTTTAGGGAAAATATGAATTTAAATTAAGTCAACATGCAAAAATAAATCATTAAAAGTTCAAATAAGATATTGATAATAATAAATAAAGTTATATAATTAAAAATTGTCAAATAATAAGTTTTACATGTCAAGGTTCACAGAATAAGTCAATTTTGAAATTTGATTTCAACAATTTGCGTTCATTTAGGAAGTCTTTGGTAGAGTAATAACATTTCTGTAGCAAGAATTGGTAGAGTTTACATTTAAATATCTTAAACGTTAGCGTCTTGAACTGGGCGGGTAGTTTATTATAAATACGAATTGCTATACATATACATTATTAGAAAATATATGAAGATTTTCCTTAGGCATATGTAGCTTCGAGGGCTAACCCGGGGTGCCCGGCAATGGACACTTGGGGAGGATACCGTGTGGTTTTAGTCAGTCCAATTCCCCAATCATCGGCACCGATGGGGTGAAGCCGGTGGGGGTTTCCACAAGCTAAAAAAAAAAATAACGGCATATGTAGCTTGTGAATTCTCCTACTACTTGGTCTGATCACAATATCTTTCGATGTGGAAAGCTCCAAGGCTATTAACTCTCAACCCTGCAAGGAAATCCTGCACCAGAGTCTCGTTTATCAATCAGCAGGTGTACTGGTTCGAAGTTGAGGTTGCCCTATCCTCTTCAGAAACCTCCCGCTGGCCAGCGGGGGAGATTATGTCAGACTCGAACCGACTAAAACCGCACACCGTCTTGGGTCTTCAGAAGCCGTGGTGTAAGGTGGCGTCACATTCCCTCACATTCCGACTGACTCAGGGCCATCTCCGGTTACGATTTGGTTCCCTTGGGTTTGGAAACCACGGTGTTCCCATCCTGCCCCCGGACAACGGGGCGCATAACGCGCCTTCGCACCGGCCTGCTTCTGCTAGGTTGACAGGCGGTTTCATCTGACACCCCCAGGCCTGCGGTCATGGTTGTTGAGCACATCAGAGTCGCCACCGCGCCTCGCGGACTCTACAGGTCGGGAGAGACCTAAGTCTCCCACCCATTTTCATAAACACCTATTTACATCGTTTGGTAAGCGATATATTGTTTTTGAAAATACATCATCACCACACCTCTGACATTTCGTAGTTATGTGTGTATTTAAAATGTTGATAATCGCTCGCGTAGTAACGTGCCCGGTAGATGGCAAAAAGCTCACCCCCTATTACATTGTGACCTAAACATAACTAGCGAATGTGTAATACACCTCTGTCTACCCCTTCGGGGATACAAGCGTGAAGTTATGTTTAGTTAAATATACGTCATCAGCTCTTGGGCTATCAGCTCATTAACTAATTTACAAAGCTACGGCGTCTGACGTCGGTATAGAGCCATTTGAGCGGTAATGTTAGCGAAGCCATTGCGTATGATTTGACTATGTAAATGATGTGGGGAGCTTGACTAGAATGCTCGATGACCATTAACGATTGCGGTTTGGTTGAATTTAGTGTTATTTGATACTATGTGCATACAAGCTAGAAAGTGGTAAGTGCAAAAAAGAAATGATAGCCCAGTGGTGTACGTAACGGACTGCTGAAGTCTCGAGATCGATCCCCAGTCGCCCCGAGCACACACCTCTGACTTTTCGTATTTATGTGTGCATTAATAAATGTTAATTATCGCTCGCTTAACAATGTGCCCGGTAGATGGGAATAAGTTCGCCCCCTATTACATTGGGACATAACTGGCGAATCGTGGGTTCTGCCTACTCCTTCGGGGATACAGGTTTGAAGTTATGGTATGAAGTTATATGCATACAAGCTGCAAGAATAGGTGACCAACAGGTTACTCTTATAATAAGCCGTTCCTACAAATTCTTGGATATTTTTTTCACGATTTTTCGATACCACCTTCGGCCTCAATAGCTTTATGACTGATAATAATCAATATCCGAGTGTCTGTCCTCGTTGCATCCATAGCTGGTACAGTCAACGACAAAAGTGGATTTTAAGGGGTTCCGTAGCCAAATGGCAAAAAACGGAACCCTTATAGATTCGTCATATTTGGCTGTCCGTCCTCATGTCACAGCCACTTTTTTCCGAAACTATAAGAACTATGCCTGTGAAACTTGGTAAGTAGATGTATTCTGTGAACCGCATTAAGATTTTTACACAAAAATAGGAAAAAAACAGAAAATTTTGGGGGATCCCTATACTTAGTCAATTTTTTTTTTAATCAAACCCATACTTTTGAGGTATCTATGGATAGGGGTGTGTGTTGGGTAACCTCCTCGAGTGTCGCTCCGATTCCGATCCCGCTGCAGTCCGGGGGGAACGGAATCGGAGCGGCCGGTACACCCTGGGCGGCGGTCAATGGCTTCCCCTTCACCCCTTCATAGGGTTGGCATTGATCGTCGGCCAATACCCAACGTGGCGGGAACACATCGCTCTCCGTACTCCTCTGCTTTCAGAGGAGACAGGATGAGCGATGCTGTGAGTAGTGATGCGTGCGGTTTTAGTCGATTCAAGCCCGACATAACCGCCCCCGCTGCCCGGCGGGGGGGTATCCGAAGGGATTTCCGAACGAAAAAAAAAAAAGGTATCTGGCTGAAATTTGGTACAGGGATAGATTATATAATGACACATAGGCTACTTTTATTCTTGCAATAGACCAGAAATCCACGCGAGCGGAGCCGCGGGCAACAGCCAGTGTGCCATAAATCGTAGGCGGGAAGTTTTCCGAAAAATTTTCGGTAAACAAAATATGCAAAATTTTATTCTCTATAATAATGGTCTCCGTATATTTTACTTAAAAGTTCATAATTTCCAAGATATCAAACCAAACATATTTGCAAGATGGCGCCTGAAGTTCTTCCCGGCCTCTGTCAGCATTTTTTTTAATTCTCTGAAAGTGATCCTAAAACTTATTAAAAAAAAAATATCTATGACATTCTACACAGCCCTTTTTAGACGCAAAGTAAGCATAGTTTAACTAGCTTGTGTTATGGGTTCCAGAATGCGGATAAACATACTTATATACTTTTTTTTTGTAAATACATACATATTATACATAGAAACACCCCGACCAATGCAAATAGACATATTCATGCATACAAATATTTGCACTGAGCGCGGGAATCGAACCCGCGCCCCCTGTTGTAGCAGTCGAATGCACTTCCGCTACGCCAACAACGTCAAATGAATCATGCCGATCAAAAAAACCCTCTTTTTACTCGCCTATCTCGTTTAGAAGTAGTCACTTTCGGTTACGACTATGATAAAGAAAAATATTAACAGTATAATTTCGTTTAACCTTATAAAGATCAGTAATACCCTTTCACCAACTTTTGAAGCACGCAGATCACCGATGTAGGTCAGGCCATAACTCACATTGAGCCGAGAGAGCTCCCTGACTCATATATCACTTGTCATGTCATTTGGATTAACGTTTATTTCAAATAACTGATAACGAAAATTTTTTTTTCCTTCCTATCACTTTGATAACATCGTCTGTAAGTCTATAAATTCACATGATATATATTTTCGAATCAACATCATCTATGCGTAATGTTTCTTTGTAAAAAAAAGCGGCCAAGTGCGAGTCGGATTCGCCCATGAAGGGTTCCGTAGCAGCAAGTAACATAATAATGTTTTTTTTTTAAGTTTTTATATTTGAGTTGATTGAATGAAAAGTTAATTGCGTTTTACGATTTATGACGTATTAAAAAAAACTACTTACTAGATCTCGTTCAAACCAATTTTCGGAGGAAGTTTACATGGTAATGTACATCATATATTTTTTTTAGCTTTATCATTCTCTTATTTCAGAAGTTACAGGGGGGGGGGACACATTTTACCACTTTGGAAGTGTCTCTCGCGCAAACTATTCAGTTTAGAGAAAAATCATATTAGAAACATTTTTGAAGACCTATCCATAGATACCACATACGTATGGGTTTGATGAAAAAACAATTTGAGTTTCAGTTCTAAGTATGGGGAGCCCCAAAATTTATTGTGTTTTTTTCTATTTTTGTGTGAAAATCTTAATGCGGTTCACAGAACACACCTACTTACCAAGTTTCAACAGCATAGTTCTTATAGTTTCGGAAAAAAGTGACTGTGACATACGGACGGATAGACTGACAGACATGACGAATCTATAAGGGTTCCGTTTGTTGCCATTTGGCAACGGAACCCTAAAAACTCAGTAAATTGCGAGTGGGACACGCACACTAAGGGCTTCTTACAAAGCTGGATATAGGAGAGAACTTGACGTTGCTGTAGAGCTTCTGGTTTTAATAGACATACACGAAGAAACTTTTTTTTTATGTGGATTTTTACATATTTACGGCTTTCGAACTGTTAGAATAGAATAGAATGGAATAGTACATTACGATATTAGTGCGTTAAGCTGGTTATAACATGCGACGCGGAATTTCAGCCCGAGCCGCAGGCGAGGGCGTAATTGAGCCGAGCATGTTATAACCAATACGCACGTATATCGTACGACGTTTTTTAACACATTTGCGAGGAAACAGAAAAAAAACATTTTATATTTTGCTCATTTTTAATTATTGAAACAGTTACATAGTGAAATTACAATTATTCAAATGATACGTAGTTGTAGTTTGACTGGCGCCGCGCGGCGATTAGTTCGAAATTTGAATAGCAACAGCGCGCTGCTCACTAGCTGGAGTCGTGCGGCGGCGATCAGTTCCATATTTGAAATGGCAAATAATACTGTTACTATAACTTAACTATTTGCTTTGGTAACATACGCGTTTGTTATGACCCGCTTTACATATTTAAAACCGGTGGAATTACATCAGCTTTACGAGCAAGGGTGTTAAAAATAAACTTTTTTGTACACCAATCAGAGTATGCATAGTTACTTGGAATTCAAAGCCAACATATGTACAAATCAGTTTTACAGTCTTATGGCTAAAAGCAATTACTTTTATTTATTTTTTATACCACTAAAGTGGCAGACAAGCACACAGCCCACCTGATGGGAAGCGGTTACGGCGGCCTATGGACGTGTGCAACACCAGTGGCGTCACACTCGCGCTGCCGACCCTGTAAAGGGATGGGAAGGATGGGAAAGGAGTATGGGAGGGGATGGGAAAGCAGTTTGGGCTCCGGCACTCTCACTCACCAAACGGAACGCAACAGTTCAAATACTGTTACTTGGCGTCGATATTCTGTGAGAGGGTGTTGCTTCCCCGGTCGAGTCGGCCCATTCATGCAACGGCCAAAATAACTGTTGCTTGACTCTACCACCATTTGTCATTACTTACAGGCAACCTTTGGATGGACACGAATTGGAACATTTATGGATAGTTATTGGTGTGGTTAATAGGAAAGGAATAAAAGATAAAATAATAAAAATAAAAATTTTGTTCATTCATAAATAATACTCATAAATATCAATGTCAACTTATAGGGTATAAACCGGGGCAAGACGGGGACACCGTGGTTTCCAAACCCGAGGGGGCCATCTCGAAACCGGAGATGGCCCACGGTCAGTCGGGGTGCGAGGGATATGCTCTATGGGCAACCTTACACCCTGGCGTCTGTAGACCCGAGACGGCGTGCGGTTTTAGTCGGTTCAAGCCCGACATAACCGCCCCCGCAGGCCGGCGGGGGTATCCGAAGGGATTTCCGCACGAAAAAAAAAGGTATATACATATACATGCATAAACATACATAAATACATAAGATATATACTTTTTCACCTCTCCTGTTCAGAAAGTTTAATTTTCATGGGTAATATATAGATAGCCGGGTGGAAAGTAGCTTATTTCATCCCTAGGGTGGAAAGTATTTTTTTTTTATTTTAGGTTTTGCAATGAAGTCCATGATAATTTAATTACGTCATAATGCCTTGATATCATGGCGTTTTTTTGGCTTAATTTTACATGGCCGCCTAAATGCACATCTCTTCATCAACTAGTTTACAATGTAACCAATAGATTCGATTTTCAACACTTTTCTAATGTTGGCAGTTTGTACGTGAATTATAACTTTTTTCAGTATTAAAAAAAATATTTAGTTTGCTAAAGAATTAGCGGGAAAACGAGATTCAATATAAATAAATACCTTGTGTTACTTGTGGTTAAAAATGGTTTCGGAAAGTGATTCCAGTGACATGGATATTAATTTAACTCCCGATGAGATTTAAGAACAGGCAAAAACTGTTACTAATAATCTATTTTCAAATTGTTCTAATTTCACTTTAAATTTTAACTGATAATCAATATACCTGTTTCATTAAATGTGTGTGTAGTATTTTAATTTTCCCACAGAGTTGAAATGAAAAGTAGAGTGTTTACCTCGGGTGAATGTCACCATTTCACCCTCGAACTATTGGCGCTCTCACTTCTTTCGAGCGCCAGAAATATCCAGGGTGAAATGGCTGACTTTCAACCCTTGTGTAACAATCTAATATTACCGATACTTTTGCTATAAGACTTTACTTTCTGTTAAATATCATGATTTTAGCTCAACGGAAAGCACCCTATAGGTTTTGATTCCATTGCGATTGAATAAACATGTTATATAAACGGCAACATCTTTTGAATGCGTTGACGTAGAAGTTTAACTTTTTCACAGCTTTAAGACGTTACAGATCTGAGTATTTCATATTACTTTCAACTTGATACCTCCACGCGTTCCTGCGGAAAATATCTTGACAGACAGACATACAAATATTTGTGATTGGCGAAAGGTTACTTTAAGAATATAGACATAATTACTTCATAATATTTAAAATTTATGCTGCAAATATTAGCAGTGATCATTCATTCTCAAAGGCACTGTTAAGACAGAGCTGTAGCTTACCACGTTAAGACCAGGATTAGAAGTCTGACCAATAAATTGAGGTTCGGAGGCAACAATACAAGCCTTAGGCCAACCTCAGACAATAGCGGTTTGGTAAGCTCGTTGCAAACCAGTACTGTTATTGACGGGTGGATCTTTGTGAGCAGTATTAAGGTTATCAAACTATTAGGCGATTGTTATACCATTTTGAAAGTTCTCTCAAATGAATTCTTTGTACTTATACCACTAAACGAGCTGTTGTTTTAAACAGAAATTGTGTAGCGGTTAAGCGGTTAGGTGAGTTTGGGAGACGGGTACGGGATGCAGATTATAAAAAGATTTTCAAAGATTTTCGAAAACTCGCATGCCGCATTCGGAAATCGAACCGGCTAAAATCAACAACATTCTGTACTTTTATGGCATCAATCTATAAGGTCAGTCATAAGGATCAAATCTCTTTAACAAACATGGTACATTAAACGGAAGGAAATCCTTGAAATCTAAATGTACAAAAATCTTTGAATACATTTTAAATTGTTTTTAAAATCAAAATGAAGTCTTCTTTCAGTAAAATTGTCTATCTACATTATTTAAGACACTTTCCCTCCATTTGACATAGCCGTGGGACGCCCTGTATATCAATTAATTGGTCCTATGTAAATAGGTATGTTAGTGTTAATCAAGTTTTGTTGTTGACTGTACTTCTGACGTTCACTGGCTCTTGCTCTATTTAGCAACATATTTGCGTAAAACAGTCTGTAAAGTTGAACATCAAAACAAAAGTGAGTTAACTCAAGCAAACTCAAATAATATTCGATATTCGGACAGCGAATGTCGAGTGTGTATTTTTGTGTCAAACTTTTAAAATGCAGTACGTACCTAGGGTTGGCAACAAAGATTTAGAATAAATTGTAAACTAATTAATACAAAGTAAATAATCTACCCAAATTGGGGGTGTATGGGATCCCAACGAGATCTTCTTCGGGGCTTGGGGCCAACCTCATCTGTAAGCCACACCTTCTGACTGACGGACAAGGCTCTGACGTAGGTTTTCGTTTTGGGGTTGGTGGGGGAGGGGGGTCAGACGGCAGTGGCTTCCATAAAAGTCAAAATAATCCAAATGATGGTGTTGCAGGAGAATGAACCTCGGACTTGGAATGGATGCAACCGGGATTAAACTATATTAATAAGCTAGCAATCTGCCCTCGTTTCGCTTCGGTTTTTCAACTAAGTTTTTTAACTGAGTCACTGTAATCTACGCATTTAATTATATAGCTTATGTCCAACGGGAATTTCGAAAAACATTTTTTTACGTGCGGATATCCCTTCGGATACCCCTCCGCCGGCCAGCGGGAGCGGTTATGTCGTGCATGAACCAACTAAAACCGCACGGTGTCCTGCCCAAGTATCCATTGCCGGACACCCCGAGTAAGCCCTCGAAAGGATAAAATGTACCTTTCAAATGGTAAATGATTTTTTCCAATAAGTGCAGTGGTTCCGAAGATTACCCTAAACATAAACATACATCACAAAATTCGGTCTCTCTCTTTATAATATAACCATAGAAGTATAGATTTTCAAGGCATTTTTTTTTTTTTTTTTTTTTTACGTGCGGAAATCCCTTCGGATACCCCCCCGCTGGCCAGCGGGGGTGGTTATGTCGTGTCTCGACTAAAACCGCACGGTGTCCTCCCCAAGTGTCCGTTGCCGGGCACCCCGGGTAAGCCCTCGAAAGGATAACCCCAGGGTTGCCGGCGGACTTTGGCCGCCTTCGCGGCCTCGCCTGGTGGGGTCGGGTTTTATCCCGCTTCGGTGAGTTGGCAGGCGTGTGTAGGGCACACTCGACACGCCTCCGCCACGGCCTGCTTCTGTAAGGACGGCGAGTCGGCCAACTGCCGTCCTCAGGCCCCGATCATGGAGGTCGGTAGTCCTGGGCGTAGATGAGTCTGCGGCGTCCTCGCCGCAGACTGCGAAATTCGGGGGGCAGGGTTCTTTCCTGCTCCCTCTCCGCCGTCTCTTTCGCGCGCATTACCTGCTCGCAGAAAGAGGCGGCGGCGTGCCACTTGCTCCCGTCGGAGACCACGGCCCTCACCATGGTCTCCAACGAGAGAACGTCCACGCCCAGGACCGCAACGAGATCCCGGCGTTGACTCGCCCACGCAGGGCACTCCACCAACGTGTGGAGCGCCGTGTCTTCGCCAGGATCCTCGCAGTGCTGGCACTGCGGCGTTGTCTCCCGGTGGATGCGCCACAGATACTTACCGAAACACCCGTGTCCGGTAACCATCTGGCACATCCGGTAGGAGAGGTCCCCATGGTCCCTCTCCAACCACTCCTTCATGATCGGTCTCACCGCCGCAATGGTGGATTCCCCCCACCTTGGGTGCTCAAGTCGCACCCTCCATGTCTCCATGAGTTCCTGGCGGAGCAGGGACCGCTGAGCCCTGATTTCTCGGGGTTCCGGCCTATGGCCCCGCTCCAGCGCCTCCTTGCGCCACTGGTACAGCAGCGCAAGGGCTCTCGCTTCCAGGTCCCATGGAGGGGTCCCAGCTAGGAGACATGCCGCCTCGACGGAGATCGTGCGATACCCCCTGATGACTCTGACGGCCATCGCCTTTAACGGGCTGTTAAGAACAGCCACGTTGCGGGCCGCCAGAGTCTCCGCCCATACGGGGGCCCCGTATAGGGCCATACTTCGCACGATCCCCAGGTACAGTCTCCTAGTGGGGGCGTTGGGTCCCTTAATGTTGGGCATCAGCCGCGATAGCGCGGCCGCAGCCCCCCTCAGGATTTTCAAGGCATAGAATAAGCATTGTATTTCGTGATTCCTTTTATAAAGATATTATTTTTGATAATAAATTTAATCAATTAACAATAGGATTCGAGAATATCGGTCTCCTTTAGTTTAGAATTATTCCATTCGTGCAGAGTGCCAACCCTGCAGACTGCATTGCAATAAAACTACACATATACGACAACATGTCGACTTCGAGAATGTTCAATCCACGCGACTTCGGTCTGTTTATTTAGTTAGGTTATCCCTGCAATTTTGTTGCATTTCACAGTTAAGATCTACGGTGGTGGGTGACTGTAGCTGTCTACGCAGTGCCGGCATACTCTCACGCCTATTAAATCATGAAACATGTCAAATTAATAAATGTCAAAATTGAATTATAGTAATAAATATGTAGATGTCATTATCTATTGTAGTAACGGTGAACGATTTAAATCTAACTGTTGATTTAATATAATGTTTCCGTCAGTTTTGATCAACCTATTTATTTCAAGAGCCTCAAGGGCATTCACTTTTTTTCTTAATTGGTCTTGGTCCAATGAATGCTTTTCGGAAAGTAGGTGTTCCGCAAAATTGGACTCAGTGTTTTTGAGTCTCCACCCTTTAGCATGTTCTGCAACTCTAATTTCGAAGGACCTTCCAGTTTGGCCCACGTATTTTTTTGAACAATTCGAACATGTCAGCTCGTATATTCCACTTTTTTCTTCTATTCTAGTTATTTCCTTATTGTTACATATTAAGTTTTTCAGGCTGTGAGTGGTATAAAACGCAGCTTTACATTCCGATAAATTCCTGACACATTTGTATGATATATTGCCTATGTACGGTATCCGAGCCCATCGTTTTTTTATGTGTATCCGGGGTTATCGGTATACCTCCTTTATATGCCAGGTCTCTGACTGCCCTTGACCTCTTGCGTGCTACCATACTGTATATTAGCTGCGATGGAAAGCCGTTATTTGTCGCTATTATTTTGATCAATATCACTTCCTCTTCGAAATCTGACTGCGACATTGGAATCGAAAGTAATCGATGCACCATGGAGTGGAAGGCCATTTGTGACTCAATAGGTGTCTTGAGTTAGCGTATATAACATTGTCAGCGTATGTGGGCTTTCTATAAATTTTAAATGTATGTCTATGGTTAATTAGTTTAATGGTAATGTCAAGAAGCCGCGGTAGCCTAGTGGTATGGGTAATGGACTGCAGAGACGAGGTCTCGGGTTCGATCCCAGGTCTTACGATGGCACACACCAATGACTTTTCGATGCTTTTCGAAGTTATGTGTGTATTTATCGCAGGTTTGTAAGTACCCGGTTAATGGCAATAGGCTCGCCACCTATTACATTGGGACCTAAACATAAACTGGCGAATTGTGGGTGCTAGTACCTCTGCCTACCCTTCGGGGATATAGGCGTGAGTTTATGTTATGTTATGTTAATGTCAAGAAAATTAATTATGTCATGTCCTATCTCTATTGTGAATTGTATATTACAATTAATTCCATTAATAAATGTCAAGAAATTATTCAAGTTATCTATATTTCCGGTCCATAAACAAATAATGTCATCTACATATCTATACCAATAAGTAATAAATGGTTTATACATAACGTTATTCAGAGTTTTTCGATATAATTCATAAAAATGTCTGCACAAAGTGGTGAGAACCTTTTTTTTTTCTTTTTTTCGTGCGGAAATCCCCTCGGATACCCCCCCGCCGGCCAGCGGGGGCGGTTATGTCGGGCTTGAACCGACTAAAACCGCACGCCGTCTCGGGTCTGCAGACGCCGGGGTGTAAGTTTGCCCATAGAGCATATCCCTCGCACTCCGACTGACCCTGGGCCATCTCCGGTTTCGAGATGCCCCCCTCGGGTTTGGGAACCACGGTGTCCCCGTCTTGCCCCGGTTTGGGGGAGGGGCGCTAGTCGCCCCACCGTCCCGGCCTGTTTCTGCTGGGGTGACAGGCGGCCTCACCTGCCACCCCCAGGCCTGCGCTCATGGAGGACGGAGGACTTTGAGAATGCCGTGAGGCGAAACCGGTCAGGTGTAGTTATTAAATAAAATTGTGGAAAAGTACAACTGATACATTGTTTCAATATGTGTAGCAAGTTCCACCAAGTGCCATCAATCAACAGTATAAATATACTTGGATATATTGTTTTTTGTAAATGCGACAATGCGAATGCGAATCGACATAGCTCAGTAAGTCATAAGATAGAAAAACAACCAAATATCCGTCAGTCCAATTTAACTAACTTACTACATGACGGTATATCTCGTCAAACGCTTCGCTCAACGACTTGGCTATTTGTTCATCAGCCATTTGATTGAATGTTAATAAAATTTAGCCGAAAACAAAAACACAGCTATATTTATATTTAATTCTTTGTTCACAACTCTTGATGGCCACTTTTTAACAAGTTTGAAGTCCATAAATAACAAAATAACATTAGAAACAAAAGTACTAGTTGTATATTTTTTTTACTGCATTGCAAACTTTTCAGTGTAATGAGTTTCCAAGAAGACCGGTACGTTTTGTTTAGATTTCCCATGAGAAATCATTTCTGGGATGTTTTTAAATTTACAGGCGAATTCTGTCATGATCTAGATTATAATTTAAGCTGGCATGATTAAAGGTGAAATTAAGGCATGTGATGAGGAGCAAGACGGAGTAGAATAGAGTGGGATATGTTAAGAACAAGCTTAATTTTTTTTTTCCCACTTAGGCTGGGTGGCGCCGAGGCGTGACCTCGTGGCAGCCATCGGGGTGGGAGTCCTCTCGCTCGGCAGCATGATTGCGGCAATGGTGCGGAGCGCGAGCGCGTGGGCCGCCGCCGCCTCCTTCTGCGAGCATGTAATGCTCGCGAAGGAGGTGGCGGAGCGAGCCCGGGAGAGACTTAGAACTCTCCCGGTCCGCCGAGCCCGCAACTTGCTCGCCGCGCGTCGCAGGCAACTCAGGCGCCGGAGGTCGCTTAACGACCTCCGTCCTCCATGAGCGCAGGCCTGGGGGTGGCGGGTGAGGCCACCTGTCACCCCAGCAGAAGCAGGCCGGGACGGTGGGGCGACTAGCGCCCCTCCCCCAAACCGGGGCAAGACGGGGACACCGTGGTTCCCAAACCCGAGGGGGCCATCTCGAAACCGGAGATGGCCCAGGGTCAGTCGGGGTGCGAGGGATATGCTCTATGGGCAACCTTACACCCCGGCGTCAGAAGACCCGAGACGGCGTGCGGTTTTAGTCGGTTCAAGCCCGACATAACCGCCCCCGCTGGCACGCGGGGGGGTATCCGAAGGGATTTCCGCACGATAAAAAAAAAAAAAAAAAAAGGTAGCGCGGCCTAGTCTATCAGATAGGAAGCGGTTACCACGGCCCATGGACGTATGCAGGCGCCACACTCGCGGTGCGACCATGTAAAAACCTTCTGATGCCCTTGTTGAAGAACCCTATAATGTTTATTTTGGTATATGGGGTCCTAAGTTCAATTTCCGGGTGTGAAAAGTATTATATCGGTACATGTTTTGTCGTTTTTGAAGTCGGTAAAAAGGTCAAAAATCAAAGTTTAACAAATGACGAAGCCCCTTGCAACAGCTGGTGAGTGAACAACCTCTCAACGTATATTGTTTCCTCATTTATTATGTGAGGGATATTTCCGCTTGAAGTATCCTAGGAGGCGTCAACTTCATACGGTTGAACTATTTTATAGTGAGTTGAACTGAAGTTCCTACTATTTAAGAGTAATGTCATTGTTGTCTTTATAAATAAATAGTTTAGTATTTTTTACCCGACTGAGGTGAAGACAAAAAAACCGGCCAAGTGCAAGACAAGAGTTCCGTTGCAGCAAGTAAATTTGAATGAAAGGTAAATTATAGCGGTTTATAATTCAAGACGTATTAAATAGAAACTACTTACTAGATCTCGTTTAAACCAATTTTCGGTAGAAGTTTACATCATATATTTTTTTAGTTTTATCATTCTCTTATTTTGGAAGTTACAGGGTGGGGACACACATTTTATCACTTCGGAAGTGTCTCTCGCGTAAACTATTCAGTTTAGAAAAAAAAATGATATTAAAAAGATCAATATAATTTTTGAAGACCTACACGTATGGGCTTCATGAAAAAATTATTTTTGAATTTTAGTTCTAAGTATGGGGAACCCAAAAATTTATTGTTTTTTTTTTTCTATTTTTGTAAAGACCTTAATGCGGTTCACAGAATACATCTACTTACCAAGTTTCAACAGCATAGTTCTTATAATTTTGGAAAAAGTGGCTGTGACATACGGACGGACAGACAGACAGACATGACGAATAAGGGTTCCGTTTATTGCCATTTGGCAACGGAACCCTAAAAAGGAGGAATATATTTTTTAACAACCTCTGTGGCGTAGCGGTAGTACATTCGATTGCTAAGTCAGAGGTCCCGATTTTTTATTATTTATGTTTGACCATTTCTATACTTATTTACTAGCTGTGCCCCGCGGTTTCGTCCGTAATATACTTCGATGCCCCGTGGCGCCCATTCAATCAATACATAAAACACATAAACATACATAAACATAACTTCACGCCTGTATCCCCGAAGGGGTAGGCAGAGGTGTATTACACACCCACGATTGGCCAGTTATGTTTAGGTCCCAATGTAATAGGGGGCGAGCCTATTGCCATCTACCGGGCACATTACTAAGCGAGCGATAATCAACATTTTTAATACACATATAACTACGAAAAGTCAGAGGTGTGTGCCCGGGGCGACTGGGGATCGAACTCGAGACCTCGTCTCGGCAGTCCTTTACGTACACCACTGGGCTATCGCCGCTTTCAATCAATACATTCTTGTAATTTATTAGTTTTACAATGATGTATAGATTTGTTGATTACCGCTCCGCTCTCCTGAGTAACAGCGTGATGATTTAACCGTGAGCCTTGAACTTTCCTCGATAAATGGGCTATTCAACACAAAAAGATTTCTTCAATTCGATATAGTAGTTCCTGAGATTGGCGAGTATAACCAAACGAACAACCTCAAAGACCTCCGTCATCCATGAGCGCAGGCTTGGGGTGATATGTGGAGGCGCATGTATCCTAGCAGAGGCAGGCCGGCTCCATCTTTTTCCGGGTGCAAGTCGGGAACACCGTGGTTCCGAAACCTGAGGAGGCCATCTCTAAATCGGAGATGGCCCTGGGTCAGGGTGCGAGGGAAATGCCTTAGAGTCACCTTACACCCCGACATCTGAAGACCTGAGAAACGCGGCGTGCGACATAATCACCTCACCACCATCCCACTATCTTGTGATTATTTCAGCTTATCTTAACTTTTACAGAAATATTACCATCACCCCCCCCCCCCGGATCTGGGTCAGAAACTCGTCCGTCAATCAGCAAGGTAGCAGGTGAGGTTGACTTAAGCACCGAAGATCCCTGTGCATCCAAGGTAGGGAAGTACATAACACAGATCTAATCATAATTATAACGACCTCCGTCCTCCATGAACGCAGGCCTGGGGGTGGCAGGTGAGGCCGCCTGTCACCCCAGCAGAAGCAGGCAGGGACGGCGGGGTGACTAGCGCCCCTCCTCCAAACCGGGGCAAGACGGGGACACCGTGGTTCCCGGTTCCCGGCCCTGGGTCAGTCCGGATGCGGGGGATATGCTCTATGGGCAACCTTACACCCCGGCGTCTGTAAACCCGAGACGGCGTGCGGTTTTAGTCGGTTCAAGCCCGACATAACCGCCCCCGCTGGCTGGCGGTAGGGTATCCGAAGGGATTTCCGCACGAAAAAAAAGGTATACACCTTCAAACATCCTTAGTCAAAGGTTCAAAAGAAATTGTTGTTTAATTGTTTGTCCGAAGACCTTCAAATTAGTTTTGTGTAAACATAAAGTTGAGTGTAACTTACAGTGTTTTGTACACAACGAGGGCCCGAAGACCCATAAAATCAAAGGAAGTGTTCTCAAATTAGCGAACGATCGATTCCGCCTAATTTGATTGCAGGGGTCAATTCTCATAATGAAAACCAATCAAATTTCTGTTGAAATTTAATTGAATTTTACTATCAATTTTGTAAATTATACGAAGGTCTTTTTTGTTAAAATGTTATATGTTTAAAAGGTTGTACGGGGCCCTAGTAAGATTTTAGGAGATTTTACGGAAGTGACTATCGCCTGACACTCGCAACTTCGAGAGGAAAGCTTGCGTCAGATTCTCGACCATTCCGTATGTTAAGCAGGTGAGGCTGACTTGGGCCCCCAAGAGTTTGACGGGGCTCTCTACCACCAAAGAAGTACCCGACCCCAAAGGCGAGGCCGTGACATCAGCCGAAGTCCGTCGGGGACCCTGGGGTTATCCTTTCGAGGCTGTACCCGGGGTGCCTTCCAATGGACGCTTGGGAAGGACACCGTGTGGTTTTAGTCGGTCTAATTCCGACATACCCACCTCTGGCACGGGTGGGGTGAAGCCTGTGGGGATTTCCACATGTAAAAAAAGGAGGGCGGTTAACACTAATAGTAATTTCGTTTGCTAGTATTATAATCATCATGATATTAAAATAAAATATTACTCAGAGCAAGTTTATGCAACGTTATCTAGACCCAAACTAAATATAGCTTATAATATTATATGTTCTAGAATGCGGATTTCTTATTTTGTTTAACGTACATTTTCATATAAAAACATCAAGACCAATGCAAATTTACATATACATGCACGCAAATATTTACACTGCTTGGGTATCGAATTGGCGATCTTTGACGTACCAGTCAAATGTTCTACGGACACGCCACACAACCTGTAGTTAACTACAACGTGTTTGTTATTAGGACCCAGTCTAAGGCTCAATTTACATTGCCGCGGAATGGAATGGAAGCGATTTTTTCAACAAAATTGTACATAGTATAATGAATTTATGTAAATTGCACTATGATCTTATCTAACTCCACAAACGGCATCGATAGTAATTTGAGAAATTTTCAAGAATTCGCGGGAAATCCGTGGAAGATGAGTGGACCTTTTTTGTCTCGTATTTATTTTGGATAGTATAAAATAATTGACAATTGAGTTCATTATGCTATGTACAATTTCGTTCACTTCCATTCCATTCTGCGGCAATGTGAATTGAGCTTAAGAGACGATAAAGACCATGAGCGACAAATGTGTTGCTTGTAGTACCAAGAAATGTAATCAGAATCCTACAGGAGCAGTCTTTAGAAGTTTACACCTAGAAGCACCTACAGCGCTCTCCGCGTTCAATACAACAATGCACTGAGAGCACTTTTGCGGTTGCCATGATTGCAGCGCGTCGACAATATTCGCTGAAGTACAGTTGCTCTCAGAATTTGCAGAACACGAACATATTTCCGATTTTTACTTTGAGATAAACTGATATTTCAATAGATTTAAATCGGAACCTAGACACTAGGTGGCTAAGTTGATCAGAGCGTTCCCCCTGTAAGGGACTGGTCACGGGTTCAAGTCCCCTTCTAGATGTTCTCTTTTTCCGATCTAAATCTTTAGGAAAAGTAAGCATAAAAAAAGGTTAAAAATTTAGTTGAATGATATTTCAATGTCGTAGATATACAAGTGGAATTATAGTTAAAAACATAACATAACATAAACCCACGCCTATATCCCCGAAGGGGTAGACAGAGGTGCTAGCACCCACATTTCGCCAGTTTATGTTTAGGTCCCAATGTAATAGGTGGCGAGCCTATTGCCATTAACCGGGCACTTATAAACCTGCGATAAATACACACATAACTTCGAAAAGCATCGAAAAGTCATTGGTGTGTGTAGTAAAACCTGGGATCGAACCCGAGACCTCGTCTCAGCAGTCCATTACCCATACCACTAGGCTATCGCGGCTACAAGAAGTTAAAAAAAAACAAATTAAAATAAATAAATGGCTGAACTACTTCGTAACCACTCGCGCGATCTTGACCAAATTTACCACGTTGATACTGTGGACACTGAGAAGTTTTTTGAAGCGAGATGGTTCATGTCCGATTTACCATTGAGGAGTAATCACCGAAAAACAGTTTCACGAACGCGCGGCCTTAGCTAAGCGCGACCGTAGTAAGATGTCTTATTTTCAAGTAAGAGTCCTGCTCGCTCAGCTCAATTTATTTCAGTTGCACCCTGCACTGAATTCCTAGTATATTTAGTTCGTCTAATTGACTGCACCCCGCCTGATGGTAAGCTAAGGTGAAGTCCAAAAAGTAGTGGCCACCATTTCCAGAGATTGTCCCTAGAATGGCAACCCCTCCCTAGACGGCCTCAATAGATGTTTTTTCACGCCGCGCTTAAGAACCCAGGATTGTAGGAAGAAGGGAACACGTGTCGTTGTTGGCATCAAGCCTAGAATCTGATTATACTGCCACTAGTTTATGCCCGCCATCAAAGAAAAAAAAGAATTTAAACTAACTAATGCTCACTAAACCACCCACTCTGCTATCTATTATTTGTGATCTATTTACAAACATGTTTACTAAATCTAATTACAATGTTTTATTTAGGTAACCTTCTAGAGCAAACAGTTGGAGTCCAGGCTAATTTACTGTTCTAAATGTTCTTGAATTTTATAATAGCCTTTTTGACAAATGAGTCTAGATAACTCTGTGTAGAATGTCCTAAAATATCAAGATCCCGTGCACCACAGTAACCCATTCATACTATAAAGACTAACCTTTGCAGTAGTCATTTTTGGTATGTAAAATTTCTGCCAAATCCATGTAAACGTTTTTTCGACATCGAGTTACAAAAAAAAAACAAACTCTACAAGTTACGATTGAACACCAGAATTAGCCACCTGATATTAAGTGTTTTGTTTACACATTATTGAGGATTAAGAGCTCCCCTTGAACTGTTATCGGAAATAAATCTTTTATAGATATCTATGTAACTCAGGGTGCGAGGGATATGCTCTATGGGCAACCTTACACCCCGGTGTCTGAAAACCCGAGATGGCGTGCGGTTTTAGTCGGTTCAAACCCGACATAACCGCCCCCGCTGGCCGGCGGGGGGGTATCCGAAGGGATTTCCGCACGAAAAAAAAAAGGTATCTATGTAACTCGGGGTGCGATATGCTCTATGGGGCAACCTTACACCTCCGGCGTCTGAAAACCCGAGATGGCGTGCTTTTTTAGTCGGTTCAAGCCCGACATAACCACCCCCGCTATCTATTTATCTATGTAAGATAGACTTCAGATGGCGTCCGGTTTTAGTCGGTTCGAATCCGACACAGCCACTCCGTTGGCTGGCGGGGGGAAATACGGGGGATTTCCGCACGAAAAAAAGGTACGTTTTATTATTACAAGCGTTTATTTTCACTTGTCCGTCGTCTGTAATCAAATCTTACAATTTTTTGACACACTTCCTGGTTTGCCGCTTGAGATGAAATGTTGCACGTACACGTAGGCACTGATGACGCCCGCGGCTTCGCCCGCGCAGAGGTCATATATCCAGTGCAATTGCGATGAAACGTACTTCAGATTTTAAGGCTGATCAAGACTTTTCTAATATAAAAAAAACAGCCAAGTGCGAATCGGACTCGCCCATGGAGGTTCAGTAGCAGCAATTAAAAACCTATTCAGTTTATCAAAAAGTGATATTAGAAACCTCAATATCATTTTTGAAAACCTATCCATCATACGTATGGGGTCATCAATCAGTTCTAAGTATGGGGACCGCCAAAATTTACCACGAATCTATAAGAATACACGAATATCCTAAAAACCGCCATCAAAATCCGTTCAGTAGTTTTTGCGTCCATTGCGAACAAACACAAGAAATGGAAAAAAAAAATTGGGTTCAGAATGTTTCATTTAATATAAGTTTTTTTTTATATTTCCAATGTACAGGCACAACTAATTTATAATTTTATATTAGTATAGATATCGCGTAACAATGCAATATTATTTAAAAACTCGTTTAAAAAGAAATCTTGTCCCTTAGTCTAAATCTTCAAGAGCCTATTCACGATTAGCAGATTTACAGAATACTTCTTGGTCTTCTCTCCTACTGAGGCCTGACGGAGACGGCATGGCCAGACATTACAAATATTCTACGACATTCTACACAGCGCTATCTAGACCCAAAGTAAGCATAGTTTAACTAGCTTGTGTTATGGTTTCTAGACTGCAGATAAACATACAATTTTTTTTTCTTTTTGTAAATATATACATATTATACCTATAAACACCCAGAACAATACAAATAGACATATTCATGCATAAAAATATTTTCACTTAGCGCGAATCGAACCCGCGACCTTCGACTTGTCACTCGAACGCTCTACCACCATGCTAAGGAGGTCAAAATTGTTTTCTTTCAAAAGGTCAAAAGTGTTTTTACCCCCCCCCCCCCCACACACACAGCAGCCACAAATTTTGAAACATTTAGACAAATTTAGAAAACTGTGCGACTGCCAAAAACTGACATTTTAATAGCATAGCGTTGTTTGATGAATGCCCAGCAAAGCGGTGACCTATTGTCTGATGTGTGGCTGACTCTTTATCCTATGTTGTTTTATTGTTGAGGAATGGCAGCTGGAGTTTGTAAAATATAGTCCCTTTTAATTTATAGAGCGGGTGTAGAAATGTACGGAGCGTGAGAGAGGTTTTGATAAATGTGACTGCAGTCGCTTGAGGTTCCGGGTTTGATTTCACGTTCATGTGAAGGTTTATTGGGTTTTTCTGTTAGGAATGTACACTGTAAAAGCCTTAAAATTTATAATACAGTCCACAAAGTAAATCTCATCTCTGCATTTTATTTCCTACATGCAGTTTGATGGTCCTTCGAGCCGGATATTCCGCGCCATTGTTTTCCAGTACGTCGAGTTCATCGAGTTTGGTGCCGCAATCTCGTCATAACGTTAGTTACGGTGACCATACACGGTTACTATAACGTGTGATAGAAAACTGTTAGCAAGAAGTGGGTGTTGATATACCTATGCCTAACTATTAATTATTTGACGGCCTCTGTGGCGGTAGTGGAATCGACTGCTACGACAGGGGGTGCGGGTTCGATTCCCGCTCAGTGCAAATATTTGTATGCATGAATATGTATATTTGCATTGGTCTGGGTGTTTCTATGTATAATATGTATGTACTTACACAAAAAAAAGTATATAAGTATATTTATTCGTATTCTGGAACCATAACACAAGCTAGTTCACATAACCCAAGTTTTTTTTTAAATATCTTTAATGTACAGACATAACTATTTTACAATTTTATAATAGTATAGATAACGTAACACTTATGAACGCCAAGATTATTGCTTCTACAAACTAGCATCTACAACAATTTTATCATTCATTCCACTAAATTGAGTTCTGATGCCAACATTATTTTAAAAGCAGGCTTGTCTCCTGCGGATTATACTCGGATTATCCAAATACCCTTCACTTTGTCTTACGAAGTAGCTGTTGTGGTTAACTACTATAGCAATAACGGTTATTCACTTCACTCAACTAGCGTCAACGTTACATTATTCACGCTGTATGACAACGGTTTCGTCGTTAATAAAATTAGTTACTGCTTGATTTTTAGGGTTCCGTTGCCAAATGTCAAAAAACGGAACCCTTATAGATTCGTCATGTCTGTCTGTCTGTCCGTCCGTATGTCACATCCACTTTTCTCCGAAACTATAAGAACTATGCTGTTGAAACTTGGTAAGTAGATGTATTCTGTAAATCGCATTAAGATTTTTACACAAAAATAGAAAAAAAACAATAAATTTTGGGGGTTCCCCATACTTAGAACTGAAACTCAAAAATATTTTTTTCATCCTACCCATATCTATGGATAGGCCTTTAAAAATTATATTGAGGTTTCTAATATATTTTTTTCTATACTGAATAGTTTACGCGAGAGACACTGCCAAAGTGGTAAAATGTGTCCCCCCCACCCCCCCTGTAATAGTCAGCAATAGTCTGTCTTAAGACTTGTCTTTAATAAGCGCTCAGCCCTCTTTCATTCAAATACGGCTGAACGGATCTGGATGAAATTTGGCGATTGTTGACGACTTGTGTGGCGTAGCGGTAGTGCATAATACTACTAAGTAAGAGGTCGCAGGTTCCATTCCCGCTCAGTGCAAATATTTATATTAATCTGGGTATTTCTACGTATAATTTCTATTTGTTTCTATTCGGGAACCCATATGGGCTGTACCCACATGACAAGCTCTGCTTAGTTTCAGTCTAAATGGCGTTGCGTAAATTGTCCTGAAATATTTATTTATTATAGTCTGAAATAGCACACAGGCTACTTTTCATCCCACTAACAAATTCTTGTGGGTCTTGCGGGAATGGTCAATATTTCATGCGTGCGAAGCCACAGGCAACGGCTAGTTATATCTATGCCAGTAATAAACTGTAGGGGTTGTACAGATTTATACGTAATGTATAAAATGTAAAATTTACGGAACCGTCCCACTTGGACCCTTTCCAAAGAGACAACTCTTTCATAGAACGTAAGACTACACTTATTGTGTTTCGAAGAACTTATTGTTTAGTTTTATAACTTACTAGCATCGCCACGCGGTTTCACCAGTGTAAGTCCCGATCCCGTGGGAGTATCGGGATAAAAAGACGTATGGAAATCTACCGGATTTGTAGATATTATCATTACTGCTCCGCTCCCTTGTGTAGTAGCGTGATTAAATATTAGCTTATGATACTCACAACAAATGTGGCTTTCTATAGGTAAAAGAATTTTCAAAATCGGTTCAATAGATCAGGAGATTACCCCCAGCAACTTCACAAATGGCCTATGTGATATTCCAGACTGTAATCTATCCCTGTACCACATTTCAGCCCGATCTGTTCAGCCGTGAAAGAGTAACAAACATACATACATCTATACCTCCATGCATCCACGCATCCATACACTTCATGACAACTCACTTTGGCGTCAAATATCCGCCATTTGTTTTTTTTTTGTCATTTTGATATACCCAGTAGCATTCTCACAGTAAATACGAATCTAACGACACCTCTCAAGCTAAAATCCATCGAGCCGTTCAGGCTACAGAGCGTGCCAAACAATTATACATACATACATACTCTCGAATAAAAGAACAGCAAACAAAAGCAGTCGGATTGAAAAACCAATTATCTTTAAATTTAATGGCACAGAAATTTACCCAGATATAAATAAGTAGTTGTCCACGAGCCATATTGCCAGTCTAGATATTCAACCAAGATAAAGTGAGGAAACCATTGTGCTCATAGCATTAGAAGGTTTTTACAGGGTCGGCAGCGCGAGTGTGACGCCTCTGGTGTTGCGCACGTCCATAGGCCACAGCAACCGCTTTCCATCAGGTGGGCCGTGACATTGTCTGCCACCTGAGTAGTATAAAAAAAAGCTGTTTTGTTAAAATGACAACGTGCTACAAATGTCTCACATTCATCATCATCATGACGGCCTCTGTGGCGTAGCGGTAGTGCATTCGACTGCTACGTCAAGGTTCGATTCCCGCACATTGCAAATATTTGTATGCCTGAATATGTCTATTTGCATTGATCTGGCTGTTTCTGTATATAATATGTATGCATTTACAAAAAAAAATTATAAGTATGTTTTTCCGCATTCTGGAACCCATAACACAAGCTACTACTGCTTTCTACTGGTGGTAGAAATTTGATGACACAAATTTGTCACAAAATTCGGCCGGGTGGGTACCACCGTGCACGATTGCGAAAAACCCTCCATAGTAATCGGATTTCGGTTTGATTGCGTTCAGGGGTCAGCAAGTGCATAGCCGGGCAGGGGGATTGTGGTCGCAGCATTACTGGGACCGGTGGGTGTCTCGGGGTGCTGCGACGACAATCCTCTTCTGATGAGGCCGTCAAGCTGAGTGCCACCATTGTTAACATTGTACGTGTATGTAATGGTGACCCTCTTTCCTGAGACTTTACCTTCAGATTACCATCAGGCCAGGTGAAGTCAAATTGACGTGTCCTAAATATAAAAAAAAAAAAAAGTTAGTTAAACTATGCTTACCTTGGGTCTAGAAAGCGCTATCGTAGTTTTTTTTTAATTATTATTATCATCATATCAGCCGTAGGAAGTCCACTGCTGAATATAGGCCTCCCCCATTGACTTCCATTTTGGCCGGTCTGTAGCGGCCTGCAGCCACCGAATCCCTGCGCTCTTTACCAGGTCGTCTGTCCACATTATCCTACTAATATTATAAACGCGAAATTTTGTAAAGATGTTTGGATGTTTTTCAAACGGCTGAACGGATCTGGCTAACATTTCGTACATGGATAGGCTACTTTTTATCCCTGGAATAGTTTCCCATAGATTGTAGAAAATGGCATCGTGCAACCGCTAGTTTTTATATCTTAAACATTGTAACCTAGCATGAATCTACCCAAATTATCTCAAGTAGTTTTTTTATAAGGAGCAAGTCTAATAGCAGAATCTCTGTATTTTTTTAAGGCTGTATCACAGAACTTTAAGAGGTAAAGAATTATTGTCATATTAGTTAGAAACGCGAAGCGCCTATTATGCTATAAAGCCTTGTACAATTTTTTATCAGTTCAACCTGTAACTTTAATTCAAGATGACGTGTGTTAAATCAACGCAAGAGAGGTTCGGTTCATACATATTTATTATTGTCGGAAGTTTACGCGAATGTCACACATTTTGAGGGCGCTGCTGAAAAGCAACCCGACGTTTCGGTTGCTTTTCAGCAGCCTTCTCCGTCTCCCCGTGACCGTGGCTGCTGAAAAATAACCGTAACGTCGGGTTCAATGTAAATAATAAAATAACATCAAATAAATCGCGATAGAATCCATTAAAAATAGTTTTATTTCAATTCATACATATTTGTTTGCAAGCAAATGTAAAATACTTGAGTACATTGTTGTAGTGCCAATCTTTTGCGTGCGTATAACAGCAAGGAGAGGGAACAAAATTGCGACATCGGTTCTAGAAGAAAATGATAACGCTTCTAAACCTTAATATTAGTTCTGTGGTGTATATATAAGCAAATATTTTCCAAAGCAACCGGCAAAGCACCTGCGTAAATCAAAAAGCAATAGCGTACACGTGTTACTAATAGTACACCGTCTCCAAGAAACTCTAGCAAAATTACCTACTCAATGTTAATGAACGTTGGTTATCTAGAAGATACAGGTACTTTCTAAGTCATGAATCAGGAAATGATATTACGCTCTGCCTATCTAACCCTCCTCAAAAAACTAATTACTTAGAAAAGGTTTTTTGTTTGTATAAAGTAACCGGTAGGTACTGAAATCAGATCTATTTGTGCACATAAAATATTCAGAACTTCTTAGGGAAGCCTCAGGAACCCAAAAATCTCCGCAGTTTTATCTCAACGGTAATGAATTTTTAATTCAGACTTGGTCAAAGTCAGGAATGTTGTACGGTTAGTAAAAAGCGGCAATGGCGCCCAAATCGGGACTTCAGGAATCTAAAAATGTAAATTTTCTTGAGTTAAATAAAAAAAAATAAAGAAAAATAAGGATCAACCTCGAAGTTATCCCTCGTTATTGACATTATTACATATAATTTAATATATATATATGTTTCTCTCTGTGTGTGGATGTGATATCAGTCACTTGATGTACCCGTAAGTGACCCAGAAGACGTTTGCTTCAGTAGTATGAAAAAAAAAATAACACAGTTAAAAATTAACTCAGGCTGGTTCTGTTCTTTTTTTTAGCTTTATTTTTTTATCAAATTCAAATTTAAATACTTTATTTGGGGAAATGTGGTAGTATTAGATGTCACATTATTTTCGTTCAGCACATTTACCATTTCATTTTATGGCATGCAAACATTAACATTGAACAATATATTATATTAAACCATTAAACATTTTTTCATCCCGAACCCCCTAAACTTTTAAACCGTTTATGATATCAATAAACACATAATATTCATTTTCTAATGACTATCGTATTTGCTTTTCAAGTGTCTTCGGGTCCCGAAACCAAACTCATCTGCAAGCGGGAACTCCTGCTCAATGATAGACAAGGCTATGGTACATGCTCTCCTCTTGGACCAAACCTTGGGTAACCAAATCATGGAAAGGGGGAGTAGGAGGGCGGTACTCAGGCTCGAAAGTGCAAACTTTGAATGAAACCGGGTTGGACGCTCGGGTGAACAAAACAGAAGAAATAGAACGTAACGTACATGCTTATCCAGTACTAGTTGATGCCCGCAGCTCCATCCGCGAGGAGATCGGTTATCGTTTATTGATCACATCTCCGGTTTTACTTAACGAATTGTAATTAAACATACGGCAGCTTTTAAGTCTGACCAAGACCTTTCTAATAAATAACCGATAATTTTTATGTTAAATGATCGGTTTTTATAGGCCAAGTATTATTTTTTGAGCTGAGTGAGACGAAGTCGAGCGAAAGCTCCTCATACCAGACTTCAGGATTTTCTTTGTCACAGGTCTCCTCCTAAACTACTAATCCAATCAGAACCAAATTTGGCGTGATTAAAGAGGTCAATCAGAGGAAGGTTTATAGATATATTTTGAAAAAATTAATGCTACCACAGAGGAATGATCACCGTTAAAAAAATTCCAGATGGAATTACATAATAACCACTCGGGACACTGTGACTAAACTTTACACGCTCAGAAAGCATGTCCAGAGTTGTGACTTTCAAAAAGAATTTTCAAAATCGGACTTGCCACGGAGGAATGATCACTGTTCAAAATTTTCAAAATCTGATTCACGATGTCTCACTCAGCTCAACATTGCAAGCAGCGATTCGCCTTGCAGACCTAGTTTTAAATATCGTTAATTTACAGACCCAGCTAATTTACAATTTGATAATAGTATAGATTATCAATCATGTTAAACCGGTGCTCAAATATTTATACTCCTCTGACAAGTCAAACACGTCAAGACAAAAGTTCGCAACTCAAACACTGTACTAAAGTCAGAAAACTAAAGTCAAACGTTTTTGTCTCAGTAACGAATAAGTATAAATTTTAAATTTAAGATTGAATAAGATATGGTAAATTTTGATTTAAGAGTTAGTTGAAGCTTGTTCACACGAACCAGTACGTTAATGACTTTATTTTGGACTGGTGTGGAGGAAAGGGGTGATGTTCCTCCAACACAAAGGTAGGATCCTCCGACTAGGCAAGGTGATCACGCCTGACGGGCCGTGGCCCAACGGTTGCCGTTGGGATGTTGTATATATGTTATGAACTGATATGAACATGAACATCTGTACATCTGTATTTGAACTTCAATTTCGCGATTCAGGATCGGTAATCACGTAGTAGTATCGAAGTAGTTCAACTTGTTGTCACTAGATGGCGCGGTATATGTGGTATCACCACACTGGCAACCCGCCCTCGCTTCACTTCGGTTTATATGAGTTTTTTCGAAAGGTGATTTAGGCGAGAGTGTCGAGCTTTGCTTCAAATTTTTTATTTTATTTTGCAAAAACAATTTTGACCTACTTACTTAATTTTTTGGACTGTCATACTGAATTTCGAAGTTCAAAATAGCGATGAACTGTAGTCCTAAAGTACCGAAACGCGACTCCCGGTAGTGCGAAAGTGCGCCTCATCGATACCCATAATTTCGAAGGTTTTCCACCGCGAAGCACGGTAGTCCGAAAGTATTCCACATCGAGTCGCTTTTCGGTACTTTAGGGCTACAGTTCATAGCTATTTTGGACTTCGAAATTCAGTATGACGGTCCGTGAAAAGTCCACAGAACATATTTTTTTGCAAATGTAAAGGGGGTTTTCATTATTTTTTTTATGTTATTGTGTTATTTATCTGGCTTATTGTGGTCACAGTTCTAACCTAACCTTTTTTTTTTTTTTTTATCGTGCGGAAATCCCTTCGGATACCCCCCCGCCGGCAAGTGGGGGCGGTTATGTCGGGCTTGCACCGACTAAAACCGCACGCCGTCTCGGGTCTTCAGACGCCGGGGTGTAAGGTTACCCATAGAGCATATTCCTCGCACCCCGGCTGACCCTGGGCCATCTCACCACTAACAGCATCGCTCATCCTGTCTCCTCTGAAAGCAGAGGAGTACGGAGAGCGATGTGTTCCCGCCACGTTGGGTATTGGCCGACGATCAATGCCAACCCTATGAAGGGGTGAAGGGGAAGCCATTGACCGCCGCCCAGGGTGTACCGGCCGCTCCGATTCCGTTCTCCCCGGACTGCAGCGGGATCGGAATCGGAGCGACACTCGAGGAGGTTACCTAACACACACCCCAGTTCTAACCTAACCTAACCCTGCCGATTTCAGTGACGTAAGAAAACCACTAAGAGTATGTAAATTCAAAAATTTCATCTGTGATTTGATGCAGAATAGCGATGAACTGTAGCCTTGTGAAACGCGACTCGATGTGGAATACTTTCGCACTACCTTGCTTCGCGGTGGAAAACATTCTAAATTATGGGTATCGATGTGGCGCACTTTCGCACTACCATGAGTCGCGTTTCGGTACTTTAGGGCTACAGTTCATCGCTATTTTGGACTTCGTATGACAGTGATTTTTTTGTTTAAACGTGAGCTTTCCATAACAATCATTTTAATAAAAAAGAGCTTATTATTCCTAAGATAGAATCTTTGCATCTCCTATGGTTCCACTAGCCTGTTGTATGAGAAAATATTTAATGAAATAAGTATGATCCTAACATAAAACTGAGCCGACCCACATTAAAAACGCTTGCAAAAGGCAGCGAATGCCGGTGCATTCTTTAAGTCTTATAAAATAAAGAACTGTAGTTGTTTTTAAATGTTAATATTCTTTTGCGGTAGCCAAGTGGTATGGGTAAAGGACTGCTGAGACGAGGTCTCGGGTTCGATCCCAGGTATTACCATGGCACACACCAATGACTTTTCGATGCTTTTCGAAGTTATGTGTGTATTTATCGCAGGTTTATAAGTGCCCGGTTAATGGCAATAGGCTCGCCACCTATTACTTTGGGACCTAAAACATAAACTGGCGAAACGTGGGTGCAAGCACCTCTGCCTACCCCTTCGGGGATATAGGCGTGAGTTTATGTTATGTTATGTAATATTCTTAAATATATGCTTTTCGTTTAGATACGTATACTTATTTGAAAATGTAATTTATATGTAAATTTATGAAATAAAGGGCATTGATTATAATATTTCAATAATAGTATCAGTGCATAGTGGTGATAGCCCAGTGGCGTACGTAACGGACTGCTGAGACGAGGTCTCGAGTTCGATCCCCAGTCACCCCGGGCACACACCTCTGACTTTTCGTATTTATGTGGGCATTAATAAATGTTAATTATCGCTCGCTTAATAATGTGCCCGGTAGATGGCAATAGACTCGGCCCCTATTACATTAGGACCTTAACATAACTGGCGAATCGTGGGTGTGTAATACACCTCTGCCTACCGGCGTGAAGTTACGTTATGTTATGTTTATGTTATTATCAGTGTTATCGATTAAAATATTTTGTTCATTTTAAGTCTTCAATCATTTCAATAGAACATGTTACCTTTCTTTCAATTCCATAATATCAATTTCTCTCAAGTTGTTGGGGTAGCACTGAGGCAAATTGGACAATAAAATCGTATGTAACTTCCGAGAACTGCTCATTCAAGTGGGGTCTTAGTACTGACGTGTTTCCAAAGTTGAATTTATCAAGTTTATCAAGGCAGAAACTTATCAAGTACCTATCGGAAACTTCAAGTATTATTGCTACTACAACTATCGATATTATTGCTATATTGAACTTAGTAATAACATCTTATCTATGTTATTTTGAAACCAACCTCGTAAAAGGTACTGTTGAGGTTATTTATTGTATAAATTCTTCATTCGACTTATTTCCCCATCGGTCAACTAGAATGCACATCTGCTTGTGCGGTCGGGAATATCATTTAAACATCCTTCCCATGGCACAAACATTATCAATCTTCATTTAAAAAAACATGTCAAAACAATGCTCATTTGTTTTTACCGTTGCTCATTTTGTTTTACCACTGCTCGTTTGTTTTTACCGATGCTCATTTGGTCTAACCTTTTTTTTTGATAAGCAGAAAGCAGATATGTCTGTATATCAATCAAAAACAATAACGACGCAATTGGGACATTGCTATGAGCATACTGATGACGTCACACCGCAAGGTATTATCATCCACAATGAATGGGAATAAATGTTGCGTTTACGGAGCATGTTCTTTATGGTACTTTGCAGATACACATTCTACATTGGTTCTGTGAATTTAAAGTTTTTAAAAATAGCATTACTCTTTCTTAGGTCTGATTAAAATGAACAAAACTTTCACTAGCCAGGCGCAGGCCTGGGGGTGGCAGGTAAGGCCGCCTGTCACCCCAGCAGAAGAAGGCCGGGACATGGGGCGACTAGCGGCCCTCCCCTAAACCCGAGCAAGACGGGGACACCGTGGTTCACAAACCCGAGGGGGCCATCTCGAAACCGGAGATGGCCCAGGGTCAGTCGGGGTGCGAGGGATATGCTCTATGGGCAACCTTACTCCCCGGCGTCTGGAGACCCGAGACGGCGTGCGGTTTTAGTCGGTTCAAGCCCGACATAACCGCCCCCGCTGGCCTTGGGTATCCGAAGAGGTACAATGACTGACAAAAGTAGCTGAAGATTAACATTTACAAACAATAATGGAATGCATAAAATTGAATGTCATAATTTCACATGGCATACTGTAGTTTTTCCTATTATTAAGCATAACATTATCAGGCATACATTTTAAGGCATAATTTTATTTAACATAATTACTGTTCGCATAACGAAGCACGAAGCAAAATTATCCAAAAGGTGCAAAACGTCCATATCCCAGAATGTCCATATCCCGAAATATCCATGTAATAAAGAACCATAACACATAACTTTCATGTCCCAAAGAGGAGTGTAATTCATAGTTTCGAAGTTCAATATCGCGATGTACGTTACAGCGAAAGTTTACTATTGCGACAGACGTTGTCGCGAAAGTTCTATACTAAAAAGAAAAAGACCAGTGGTTCCGGCGCTAACCTAACCTAACCTAACCCACTTTAGTAGCAACCAAAATTCGCGATAACGTCTGTCGCAGTAGTAAACTTTCGCTGTAACGTATATCGCGATAATGAACTTTTGCAACAACGTCCGTCGCAATAGTAAACTTTCGCTGTAACGTACATCGCGATATTGAACTTCGCAACTTTGAATTACACTACCCAAAGGGCCATATCCCAGAATGTCTGTCTGTCAGAATGTCAGTTTTTTTGTAATCCCCAGAGGATAAGGCTTTTTTAATACATTGTTTACTAGATGCTACCCGCGACTTTGTACGCGTGGAACTTAATTTTAACACAATTTAACGCATTTGCGTGGTCACAATTGGCTTGGCCACTTCGTAGATTAGCCAGATCAAACAGACAGATAAAAACTTACAATATTGTTTTTTTTTTCATAAGTACCACAAATATAAATTCGTTCATTAAAAAGCGGTTATTTAACATTACAGAAAACATAACAAAACATAAACTCACGCCTATATCCCCGAAGGGGTAGGCAGAGGTGCTAGTAACCACATTTCGCCAGTTTATGTTTAGGTCCCAATGTAATAGGTGGCGAGCCTATTGCCATTAACCGGGCACTTATAAGCCTGCGATAAATACACACATAACTTCGAAAAGCATCGAAAAGTCATTGGTGTGTGCCATGGTAAAACCTGGGATCGAACCCGAGACCTCGTCTCAGCAGTCCATTACCCATACCACTAGGCTACCGCGGCTGTTCAATTTTAAAACGCTTCAATTTTATTTACTTGTTTACATTATTATTTTATTAAAGGTTGTCTAAAAATTGGAATGTGTTAAGCTACTTATTAGCTGACTGTACTTACATTCCAACATCGAGAAATAGTATAATCAATACTATAATGAATGCAAAGTTATCAACAAAGTAGTTTACTGGTTTCATAATAGCAATTGTTGGGAATCTAAATTGAACGAACTTTCGTTTATGATTTTAGTTGAAAACACTAATCACTTCGGTGTTAAAGAGTTAAATTTAATACAAAATAATGTTAAATTTATTGTAGTAAAATGACTTTCAATATTATGACCAATAGTCGTGATTTTAAATGTACAAACCTTTACTTAATATTGTAAAGCTGAAAAGTGTGTTTATTTGACGGCCTCTGTGGCGTAGCGGTAGTGCATTTGACTGCTACGACAGGGGCCGCGGGTTCGATTCCCGCTCAGTGCAAATATTTGTATGTATGAATTAACAAGCTGAAGGGGCAGTGGGCAGGGCACATAGCTCGGAGAACCGATGGCCGGTGGGGCAGATAGGTTCTTGAGTGGAGACCACGTAACGGAAATCGCAGCGTAGGAAGGTAAGGTGGACAGACGACCTAACAAAGAGCGCAGGGACTCGGCGGATGCAGGCCGGTCGTAATGGAAGTCGATGGGGGAAGCCTATGTTCAGCAGTGGACTTCCTATGGCTGATATGATGATGATGATGATGATGAATATGTCTATTTGCATTGGTCTGGGTGTTTCTATGTATAATATGTATGTATTTACAAAAAAAGTATATAAGTATGTTTATCCGCATTCTGGAAGCCATAACACAAGCTAGTTAAAACTATGCTTACCTTGGGTCTAGAAAGCGCTGTGTAGAATGTCGTAGAATATTTATTTATTATTTATCTCAGTAACTACTGGTTCGAATTGAACTACTGCTGCTTTTTAAAAGAACTTAGTCCCAGGATATTAAATAATGAATTTAAAAAAACTTTTTTTCTTAAAGTAAGCTTTGTAGTAAGTACATAATAAGACAAATTAAATGAGTCCAAACATAACGGCATTATCTTGTTTAATTCAGAAGATCCTATGACCACCTTCCGTCTCCATCTTCAGAACCTGGGTATCACGTAGCAACAGAGTATTTGCCAAGACTAAACAAATGAACCCAAAGTCGATTGGTTTATCTTGTTTAGTTCAGGAGTTCCTACAGACACCTTCCGACTCCATCATCAGACTTACTTCATAGTACCTTTTTTTTTTCGTGCGGAAATCCCTTCGGGTACCCCCCGGCGGCTAGCGGGGGAGGTTATATCGGACTTAAACCAACTAAAACCGTACGCCGCCTCGGGTCTTCAGAAGCCGGGGTGTAAGGTGGCCCCATAAGGCATTTCCCTCAACCATATTATCGCATTGTCATGGAAAATACGTAAGCATACCAAATGTGAGTCCAGTCAGTAATGTCAGGAAGTAGTTCTAATTGGGCTCATACTGACTAACAAACTAACAGAGCAAGTTAAATAAAAGATTGTAAAACCCAGTTAGGTTCGGTTCAGACCAGATTGGCAAAATCATTCAGATCTGATCAGCCATTGTTACGTAATTCAGTAGTACAAAATTCCAACTATCTATTAAAGCTTTCCCATTTCGCATCGATAGCTTAGAGGTTAAGGTGTAGGGTGGGTTCGAGTCCTGGCTAATACATTATCGATGTAAACCCACTTCTAACACCGGCAATTTAATGTAACTTGAGGGTTTAGACGGAATAATAGTAATATCGGTTACTAATAGTCGTTACAAAAATACAAAAAAAGAACATTTAGTCGAATTGTACCCTACTTTCTTGCAGTCGGTTAAAAATAAAAATAAATCAGCACGTCTGGGTCTAGGCACTAAAACTAAAGTCTAACTGCTTGAGAGCCTTCGCAAGTCGTACTTTAGCCTGCGAATTTTATAATTTTACTTTGAAATTTCGTTGAAATGTTTCTTAGTAGATTGCAAAGATATCTTGTAAAATGACTCAACATGAATTTTTGAGCATTAAGGTCGTCCGCTGCTTCATGATGGAGATGCCAGTGTCGTGCAAATAATATGAAATGAATATTGTGCAAATAATTTGTACGAAATTATGCAATAAAAAGCTACATATTACATTATATTATATATGATTTGCACGAAACACTACTTTCGCAAGCGTGCTAACGTACGAGGCAAATGACGGCCTTAATTCGTGCAGCGAATTTTAGGTAAGGTAATTTGTTCGAGATTATTTACGAGTTCACATGCACACAGGCTTTAAATGTGGCGGTTTACGCTTACTTACTTCATTCAATTAGATTTTTAGGTCATACATTCAGTCAAAAAAGTATCGGGAAATGTTTTTTTTTGTTGTTGTTCGATTGGCATAACTGTTTTCTATTTTGGCGCGGAGTTTGAGTTGCATCTGTTTTTTATATTAAATACAGTGCTGTTTTTACTTATATCATATCGTTTGTGTATAGCGAATTTCATTATGAACAAAAAACATCGAACAAAGAGTTTGTCCTAAATTTTGCATCGCCAATGTAATTTCGTGTTTGGAATCACTGAAAATGTTACAGAAGGCTTACGGTGAATCGACTTTGTCAAAAATACGTGCTTATGAGTGGTACAAAGCGTTCAAAAGCAGTCGAGATGTGATGGAAGATTTGCCTCGCTCTGATAGACCATCAACGTTAGTAACTGAAGTTAACGTGGCAAAATTGAAGGAAATAGTGACTGAAAAATTCGTTCCCGCAGGGGGAACGCACAGGTAGATTTCGTGAAGCAATTAATATTATTTTATTATAGAGAACTACGGACTCCCACGCCGAGCGCATTTTTAACATGTTTAATTTTTTTTTCTCGAAAATGGTAACTTTTAGTGAAAAACTTTGGCATGAGAGTCGCTGAGGACATGCTAGAACAAGTCAATTCCGACCTAACATTCATGAAACGCATTGTTACTGGTGACAAGACGTGGGTTTACGAGTTTGACATGCAAACTAGTCAACAAGTTTCGGAGTAGCGCCTTCCAACTGAACCGAAACCGAAAAAACCACGCCAAAGTCGATCAAAAGTCAAAGTCATGTTGACAGTTTTCTTTGAATATCGCGGTGTTTTGCACTCGGAATTCTTGCCGGAAGGTCAAACGGTAAATAAAGAAAGGTACTGGTCGCGGGTTCAACTCCCGTGCTGGATATGGACTTTTCCGATCTAAATTTACAAGTATAGGTAAATAATCAGTGGGGTGTGTGTTGGGTAACCTCCTCGAGTGTCGCTCCGATTCCGATCCCGCTGCAGTCCGGGGGGAACGGAATCGGAGCGGCCGGTACACCCTGGGCGGCGGTCAATGGCTTCCCCTTCACCCCTTCATAGGGTTGGCATTGATCGTCGGCCAATACTCAACGTGGCGGGAACACATCGCTCTCCGTACTCCTCTGCCGATTCCGCACGATAAAAAAAAAAAAAAAAATGTACATAATCAGTTAATTCATGTACACTTGTATACGAATTCGATAGCACAAAATATATAATTGAATTTAAAGAAAAATTTATGAAAAACATATATGTAGGTACAGCATCAATCACAGCAAACAAATCAGTCTTCAGTGACGAAGGATACATTAACAATATTTTTTTGTACTTCGAACGACAAAAGTCATTTACAAAAATAATACTTTTACTGACGCTTGTAGTTTCTAGAACGGGTTGGCAGAGATATACTAATACTACATTTCCACAAATGTGTTTCGTTCCCATAATAGTGGACGTGTGGTGTGACGAGAATGGACTAAATAAGGAATGAGTCATCATCATCATCATCATCATCAACCTATTCTAGTCCACTGCTGGACATAGGTCTCCCCTAATGAGCGCTATAGCGCCCTAAGGAATGAGTATATTAGAGGAAGTTTGAAAGTTGCACCAGTGAATGAAAGATTGAGAAGGGAGAGACTGTCGTGGTGTGGACAGGTGGTAAGAGATGAATGTAAAGTTGATAATAAGGTTCCAAGTATGAATGTAGAGGGCTTTAGGAGGAGATGAGGGCCCAAGAAAAGGTGAATGGAATGAGTGAAAGAGTATATAGCAAGGGAGTGACTGAGAAGATGGCATCTGACAGGAATGTGTAGAGGAGAATGAAATATTTCGCCGACCCCAAATAATTCGGATAATGGCAGCTATATGTGTTTTTAAACCACTTAGGTGGCAGACAAGCACACAATATCTTATTTTCCAACTGAGGCATCAAGCAGTATTGGTTAGAATTAATAATTTTTCTTTTTTACAACTCCGTCTTAATTTCACGGTACGCAACGTGTGAGCTCCTATTCAGACACGTACACAATAAAAAATAAAACTCACATTTATTATGAAGTACACAGTACAAACACAGTGTTATATTGTAAAATATTTTGTGCTGACCTGTACTAAAATGTAGATCGTAATTCAATTTTATTCGCCACTACATCATACAGAAACAATTCGCTTCGTTGAATCAACTGTTAAAATGATAAAACTTTATTTTTTTCATATATTATATACGAGGGTCAAACTGAAAGTTCTTAGAACTGGCCACTTATAAACAATATAATAAAAAAATAATTCTAAAATTTGAAAATAGAACTCTTTGCCAATATTACTGAGTATATATTTCATTCATTTATCATTTGTTTTACGATTTGGCGGCAAATTGAAAATTGTCTGTGTCACGTTAACATGAATTTAACACGAGAAAATTTTCGTGCAATGATTTTTTATGACTTTCGATGTCATTTAAGTCAACAAGAAAGTTATGATAGACTACGATTGGCCTTTCACGATGAAGCCCCATCTCGTGCGACTGTTTACAACTGGTTTAATGAGTTTAAACGTGGTCGCACTAATCTCACTGATGATTTACGTGAGGGACGGCCTTCTACGGCGACGACTGAAAATAACATCTGTGTTGTGCAGCGTATGATAGAGACTGACAAAAGAGTGACCTATCAGCAGATTCGGACAAGCTTAGGCATCGGTATGAGTCAAGTGCACAAAATCCTCCACGAACATTTAGCGGTCAGGAAGCTTTGCGCCTGGTGGATACCTCATAATTTGACTGAGGCTCAAAAACTCCATCGTGTGGATTGGTGCCGTAAAATGATTGAAAGATTTAACGGAGGTGACTCTAATGCTGTGTTCGACATACTAACAGGTGACGAAAGCTGGATTTACTGTTATGATCCTGAAACCAAAAGACAATCTGCTCAGTGGGTGTTTCCTTTCGAGGAGTTGCCAACTAAAGTGAAGAGAGATCGAAGTGTGGGAAAAAAAATGGTGGCCTCGTTCTTTGGAAGGATAGGTCATTTCGTAACAATTGTGTTAGAGGATCAAAAAACAGTTTCTGCAGAATGGTACACTACCAATTGTTTGCCACTTGTCTTGGAAAAAGTTCGAGAGAAACGACCTCGCAGTAGGATCCTCCTTCACCACGACAACGCCTCGTCGCACACCGCCAAGCGAACGATCGACTATTTGGCGACATCAAACGTTGAATTACTGGGTCACCCGCCGTATAGCCCCGACCTCGCGCCTTGTGATTTTTATTTATTTCCAAAAATTAAAGAAAAACTTAAAGGAAAGCGGTTTATGAATGCTGAAGAGGCGGTGGCTGCGTATCGCGATGCCATTGAAGAGACCCCTAAGGACGAGTGGGCAAAGTGCTTTTCCCAGTGGTTCCATCGCATGCAGCGGTGTATTGACGTGAATGGACAATATTTTGAAAAGATATAATAAAACTAATAACTGGCTAATGTAATCAGTTTTTGATTTTCTAAGAACTTTCAGTTTGACCCTCGTATATATATATGAATTTCGACTATAGAACGAGTGAACTCGGTACGTGAAATTACAAGATCATTGATGTCTAAAAAAAAGTGGTGGTAGCCCAGTGGCGTACGTAACGGACTGCTGAGACGAGGTCTCGAGTTGGATCCCCAGTCGGCCCGGGCACACACCTCTGACTTTTCGTAGCTATGTGTGCATTCATAAATGTTAATTGTCGCTCGCTTAATAATGTGCCCGGTAGATGGCAATGGACTCGCCCCTTATTACTTTGGGACCTTAACATAACTGGTGAATCGTGGGTGTGTAATACACCTCTGACTTCTCCTTCGGGGATACAGGCGTGAAGTTATGTTGTTATGTTATGTCATTGCTGTCTCTATTATGTGTGTGGAGCCCCATTAAGATTGTTTGAGCTCAAGATAGCCTCACCTACAAGCCAGCACACCTGCTGGTAGACGGATGAGGCTCTGGCACAGGATTTCCTCTCGGGTTTGGAGAGTCCGATGGTAGTGGGTCCCTTAGAAGCGAAGATGAACTAATAATGAGCATTCTTCCTTCGTGTCAATGATTCACTTTTTTTCAATAGTTCGGTCATAAGATTCTGCCATCTCAACCGCACTGTCAGTAGCTTTGTTGAGGTCATCTGTAGTGCAGGAGGTAGGTTTGGTAGTTCGGTAGGACATAAGGGACACGAAAGCAATTGCGACATGGACTGCACAGGATCCGTAGTCACATGTGGTTAAACCCGGATCTCGCATTCCCCACCTTTTTTATTTTATTCATGAAAGGCTCACGTTTGATCTCTATATCACCTGGTCGTAAGTAACGATGTGGTCTACGATGGATCACGTTAGCCTAGAAGGAACCTATTCACTCCAGACTTAAATATTCCGGTTAGGTTAGCTTTCCGGAAAAACAGACTCAGGTAGGCAATTCCACTTCTTTGCTGTACGCATAATAAACGTGTCGCCAAAACGTTTCGTGCGTGTGAGTGTAATATCCACCATGAAACGGTGGCGTGTCGCTGTGCGCCTGGGCGTTCGTTGGTGGAAAGGGCCTGGAGGTATCAAGTTGTGCAATTCCAGCGCATACTATCCGAAATGCATCCGATAAAAGATCGATAGGGCTGTAACTTTGCGTCGATGTTCAAGGCTCTGAAGCCTTTTATCGACGAGTGCATAGTTGTTAATGAGCCTCTTGGCCCGTCTCTAGAGCTTCTAGATGGTATTTAGAGAGTAGAACCGGCTGCAACCTGAATCACTATCCTCTTAGCTTTTGCTCTGCCGACTCGACCTATTTGACGAGATTCTAACCAGAAGAAACCAGATTCTACTCAAAAATTAAAAACTATTATTCTATAAAATTCTACATGTTCAACTCCCACATTGAAACAAGGGGGTTAGTGGAATCGAATTGTGGCGTCCTCGGACCACAGAGCAGACTAAATTATGCGGCCATTTTGAGCGAAAGAAGCGACAAGCCGGATAAAGGCAGTCGTAACCGGCTCGAGAATCGACCCCCGTTTTACTGCAGGAGCATGGATATGTTTTTTCTGACTTTATTTTTTTTGTAATTAAAAATGCTTTAAGATTTCAAGAATTGAAAAGATTTTGGTCAATAAATAAATAAATAAAATATATCATTATGCGTTTATAATATTATGTTAACAGTTACGCTTAAAATGATACCTACAAATCTATGCTGAATAATTATAATGTGTGAGGATCATTGAGAGAGGCCTATCTCCAGCATTGGATTACAATAAGTCTATAATTAATCGTATGTGAAAATTATTAGAAAAATTAAAAATTTAGTATACTAGTACACATTTTTGACATAAATTTAATTTTTATGCGAACGAATAGGGAACTCTAGTAACTTATTCAAAATACTGACATCAATATTGCGCAATTAGTAATGAAAATATACATATTTTCTGATCTAATGTATAAGAAACCATCGGAGCTCTATAAACACCTTAGAGTTACCAAAGCCCACATCTTAGGTAAATCCCAAGATGACACAATCAGGGCACTCCCGAAAGATAATAACGCGTCCGAGCTTGAATCTAGACTCCCATTACATAAACGATTTATGATAGGGGCCCATTCGAACAGAGTGGGGTTGGGAGTACGAGAGCCAGAAAGGGACCAGGATATACTTAAGTCGTTTCTAAAACAAGACGAAAATGATAAATATCGAGTGCACGTGATGAATTTGGAAATCCAAAATGAATGGTTGACAATGGGAGAATTCTGCATACCGATGGCCTTAAAGTGGCGCACCTTGAGTTATGACTGGTCGCCGGCCCTGTTAAAATTCTATCTTAACGCCTTTCAGATGACCCTCGCAGACCAGAATAATCTGGTAAGGTAGGGGAAGACCACAGAAAAACAATGTTATACTTGTGGTGAGGCAATAGGGACGGCTAGACACATATTAGTAGGATGTAGGGTGCTTCTCGATAGAAGCCAATACTCACGCCGCCACGATAAGGTGCTTATCATCATACGTGAAGCAATGAGTCTGGCAGTAGCTAGAGCCCAATAAAGGATTGACTACTAACAGACGTCATATCAACTTTGTGTCTGAAGGTTCATCCATAACATCCAGGAACAAACCTTATTCAATCTTAGATACTGCCTCAGATTGGACTCTCCTAATCGACACGTATTAAAAGCATTATAAAATTCCGGAGGATGTTGGGGTTTCGTCATCTAGACCTGACATATTCCTTTATTCTAAGAGGTTAAAACATGTGGTTCTTGTGGAACTTACAGTACCGTGGGAAACAAATATACCGAAGGACCACACAAAGAAAAATAAATACTATGATCTCACAAACGAATTAATCAAAAACGGTTACGTGGTTAATTTGTATGCAGTGGAAGTGGGAGCGAGAGCTATACCAGCAAAATCTCTCTATATCCTACTTAAAGATCTAGGCCTATCGAGAGCTACAATAAGCTCATTACTAGGACTAATGTCTAAAGCGGCACTAGTAGGTTCGTATCAAATTTGGTTAGGCAGGGAGGGGAACTTGGGTAGTGAAGGTGAGTGTTGATGTACATCAACAAAAGGGGCCCCTTCTAAACCTACACTTGGGTCGCAAGTCCCAGGCACTGTCCTGAGTTCCCAACTCAGCAACGCGATAGACCTGGCATTGGATTTTTTCCTGTGGAAACCACCTCGGACTTCAGCCCATCGGTGCCGACGGTGGGGTGGGCGTGTCGGAATCGGTCCGACTAAAACCACACGGTGTCCTCCCCAAGTGTCCATTGCCGGATTGCCTCATATTTCTCAATGCTCTAAAATAACCATATAGTTAACCTATTCATAAGACCTATTTATCAGACTCTGAACGACGTAAGCTCACACTTCCCATTTCGACTACTCGATATATAAACTTTATTATTAAGCAGTTCACATGAAACAACATCGGATTTACTCACAAAAAAAAAATCTAATACGTTTTGAAAACCGTTCCAAGCTCCCGGACTATTCGTTTTAAAGCGACCGCGGTGTATAAATCAGAGGCACTTTTCTACCCCTACCCTTATATATTCGCAATTGGGCCGCGATAAATTTCTCCTAAATTAACACTCCTACGGATATTCGATGAGATTTAATAGGATTTTTATGTATATTCCCCTTGTTGGCTCTTAAGGAATTCGAAATTAATGAGCTTTTTAGCTGTGAATTTTTATTGTTGTAGGTTGAAGTAACCACGATTGGCTATCGTAAGATTATGCTAGATAAATTTTAAAATTCTACATGTAGATTTGGAGGTAATATACCTGTATACAATGTGTAACAAATCTAGTGTCCGATCCGTGAAGGTGTATAAAGGTATCGATCATAGGTTCTGTTTAAGTAATTCATTTTGGAAAATAAGTCGAAAGAAATTACCCTACAAACATTGCAATAAAAATTTAGATCGATGCGGAAACTTACATGGTACACACTCTGTGAACAAACTCTCTCTAAAAATGAGAGACGAGGTCTCGGGTTCGATCCCAGGTATTACCATGGCACACACCAATGACTTTTCGATGCTTTTCGAAGTTATGTGTGTATTTATCGCTGGTTTATAAGTGCCCGGTTAATGGCAATAGGCTCGCCACCCATTACATTGGGACCTAAAACATAAACTGGCGAAACGTGGGTGCTAGCACCTCTGCCTACCCCTTCGGGGATATAGGCGTGAGTTTATGTTATATGTAATGTTATGTTATGTTATGTAAACTTGTATATGTTACGATAACTCTTGTCATCAGTATAAGATATGCAATTTAAAATTGGTTTAAAACGATGCAGAAATGCTGTTATGCAGATACACATAAAATATTATGATTAAAAGTAAGAAATGGATAAACACAAATTCTAAGTGTCTCTGGCCGAGCATAGCAATATATCCAGCGCGTATCTGTTTACAAACTAGCTGGCCATAAACAATGTTACAATTTAAAAAGTTATTGTTCCCATTTTTCTGAATTCAAATTCGGAATGCATTTGTTGTGTAAAAAAACTCGATTGTTTTACCGCCATTTTCTTTTGTGTTAAATAAATTAGAATTTTAATGTTTATTTCTTACAAAGATGGTGCGTTGACAGCAGTCTTGGGATCGATTCCTGAATCATGATAAGCGTTGTTCTGCTCTTATGATAGATACAGTATCGCCAGCCAGCTGCCTAAACTAGTCTACCTGGGTCCTTTTTCTTTTGTTTTTGATTATACGGCTGTTATAGAACCGACTGCCATTCATCCTCTCGACCCCGAGAATGGATGAGGCCTTCAATCAGCGTGTGTACCGGCTTGAAAATGGGTTTGGGTAAGCCTCAAAGATCTCAGTCTATTAAACCAACTCAAAGTGAGCTAAATTAATGAAAATCGAATGATCGAATTTTCTGTTCACTTGCATTTGATTTGATTACGAAATACTTGGCGTAATCAGTGGGTAAATTCCCCATGGAGACAGTGCTTCCGTCCCTGTAGATGACCCGGGGTTAAACGGATTGGAGGTCCGTCAAAGCAGCCATTTCGTATACGTAAAATGATTAAGTACAAGTAATTATATATAAATCTAAAGAAATCTAAATCTAAACCTAAAAGAATAAAAAAATAAAAGAATAAAAGAAACTAAACCTAACTATTTACATACATGCGTCATAGAATTCCTCCGCATCATCACCGACTGGTAATGTTCCCAGGAGACTGGCAGCATTGCCACGTTGAATGGCAATGCTAGGTCTTTGTGCAAGATAAAGTCCAGCCTTCTGGTCACGTGTAGCGTCGATCAGCCGGTTTGCCAAACTTTTGTAGTCAAAATGGGCACTTGGACCCCATGACCCCAGCGTTTCAACCCCAAACTGCTCACTAGATTATTTCTTTAAATAGTAAATAAATAAATATTCTACGACTTTCTACACACCGCTTTCTAGACCTAAAGTAAGCACAGTTTAATTAGCTTGTGTTATGGTTTCCAGAATGCGGATAAACATGCGAATGTCACACATTGAAATAAAACTATTTTTAACGGAGTTTATCGCGATTTATTTGATGTTATTTTATATTTTACATTGATCCCGACGTTTCAGTTGCTTTTCAGCAGCCAAGGTCACGGGGAGACTCTTTTTTTATACTTGTACTATTTTTTTTCGTAAATACATTCATATTATACATAGAAACACCCAGACCAATGCAAATAGACATACTAATACATCCAAATATTTGCACTGAGCGGGAATTGAACCCGCACCCCCTGTCGTAGCAGTCAATTGCACTACCGCTACGCCAAAGAGGCCGTAGTCTTAGAAAGAAACTGAGTTGCACGAATCTAAATATTGCCTATTTCATTTCATAATAAGGAGGAATAAGGACAATAATCTATCCCTGTACCAAATTTCGGTCAGATCCGTTCAGCCGTTAGAGCGTGATTGAGTTACAAACATCTTAACTTACACACATCTTTAAAAAATTTCATATTTATAATATTATATTGTAGTAAGTAGCAAGATCTCAAACACTTCACGTACAGCTCTTGAATAGAAGTGACGTTAGGTAAAAATGACTTGCGTATGGTGAAATATAATCAAGGGATTTATTATTTTCGAGATATGCCCGTGCGAAATAGAGACGCGCCTATAGTTGTTTATGTGCCTAGTGAGACTCTTTTTATACCAATAAAAGCATCCCACTTCATACATTTACTTTGCCACTTCATACGGCAGATGTGACGAAGTGACCCGTGTCCAAACGTGAACGGAATTTGTTATGAGTCGACACAGTGGGTCGCTGTCCGTGAGACGAGAGAACTTTACACACATAATGTGCTGACATGGTGAACTTGTGAATTTTTTAAGCAATGTTTTGAATATTCCTCGTAGTTTAGTGGCCGAAAATGTAATTTTTGCTTTCTTTTGCTCAAATTGAAGTACCCAAAGCCTGAAAATTTGGGGCACGGAACTCACTCTCCTTTTTTACATAAGTTTGTGTGGACGTATGGATGTATGTGTTTGTTACCGTTTTACACAAAAACCGCTGAACGGATCTGGATGAAATTTGGTACAGAGATAGATTATGGTCTTTTGGTACAGAGCAATTTTTATACCAGGAATAGGTTCCTGTGGGTTGCGGAATCAGTATATAACGCGTATATCATCTTATTTATGTAGTGTACTGTTGTTCTTTTAAGCTATTAGTCTAGACTAGGTCAACATTTTAGCCTGGGGTTTTCCTTTCGAGGGCTTACCCGGGGTGCCCGGCAATGGACACTTGGGGAGGACACCATGTCGTTTTAATCGTTGGCACCGATGGGGATCTGCACACGTAAAAAAAGGCCAATAGTTTATAAGACCTAGACTAGGCCAACAGTTTAAAAGACCTAGACTAGGCCAACAGTTTAAAAGAACTAGAATAGGACAACAGTTTAAAAGATCAATAGTTTACTACACCCAGAAGTTACGAGTTCGAGTTGACCTAGTGGTGTTGACATATTGATTGTTGACCTAATAAACTACTGATCTCACGTATGTCTACTTGGTCCTTTTATGGAATAATACCATGAAGCTATATTTACCACAAACACAAAGCGTTATTTTCTTCAACTAAATAAAACATCCAAGAAGGGATTATATCTTTAAAAGGTTAAAAGTCAAAGAAAAAACTTTTTTCTTTAAAAAATTAAGGAGACCTTCGAAAGGAGGGTTTGTTAAAAGCAATCCTTTTAAAAACATAATACAGTATACTTATAAAACAAAAGATTCACCGGGAAAGTTGTCGTACAACTTTCCCGGCGAATCTGACACAACTGTTTTGTGTTGAATATATCTGGTATTTTAGAGGGATCTACCCTCTAAAATACCAGATATATTCAAATTCAATTCAATTCAATAATGATCTCATATTAAAAAGTAGTAGACACGGCACTGGCATTAAAACAGTCACTCAACATCAGGCTGGTTCGCCTCACCTAACAAAATATGACTCCTATCATGCAATGCGATACACTTTTAAAAACGCGACAGTATTGAGATCCCATATTATTATTTACTTCTTTTTCTTGTGAGATCTTTATGTTGGCACACCCGGTACGAACGAGCTGACCTTAATTCACAGCCACGAAGATTTTCCGTGCTTTCCATTTTTACTCCCCGTGTGAACCCCCTGGGCTTGGCACTTGGACCCCCTACCAGGGGGTTCGAGGGAAATAAAGATGGGCAATCGGTGTAGTTTAAATATTATTTTTTCATTAAAATAATACTATTATTAATAGATCGTATTCATACTCAAAAAACTTAATTCATGTAGGTCACAAAGTAACATTTATGAATGTCAAAATTATTGCTTCTATATATATATACATATAGTTTTTAAGAGAAGAACTGCGCAACTAACACTCATGCACACTCTATTCTAATCGCCAGTAAGTGGAACTACCTAAGTCTCTGTTTCCGTAAAGCTATAACCAGGAAATCTTCAAGTATCGAGTGAAAAGGTTCCCTCTAGGTAAACGTGTTCCATGGTAGACCATATCATCACTTAACAGCAGGTGAGATAGAGGTCAAAGGTGATATTTCTATACTAATATTATAAAGAGGATAGATTTGTTTGTATTCGATAAACTCTGAAACTACTGAACCGATTTCAAAAATTCTATCACCATTAGAATATTACATTATCCTTGAGTAATATGAGCTACCTTTCCACCTGATTTTCCCACGGAATCAGGGCTTACACGTGATGCGTGGACACGTGGTGATGCTAGTCAATAATCGAATAATTACAATGTTTTATTGAGTGAATTCACTTCCGTAGTGTTATGATCGGGGTTTGACATCGCGACCTTTCGATAGCGAGACCGCTGCCGTAGTCACAAGGCTAGTATTACTTGATGTATTCATACTAAGTGAGAGGCTGTTATCCGTGCTGAGAACACGATCTATAACCAACTAGCTGTTACCTCGTGGAATTCTGATACCGTTCCCGCTTTCCATGGGAAACTATCCCAGGGTTAAAAAACCTATGTGTTATTCCAGACTATAAATCCGTTCAGCCTTTAGAGCGTGATTGAAACAAACATACAAACATCTTCATTCATATGGAACTAGGAAGTAGGATGACTTTTGCACGAAACACAAAAGTTGGTATCAATTCATAACCTGCCCACTAACTATTTATTTTGTAGTTGGTGACATTACAAAAACGCGCGCTATTCACGTACAGATAGGTGTTAAAACTGTTAAAACTCATTAACTGATTTATTTAATTTCTGCGGCCTGTTCCAAATTCGAAATTAAAAATTTACTCCCGCGTCACCCAGGAGCCGTGACACAATTTGTAGGTATCATACAGGTGCCGTTACAAAATCGCGCGTTATGCAGGTACAGATAGGTGTTAAAATTCATTAACTCATTTATGTAGTTTCTGCATCCTGTTCTTAATTTGAAATTCAAAATACACTCCCGCTTCACCCAGGAACCGTGACACAATTTTTAGCTATCATTAAAGGTGTCGTTACAAAAACGCGCGTTATACACGCACAGATAGGTGTTAAAATTCATTAACTCATTTGTTTAGTTTCTGCGTCCTATTATAAATTCAAAATTCATTTCATTTTTGTTTCATTTCATTTTAAGCCGAAACACCTTGTCTTTTTATGTCCTTTCACTCATTGGAAAATTTTCTTGCGTTTTGTATGTATGATTTTTTGTAAGTGTGGTAGACAGTGACTTCTGTTGTACAACAGAAGTCACTACACTGCGTCCTATTACAAATTCAAAATTCATTTCATTTTTGTTTCATTTCATTTTAGTTCGAAACACCTTGTCTTTTTATGTCCTTTCACGCATTGGAAAATTTTCTTGCGTTTTGTATGTATGATTTTTTGTAAGTGTGGTAGACAGTGACTTCTGTTGACAGAAGTCACTGTCTACAGAACTCACTGTCTACCACACTTACAAAAAATCATACATACAAAACGCAAGAAAATTTTCCAATGCGTGAAAGGCCTTTTACCATAAAAGGACCCTCAATAACTTGTTATTCTACCCTCGTGTCTAGAAAATACCTTATCTTCGGGCAACACGTCACCTGTACTTTTTCTTAACTTGATTGAACAAATGTTCGGTATATAGGATAAATAAGATGAAAAAACCGCATCAACAACAAAACATCGCTCGAGTTGAACTAATATATCCTTTAATATTGGATCTAGGCGAACAAAGTCACGTGCTATTCATTTATGGTATACCAAAACCTGCTCCAGAAAGTAACAAATGAAGACCGCATCAAAATCGGGTTAGCCAAAACTAGATAATCGCGGATATTTGACCTTTTTCGACCGAGTACCTTTTTTTTTTTTTCGTGCGGAAATCCTGAAAATCCAATGCTAATGCTAGTTTTAGTTTGCACCTTTACGGGGGTGATTGCCATCTGATACAACAACCCCGCTGGAAAGCCAGCACCAGTCCGTCAATCAGTAAGTATACCAGCATGCAGGTCAGGTTGCGTCCTGAAGATTTTTACACCATGTTATTATTATTCATTCGTCATATCCATACACAAAATATCAGAGTCATTGAAACTAAAAGTTTTTCACACATGTGGGAGCGCCCTCATTGTGCAATTAGTATGGATTTTTTTTTGCACGATTTTGTGCAAATTACCTGTGTGTAATTAGCTCAGTATTATTTGCATTAAACAGGTGCCAGCATACGTGCACACCCTAAAAGCTGAAGTTGGTCTACTTCTCATTTAATTTTCCGTTGCCTTTACACCGCAGTACTATTAAAAAGGCATTTTTTCTCACAAAATCGTAAGTAATGTGGAGTAATAACTTTGCAGATGAATATTTTATGAAAATCAAGGTTAGACGGCAAACATATGCTGACTTTACATGAATAATTTTAAGTTGAATTTACCCGTACTATAGGTTAACTAAAAATATTTTTAATCATGACTTTTCATTATCATCTTAACAAAGTATTTCATCCGTTTTCAAATGGCAAAAAACGGAACCCTTATATATTCGTCATGTCTGTCTGTCTGTCCATCCGTATGTCACAGTCACTTTTTTCCGAAACTATAAGAACTATGCTGTTGAAACTTGGTATGTAGAAAAACTTGGTTGTATTCTGTGAACCGCATTACGATTTTCAAACAAAAATAGGAAAAAAAAAACAATAAATTTACTTAGAACTGAAATTCAATTTTTTCAATATATTTTTCATCAAACCCATACGTGTGGGGTTCTATCGATAGGTCTCCGAAAATGATAATGAAGTTTCTAATATCATTTTTTTCTAAACTAAATAGTTTGCGCGAGAGACACTTCCAAAGTGGTAAATGTCCCCCCCTGTAACTTCTAAAATTAGAGAATGATAAAACTAAAAACTGAAAAAAGGATTGTGTGGTTTTATGAAACCACGGTAAAAGTGAAACTTATTTCATATTATAGACATTTAAGTATATACTTAATAAATAACAATAAACACTAACAAAAACAAACAAAATAGCGTGGAGCACGGGCATAAATGGGTAATAGTCTATACACTACACGGTCAGCTGCTGCGAACTATAGGCGCCGCCATATTGGCCTTGGCTGCTATGACGAGCGCCTTTCACTTTATCCCTACTCCGCGGCCGACCGTCACACGACATGCAACACACAGACGAAAAAGTTTGAGACGATGTAATAAAAGTTTCACTTCAAAAATATATGATGTACATTACCATGTATACTTCCACCGAAAACTAGTTTGAACGAGATCTAGAAAGTAGTTACCTTTCATTCAATCAACTCAAATACAAAAATTATAAAAAAAACATTATTATGTTACTTGCTGCTACGGAACCCTTCATGGGCGTTGAGCGTCATGAGTTTGTTTGTTTGTAATGCTTTAACGCCTTAACCACTTAACCAATTGTTGTTAAAGTTTGCATACATGGCACAGATAAGGATAGGGTACCTTTTATTTTTTTATTTTTTTTTTTCGTGCGGAAATCCTTTCGGATACCGCCGGCCAGCAGGGGCGGTTATGTCGGGCTTGAACCGACTAAAACCGCACGCCGTCTCGGGTCTGCAGACGCCGGGGTGTAAGGTTGCCCATAGAGCATATCCCTCGCACCCCCCTTATATTCAGAAAAAAGTCTTTAATATCCATGATATTGAATCTGTGTGTAACAGCTAGTAATTATTAGTATTATTAGTAAATTAGCTAGTATTATTTATTAAATAATAAAGTCACTCTGTTCTCACTCATCACGTATAGTTATCACCTTATACAATAGTAGTGGTCGGATTTATATTTTGACATTGTAAGGGTTGGTCGTAATGTCGCAACGCACATTCGCGGTTATCGTAACCATCGCTTATTTATATCTTTATACATATTTTAGGCATATTCGAGGTTCTTTCATGTAAAAAAAAATGCTATATTTTAAGAGAATTTTAGTGAAGTCAATTTGTTCATATGAGATTAGATGCCAGTTTATTTCACCGAATAAATTCGACACGCTTTATAAAATAAATGGAACGTTTCTTTTTGTAAACTACTTAGGTAGCTAACAAGCGTATGATTTGAATTATGGTAAGCGATGACCTATCTACAAAATTTATAAAAATGGAAATAAAGGTAACTTCGAAAATTATCGCCCAATCTCGATCCTTTCCACTTTGTCGAAGCTGTTTGAGAGGCTCATACACGACGCGCTGTATCCTCACATTCATGAAATGATAATACCGAAACAGCATGGTTTTGTGAAGCGTCGTTCGACTAACACTAACCTTATGTGCTTTGTTGACTACCTGTTTAAGAATATGGATCAACGAGTGCAAGTTGATGCTGTGTATACGGATTATCAGAAGGCTTTTGACAAAGTGGACCACGCACTGCTATTGGATAAAATTGCCTTTAATGGAATACGCGGTAATTTGCTGCGGTGGTTCGTTTCTTATATTTTTAACAGAACTCAAAGGGTTGTTATAAACGGTTTCAAATCTGAGTCTATAGTTGTAAATTCTGGAGTTCCACAAGGATCTATTTTAGGTCCATTTCTCTTTGTTATATTTATTAACGATATAAACCAATGTTTTAGAAACTCCCAATTTTTAATGTACGCAGACGATGTGAAAATCTACAAGCCCTGTAAGTCCATTCAAGATTGTTTACTTCTACAAGATGATCTGGACAGACTTAATAACTACTGTAAGGAAAATAAGCTGTTCCTCAGTTTCCCCAAATGTAACGCAATCTCTTTTACAAAAAATAGAAACAAACTGAACTATAATTACTCCATTAATAATATAGTTTTGAACAGAGTCAGCCTGGTTCGCAACTTGGGTGTTTTGTTAGATTCGTCCTTGCATTTTGAACAGCATGTTGACAGCATAATTAATAAAGCCTACCATATGTACGGGTTTGTCATGAGATCCTGTCGTGACTTTGTGCAGCCCTCCACACTTTTATTTTTGTATAAAACCTTAGTGAGACCACAATTAGAATATGCCGTTTCAATTTGGAATCCTTTCTATGCTAAATACACTCAGAGTCTAGAATTAGTGCAAAAAAAATTCTTACGTGTCGTAAACTATAAATATCACCGATTAAGAGTTCCTTATGTACAGCTAGTAAAACAGTATAGCATTTTAACATTGCAATCTAGACGTCTACTTCTGGACGTCATGATGCTGCATGGTATATGTAACAACAGATATGATTGCCTTGAAATCACCAATCAGTTGTGTTATATAGTGCCTAGAACTGTTCATCAACGAACGGTGCGTGTGCCCCAATTGTTTTACACGGGAACTTGCAAAACTAACGCAGGGATCCGCGCACCTATTCGTCGTCTCGTTGAAACCTATAACACACATTTTAATGCAATTGACATCTTCGCATTTTCCAGCGAACAATTTAAAAGTCTTGTCATTGAGCTCTTGTCAGCTTTGTAATTAATTAAAACTACCTTATTACCTTATTTATTTTTTGAGATGGGTCCAAGAAAATTTGTTATTAATTTGTTATTAACTTATTATGATTTTCATATTTCACTTAATCTTCTGTTATTTTGAGATCGTGACTACAACTTGGCTTGAGTTTCTTTCTTTTATATTGTAAACCCGTGAACAATAGTGTGGGTTATATGTTCACCAATCTGTTAAATTACCTATAATTTGTTAACTATTTTAGCATGTAACTGTTTTTTGTTCCAAATAAATAAAATAAAATAAAATAAAAATAAAATAAAATTAATTCAACTTATGCCAATTTAGAGATTTAAGGATCGCAAAAATACAATACATTTTACTTATGCAATTTAATTTATAGATGTATTATGTGAATATTCATCATATCAGGGGTAGGACACATTGACTTCCATTTCGACCGGTCCGTAGCGGCCTGCATCCACCGAGTCCCTGCGCTCTTTAGCAGGTCGTCTACACACCTTGCGGAAGGCCTTCCTACACTGCGCTTGCCGTCACGTGGTCTCCACTCAAAAATCTTTCTGCCCCACCGGCCATCGGTTCTCCGAGCTATGTGCCCTGCCCACTGCCACTTAAGCTTGCTGACTAGTTCTGCTATGTTAGTAACTCAAGTTATGTAAATATTAATCAATATCAATTCTTATTACTGTATATGGGCATAGCTACGCTTGTTGTATAAAATGCACGTTTACCAATTATTACCTTTTGAAGGTGGAACCATATATGTATTATTTGTTATTCGTCTTATTCGGCCACAAACGACGAAGTGTGGAGGGCCCGTTCGTCTATACTTGCTAGATTCGTACAATTAAATGGCAAATATTTTGGGTATTTAAATATTGCCGTGGAAAAATGGCAGGTGCCTCCTGTGGGAAGCCACGTGCGTCAGCACTGTCGCTCCCAGTAACCTGAGTCGTACTGTTCTGTCTCCAGCAGCTGCTACCGATGACGCCGCTGTTAGAAAACGGGCAAAGTATGCAGCCTTAACGGAGCAATATTCATTTGCTCCGTTTGCGGTCGAGACGATGGGCAGTTGGGGTGCCGACGGTAAAAGTTTAGTGGGCGAATTGGGGCGTAGGTTGAGGGACAAACGGGTGACTCCCGCTCCGGCTCGTATCTGGTGCAAAGGTTAGCCATCGCTATTCAACGGGGCAATGCAGCCAGCGTAATGGGCACCTTTGCACCGGGTACGGTGAGGGACGGGTTAATTTAATTATTAATTTTGAATGTGAATTACTATAAATGATTCTGATATTTGTATTAAAAAAAAGCAATAACAAAGAACAACAACTTTCAAAGAATTAAGGGTGGGTGTAGATTAGAGATGAAACAGTCTTAAGACAGACTTGTCGCCGTGTATATCTTGTACGTATTTGACAGTTTTATATGTTTCTGTGCAGCAATAGTCTATCTTAAGACTGTCTTGTCTCTAATAAGTGCTCAGCCTAACACGTAACGAAGTCTGATGCCGCAAGAGGCAAACATATTTTTGTAACTGCCTATCCTTATTTTTTATATCTGTATTTATTGGTTAAATAAATTGATAAAAATAAAAACCATCTATAGATCTTATAAATCTTTAGGCTTTCACGGACGGCGTTGCGTGTAGAATATACTGCTTCCGGGCTGTTTGGCTGTGGTCCATATGAAAGTTGTGTTCCAAAGTCGCCGTCGAGGAGAGTTCTACGCACTCGTCGGAACCACTGAAGATGTCGACCGCAGTGATCGACGAACGTTTGGAACACAATTTTCTTATGAACCACGGCCAAACAGCCCGGAAGCAGTATATCCTACATATATAGATCGTTTGTAAAGTTACTTAGGTGATTATCTATACGTAGTTAGCTACTGAAAGTTTTGTTTGTTTTAATATGACCGGAGAAGATTTTAAACATTTTTCTGCCCATCTGTACCTTCCAATTTTTTTAACTGAGTTATGCACAGATCAATTTTCGGGGGAAAACGCAACTTTCTTTTTGTTTAAACTGTGACGCCCCTGGTCTTGCAAACGTCCATAGGCCGCGGTAACCGCTTCCCATCAGGTGGGCCGTGTGCTTGTATACCAATTTAGTGGTAAAAAATAAACGCCACTGGTGAATTATGCCAGTAACCTGAATATTTAAGGAGTCTGTAATGTTATTATTAAAATGAAATCTACAGAATTTATATAGAATTGTGTTTATCTTCAAAGTATGAAGAGCAACGGGATCGCATAGCGTGCCTTTTTGTTATGTGAACTGTATGCCAGCTACAAAAAATCGCGCATAGTTGCTAGTCAAGTAGGGGTCTTTCGTGATAACATTTTTTTTGTTCCATTCTGCTAGTGTAGACGTTAGAAGTCAAAATTTAAAGTAACCTTTAAATTTTAGACAAATTTACTTTTGATTGACCTGTCCAGTAAAAATTGCTATCTTTTATTTTTTCACTCAAAAGTACACATGACCAATAAAATTTTTGACTGTAACATAATAATAATGAAAAAAAACCGGCCAAGTGCGAGTCGAACTCGCCCATGAAGGATTCCGTAGCAGCAAGTTAAATTTTTATATGTGAGTTGATTGAATGAAAGGTAAAAAAAAGGTAAATTGCGTATTAAAACAAAACTGCTTACTAGATGTCGTTCAAACCAATTTTCGGTGGAAGTTTACATGGTAATGTACATCATATATTCTTTTAGTTTTATCATTCTCTTATTCTAGAAGTTACAGGGGGGGGGGGGGGGGGGGACATACATTTTACCACTTTGGAAGTGTCTCTCGCGCAAACTATTCAGTTTAGAAAAAAATGATACTAAAAACCTCAATATAATTTTTGAAGACCTATCCATAGATATAGCACATGTATGGGTTTATGAAAAAAAAATTGAATTTCAGTTCTAATGTGGTTCAGAGAATTTACATCTGCTTACCAAGTTTCAATAGCATAGTTATCAAAGTTTCTGAAAAAAGTGGCTGTGACATACGGACGGACAGACAAACAGACATGACACATCTATAAGGGTTCCGTTTATAGCCATTTGGCTACGGAATCCTAAAACACGACAGAGTTTCAAATCTATCGGTCATCGTTCTAAATTCAAAAACTTCCACATTAACATTTAAAGCACAACAATATTACAGTAATCGAACGTCTAAAGTATTCCGTCTCACATAAAATGGCGAATAAAAGAGAGATAAAAAACGCATAAATTTTTCAACACTTAAAACATTAACAATCGTAATTCTTATCGCTTTGGCATCGTTTAACTCAGGGATTTGAAAAAAGAATGGAACTCGACTTGTACATTTAAATTTAAGGAACGTTGTGCCTCTTTTTGAAATTAGAACATGAAATTCCAACTACCTCGGTAATTCAATGATGAATCACGTATTGCAAGTGAAATAGGGCTATCAAATTTGAAAAAGTTTTTATATCAGACTCAATGATTTTATATTAAAAAGCAATTAATTTCATGTATAGTACTGAATGAAACATGTGCTATCGCTAAAGCCCATAAGCTGACCATCAACCACCTGCATTTTTTTTAATTTTAAATCTTTAAATTAGCCAATGTTTTCAAAGTCTTTTAAATATTCAGTTTCTAAATAACTAACTGTGTTCCGTAGATATACTCGCGTGAAATACTAATTCCGTTACCAAGCAGTTTTTATATCAGACACAATGATTTTATATTAAAAAGCAATTAATTTCATGTATAGTACTGAATGAAACATGTGGTATCGCTAAAGCCCATAAGCTGACCATCAACCACCTGCAATTTTTTTTATTTTAAATCATTAAATTAGCCAATGTTTTCAAAGTCTTTTAAATATACAGTTTCTAAATAACTAGCTGTGTTCCGTAGATATACTCGCGTGAAATACTAATTCCGTTACCAAGACCCACATAAACCTATTGCGGAGATAGTAAAGGCTTTATCCTTGTCCAAACTAACCTCCCTGGAAGTTGGTGCACCTGTTGAACAAGGGATCAGACTTTCGACACAACTGGGAAATCGCTTTGAGAATAATGATTTATGTGCTATATTTCATTCTAATCCGTTTAGCCGTTCAGGCGTGGTTGAGTTATATACATCCATCCCTCCGTCCATCTACATTTTTGCATTTTTAATAGTACTATTATAAGACTAGCTGATGCCCGCGGAATTCGGTTATCGTTTTATAGTAATATCTCCGGTACTGTTACCTTACCAATTGCAATCAAACATGCGACAGCTTTTAAGTCTGGCAAGACCTTTCTAATAGAAAAAAACTGCATCAAAAACCGTTCAGTACTTTTTACGTCCATCGTGAACATACACAAGAATTCCAAAAAAAAATATTTTTGTATTCAGAATCGTTCATTTGACATACACCCAGCCATATATTTTTTTAAATATCTACAACGTACAAACGTAATATATACAATTCTATAATAGTATAGATAATAAGATGATGATTGACAACCCTGAGTCGGCGTTGAGTGAACTCATAGTCAAGCGCGTAATTGCAATTGTAATTTAATTGGTCAGCGTGGCTTCAGAAAGAAAATTAATATTAAATTGACGTTTGCAATTTTTAGTGTGGTTACATGAACATAAAAACATAAAAAAATAATGTTTAAAAATGATTATAAAGTTATTCATTGTTTCCGTAGTTCGCAAGAATTACGGTAGATGGCTCCAGCGTCGCCTTAAGTTGTATATAATATATCGGAGAATTTCGAATATCTGGGACGTGTCTAGATAGCTCAGCTGATCAGAGCATTCCCCCTGTAAGGAACTGGTCGCGGGTTCAAGTCCCGTTCTAGATGTTCCCTTTTTCCGATCTAAATCTTTAGAAAAAGTAAGCATACAAAATGCTTAAAAATTTAGTTGAACATCAATACTTATCTAGAATGTAATTTGTAGGTCTTTTGCAAGCTAGTAAGCTCTTCCTCACCTGTAAGCTTGCACACCTGCTGAATGACGCGGTAAGGAAGGTCAGACGGTGGTCACTTCCATAATGGTCAAAATATACGGAAATTTGATGACTTGTCACAAAATTATCAAATTTGTCACAAAATTCGGCCGGGTGGATACCACCGTGCACGATTGCGAAAAACCCTCCATAGTAATCCAATTTTGGTTTGATTGCGTTCAGGGGTCAGCAAGTGCATAGCCGGGCAGGGGGATTGTGGTCGCAGCACTAGTGGGACCGGTGGGTGTCACGCGGTGCTGCGACGACAATCCTCTTCTGATGAGGTCGTCAAGCTGAGTGCCACCATTGTTAACATGGTACGTGTATGTAATGGTGACCCTCTTTCCTGAGACTTTACCTTCAGCTTACAATCAGGCGAAGTGAAGTCAAATTGACGTGTCCTAAATATAAAAAATATAAAAAGAATTACGGAGGAGAGGGGGGGGGGGAAAGCAGGCCCCGGGCAGTAACCTGGATCATGATAACATAAAAAAAACCTCGAATTTTATGAAATTTTCTTTATTTTTCAACACAAGTTGTATCACAGCCAATTAATCACAAAACTTTTGAAGTATTAAATTTGGACAAAAACATTTTTTTCTACTAGGTACGAGTTGTTCATTTTGGAAATTGAAACAAACTTTATTTAACAACAATTTTTCAATTCCATCATAATTAACATCAAAGTTGTTGCATTTAGAATTTTGTTTCTGTATTATGAAAATTGAGTTTGAAAAAAAAAACAATTTTTAGGTGAAACCTAAAAAGTTAATTAGGGGTTAAAATGGTTCCTTTTGTAGGTACAGTACTGAGAGTTCAGCTAATATCGGCTTGCTTTGGTTTTGTAGAGCGTTCTTGTTTCCACACATCGGACTGATACTTTTATACCTTTATAGTTTAATTAAACTGCTGTGTTTATAAAATAACTATAACTTCGGTATTAACTGCTCTTAAAAGATATCAAGCCGTAGACATGCACCGTGCGATATAGACAACTCTTTACAAACCCAAAACAAGTCGATCTTCTCAATTCCAATCATAAAACGGGTACTGTGCATTTGTTTATGTAAATTGGTCATATTTTGGTCCTTTGTGATAGAGGGCAAGTCCATAGCATTCGAGTGGGTAGTTTTTCAACTCTATACCTTAGTTACCTTGACGCACAAGTGCACCCTCAGGGGATGAGATGGACTGACCCACTGGAAACTATGTGCTGATCACAAGGAAAATTCTATTACTAAATGTGAAAGTTTGAATAAATGGAGGTTTTGTTACACAATCATGCCAGATGGCTGGACAGTTTTTTTTTTAAAATAATTGTCACGTCAATATGACTTTACCTCGCCTGATGGTAAGCTAAAAGTAAAGTCTTAGGAATGGGGGTCACCATTACTGACACCAATGATGCTAAAAAGGTAGCCTTGAGGTACTAAAGCATCTCGAGCATGTAATGCTCGCGAAGGAGGTGGCGGAGCGCGCCCGGGAGAGACTTAGAACTCTTCCGGTCCGCCGAGCCCGCAACTTGCTCGCAGCGCGTCGCAGGCGACTCAGGCGCCGGAGGTCGCTTAACGACCTCCGTCCTCCATGAGCGCAGGCCTGGGGGTGGCGGGTGAGGCCACCTGTCACCCCAGCAGAAGCAGGCCGGGACGGTGGGGCGACTAGCGCCCCTCCCCCAAACCGGGGCAAGACGGGGACACCGTGGTTCCCAAACCCGAGGGGGCCATCTCGAAACCGGAGATGGCCCAGGGTCAGTCGGGGTGCGAGGGATATGCTCTATGGGCAACCTTACACCCCGGCGTCTGCAGACCCAAGACGGCGTGCGGTTTTAGTCGGTTCGAGCCCGACATAACCGCCCCCGCTGGCCGGCGGGGGGGTATCCGAGGGGATTTCCGCACGAAAAAAAAAAAAAAAAAAAAAATTGTACTAAAGCATCTCGAGCATGTAATGCTCGCGAAGGAGGTGGCGGAGCGCGCCCGGGAGAGACTTAGAACTCTTCCGGTCCGCCGAGCCCGCAACTTGCTCGCAGCGCGTCGCAGGCGACTCAGGCGCCGGAGGTCGCTTAACGACCTCCGTCCTCCATGAGCGCAGGCCTGGGGGTGGCGGGTGAGGCCACCTGTCACCCCAGCAGAAGCAGGCCGGGACGGTGGGGCGACTAGCGCCCCTCCCCCAAACCGGGGCAAGACGGGGACACCGTGGTTCCCAAACCCGAGGGGGCCATCTCGAAACCGGAGATGGCCCAGGGTCTGTCGGGGTGCGAGGGATATGCTCTATGGGCAACCTTACACCCCGGCGTCTGTAGACCCGAGACGGCGTGCGGTTTTAGTCGGTTCAAGCCCGACATAACCGCCCCCGCTGGCACGCGGGGGGGTATCCGAAGGGATTTCCGCACATTAAAAAAAAAAAAAAAAAAAGGTACTAAAGCATCTGTTGAGGCCATCAAGCTCAAAGCTCCCGGGTTCTGTAAGCATAGCGTAGTAAATACGCTATGCTTACAGAACCCGGGACTGTAAGAAGAAGGAAACACATGTAAAGAATTCCAAGTCATGAAGGTGCTGCAAAGAAAAGAGGCACCGAACCGCTTGGTTCTTGATGGAATTATTTGCACTGTGTCAGGATGATAACTCTGCCTTGTACAAATTCGGCCTCGAAATAATGTCGGTTGAATCCACCATTGCGGCGGTGAGACCGATTATGAAGAAGTAGTTGGAGAGGGACCATGGGGACCTCTCCTACCGGATGTGCCAAATATTTACCGGACACGGGTGTTTCGGTAAGTATCTATGGCGCATCCACCGGGAGACAACGCCGCAGTGCCAGCACTGCGAGGATCCTGGCGAAGACACGGCGCTCCACACGTTGGTGGAGTGCTCTGTGTGGGCGAGTCAACGCTGGGATCTCGTTGCGGTCCTGGGCGTGGACGTTCTCTCGTTGGAGACCATGGTGAGGGCCGTGGTATCCGACGGGAGCAAGTGGCACGCCGCCGCCTCTTTCTGCGAGCAGGTAATGCGCACGAAAGAGACGGCGGAGAGGGAGCGGGAGAGAACCCTGCTCCTCGAGTTTCACAGTCTGCGGCGAGGACGCCGCAGACTCAACTACGCCCGGGACTACCACCTCCATGTTCGGGGCCTGAGGACGGCAGTTGGCCGACTCGCCGTCCTTACAGAAGCAGGCCGTGGCGGAGGCTATACAGGCCTGCCAACTCACCGAAGCGGGATAAAACCCGACCCCAACAGGCGAAGCCGCGGTGGCGGCCATAGTCCGCCGGCAACCCTGGGGTTATCCTTTCGAGGGCTTACCCGGGGTGCCCGGCAAAGAACACTTGGGGAGGATACCGTGCGGTTTTAGTCGATACACGACATAACCACCCCCGCTAGCCTTCGGGGGGGGGGGGGTATCCGAAGGGATTTCCGCACGTAAAAATAAACCCCTCTCAATCAAAATCATAAAAATATCATTAACGTTTTAGTTACTAAAAACTAAAAATATTCGCTGAGCAGTGATCACTGGATAATATCGGAGACGGAAAAGGGCAAATGAGAGTTTCATGACATATCCTCTGTTTGTGGGTTTAAGTGTTAAATATGGAGACAGACTATTTTGAATAAAAACACTGCTCGAAGTTAATTTAGAAATGACATCTTTTCAGCTTTGCTACGACGGGCCTGTGGCGCGTAGGCACTTATCAGATGGGTAACAAACCCGTCAATAAGCACCTTCATGATCATAAGCCGCCCGCTATAGCGTACCACCTTCCAGATTCCGCTCTGAAGCTCTTCGCACAGCACCACGGCTACCCCGCGCTACCCATTAGGTGAACATGTGAAGAACAGCTTATAGCTATCGAAAATGGACCGACATGTCCACCCTCCGCCTGGAGAGTGCGCCCCCGCGAGACCGGTCAGCGTGCGGATGTTCCAGTTTGCGATGCGGCCTTGGGCTGTTTTGGGTGCAACTCCTGCGCGCTTTTCAAGCTTTTGCGGTGGTGCCCGGCCCGAACTCGATCTTTACCTCTCTTTTTCATTTTTTGAAGTGAAACCATGTTTAAGTGAGTTGAGCACTTTTTAGGGTGAAGAAAAATCAAGGATAACTAGTGTTTTTTTTTAAATTTTAATCGTCACCTGGACGCCTACGTTGAACGAGACGCTTTTATAACAACGCGATCTTAGTTGTAGCTGGATGAATGGATGGATGGATAGAGGGAGGGAGGAATGGAGGGGGAGAGGTATGGAGGTAGGGAGGGATGAAGACGATTAAAAAATATACACGTGATTGTTCCAGTTTTCACTTGTGACGGCACTCTCGGAGTGCCATTGACTTTTTTTGACGTTGGCTGTTTTTGGCTCTTGTGGAAATGACTGCCATCAGAAACCCCGAGCGGAAATCGCATGCTAGAGCCTCTTCCGTCAATCTGCAGGTGTACTGGCTTGCAGGTGAGGTTGGCTTGGGCCCCGAAGATCTTGACGACTACTGTTGGAGAATAAGCATAAAAGCTATCTCCACTCCAGCCTCGCTATATATTTTCGCGTTGACCGCAACAAGGCATTATTAAACCATTATTTGAGCAAGGGAAATGTTTTTTTGACTACGAAATGTCCCGGCCTCGTTTACATTTCGGCGTAACATTTGAGGGGGAGGATTTGCTACTTTCCAAGGATTGCGTAAGAGTTGATGAACGTCTACTTTGTTTGTTCAGTGCTTGAGGAGACAAATAAGAAACATTATTGCGAAGTTATAAGCTTTCCTAATAACAAAAGGATATGCCGAAGAGGTCGGTTAGCGTAGCGGTAGTGCATTCGACTGCTATGACGGGGGGCACGGGTTTTATTACCGCTCAGTGCAAATATTTCTATGCATAAATATGTCTATTTATATTGGTCTGGGTGTATATGTATATGTATAATATGTATGTATTTACAAAAAAAAGAGTATATAAGTATGTTTATTCGCATTCTAGAACCCAAAACAAGGTAATTAAACTATGCTTACTTTGGGTCTAGAAAGCACTGTGTAGAATGTCGTAGAATATTTATTTAATATGCTAACCTATTCGGTTGGCCTAAAGCCGTCCAAATTTTGATACAGTGTATATTATTTTAATTGGCGCTTGCAACGCAAATGAAACATATCAAAATTGTTCTGAAACGACATCTTCTGTGGCGTAGCGGTAATGCATTCAACTGCTACGACTAGGGGCGTGAGTTCGATTCCCGCTCAGTGCAAATATTTGTATGCATGAATATGTCTATTTCTGCATGGAAGGCACGCAGTGAAGGTACTTTTGTAAAAGAAATAGCAGAGGTAGTATAACATAAATAAATAAATAATAAATAAATATTCTACGACATTCTACGCAGCGGTTTCTAGACCCAAAGTAAGCATAGTTTAACTAGCTTGTGTTATGGGTACCAGAATGCGGATAAACATACTTATATACTTTTTTTTTGTAAATACATACATATTATACATTGAAACACACAGACCAATGCAAATAGACATATTCATGTAAACAAATATTTGCACTGAGCTGGATTCGAACACGCGCCCCCTATCGTAGCAGTCGAATGCATTACCGCTACGCCACAGAGGCCGAAATTTGGTTATAAGACTACAAATCAGTAAAAATCATACAATATCCCAGAATTGTGGTCAAATATTTCTTAGAACAGTAAACATTCCTAGCTATTCTCCTTTGTAGTGGGCAATATCCGGAGCTTCAGGAAGTCCAACCGCTAGTTATTCTACCTCTAGCGACCATTTCCTCTTTATCATAGTTTTACTAGTGAATTACGTTACGTCTTCACGACCTACCTTCGTTCAATCTACGGTGGTACAAATTTGATTGGAGTTAGTTCGAGTTTGAACTTACTAAGTTTGAACTTACTGGTGGTAGAAATTTGATGACACAAATTTGTCGCAAAATTCGGCCGAGAGGATACCACCGTGCACGATTGCGAAAAACTGTCCATAGTAATCCAATTTCGGTTTGATTGCGTTCAGGGGTCAGCAAGTGCATAGCCGGGCAGGGGGATTGTGGTCGCAGCACTAGTGGGACCGGTGGGTGTCGCGCGGTACTGCGACGACAATCCTCTTCTGATGAGGCCGTCAAGCTGAGTGCCACTATTGTTAACATGGTACGTGTATGTAATGGTGACCCTCTTTCCTGAGACTTTCGAGACCTTCAGCTTACCATCAGGCGAGGTGAAGTCAAATTGACGTGGCCTAAATATTAAAAAAAAAACTACGTTGCGATTGAAATAGCACATTGGTTTTCTAGAGGGCTGGACTAGAATGATTCGTTGTTAAAATTTTGATTTTGTATCATTTTGTACGGTACAGTCAACGACAAAAGTTGAATAATGTTATAATATTATCAAACCTTGTTTATTAGGGTTCCGTTGCCACTATTTTCCGGAACCATAAGAACGATGCTGTTGAAATTTGGTGAGTAGATGTATTCTGTGAACCGTATTAAGATTTTCACACAAAAATAGAAAAAAAAACAATAAATTTTGGGGGTTCCCCATACTTAAATTATATATATAATATACTTAAATTTTTTTTTCATCAAACTCATACTTGTGAGTTATTCTATGGATGGGTCTTCAAAAATATTATATTATATATATTGAGATATATATATTGATGTTTCTAATATTATTTTTTTCTAAACTGAATAATTTGCGAGAGAGACACTTCCAAAGTGCTAAAATATGTGTCCCCCCCCCCCTCTGTAATTTCTAATATAAGAGAATGATAAAACTAAATATATATATATATATATATATGATGTACATTCAAATGTAAACTTCCACCGAAAATTGGTTTGAACGAGATCTAGTAAGTAGTTTTTTTTATGACGTCATAAATCGTAAACCGCAATTTACGTTTCATTCAATCAACTCAATTATAAAAAATTTACTTGCTGCTACGGAATCCTTCATGGGTGAGTCCGACTCGCACTTGGCCGGTTTTATTGAAATACATTATTGATGTATAACTAATTTTATAATCCCTTTTGTTTCCGTGCGGCAATCATCCCGGGTACCCTCCCGCCTCGCTCAACAACCTCCGTCCTCCATGAGCGCAGGCCTGGGGGTGGCAGGTGAGGCCGCCTGTCACCCCAGCAGAAGCAGGCCGGGACGGTGGGGCGACAAACCGGGGCAAGACGGGGACACCGTGGTTCCCAAACCCGAGGGGGCCATCTCGAAACCGGAGATGGCCCAGGGTCAGTCGGGGTGCGAGGGATATGCTCTATTGGCAATCTTACACCTCGGCGTCTGTAGACCCGAGACGGCGTACGGTTTTAGTCGGTTCAAGCCCGACATAACCCACCCCGATGGCCGGCGGGGGGTATCCGAAGGGATTTCCGCACGGAAAAAAAAGGATACCCCGGCCTGGTGGTTATATCAGATTCGAACCGACTAAAACCGCACGCCGTTTGGGTTCTCTCCAGGGTGTAAGGTGGCCTATAACGGATTTTATAATCTCTAAAGAAAAAAGCTTATATACTTTTCGTTTTATTACATATTTTATGAAAGTTTCAAGAGCTAAGATGATCCAAATTAGAATTTAGTAACCTACTTTTGTCGTTATCATTATCCTCCTAGTGATCTCCAAGCTGCGTCCAAAGTTTGCATTTTGAGATCCGCTTGTTTCTTATGTTGGCTTTTCCGGGAGCGAATTCCGTCTGAGCTCCTATCCCCGAGATCAAAGTCTACACCAGAGCTTCTTACGATGCACCGATTCGCAAGGTGACGTTGGCTCAGGTTGGTAGGCTCCGGTATACTCTGATTACAGTATAATTAAGAAAATGTCCGGTCAAGTGTGAGTTGGACTCATAAAAGTTTCTTACTGGATAATTATAACAATGTATTAGGTAGATTTCGATGAAATCGATCTACCTATTGGTTTCTTGACTACTGTCGAATTTAAAAAAAAAACTTCATAGGAGGTCTAGTTGTGACCCCCTGAGTCCGAAATGACCACTGGTCAAAAAGTTTATATATATATATATGTATGTATGGTTCCACTTCCCAAAATTTACGGCACTCTCACGGTCGCATTTTTGCCCCGATCGCTTTCAAACTGCGGTCAAAAATTGCTTGGGTGTAAACTTAGTTTAAGTTCGTGAACGGGTGGAATCCGGCCTAAGGGGACGGTAGGGCCTCACTTTTTGTGAAATCAGTTTTTCCTCAAAATTTCACGTTCCATGAAAGATATTCGAACCATTCTAATTTTATCCCATAGTATACATGAATACCAGCAACTTTTAATTATAAACCTATAAGATTAAAACTTTAACCTTAAAAAAATTTTCGGGAAAAAAATCATAACTTCTAACCGGTGAACATTCTTGTGGTCGGAAACATTGTTAATCGATAGGCCATTTTTAAGTCTAAAATAAATGTCTGAAAAGTTTTTCGCTAAAAGTTACCGTTTTCGAGAAAAAAAAATTAAACATGTTAAAAAATAATATTAATTGCTTCACGAAATCTATCTGTGCGTTCCCCCTGCGGGAACGGATTTTTTTTTAAATCCAGTTACCCTACTCCTACTAATAGTAATAACACGAAAGTATAGGAGTATGGATGTTTGTTACTCTTTAACACAAAAACAGCTGAACGGGTCTGGCTGAAATTTGCCACAAGGATAGATTGTAGTCTGGAGTAACATATTTTATTTCTCATTCTGTAATCCATAATACAAGCTAGTTAACTATACTTACTTTGGGTCTAGAAAGCGCTGTTTAGAATGTCGTAGAATATTTTTTATTTATTTATTTATATATAGGAGGCGTGTCATGTGTTTCCTCTACACATTCCTATCAACTTACCGAAGCGGTATCAAATCCGACCCCGTAGGCGCGATTGTTGCCAAAGTCCGCCGGTAACCCTGGGGTTATCCTTTTGAGGGTGTACCTGGGGAAGAAAAAATGCACAAATGCTTGGGAAGGACACCGTGTGGTTTTAGTCGGTTCGATTCCAACACACCCATCTCATCGTTGGCACCGATAAGGTGTAGCTTGTGGGGGTTTCCACGCGTAATAAATAGGTGCATATCACACCAGCGCGCAGACAAATACGCAAATGTCCAAATGACCAAAAATAACCTTCATGATTCCATTTTTGATCATATCTCCGGTTTTACTTAACCAATTGCAATCAAACATGCGGCAGTTTATAAGTCTCACAAAGACCTTTCTCATAACAAAATTACACGAAAATCCGTTCAGTAGTTTTTCATCTCTCGCGAATAAACAGAAACATACGATAATTCCAAAAAATATATTTTTTGGGTTCAGAATCGTTAATATAACATAAGCCAAGTATTTTTGTCTCTCAGAAGGTAAAGGTGAGTAAATTCCCACAATTTACTAGCCGCTATAATTTGGTGCCATGTTTAGGGAGTGAGTACATTCCCATTTTACGGGCATTTTTTCGTACCGTTCAATATTAATCAATATTGTATATATAAAAACTGTCGGATGGTGATATCTAAATCATAATTGAGATCCCTAAATCATAATTAAAAAACCTAAACTGAACGTTAATCAAAAACGGTTACGTGGTTAATTTGTATGCAGGGGAAGTGGGAGCGAGAGGTATACCAGCAAAATCTCTCTATTACCTACTTAAAGATAATCCTATCGAGAGCTATAATAAGCTCATTACTAGGACGAATGTCTAAAGCGGCACTAGTAGGTTCGTATCAAGTTTGGTTTGGCAGGGAGAGGAACTTGGGTAGTGAAGGTGAGTGTTGATGTACATTAACAAAAGGGGCCCCTTCTAAACCTACACTTGAGTCGCAAGTCCCAAGTACGAGTCCCGAGGTCCCAACTCAGCAATGCGATGGACCCGGCACCCGCACGGAGAATCCATGGATTGCTAAGAATATCGGTCTCTATACTAAACCTACATTATTAATAATAATATATATATATATATAATAATAAATATAAATAATAATAAATATATATATAATAAATAATTTATTTAGGTGTTTAGGTTTTATAGCGATACCAGGGACCCAGTAAAGCCACGTCTTCAAATCGAGTGATTTGAATTCCATTAGAAAGTTACGTAAAAGAACATTAATCCGTATGGTCTGTCAAAATGACACGTACCTTATTTTTTTTTTTCGTGCGGAAATCCCTTCGGATACCCCCCCGCCGGTCAGCGGGGGCAGTTATGTCGGGCTTGAACCGACTAAAACCGCACGCCGTCTCGGGTCTACACACGCCGGGGTGTAAGGTTGCCCATAGAGCATATCCCTCGCACCCCGACTGACCCTGGGCCATCTCCAGTTGCGAATGACACGTACCTATGTTTTCGAGAGGTTAAATGATTAAACTTTTAAAATCAGTCTACAAGATTTTGCAATTTTAATTTTATAAGTTTTCTTAAGTTACATGTTTTAAAAACGCAATTTTACCGAATCGGGTCCCAGGCTGATAAATAATTCAACAAGCTACCAGGCGAAAATAAAAAGAAATCCTACAAGTTCGGGTTCTTGAAGGCCAAACTCAAGCCATTCTATTTAAAAGGTTTTTAAATTTATATTAGTTAAATTGATTTTATATTATTACTAACCGACCCGGCGAACTTCGTTCCGCCTTAAAATCTAGTTTCGATCTGCTGAATTCATTTTGTGAATGTGAATGTCTCCTTATACCCGAATTCAAGACCCGAAATGAGGTTTTGGTTAGGTCGACTCCGACATAACCACCACCGCTGGCTGGCAGGGGGAGGGCAGGGGTAACCGATTTCATAAAAAAAAAATGGCACAGTACAGACGGAGACAAATCTAAAAAATCAAAGATCATGAAACTCGGTCCGGGGGGACCGATTTACTTCTTGAATTTATCCCGGTCATCATTAATACAAGTTTGTTTTAAATATACTACCTGCGCGTCCTGACTACCCCCCGGTGCAATTATAGCACATTACCCGTGGACATTTTAAACATTATTATTTCATACAAACCTTGTCCTGACAATAACGAAACCAAAAATAAAGAATTATCCAATTTGGTGCAGTCGTTCAGAAGTTATGCGCGTACATGCATTTCGGCGATACATTTATATATATATATATATATATATATATATATATATATATATATATATATATATATATATATATATTAGACTAGTTGATGCACGCGGATCCGCCTGCGTGGAATTCTGATCCCGTTCACGCTACCACTGGGAACCTATTCCCGGTATGAAAAGTAGCCTATGTGTTATTCCGGACTATAGTCTATCCTTGTACCAAATTTCAGCCAGATCCATTCTGCCGTTTTTGCGTGAAAAAGCAACAAACATAGATACATACATACATACAAACTTTCGCGTTTATAATATTAGTAGGATACACATTTCCATCATGCATTACATTTGTGTAACTCTAGTGGTTTTGGCAGCGCACGCAAGAATAGCTCGCAGATGGTAAATTTTTTCCTACTAACGTTTTCCTACTCACATGACGATAAGTGTCAAGCATTTTGGACAATTCACACAATATCATTATAAATTGTAGCCTATGTGTTATTCTGATGTATAAGCTATATTACTGTAAAGTTTCATTAAAATCCATTAGGTAGTTTTTACATCGACATAACCGTCCCCGCTGGCCGGCGGGGGGGTATCCGAAGGGATTTCCGCACGAAAAACAAAAAAAAAAGTAGTTTTTACGTGATAGAGTAACAAACATCAATCTATCCATACTTACAAACTTTCGCGTTTATAATATTAGCAGGATATTCGCTATAACCACTACTTTTGCGCCATTGTCGCTTCAGTATTAAATTAGTGAAATAGAATATTCAGCAACGCCATTTTCACCTGCGGTGGTTTTGTACACTTACAAATGTTGTATTTTCATTTCGAAGGTAGAGTGATTATATTAATGCATCTACCGAACCTTTTTCTAACTCAATTAGTATCGACTTTTAGATCTAACTACGAAATGGCTGACCTTAGATATTTTACTGACCACCACAACCCACTGGTGATATCCAAGTTCTGTAGTTAGACCAGCTGTAGGACTTTTTAGGGCTCCAAGTACCCGTAACGTCTACCATAATTGCTCGCATGGCTTAACGGCTTAACGTGCTCTACGAAGCACGGATGGGACTCAATGTGTTAAGAATGGCCACTCATCCTAACCTGGCTGGTGTTGCTTAACTTTGCAATTCGTTAAACTAATCAGTTAACACTTAGCTGCAAGCCATGATTTGGTAAAATTAGGTCAATTTCAAATTTTGTGCAATTACGTCACTGTCGCTCTGAATGAGTCATATAATTACAATTTGTTACAAAACTGGTGTCCGATCCGATAGTATCAATATTAGGTTCCGTTCATGTAATTATTTTTGGAAAATAAGTTATAATTAAATCTCTACAGAAACTGCAATAAATTTAGGTCGATGTGGAAACTAACATAGCAACACACAGGAGTGCGACTTCGTGAACGAACCAAACCAAAAATATTAAAACAAAAAGACACAAGAGAGTGCGGCGTTGCTGCCTGCAGTGTTGTGGTCCGCCGCTTTATTGGACATCTACTACGTGGTGTTGTCAAATTCTTAGATTTTGATCTAGGAAATGGCAGTTATAATTCCAATAATCCATTTATTTAAATTGATATATTATTTTTAATTTCATAAATAAATATGTTAGCAAATTCCATATAGCGCTATTTAGAACCTTTTTTTTAACATGTGGAAATCCTCACGGGCTTCACCCCATCGGTGCCAACGATGAGATGGGCGTGTCGGAATCGAACCGAATAAAACCACACGGTGTCCTCCCCAAGTGTCCATTGCCGGGCACCCCGGGTAAGCTCTCGAAAAAATAACCCCAGGGTTACCGGCGGACTTTGGCCGCCACCGTGGACCTGACCATGGAGGTCGGTAGTCCCAGCGCTATTTAGACCCAAAGTTAGCTTAGCTTAACTAGCTTGTGTTATGAGTTCTAGAATGCATGTTTTTGTAAATACATACATATCATAAGTAGAAACACCCAGACCAATGCAAGTATACATATTCATGCATACAAAGCACCGAGCGAGAATTGAACCCGCTACCTCTGACGTAGCAGTGGAACGTAGGTCGACATTATGTATATTTGGATACATATATATGGTTATGTATTTAAGATATCGATGTGCCACTTATTGATCGGACACTAGTTTTGTTACACACCGCATAGATAGATAACATCAATAATTCCTAATAAACTATAGTTCATTACCCAGTTTAGAAGTGCGTCCCTAACAGATATTCCGTCCGATTGAGCCTGGAAGTCTTGTCGTTTTACGAACGCTTGAATTTTATTGACTCTTAAATACGCTGAGTTAAAACCGCAACCTAATGTTTTAGAGTAGCCGGTAGTGATGGGATTTTTGATAGAGATTATAAAAGTGTACCTTTTTTTTATATATATAGAGCATATCCCTCGCACCCCGACTGACCCTGGGCCATCTCCGGTTTCAAGATGGCCCCCTCGGGTTGGGAAACCACGGTTAGTCCGGAAAGTTGGATTTCGATAACGTGACTATATTCGAGCGTATGACGCAGTGAAAATGTTTTTAGAAACAGCGTCTTCCGCAACTATTTCATTCGAGTCCATGGAACCTGTGAGGCAGTGGAAAAATAATTCGCAGCAGCGTGCGTCGCAAGGATGGCATTCGAAACTACATATGTATCCCATGCGGTACACTTTTGATAACATGACATAACATAAACTCACGGCTATATCCCCGAAGGGGTAGGCAGAGGTGCTAGCACCCACATTTCGCCAGTTTATGTTTTTTCAAAATCATAATCATAATTATAAACCTGCGATAAATACACACATAACTTCGAAAAGCATCGAAAAGTCATTGGTGTGTGCCATGGTTAATACCTGGGATCGAACCCGAGACCTCGTCTCAGCAGTCCTTTACCCATACCACTAGGCTACCGCGGTTTACACTTTTGATATCGGGTGTTATTTCGCTACCAATACCTTTAGTGGCCACATCCAACCATACCTGCTAATCAATGCACGAGGCTCTGGGATGGGCTTTCCTCTCGAGGCTAAAAGGTCAGACGGTAGTTGCTCTCGGAAAAGTTCACAATAAAAAATAATGACCGAACCCCAAGCTCAAAAGTACAAACTTTGGAGGTAATGGGAAATTGCTAGGCATATTATGATGACACTTTTAATATTCCACTTTTAATACGCACAAAACGTTTTGGCAATATATTCATTATGCGTACTGCTAAAGAGTGGAATGCTCTGCCTGAACCTGTGTTTCCGGAAAGGTATAACCTGGGAGTCTTCAAGTCTAGAGTGAACAGGTTACTTCTAAGCTAGCGTGCTCCACCTTAGACCACACAAGCGACGGTAGCTTAGTGTGTAAGGAGTCGACCCTACGTTCGAGAGGTCCCGGGTTCGAATCCTGGCCATTACACTACTGACGTGAACCCACTCCTAACACAAGCAGTTAAGCTTAGCTGGAGGGGTTATGGGGAATATTAGTAATTTCGGTTACTAATATGCTTTAAAAAAAAAACATCGACACTTACCAACAGGTAACACAGTGGTCAAACGCCAGCCTATTACCAATAAAAAAAAAAGGTCATTGATTTACACAAGTCAAACGGCTTATGAGTTGTTGATTTTCTCATAAATCCAGTCAGCTTAAATCTTCAACAAACTGATATGAACAGGTGGAACCTGAACCAGTCTTAGGTAGGTAGTTGAGACTCTTGGTCCATACGTTACAGGGTGTAGAGGATCCTACCAACATCCTCGAGGCCCAAGTCAACCTCACCTGCAATTTGGTGCACCTGCTAAACAACGTACGAGGCTCTCGCGCAGGCGCACCTCCCAATATTGTGTTGTCAGGCGGCAGTCGCTTCCGGAAAAGTCAACATAGTAATCAAAAATAATAAACGAACGTCGGGCTCATGAATGAAACTGGGAAATCGCTATGAGGATTATGATACGCAATAGGGTGACATTCAGGTAACTCAGTTGACAGTGTACTCTGCCCCCTTTTTTCCATGCGGAAAACCCCTCGGATAAGGTATGTCGGACTCGAACGACTAAAACCGCACGTCGCCTCGGGTATTCAGACGCCGGGGTGTAAGGTGGCCCATAAGGCATTTTCCTCGTACCCCGGCTGACCCAAAGCGACTTTCGGTTCCTAGATGGCCCCCTCGGGTTTGGGAACCACTATATCCCCGTCTGGCCCCCGAAAAAATGGGGAGCGCGCACTCGTCTTCACAGGCCTGCGCTTATGGAGGACGGAGGTCATTGATCAACCTCCGACGTCTGAATCGCCTCCGCAGGTACTTTACCCCTTCAAAAGGACTGGCAAGAATTTAATATCATCATTCTAAATACTGAGTTTTTTCGAATATTTAAATAGAAAAAGGTTTTTATATCTATGTTTCAAAAATGTCAAGTACATTACATAAAACTTGGTACTGGCTAGTTAAAAAACTCTACCGGTTCATAACCGAAAATGCAATTAGCATTGTATTCGCGTTCAGTCAAAGCTAATTCTTACAAATTAAAAACCTATTTGAGTCCTCCATTTTGAACAATTTGAATATTTTCTAGAACAAGGTAATGTTTCGCATAATACGGGACAATATTACATACTTGCCCGCGTCATATGGATGCCTATTATTTTTGCAATATTCAATACTTACCTTACTTGACACGAAGTGTAAACAAATGACAAACAGGGTTCATTAATTGATATCGCCTCTATGAAACACGCATAAAAAATAACCTGGGGAATGTGGGAACAAAACTATAATTTCATAATTTATCATAGCTTGCCACAACTAAATGGATGGCATCATCTTCATTATCAACCTATGCTAGTCCACTACTGGACATAGGTCTCCCCTAATGAGCACCATAGCGCCCTGTCTTCAGCTTTCCGCATCCAGCATCTGCCCGCACTCTTTTGCAATGGAATGGATGGGCATGTATACGCAAAATATATACTATAATAAAATGGTAAATTATTTGTGTCTGCACATTTCATTTTTTTTCTTTTGAATGTTTGTCTGTTTGTTCGCGATGGATGCAAAAACTACTGAGTTTTGGGCAGTTGAGCTGCGGGAGAGAGATGGAGATATACACGGTGTATCTCTCTCCCTCTACATCGCTGAATTAAACTGATTTTTGTATGCGCCTCCTTTCCCCGTCACCTTTTTTTAATGTTAACAGTCGCAGTTGAACAGTTTTTAAGTGAGAATATTAATCTGTATGTTTCCAAACTTCAGACAGGCAACGACCGTTTTCAACAGGCTTTGTCTAAAGGGCTTTCAATATCACTAGGGAAATATCCAATGTTTTCGAACAGAACATTCTTGTTATAATGTTGTTATTTCGATTGTACAAGCAAACTTGAAGTTTTATTTATGAAAAAGTATTTTTATGAGTGTTATTGAATGTTCAATTCTGATAGGCCAGTGACTCCATCCCGGATACTGAGTACTGAAGTTGTGTACTCTGTTAGCATTTTCTTGTGTTCAATAAAAAGATTTATTGTTTTTATCTCGACGAAAAAAGGCTGCAGAAGAAAAAAATATTAGAATAAAATATAAGACCAGACTAAATAAAATAAATAAAAGTTGAAAAAATTATAAAGAAGCTTGAATAAATACCAAATCAAAAAGTAAAAAAATCATTGTTAAAAAGCGTCGGGTGTTCGATGATGATTGTTGTAAGTACCCCACGCTTTTTAACAATTGTTTTTTTATAATTAACTTTTTGTTTTTTATCTATTCAAGCTTTTTTTTTACTATTATTTATTTTTAAATGTTTACTTCTTTTATAGTTATTGTATTGTCATCGGTCCTTAATAAGTGTGCAAAATTTGAAATCAAATTCTCGCTTGGAAGTGCCCCAAAATTGAGTTCTAAAATTCAGTTACATACAAACTTACAAATATAGATCAAGTTAATAAAAGCGTGTTGAAATGACTGAGAATGAGACTATTTTTAATGGATTCTATCGCGATTTATTTGATGTTATTTTAAATTTTACATTAATCCCGAGGTTTTGGTTGCTTTTCAGCAGCCATGGCCACGGGGAGACTATATTTATAACATCAAATAAATCGCGATAGAATCCGTTAAAAATAGTTTTATTTCAATGTGTCGCGTTCGCGTAAACTTCCGACAAAAGCGTGTTCATAAAAATCTCGACTTATCAAATCATGATAGTTACTTTCAACTGATTTCAAAAAGCTGTAACAAACCTGATGACCATAATCATATCGACAATTCAAGTCTTATAATCCTTAGGCTGCTAGACGGAGTTAATTTTTACAAAAACCAATCTGGTGGTAGAAATTTGATGACACAAATTTGTCACAAAATTCGGCTGGGTAGGTACCACCGTGCACGATTGCGAAAAACCCTCCATAGTAATCCAATTTCGGTTTGATTGCGTTCAGGGGTCAGGAAGTGCATAGCCGGGCAGGGGGATTGTGGTCGCAGCACTAGTGGGACCGGTGGGTGTCTCGCGGTGCTGCGACGACAATCCTCTTCTGATGAGGCCGTCAAGCTGAGTGCCACCATTGTTAACATGTACATGTGTGTGTGTACAGTACGTGTATGTAATGGTGACCCTCTTTCCTGAAACTTTACCTTCAGCTTACCATGAGGCGAGGTGAAGTCAAATTGACGTGTCCTAAATATAAAAAAAACGCCAAAAGGCGGCGATAGGCCAGTGGCGTACGTAATGGACTGCTGAGACGAGGTTTTGAGTTCGATCCCCAGTCGCCTCCACTATTCGTAGTTGTGTGTATTAAAATGAATGTTAATTATCGCTCGCTTAGTAATGTGCCCGACAGATGGCAATAGGCTCGCCCCCTATTACATTGAGATCTAAAACATAACTGGCGAATCGAGGGTGTGTAATACACCTCTGCACACCCTTCGGGGATACAGGCATGAAGTTATGTTGTTATGCAATCTGGTTTTACTGGTGACCTAGCCACCAGTAAAACCTAGACTATCGATGTGCTATCGAGACAGCTATATCTCGCTTATTCCGAACCTGACCCGAAAACCTGACCCGGTCGCGGGTTAGGTTAGAAATTTGAAAAAAAAAGTATTATTTGTTCCGAACGTAACCCTCTTCCTAACCTGACCCGACGTCTTGTTCCTATCATAACCCGAATTGCGCAGATAGGTCATTCTCTGTAATCTTTCTCAAAATAAAAAGTACATTGTGTCAAATCAGTATTTAATATTTAGTATCCGACTTGGATAGGTTAAGTTAGAAGGCTAATGCGGGAGGCGGAGCTGATCGTGGCTCCCGCATTAAGCCTTCGTGGTTATTTTTTTTATAACCATGCAGAAATAAGTAATTTTCTAAGCTGTTGGATAAATAGCCAGGCAAGTAATTAAACGTATCTGCGCAATTCGGGTCATAACCCGAATTGCGCAGATACGTAATAATAATAAGAACGAGACGTCGGGTCAGGTTAGGAAGAGGGTTACGTTCGGAACAAATATTACCTTTTTTTTTGCGACTGGGTCAGGTTTTCGGGTCAGGTTCGGAATAATAGCTATGGCTTAACTGTTACCAAATTAGCTTCTCAATACGGTCTTGCTGTTTGATGCAATTGCTGGCTCCTTTGACGTTTGCTGGCCAATACTATTACTGGAATTAACATCTCGATTCTGCAATAGTTTCTCGTACATTGATCCTACTAGTCCTAGTTTGTATGTTGCTTCCTACTAATATTATAAATGTGCACGTTTGTGAAGATGTTTGTTACTCAATCACGCTCAAAAGACTAAACGGATCTGGCTGAAATTTGGTGCAGGGATAGATTATATTCTGGAATAACACATAATTAGCTTCTATCCCTGGAATAGGTTCTCATGGGTTGGGGAAACGCGAACAGAACTCCACGCGGGCGGAGCCACACCTAGTAATAGTAGCGTCGGTAGCTTAGTGGTTAAGGAGTCGACCCTACGATCAACAGGTCCCGGGTTCGAATCCTGACCATTACACTACCGAGGTGAACCCACACCTAACACAAGCAATTAAGCTTAGCTGGAAGGGTTAGGGCAATATTAGTAATTTCAGTTACTAATATTCTTTAAAAAAAAAGTCAAAGTTCGTGTAGGTGTTTGAACGTTTGTGACTCAATCACGCTTCAATGACAGAAACGAATCTGGCTGAAATTTGGTAAAGGAATAGATTAGAGTTTGGAATACAATTAGTCAGGCAACTTTTTATCCCTGAAATAGTTTCACACGGGTTGTGGGAACCTTTAAAATAAAGCGAAGCTTAACGGATGCTGGGTTATCACTTTGCATTAAAGGCGCTGACGATGGGCTGTGCTCAAACCCAGGAGCACGAGGTGAAATAAATTGATAATTAATATTCCTTTACAAACTCCTCGCAGACAGTCATTAGATTATTTTAACTTATCTTACACTTTTGAAATCATACTTAAAAACTAACTTAACACGTCACACTATACAACTGCGGTACATTTAAGGTATTAGTATTAGAATATATTTATTTGCAAAAAACATTCATGAATTCTTATAATTGTAAGTTAACAACATTTGAGAAAGAAAGAACGAAGGTGTTTATATGCTTCTTTTTAAATGGAGTTCTTAGTTACACACACACATACACACACACACACACACACATCCTCATTCAGTTGCACATTTATGAACACATAAATACACACTGTGTGTTAAGTGAGCATTGTGAGTATTTTCGGTACCGGTAAGAATATAAAAAGTAAGTGATATTATTCCAAAGAAACTTCCAGGTAAGCTGTAAAAAATGAACGAATAACAATATTTAGAACATTGTCATTCACTCTTCAGTAAAAGAAAAACCATGTTAAGATTATGCTCAAAGGAATAAAGTCTAAATGATTGAAATGAGCCTTTTTACAACGCAATGGTTATGGCGTAAAAATGGAGAGGTTTAACAAAAATAATATCCAATTTTATTATGGAATAGGCTTGTCTTTCCTATTAAATTTTTAATATTCACGTCTGCCCATTACTCTGGTAAATACCTTAGTCGTTAAGATAAAAGTGAAAGAAACGATTGTGTGAGTTAAGTTTGATAGCGATTATGGGGAAAACTTCCCTTTAACGTGAGCATACGTGAGTACTGACGTGCGCGAGTGTGTGCTTTCAAATTTTTGAAATGAAAGCTTCTTTAGGTGCACCGCACATAGATTTTTCCGTAGGAAGTAAGTTAGGCTTCGGGGGGACTGCCTGCATCGGATCAGGAAGGAGCCAACGCCTGAGTGTCATCACTGCGATGCGAGCGAGGACTCAGGGCTGCACACGCTGGCGGACTGCCCGGCGTGGGAAGCGCCGAGGCGTGACCTCGTGGCAGCCATCGGGGTGGGAGTCCTCTCGTTCGGCAGCATGATTACGGCAATGGTGCGGAGAGCGACCGCGCCCGGGAGAGATTTAGAACTCTCCCGAACCGCCGAGCCCGCAAAATGCTCGCCGCGCGTCGCAGGCGACTCAGGCGCCGGAGGTCGCTTAACGAACTCCGTCCTCCATGAGCGCAGGCCTGGGGGTGGCAGGTGAGGCCGCCTGTCACCCCAGCAGAAGCAGGCCGGGACGGTGGGGTAACTAACGCCCCTCCCCCAAACCGGGGCAAGACGGGGACACCGTGGTTCCCAAACCTGAGGGGGCCATCTCGAAACCGGAGATGGCCCAGGGTCAGTCAGGGTGCGTGGAATATGCTCTATGGGCAACCTTACACCCCGGCGTTTTAAGACCCGAGCCTATAAAAAAAAAAAAAAAAAAAAGTAGTAAGTTAGGCTGATCTGTCACGCTCTGATGTGAAAGGCTCGATCGGGTGAACTCGGGACCGCCGAGTGTATCCGAGCGAGAAAGATACAGTCAGCTGCTCTTCGCTGTTGTGTCGCTGTGTTTAGTATATTCAATTCATACGTAATAATTGTCTTTATTATATGTGTGTGCATTTATTATGATATGAAATTCTATATAGGATATAGGTGTTTTTTGTGAGGGTAGTTTATATAAGGCCAGTAAATATATACATCAACCCTTAATTAGGGTATATAGGGCCTCATTAAGATCTTGGGGTCCAAGCCAACTTCACCAGCTAGCCGGTACATCTGTTGATTAAAAGACGAGACTCTGATGGTGGCTTTTATTTCTGGGTCGGTGATCAGAGTTGTCTGTTGTGACTGTTGAGTCGCTCCCGTAATATCCAAGACGATCACCGATATGATTAAGAATTTTATATTTTTACTTTATTATTAGCTGATGGACGCGTCTACGCCCACGTGAACGTCGATAAACACGACCATTTGGTCATTTGATTTTGGTCATATCTCCGGTTCTACTTAACCAATTGCCATCAAATATACGGCAGTTAATAAGTCTAACAAAGCCTTTGGAATAAAAAAACCTGCATCAAATTTCGTTTAGTAGTTTTCACGTCTATCGCGAAGAAACAGACATACAGAAAATAAACAACAATTTCTTTTTTTGGGTTATGAATCGTAGATTTAACTTTACTCGAGTATTTTTTATAATATCTCAATACAGACACAATTAATTTACAATTTAATGATTGTATAGAGTTTAGAGTTGTATAGAGAGAGAGCCGCGGTAGCCTAGTGGTATGGGTAATGTTCTGCTGAGACGAGGTCTCGGGTTCGATCCCAGGTTTTACCATGGCACACACCAATGACTTTTCTATGCGTTTCGAAGTTATGTGTCTATTTATCGCAGGCTTATAAGTGCCCGGTTAATGGCAATAGGCTCGCCACCTATTACATTGGGACCTAAACATAAACTGGCGAAATGTGGGTGCTAGCACCTCTGCCTACCCCTTCGGGGATATAGGCGTGAGTTTATGTTATGTATGTTATGTTTATGTTATAGAGTTTGTTTAAGCAATAAAATTTAAGCAAGCGAGGCAACAACAGCCGCTAGGCGACGATTGTACTTCCCAAGGTGGAAGTAAGTAATGGCATTAATTTGTACAGATATAGTCTCTTACTGGACAGCTGACATTATGCTAAAGAGAACCAGCCTTCATTAATGAACCCAAAAAAATATAAATATAATCTGAAATGTGACTTATTTAATCTTTCCGAGGCTAGCGTGTGAGGCGGTTATGTTGAAATCAAATTAATTAAAATCACACGGTATTCTGTCACGGACCTAGACTGCTTGGCGTTCAGCAGGTGGTGGCCGTGAAGGGCATTGGGCTTGCCCTCCGGCACACAATGACCACTTCGCAAAATGACTACATTTTAAAACATTCACTTCTCTATACTTGATAACTATCATGTTTCTTGCTGTTTTTAACCAAATCAAATTCATGTATTTACTTAAAGTGTGTAAAAAAGAACGATCTTAAATAGGTATATTATGTCACGTTTACATACTACCATTACATTACGGTGTGTAAATATGTATTTAAGCATGCAGCAGATTTAATCCACCTATTTAAATACATAAAATCTATTAATCATCGTCAATAAATTTAATAAATTTATGTTATGTGAATTATTTAAATTTAAATGATGTCAATGAAATAATTGACACAATAGACAATATAATAAATGTCAAATCAATCAAATATTCAAATTGGTTTGTAAGAAATAAAATAATAAAATAAAATAAATGTATAATTAAACATAATAATAAAAAAATCATAACAAACATCATAATATCACCATAAGGAATATAATCAGGGAAAGAGCAAATTATTAACATTTAAAAATTCATTAACAGTAGAATAAGATTGAATTGAATAATGATGTAATTTCTTATTGAATAACATATTATTTATATACAAATTTTATAAAAAAATTTATTCAATAACAATTTACAATCTACAATTATAAATGGTATGCTGAAATATATACTTCCTAATAAGATTTAGTGATTAAAAAGTTTTTGATTTCCTCTTCAATATGTTTATGCTACATATTTTATGGCGTCTACATTTTTATTGTTAGAAGTCCAGATAACACAGTATAAAAAATAAGCTTATATCCTCTAGAAACATTAACGCATATAATTAAAACATTACGTTTTAATTAATTCAATTTCTTGCTTACCTCCAATATAAAACAGTCCATTTAAAAGCTCATCACGCTCACAGGGAAATATCATTACCGACAGAGGCGAACTGGAAAAGACGCAGCTTTATTCCCTGCTGCAACTTACAATCATAATTATTTGCTCCCTTTCTGCCTTTAGTAAGGCAAACGTTCTGAATTCTAAAATTATTGTACCTATCATAAAATATTTGCGTTTTCTAAGCTCTGCTCTAATTCTACTATCTGCACTGATGTTATAAACTTAAAGAGATTGTCTGTTTGTTTATTTGGTTGTACGATATGTGATATTGGAAGCGCGTATACATATATATCATGAGTCTAAGCTTGATAATAGGTAACTTAATTTAACCGGAGATGGCCCAGGGTCAGTCAGGGTGCGAGGGATATGCTCTATGGGCAACCTTCACCCCGACGTCTGTAGACCCGAGATGGCGTGTGGTATTAGTCGGTTCAAGCCTGACATAACCCCCCCCCGCTGGCCGGCGGGGGGGTATCCGAAGGGATGCACGAAAAAAAAAATCAAAAAAAAAGGGTAACTTAATTTAAATTCAATAAATATTACCATATTCCTATTTATAAGCCTCCACAGAAAGTTAAAAAAAAAAAATATCGATACAAAATTAGGTATATAAGTAATTACTAACTGCAAGTCCGGCCTCAGCTGATTAATGCATTTGTGCGTAAATGCGAATAAAAATTACGCGCGGTCTCTTAGCCGATACGGAGTGCTTCTTCTACGCCACTTTTTGTTTTACTTGTAAACTATGAAAACAATAATGTTTTTTAGTCTAAGTCAAAGTCAAAGTCAAAAACCATTTATTCTGTATAGACCATTAACACGGCACTTACAAAACGTCATAAAAAATCTAATGTTTGGCAAATGGACCACCGGTTCGAAACGCGGCCCTGTCCTGAGAAGACTCCGGCAAGAAACTCAGCGAGCTGTTTTTTTTGGTCTATTTACAAACATATTTACTTAACCTAAGTACAATATTTCATTTGAGTAGCATAGAGAGATAGCAAACAGTTCATTTCCAAGCTTGTTTGTCGTCTAAATAGTCTTGAATTTTATAGTAGCCTTTTTGGCAGAGTTTACTTTTAATTTGGCTTTTAAATTTATGAAGCTTTTAAATCTAATAGTTAATTTACTATTGCTTAAATTGGATAGAGCAAGCTCTGTAAGTAAACTGCAAATGCAGTTCGAATATGTGCAATCCTATATTTTTTTTAAATTTATTATTGACGACTATAAGGAGCCCAACCCACCTGTGAATGATTCGCAGGTTTAAATCAACACATTGTATACTTAATTAAAATACGAATAATTTAAACATGCATTTATTAAAGAATAACATTCGCGTATATTCAACCGTTAACATGCCATGTTCAGTTTAACTCTGTTTTTATATGATGCAATTAAATTTTATGAGTCCGCACGTATGAATGCTTCCGACGTTAAACGGCATTGCTATTAATTTTTTTACGTACGAACTCTTTTTTCAATTGAAGCTTCTCATTTTTATCAATGTTTTTTTAGGAAAGATTAATGGAGGGTAAATGAGAGTTATTTAAACTGTTACTTCAAACATCTATACGAATATAAATATTCTACGACATTCTGCCAAAGCTCTGTCTAGACCCAAAGTGAGCATAGTTTAACTAGCTTGTGTTATTAGTTCTAGAATGCGGATAAACATATATATCATATATTTATAACATAACATCATAACAAAACTTCACGCCTGTATCCCCGAAGGGGTAGGCACACCCACGATTCACCAGTTATGTTTCCCAATGTAATAGGGGGTGAACCTATTGCCATCTACCGGGCCCATTACTAAGCGAGCGACAATAAATTTTTTTTACGAAAAATCAGAGGTGTCTGCCCGGGGCGACTGGGGATCAAACTCGAGACCTCGTCTCGGCAGTCCGTTACGTACACCACTGGGCTATCACCGCTTACTTGTATATATAGAAACACCCAAACTAATGCAAAATTAATATCCCAACGTACAGTATTGTAAGTAATAAGTAGGTATTTATGATAGTAGACCCGAGACGGCGTGCGGTTTTAGTCGGTTCAAGCCCGACATAACCGCCCCCGCTGGCACGCGGGGGGGTATCCGAAGGGATTTCCGCACGATAAAAAAAAAAAAAAAAAAAAGGTATTTATGATAGTATTTGTGTAGCGTTGTGTAACTGTTGATGAGTAGGGTAGGATTTGCTCCCGGGCAGATCCCGGGCTCCCCAGACCTCAATCATTTTTACAAGGATAAAATGTATGAGACAATGTAGGCAGACAGGCATCAAACCCGTTTATTTTGAAAAAAAAAAACACAACTTGTATTATTATAGCCTTCGATAGTGCCGCTGATAAGGAGTGAATTCTGGGAAGTAATAACATACGGCAAATTTAAGGAAAGATATTCCAATTTTCAAAAATAACCTTTTTTTGTGAGCTTCCAGGGTTCTGGTAAAAGTTACCGTAGACGGAATGATGTTGGTAATGTTCATAATGAATTTTAAACAATATTTTCTAACACATACACGTAAAAATCTGCCCTATAAAAGAAAATAAGCTTCGTACTATTTTCACTTACCTTTAGAACCTGATTACTGACAAATGGCCGCCGGGATAAGCTAGCAAATATGCATACACTCAATAAACATATCTACACTACATTATACCATAGATTTAATCCTTGTAAAAATATGTGAGTTCTGGGAAGCCCAGGATCTTACAATAATTCTGCGAAGAGTGGAGAAAGGCGATAAGAGACAATAGATCTGTTTTTTCTTTCGAGCCTTTGTAAATACAGGCAATATACAGGCATGCAGGACGGGTAATAATAATATCCAGATGGATACGCTTAATTTGGGCATATGAATAATTGTTTGAGACTAGATAATACAGTTAAGCTAAGCGTAGCCTGTAATATAGGTTCTTGAATAGGGGTATTTAGGTAGATTTTGTTCTCCTAAATACGTAGATACATTTCGTTCGGGAAAAAAACATCCAGGACGTGATTTCAACCCGCGACCAGTCCCTTTCAAGGGCAATACTCTGACCAACTAAGCTACCTGGTGGTAGAAATTTGATGACACAGTCACAAAATTCGGTCGGGTGGGTACCATTGTGTACGATTGCGAAAAACCCTCCATAGTAATCCAATTTCGGTTTGATTGCGTTCAGGGGTCAGCAAGTGCATAGCCGGGCAGGGGGATTGTGGTCGCAGCACTAGTGGGACCGGCGGGTGTCACGCGGTGCTGCGACGACAATCCTCTTCTGATGAGGCCGTCAAGCTGAGTGCCACCATTGTTAACATGGTACGTGTATGTAATGGTGACCCTCTTTCCTGAGACTTTACCTTCAGCTTACCATCAGGCGAGGTGAAGTCAAATTGACGTGTCCTAAATATATAATACATATGTATGTATAAAAAATATGTAATACGTCTTGGGTGACGGTGGTAGCTCAGTTGGCCAGAGTATGTTCCCTGTAAGGGACTGGTCGCGGTTTGACGTCCCGTCCGGGATGTTCTCTTTTTCTTATTTGAATCTATAGGAAAAAGGTGGTCATAGTAATTGCTTCAAAATTTCATTGAAAGTAGATACATTTTTTTTATTACCTCAGGTCAGGTTTGACCCTGAGTTGGAACATTATACATACAAACTGTCATATCTATTTCTGCACTTTTCACTTGGGCGAAGTTATTTATTTATCTATTTATATATACATATAAATATTTGCACTGAGCGAAAATCAAAGTCGTGACCTCTGACGTAGGAGACATACGCTCCACTCTACGCCACTCAGGTAGAAAGCAATAGCGTCGTAAATAAGAGTGTAAGTAATTTATGAAGCTTTTTCATAAACCGATGTTGAGTGAAGTCAGGGGTCTAGCTAGTGCCTCATAAAAGTTCGTAATAAGGCTCGTCAGGATATACTCCCATTCATGACAAATATTGGGAATGTAAAAAGCTGACCTTTGCTCGGGACGGCTATATTGTTTCACATAAAGAACTTGTGACGAAATCTAAGCTAAGCTTCGTAGTAGGGTGTGCAAAATAAGGTTCATCTATCTTTTTAATTTTATTAAACTAAAACTGTAATAAAATAGAATAGTCTCATTTCTAAGGCCTTCTTACATACTTTGTAAATACTAATCGATACTTTGTGGTTTAGTTTACTTATATAAATACTAACTGTTCCGTTTTCGCAACCCATGGAAACCTATTCCAGCAGCAAAAAGTGTGATTCCAGACTATAATCTATCCCTGTACCAAATTTCAGCCAGATATGTTCAGCCGTGTTTAGCGTGATTGAGTAACAAACATCCAAATATCCAAATATCTAAACATCTTCGCAAACTTTCACATGAGTTTAATATTATTAGGATGTTGTGTGACATTCGTATCGATCGTGTATTCAAGGTGTTTCATTCTATACCCTGATATCTTTACGGTGAACAACAAAAAGTAAGTTAGTTGGAAAAATATAATTGAGCTAAGCGAGCGAAGTTCTTATACCCGGCATAGCCGTTTGTTGGTGGCTGAACTCCTCCGTAACCAGTCGCGCGATCTTGACCAAATTTACCACGGTGATAGTGTGGACACTGAGGAGTGTTTGAAGCGAGATGTGAATAATCACCGAAAAACTGTTTCGCGAGCGCGCGGCCTTAGCTACGCGCGCGACCGTAGTAAGATGTCTTATTTTCAAGTAAGAGTCCTGCTCGCTCAGCTCAATTTATTTCAGTCGCACCCTGCACTGAATTTCTAGTTTACATAAGTACGAAATGTTTGAAGCGCCACGCGTCGGTAGCTTAGTGGTTCGTAACCTGGCCATTACACTATCGACGTGAACCCACTCCGAACACAAGCAGTTTAGCTTAGCTGGAGGGGTTAGGGGGAACACTAGTAATTTCGGTGACTAGTACTCTTTTTTTTTTAAAGGAAAAAATAAAAAATCTTATCTGGTTTTTTTCTGCTGTCCCTCCGAGTATTTCATCAAAGATAGGTCGGGGTTGAGTACAACCGTCATGGAATTGCAAACGTTTATTGGATGCGAACCCCGTCAAGCAGAAATCATATTTTATTGGTTCAAAATAATAATATTATGATAAATATAGACTCGCTTTTATTTGTACTGTGAAAAAGGTTTTTTTTTTGTGATCGGCTGCGAAACTAGCTGACATTCTCTTTTACCTGTGTGGAAGTTACTTGTTAGCGTTTATCTTGTTGCTATACCGGCTTTCATCTGCGGCTTACCTGCTAAGACCAACTAAGCCATATTTTGATATTCCTAACGAACAGAATTTTTCGTCTGGATCGTGTATTTAAATCGATACCTTAATTTTATTACCATTAGGCACTATCGCAATGCCTAAAAACAGAGGTGTTCGACCAGTGCGTCCTACCTATCATGACTTACGGTGCCGAAACGTGGATATTGACAGTGAGGCTAGACCACGATTTAAAAGCCGCGCAGCGGGTTATGGAGCGAGCTATGCTTGGGGTTTCTTTGAAGGATAAAATTCGAAATGAGGTCATCCGACAAAGAACTAAAGTCACCGACATAGCTCGCAGAATAACCCAGCTGAAGGAGCAATGGGCTGGCGACATTTGCCGAAGGTGCAAACGAGTCCTAGAGTGGAGACCACGAACCGGTAAACGAAAGGTAGGACGTCCCCCAGCAAGATGGACGGACGACCTGAAAAAGGTAGCTGGGATATACTGGATGCGCAAGGCGAAGGATCGGGTGCTATGGCGTACAATGGGAGAGGCCTATGTCCAGCAGTGGACTGCAATAGTGATTGATTGATAACGAACAGCACTTTTATATGAAAGGTTCCTTCAATGAAATTTTTGAGCAATTAATATACTAACTTTTTCAATAGATTTAGTTCAGAAGAAGTGAACATCCAGGGAGAATCCGATTACTCTGCCACTTGTATTAATGTGGCGGAGTAATCAAAAAACAATGTTTAAAAATGATTGTAAAGTCATTCATTGTTTCCGTAGTTCGCAAGAATCTCGGTAGATGGCTCCAACGTCGCGTTAAGACGTATATAATATATCGGAGAATTTTGCATATCTGGGACGTCTCTACGTGGCTCAGTTGGTCAGACCGTTCCCCCTGTAAGGGACTGGTCGCAGGTTCAAGTCCCGTCCTAGATGTTCTCTTTTTCCGATCTAAATCTATAGGTCTCTAGATATTTATGAGTCACTTATAATTTAAACGACGTATCGTTGCTGCTCTCTGTCATTATATTATTCTTTACTTTCTCACCTTTCACAGTGACGTAAGCCACCTTATCACCAATGAATGGCGTCACATGAATAATAGAGCAAACTGCCAAAGACATCCAATTTACTTTTTATTTTATTAAGTATATTTGACTTCCCGCGCTGTCAAACAATAGCTATGTAAAAAGGTCAAGTGTGAGTGAATTATTTATTGCACAATAATAAATCTTACATTAATCTTGATTTAACTGTCGCATGTAAAATATGGGAGTTGAACAAGGATGGCGATAGTACATCCTGAATATGATATCTGTGACTTTTGGTATATTTTTATAACTTAATTGCTAGCTGGCCCGTCTCAGCTTCCAACGGGAAAATCCTATAAGTGATTATGTATTTACAAAAAAAAATGTAGTATAATATTCTACCACATTCTACACAGCGCTTTCTAGTCCCAGAGTAAGCATAGTGTAACTAGCTTGTGTTATGGGTTCCAGAATGCGGATAAACATACTTATATACTGTTTTTTTATGTAAATACATACATATTATACATAGAAACACCCAGACCAATGCAAATAGACATATTCATGCATACAAATATTTGCACTGAGCGGGAATCGAACCCGCGCCCTCTATCGTAGCAGTCGAATGCACTACCGTTACGCCACAGAGGCCGTCAATGAGAGGCCGTTTATCAACATTTTAGAAAACATAATACAAGTTTTTAGATGGCGCAGTGTAATATGTCCCACGGTTTTTATTATTGCTGTCCCCCGTGGCACCTATTTATCCCAAACACGCCTGTAAACTTTTTTTTCTATCAGGCAATTTTTTTAATTTTTACCCTCCGTAAGAACCATCCTCGTACTTCAACTAATATAAAAAAAGAATTAGTGAAATCAGTTCAGCTGCTCTCGAGATTTGCGCTTAGCAACACATTCAGCGATTCATTTTTATATTATAGACTAGTATCACCACGTTCGTTGTTACATCCGCGTAAGTACTGATCCCGTGGAAATATCCGAATAACATCTAATGCAGTTTTTTTTTTAAATTGGTTCAGTTGTTTCAGAGTTTTTCCTCAAAATTTTTCCTCTGTATAATATTAGTATAGATAAAAAAGTCTTTTTTTTTCGTGCGGAAATCCCTTCGGGTACCCCCCGCCGGCCAGCGGGGCGGTTATGTCGATCTTGAACCGACTAAAGCCGCACGCCGTCTCGGGTCTTCAGACGCCGTTACTCATAGAGCATATCCCTCGCACCTCGACTGACCCTGGGCCATCTCAGGTTTCGAGATGGCCCCCTCGGTTTGGAATCCACGGTGTCCCCGTCTTGCCCCAGTTTGGGGGAGGGGCGCTAGTCGCCCCACCGTCCCGGCCTGCTTCTGCTGGGGCTGGGCCCCAGGCCTGCGCTCATGGAGGACGGGGGTCGTTAAGCGACCTCCGGCGCCTGAGTCGCCTGCGACGCGCGGCGAGCATGTTGCGGGCTCGGCGGGCCGGAAGAGTTCTTAATCTCTCCCGGGCGCGCTCCGCCATCTCCTTCGCGAGCATTACATGCTCGCAGAAGGAGGTGGCGGCGGCCCACGCGCTCGCGCTCCGCACTATTGCCGCAATCATGCTGCCGAGCGAGAGGACTCCCACCCCGATGGCTGCCACGAGGTCACGCCTCGGCGTCTCCCACGCCGGGCAGTCCCCCAGCGTGTGCAGCCTCAGGGCTGCACACGCTGGGGGACTGTCCTCGCTCGCGTCGCAGTGATGACACTCAGGCGTTGGCTCCTTCCTGATCCGATGCAGGTGGTCCCCGAAGCACCCCTTCCCGGAGATCACCTGCGTCAGTCGGTACGAGAGGTTTCCGTGTCGCCTCTCTAGCCAATCCTCCATGATGGGCCTTACCGCCGCTATTGCGGCGTGCCCCGCGCTTGATCGCCCAAGTCGTTCCTTCCACTCCACCACGATGGCCTGGCGGAGCTGGGACTGCACGGCCCCGATTTCTCGAGGCTCGGGGTTCCGTCCCTGCTCCCGGGCCTCCTTTCGCCACTGGTACAGTTGCAGATAAAAAAACAGTCTCGATATAAAAAGTATATGTTTTCCCATAGAACAGTTTAACTTGCTATTCAAATCACGAAGGGTCCACGGAGGTATTTAGCAAACGATGGTATTTTCTGAACGTAAGCTCTTTGTGTGGAAGCTGTAACCTAATTTTGAAACGGTCAACATTATTAACTGCGGTTCCTTAATTGAAAAGGTACAGGACGGATACGGGGCTATACGTAATTGTACAGTCAAGGTTTAACCTTTATTCATTGAAAAATAAAGAATGGTTCATGAAATTTACTGAAATTTTTCTCTATTTCTTCAATTTAAATTAGTATGATCTTACTTTTCCTATAGAGTTAGATCGGAAAAAGAGAAAACCTAGGACGAGACTTGAACCCGCGACATGTCCCTTACAGGTGGAATGCTCTGACCAACTGAGCCACCTAGACACGTCCCAGATATTCGAAATTCTCCGATATATTATATACGTCTCAAGGCAAAACTGGAGCCATCTACCGTAATTCTTGCGAACTATGGAAACAAAGAATGACTTTACAATCATTTTTAAACATTGTTCTTTTTTATTTCATTGTTTTCACTATTTCACTGAATAAATCCACTAATAGATTTGTTACTACTTTACATTGGCTACTATTTATCCCTGGAATAGGTTCCCACGGTGAAACGGGAACACAATTCCACGCGGACGAAATTGATACGAAATTTTACACACTTGTCAATTTTAAAAGTTCTTCGTTGACTTTTTTTTTTTTTTTTTTTTTTTTTTTTTTTTTTTTTTTTTTTTTTATTAACATACTTGTATTGGGGTGTATGTTGGGTAACCTCCTCGAGTGTTGCTCCGATTCCGATCCCGCTGCAGTCCGGGGGGAACGGAATCGGAGCGGCCGGTACACCCTGGGCGGCGGTCAATGGCTTCCCCTTCATGGGGATGGCATTGATCGTCGGCCAATACCCAACGTGGCGGGAACACATCGCTCTCCGTACTCCTCTGCTTCCAGAGGAGACAGGATGAGCGATGCTGTTAGTGGTGGTGGCCACCGTAGGGTCCTGGGGCATCCAGGGGCGGGTTGGCCCACTGCTAACGCAGGGGCCGACGGGCACTTGTGCCGCCGCCGGTGAGAGAGGACTAGCCATCCTCTCGCGTTCCGTAATCGGTAGGTGATCAGCAACGACCTGACTGGTGGCTCCAGAAGGGTACGCTGAGAACTTGCTGACCGGAGGGCTTGCCTTTATTGGCCGGCCCACGACAAGGAAAAGTCTATAACACCCGACAGCGAAGTCGCAAAAACCTATGGATACCAGCCGACCTCCATAGTATATAGGCTTATCCAGGTGCAGGGGGCTCCGCCTGGATGGACCCTCTTTTCCCCCATACTCGTGGGACTTGATATGGCAAATTCTGAAACAAATATCACAAACAAACCGGACGGATATAATAACGACGACTTAGGCATAAATAAAACTGATACCGAAAATGACGGTGTGGTAGTGGTTGGGGGTGAAGAGGAGGTGAGGCGGCGGCCTCACTCGCGGTCGGTTAAGGCCGTCTTCACCAGACCCGCTACTCCACTACCGGTAGGCGGGGACGCGGACGCGGACATTGCGTCTGCGGCGTCGACGGCGGGTACTGACAATGAGTCAGTATCCAGCCGTATGGAGACCGAGGAGGGTCTCCGACGTAAGCGGCCTCGCTCGGGTGGACCGTCCCTTGACCGGAGCAGAAGCTCCGGGCAACGGACGATCTCCTCGAGCGAGGATGATCGGCCGGCCAAAATTTTGGCCACCGCGGCGGCCAGAAAGTCTAAGCAGCCGATTCACGTCCCTCCACTACCCAGTGGCAGGGACCAAGGCGTCCCCGCGGCGAGGGAACTCCTCGCAGCACTTGCCCGCATAACGGATACCATAAAAGGGTCCAAAAATGTGTCGGGCAAGAAGAAGACGGTGGCGGAAAACGTCGCCGTCGCCAGGACAGCGCTGGAGGAGCTCCTTGGTAGGAGCGTCTCCGAGGAGGAGGTCAAGCTCAGGGCCCGGGTCACAAGCCTGGAAACTGAGCTGGCCAACTCCTTGGAGCAACAGCGGGTCCTCCGGGAGGAGGTCAGGCAACTGACCCAGATGGTCAGGGGATTCCCGGAGGCCCAAAAGGCCCCAAGAGCCCAGGAGGTGGCGGACCACCCGAGGGCTCTTGCGCCGCCAGGGGGGGCGCCTACGTCGGCGCCAAATCCAGCGCCAAAGCCGGCCACAAAATCGGCACCTAAGCCGGCGCCGAAAACAGCGCCTAGGCCGGCGCCCAATCCGCCGCCGGAGCCTGCGCCTAGTGTGGTGCAGCTCTTGGCGGCCATCGAGAGGCGGCTCGGCGTTTTGGAGGACCGGGCTTACCGTCCCCCACTGACACGGGCTGCGTCTTTCGCGGCTGTTGTCAGTGGTAAACCCGGCCCCGCCGCCCCAGTGGCTCCAACGCCACAAGGGAAGGGGAAGAAGCGCGGCACCCCCGCCCCCGCCATAACCGCCGCTCCCGCTGCACCCGAGCGTTCCTCCAGAGGGGAGGAATGGGTGGTAGCGGGAGCCGCCAAAAAGGCGAAAAAAGCCGCCAAAAAGGCGGCTAAGAAGGCGGCAAAAGCCGCTGCGGCGAAGGCGCCGAAGAGGCTCCGCGCCCCACGCTCCACAGCCGTCGTCCTAACGGTGACGACGGAGGGTGTGGAGAAGGGCGTGGGGTACGCCCAGGTCCTGAGGCAAGTGAAAGCCTCAGTGGACCTCAAGGCCCTCGAGATTGAGGGGGGGCTCCGGTGCAAAACAACTCGCACCGGAGCTCGCCTCCTCGAGGTCTCCGGCGCCACCAGCGGCCCCAAAGCCGACGCCCTAGCGGCCAAGCTGAGGGAGTCGCTGGACAACGAAGCCGTCCGCGTCACCAGACCCAACAAATGCGCAGGTCTGCGCATTTCGGGTCTGGATGACGCGGCCACGACGGAGGAAATTATCTCCGCCGTCGTGGAGGCGGGCGGCTGCCCCCGTGATCAGGTGAGAGCCGGAGAAATCCGGTTCAGCCCCACCGGTCACGGCACGGCAGTCATCAACTGCCCCGTCGCAGCGGCTCAGATGATTGCGGACGGACGGAGCCTCCTCGTTGGGGGCTTCCTTAAGGCGCGGGTGCAACTCCTGCAGCCCCGCGAGACTAGGTGCTTTAGGTGCCTGGCCGTGGGGCATGTGGGGGTGCAGTGCACAGCGGGAGACACCGTGGGGGATCGGTGCTTCCGCTGTAGTCAGCCCGGGCACAAGGCCAGTGCTTGTGATGCTCCGCCACGCTGCTACAAATGCGTAGCGGAGGGCAAAGCGGCGGAGCACCGGGCGGACAGCAAAACCTGCGCCGCCTCGAGGCCAAAGCCCCGTTCGTCCGCAACGGGTAGCGGGGGTGCCGCTCAGGAGCGGCCACATACACGGCGGGATGCGGAAATGGCAGTCCAATAATGGACACACCAATCCGCATCCTGCAAGCGAACATAAACCACTGCTCCGGTGCTCAGGATCTTCTGTACCAGAGCACCGTGCAGTGGTCTATCAATGTGGTCGTGGTCGCTGAGCCGTACTGGGTCCACCCCGGAAGCCCGGTGGACCTGGACGGCGTAGCGACCGTCTTCGGGGGGTCCGCCGCGGACACCTCGCGCCTTGCACTCATTGCAAGGTGCAGAGGCTGTGTCGCGGCGGACTATGAGGGCTTGGCTGTCGTGGCCGTCTACTTCTCGCCAAGCCTTGACCAGTACGAGCTTGAGCTAAGGCTCGCTGAACTGGACATTGTTCTCGCTGCGTGCCGTCCTCGTCCTGTCTTGGTCCTGGGAGACTTCAACTCCTGGTCTCAGGCCTGGGGCTCCCGGGAAACCAATGACAAGGGGCGAGTACTGGAGGACTGGGCCAACACCCGTGGTCTAGAGGTCCTCAACCGGGGGAATATCGCCACCTGGGAGCGGCGGGGGCTCAGTTCGGTTGTGGATGTCGCGTTCGCGACCCCTGCTCTCGCCCGCCGCGTCCAGGGTTGGCGCGTGGTGGAGGAGGAGGAGACGGATTCCGACCATAAGTACATTCGGTTCAACGTCTCCCCTCCAACTAACCTGCCGCCGACTATCGCGAATCCCCCGGATCCACGTTGGGCGCTCAGACGCCTGGATCGGGAGGCTCTCCTGGAGGCATCCATAGTGCAGGCCTGGATTCCGTCACCGGCCAGGCCTGCCGATGTCGACGCAGAGGCGGAATGGTTCAGGAGAGCCATGTCGCATATCTGCGATGCGGCGATGCCTAGGGTTAAGCCCGGCCCGGCCAAGAAACAGGTGTACTGGTGGTCAGCGGAGATCGCACAGCTGCGAGCAGCGTGCGTGACCGCTCGCCGCCAGTACACCAGGTTTCGCCGGAGGCGTCGCCGACCAGATGATGCGGCAGCCCGAGAGGCGGAGCTGTATGAGGCGTACAAGGGGGCCAAGAGGACCCTCCAGGAAGCCATAAAGCAGGCCAAACGGCGGGCCCGCGAAGAGCTGCTGGAGTCTCTGGAGCAGAACCCATGGGGGCGTCCTTACCTTGCGGTCAGAGGCAAAATCCGCCCAAGGGCGCCCCTACTGACCCAGAGCCTCCAGCCGGAGCGGCTGGAGGGGATACTGGGCTCCTTGTTCCCAGCGAGAGCGGAGGAGCATGTCCCTCCGCGTATGGCTCCGCCTCAGGCGCCTGACGCCCATAATAGCGAGAGCGATGTGCCCGAAGTCAGGGAGAGTGAACTGGGGGTAGCAGTGCTCCGGCTTAAAGCCCGGAAATGCACTGCCCCCGGACCCGACGGCATTCCAGGCCGAGCATGGGTCCTGGCCCTGGAGGAACTAGGGCCTCGACTGGTGGCGCTCTTTAGCGCATGCCTCGAAAGGGGCCAGTTTCCAAAGGCTTGGAAGACGGGGAAACTGGTCCTTATCCGGAAGGCGGGGCGGCCGGCGGACCAGCCATCCGGTTACCGGCCGATCGTGTTGCTCGACGAGGTGTGCAAGCTCTTTGAGCGGATTATTGCAGAGCGCCTCGTCGAGCATCTCACGAACGTGGGGCCAGATCTGGCGGACAACCAGTTCGGTTTCCGCCGGGGGCGCTCCACCGTGGAAGCGATCATGCGCGTTAGGCGCCTGGCGGAGGAAGTAGTCTCGCGGGGTGGGGTGGTGGTGGCGGTGTCTCTCGACATCGCCAACGCCTTCAACACCCTACCCTGGAGCTGCGTTAGGGAGGCGCTCGCGTATCACGGAGTGCCTCCTTACCTCCGTCGCATTGTCGAGGCATACCTATCCGAGAGGGCCATAGTTTACCCGAGCTGGCTAGGGCCAGGGCGGCGAGAAGTGTCGTGCGGTGTTCCGCAGGGGTCGGTCCTAGGGCCACTCCTGTGGAACATCGGATACGACTGGGTGCTGCGCGGTACGTTGCTCGAGGGTGTCAGCATAGTGTGCTATGCTGACGACACCCTCGTTATGGCGCGGGGAGCAACGCACCGAAGCGCAGCACTGAAGGCCACGGCAGGGGTTGCTCAAGTCGTGGGTCGAATACGGCGGCTGGGACTCGAGGTGGCTCTCCACAAATCCGAGGCTATGTGTTTTCACGGGCCTCGGAGGGGGCCACCTGCGGGAACCAGCATAACCGTAGGGGGCGTAAGCATCGGCATCGAGCCCACGATGAAGTACCTTGGGCTCGTACTCGATAGCCGATGGGACTTCGGACCTCATCTCCGAAGTCTGGTCCCGAAACTGAGGGGGGCTGCGGCCGCGCTATCGCGGCTGATGCCCAACGTTAAGGGACCCAACGCCCCCACTAGGAGACTGTACCTGGGGATCGTGCGAAGCATGGCCCTATACGGGGCCCCCGTATGGGCGGAGACTCTGGCGGCCCGCAACGTGGCTGTTCTTAACAGTCCGTTAAAGGCGATGGCCGTCAGAGTCATCAGGGGGTATCGTACGATCTCCGTCGAGGCGGCATGTCTCCTAGCTGGGACCCCTCCATGGGACCTGGAAGCGAGAGCCCTTGCGCTGCTGTACCAGTGGCGCAAGGAGGTGCTGGAGCAGGGCCATAGGCCGGAGCCCCGAGAAATCAGGGCTCAGCGGTCCCTGCTCCGCCAGGAACTCATGGAGACATGGAGGGTGCGACTTGAGCACCCAAGGTGGGGGGAATCCACCATTGCGGCGGTGAGACCGATCATGAAGGAGTGGTTGGAGAGGGACCATGGGGACCTCTCCTACCGGATGTGCCAGATGGTTACCGGACACGGGTGTTTCGGTAAGTATCCGTGGCGCATCCACCGGGAGACAACGCCGCAGTGCCAGCACTGCGAGGATCCTGGCGAAGACACGGCGCTCCACACGTTGGTGGAGTGCCCTGCGTGGGCGAGTCAACGCCGGGATCTCGTTGCGGTCCTGGGCGTGGACGTTCTCTCGTTGGAGACCATGGTGAGGGCCGTGGTCTCCGACGGGAGCAAGTGGCACGCCGCCGCCTCTTTCTGCGAGCAGGTAATGCGCGCGAAAGAGACGGCGGAGAGGGAGCGGGAGAGAACCCTGCCCCCCGAGTTTCGCAGTCTGCGGCGAGGACGCCGCAGACTCATCTACGCCCGGGACTACCGACCTCCATGATCGGGGCCTGAGGACGGCAGTTGGCCGACTCGCCGTCCTTACAGAAGCAGGCCGTGGCGGAGGCGTGTCGTGTGTGCCCCTACACACGCCTGCCAACTCACCGAAGCGGGATAAAACCCGACCCCACCAGGCGAGGCCGCGGTGGCGGCCAAAGTCCGCCGGCAACCCTGGGGTTATCCTTTCGAGGGCTTACCCGGGGTGCCCGGCAACGGACACTTGGGGAGGACACCGTGCGGTTTTAGTCGAGACACGACATAACCACCCCCGCTGGCCAGCGGGGGGGTATCCGAAGGGATTTCCGCACGTAAAAAAAAAAAAAAAAAAAAAAAACATACTTGTATTAGCTTCGTTTGTATGACGTATGTAACGGAATATTTAAACTCATTTTTGATCACTTCATTACATTCATTCCATTACATTACATTACATTACATTTCACATTTATTCCTTGTCAATTATATTTTAATTTCTCTTTTTCTTTGGGTCTCATCCAAGTACCAATCCATAAGTTGGTTTTTGTAACTATTATAAACTGCAGTGTATTTACTAACTTTTAAACTTTCGCGTTCCATGATATAATAATTATATTTACGGGGATTAATTTAGATAAGATTTTAAATAAGTGATCGCGTTAATCCCCGTAAATATAATTATTATATGCAGTGTATTTAATTTGTATTTAAATTGTATACCATGTTATGGTATTCTTTATTTACTTTTTATTTAACATACTTGTATTAGCTTCGTATGTATGTATAACCGAATAATTAAACTTGATTTTTGATCACTTCATTACATTCATTCCTTGTCAATTATATTTTAATTTCTCTTTTTCTTTGGGTCTCATCCAATTACCAATCCCTTAGTTAGTTTTTGTAACTTTTATAAATTGCAGTGTATTTAATTTTAATTTTAATTGTAGTTATTTAAGTGAGTTCGGCATCAAGCCCCAAATGAAATATTTGGGGCTCGTGCTCGACGGCCGATGGGACTTCGGAGAGCACATCCGAAGTCTGGCCCCCAAACTGAAGGGCACAGCTCTCGCTCTGGCGCGGCTGCTGCCCAACATGAAGGGGCCCGATGACTCCTGCAGGAGACTCTACGCGGGGATCGTGCGGTCCATGGCCTTGTATGGGTGCCCAATATGGGCGGAGGCCCTGAAGGCCGGAAGTGTGCGGATGCTGCGCGTTCCGCAGCGAGTGATGGCCATCAGGGTCATCCGCGGGTACCGCACGATCTCCTTCGAGGCGGCGAGTCTCCTTGCCGGAACTCCGCCATGGGACCTGGAGGCGAGAGCCCTTTCGCAACTGTACCAGTGGCGAAAGGAGGCGCGGGAGCAGGGACTGAACCCCGAGCATCGAGAAATCGAGGCCATGCAGTCCCAGCTCCGCCAGGCCATCGTGGTGGAGTGGAAGGAACGACTTGGGCGACCAAGCGCAGGGCACGCCGCAATAGCGGCGGTAAGGCCCATCATGGAGGATTGGCTAGAGAGGCGACAAGGAAGCCTCTCGTACCGACTGACGCAGGTGATCTCCGGGAAGGGGTGCTTCGGAGACCACCTGCATCGGATCAGGAAGGAGCCAACGCCTGAGTGTCATCACTGTGACGCGAGCGAGGACTCAGGGCTGCACACGCTGGCGGACTGCCCGGCGTGGGAGGTGCCGAGGCGTGACCTCGTGGCAGCCATCGGGGTGGGAGTCCTCTCGCTCGGCAGCATGATTGCGGCAATGGTGCGGAGCGCGAGCGCGTGGGCCGCCGCCACCTCCTTCTGCGAGCATGTGATGCTCGCGAAGGAGATGGCGGAGCGAGCCCGGGAGAGGTTCAGAACCCTCCCGGCCCGCCGAGCCCGCAACACGCTCGCCTCGCGTCGCAGGTGACTCAGGCGCCGGAGGTCGCTTAACGACCTCCGTCCTCCATGAGCGCAGGCCTGGGGGTGGCAGGTGAGGCCGCCTGTCACCCCAGCAGAAGCAGGCCGGGACGGTGGGGCGACTAGCGCCCCTCCCCCAAACCGGGGCAAGACGGGGACACCGTGGTTCCCAAACCCGAGGGGGCCATCTCGAAACCGGAGATGGCCCAGGGTCAGTCGGGGTGCGAGGGATATGCTCTATGGGCAACCTTACACCCCGGCGTCTGCAGACCCGAGACGGCGTGCGGTTTTAGTCGGTTCGAGCCCGACATAACCGCCCCCGTTGGCCGGCGGGGGGGTATCCGAGGGGATTTCCGCACGAAAAAAAAAAAAAAAAAAGTTATTTAAGTGAGTGTTAACTCTAAATGCAGTGAAGCATAGATCTCATTATAAGCAAACTCAATAATAAACTTCCATTGTCGTAAAAAATGCATAAACTCACTCTTTTTAAAGAATACAAATTCTATTGAAAGTCTATCTCTTCAAAAGATTTCTGAATTCCATAGACGAACTTATAGAGAACAAATTGACATTCTAAAATATTCATTTTTCTTATGGATTAAATATAAATATTCTACGACATTCTACAAGCGCTTTCTAGACCCAAAGTAAGCATAGTTTAACTAGCTTGTGTATGGGTTCCAGAATGCGGATGAACATACTTTTGAAGTGAAACTTCTTTAGAATCGTTGTGATTTCAAACTCGATAAAACGAAATGAAACGAAAAAATAAGTCCATAGTGTTTTTTAATATACATAACTTCATATGTATGTAAAAAAAAGGCAAAAAAAAAGAAAGGGTAAAAAGGGGAAAAGTGGCAAACGTATATTTCTTTTTTGTAAATACATACATATTATACAGAGAAACACCCAGACCAATTTACATATAGACATATTCATGAATACAAAAAATTGCACTGAGCGGGAATCGAACCCGCGCCCCCTGTCGTAACAGTCAAATGCACTACCGCTACGCCACAGAGGCCGGTCTTAACATTGAGACTTCGTCTAGTATACGCAATTAATATTAGAGTCAATGGGTTATTTACCATGTGTTTGATTGAGTGTCCAATAGTTCGATACAGTTGCAAGCCCCATGATCACGGAGGAACTGAAGTACAAGCCGTTAACGGTGAACGAGTTTAAGAGGAAATACAACGATCTACCCTCTTTCGTAATCTCCAAACAACACATAGTAAATATCCCGTTGACTCTAAATACTAATGGTATTAACATAACATAACATATAACATAAACTCACGCCTATATCCCCGAAGGGGTAGGCAGAGGTGCTAGCACCCACGTTTCGCCAGTTTATGTTTTAGGTCCCAATGCCATTGCCTAGGCGAGCCTATTGCCATTAACCGGGCACTTATAAACCTGCGATAAATACACACATAACTTCGAAAAGCATCGAAAAGTCATTGGTGTGTGCCATGGTAATACCTGGGATCGAACCCGAGACCTCGTCTCAGCAGTCCTTTACCCATACCACTAGGCTACCGCGGCGTTTGGTATTAACCATGATAGTTTAAATCCCTGTGGAGGAACAGGGGTGTGATGTTCCTCCAACACAAAGGGAGGATCCTTCGACCAGGCAAGGTGATCACGCCTGGCGGTCCTCGGCCCGACGACGGTTGTCGTTGGGATTTTGTATATATGTTATACCAGCGCGCGAAATTCACTTTCGTGATTCAGGATCGGTAGTGACGTAGTAGTCTCGAAGTAGTTCAACTTGTTGTCGCTAGATGGTGCTGGGTATATGTAGTATCGCCACATACCTATATGGTATACCTACATAATCATCATTAACCAAGCGCTGATCTCAGTTGCACTCTAAGCTTGCCCTTTGGAGTCCACTCTTCACTTCTTCATAATTTGGTTTACTTGGCTTTTACGGGAGTGACTGCCATCTGATCCCCAAACTCGATAGGTAAGTAGAAGCTTTAGATGCAACCGGGACTAACGCTGTGATGTGTGATGATGAGGATGAAGCTTCAGGAGAAAGATGGTGGCCCAAGAAGAGGATGTGATACAGCTAGGGTGAACAAGTTTTTTTTTTTTACTTGTGGAAACCCCCACGGGAATCACCCCATCGGTGCCGACGATGGGGTTAACAAGTATTACATAAAACATTACAAGAGATAACTTTACCGTGGTTGAAATAGTTATCGAGTAAGTTCTTAAATAATAATATTTTTATATTTAGGCACTAGGAGCGCGAGAGTGTACATGAGTGTTTGTGTGTGAGTTTGTGTGTGAGTTTGTATGTGAGTGTGTGTGTGTGAGTTTGTGTGTGAGTATGTGTGTGAGTTTGTGTGTGAGTGTGTATGTGAGTGTGTGTGTGAGTTTGTGTGTGAGTATGTGTGTGAGTGGGTGTGCGTGTGCTGATGTAAGTGTGGTTGCATTTGTGTGTATTTCTATTCAACATGCAAATGCAATAATCATTTCTTAGCCTATTACGTACTCCTTACTCAAGAGTAATACATAAATCACGGTAGTTACCATGAAGTTGGCCGGGTACTTATTTACTTCTTTAGTAGTATAAAACTTTCAATTGGCCGTCACTTATCATTTATATATCATTGTCTCAAATAGCTGTTAGTTTTGTTTATTTTAAAATCTATAATTATACTAATCTATACTGATATTATAAAGCTGAATATTCTTTTTTGTTTGAACGCGCTAACTACGATACTAATACGCCGGAACTACTGGCTCGAATTGAAAAATTCTTATAGCCTATTTATCGAGGAAGGCTATAGCCTATATATCATCACGCTAATATCCAGGGGGGCGGAGCAATAAACATATATGTCAACAAATCTGGCAAATTTCCAAATATTATTATAAAACTAAAGATGCGAAACCGCGGGACACTGCTAATAAATAAATAAAATGGTATTAGTTTGATGCTATGACTCATAGGGCATTGGAGTCAAATTATTAACTAAAATCTGTTTTTAATAGTTACCCATACTAATATTATCATCGGGGTGGGAGTCCTCTCGCTCGGCAGCATGATTGCGGCAATGGTGCGGAGCGTAAGCGCGTGGGCCACCGCAACCTCCTTCTGCGAGCATGTAATGCTCGCGAAGGAGATGGCGGAGCGCGCCCGGGAGAGGTTTAGTCTCTCCCGGCTCGCCGAGCCCGCAATATGCTCGCCGCGCGTCGCGGGTGACTCAGGTGCTGGAGGTCGCATAATGACCTCCGTCCTCCATGAGCGCAGGCCCGGGGGTGGCCGCATGATAAAAAAATAAGGTACTAATATTATAAAGTGAGGTGTGAGGTTCACGGACGTAATCTCCAAAGATTACGTCCTTCAACCTCACACCGTAAATTAAAGTAAAATTAAAGTAAAATTGGTACTGTAGATCCAGATCTACAGTACCAATTTTGAAAATTATTTAACCAATAGTAAGACACATTATTTGTGAGTGTCATAGGCTATATATCATCATGCTACTACCTAAGGTAGTGCAGCAGTGATTATAAAAGTCAACAAATCCGGAACCTTTTCAAACTAATAAATTACGGGCATTTATGGGTTGAAGGGATGTAACGTGTGTTTGAAATACGCCACTGGCGAAGCCGGGGAGGGCCAGCTATGGTTGGAATAAAATGCCTACACAAAGTTCACTCTCACTTTTTTTTTTAAACCAGTCAAAACACTATTTATATTGTTAGAGCGAATGACACAACAAGTATATGAGGCAGATGTAAGTGGGCAGGCGCTTGCCTCGCTTGGGGTCGACCTCACAGGACATACACTGATTAAATTAATGAGGTATTGAAAAAAGGGCAGGTCAAAAGCACTCGAAACCGGCGGTCTTGTATGAAAGGTTTAATGACAGTGAAGGAAGCTCGTGAAGTGTGTAAGGACAGAAGCAGATGGCGGGCTGTTGTCTCTGCCTACCCCGGAGGAAAAAAGGCGTGAGTATATGTATGTATGTGTATGTACTATAAGAGTAGAATATCCGATGTCATATTCAAGTGTGTACGGTTAAAGTGGAACTGGACAATAACACAACAAATGGTAAAATATTTTTCTATTCAGCTTAAACCACAGACCAAAAATGCTGGCGCTATTTCTATTTACGATATAAAAGCTCCTGCAGATATCTCTCCGTGTACGCGGAACCATTAACATATCAATATGCCACTGAACTCATACGTGTTGCTGGGTAAGGCGTGAAACATAAGTGGGAAGCGGATTGTAGCGGCAATGTGCGCGTCAGCAAAAATCACATTGTATTATATTAGGTAGTTACATATGAAATTGCCGTTTTTCTTGAAGAAATTGGAGGAAACCCAATTTTCAGTACTAACATTTTTGCATTTTTTAAAGTGAAACTTTTATTACATCGTCTTAAACTTTTTCGCCTGTGTGTTGCAGGTCGCGTGACGGTCGGCCGCAGAATAGGGATAAAGTGATCGTCATAGCAGCCAAGGCCAATATGGCGGCTCCTATAGTTCGCAGCAGCTGACCGTGTAATGTATGAATGTACTACGTGAGTTCGACAAATGGAAGTTCGATTAACGATTGTGTGACAAAACTGTACTGCGACTCACCATAGTTCGAATGCACGCTAGTGCGACACACTGTATGTCGACATTACTCAAGTGCGACAATCGTTTGTGTTGTACTAGATGGCGTTAAAAGTCACAGAACATATTTTTTTGCAAATGTAAAGGGGGTTTTCATTATTTTTTTCAAGTTATTTCTGTTATTTATCTGGTCACAGTTCTAATCTAACCTAACCCTGCCGATTTCAGTGATGTAAGAAAACCACTAAGAGTATGTAAATTCATATTAAATCAAATCAAACCATTGTTGTTACTCCTACGGTAATGCGACAATGATTTGTCGCACTACCGTAGTGTCGAAATACTGTCGCACAATCGTTTGTCGCACTAGAGTAATGTCGACCTACAGTGTGTATCACTAGCGTGCATTTGAACTATGGTGAGTCGCAGTACAGTTTTGTCACACAATCGTTAATCTCACTTCCATTTGTTGAACTCACGTAGTACACCCGTAGTGTATAGACTATTACTCATTTGTGCCAGTGCTCCACGCTATTTTGTTTGTTATTGTCAGTGTTTAATGTAAATGTTGTTTGTCAGTGTTTAATGTAAATGTTGTTTGTCAGTGTTTAATGTAAATGTTGTTATTTATTAAGTATAAAATTAAGATTAATAAAGCGATTTTTATACCCTTAATGGAATATTATTCCAAAAATTTTTAGTTAAATGTCTATAATGTGAAAAAATGTTTCACTTTACCGTGGTTTTTTTAGGAATGACAAATCCAAATTTTATGATTTTTTTTTGTGTATGAATGAGACAACATTAAGCTAACAAACAGCAACTTTTATTACATTTTAGAAAAGTGACAGCTGTTAAGTAATGCGAAATTTATCATCAAAATGGATAGCATTTAGGAAGTACTGTTTTTGAAGATCGAATTAATTTATCAAGCGGCCAATAAAAACAAAATTTAATACAGAGTTGTAAAATCTTGAAATCAACTTTCAAACAAAATATAGATAATGGAAATAGCTATTAAATTACAGGAATAACGAACTCATAAATTTGTAAGAAAATTTCGGTAATTTCATAGGTAAAGACCTATTTTATATTGCAGTCAGTTCTCGAACTAGATCAACTCAGGTCGCATACTTACGAAGTAAGGTTATATTGTAACTAATGTTAAGGACCACATGTCGTAATATCTAATTAAAATATTGTGAAACGTGTAATAAAACAACCAGTGCAGAATACTTCCTTTATGTCATATCTTCCCAAGATGGAACAAGGACTTCTACACGGATTATTCCGCGTTTGTTTTTTTTTATAGAAGACAAATAAGCACTGAAATTATCATCTTACCCTTAGTCCCGGTCGCATCACACATACCCCGAAGTGGTAGGCAGAGGTGTATTACACACTCACAATTCGCCAGTTATGTTTAGGTCCCAATGTAATAGGGGGTGAGCCTATTGCCATCGACCGTGCACATTACTAAGCGAGCGAAAATCAACATTTTTAATACACACATAACTACGAAAAGTCAGAGATATCTGCTCGGGGCGACTGGGGATCAAAATCGAGAGCTCGTCTCAGCAGTCCGTTACGTACACTACTGAGCTATCGCTGGTTACGCCGATTATCATACGTCATAATCATAGTATGTTCGGTTGGATATCAGCGCTAGATAGCTGTCTAGCAAATGCTGAACATGATCCTTATCGGCTGACACGTAAAGCACACAAATAAAAAATTATATGTATGCATTTAACTATTAATACTACTTTCTTTACTCGACTGCCAAGAAGGGCTGCCATTTGCAAATCATAAACTGGAAAGAATTATTGGTTCCCGCCTGCTATTAAACTTGTTTCGGTCCACTCTCCACATTTCCATTATTTATTTTGGTTTTTTCGGAGTGAAAGCCAGTTCTGAGACTTCGAGAAAAAAGCATGCGCCGGAGTCTCGTCCGTCAATCAGTAGCCGTACTGCTCTCAGATGAGTTTGACTTTGGCTCCAAAGATTAAATGAGATAAGACTACATCAAATCAGGCTGTTTATAGTGGGACACCTCGAATTGAGGTATATTTGGGTTGTTTAAACGAGTCACATCAAAAACATCGTATATTTTTCAGCTTTTTAATGTATAATAAATGATTTATCATAATCGCCTACCGTATGTAACTTACACCATGCAACACAGAGATCTGCATTTGACGGTAGACCTGTATTTAGCATATTAGGCACGGATTTACACTTCCGAATTAAACAGGAATAATTCTCTGAGCTCTCCAGAGTTATAATCCTTTTGGCTCTGACCGTCTTTGTGGTTACCTATTCATGTTTAAGTTTTATTTGAATGTGAATTTTAGTGTCTAAAAAATGAGATTCAATTTACAATGAAAGGGTTTATAGGAGTTTTTTTTTTAATGCCACGTCACAATTGGCACAAAGATATTAAAATTCTGAAGCAATTGATATGCTAACTTTTCCTATAGATTTAATTTCGACTAATTAAACTTCCAGGACGGAACTTGATCCTGCGTCCAGTCGCATACCTCGAATTAAATTTGTATAATAATATTCATAATTAAAAAATTATCCAAACAAAAAAATTTATGGTACCAATTTTTTTGTTTGGATAAATTTTTAATGATAAATTTCGGTATAAATATTTTTATTTTATATTAAAAAAGTGGTTGTGTGTAGTCTTCTTCGGAGACTTTACGCCTGCTGATTGACGGTTGAAGCTCCGCCGCAGGGTTTCCTTTTAGGATTGGGAGGTCAGTCGGCAATCACTCTCAAAAAAGCCAAAACAAACCAAAATAAGAAATAGGAGAGTTGATTGAAAAGTTGGTCTCCAAAATGCAAGGAATTTGTTTTTTTAAAAGGATATTAGTAACCGAAATTACTAATATTCCCCATAACTCTTCCAGCTAAGCTAAATTGCTTGTGTAAGGAGTGGGATCACGTCGGTAGTTTAATAGCCCGGATTCGAACTTGGGACCTCTCGATCCTCGGCCGACTCCTACCGACGATTGGCAGGGATGAAGAAACGACTGTAAAAATAGTGACAAATATGAATTCATCATCAGCTACCTGCCTTTGTCCCAATTATCTGGGGTCGGTGCAACATGTACTTGGTTGACGGTAATAGGCTCAGCTCATATTAAGACATCGAAACAGAAAACATATTTGGCAAAATGTAAGTGTTAATACATCCCTGCCTGCTCCTATCGAGGAAATGCATGAATGAATGAAATGCACCGAATGATTTTATTCTATAACTAGCTGCTGCTCGCGGCATCGCCCGCATGGAATACTGATCCCGTTCCCGCAACCCATGAGAACCTATTCCCGGGATATATATATATTTTTTATAGAACAGGCTAATTAACAACTTAATTTAGTTCAAATTAGCCATTAGCAATTTAGAAAGCCGCGGTAGCCTAGTGGTATGGGTAATGGACTGCTGAGACGAGGTCTCGGGTTCGATCCCAGGTTTTACCATGGCACACTACAATGACTTTTCGAAGTTATGTGTGTATTTATCGCAGGTTTATAAGTGCCCGGTTAATGGCAATAGGCTCGCCACCGATTACATTGGGACCTAAACGTATATACGTACATATAACTTAATTTCCGTGCATTAAAGTAACCAATAATTGAAATGGAGAATATTACCTATTTATTTACAAGCTTCTATAATCTAATAAAACTGAACTATTAACTAAATATTTACAAAATCTCTTAAACCTAACTAACTTACTTTTTTGATGCCATCATAACGTTGAATATATTGAACGCACCGTATTACCTGCGCATGCGCTGATCAAAACAAAAATACGTCATCGCTGCGCCGGCGAACCGGCTAGCTGCAACAGTCGTTGAGTGAGTCAACAATCGCACTTGCCAGTCATTCGCTCACCCGATACAAGTCGAGTCAAAAGTACGGCCATTTTATCAATAAATCGGTCTCTAATACGCGGACGAAAAATATAAATTGTCCATCACGTAACCGTTTTTTTTAAAATTCAGTTATTGCCGTCACTGCTCGTTCTTAAAAGTTTAAACCATAATAAGTGTTTTATCAATCCCCAGATTGGGTAAGTGGTGCATTTTTTTTATAATGATAGGCAGATTGTGCATTAACGTAGTTTCTTTTAAGCTTGGGTTTTATTTTGCATAATTATTTCTATTAGTATAGTTTTTTCATAGTTACCATGTATTTAATCCTATTCATAACATCTAATAGCTATTGAAATGGTATTCTATGCAATTAGCTAAATCATTAAGTTTCTTTTCTTAGTAGTATATTTTCACCCTCACAATTTAATATATAATTTTCTGTGTTCATTAATTTTTTTATCACGCAATCTTAATTGTAATCTCCGCTTCTGATTGTGAACATCCACGGCATCATTACTACTTTCCTAGTGCTTTCATCCTGTTGCTGCTGTGGGTGCTCACGGAAGCATCTGGACAGCCCTTAACGCTTTTTTTAATGGTGCGTTCCAGGGTCCAAATTTGGGGTTAATAACGTCCATCACACTTTGCTTCCGGCCGGACTCTAAGCGAAAGCCCCGTGTGACAACCCTGCACCTGGTCTTCACGGCGAGTGCTCACCTACATCTGCGGCCGCCAACCAGGATAGTACGGGACCAGGAAGGATTAATGGAACCAGTGTACCATTGTGTATGAGGCTCGAGCACCATTATAAGCCCCTCTGGCTGAGCCGGCTATCTTGCCACTTTATTAAATTTGTGCACGGTCATTGATTTTTTTTTATCACTACCCGTTACCTCCCAGGTAGTTAGGAGGTTGGGAGGTAGTGACGGTACCCGTGACAAACATAAACTAGCGAAGTGTGGGTGCTTAGCACCTCTGCCTACCCCTTCGGGGATATAGGCGTGAGTTTATGTTATGTTATGTTTAGTTCAATAAATATTACCAAATTGCTATTTACAAGCCTCCTCATATAGGTAAAAGAAAAAGAATATCGATAAAAAATTAGGTATTTGAGTAATTACTAAAAAGTAGTCTTTGTAATAGTCCAGACTATAAAGTATCTCTTTACTAAATTTTAGCTAGATACGTTCAGCCGTGAGAGTATGGTTTAGTTACAAACATACAAACATCTTATTAAAATTTCAAAAGTAACGTAACAACTAAATTCAACGTTCAGTCTCTTACTAGAAAACTACTAAACAATGTTTAGCTTTTTTTATTTTGTTAAACATACTTTAATTTATTTGATAATTAAAATCAATTTTTGAAATAAATGATTCAAGAATAAAAGAGAGAACAGATCATTTTCGTTATTCTAATGCTGGTACACACCAACCAAAAGGGAGCTGATGAATACTATTCGCAAAAATAACAAATCCCTTTTACTTGCTACCACCGGCACCGTGACATCCACAATGGTTTAATTCACGTTCGTCCGTTATCCATTACATAATAATGTGTAAGAGGGATTGGAAAAAAAAATGGAAAAGGAAAAGAAGAGACCACGACGCTCTATATACGCTCTATATATGCACGATGCAATATAAAGACACTACTTAACTAACACGACATATATACTAATTCAAATTCCATGGTCACGGATTCCAAGGTCACGGGTTTGCTCCACGCGTAGTGCAAGTGCAGTGGGAACGACAGCAATCTGAACTTTCAACCTCGACATGAAAACTTACGCCAGAGCCTTGATCATTGATCAACAAACTTACGATTGATTACTAGTATGATTATTTTAAAACTAATTATTATCTACATGGCAATGAGTAAGATGTGCTAAAATATTTATTTATAGTTCACCTTCGCTTGCTGGTGTGTACCAGGCATAAAACGCGCCCGTTCACTATTATTGGCAGTAAGAGCCATGTAGCACTTGAAAACAGTCCCAGTGTGTATTTTCTAGATAAAAGTCTTAACATCTGTCCCGAGCGAAGTAATATTGTTACGGAAATGGTATTTTCTTTACATTTTTTTTTTTATCGTGCGGAAATCCCTTCGGATACCCCCCCGCGTGCCAGCGGGGGCGGTTATGTCGGGCTTGAACCGACTAAAACCGCACGCCATCTCGGGTCTACAGACGCCGGGGTGTAAGGTTGCCCATAGAGCATATCCCTCGCACCCCGACTGACCCTGGGCCATCTCCGGTTTCGAGATGGCCCCCTCGGGTTTGGGAACCACGGTGTCCCCGTCTTGCCCCGGTTTGGGGGAGGGGCGCTAGTCGCCCCACCGTCCCGGCCTGCTTCTGCTGGGGTGACAGGTGGCCTCACCCGCTACCCCCAGGCCTGCGCTCATGGAGGACGGAGGTCGTTAAGCGCCCTCCGGCGCCTGAGTTGCCTGCGACGCGCGGCGAGCAAGTTGCGGGCTCGGCGGACCGGGAGAGTTCTAAGTCTCTCCCGGGCGCGCTTCGCCACCTCCTTCGCGAGCATTACATGCTCGCAGAAGGAGGCGGCGGCGGCCCACGCGCTCGCGCTCCGCACCATTGCCGCAATCATGCTGCCGAGCGAGAGGACTCCCACCCCGATGGCTGCCACGAGGTCACGCCTCGGCGCCTCCCACGCCGGCAGTCCGCCAGCGTGTGCAGCCCTGAGTCCTCGCTCGCGTCGCAGTGATGACACTCAGGCGTTGTCTCCTTCCTGATCCGATGCAGGTGGTCCCCGAAGCACCCCTTCCCGGAGATCACCTGCGTCAGTCGGTAGGAGAGGCTTCCGTGTCGCCTCTCCAGCCAATCCTCCATGATGGGCCTTACCGCCGCTATTGCGGCGTGCCCTGCGCTTGGAGTATTTTCTTTACCTAAACTCTTAAGCAAAATGAGTTTTCTTAAAAATTAGAACCTTTTATGCAACTAGAGTTGTAAACATTTACATTTCCTTAACATTCACACAGTCAGATCATCACTTCGGGTATTTAGTCGTTTCGGACCGCGAGCGGTTCGAACTGTGGTGTGAATTGCCCATGAGCTTCTTTTGAATGTGTCCTGACGCACCGTGGTACGAATCACCCAAGAACTTTTTGCAATGGGTTAATTCGGACAACAATGATGGGAAACAGTATTCTCTTTTTAGGGTTCCGTTGCCGAATGGCAAAAAACGGAACCCTTATAAATTCATCATGTCTGTCTGTCTGTCCGTCCGTATGTCACGGCCACTTTTTTCCGAAACTAAAAGAACTGTGCTGTTGAAACTTGGTAAGTAGATGTATTCTGTGAACCGCATTAAGATTTTCACACAAAAATAGAAAAATACATTAAATTTTGGGGGCTCCCATACTTAGAACTGAATCTCAAAATTATTTTTTTCATCAAACCCATTCGTGTATGGTATCTATGGATAGGTCTTCAAAAATGATATTGAGGTTTCTAATATTATTTTTTTATAAACTGAATAGTTTGCAAGAGATACACTTCCAAAATGGTAAAATGAGTCCCCCCCTCCATGTAACTTTCAAAATAAGAGAATGATAAAACTAAAAAAAAATATATGATGTACATTACCATGTAAACTTCCACCGAAAATTGGTTTGAACGAGATCTAGTTAGCAGTTTTTCACTTACTGCGTATAATAAGTCATATGATTTGACTGAAAACTGTATCCCAAAATACAGGCGCCAGCCTAGTTTGGGAACCAGTATCAGAAACATTTGTAACTCTCACTACAACATAGTATAAGACACTGATTGTATAATAAGAAAAAAAGAAACTAGCTGTCTGTGAGACCAATAAAACATTATTGAGCTGCGAGCGAAGCTCTTATACGCTGCATAGCCGTTTGTTGGTGGCTGCACTTCTCCGTAACCACTAGCGCGATCTTAACAACATTTACTACGGTGACAGTGTGGACACTGAGGAGTGTTTTGAAGCGAGATGGTTCATGTTCGATGTACCATTGAGGAATAATCACCGAAAAACAGTTTCACGAGCGCGCGACCTTAGCTAAGCGCGCGACCGTAGTAAGATGTCTTATTTTCAAGTAAGAACCCTGCTCGCTCAGCTCAATTTATTTCAGTCGCACCTAGCACTGAATTCCTAGTTATTATCATTAAAAGAGACCTAAAGAGCCACATAACCGCGTTGCGGTACCGCACCGCCAAATATCGGCAGTGCCAACCGCTTTTTCGCAGAATTTTGCGGTGTGCACCGCACCATACATTCTAGCATTATGACGTCACGACACTTGGTGATAACATGCTTGCAGTTTGCACTTTTCTGTATACATAAGGTGTCACCAAATTAGGTCTCTGAATTTGGTGAGATGACTTGGTATCGACAAAATATGTATTTGAAACAAAAAAAATATCGGGTAAAATAAAAAAATAAAAATTTCAAAGATATAAAAATATAAAATACCGGCGATAGCCCGGTGGCGTACGTAACGTACTGCTGAGACGAGGTCTCGAGTTCGATCCCCAGTCGCCCCGGGCACACACCTATGACTTTTCGTAGTTATGTGTGTATTAATAAATGTTAATTATCGCTCGCTTAACAATGTGCCCGGTAGATGGCAATAGGCTCGCCCCCTATTACATTTGGACCTTAACATAACTGGCGAATCGTGGGTGTGTAATACACCTCTGCCTACCCCTTCGGGGATACAGGCGTGAAGTTATGTTATGTTATGTTATGTTATAAAAATAAAAATAAAAAACCACCAGTGTGCATTGTAAATATCAAACAGTCCCTCTTGTAAAAGTGGACTCATCTGTCCACAAATTTTTTCTGGTAGGATCTTCCACTAACCACCTACAAAATCTTAAAATAAAACCTCAAAATCTGTGGTAAGGAGCTCTTGCACCCGCAGAAAGTGGTAGGCGTCCTTCTCCTCGCAGTATTCTCCAAGCGAATGTGTGGGAAATACCTAAATCGCAACCAGCGTCACATGTGCTCGTCGCGTCACGTGACTCTGGTCGCTGGTGGTGCTGTTTTTTATTTTTTTTTTTTTTTATATTTAGGACACGTCAATTTGACTTCACCTCGCCTGATGGTAAGCTGTAGGTAAAGTCCAAGAAAGAGGATCACCATTACATACACATACCATGTTAACAATGGTGGCACTCGGCTTGACGGCCTCATCAGAAGAGGATTGTCGTCGCAGCACCGCGTGACACCCATCGGTCCCACTAGTGCTGCGACCACAATCCCCCTGCCCGGCTATGCACTTGCTGACCCCTGAACGCAATAAAACCAAAATTTGATTACTATGGAGGGTTTTTCACAATCGTGCACGGTGGTACCAACCCGGCCGAATTTTGTGACAAATTTGTGTCATCAAATTTCTACCACCAATATTTTTATTTTACCCGATATTTTTTTTTGTTTCAAATACTTATTTTGTCAATACCAAGTCATCTCACCAAATTCAGAGACCTAATTTGGTGACACCTTATATACCTGAAAATATGAAAATATACTCATTTTAAAGAAATTAAAAAAAATCTTATACTCATTAAGCGTAGCGAGCCGAAGGCGAGCGAATCGTCTGTGGTTTCAAAGTTGCATTTCAAACAAATGATACTCCGAGACCGTTTGACCGATCTCGACCAAATTTGCCACGGTGATCAATTAGATATTACTGAGTGTCGTAATGTCGAATGTCCAGATCGGTCTTACCATCGAGGAATAATCACCGAAAAACCAAATCAATGGGAAAAGTCGACCGGTCACGTTGACCTATTGTTGGATAGGCAAATCTCGCTACGCTTAAGTTTGGGTTGATTGCGAAGCTGGTAACCGTCCTAGTTATAATGGAAACAAAAAAAAACATCTATTGTAATGCTTCGTATTTTCGAGATTTATAATTAAGAAATATTTTAGTGTATATTATTTTGTTTTTAGTTAATATGTTTTTTTTCCGTTTTATTATAGTCTTTAATTATAATTTGATGTTTAATGATGTAAAGGCTATGCCCCTTCCGCGAATGAGGTCTCAATTTAATGGGTCATAAGGTAGGTACATAAATGTGAACTAAAACTATACGGCGCCAACATGTATGTTGTAGAATAGTAGTTTATGCAACTGTCATATAAGAAGGGGTATTAAAACACGAGAGTCTGTTTATCGCATGGGGCGAAGCCGAATGAGATAATAGGTTGACTCGAGTATTTTTAATTTTATGTATATGCGTTTATAAAGTGCGTATGTATAGCATCGTCTTTGAATTCGTAATTCGAATTTTTCGATTTGAGTGTAGATAAAAATATTTTCAATCAGACTTATCGAGTAGGGTATCGAAATGAAGAGCTTTAAAAAGGTAAACATAAATATGTTGCACATTAAAAGGTGATTTAAAAAACATATAACTTATTATGTTTTAATGTAATTTGGAATGAGAAAAGATAAATTAAAGCATTTACGGAGCTTTTAACAAGCGGAGCGTCTGTAGTCCAGTTTTCGTTGAATTGTTGCAAGATTCGTTTCTCTTGTATGCTTAAAAAGCTGTAAATATAATTAAAACTTAAAAAACCCAACTGCTGCCAAAAAGACCGAATCGAGTTTGATAGCAGGCGGGACCCCTTAATTCTTTGCGGTTTATGATTTGTTGTACCTAATGTCATCTGTCTGACAGCTCCGAAGCGTATTGCCACTCATCAATAAATGGACTTTCGAGGTACCAAATGTTTGGTGTTGTACAACCAGGGTCTCAAATCTGATATTTTATTTTCAATAAACTAATGTCACTGTATAAATGCCATTTAAAATTAAACGTTATGAATATATAATTACAGTCTAAAAATAAATGAAGAGAGTTCATTATACATTTTCATTTACGCTACAAAATGCTTTATTTTTTATAGACCATAAAGTCTAAAATTTTTTTTTTTCATAGTGTCAGTGGAATGACAGTGGCTTATTTTGACACAAAAATAGCAGAAATTGAGCCCAGTCTAGTAGTATTCTAAGATAATGCTTTTATTCATCTTATTGCAATAGATTTAGCGAGTTGTTTTTTATGTAGAAACTGGCTGTGCCCTACGCCTTACACAGTTCTATTCGCGTCTTTCTGACTTCTTTTAGTTATTGCTCAACTCCTGACGGTCGTAGCACGAGGTCAAATAGCCTAATCTTTCCCAAGAATCGGGCTTTCAAACGAAAAAATATTTTTCATATCGCGCTGGCAGTTTTAGAGATTAGCGCGCTCAAACGAACAAACTCTTCTCTATTCTGAGTAAACAAACCTTCATTGTATGTGTGAAATGTTTTAATCTAAAGCAAAGGTTTTTGAGCCATATTCAAAGGGACCTAATGAAAGGAAAGGCCTTTTTAACATATACGCTTTAATTCAATTTTATGCTGATTACACAAATGAGCTTTATGTAAGTACGTAATATCAAGTCACATATTTTTTTTTGAATTACAGAATAATTTACAACCTTATCATTTTAATGATTGGGCTTATTTTACAATGATCGCTGAGATGAAGTTCTCGTAATTTGAAATTAGATTTCATCAACTTGTTTCAAAATTCAAATGAAGAATATTTAATTCATTAATAATTTTGAAATTGGAAATTGTTGAAATAATCATTTATGAATAACAAGTCGATGAAACCTACAAGATTAATAATAATTTATTAAATATTTAAATAATTTGAAAAATACTTTTTTTCTAAGATGTGGACATATTTTAGAATCGGTAAATAAATAATAACGCAAATTACATAAATAATCAAATTAAAATCAACCTTAAATAGTGTGATTCCACATCTTTTTAATAATTTCAAACTGACGATTATTATCAAAGTTTTAACATTCACTTGTTTAATTAGTAATTAATTTAATTATCTTATTTATATTGACAATATGTTTTGAACATTCGATTAGCACTTACCACTAATGATCAAGCTCATATTTTTATTTAAATCAATATAAATGAGTAACGAGACAAAATATTGCTTTACACAAGAGGCCTCCATAATTAATGCAGTGAAAATGAGAACAATGAATATTTTTTTTATTATTTGTACAAAAAGTAAGTCAATAGCAACACAATGCCTCAACGATGATTTAAATACTTTTAAACGACATAAGACAATCAAACTGTTCTTAACATTAAAGAGTTCGTTTTTATTATGTTATACTAATTTGGCAATATTTAAAGTGATATTTTAATCTCAAAATGGCGTAAACGTATAAGGCACGGTTTTAATATTTTACTAAATTTACTTAAATGTAGAAGGACGTTAACCCAGCTAATTGCTATTACCTACATGGTTTTAATTAGTCGCGAAAAAATGTTTAATTTTGGCACTTTTTCAGTTCATAAATCCAAAATCAATGTAATATTAATTTAAGACACGAAATATATTTTTTATCCATTGATATGTCTTAATAATTGGATTTTAAAACAAGGAAAATGTTAAGGTAAAAAGTAAAAATAAAACAAAAATAATAATTATTAGCTTTTTTATTTTTATTCGAAATGTAACAATATTTTTTTTTTGTAAATATAAAATCGTATTTTGTCATTGGATGGATTATCAAAATTGGGAAACCAATAAAAATAAATTGACAATCAGTTGAAATTTCAGAAATCATTGTAATTGTTACAAATTCGATGTAAAGAAAAATATATTTAAAAATAATTAAGTATTATAATAACTTAAAATATAAAATTAATAAAACTTTGGCATGTGTATTATGACCGATTAAATTTTGTGGCTGAAAATGCTATTAATGTTAAAAAAATACAATTAGGTACACATATTATTTACATAGAATCAAGATGGACACAAATTATAATTAATTGAACTTATTTTTATTGTCAGTTCGCGCTTTGAGTATTATTATTTCTTATTTACATTATAAAATGCAGAGAAACAGTAACTTACTAGTAAACATTTACAAAATAATAAGAAATACTGTAAATATGCATGTTTACAGATCTTAATAATTTTTGTAAAAAAGTTACATTTTACAGTTCTACATTTGACAGTCATTCAATATTTGACACATTTTTTATGGGGTTGTTTCGTTAGTAGATAATATGTGATTAGGTCAAAATCAACGTAACTTAAGAGAAAACCTTCTAAACATGAAACTAAAAATTTCAATTAAAAGAAAAATCTACAAAAATTCAAATTAACACCAAAATTCGTCAGGAACAACTTTTTAAGTTTCAAACCACTTCATCAACAATAAAAATGTATGTCAACATTATCTAGAGAAATTTTTAATCAAAAACGACAACAGGACAAAATTCAAAATTTTTCCCGATTAATAATTAGTTTGATTTATCAAAAACCCTATTTTAACAATAATAATTATTTTCAAAACTTAATTACGAGAGATCTTTTTATGGAATCAATAAAATTTGGATTCGCATATAAAGTCACTAGTTCGACAATTTGTTGCTTAAAATAAACATTTCTAATAATTTAATATAGACATACATAATTGTATGGTAGTAAAATTACTAAAGTTGATTCAAGTTGCGAGACCAAGAAAAAGTTTTTTTGAATCAGACCGGTGAATCTAGCTCTTCATAAATTACAAAAAATCAACTGTATCAAAGAGCTCCCCAAACTGTAAAAATTACAAACTGTCGAACGATACCAGATCCAGCCTTTAAACGAAATTAAAATTGAATAAAATCGTAACTTTATCATCTAAAATGTATTACCTAAAAATGATTTCACAATTGGATATTAAAAATCATATTTTTTGTTCGCCTATGTCGTTTGGACGTTATATTGATAAGTCAGTCGAACATTGTCTTACAACCTGACTAGCCCAAGTGTTACTTTAGGCTTACTGTCATGCCTATCTACCAATGGACACTAATCGTTTGAGAGTTCGTTTATGTATCACATTCAATTATTATTATTCTATCTACAATTTTATCTAGTCCATTTTATTTACACCGTTCACTTTACATATGTCCACTTTAGGTACCTGTTTACATTCATAGCCGACTTTACAGTTTAACAATGTCACTTTCACTTTACACTTATTCACGCCACTTTACACTTATTTTAGTCACTTTACAATTATTTTAGTCACTTTACAGTTTTATATTATTTTAGACTACATGCGTCTCACTTCTCTTATTATAGGATTCGTCAATAGTAACATTTTGTTTCTTGTTTTCTTTTTTAATGGTCCCATATTGTGGGACATCCGAAGTGAGATTCTGTACAGTCAGAATCTGATTTGAGTTTTGTGGTGTGCTCGAAGAAATTGGGCTACCATACTGACTGCCGTATTTGTGTCGAGACGGGTCCTTTAGTATGGACTGTGGCTGTTTGGGTGTCGGCGTCTGTGCGAGGTGCTGAAACAAAAAAACCAGATTAGAAATATGGTACAGATATTTTTCAGTTGCAGACCTAATCTAGCCATAGAAATGTTTTTTTTTAATAATGTGCTAGCTGTTGCCTGCGCCTCTGCCCGCGTCTGCTGACCCCCTTAGATTCTCCTTAGGCATAACCGAGAAGAACAGGTTTAATGAGTTTTTTTTTATGGTCACCTCATTATGACTTCACCTCGTCTGATGGTAAGCCAAAGCCAAAGTCTCGGAAATGGGGGTCTTCTTTACAGATACCTATAATGCAACAATGGTGGCTCGCAGCTAGACGGCCTCATCAGATGCTTTTTCACGCCCCGCTTAGAGGACCCGGGACTATGGGAAGAAGGGATAGTAAAACACCTTTTATTATAAACGCGAAAGTAACTTTATCTGTTTGACTGTCTGTTACATTTCACCCCAAGACCGCTGAACCAATTTCAAATTTGGCAATAAAAATAGCTTATTACTTGAAGATCATACGATAGTTTTTGTTTCGTAAAATATTAATTTACCACGGAGAGTTGCACCCAAACAGTACATCGGCTACCAGCTAGTATAAAACATCTTTTTTTTTTCATTGACCGAAATTACTAATACCCCCCCTAACCCCTCCAGCTAAGCTAAATTGCTTGTGTTAGGAGTGGGTTCACGTCCGTAGTGTAATGGCCAGGATTCGAACCCGAGACCTCTCGATCGTAAGGTTGACTCCTTAACCATTAAGCTACCGACGCTTCCAGAAAATAAGTCCATTTAATCCATTAAAGTTCATGTTATTTCTAAAGGTATAATTAGTGTTGAAAGGTCTTTGAATATACAACAAAATTTATAATACAGATTTTGGCCAATTGTGTTAAATCCTAAAAGTTTAGGCAACAAGACAATCCCGCTAATAAAACGTTTCTAGGTCACTGTTTTAAAATCTGAAGGCAAAACTAATTTATGTTTAGAGTAAAACTTTGATGAATAGTCAACATCAGTTTGATTAAATTTTGAGCTTATCGATAATGTAGATGGGGGGGGGGGGGGGACACGTCCAGAAACTGGGTAGGTAAAATGTGTATCAAGTTCAACGGAATTTGTCGCGATTTATTTAATGTTATTTTATAATTTACATTGAATCGGTTGCTTTTCAGCAGAGATGATTAACATTTATTAATGCACACATAACTACGTATACTCAGAGGTGTGTGTCCGGGGCAACTGGGGATCGAACTCGAGACCTCGTCTCGGCAGTCCGTTACCTACGCCACTGGACTATCGTTAGTATATTATATTTATATATAGATAGATTAAAAAAATCTCAGCGTAATTATGATGTACAGTCCATTTACTTCTGTAATTAACGCCATTAGAATGTAAGTCACGCGCAAATTTCTTACGGCATCCGCTCAATTACGTCTTAGAGGCGAAATGACAAAGTTTATAGCAAAAAGTTTTAATTTTCGAACCCATTGGAAACTTCTGGAAGATTGAAATGCCCGAGATTTACGATGAAACGGAAGATTGTTGTTAATTAATCTAAATTAAGAAATCGCTCGCGCTTATTTCGCTCTGACAAAAGTGTTGGGCGAACATTTTCTGGTATTTACGCTTGTATATAGGATTGCGGAGATTAATTTTGATAACTTATTCATTAGGGTTATTTGTGAGTACGATTGAAACGGATAAGATTTATTATAATATTTGTGTTGGGAATTAAATAAATAAATATTCAGTATGTAACAAAACCAGTGTCCGATCAATAAAGGGGCATATAGGTATCCTAAATACATAACCTTATCTGAAATGAAAAAACAGTATATTAATGAAAATAAAGTACTATTGGAATTTTAAATGCCACCTAGAACAGAACTACCCAATATCTTTCAAAATCCTAAAATATGACAAACACTATCCCCCGCTGACTGAGCGCCGCACCCTCTTGTTTATTCTTTATTTTTAGGGTTCAAGCACAAAATGGCCCTCCTGTGTTGCCATGTAACTTTCAACATCGACCTTAATTTTATTGCAGTTTTTGTAGGGTAATTTTGTTAATTTATTTTCCAAAAAGGATTACATAAATGGTACCTAATATTGATACCTATCATTCACGGATCGGATACTATTTTTGTTACATATTGTATAGCCCTCAGTCAGTCAGTAGGGCTATCAAATTTAAGCTGTCAGTTTATGTTTTAACATATCAGTTTTTTTATTCTTCTATGGAATGCGCTTTCTCTCACAGTCAAGGTGATCACTAACCGTACTACGTTCAAATATAAAGTAGGCTCTACAATAACCCATGGTAGTTAAAACATAATAACTACAATATTATGTTTAGGCCATAAACATGCTCGGATATGTGTAAATGTGATATATATGTGTGTTGTTATATATTATGCATATAGTTATTTATTGTACCATCTAAAATAATGTTATATCAAAACCATTCGAGCAGCTACTTCAATTTATCTCTGCATCACCCCAAGGTAGACCGGTAGATAATGCCTTTGGCATTAAGTCCGCCTTTGTACACCCCATGTGCATAAACTTTTAAATAAATAAAGATTACTTAATGAATTTCTATAACAAATACCTACCAGTAATATTAATGCTTCTGGAAAACTAACAATAAACTTTATTGGTGTAAGGTCCTAATATGATTGGCTTGATCAGAGCGTAAGAACATTAATGTATAGATGAATGGTTGCTTACAGCACCGAGCAATTTGTGGCCAATTGAAAGCAAACGTACTCGAAAATTGAGAAAATTTTCACTATGTATATTATAATATTATGATCTGAAGTGTACCTATATTTAGGTAGCTTTTTTTTCATTTTGTGTGGAAATCCCTTCGGATACTCCCCCCCGGCCAACGGGGCGGTTATGTCGAGCTTGAACCGACTAAAACCGCACGCCGTCTCGGGTCTTCAGACGCCGGGGTGTAAGGTTGCCCATAAAACATATCCCTCGCACCCTGACTGACCCTAGACCATCTCCGGTTTTGAGATGGCCCCCTCGGATTTGGGAACCACGGTGTCTGCATCTAGCCCCGGTTTGGGGGAGTATATTTAGGTACCTTTTTTTTTTATTGTGCGGAAATCCCTTCGGATACCCCCCCGCCGGCTAGCGGGGGCGGTTATGTCGGGCTTGAACCGACTAAAACCGCACGCCGTCTCGGGTCTACAGACGCCGGGGTGTAAGGTTACCCATAGAGCATATCCCTCGCACTCCGACTGACCCTGGGCCATTCGCAGTGTCCCCTCTGATAACAGCAGAGGGGTACCTGGAGCGACCCCCCCCCCCCCCCCGCGGGCCTTACAGGTCCACCATACCCCGACCCCCTCGTGCAATGGGGTCAGCTGGCGGTTGGTCAGACTCTTGGCCGTTGACGTTGACGCCAGCTACTCCAGAGGAGCAATCAATGATGCGTCATCGCCCACGTTGCCTTGGAGGTGATCCAACCAGTCGCACCCCAGTATATTTAGGTACCTAAGTTAATCAAATACACCACACTACCCAAATACGAATTCCAACTTTTTTTTCTCCATTCAATGGTTGTCTGTAAGAGATTGCCACAGTGCGACACGGCCGCCAATTGTATATACCATAATGTCATATTTGTCTTTCTTTTTTATCTTATTCTTGGTTTACAATAAAGAGATATACAACTACTACTTTTATTATTAACTGTTTATTCAGTGACCCCGTCAGGGTAGCGAGTTCAACTAGCGAGCATGAGGGAGTGTATCCAACCTTTGCAAAGCTCCCTAATGCAATTAGAAATCTATCTTTAATAAATTTAAAATTTTAATTATAATTAAACTTCTAAATATATTTTATAACCTGGAAAATCTTAACGTGGAACAGATCTGTTGACCTAGACAAGTGGCAGAATCGTCAATAGAATAGAATATAACAAATAATGTATGGGACTGACATATATTTACGACTTTCAATTTGATTTAACGAATAGAATTTAAAATTGTTGGCTAAAATGTTTTGATAGACTATCTACTCGATGAAACTATACTTCAGAAAATACATTATTCACAACAAAACTAAAGAAATCATGTCTAGGTCACAAAAGTTTGTTACAATTTAGTGCACTTCCCAAGTGTCAAGATGACGTTTAGCGACGAGACCATGGATTTAATTTGAAGAGTTGGCTAAAGCGTTAGCGCTCGTAGAAATAGGATCGATACGAAGCGTTTGCCACTTGTCTAGGTAGGCCTGCTGATTCTGTAAAGAAACGCGTAGGCTTGACGCCCCCCCTTCTGTTAAATTAATTAGTTTTCATCAAAATGTATGGGAATCTGCCAGATTTGTTAACATTTATTATTACTGCTTCGCTCCCTTGGGCAGTAGCGTGAAGATATATAACCTGTCATCATCATCATTACAGACATTACCCCCTACAACCTCACAAACTTTACCTAAATAAATAAATGAAGTAAATATAAAAAATATAAGCAACAGTTAGTACCTTACCTGCCCACAGTTCCCTTGGTGCAGCACAGTGACGTCAGGGGGTGGCACGGCCGCCATCTTGTCCATGCGCTGACGTCTTAGAGTGCCACCAGCTGATCTGTCTAAAGATAAAATTAGTTTATTGTTTGTGTGATTACAATCATAAGAAGCAGGACTTCCGTTCAAATTACAGATATTCAGCTTCAGAAGGGCGAGTAATATAATAATAAGAGATGTCGACATGTGGGATGTGGATTCAGCAATTATTGTTCCGATAGTCGTATCGGTTCATGGACTGATTGCCAAGAGCCTCGACCAACATCTAAAGAGGCTCGCGTTAGGCAGTTGGGTCAAGGGCTTGATGCAGAAGGCTTTGCTCCTCGACACGGCACGTATTGTGAGGAGATCCCTCTCTCTGGAGCCCTAACCACCGGTAGCTTGGTCCCTGTATCCGATGCCGATGTGGTACAATTTTTTTATACTTTTAAATGTATTTTTTATGTATATTTAAAAATATAATTTATATGCTATATTTAAGAAATAAAGGAAATGACGTATACCTAAAACTAGCAACTCGCCCTAGCTTTTATGAGTTTATTTAACTCAAGCCATCGTAATTTACAAAATAAATATAGCTTATGTCCTACGGGGATAATGCACTTTTGAAATTGTGACAGAATTTTATTTAACAGACTCTCAAAATTCGACCTCTCTCTGTGTTTCACCAAGTGGCGGGTGGTCTTTCTCTACCTCTGGGCTGGTTGGTACTTTTGTTTTCGTGCGGAAAGCCCCTCGGATACCCCCTGCCGGTCAGCGGAGGCGGCTTGTACCTTCTTTAGAATGTATTCATCTTTACGTCTCTGGAGATGATCATACCAAGGTAAGGCGGTTTTCCTTTACTGTGGTCACGGCGATTCCAGTTTTTTTTTTAAATACCTAATATTAGTAACCGAAACTACTAGTGTTTCCCTAACCCCTCCAGCTAAGCTAAATTGCTTGTGTTAGAAGTGGGTTCACGTCAGTAGTGTAATAGCCAGGATTCGAACCCGGGACTTCTCCATCGTAAGACCGACTCCTTAACCACTAAGCTACCGACGCTTAAGACCCCCTAATATGTTAATTAATAACTTAAAATATCACGAACTCACCATCCAAAGCGTAGGAGTGTGGCGGGCTGGCCATGTGGGAGGGGGAGCCGCTGGACAGGCCCCCATTCATCAGGTGAGCCTTCGGTAGCGGCTGACCGTACTGCTGGGGCGGGGTTGGAGTCCGGCCTTGTTGCTGGGGGAAAGATCAAAAGATTAATGGTACAGCATCAGCAGGCATATTTTTTTTTTATACCACTCAGGTGACAGACAAACTCACGGCCCATCTGATGGGAAACGGTTGCCGTGACCTATGGACGTGCGCAAAACCAGGGGCATCACACTCGCGCTGCCGACCCTGCAAAAACCTTCTAAAGCCTTCTTGAAGAACCCCATATTGTAGTCGCTTGGGAAAACCTCAGCAGGGAGATCATTCCACAGCCTGAGAGTGCGCGGAAGAAAGTGCCTTTCATACCTAACTGTACGCACCGTTTGCGGGCGCAACGTGTGAGGATGAATTCCCTGTCTGTGGCGAGCGGTGCGATGATAGAATGTGGCCGTGGGCATCATATCATGTAATTCTTCTGAACACACCCCATTATAAAGGCGGTAGAAACCGCACTGGGAGGTGAAATCTCTCCTAAGGTTAAGAGGGTAAGATAATAGGGGTGTATGGGGCCCAAGGCACCAAGAGCCTCGAAACCAACCTCGCCTGCAAGCCAGTACATTAACAGACGAGACTCTGGCGCAGGCGCACCTCTCGGGGTTGAGAGGTCGACAGTAGTCACTCCCATAAAAGCTGTATAAGTCAAACCAAAAGGACGAGAAGGAGTATTGCGGATCCAGGGCTCAAGGCGAAGGCTTCGTATGCAACCGGGTTTTTTACATAACATAACATAACTTCACACCTGTATTCCCGAAGGGGTAGGCAGAGGTGTATTACAGACCCACGATTCACCAGTTATGTTAAGGTCCCAATGTAATAGGGGGCGAGCCTATTGCCATCTACCGGGCACATTATTAAGCGAGCGATAATTAACGTTTATTAATGCACACATAACTACGAAAAGTCAGAGGTGTGTGCCCGGGGCGACTGGGGATCGAACTCGAGACCTCGTCTCAGCAGTCCGTTACGTACGCCACTGGGCTATCGTCGCTTGTCTTGCCGGGTTTTTTAATAAATAATAAATATTCTACGACATTCTACACAGCGGTTTCTAGACCCAAGGTAAGCATAGTTTAACTAGCTTGTGTTATGGCTTCCAGAATGTGGATAAACATACTTATATACTTTTTTTTTCGTAAATACATACATATTACACATAGAAACACCCAGGCTAATGCAAATATACATATTCATGCATACAAATATTTGCACTGAGCGGGAATCGAACCCGCGCCCCCTGTTGTATCAGTCGAATGCACTACCGCTACGCCACAGAGGCCGTCAATTATTTATCTTTCTCCTGGTATAGCGGGCCTTACCAACATCCTTGAGGCCCTCACCAACCTCACCTGCAACTCGGTGCACCTGCTAAACAACGGACGAGGATCTGGCGCAGGCGCAGCTTTTTTTTTTATATATTAGGACACGTCAATTTGACTTCACCTCGCCTGATGGTAAGCTGAAGGTAAAGTCTCAGGAAAGAGGGCCACCATTACATACACGTACCATGTTAACAATGGTGGCACTCAGCTTGACGGCCTCATCAGAAGAGGATTGTTGTCGCAGCACCGCGTGACACCCACCGGTCCCACTAGTGCTGCGACCACAATCCCCCTGCCCGGCTATGCACTTGCTGACCCCTGAACGCAATCAAACCGAAATTGGATTACTATGGAGGGTTTTTCGCAATCGTGCACGGTGGTACCCACCTGGCCGAATTTTGTGAGAAATTAGTGCCATCAAATTTCTACCACCAGTGAAAACGTAACAATCAAAAGTCGCTATGATGTCGCGATGATATTTTATAGAATATTGTGTGATTGTTTCAATAATCATTACCTGTTGTAAGTATTCTCCAATAAGCGGTGGATATGAAAGGTATCTGTCAGACGACATGTTGTAGTAGGAGCCATCGAGGGGGGGCATCGGGCTCGGAGCTGGCACATAGTTCTGCTTGCCTGTTGAGCAATTGTAGATATATTTAAAAAAAATGTTAATTGATAAAAATATGCTGAGACCCGAGACGACGTGCGGTTTTGGTCGGTTCCAACCACTCCCGCTGGCCGGCGGGGGTGTATCCGAGGGGATTTCCGCACGAAAAAAAAGGGTTAATTACAATGTGAATGACCTACATATATGGATAAACTTGCGAAAGGATGTTAAACAGTATCTTATTAAAATATTTCATCATAATCTTTTAAGACGTTTTCGTATACTAATTCTTGTTACTAGCTAAGTCTTTAACAGGATAAAATAGTTTACCTATATTGTTAATCTTTATTTGTGAAAAAAGTGATGATAATATAGTTTTTAAACCTTAGTATAATAAATTTTAATCATCTCATTTTGTTACATTTCTGACATGCATAGCCAAAGTAAAGAAACTATTATAATTAAAAAAAAAACCGGCTTCAATAACCAAAAAGGCACAGAAGAGTGTGAAATAAGTTAATTACGGATTTAATTCTAAAGATAAAAAACACGTAAGAATTTCCTGTTGAAGTCGGTGCCAACCTAACCAAACCAATGTGAATATACTTTCTAAAATCGGTACATAAACGATTGATATAACCATAGACATGCATAAAAAAAACATAGAAACAGACGAAAATAGAAACTTTTTGAAGTCGGTTAAAAATAATTTACTTTGTATAGATCATTAAAACGGGACTTACAAAACGTCAAAAACATCAAAACTAGACTTATGTTTATAATTCTTACAACATTTATTCAAAAATATCTATCAGGACATAATGCACAATAATTTATCAAAAAAATTGAATAATACCTATAGAAACGCATTAAGAGACAAGCAACTTACCAGAACTTCTTCCCAAAGTGCTATGTCCACTTATATCCTTGTGCCTGTGCGGGTGGGGGAGGGTGCGAGCGTGTTCAGCGTCATACACGGCGTAGTTTGGCGGCGGGTAGTCCAAGGGAGGGGGAATCACCAGGCCTTGGTCGTCCATTAGAAAGGCGTCTGTTGTCTATCAGAAAAAAAAAACGGTTAGGTTATGAGTCTATCTACATATTTATGATAAAACTAGCAACGCGTCCTCACTTCACTTCGGTTTGTATATGTAAGTATTTTTGTAACTCAAACCATCGTAATTTACACATGATAGCCTATATTCATCGGAGATAATCTACCTTTCAAATGGGGTAAGCATTTTTCCAATAAGTGTAGTGTTTCCGAAAATTACCACTTTTTTTTGCTGCGGAAATACCTCCGGATACCCCTCGCCAGCCAGTGGGGCTGGTTGTCGGATTCGAACTGACTAAAACCACACACCGTCATAAGGGCATTTACCTCGCTCCCGGCTTCAGTAATTACCCCCAACATACGAACAAACTCACAAAATTCAGCCTCTTTCTTTATAATATTAGTATAGAACTATATATTTTACGCTTGAATAATAGAAAAATAAACAAAATAAAAGTAGCAGTAGTCCGTAGTTCGCAAGAAAATGACTCCGGCGTCGCCCCGCATAAAATATATCGGAGATTAAATTTTTAAGCATTTTGTGTGCTTACTTTTTTCTAAAGAACGTCGCCTTAAGACGTATATGATGTATCGGAGAATTTCGAATATCTGGGACGTGTCTAGGTGGCTCAGTTGGTCAGAGCATTCCCCCTGTAAGGGACTGGTCGCGGGTTCAAGTCCCGTCCTAGATGTTCTCTTTTTCCGATCTAAATCTTTAGAAAAAAATATATCGGAGAATTTCGAATATCTGGGTCGTGTCTATGTGGCTCAGTTGGTCAGAGCATTCCCCCTGTAAGAGGCTGGACGCGGGTTCAAGTCCCGTCCTAGATATTCCCTTTTTCCGATCTAAATCTATAGGAAAAATAAGTCTTGCAGACAAGAGAACAACAAAGCTACAACAAGCGCCTCAAGAGAAAGCTTGTTCTGTATAAAGAGTTAATGTGCTTGAGTCTGTTTCCGGAACTATAATCTAGGAATCTTCAAGTGTCAAGTGAAAAGGTTCCTTCTAGACAAACGTGTTTTATCGTAGACACGTCAACACTTATCAGCAGGTTAGATAGAGGTCAACGGTGAGCCCATAAATAATACAAAAATGTTCTCCATATACCTTGTGACATTGCAGTTTTTATATCACATTCATTTACTAAATAACAAAAATAGTCATAAAATCTAAAAACCCGACTGTATTTCTTTTTAAAAACATATATTTGGCGCTTTTTGACTTCGCCAGAGTCGGAGAAATAAAAAGTAAGCTATAATCATAGAATCAGTCAACTTACCTGGCTCAACATATGCCTAGTGGGCATACTCGGCACCTCCGGTATTGGCGGAGGTTGTCGGTCATCAGCCTCATCTTGGGAGTACTCCGACTTCTCGGAGACAGAGCTGAGGGTTTCTCCTGTCATCGTGTCGTTATAAGATGACGGGGCGTACATTTCTATGGTGGCAGATTTTGAGGCTTGGCCCGCTTGCTCTGAGAACACAGATTTTGGTTTTAAACTTATTTTATGAATAATTTTCAAAACTAAGAATCGCAGATTTTTAAGAGGCAAACTGAGTTCAGTATATCATATTTTACCAGCTATATTTGCAAAATTGAGGGCAAAGTTGGATACTAAAAACTACCAAAATGAAAATTACAGTCGCCATCGGTATTGGCTTAACAAATTCCAAGTTACCAAAAAGGAAAATTTAAAAATGTTAAATTTGTCCCCTGAAGATTTCTAAAATAATTACATATCAATTTATGTATTGATTTATTTCCATTTAAAGATAGTTTGTATATTTGTTAGTGTTCAGTAACTTCTGATGGTGAAAGTGTGTGAAAGTGGCAGATATTTTGGTTGACTCGAGAATCGAACCTAAAATATCATGAATGCAAGCCATCGTAAACGCAGACTAACCATAGTATCAATGAGGCAGGTTATTAATAGTAAAAATTCAACGAATCGATACACTTAAAGCCTAGAAGCCTAAATATTACTTTGAAATTAACATATGTCAAAGTTGTCACATGCAAATTTACGTCAAATGTTTGTATATCAATTTTAATTTTAGATAAATCAGGGTATAATGGAATATATATTTAAATTTAGAACCCCGCATAATTTAACGTCATTTCATTGGTCAAAGAGTACCTAGAAATTCATATAATATGTATTGTGAAAAATGATGTGTGTGTGTTATTATTATTTGAAACACTATTTGAATATAATAAGAAAAAATATCCATATTATTAGCTGACATGATGTATATTTAAATTGTTAGAGAAGTTTACTTCAAGTTGGTAGTTATCAGTAATCTAAATTAATTATTAAATTGAGTAAAGCCAATAGGCGAATTTTAATGAATCATAATTGTGTACCCGAAAATACATAAACTAAAAAAGGCCCACAAGTAATATAATAAAGAAACCTTAATTAAATATGACGCTTCAACCAGTAAACCGACAATTGATAACATTATTTTTGTTACAATTCGACGGCAATCGAAAACCAAATATTCGAAATATAAAATGAATGAGCATAATTATATGAATGGACATTAAGTGATATAGTGATGAGCCTATTACGAGTAAACTAGTTTATCCGAATATACCTTAATGAATCGTTTATGAGATCATTTAACCGCTCGTAATATGAAAACTACGCTCTTGCCTCTATATCGTAGTAAATTTGGAATTGAAACTTGCGCTTCAAAGCTGATAAATATTTATGCACAATCAGGATGTTACATTCGTCTATATGAGCTAACTACATTGAATTTAGTGTTGTTAAGAATTAATAATTTTCAAATTACAAAGTTACCGTTTTATTTGGTACGTACGTAGCAAGGTACGCGGACGAAAAAGAAAAAAAAAGGTACGTAGTGCGTTAAGGGAGTTCTGACTCTAAGTAAAGTAAAAAGGTAAAATTCAGGAGCAAACTGGAAACTGCTTCAATATTTTTCAAGGGGGAATATTATGAATTCGTAAGAATTATCAATAAATAGTTTATCCATCTTAGTTCATTTGGCAGAGTTATCTGCCTAAACAGCGTTCATCGCAGGTTCAATACTGAATGTTGACTTTTCCAATTAAAAATTACAGAGGTTAGCATAAATTAAAAATTACTTCAAAATTTCATTCATCAACCGTTACACAGCGGTACTATTTTGTTAACTGGATTACCTTTATTTATTTTTACAAATAAATCCAATTAAAGTCTTTGTTTGTAACGATAAAATAACAGATTTTAAATAAATGTATATGAGTGTATGTACGATACATATAACAAAAAGAATTGTTGTATTATGTCTATCTGTTTGAATTAGGTAATCTCTGGAACGGCAGAGCCGATTTTGACGGGACTTTCGATGGTAGATAGCTAATATTTAAAAGGTGTAACATAGGTAATTTTAATTTTAGTAAAATAAATAGAGTTCCTCGTAAAACCCCAGATCTAAGTCCATGCTGGCGAAATTGCGGGCATAGCTAAAATATATATTAAATTGATGCCAAGCAACACCATTTTAATGAAACTCCAGTACAAGTCAATTTATTACAACATACAGTAAACGGTAATTATGAAGGAGGTAATGATACGGCCATGATTGAGCGCTTCACTAATGTTTATTAGTGTAATGAAAGCCTTTTAATTATTCACAGTCTGGGCTGAAATAAATTTTGACTTACAGACTAGATAGATACATTCATTATATATATCACTACATAGTATAAAACAAAGTCGCCTTTTCCGTCTGTCTGTCCCTATGTAGGCTTAGATCTTTAAAACTACGCAACGGATTGTGATGCGGTTTTTTAAAATATATAGAGTGATTTAAGATTTGTAAAATTCATGCATACTATCACGCGGGCGAAGCCGCTGGCGTCCTTTAGTTAATTATAATATAGTAGAGAGTAACCAATATTGAACCAGTGCTTAAATTGGACCACTTCTGCAAATCTCAGAAGCGGTCCAATTGGACCACTTCTGAGAATTTCAGAAGTGGTTTCAGTATTGGTTACTATCCCCTACATGCATACAAAGTATAGAGGGCCTTGCCAACATTCAGAAGATCCAAGCCAAGCTCACCTGCTAAACAACGGACGAGGCTCTGGCGAGGAAAGCTCTCAGGGTTGAGAAGTCAGACGGCAGTCGCTCCCGAAAAAGTCAACACACCAATCAAAAACAATAACCGGATCTCGAGCTCCAAACTGCAGACTTTGAACGTAATTAGGAAATCGCTATGATGATGATAATCATGATGACTCCCTTAAGTTCTTGCGATCGTGGACATACTATTGCTTTTTTTTACGTTTGGAAACCCCCACTGGCTCCACCCCATCGTTGCCAACGGTGAGATGGATGTGTCGGAATCAGACCGACGAAAACTACACGGTGTCCTCCCCAAGTGTCCCTAAGTGGCACCCCAGGTAAACAATCAGCAGACTTTGGTCGCCATCGCGGCCTCGCCTATCATGAACATATAAGAAAATATGAGAGTATTGTTGTCATACAGGTCAAAGTATGAATGTCGAGGCTTGAGAAGATATGGAAGAAGCTTGTAGAAGAATATGACCACTATTTACGTGACAGGCCCACTGTGTAGGAGAATGAAAAACTCCGAAATCCCGGCACTTGTGACATGAGTGTAGGTTTAATGTACCGATGTATAAACAACACTCACCGTGTCCAGTCAGATTTGATACACACTGGGTAGATATAAGCACTAGGCAACTGAATAGAACTAACTACAGCTGTTCTAGACTAAAACCTATTATGTCCTATACTAGCGGCACGCTATGATGGTTGTTTTGACTCGTTAAAATAGTGATGTGAAATGTCAATTTAAACTAGAACAAGTTGAATTCCTGAGACGAGCTCAGCCGAATACAAGGGATTTTCGATTTTGCGATATATTTTTTTTTTTGCGATTTTTTGCGATATTGTTTTTATCTTGCAATGGTTCACCCCAGCACGAATCTATTACCGAAAACAGCAACTCGATAGCTCATCTCCTTCATACCCAAAACCGTGACAGAAAATTGGCAACGACGACGTCGACGACAACTCGATAGCAATAGGGTTTTTCCAAGGAAAATCCCTAAAAAAATCAAATCAAATGCGAGTCACATCTATAGTTTTTGGGATTCTGCAAGCGTTCTCCGACAATCGTTTCTCCTTTGGACTGATCACCGACAGGACGTTTCGTTTTGAGAGATTCGTCGATAGGACGTTTCACCTATGGAAGTTTCGCCGACAGAATGGTTCGCATTTGTTTGTTTCGACGACAGGACTTTTCAATTATGGAATATTCGCCGTCAGGTCGTTTTGTCTACGATGTTTCGACTTGGCTTTTTCACTATTTAACTACAAAGCCACCAGAAAGCTACTAGCTTGCTATCGAAATCCAACTTTCCGGACTAGTGGTTCCGGCGCTTCTGGGTTAGGTTAGGTTAGAGCTGTGACTGTGAGCTGTGTGAGCTAGTTTAGTAATATTATAACCGCGAAAGTTTGTGAGTATGGATATATGGATGTTTGTTACACTTTCACGCAAAAACGACTAAACGAATCCGGCTGAAATTTGGTACAAGGATAGATTATAGTCTGGAATAACACATAGGAATAGGATCCCATGGGAAGCGGGAACGGGAACAGAAGCCACGGGTAAAAGCAATAAAAAATTCGTAGACGATGTCTAGTACATTATTTTTGTAAAACAAATCTTTTTTATAATAAAAATAGAACTGCTTTAAGACTGTAATAAGTTTTAATAAAGACAAAATAAGTACAAGAATAATTTATGATCTGTTGATGATGTTACAAGCAATAATACTGCGATAAAATATCTTAGACCAATTGAAAATGTTTAAGTCGTAATTCGTAGAAACATTTAGAGTAAGTACGTTGTTTTTCCTCGAATTGGAGAAAAAATAATATCAATATTATGTAAGAAAGGAAAAGTCTTTGAAAAAGAATTTGTTTTCTTCAATCACAATAACACTTAACCTCTTGACCAATGATTTGAATTTTAGGTGTTACCATTGGAGTGAAATGATATTATTTAAGTTCAAAGAATAGTTACCATTTATATTATTTGATGCCGAAAAATATGTACAATACTAAAATATTAATAAGTTATTATTTATTGACACAAAAATGGATACAAACTACACAAATTAAGGCTAGATTTGTATGGATTTTACAAGTATTAAGGATTATATCCTGTATCATAAGAAACAGTATACGCGACGAAATATGCTTCGTTTCATCTGTTTTTCTTCATTACAATTTTACAAAGTCTCTCAAGCAATCCAAGTATCTGTGCGTTTAGTATCGTGGATTGTGTGTGTGTGTATATGTGTGTGTGTGTGTGTGTGTGTGTATGTGTGTGTGTGTGTGTGTGTGTGGGTGGGTGTGTGTGTGCGAGTGTGTGTGTGTGTGAGAGGGGGTGTATGTGTATATGTTCGAGTGTGTGGATTTAAGTTTGATTCAACTATGTATGTTTGTATGTTAACAGAGTTTCAGTTTGTGAGTATTTGAGAAGGCAAGTTGTGACTTGAGATTCTAATTGTTTTTTTATTGGAATCAATTATATGCAGTTTTTTGTGAGTCTGTTTATATATATATGTGTATTAAGTACACATCTATATACGCGGCGATAGCCTAGTGGCATACGTAACGGACTGCTGAGACGAGGTCTTCGATCCCCAGTTGGCCCGTACTTTTCTTAGTTATGTATGTATTAAAAATGTTTATTATCGCTCGCTTAATAATGTGCCCGGTAGATGGCAATAGGCTCGCCCCCTATTACATTGGGACTTTAACATAACTGGCGAATCGTAGGTGTGTAATACACCTCTGCCTACCCCTTCGGGAATACAAGCGTTCAGTTCCATCAATACTAATATTACAAAGAGGAAAGATTTGTTTTATTTCAAATATATCCTTTTATCCTTTCAACATTAGAATGGTACATTATCCCTCAGTACCATAAGCTACTTTTTATATCAATATTCTTACGGAATCAGGATCTACGCAGTCGAAGCCGTGGGCAACAGCTAACAAGTCTAAAAACTGAATTATCAACGAATTTGAATGTAATTGTTAAAAGTTGACGAAATAATGGCATAATATTCTAAAGATTTAGATCGGAAAAAGAGAACATCTAGGACGGGACTTGAACCCGCGACTAGTCCCTTACAGGGGGAATGCTCTGACCAACTGAGCCACCTAGACACGTCCCAGATATTCGAAATTCTCCGATACATTAATACGTCTTAAGATCGTTAGATCTGTCCGATCTAAATCTTTAGAAATAAGTAAGCATACAAAATGCTTAAAAATTGAATTGAATTAATGGCATATTGTTAATATTACGTACATAATTATAGTACCGATTTTAAAATGAATTGAAAATATTGTGTTTCAAGGCCACGAACGAACCTTTTATCTGTTCTTACAATTAACAACTTCATCGGGTTAAATGAGATGATGATATGCCTAAAAACTGTACCAAATGTACATTAAAAAGGGGGCAAAGCCTGATGTTCATGATAAATTATTCATGATACTTAAACGTTACGTTACTATTCAGACGACATGATAAATATGTACGTGTCTAATTAACTGACATTTTCCGCCCACCTATCAGTTATAGACACAATAGTTCTAGTCTCTGGTCCCCCTTTTCTTTTTTACGTGCGGAAATCATTCGGAAGCGGGGGCGGTTATGTCGTGCATGAACCGACTAAAACCGCACGGTGTCCTGCCCAAGTGTCCATTGCCGGGCACCCCGGGTAAACTCTCGAAAGGATAAACCCAGGGTCTCTCGTACTGCTTAGTTTACTAATTCGATTTATCTCGCGGTACCTCTAAACAGTACGTCCTCATTTCTTAACACCATGCTGTGAGACATGCAAAGTTTGTACGTGTATGACTTGGTATTTTTTTTTTAAAGAATATAAGTAACCGAAATTACTAATGTTCCCCCTAACCCCTCCAGCTAAGCTAAATTGCTTGTGTTAGGAGTGGGTTCACGTCGGTAGTGTAATGGCCAGGATTTGAACCCGGGACCTCTCGTCCTCTCGATCGTAAGGTCGACTCCTTAACCACTAAGCTACCGACACTTTTTGTATTAATACATAGATTACTTTTTATGCTAACAATAAGTCGCGGGTTAAATTAGACTACGAGACAAAAATACTTAATAAAAAAATAAACTGCCTCATTGATTCTTATGTTTATACGTATAATCTGAATATACTGTGTTCGATCTTCAGGTCAGGCTATGTAATCACCTTTTATCACTCGAAAATATTAGAGACCACTACTCTCTACTACGCTAAATCGAAAAATATTGTTGTCAAAAATTATATATAATGCTTTAAAGTTAAAAAAGTGTAAGTGAATGAAAACACTAAAATAAAATAAAACTTACCTTTTAATCTTCTGGACCGTCTTTTCAATACAAAGCATGCAACTAAAGCGGCATTTATCAACACTAACACAACTCCAGTGATTGAAACGTAGATAACAACAGATTTAGATACATCAGCTGATTCGACATACTCTGTAGATACTACGTTCAGCTCGCCTACTTCTGATGAAGCTTTAGGAAAAGGAGAAAATAAAAATAATTAGCAAAATAAAATGAAACCACACTTTAGATGGATTTTAAATATTGTGTCAGTATTGTCATTATCAATTGAACAGTTTTGATGATAATCACAGCATCAGAGCTCCTAAAAAAGGAGGGAATGATTAGCAAAGTGCTAGGGACAACTCTAGTGTTATTGTGAAGATAGAATAAAGAGCCGTGTATTCGGGTGCCTTATTAGTAAAATATTTTGTACGAAGTACTTCGGTCGTAAGATGAATGTTATAGGTCAAAACTCTGAAATTATTATTTAGGTTAACAACATGCTATAGATTGTAATTTTATAGAACAATAAATTAATGAGAAAACTTCGAAATATTACAGTATAATATTGGTATGATTAGTTATTAAAAGTAAAGACTTGTAGATATTTTAATAAGTACAATTATCCGTCTGCCAATTTATCATCATTATTAAAAGGCACAAAAAAGACACTTCATAATACTATTTATTTTCGTTTATCTAGAAGAATTCTTATTGCCAGTTTTATATACCTATATAATTTATAATTGAATTATTTTATATTATACTTGTGAACTTGGCAAACAGGCATATAGCTCGCCTAATGGTAATAGGTTACTGCTGCCTATAAGCTCTTGTAATATCGGAGAAAACCACTCACGTATTGCTTTACTCACCTCTATAAGGAGGTCTGTAACATATATGCATGTATTAGTCTAGTTCAAGTACCGAAATCATATTTTATTACAAAGAAAACATGTTAAAGACACGTAGTAAAGCAGAAAAAAAAGACAAGAAATATATTTATCCTAATCACTAGTTTGTCACGGTTTGGAGGCACACGAAATCTTTTTTCTCTCACTTCTTGTGAAAAACGAACAACATTATAAATGTTAAGATAAAAAAATCTAAAATGCAAGAGTAAAATGTATTTTGCTTTTTTCAGACTAAAATTGTAAAGCACAAAATACGAAATACTTTTAATACACAGGTAGTATTTCTCAACTGTATTACATTAAAAGCATATCTGCCATTGAGACGAAAGCACTTCACCGTTCAGTTACAAAGAGCGTCTGTGAAATTATATTTGAGTCAAGGGCGCCATGAAAACTTGAGTGATATTGTAACTTTGTGCCTCTGGTGATATTTAATTTTGTAAATCAAAAGCCAGTAGTGGCTTTTGTAATAGAAGAGAATTCTCGACATTTGTCTATTTACTCGTACTTTAATCAAATCAGAGTTTCAAATGTTTCTTATCAAAATTCATTTCAAAGCATTACTAGCCGCGGTAGCCTAGTGGTATGGGTAATGGACTGCTGAGACGAGGTCTCAGGTTCGATCCCAGGTTTTACCATGGCACACACCAATGACTTTTCGATGCTTTTCGAAGTTATGTGTGTATTTATCGCAGGTTTATAAGTGCCCGGCTAGCCACCTATTACATTGGGACCTAAACATAAACTGACGAAATGTGGGTGCTAGCAACTCTGCCTACGCCTTCGGGGATATAGGCGTGTGTTTATGTTATGCATTACTAGTGTAAGTAGGTACTTCTCAAGTAATGCTTTAGATTTAGAATGAATGCTGTAACTGATGGCTATTCAAATTAATATATATTAGAAGGCAATTGAAGAAAGAGTACCTTTTTTTTTCATGCATAAATCCCCTCGGATACCCCCCTGCCGGCCAGGGGGGCAGTTATGTCGGGTTTGAACCGACTAAAACCGCACGCCGTCTCGGGTCTTCAGACGCCGGGGTGTAAGGTTACCCATAAAGCATATCCCGCGCACCCCGACTGACTCTGGGCCATCTCCGGTTTCGAGATGGCCCCCTCAGGTTTGGGAACCACGGTGTCCCCGTCTTGCCCCGGTTTGGGGGAGAGGCGCTAATCACCCCTGATGAAAGAGTACCTACTGTTTTCTGCACTATATATTGATATCTTCATTTATAATTGGTGTATCTATGACGTACTCTAGAAATATTGATTGAGCAAATTATATAATGAGAGATACTCTAATGTAGAGGATTAACAAAGACTGAATGAACATTGACACAACACAAAAACCATCTCAAAGTAAAAAAAGCTGCAAGCATAAAATGCTACAAACAAGAATAGTAATATAATTCTGGTAAAATCAAACCTCTAATCCTCTTATTGGTCCGTTTATGTAGACAGAATCCAATCAGCAATACATTTAATAATATCAATGCTGTACCAACAATTGTACCAGTTATGATGAAAACTCCAGGTACATTATAGTTGTACTCTTCGGAGGACGATTGTATTGATGAAGGGATCATGTCTGATGGAGCATGGAAAAAATCAAACCGACTTTTTTTAAACTTTGAAATATAAATTATGTTGATAATTATTCAGTATATGGTAAGTTCAAAATCACATCAATTTCTTTCACCAAATAAATGATTTGTGCCAAAAAATGTTAATATGTCGAACCTTGCCGTTTAATTTAACTGCTAAACATAACTTGTATTATGATTTTGTTAATAATATGGTTTAGAAAAATCACACAACTTAATAAAACAGTATAAACTGCGATGGTTTTCGAATTTAACGAAGAAAATCTCAATGAATCTTAACAAAGAATAAACTCGGATCTTTCAAAAAATTAGTGATGCGTTACGCATTGTTGGTCGCAAAAATATCATGTCGACGGCAAATAATTCGAATCTATTTTTTTCAAGAGCTTTCTTCATTCGCACTTTTCATAAACTTTCATTACCGTTCTTTCAAGTTTCTTCACTTAATAAAATCCAATTAAAAGTAAATGTGAGAACTTACTCAATGTAGTAACTTTTGTGTCATCGGGTCGGTATTTACTTTGCCCTATTTTGTTGATAGACATTACTGAGAAGACATAATCTGTATTCCTTTCAAGGCCACCGATTGTGAAGGTAGTAGCATTTCTAGGTATAACATCTTCATACTTATATGATTCCTCATATATTCGCCTGCAAAAAAGACTTTTGTTAATTGCTAAAAATATATAAGATACTAGTTTACTTTTACTAGAAGTCACTAATTTGCTGTGTTAACTGAATTAATTTGTCCAATGACTGGGTTCTCTTATTCAATTTAGAATTGTAATTAAATTATCAACTTTCAAGCGTATACCTACAAGAATAACATTGAAATAATATTCATGAAGTATTTTATAAGTTTAGCCTGATTTTATTTTGTACAAACTTTTTAGGTTTTAAGTTTAACGTTAAAATAATGTTTTTTTAATATATATTTTATATTTGACAGAAGCATGGGTAATCAACAATAACTATCAAATAATATGGATTGGATTGGAAGTGTATCTGGTATTCCTTATCGTGCTTTACTACAAAATTAACATTTAGCATTCTAATCTTACATATCATTAACAAGGTATTTATCGAAAACAAAACCCCTAATAAAAAATAGTTTAGTGTGTAATGTTATAATGAAACCAGTATATTTTTCATTGAATTATATATTGAAATCAAACATCTTACCTATATCTAACCCTGTACCAGGAGGGTAGGCCTCCGTCGAATCCTGGAACCCACTGCAGCGTAACTGTATTATGGGTTATGTTGGTCACTAATAAAGATATCACTTGATCTGTAACAAAAGTATAAATAAATGAAGGATTCAGGATTATGATGATAATGGTTGTCAATTTGACACAGGTTTAATATTGATACTGGTATATATTGATGAAAAAGTATATAGTTTGAATACTGGTGAACGGATATCTGTGAAACAATAACTATATGCAGAAATAAACAATCAATTTGAAAACTTTGATGATGACATTGATGCTTATAATATTTAAAAATGAAACATCGATACTGAAACTCTTAGACTAATAAGTATAAAGCTTAAAAAACTGTTACGACACTACGCTAAGGTTAAAAATATAGACGTGAAAGAGTATTTTTTTTAAGAATACTACAAATACAATCCCGTGTTTGAAATCGTAGTCGTATGTAGTTTCGAACGCTGTAGCGAAATATTTTTCCACTGCTTAACAGGTTCAAAAGCTCATGGGCTCGAATGAAAGCGCGTCTTTCACGACTATTTCATTCGAGTCGCAAGGAGGCATTCGAAACTACATATGTATCCATATAGGTATTTAAACTATCATGGTCACTAACATAAGTATTAGAGTTAACGGGATATTTACCATGTGTTTCTAAGAATGTCCGATATTTCGGCACTGTTGCAAGCGCCATGATCATGGCGACGATCAGTGCCGAAATATCGGACATTCTTAGAAACACATGGTAAATATCCCGTTAACTCTAATACTTATACATATCTATCCCGTCTCAAATATACTATAAATTGTATTTTTATATTTTAGTATATTCCGTAATTGTATACTTTACTAGCGACCCGCCCCGGCTTCGCACGGGTGCAATGGATGTTATTATACATATAAACCTTCCTCTTCAATCACTCTATCTATTAAAAAAAGCCGCATCAAAATCCGTTGCGTAGTTTTAAAAATTTAAGCATACATAGGGATATTGAGACAGAGAAAGCGCCTTTGTTTTATACTATGTAGTGATTTATATTTTAGACATCGGGATTTTCTCCCCTTTCATTCAATATCACACACATTTTTGGATCTACCCCATCTATTATGTTAATGTTATCCGTATAAAATGTAGCCTATTGGACCCAGAGCAGGATACCGAATCGATTGAAACCTCATTAATTACAAGCAGTGTAGTATCTAGGAGCTACAGTGGAACATACGTAAAACCCGTACACAGACATGTAAACACATAACAATGTTACGAACACGCGGATACAAGCGCCGTAGGCTGGTAAAAAACATGGATTGATTATTATATAATAATATAGTAGTAAATATAGCATAATAATGATAGAGTGAATATTGAAATGATGCTCTATAAGAAGACGATTTAGAATGCCTAGACGTAGACTAATACAAAAATATATTTTAGTAAAATAACGAAATCCTATTTCATTTATAATGTAACATAACTACTAAAGGTTATTAAGTAGCCCATAAAATATTCTTCTAGTATATCCAATAAGATTATTCCATGCATACAAAAGAAATCGAATTAAGGAAAAGAAAAGGATAAAAAGTAGCCTATGTATTATGCCAGACTATAATCCATCCCTGTACCGAATTTCAGCCAGATCTTTTTTTTATATATTTAGGACACGTCAATTTGTTTTCACCTCGCCTGATAGTAAGCTGAAGGTAAAGTCTCAGGAAAGAGGGTCACCATTACATCATACACGTACCATGTTAACAATGGTGGCACTCAGCTTGACGGCCTCATCAGAAGAGGATTGTCGTCGCAGCACCGCGTGACACCCACCGGTCCCATTAGTGCTGCGACCCCAAACCCCCCTGCCCGGCTATGCACTTGCTGACCCTTGAACGCAATCAAACCGAAATTGGATTACTATGGAGGGATTTTCGCAATCGTGCACGGTACCCGGCCGAATATTGTGACAAATTTGTGTCATCAAATTTCTACCACCAGTAAAACGTTCAGCCGTTAGAGCGTGATTGAGTTACAATAGTCCAAACATCTTCACAAACTTTCACATTTATAATATAAGAAGGATACAATATCATGAAAAATGAATAAAAAGGAAGAATAATAAAGAATACAAAATAATAATGCTTGTTACTAAACAGTTCAAAAACTAAATGATAAGTCTAAATTTAGTGCAGATCAATTGAAGTTACTGTTAATCTAACGGATAGCAGATTTATACACTGATTAGCATGCAAGTGACATAATTATAGAGCAATGTAATTGCTCGATGACTGTCTTGCTCATTACTCCAGAAGAATATTAAATAAGATAATTTAGAGATATTAGAAACTACATATTGCATCTATTTATCAAAATCAGTATAGGTAATTTAGTCATGAAATAATAATTGTGTTACTTAGATTATACGTTTACAGTATACGCAAAAATCTAGACATATATGCATCAAATCCAAATTCATAGGATTGGCAAAGCGCTGTCAAACGCTGAATATGAGATATTGCTCATTTTTTACCCATTTGGGGTTGAAACGCTTGGGTTATGGATCCCAGGGGCTCACTTTTTCTCCACAGAACTAGTAAATCTATTATTGATCGACACTATACGTGACCTAAAAGGCTGGTCTAGTTATTATGATTCAATTTGCCAGTTTTCGGAGTGATAAGTCTTAGTCGATTCAAAATATAAGATCACAAATAGGATGATTTGACCAGGGAATACTATATATACTGGCGGTAGAAATTTGATGACACAAATTTGTCACAAAATTCGGCCGGGTGGGTACCACCGTGCACGATTGCGGAAAACCCTCCATAGTAATCCAATTTCGGTTTGATTGCGTTCAGGGGTCAGCAAGTGCATAGCCGGGCAGGGGGGTTGTGGTCGCAGCACTAGTGGGTCCGGTGGGGGTCACGCTGTGCTGCGACGAAAATCCTCTTCTGATGAGGCCGTCAAGCAGAGTGCCACCATTGTTAACATGGTACGTGTATGTAATGGTGACCCTCTTTCCTGAGACTTTACCTTCAACTTACCATCAGGCGAGGTGAAGTCAAATTGACGTGTCCTAAATATAAAAAAAACGGGGAAATACCAACCTCTCACTTAATATCTACGTTAGTACTCATGTAACCCCTTTTCTCTCCTTATTTCCTTTATTTACAAACTTAACCTGATTTCACCTATTCCACAAATTTTAAATGATGAAATTTTGTCTAATGAGCGAACACTAGAAAGTATTTCTGTGTGTTTACTTCTCTTAGTTGTTTTAAGGTTTGCTAATGTGTCTTATATATTGTCTTATATATAATATATAAGACACATTGGCAAAGAAAATAAAATATATCTCACCTGGTGCACTAGTAACATCCAACTTAACAGATGTTGTAGAGAAACCCAAGTCATTCCTGGCCCCGCATTCATATGACCCGTAATCAGTAGAAGAAATGTCGTTTATCAGTAGAACCGATGTATAGGTGATAGCATCCAACTTGTGGTACTCTGCAAAGAATTTCGTTGATGCATTGACGGGTAACTTCGCACCGTTTTTGGACCAAGTAAAGCTGGGTGCGGGTGCTGATTTGCATCTGAAAGAGACGAGTAGTGTGAATGTTCGTACATTTTTGGTTGAGCGTGTAATAATTAAAAGCTTTGAGAGTTGGAGTTGGAGTTTGAACTTAGCTTCAGTATGGCGAGAATAGCAAGTACGCTTAGAATAATAATTAATCAAATATGAAACCCTCTGGTGTATACTCGTTGATGTGTTATTACTTATAAGTGGAATTATTTTAAAGAATATAGTGACTAGTAAGTTATGCTTGTTAATATTTGTTTTAAGTAAACTCACATTATAAATGAATAAATAAACATTCTAGGACATTGTACACAGCGCTATCAAGACACAAAGTAAGCTTAGCTTAACTAGCATAGAATTTATATTAGTACTGTTAACTAACAGTCTTATAGTTAGTTACTTTATAGTGTTGTACTTTTTTGACAAGAATATAAAAAATGTCAAAGTAAAATAGTCAAAAAGTTTTGTCCCAAATGTATGTTTTCAAAAATACCGCATTCGGTCTTTTTGTTTTTTTTTAATGATTATTATTTGATTTTATATAGAGAGGTATTTGAATTCTAATTGAAGTTGAACAACATTATAACGTTATTATAACAATGAACATAATAAATGGTTATTATACTAATCAGCGGATTATCATAATCACGTAAATTGTAACGTACCGGGTACCAATATACTTGGTAATTACCAAATTCGCGCTTAATTTAACTGCTTAACATGATGATTAATTAATAAATCTAATTGGCGACTAACTGGTTTATTATACCCAAGGGATTATTTTAATCTAACACTTACTATTTAAACGGAATTTCGAAAGTATTTTGCGAGTGTTTCAGTGCAGTTTTTGTTTCGGGGTGTATGGGGCCCCATCTAAGATCTTGGGGGCCCAAGCATACAAGTTGGTACAGCTACTAATTGACAGACGAGGCTTGGACAGTAATCACACCTCAACCGAAATTTTATATGAAGAAGATAATACAGTTTTAGTTTCATTTGGTGATACAGAAGATCTAAAAAATGCCAGACAAATAATTATTATTGTTTAAAAATTATGAAAACAACATTCAAATAAACGAAGGTTCTAAGGGGAAAACACACTCAGTAGGCGTTTAATTAGAAAGATGGCGTCGTTGGTCTTATTGCATAGAATTATTGCTATGTTAGCATGTGATCTGAGGGTCCTGAATATAGATCGAGCAAAGTACTTATCAGTGTTTCTTTAAAGAATTAATTTTAGCCTCACAAACGCAACTATTTCCACACAATACGAATGTACTTAATTTGATTACACTATCTATGCCAGAATTAGATTTTTCTTCAAAGAACTAATTAAATTTATCGTGGATTTTTTTGCTAATACTTTCACTTAACATTTTATCATGATCCTCAATTTCATGTTAATATTATTTAACTTACTTGCAAGTTAACCTGCCAACTTGACCAACATTGGAAGCCGACTTCATCAAACTCGGTGAACTATCCAATTCAGGCTTAAACTTCACGACTAGCATCACACTCTCTTTAGCCTTATCACCTAAACCATTATCTACAACACACTGAAAATTCCCTACATCTTCTCTGGTTGCTTGTTTTATGAGGAGATAGCTGGTAGAGTTTCGTGGTTCAAAAGAAACGGTGTTTGGTTTAATTGTATAGCCTTTGCGTTCCCAACGGATGTGGTCAGCTGTTAAGGGGTTACCTGTAAAAAAATGTGATATGTTAACTTGAGGTAAAAACTAGATACTTTGATTAACGGTTTTATCAATAAACTGGTAAAGGAAGTTAAAAAATAAAGGTTCATAGTCCTGTGGGAAGTCATGGGCTCAAGCCCCATCTGGTTATAGACCTTTATCTACTTCTAACATAAAGATTGAGTTTAGTTGAAATGATTAACAAAAAAGTGGTTTTCAAACACCAGATATTGGATAGAATCAAGTTAACAAACGAGAAAATTGGGCTTAAAATAATAAAATTTATTTTTGTCTTTAAAGATCTATCACATATATAATAATGATGATAATCGTGTCTTATGTAAGAAATCTTACCTGTCGCCGTGCAAGACAATAAAGCATCTTGGTTAGGAGTATTTATGTCGTTTTGCGATACGGATATAATACTTGCTGGATCTAGAAAAAAATAAACCATTTTAATTACATATATCCATGTAAATTTGCTTGGGAGAAATCGCTTCAAGCGATAAGGCTGCCCATTGTACTGCTTCCTCCTCCAATTTTATAATACTCATGTATATTATGTTTACCTGGTGTACAATAAAGTGTATAATAAATAAATAAATAAATAAGTTACTGAGAAATCAAATTGAAGTATTAATTAATGAAGTATAAAAAGAAACCCTACAATTTTATTTGATTTTTGAAATTTACGTTGTCGGTTTACTCTCAGTTCAATAATATGGATAAGTGCAGATCCACAATCAAATTTACACACAAAGATAAAAATAACACGGCAGACTATCATAAACTTTTATTTAACGATACCCAGTATCTATAAAACTTCCCTCTAGCATAGAATCTCCATTTTCTTTTGTAAGCGCTGCAGTTTCGTAGAATCACTTAAGTGAATTAACTATTGAAGAAAGATATAATTAACGTGAAACGTTTACAGTGGCTTGAAATTTTGACATTTTATTCAGAGTAACCAAATATTCAGATGCTAATATTTTTAGGCGCATATTTGGTTTAGTCAGTTGGGAGACACTAAGCCTAATCCCTTTAATTATGTATGAGGAGGATTGTGTCAACAGTGACAAAGATCAGAGGTACTTGTTATTTTTTACGCCAGTTAGGTGGAAAACCATTATATGGGACAGCTGGCTGGTGTTAACCGGTATAACTTTATATACCTAAATATAAAAAGATAGTACTTGTAGTATCAGGGCCAGCTCCAATTGCCCACTAATTTTTATTAATTGTATTAAGTTGCAACTCCTTTTAAACCAGTTAAAAGTAATCTATCAATTGTGGTTCGATATAATGACCTATCAATAATTTTTAACTATATATTGGTTAATCTGACATCTTAAGCAGATTCGAAAAATAGAAAGTGATGCATGATATTTATTATTTATTTTTTATTCATCTATAACACTAAAATAATTTGCAACTTTATTTTGCAAATGTATACTTTAAGACTATAGATACCTAACAATATGTGTGTAACGTATTTTAGACTTTGGCTACTCATGCAAAGTCTAATATTGCTAATAAATTACTAGAAAAAGATTTCAGAACTGTATTAGCTCAAAACACCTATTAATTGAAACATCGCTTTTGAAAATTTTGAAATTATACATATTGCAAGGTAAGGTATAATATTTGGCTGTAACAAGAAGTTTGTTAAGTCAAATAAACTAGTTTACCCTTTTAACACTAGGAAGAGATGAAAACTACTTACAATGCACGGAGACGCTAATATTAGCTACGGCAGCTCCTTGCGAATTCACCGCCTCGCACGTGTAGATACCGGCATCGTGTCGCGACAGCCTTGTCATGTTCAGCATACTGCCTTCAGAAATTATGCGGTCATCTAAATAAACAAAAGGACATATTGTATATTGTTCGAAATTATCTATATTACTAAAATAATTATTATTTTTAATCTTAGTAATGATACTATTATAGTTAATTCACATAATTGATTTATCAAGAATTTATCAAGAAGAATATAAAAATAAAGAGTTATGTACCAGACCTAGCGATTTGATAATAATTGCTGAATGGATCTACAAGTTTAATCTCACATGGAAAAATATTTTTTCCAAACTGTACCTGTTTAACATTACTGTATCTTATATTCAGTATTATTATTTTTGTAATTTAAAGATAATACATTCTACAAATATGTCAGTTCTCGGTAGACGTGATATATTCATATAAATATTTTTATTACATTTCCATATCATCGGAATATTTGATACGGCTACATTGTATTTTGATACGTATTATATTTGCCTTCTTTATTCGTATTGTGGACTGGGCCGCAGTATACATGTTAGTGAAACAGTGGTTGTTTGTTACTAAATGGTTTAAGGCGATCGTGCACATTTTGGCGACTCAGTCCGGCTCTATCAGGGATTTAATCGACACAGGATTACTGAGAACCATTCCTATGCAGATGATCAACGACCGAATTGGGTTGTATGAATATATCCAATGTTTCAATCTCTTCTTTGCTTACATCTAGAAAATCATCGGGTGTGTTGTGAGAAGCTACTTAATAAGTTTTAAATGTTTACTAGCTGATGCCCGCGGCTCCGCTCGCGTGGAGGTCGGTTATCGTTTTTTGGTCATACCTCTGATACTACTTAACCAATGCAATCAAACAAACAGCAGATTTTAAGACTGACCAAGACCTTTCTAATAGAAACAGCTGTATCGAAATCCGTTTAGAAGTTTTTGCGTCCATCGCGAAAAAACAGATAAGAATTTTTTTGTGTTCGGAATCGGTCATTGTGCATAACCCAAGTATTTTTTTCAATATCTCCGATGTTCAGACCAAACTAATTTACAATTTTATAACATTGATTTCTTTTAACGTTACGCAATAACATAATTACGGTACGGTTACATCCTGAATAATTCATTAGAAAATGCTTTATTTTCTTCACTTACCGATTTTATCTAATCATGCCGATATTCCTAATAATACTTGTTTAAGTCAACAAAATAACGAAAATTTTAATGATATAATTAACATTTCCTAGTACTACGACAAGAATGAACTACACAAAGAAAGAAGAATTGTTTACAAACGTAAACCGTAAGTATTGATATTCATAAATATTACAAGTAATTTACTGAGATGACATCAAACCATATTTCATTTATATTTTAAGGCTATAACTTGACAACTGTACCAAAATATGCCTGAAAACTAAACAGCTGTTGAAACTTGTCTATACTCGATATTGCGCTAAATTTCCAACTGAATACATTTACAAATCTGTAGCAATGCCTATTTTATTCCCATCGAATGAAACTTTTCCATTCATGATATATATACAATGCATTAATTTGTTTACTTCTTTGATTAAACCTTATAATTTGTTTGAATTCACAGCACTAGTTAAATATCAACACAAATATTTAATCAACTGATTGATGTTAAAATTATTATTTGTATAAGTTCAACGATTCTAACAGTAGTCAATTATATTAAATTCAATATACCATTTTAATTAGAAATTACTGATGTTTTGATAGTATAATTGAAATTTGAAATTGCTAAAATTAATTTATAGGCAATTCTCTTGTAGATAACTGTTAAATAATATTATGATTGTACGGTGAAAGATCTAACACCTTTTCAATGATAAATCAGGATGATAATTTTGGTGGCTTAGTACTAATGTACTGAAGTAAAAAAAAGCGGCCAAGTGCGAGTCGGACTCGCCCATCAAGGGTTCCGTAGCAGTAAGTAACATAATAATATTTCTTTTTTAGGTTTTGTATTTGAGTTGATTGAATGAAAGGTAAATTGCAGTTTACGAATTATGACGTATTAAAAAAAACTACTTACTAGATCTCGTTCAAACCAAATATCGGTGGAAGTTTACATGGTAATGTACATCATATATTTTTTTTAGTTTTATCATTCTCATATTTTAGAAGTTACAGGGGGCGGGGACACATTTTACCACTTTGGAAGTGTCTGTCGCGCAAACTATTTAGTTTAGAAATAAATGACATTAGAAACCTCAATATCATTTTTGAAGACCTATGCATAGTAATCACACACGTATGGGTTTGATGAAAAAAAAATTTTAGAGTTTCAGTTCTAAGTATGGGGACCCCCAAAATTTATTGTTTCTTTTTCTATTTTTGTGTGAAAATCTTAATACGGTTCACAGAATACATCTACTTACCAAGTTTCAACAGCATAGTTCTTGTAGTTTCGGAGAGTGGCTGTGACATACGGACGGACAGACAGACAGACATGACGAATCTATAAGGGTTCCGTTTTTTGCCATTTGGGAACGGAACCCTAAAAACAGCGTTTATAAAATTGAATAAAGCTTAAATACGACACCATACACTTGGTGCCAATGCTACGCTAGTATCATTATGTACATATATTTCATAAATCTACAACACTCAATAACTTATCCTTTCTGGAAACTTTTATTTTACTTTTATTATATATTTATTAAACATTTTATTTTAAAGCGGCGTTAGCCCAGTGGCGTACGTAACGGACTGCTGAGACGAGGTCTCGAGTTCGATCCCCAGTCGCCCCGGGCACACACCTCTGACTTTTCGCAGATATGTGTGCATTAATAAATGTTAACTATCGCTCGCTTAACAATGTGCCCGGTAGATGACAATAGGCTCGCCCCCTATTACATTGGGACCTACACATAACTGACGAATCGTGGGTGTGTAATACACCTACCCATCGGGGATACAGGCGTGAAGTTATGTTATGTTATGTTTATTTTATTTACTGTTTAAAACATTGAAAAATTCCCAATATAGCTAAAACCACTTCCGTCTAATTCTTCATTTTACCTTTCAAATAAAAAAGAAACAAAATCAAAATTGGTTCAACCATTCGGCAGGGGATTGTGGTCGCAGCACTAGTGGGACCGGTGCGTGTCACGCAGTGCTGCGACAACAATCCTCTACTGATGAGGCCGTCATGCTGAGTGCCACCATTATTAACATGGTACGTGTATGTAATGGTGACCCTGTTTCCTGAGACTTTACCTTCAGCTTACCATCAGGCGGGGTGAAGTCAAATTGACGTGTCCTAAATATAAAAAAAAAAAAAAAAAAGAAAAGCTACATTGCCCCACACCCCGTTGTTTTTGTGTCGCGGGTTTAAAATAAACGAGATTCTGTTGCTATATCGTATTTTTATCATTCTATTTGGTATGTAAACTGACACGTGTTAATTAAAATTTGATTTTATACATAAAATTATAACATGTTTTAATTGAAATATGAAATGTACCGAGATTCTCAAAAATAATATTAATCATCTATCTCATTGTGAACTTGATTTCATTGAATTAAATTTTTAAGCATTTTGTATGCTTACTTTTCCTATAGACTTAGATCGGAAAAAGAGAACATCTAGGACGGGACTTGAACCCGCGACCAGTCCCTTACAGGGGGAACGCTCTGACCAACTGAGCCACCTAGACACACATGACTGTCATTTATAATTCAATACATGAATCAGAATGGTGTAACCTGGCGATACTTTTTTTTTTTTTAAAGAATATTAGTAACCGAAATTACTAATATTCCCCCTAACCCCTCCAGCTAAGTTAAATTGCTTGTGTTAGGAGTGGGTTCACGTCGGTAGTGTAATGGCCAGGATTCGAACCCGGGATCTCTCGATCGTAAGGTCGACTCCTTAACCACTAAGCTACCGACGCTTCTTAATTCTAATGGTGGTAAAAAAGGGGAATAAAATATTCTCTCATAACTGTCAATATGGTGGCATTGTATACTTTTGAAAGTATACCATCCAATCCACTTAGTACAAAAGCTTTTGTAAAATTCACTCGTGAGTATGCGATTCTTTTAGATAAGAAAATATATTAGAGTCTTATATTGATAAACATAACATAACTTCACACCTGTATCCCCGAAGGGGTAGGCAGAGGTGTATTACACACCCACGATTCGCCAGTTATGTTAAGGGCTCAATGTAATAGGGGGCGAGCCTATTGGCATCTACCGGGCACATTATTAAGCGTGCGATAATTAACATATATTAATGCACACATAACTACGAAAAGTCAGAGGTATGTGTCCAGGGCGACTTGGGATCGAACTCGAGACCTCGTCTCAGCAGTCCGTTACGTACGCCACTGGGCTATCGCCGCTATTGCCGCTAGCGGCGATAGTCTAGTGGCATACGTAACGGACTGCTGAGACGAGGTCTTGAGTTCGATCCCAAGTCGCCCAAGGTACATACGTACATTGGGACCTTAACATAACTGGCGAATCGTGGGTGTGTAATACAGCTCTGCCTATCCCTTCGGGGATACAGGCGTGAAGTTATAAAGTTATGCTATATTGATAAGTTTTATAAAATATTTTTATTAGATGTAATTAGCCAAAAAATCACTGTCTAAGTAGTGACAAACGTATTAGACTCAGTAAGGTCGTAAAAAAATATTTACTTAAAAATGCTTTTTTAAAAACAAGCTTTCTAGTAAGTGCATAACCAGGCAAATCAAATGAGCCAAACATGGCGGGGTTATCTTGTTTAGATTAGAAGTTTCTGGAACCAGCTGCATTCTCCATCATCAGAACAGCTTCATATTATCACATTGTTACCGAAGATACGCAAGTATACCATGTGTCCAATACTTAACTTGAAGATAATATATATTGACATCAGAACTTACTGCCAGTACTGTAAGAAGACTGTGTAATAGGGAGTCCATCTTTTGTCCAAGTGTACGTTATACTTCCAGGGTTGCCATCAGCTCGAAGAACAATGATGAGTGGCTCGTTCTCGACTCCAACTTTCGGGAAGGGAGTAGTTTCATCAAATATTGGTGCATCTGGAACGTTTAACTTGGTTTAGAGCGCTGTTCTTGAATAAGACTTTCATAAATATTAAAAAAAAAATTACAAATTGCTGATTTCAAAATATTTTAGGTTCACATAGATTACATCGTCTATATAGATTTAATAAATTAACATCAGGGTCCTATTAATCCTTGAGGGAGAGCCAACCTCAGCCAAAAGTCGGTGCACCTGATAAATAATGAACGAGACTCTGGCGCAGGTTTTTAATAATAATAAGAATAATTATCGATATCACCATTCCACATGACGAGAATCTTGTGAAAGCCGAAAAAGAAAAACAAATAAAGTATTTGGATTTAGCTCACGAGGTTGTCGACATATATGGAGTGTGGATTCGGCGATTATTGTTCCGATAGTTGTATCGGTTCACGGACTGATTGCCAAAAGCCTCGATCAACATCTCAAGAGGCTCGCGTTAGGCAGTTGGGTCAAGGGCTTGATGCAGAAGGCAGTGCTCCTCGACACGGCACGTATTGTGAGGAGATCCCTCTACTTGGAGCCCTAACCACCGGTAGCTTGGTCCCTGTACCCGATGCCGGTGGGCCACTATTTTTTATATTATTAAATATATTTGTTTTTTTTTATATAGAATGTTTAAAAAAAATATAATTTAATATTTATTTAAGTTCAATAAAGGGAATAATAATAAATAAATAAACATTCTACATAGCGCTTTCTGGAACCAAAGTAAGCATAGTTTAACTAGTTTGTGTTATAGGTTCCAGATTGCGGATAAACATACTTATATCCTTTTTTTTTGTAAATACATACATATTATACATAGAAACACCCAGATCAATGCAAATAGACATACATGCATACAAATATTTGTACTGAGCGGGAATCGAACCGGTATCGGTACCGGGAATCGGTAGTACATTCGACTGCTACGACAGGGGTGTCGTGGCAGTCGAATGTACTACCGCTACGCCACAGAAGCCGTCTCGGAGTTGGGAGGTCAGACGGCAGTTGCTCCCGGAAAAGTCGACATACCAATTAAAAACAATAAGCGGACTGCGGGCTTCAAATTGCCAACTTTATGAGGAAGATAATAGATTACATAAATAAAATATTAGGTAAATTTCGATAACACGATCTGTTAGATAATAATCAAATTATTATCATCATAATGATCATTACCATCATGAGTAACCCTCCCTATTCTAGTCCTATCTTCGCTAGCTTAGCTAAAAAAAATTAACAAAGTACCTGGTAACTTTGTTAATTGTTAAATTCTGTTTGCGTTTATACAGGTTGGAAACCTCTTAAACTTTTTCGTCATATTTAAAGATATTGCAAAACTTTAAACTGATATGAAATCTTTATCGTAATAAAAAATAATGTAACAAAAATAAACATTGTAAAAAGATCTCGTCATTATGTTCGTAATTTGTTCTTTTACCTTAGTAAATTTATGGGAGCCGCAAGAATACAAATTAGAGACACATGATTATTTTTTCTTTTTAGTTTTAACTTCAATTTTGACTTATTTTTTACGTTTATACTTATCAGATTACTGCAGAAGCCGTGCCATAGTAAATATATACGAACCGTAATAGTACAAATTGTGAACAAAATGAGTTTTATTTTAACTTTTTTTTATTATTTAATTTCAAATGCAAAAGCAATGCAAATTTCATATCAGTTTAGTAGCTAAAATAAACTTACACAAAACTTTAAGTGCCAAGGCATCATGGACGCTCCTCTGCAGGGCATCATTCATCGCTTGACAAGTATACACGGCTCCGTTCAAATCCTTTGTGATGTTCATTTTGAGTTCTATCGTGGATACCGTACCTCCATGAAGACCCTTCTTCAATTGCATGGGCATACCTAGAAAGAGAATCTTATGTAACAACGTCCAGTTCTGGCAGGTTTCATCAGACATAATCTCCAGTGGTCTACATCGATGTCATTAAATCGCATGTGTACCCAGTTGACCGATCGCAAGTGCCCTGTGTTTGTCCTCCCAATACCAGTACATGTCGCATTTGCTCTTTTGTCCACTGTGCCCCTCCATCTGTACTATCGAGGAGCTGCTTAGGGCAACGGAAAACGCTGTGACTTTGACTAAATTTTGGGCCGACAAGATTTAAAGAAGAGATTCTAAGAACAATAAGATTCAACAAATACCAGGTGCTAGGGAAATACAAATTAAAACAGGCGATGGTAATGAGGATAAAAATAAATTGAGCAATTTTGTTTTTCGACGGGTTTTTTTTATAATGTTTTAGTAGCTCACCTCCATTCACGCTCCATCTAAATGAAACCGGACTAGCGACTTCATACCGTTATTGATTCTTGTTAGGTAAAGTGATACATTTTTTAATAAAACCATCGTTGTAACAAAAAGATTTCAAAAATAAATCGACAAAAAATAGGCTCAATATTTTTCTTTTCTTTAATACTATCGCCCGTCTTAGTTTTTGTTCTCTAACACCCTGTATAGCATTTCACAAGTTTTAAGGTTCTTTCTTTCCTTATGTAAAATAGTTCGTAAATCAAGTAGGATTGTAAAACTTCTGACCTTGCACCGGTATGCCATCACGCCACCACGATAATGTCGCTGGTGGATTGCTGGATGCTGCATTACAGTACAACGTAGCTTCGATGCCGACCTTCAGCTCTTCTGGTTCAACTCGGACTTTCACTGTTTCTGGGGCGACTGTTAAAGACAATTGGACAATTGGAAATCATAACAATATAAGTGTATCCGAATAGTTAAGCAATAATGGGACAAGATAATTCTATTATACATTACTACACACACATATATTTATCCTTACTAATCAGTTAGTAATATTATAAAAATGAAAGTTTGTTTGTTTGTTACTTAATCATGCTCTCACGGCTCAATGGATCTAGCTGAAATTTTGGTACAGCCAGATACGTTCAGCTGTTTGAGTAACAAACATTTAAACATCTACATAAAATTTCACATTTAAAATATTAGTAGGATAGTGGAATATCTTCACAAACTTTCACATTTATAATATTAAATAGGATTCTAGGTTCAAATTATACTTGTAAAATGATAACTAACTTACTAACGTAATTTATTAATGAAACATTTATCACATTCACATGAACACGTACAAATACCCTCTGACCTAAATACATATGCAAGAATCTGTTTCATTACTTTTTTAACAAGCTCACCCAATCGTTTTTGAGTTAAGCTGTAGAGTAAACAAGACCGTCTCGCTTTACGACCTGTCATGAAATGAATTTGAATTCGGAACACTCGCAAGGTACTTACAATAAACGTTTAACGTCACCGTCTCAAACAGCGGTATCTCCGTCGCACTGTTGGTTGCCTCGCATCTGTACTGTGCCTGATTGTCAGTTACGTTCGTCAGTATCGAGATCTCGGCTGACACAGACCGGTCTGTCTGCTTCGTTACTGAATGGACCTGGAACAAAGGTATACTTTAAGAGACTACTAAAATAATTACTTCTGAGTCCAACATCCTAGTCTAAGAAAATATTGACTAACTTTTTAAACGTCGCACACAGTTGGTACACCTGCCAAATCAAGACATAGATTTAGGAGGGCGGAAGGACGCTGTGCTGATGATTTCCAAGTAACTGCAGTATGAAGTTCTTCAAAAGGGTATGAGAAGAGTTTTGCAATATAATATTATGAACGATCAAAGAATCAAAGAATCAAAGAATCAATTTCGTTTATTCAGTTTAGGCACATAAAGAGCACATATGAATGTCAAGGTTTACAATTGCGTTTGTCAAAATTATCAAGAAGATGTAAATAAATCATTTGAAAATGATTCTTTCGCTGGTTCGGTAGTTGGATCTACTGAGAAGAGACCAGCCAGAAACTCAGGTAGATCATCGTTATGCTTTCTTTTTTATTTATTTTTTAATATATAGGTTTGTTTTATTTATAATAAATATGTGCGAGAGCAAGAGTTAAGGGGTGAGGAGGGGGTAAGGATCAGGTGATTTAAGTTCATAAATTGTCCACTCATGACCGGGTATCGTTTTAGAATACGGACCTTAGACTCAATGCCATGCTTGGGTTCGTTGTATAAGTATGGTACTAGTGACAATAAGTACAATGCGTTATCGACCCAGATTTGAACACAACTATTATGTAAACACCAGTGTATGTTGTAAAATTTACCTTTTTATCATTCTTAAACCAAGTCAGTGTAGCAAGCGGATTGCCTCCAGACGAAATACACGACAGTTTTTGGACCGTTCCAGAAGACAGTGTCGTCCCTGGGACGTAACCGGTAATCATTGGTGCCGTTGGTGGATCTGCAACAAAGAAAAAGATATCAGAAGGGTTCATAAACAAAGAATATAGTAAGAAGACGAAGAAAAGACTGGTTCAGCACCATTCAACGCACCTAAACATCTTTGTTGTTTTTTTTAAAGGTATCTTTTTTATTGGTAACTGAAATTACTAGTATTCCGCCTAACCCCTCCAGCTAAGCTAAATTGCTTGTGTGAGGAGTGGGTTCACGTCGGTAGTGTAATGGCCTGGATTCGAAACCGGGACCTCTTGATTGTATTGCCGATTCCTTAAACACGAAGCTATCGACGCTTCGTTGATTGTAAGACGTCGATGCAACAATCATAATTGTGAGAAACCATATCATTGGTAAGCTGAAAGTACCGTATATTATGCTCACGAGCTATAATATTTATCAGTTCCACATAATAGGGAGCGAATTTAACGTCAGATCCTTTTACAGGATCTATAATGCTATTAAGACTTTTCTTACAGCATCAGGCATCGAAGCCGTTACCAAGCAGTCGCATTCACCAGCGAGTGTTAATAAACCCACAATTAGTACGAAGTTGTGCGCTATGAGCCGTGAACAGTGTAACAATCAGTGCGCACCGTATATATTTACTCGCAATATGCTACCGAGCATACAGATGGATAATTAAGTTTATCCATTCGATTTAATCCTCCAAGATTGTCTCAATTAAGATAAATGCAACGACCTGGATTCAATCCTAGTTCAAGCAAAGTGTTATATATGTTAGACGATGATTCTCAAAAATAAGCACAAATTCTGCAAGTAGCAATAAGTTCACTCTCTTTCAGAGACTGATAATATAGGTTCTCAAGAGAGCTTGCTTTCTTCAAAGTAGGCGTGAACCTGCCAAAGGATTTTAATGCAAAGTGATATAATGTGTTGTTCGGTAAAATTTCTGATGTCATAAGTTATTTGACTACTATAAAACCACTTAACTATGCCCCAAGATGATGTGAAAAAAGTAAACGCAATACCGGGCGACATTTTTTTTAACGTGTGGAAACTCCCACGGGCTTCACCCCATCGGTGCCGACGATGGGGGGGGGGTGGGGAGCGTGTCGGAATCGGACCGACTAAAACCACACGGTGTCCTTCCCAAGTATCCATTGCCGGGTACCCCGGGTAAGCCCTTGAAAGCATAACCCCGGTTACCGGCGGACTTGGTCGCCACCGCGGCCTCGTCTGACGGGGTCGGGTTTTATCCCGCGTCGGTGAGTTGGCAGGCGTGTGTAGGACACACACGACACGCTTCCGTCTTGGCCAGCTTTTGTAAGGACTGCGAGTCGGACAACTGTCGTCCTCAGGCCCCGATCATGGAGGTCGGTAGTCCCGGCCGTAGACGAGTCTGCGGCGACCTCGCCGCAGACTGCGGTACTCGGGGGCAGGGTTCTCTCCCGCTCCTACTTCGCCGCCTCTTTCGCGACTCTAACTAAAAATAATGATTGCCCTTTTGCCACTCTATTGGTATAAATAAAGTTTTCATCAATATTGAGCCTTTGATTATTAAAGTTGACGAGAAAAATAATCTATATCTCTTAAGTGGTCTTTCGTAAAAGACCCCCGATCACCCATCAAGAGATATCCTTGACAACTTAACCCCTAGACCGAAAATGTATCTCCTTGATTCCAAGCCTTGTCATTCATTTTCTAAATTATACACTTTAATGATCATTAATTATCTGTATAAAATGACAGGGTGTGGTAAATAAGGGTTTGTTTACATCGACGACTTTGTGATTTGATTCAGAGATTGAAGCGAACGAGACAATGATATATTTGAAGTGATTCATCATCCTTACGCCCAGTTGCATATCGTATCACACATGGCGATAAGTTTCCAAAGCTTCATCAAAAGTGTTGACAATAGTAAAGAATTTTGATCAATAATTTCGAAATTTGGGGATTAATACACCTCTACCTGCCCCTTTAAAGATATATGGGCCTTAGTATCTGTATGTATGTGCATATACAGATTCACTATTTCTTTTTTATTTGAAACATACATAGAAACTTCGTACGTCTTTGTAAAAGTAATGTGTTGAGTTAAAAATAATTGCATAAACGTTATCAGGAAATAGGAGACCTTATCCTTAGAGATTAACTTTTGTTTAGCTACAAGCCCAGTATTATGTGTCGTTATATAAGGGACCTACGACCTATTAACTCTTTTTTTAATCAATTTTGCCACACTTAATTTTTTGGTCAAGCGCGAGTTCTACACGAAAATTAGTCATTTTACGGATGATTTCATTGAATCAAAAAAAAAAACGGAATAGCAGGGCAGGTCGGTGGAAATCCAAAACTATAGGAGATACAAAGAAACTGTCTTAGGAACTATCTGCTCTTTCTTTTGTATAGATATTTTTTTTTGATTTTGACATGCGATGTTTTGGAAAAAAAAACGTGCTAAGTGCAAAAATTTGCACTTAGCATATTCGTATGTCTTTTCATCAATATAGTGTTCCTATTTTAACGTGTATAATTTTGTACTTAGCACGTTTTTCTTACCATCGATAGGTGCTTATTTTTTGGCAAGCGTAAGCTGCCGTTAAGAGAGAGTAATTTCGATGATTTTTTTATATTTTTATGATCGATTCAGTTTTATGTGTGGATCATTGCAAACACGAGTACCTTTTTTTTTCGTGCGGAAATCCCTTCGGATACCCCCCGCCGGCCAGCGGGGGCGGTTATGTCGGGCTTGAACCGACCAAAACCGCATGTCCTCTCGGGTCTTAAGACGCCGGGGTGTAAGGTTACCCATAAAGCATATACCTCGCACCCCGACTGACCCTGGGCTATCTCCGGTTTCGAGATGGCCCCCTCAGGTTTGGGAACCACGGTGTCCTCGTCTTGCCCCGGTTTGGAGGAGGGGCGCTAGTCGCCCCACCGTCCCGGCCTGCTTCTGCTGGGGTGACAGGCGGCCGCACCCGCCACCCCCAGGCCTGCGCTCATGGAGGACGGAGAAAACACGAGTACCTACTTATAAATATAGATATATAAAAAATGTTATGTTTGTATACAACGACAAAACATTATGTCGCAAGTCTAATCCCATCCTTACAATTATAAATTATAAGGAAGGGTCTAGTCACGAAGTGGTGATTAAAATAATGGGAAGCGACAAGCTAGTATAGGGTTGTCACTAATTGGATCACATGGACGTGTTTGTCTAACAGTGTAATTACTGCCTTAGAAGTTTATTAGTTTCGTGAGCTCGAGACTGGTGACACCCGAGATGGTATCAACTCACATTTTGAACTCACTAACTAACTATATGTGTAAGTAAAATTGTCTGTTTCGTTATTAACCACTTAACAGTCTGTGTATAATTTAAGCATTAAAACTAGCTATTGACGCGGCTTCGCGCAAATTTATCCCGTTTTCATGACCAACTGAAACGTCTTGCGGGGATAAAAAGTAACCTATATGCTATTCCAGACTATAATAATAATATGTCTGTACCAAATTTCATTCACATCTGTTCAGCCGTTTCTGCGTGATAGTAAGACAGACATACATCAATCCATTAATTCTATTTTTAACGTCATATTTTTTTTTTTTTTTTTTAAAGAATATTAGTAACCGAAATTACTAATATTCCCCCTAACCCCTCCAGCTAAGCTAAATTGCTTGTGTTAGGAGTGGGTTCACGTCGCTAGTGTAATGGCCAGGATTCGAACCCGGGACCTCTCGATCGTAGGGTCGACTCCTTAACCACTAAGCTACCGACGCTGACATGAGGAAGTATATAATCTCTTATATATATATATATAATATAATCTCTTAGTTTTCGTCACTTCCGTTTTCTAAATACAGTACTAGACAAAATATTAAATTATTATGATTTAGTGTACACCGCTAACTACCCTGATTACTGGCAGTATAGTCCATACACTGGTTGTCTGGAAGAGATCGCAGACCGCGATAAGACCGCCCATTGTAAAACTATCTAACATGTATGTATCCGCCGTATGTATTCTATGTTTGGTCTGCAATAAAGAGTATCTAAATCTAAATCTAAGTATTTTATAAAATGATAGATATTGATGTTATTTCAATGCTATCGCGATGTCAAAGTATAGTACATTATTTGACATTAGTCATACTTAATTACGGTTTAATACTACTTCCATATACTTCACTACTACACGCTTTATGAGAAATCCAACCTAATAAGTACAAAATAACTGATAATTAAAAATAAAAAAGCTAAATTAGTAATATGCCTGATAGATGGCAATAGGCTCGCAGCCTATTACATTGGGACGTAAACATAACTGGCGAATCGTGGGTGTGTAATACACCTCTGCCTTTAGTTTGAGATTAGCTTCTTAAAAAGCGTGAGGTGCTCAGTGATGATTGTTTAGAATGATTAACAATTATTTTGCACAGTTTAATTTATCTAGTATTCATTAAAAATTACGCATTTTAAAAAAAAATCTTTACTTTTTCTCAAAACACAAACGAAAAATAACCACCTTGTTCAATACAGTTCATAAATTCCACGCTTACAGTAAGAACTGCCCACAAAATCCAGCTTTCGAATATAAACAAAGTCGAAGACAAGTCCACGGTCAAGGCATAACCAGGCGAAATAACCAGAGATTTATCCAATAAATAACCGTTTACGGTATCAGATAACGGCTGAGTGTTATTCGTGGCACGTACGGATGCAATCAGGATTCATGCGACAACCCTAGGGAAAACATACGGGTGTATAGTTGAAAGAAACTGCCTTTACTCCAATAACACTATGTATGGGTTATAGAAATATGAGCAGGATATTATTATATTATATTCGACGGCCTCCGAGGCGTAGCGGAAGTGCATTCAACTGCTACGACAGGGGGCGCGGGTTCGATTCCCGCTCAGTACAAATCTTTTTACGTATGAATATGTCTATTTGCGTTGGTCTAGGTGTTTCTATGTATAATGTTTATGTATTTTCGAAAAAAAAAAGCGTAAGTATGTAAGTATGTTTACCGCATTCTGGAACCCATAACACAAGCTAGTTAACCTATGCTTACTTTGGGTCTAGAAAACGCTGTGTAGAATGTCGTTGAATATTTATAACTACTAAAACTTACTATGAAAATCCTACTACTACTATAAATCCTACTAATATTATAAACTAGCAACCCGCCCGCGTGCAGCTTCGGTTTATATGAGTTTTTTTAACTTAAACCGTCGTTCGGACCCCCTTTTTTATAAAATTAGTAAAGAAAAGATAAAGATGCGAATGTTTGTGAAGTTGTTTTGATTTTTGTTACTCAATCTCTCAGCTCTAACGGTGTGGCAGGGCTCCCCGTATTGCCCGGCGAAACCACTTTCAGCCAAGTAGCCCATGCCTATCGGAGTTCCTGGGGATTTCCTTCCTAGAGCGTACCCGGGACCCCTGCGATGGGCCCCCATGATGGAACTCCACGAGGTTTCAATCGGTTCCATTCCGATGATCCATAAAAATTTTAGTAATACACACTACTTATAAGCTTAGGTTAGTACAACTGTGTCGCGTATTCAATTGTTTTTTCCCATCTCAAAATGCCCAACGCTCACTTCAAATAAGATGCTTAAACGGGAAGAAACGCTGGATCGTGTGGTCAGCGATTTTCCGCCCGTATAATACTGCTCACAAAAACTCGCGTTTCTAATTTGGGCTCCATCGTAAGCGGGGCTACGATACAGTATTAACTAGAGCAGTTTCTAAGTGAGATTTCAACCTTCAGATCTTTGATCTCGTAGCGTGCTATTATTAAAATATATTATGATATTCGCCGTGAGAATATTAAAGCATAAATAAGTAGAAAATATGTAATGAATGCATGAAAAGTTAAATTTGAACATGCGTGATATTAAAATGAATATTTTCTGAGATCTGAAATACGAGTAATATGAAGCTTTAATACTAATTGATTTCAAATTAGAAATTATTAAGAGCACAAAATATATAAATTATTGTTTGTAATCCTCCCCGTACATTCTCGAAGGGTAATCAAGGTAATCCTTATTTTAATCTTAATTCTGACTACTACTACTGAAGTAAGCATAGCTTAACTAGCTTGTGTTATGGGTTCTAGACTGCGGAGAAACATACTTAAATACTTTTTTTGTAAATACATATATATTATACATGCATACATACATATATTATACATACCAATGCAAATACAAATATATTCATGCATACAAATTTTTGCATTGTGCGGGAATCAAGCCCGCGACCTCCCACGTGGCAGTCGAACGCTCTACCGCCACGCCACGGTATTTATTTGTTACTCAATCACTAGCTATTACCTGAACTATTTTTTTTATACTTGTCACTTTTTTTATACGACTGTTCGAATCTGTATCATTGTTAACTAGGAGGTAAGTTATAATCTGAATGAGCACATAGGCTATCATCATATCATATCATTTTTTTTTAAATATTTAGGACACGTCAATTTGACTTCACCTCGTCTGATGGTAAGCTGAAGGTAAAGTCTCAGGAAAGAGGGTCACCATAACATACACGTACCATGTTAACAATGGTGGCACTCAGCTTGACGGCCTCATCAGAAGAGGATCGTCGTCGCAGCACCGCGTGACACCCACCGGTCCCACTAGTGCTGCGACCACAATCCCCCTGCCCGGCTATGCACTTGCCAACCCCTGAACGCAATCAAACCGAAATTGGATTACTATGAAGGGTTTTTCGCGATCGTGCACGGTGGTCCCCACCCGGCCGAATTTTGTGACAAAGGAGAATGCCCATTCTTGGTTGCGCTTTTAGACGTTCGCGTCAATATTTCAAATGTTAAAAAATAATATTGATTATAGTATGACTTTTCAACACTAAATCGCTTCTATAGAACTTGGGGTTTGAATTTAAATTATAAAGATATAAAACTTGAATGAATAATCGTTACCATTTTAATTTAATTGTTACCATTATATAAAATAAACCATTGGTGGTAGAATCAAATATACCATTCTTTTTAAAATAAAATTGTTAAATAATAATACGTGATAATAATTCGCAATGTGACATTCAAATATATTGCAGTTATGTAATCTTAATATTTCGTGAATATATTCGTAGTTTATTAGTGATAATCAGTTAAAGTTGTAAAATAATGTATGCTTCAGTGGTAGTTTTCTCTTAATTTATACATGGTATCCCTGTCTTAAAACATTCCAACAGAAAACTCAAACGTCAGTTCAACAGTCAGTGTCACAATATTTTCCTGTTGTTGTTGTTTTTCTCGATGTAATCATTTAATTTCTCAATAACCCGAAGTTGTGTTACAATATGCGTTTATATTTCAGTTTATACTTATGTGACATAGCAAAAAAAAGTGTGCAACCGATTTCCATACTGACATGGGCATTGTCCTTTGTGTCATCAAATTTCTACCACCAGTGAAAATCATACATATTAAGGCTCACGTACATATTATCAATTTTATTGTTTTAAAGTTCAATAGAACAGTGTGCGAGCTAAATTAACGTAATTGCTTTGTTTTGCCGCACCACATGCAAGAATCCTGAAAAAGAAAAATGTAACAAAACTCTTGTAGTCCCTACGGAACCCTATATTCGTGTGTAAAACTTGTGCAAACAAACACATGTCCACTTTATATGGTTTTTGGTACCTATAAACACTTGCCACACAGATGTCGCTCGCACATTCTGTAAACAGTAGGAATCCCCCCCCCCCCCCCCCGTTTCCACTCAAGGATTTGTGACCCTTCTCACGAACAGTACGACACTATACAAGCAGATTTTCTAATATTTGGTGGTCTATAGAATAGCCGCCCTGTGTGAGCTGTTTGAAATTGATATTTTTGAAGATCAAGGATTGAAAGCGGCGATAGCCCAGTGGAAGCGGCGATAGTCTAGTGGTGTACGTAACGGACTGCCAAGACAAGTCGCCCCGGGCACTCACCTCTGACTTTTCGCAGTTATGTGTGTATTAAAAATGTTGATTATCGCTCGTTTAGTAATGTGCCCGGTAGATGGCAATAGGCTCGTCCCCTATTACATTGGGACCTAAACATAACTGGCGAATCATGGGTGTGCAAGACACCTCTGCCTACCCCTTCGGGGATGCAGGCGTGAAGTTATGTATGTATGGTATGTAAGAATTTGATTACATTGATTTGTATGAAAACCCTTTCAGTTGAGCCAAATGGCTTGTGATAGGAGTAAATTCACGTTGTCTCGTACGGGAATCGAATTCGCGACATTGACATTCTAATCAAACCCTTTACCACCAATATCAAAATATCTTTATTCATGTAGGTCACAAAGTAACAATTACGAATGCCCAAATTATTGCTTCCACATGTTCTGTAAAAACGCATGGCCTATTTTCTGATCACCAGTTTTCCCAGACTCGGTATTGCTACAGATAACTCTCACAAACACTTTTAGGTCTTGAATCAAACCCGGGTCTTAACGGTCTCCCGATACGTAACAACCGCACTCACAACTTCTGTGCTATTAAGGCAGTTATTCAACAAGAATTCAAATTATAGCCTGAATAAGCACATAAAACACTTCCAAGGCGCCTAATGATACGCAGACGACATATGCTTTACAAAACATTAATCATACCAGAATGCTATTACGAAGCCATGATGTCTTTTTGCTCAAACGGTAACCTACTGTTATATTCTATATAAATCATCTAGCCTTCGTTTGTTCGCTTTAAGATGAAGTTTACAGCTGTGCGTAGCGAATTTCTGTCGACATTAACGTGTTTAAGGTTATGTTAAACAGATTAAGATCGGAAAAATCAACATTCAGGTCAGGACTTGAACCCGCGACCAGTCCCTTTCAGGGAGAAATACTTTGACCATCTGAGTTACCTGTTCACGGGCTTAGGGCAAGGGCCTGGAGCCATCTACCGATATTCTTACAAACTAACGGAAACAGTGAATGACGTACAATCATGTTTAAACATTGTTTTTAGATTACTTCACCACATTGATGAAATATTGAAGCAAATTTCGAAGTCGCGGGTTCAATCTTGTTTCAATGTTACTGATCGAAATCTGTAGGAAAACTTAGCATATTAAGCGAACGGCACGCTATAATGGCCGTTTCGACTTATTAAAATAGTGACGAGAAATGTATTAATATAAAGATTTATATCGGAAAAGGAAAACATCTAGAAGGGGGCTTGAACTAGATAGCTCAGCTGGTCAGAGCATTCCCCCTGTAAGGGGCTGGTCACGGGTTCAAGTCCGTTTCTAGATGTTCTCTTTTTTCGATCTAAATGTTTAGAAAAAGTAAGCATAGAAAATGCTTAAAAATTAATTGAATATATTAATATTATCATCATCATCATCATCATCATCAACCTATTCTAGTCCACTGCTGGACATAGATCTCCCCTAATGAGCGCCATAGCGCCCTGTCTTCAGCTTGCCGCATCCAGCATCTGCCCGCAGTCTTTCGCAGATAATATTATCGAAAGAAAAAAATTTAATGCGAGTCGCATATAAAAGTTTTTGTATTTACAATTAAAAAAAAATGCCGAGTTGCGTGGCAAATAAGTATACACTGTACCTCACTATTGACAATCTTTCTTTATATATAAAAATGAATTGCTGTTCGTTAGTCTCGCTAAAACTCGAGAACGGCTGGACCGATTTGGTTAATTTTGGTCTTGAATTATTTGTGGAGGTCCAGAGAAGGTTTAAAAGGTGAATAATTATCGATTGAGGCAGTACGAAGTCTGCCGGTCAGCTAGTAAAGAATACAAATTTGCTCCTTCAAACTTAGTATTTATTTAAACGAAACTTCATGAGCGGACAAACGTCAAAAGGACCATCATAGGGTGCCGCTATTTAATTGCTTCAAAGTTTCATAATATTAAACAGTATATTTAGGTAACAGAAAGGTTACACCGCAGGCCCGCTGCCGTTCCGCAAGTAATAATCTCGTATATTAAGTCTCTTAGAGGTCTACTTATTATAAAAATAGTATAATCTGCTAAAACTTCAAGTTTATAGCCGTAGCAGTTCAGTCTCTGCCTTGATGTATCAGTCAAGATAAGTCACTTTACAATCAGAGATTTTTTTAAAGTATTAGTAAACGAAATAACTAGTATTCACTATAACCCCAGCTAAGCTACATTGCTTATATTAGGAGTGGGTTCAAGTCGGTAGTGTAATGGCCAGGATTAAAACCCGGGACCTCGAGATTACAACTCCTTAACATCCACATTTTTCCAAAATTATTTATTGTTACACGTTATGAATTCAGAACCTTACCAAATATGTTACAGGATCAATGAACCAGTTTACAAAGAAATCTATAAACGTTACCATCATAACACAATCCGTCATTTCTGCTTGTCCCCACGGCACCATTATATTATCGCAATGATTAATGACATTGTATGATAGGTTTGATACCCGATTGAAGTTATGAAGGTCTGGGATAGGGATAATTGTATCGGGCGAAGTTCTAACAACGCAAAATGATAGGTACTTATTTTGCCAATAATCCGTCTTACTTTGAAGTCAGAGTTTGTAGCATTGATTTCTGCTCAGTACAAATATTTGTATGTACGCATGTAACATGTTCTCTACAGAACTAATGATTAGAGTAGAAGTATTATCGCTTGCGTTTTTATACCTAATACAATATCGCCGCTTTCTTGCTATCAACACAAAAATTATACAGAACTTAAACTCCATAAAATTCTCGTTCGCGTGTGATGTTACATGTGTATAAAACCTTCGCATGAATAGTATTAATTTTACTCGATAACATGAGATTTTTCTTCGATTTTTCTTCAAAAATCGGATTACGGAGGATCTAGAATGCGTTTGACAGGTTTTTAATAGAAAATACCCTGATCCAACCCAAGGTATTCAGTATAAAGTTTCAGAGTGAAAAAACTCGTTTCATATTGAAAATATTGGATACAATGTTCAGCCCATTCTATACACCAAAAATCCAGGTATCCAATTGAATCTCTTTCATTTTGATAGCTGAACACATCTTTTAACAATGACAGGCGTTTAAATTTTCTACAAAAAATGATTTGCTTATAATAGACTAGTTATTACCAGTGGCTCTACCTGCGTAAAATACTGCTGTCATTACAGCAATTCACAGGAAGTTATTCGCGAGATAAAAATTAGCCTATATCCAGACTATAATCGTGTTAGAGGGGGGGTCTCCCTACCCATAAATATTAAAGCATCAAGAAATACTGAAAAGAAACATGAATCAGGTAGAATCGTCTGGTAAAGGAGTATCACCCTCTGTTACATACGGTCTCTGCTTATGCCTTTAGTGACAAATAGGCGTAATTATATAAAGGTCAGTTGCACATGCTTTCTTTTTAACATTCACATAATATGGCTTCTTACGTCATCATGAAATTATTCATAAATAAAAAATTTGAAAGCGAATTTTGAGGGGCAAAATTGCAACAATTATATATACACTTGTGTCAGGGCTGCCACGGCACAGTTGTGCAATTAATTCACATGATGTCCACAGACTCATTAATTTAATGAGAGGAACGTGCCGGACGGTGGCAGCCCTATGTATTAGGGTGTGTGCAGACGTGATTAAATTTTAGTTAAACTTTATTTAAGTTAAGTTGCAAACATCTTGTAATTTGTGTCTCGTTGTAAGATTTTGTTCGAGAACGTGTTTCATTTCAAAATGTAATGTACATTTTATGGTATGTGTAAAGATTTTAGTTAAACTTCCTAGAACTATGGTGACTATGGAGCAAAAAGGTAAGATTATTCTTCGAACAGATTGTATTAGAATGTTATTAGAAGTTTAGCTCAACTTTGCCCACAATAATTAGTTCGATCCTGGTATCGAATCCATAGCCCACAGCAGCTCGCTACCACTGAATTACCGAGGCTAACAATATCCTAATCTAGTAATTCCCATGGGTTATCCCAGCTCCATTCAATTTGCATATCAAACACAGATAAATATTAAAATCAACACAATCAACCGCGTGTATTAGGTATAAGAGTCACTTTGATGTTTGATGTACCTTTTTTTTTTGTGCGGAAATCCCTTCGGATACCACCCCCCCCCCCGCCGGCGAGCGGGGGCGGTTATGTCGGGCTTAAACCGACTAAAACCGCACGCCGTCTCGGATCTACAGACGCCGGGGTGTAAGGTTACCCATAGAGCATATCCCTCGCACTCCGACTGACCCTGGGCCATTCGCAGTGTCCCCTCTGATAACAGCAGAGGGGTACCAGGAGCGACCACCCCCCGCGGGCCTTGCAGGCCCGCCATACCTCGACCCCCTCGTGCAATGGGGTCAGCTGGGGACGCCAGCTACTCCAGAGGAGCAATCAATGATGCGTCATCGCCTACGTTGCCCAGAGTGCACCAAACTTGGAGGTGATCCAACCAGTCGCACCCCTCCAACCAGTCGCACCCCGATGTTAGATGTACCTGTTGTACGTACTGATTATTTTTAGGGTTCAGTAGCCAAATGGCAAAAAACGGAAACCTTATAGATTCGTCATGTCTGTCTGTCTGTCCGTATGTCACAGCCACATTTTTTTACTTGCTGTAGCCCATGGCTTCGGCCGCGATGAAATTTGTTTTCGTTTCCACTTCCCATGGGACTCTATTGTTATATAAAAATGTTATGTGTGTTGTGTTATTCAACACTCGGAAAGTAACTACTACCTAACTAACTAAACTAACTCGGAATCTTCAAGTCTCGAGTAAATAGGTTCCTTCTAGGCAAACGTGATCCATCATAGACCACATCGTCACTTACGACCAGGTGTGATAAAGGTCAAACGTTAGCCATTAAAAAAACCACTATAATCTATCCTTGTACCAAATGTCAGCCAGATCCGTTCAGCCTTTAAAAGGTGTTTGAGTAACAAACATCCAAACATCTTCAAAAACTTTCACATTTATTAAGTAGGATAGCAGGATTAGTAGGATAGGATGTAGTAATATCCTCGGTTGCATATCATTGAAGGGGTAGACAGAGGTGTATCAACATCTACATTGCGCAAATAGTTTTTTTAGGGATTTTATTTAGAAAAGCCCCATTGCTATCGAGTTGTCGTCGACGTCGTCGTCAACGTCGTCGTTGCCAATTTTCTGTCACGGTTTTGGGTATGAAGGAGATGAGCTATCGAGTTGCTGTTTTCGGTAATAGATTCGTGCTGGGGTTAACCATTGCAAGATAAAGAAAAAGTGATAATTGTTAAAAAAGGCGTGGGGTGTTCGATGATGATTGTTGTAAGCACTCCAAGCTTTTCTTAAGAACTAGCTTGTGTTATGGGTTCTAGAATGCGTACAATGTACATACTTAGATACTTTTTTTTTGTAATTACATACATATAATACATAGAAATACCCAGACCAATGCAAATATTCATATTCATGCACACAAATATTTGCACTGAGCGGGAATCGAAACCACGACCTCCCACTTAGCAGTCGAATGCTCTACCGTTACGCCACAGAGGTCGTCAACAAACATACATATCATGTTAATAAGAGCGTGTTGAAACTTACAAAACTAAACTAGCACTGATGATTCCCCTAACAAAACATCAGTCTTTTCTTACAATATTCTTATTGAAAAGGATGAAACGCAAATATATACAAAGATAAAAAACCGAACACGGGTAAAATCCTGCTATTATGAAGAGGACTTGGGGCAAAAACTTCGGTATTATCACGAGTATTTCGTACAAACAGCGATGAATAGAATTCGTGCTGCGTCACCTTGTCACTGGACTGCTAGCGGCGAGCCCTTGATATAGACTGAAGCGGTTTTTTAAATCCACACATACTGGTGGTAAAAATTTGATGACACAAATTTGTCACAAAATTCGGTTCAAGCCCGACATAACCGCCCCCGCTGGCCGGCGGGGGGGTATCCGAAAGGAATTCCGCACGCAAAAAAAAAAAAAAACCCTCCATAGTAATCCAATTTCGGTTTGATTGCGTTCAGGGGTCAGCAAGTGCATAGCCGGGCAGGGGGATTGTAGTCGCAGCACTAGTGGGACCGGTGGGTGTCATGCGGTGCTGCGACGACAATCCTCTTCTGATGAGGCCGTCAAGCTGAGTGCCACCATTGTTAACATGTTACGTGTATGTAATGGTGACCCTCTTCCCTGAGACTTCCTTCAGCTTACCATCAGGCGAGGTGAAGTCAAATTGACGTGTCCTAAATATAAAAAAAAAAAAACATTCGTCATCGTCAGCACTTATAGTTCCTCTCCTGTCTTATACAGAACAACAAGTGCAAGGCTGAGGTATCACCCTCATACGGTGCAAACAATTTCATCAAGAACCAAGCAGTTCGGAACCTCTTTTCTTTGCCGCACAATTCCGACATGGAATTCTTCACCAGCACACGTGTTCCCCTCTTCCTACAGTACGGGACCTTTAAGCGGGGCGTGATAAAGCATGTGATGAGGCCGTCAAGCTGAGAGCCACCATTGTAATATTATCGGTGACTGTAATGGTGACTCCCATTCCTGAGAACCTTTAGCTTACCACCAGGCGAGGCGAAGTCATATTGATGTGACCATTATAAAAAAAAGTTTAGGGCCTAGGGTCCGTTCTTCTACACTTTCTCATAAATTGACTTATTTTAGCTTTTTAAGGGAGCGACTACCGTCAGACCTAGGGCACGATTCAGTAAAATTACGATTTCAAAGGGAGGAAGGGAAGGAGGAAGCTAGGGAGGGGGGAAGGGATGATGCCGATTCAAAAAATACACACGTAATTGTTCAAGTTTTCACTTCTGTCGGCACTCTTGGAGTGCCAACACTTTTTATTTAGAGAGTGTTTGTTCGCAAGATGTAAGCTTCCGCATCGACCTAAATTTTACTGTAGTTTTTGTGGGGTATTTCTTTTTTACTCATTTTCCAAATAGAGTTAGGATTGATAACTATATACACCTGCACGGATCAGACACTAGTTTTCTTACATATTTTAGGTGTGTGCATACTAGTTCAAATTCAAATTCAAATTCAAATTCAAATACTTTATTTGCGGAAATGTGGTAGTACAGAATGTCACATAATTTTCGTTCAGCACATTTACCATTTCAGTTTATGGCTCAGCTTAAATCATTATATTTTGAAATTATTAAATAATGTCATGGTTTTGCTTAGTTGGAAATAGAAATAAGAATTAAATTAGTAGTCGTTAATAAATTAGTTATCAATTTTGAATTATGATTATTCAAATTCAGTCCAGTCAGTTTTTTTTTTATAATTTATATTTAAGATATTCATCCACTGAGTAAAAACATCTCTCAACGAGCCATCTAAACAATTGTTTTTTAAACTTTTGTATAGGCAAGTCACGAGCATCTCGAGGTAAGTGATTATAGATGCGTACTGCCATTGCGGAGCTGTTTCTACTACATATATCAGTCTTTATCAGTGGAAGAACCAGGTCATTAGGATATCTGGTATTAAAATTACATACATCCTTCTTAAAACTAAATAAGTCATTATTATTTTTAACAAAAACACATACTTCAAATATATAGATACACGGCAGAGTCAATAGTGAAAGTTTGCGGAACAAAGGCTTACAGCTTACCCAGGGAGAGGCTACATTGCAAATAGCTCTAATACATTGTTTCTGAGCTATGCATGCTCTATTTATATTTACCGAGTTCCCCCAAAGTACTATGCCATATCTTAGGGTAGATACCACAAATGCATGATACGCCTTAAGTGCTGTTTGTTTGCTGGATATTTTTGTTAGTCTCCACAAAGCATAGACAAAACTATTAGTTTTACTCTGGACGTTATGAGTGTGTGTTTTCCAGTTACATGTAGCATCTATAGTTATACCCAGAAAGGAAAGTTAATTACCTTCTAAAAGAGTTTCACCACTGTAATTTATATTTAGTTCCAATTTTTTACCTCCTCTATTATGAAATTGTATATATTTAGATTTATTAATGTTGACACTCAAATTATTTTGATTTAACCAGTCTATCACTTTTCTAACAACACTATTTAGTAACTCATTGTAGTTCGATTCAGAGTTATTAGGTACTAGAATTGATATATCGTCTGCATAGAGAATAGACTGGTATTCTGTTATCAACGGGAGATCGTTAATGTACAAGAGAAACAGCAACGGTCCGAGAATGGTTCCCTGGGGTACACCTACTCTATTATATCTCATTTCAGATTTAAAGGTTCGTCTACAGGATCGCCTCAAAAACAGAATAAAACTCATACAACGGTACGAAATAAATAGGTTGCCAAATTTCAAACAAACTCAATTATTATTATAAAACATTCAACTACAAGTTTTGCAATTTCCACACTTCACAGATAAAGCGGGGCTTAATGAAAGTTCAAGTGTGGCATAAAACATAGAGATAAATAGTTGTTTGTTGATTTAAATTAGAACTAACATACATCTATACTAATATTATAAAGAGGAAAGATTTGTTTGTTTTGTATTCAAAAAACTCTGAAAAGACTGAACCACTTTCAAATTAATATTTCAACATTAGAATGATGTAGCATATCCCTAAGTAACATAGGTTACTTTTTATCACGATATTCCCACGGGATCAGGATATACGCGAGTGTAACCGCGTGGTGATGCTGGTATGTCATATAATCCCAGAGACCCGCATAAAAAAAAGTTTTTGAAATAAGTGATTTTAAACTTACGAAAATTAAATTAAAATTTAAAATTATAATTGAAAATTCAATTAAACTATAAGTGATCCTGAAAGTTTAATAACGCTACGAAAACGTAAGTAGGTTTTGTTTTGACAGATCATTCAGTTTCAATCAGTTTCAATAACTTTAATATTATAAATGTGAAAGTTTGTGAAAATGTTTGTACGTTTGTTCACTAACAGCTGAACGGATCTGGTTGAAATGTAGTGGAAACTGGTACAGAATTCCACGCGGGTGAAGCTGCGGGCAACAGCTGGTACTAAAATATTATTACCAACCAACCAGGACAAGATATGCCATACGGGTCTACTAGTAACAGATAAAACTATCGACCAAACAAGTTGGGTGCCCCCTAATTGCCTTATCAGTTTGGGAATGAAGACAAGCATATCTGCGTAGACCGTCCTGTACACAAGTTCTATCTCCAGCCTCCAGATCGGTTATCTCTGAAACATTTAGAAGCCGTCTACTAATCCGTTGTATGATGGTTTAGTTATATGACCATAGCGGGTTTGTTTGCCGCTCAGTGCAAATGTTTGTACGCATGGGTCTTGGCGTTTCTATGTATAATATGTATATATTTACTAGGTCTGCAAGGCGAATCGCTGCTTGCAATGTTGAGCTGAGTGAGACATCGTGAATCAGATTTAGAAAATTTTGAACAGTGATCATTCCGATTTTGAAAATCCTTTTTGAAAGTCACAACTCTGGACATACTTTCTGAGAGTTTGCTCACAGTGTCTCTAGCGGTTATTATGTAATTCCATCTGGAATTTTTTTAACGGTGATCATTCCTCTGTGGTAGCATTAATTTTTTCAAAATATATCCATAAACCTTCCTCTGATTGACCTCTTTAATCATGCCAAATTTGGTTCTGATTGGATTAGTAGTTTAGGAGGAGACCTGTGACAAAGAAAATCCTGAAGTCTGGTATGAGGAGCTTTCGCTCGACTTCGTCTCACTCAGCTCAACAAAAAGAAGCTATCTAAGTATATTTATCCGCATTCTAGAACCTATAACATAAGCTAGTTAAGCTATGCATACATTAGGTCTACATAGCGTTAAAAAAAAATTGTACAAGCCCGGAATCGGTTTTGCTTGAGGCGTAGCAAAACCGATTCCGGGCCTTGTGCAAATTTTTTATCTTGATTTTTATAGGCGAAGTTTCATCTGCACACCCAACTGCGAGAAAGACAACCTGCTGCTTAACAGCCTCTGGTGTCAGCTATCCTCTCAGGGTTGGGGCACCAGATGCAGGAGCTTCCATACCATAAATATACTTTAAACCATATATCCTCTACTCGATTGAGATCGGGTTTTTCTACATACTTTTTATGATATGGTGCATCATCAATCACTAACACTGAACCGTTGGATATGGGTTTTGACTGTTCATAATTTTCGTTATTCATCTCTTTGTGATAATCTCTAACTGTATCTGTTGATTTATACATATATTTATCTATATTTTAGGTTTAGTTTTCATTAGATGTATTTATAAGTACTTGAACATAATCATTTTAAGTTATAAAGGAGGTTTAGGTTTCCGATATTTCAATTAAAATTGAAATATTAGTTAGAAATAAACGTTAGTTGTTTATTTATACATCAAAACTGCATTTTTCATTACCGGTATGAATAAATATTAACCGTTGCCTATTACATATAATTTTTTACTCCTTTTCCGATCTTGTCACTTCAACTTTTGCCTTTACCGTGGGATGTATGTAGGTACAATAATCAATTTGGTACTTCCTTTCCTCGTCGCACGATAAAGAACTAGAATGCTCTATCCTCTATCTCCTATAACCCCTGGTTTTGAAACCCTGGGCTTGATACATAATTTTTCGAGGCCGTCGAGGTAGAAATGACCATTTGAGGTTCTATAGTATCTTAAATAGTGGCCCATATCTTCTGGACTTCACCCTTGCTGCTTAACATCCAGCGTGGTGAAGTTAATTGACGAGCTATATATTTAAAACAAACGCGAGCTGACCCTGGAATTCAAAATGCAAGGCCTTGGATACAGCCGTGACTAACGTTGTGATTATAATAATGATTTTACATAGATACAAAGGCAATCTGAAATCGCTGTGACTATAATCTTAAACCAAGCCCTCAAGAAATGATTAATGTTCCAAAGATAACAACTCGGTGCCCACTACGATCACATATGCCCATTCAATGGACGCCGAAATTTGCGTACCGCGATACAGCACCCTCCATATATAAAGCTATTGTTTGTTAGGTATATAATTTTCTTGAAACATAGCACAATACAACAAGATGTCTAGATATAAGATGAGCTCTATTCCGTATACATACATATATAAAGTCAAGTCTGTTTCTCATTGGGGTAGGCAGAGACAATATGTTTCAATTTGCTACGGACCTTAGCGTATGCTAAGCTATGTAAAATATTTAAATTATTTTTTAGTTCGTGTTGCAACCGAAACCGATGGCTTAACGTACTCTATGTGGCACGGAGCGATCTCAATGTGTTAAGAATGGTCACCCATCCAAAGACTGACCTGGTTAGTAGTGCTTAACCTTGAAATATGCTAACCTACTCAGTTACGCTTTACTATACAACTACTACAACTACGACAACTATTTTTACAGGCATACACTCAATACAATCGTACAGGAACACGATTCGCCAGTTATGTTTCGGTCCCAATGGAATAGGGGGCGAGCCTACTGCCATCTACCGAGCACATTATTAAGCGAGATAATTAACATTTATTAATGCACACATAACTACGAAAAGTCAAAGGTGTGTGCCCGGGGCGACTGGGGATCGAACTCGAGACCTCGTCTTAGCAGTCCGTTACGTACGCCACTGGGCTATCGCCGCTTTAAATAATTTATATATATAGGTACATAACCATTACTTTCAAGTTCCATAACTAATATAGAATACAGCATATAGGTACACTTACATGTAAACAGTTAAATGATAATACAATCTTCGGCTTCGTATTCTATAGTCAATACTTTTGTAAGTCGCTTTATTCTCTCATTTCTGTAAAACCTTCAAGCGGCTTAAATTTGTAAGTCAAGATTACGTACTAAGCTCGAGAAAGTAAAATCTCGTAGCGATCTACGGCGTAGCAAATTAGCTACGACATAATAAGTTCACCGCGGGCTGCTACGCACATTCTTGAATATCCTTTTACCTTTCGTTTTAAGATATTATATCTACTAGCTGTTGCCCGCGGCTCCGCCCGCGTGGATGTCGTTTATCGCAACGAAACATAGCCTATGTCCTTACCCAAAAACCCAAATTTAATTAAAATCGGTTCAGTGGTTTAAGCATGAAAGCTTGACAGACATTCAGAGCTACTTTACATATTCAATAATATTAGTATGGATACGAAGTTGGAATTATTGTAATTATTGTAAAAAAAGAAATGTTTAAACAAAAAATATGACCACCTCTGCATGTCTCCAATGGGGTAAACAGAGGTTTTGTGATATAATATTTTGTACCCTAAATCCCTTTGCATCCTCGTTCCTCCTCCTCCTTCTAGGAGGAAGCGCTCCTTGACTTCTTCATTTCCATGATTTGGTTGGTAGGCATTCGTTTCATGAAAAATTGCCAAGTTTGGTCAAGTTTTGTTTTGTGGCCTCGGAGGAAATTGATCGGCTTTTACGGTAATGACTGCTGGCTGACCTTTGAACCCCAAGACGAAAGCCTTCACAAGAGCCTTGTCCGTCAATCCGCAGGTATACCAGTTTGCAGGTGAGGTCGATCTTATAGAAGCCCCATATACAAGAACTCGACGATGTAATATAAAAATACTTTCTTTGTTTTTAAATTCCCTTTAGCTTTATAATTAGTGTAGATGTATAAAAGATTAGTCTGCCGACTGAATATTTACAATTCTAATCGTATTTCACGTTTAACATCCAAATTCATGTTTAATCTTCGAGCTAGGAGCTCATTAAGGAATCAAAATCGACGAATTAAGCTTAAAATCGTACACTGTGATAACTTTTTGCTGAGAAAAAATTAGAAAAATATATTTCTTAAAGACTTGAAATTATCTTGTATTTTTTATATTTTTTTATATTTATGTCACGTCAATTTAACTTCACCTCGCCTGATGGTAAGCTGAAGGTAAAGTCTCAGGAAAGGGGGTCACCATTACATACACATACCATGTGAAATATGGTGGCACTCAGCTTGACGGGCTCATCAGAAGAGGATTGTCGTCGCAGCACGGCGTAACACCCACCGGTCCCACTAGTGCTGCGACCAAAATCCCCCTGCCCGGCTATGCGCTTGCTGACTCCTGAACGCAATCAAACCGAAATTGAATTACTATGGAGGGTTTCTTGCAATCGTGCACGGTGGAACCCACCCGGCCGAATTTTGTGACAAATTTGTGTCATCAAATTTCTTGAGTAGATCGATATGGGTGTTTCTAGATCCCCATTAAGACCTTTGCGGCCAAGTCAAACTCACCTGCAAGCCGGTTCATTGGCTGATTATCCACCGAGGATCTGGTGCAGGCTTTGCTGTAAGAGTTGGGAGGTCAGACGTCAGTCACTCCTAGAAAAGCCGTATTAGTGAAACTAAAAGAAGCAAGAGTGAAGCCGAAATGAAAGCCTCTGATGTAGCCGATAATACCGTTAAGATGACAGTGTGGGTGTTTCTACGTATAATATGAATGTGTTTAAAAATTCATAGATTTTTTTTCTGCATTCTAGAACCCAACCAATAAGCAACACAATTATGGACTCACATACTCACAATACTCACTTACAACACACACCCACAACACACACTTACAACACACACCCACAACACTCACTCATAAAACACTATAATACTTCTAATTTTTATTTTGTTATGTTATCAATTATCAAGTAATTTCAAGCCTTCTGATTATAGTCGATTAGTTAAGTTTTACTTTTCATATATTTCTATTATCAGTCAATTATTATTTTGCCTGGTTACTAATTCAGCAATCCGTACACTGGTACACTATGCAATTGTTTGTTTTTTTGTCGTGCATTCGACTGCTACGACAGGGGGCACGGGTTCGATTCCCGCTCAGTGCAAATATTTGTATGCATGAATATGTCTATTTGCATTTGGTCTGGGTGTTTCTATGTATAATATGTATGTATTTACAAAAAAAAGTATATAAGTATGTTTATCCGCATTCTAGAACCCATAACACAAGCTAGTTAAACTATGCTTACTTTGGGTCTAGAAAGCGCTGTGTAGAGTGTCGTAGAGTATTTATTTATTTATTTATCTATTTAAAAGAGTAGCACATTTACTGAAATTAATAAATTTTACTTATACTTTTTAAGCTCCCACGTGAAATACTGATCCGTTTCCGAAACTTACATTAGCTTCCTATATATAAAAGAGTATAAAAACTATATTCTATATCTGTGCCAAATTCCATCCAGATCTGTTCATCCGTTTTGAATGAAAGAGTAACAAACATCCTTTATCGCAAAATTTCACATTTACAAAATAAGTAGCATATTATCCTGGACAAAGTAGATTATTAAATAACAGCCCCGGGCCACTTTAACCTCATACAATCTTTGACGTAAGTAACCGGTATCTTCAAAGAGCTGACCTCAAAAACAAATGAACAGAAACTGTTTAAACGTAGAACTTACTTATGATATTGTATAATTATTTTAGGACGAACTAGCCTATGTCAATAACCCTTAAGCCTCTCTAAATAGGTTATGTTAATTGCCTATTTCACAGACTTGAAAAGGATTTGAGTCAGGCTTTTGAATGATATATTAGGATGGCCTGAAAGTTCATACGGTACTTATTTATATGTTATTATAAAATTGTAAATTAGTTGTGCCCGTTGGACGATTGTAAACACAATATTTCTTTATGGAATTCTTTTGTTTATTCGCGATCGACGCAAAAACTACTGAACGGATTTTTATCCGGTTTTTCTCCTATTAGAAAAGTCTTGGTCCGACTTGAAATTTGCCGCATGTTTAGTTGCAATTGGTTAAGTAGAACCGGAGATACGACCAAAAACGATAACCAGACTCTCTGCAGGCGGAACCGCGGGCATCAGCTAGTACAATATACCTTTAAACTAGTGTAAAAGTCTAATATGTACAGAACCTAGCTCCTTATTTAGCTCGCGCCTTAGGAAGAAAGATGAGATTAATTTTAAAACTCGCGTTAAATGATATTCAATTATGTTTACTAGAATTAACGCAACAAACTAGCAATTTCGCTTTTCTGCGCAGTCGGATAGACACAGAACAGTTTGCTTACAGAATATGCACAATGTTTTATATACACAATAGCGAAGTAAAAATATCGAGAATGTGCGAGTGAACGAAGAACCTTCGACCTCACGGACTCGACGATGGAGGGCGTAAACCACTGAGCCAGTCAGCCTGTGACTACGGCCAGTGTAACGGCGCCGGCACAACCCACTGTGCTTGGAAGGTGTGAAGGCGCAAGGGTTTCTACGCACGCTGCGTTCCATACCAAAGGCCTACCCATCTTAATGGCAATAACGACATACCATTCGGTCTCTTCGCGGTCTCTCCGGTATCGTCGCGTACCAGCACATTATGTTCACGAACGGCTGGCACGCCAGCGGTGACAAGAGCACGGCGGATTATGTCGTTGATGCTAGCGTGTCGCGATATACGGCCTGCGCTTCTGCTGCATGACAGGCCATGGTGCCCAAGGCTGTCGACAGCTTCACCACAGTGACAATGATGCGGCGAAACACACGGCGTTCCCAGACGGAGCCAAGTGGCAAGCCGGAAAGTAGTATCTACCAACATGGTATCTATGTTAGGCGATGGAAGTGCCTGGATCCAGAACATCTATACATACACTACATACAGTCAAAACATACAGTAAATTGTTTCTGCGTACGTATATGTTGGAAAATCTGCTACCGCCGACTTCCAAACCACTGAAAAAGCGACTTAAAATGAATCCAGCTAGAAAAGGATAGCCAATAAATTGTAGTAGAAGGAAAGGGACAAAAAATGCAGTTTAAAAAGTGGTTTAATCCGAGCTAGGGTTTATCGTGTTAGGCCGACGGGTAAAAAACACGAAGCGTAATGAATTTTATCCAGGGTTCTGTGAGTTTTTCTAGACGGGGATTTTTTTGTGAAAACGGACGTTTAACACTTATTGGCTCATTTTCTTGTATCATAAAACGTTTACAGAAATATCCAGAGCGGAGATTAGATATTTCTTTTTCTTACGATTGGTTGGTTAGTAGATAAACCGAAGATTGCTGCCGAAAGATATAAAAATGAGAATAGGTCTATTGATGGCACATTTTTCGAACTAATATTGTGGCATAACTTTTTATTGCCAGATACTTTTCTTATAGGCTCTATTTATTGTCATACGGATCTGGCTGTTAAAATGCTGCTTTCTACATGATTATATATGTGAAAGTTTTTGAGAATTTTTGAATGTTTAGATTTCTAAAGATTTAGATCGGAAAAAGAGAACATCTTGGACGGGACTTGAACCCGCGACCAGTCCCTTACAGGGGGAATGCTCTGACCAACTGAGCTAGATGTTCTCTTTTTCTGATCTAAATCTTTAGAAAAAAGTAAGCATACAAAATGCTTAAAAATTTAATTGAAATTTAATTGAAATTTCAATAATAAATGTTAATTATCGCACCCGGTAGATGGCAATAGGCTCGCCCCCTATTAAATTAGGACCTTAACATAACTGGCGAATCGTGGGTGTGTAATACACCTCTGCCTACCCCTTCGGGGATACAGGCGTGAAGTTATGTTATGTTAGATCTCATTAACTTTTTTACAAACTACTTCATCAGATTTTTCTCACAGTGGGATTTAGACGGTCGCCGCTCTCGTAAAAGCTAAAATAAATGAATAATGAAGGAATAGAAGAGTTGACCCCAGCTCCAATGTGCCAGTTCGGATGATGGTGAGATTTCACAGGATTGTGGGACACAAGCGATGACAAGTCCATCATGATTGCCTTTTAGAAGAAGATCATTAAAAGGTCTTTACAGGGTTGGCAGCACGAGTGTGACGTCCCTGGTGTTGCAAACGTCCATAGATCGCAGCAACCACCTCCCATCAGGTAGGCCATGTGCTTGTCTACTACCTAAGTGGTATCAAAAACAAAAAACGGTTGTCTGTAAAGTCGGTTTACTGACGATGATGGTTGGATGGATGATGGTGACAACGTCATAAGAAAATACTGATGGAATGGTTGCATTTTTCAAAATAAAATTTTAATTTTATTTGTTTAACCACTAAGATCGGTTATAAAAATTCACTGCACTTCATACTTGACGAAAACATGTAAATGTATTATTGTATAGCAGCTGTCCACGCGGACGCATCGCTCACTGAAATAGGAGAGAGACAGATGTCGAAAGCTGCCGAACGCGGAGGCCGATTGTGCCTCTTTGTCGCTCGTTCAGCGCTCTCGCTTGCACTTCAAGCCCAGAGTGAGGTAACGCTGCATACGAGGTAACGCCGCATACGTCATGTTTTTTCGTGCGTGCAGCCGGCTCCATCGAATTATAAGACGTTGTCACATCAAAAAGGTCACCCTTTCATCATCATTGTCGTAGCATTTTTTGTTTTTGATTGATATGTCGACTTTTCCGAAAGCGACTGTCATCTGACCCAACCCAGAGAGGTGCGCCTGCGCCAGATCCTCGTCCATTGTTTAGCAGGTGCACCTAAGGTTGGTTTGGACCTCGAGGATGTTGGTGAAGCCTTTTACACCCCTGTCTATAACTAAATAAAAAAAAAATACTCTAGGACATATTACACAGCGCCATCTAGACGCAAACTAAGCAGAGCTTGTCATATGGGTTCTAGAATGCGGTTACACATACTTAGATACTTTTTTTTTTGTAAATATATAAATATGATACATAGAAACACCCAGACCAATGCAAATATACATATTTGCAATGAACGGGAATCGGATCCGTGACCTATGATTTAGCAGTCGAATGCTCTACCGCTACGCCACAGAGGTCGTCGAACTTCCTCTGAATTTTATATTAAGCGAATTTAAACTTATTAACTACTAGCTGGTTGCACCCCTATAACCCATAAATGCCCGTAATTTATTAAATTTCATAATAATGTATGGGAATCTGCCGGATTTGTTGACATTTATGATTACTGCTCCGCTCCCATGGGTACTAGCGTGATGATATACACACATAATGTGGCTTTGTATTGGTAAAAGAATTTTCAAAATTAGTTCAGTAGTTCTAGAGGTTACCCCTACAACCTCACAAACATTAGCTCTTTATAATATTTATTGGTAATAAACAATGAGGAATTAGTATATGTACAATTATAAATTATATAAAAAACTAAATTTAGCAATAATTAATTAATTATAATAGATTTAGATCAGAAAAAGAGAACATCTAGGACGGGACTTGAACCCGCGACCAGTCCCTTACAGAGGGAATACAGACCAACTGAGCTGAACTGAACACGTCCCAGATATTCTAAATTCTCCGATACATTATATACGTCTCAGGGCGACGCTCTAGCCATCTACCGTAATTCTTACGAACTACAGACGCAATAAGTGATGTTACAATCATTTTAAAACATTGTTTTTCGATTAATCCGCTACATTAATACAATTAAATGTTGAAGCAATATTAGTATTCTCACTTTTTCTGTAGATTTGGATCAGAAAGTTATTATTTATAAACTGTAAACTTTCATTGTTAAACAATAATAATATCATCCCAAATGAAACATTTCAACTGAACAAAACACAGCATAATGTATATCATAGGCGTGGCAGCCAAGTTAGATATTACATCAGTAATGTCATAATTTTCGCAACACCGCATAAAATGGCGTCCACAATACCACTACGGAACCCCGAAAAGCCTCCGCCATGTGACGTCATCCCGTTTCCGGTTCCGCAAATATTATGATAATTCGTGCGGACCGGATGCGGTCCCCGTTGTTTATATAACGCAATAGTTTTATCATTTTATGTTTAATATTTTACGTAGTTTGTGTTTACGGTGGGAATATATTTTATACGATATCATAGAGGAAAGTACGAGTATTATACAAGCGGCTTACCGGACATACTTAATATGAGATTGGGACCTTTAAACGGGGCCTGCAAAAATTCTGATGAGGCCTTTATTTACCGCCGGATTTTAGCATAATGGGTGTCAGTAATGGTGACACTCATTCCCGAGACTTGACCTTTAGCTTACCATCATGCTAGGGGAAGTCATATGGACGTGACCATTATAAAGAACCACGAGAGCAAAACGGCCTAGCCAACATTTTATCAAAATTACTATTATTTTGTTCCTGGCTCCGCCCACGTAGAATTCTGATCCCGCTCTCTAAACGTATACGAACCTATACCTTTTTTTTTTTTTTATCGTGCGGAAATCCCTTCGGATACCCCCTCGCGTGCCAGCGGGGGCGATTATGTCGGGCTTGAACCGACTAAAACCGCACGCCGTCTCGGGTCTACAGACGCCGGGGTGTACGGTTGCCCATAGAGCATATCCCTCGCACCCCGACTGACCCTGGGCCATCTCCAAATACGAACCTATACCTGAGATAAAAAGTAATCTATGTGTTTTTCTAGACTATAATCTATCCGTGTACTAAATTTTAGTCAGATCCGTTCGGCCGTTTGAGCGTGACTGAGTGGCAAACATCTCAACCATCTCAACAAACTTTCACTTTTTTTGTTATTAGTTAAGTGATCTGTACTACTATCTATTTGTCTGTCCTTCTGTGTGTTTTTTGCGGCTAGTCTCCGAAATACCTGTTTCGATTCTGATAGGATTTTCACTGGCAGATAGCTAATATGATAAGGCGTCACATAGTCTACTGTTGAAAAAGAATTCGGGTCCCCCTTTAAAAAAAAATCCAGATCTAACAAGCGTTTGAGCTTAGCTGGAGGTGTTAGGGGGAATACCAGTGATTTCGGTTACTAATATTGCTTTCGGAACGAAAAAGATTCAAGCGGGCGAAGTCACGGGCACAGTTGCTATTGTACCTACGTATTTAAGATGTCGTGGTGACAACATAGAGTCGTTAATGGAATCGAAGTTATTTACATTGTCTTCCGATAATAGAGCCGATAGTGAGATATGACGTCACGTCTCAGTGTTATATTTGTGCGCCAAACATTTCTGGCTAAGTTACCAACACATTTAATAAATAAATATTCTACGACATTCCACACAGAGCTACCTACACGCAAAGTAAGCATAGCTTATCTAGATTGTTATGGGTTCTAGAATGCGGATAAACATACTTAGATACTTTGTTTTGTAAATACATATATATTATACATAGAAACACGCAGACCAATGCAAATATTCATATTTATACACACAAATATTTGCACTGAGCGGGAATCGAACCCGCGACCTCCGAATGGCAGTTGAACGCTCTAAATCAACCTGTCATCATTTTAAATAAACGTCCATCTTATAAAAAGATTCAATTGGAAACGAAATATTAATGCCGATGTTAACTAACCGTTAACATCTCCTTTCCGTTTGGAACCCCCACAGGGACCACCCCATTCCCCACCCCCACCGGGGTTCACTGTAAAGTGGCTATGTTGGAATCTGAAACCATTTACACCTATTCATTTCCGAAGCTAGAAATCTACCCGCAGCGTTGCAACTGAGAAGTACTGCTACAATAATTGAAGAAATAAAATAATATACTTTGTACTATTGAAATGGTGCTGAAATATTTTGTAACAACTCGCCGGTTTATCGTGCAAGACTTACTCTCTTTTCAATTTTATTTTCTTTTATACTGCAGGTGTATGTTTTAGTTCATTTAATATTGAAAGTTGAAAGAAATACCTGTAACATTATAAGGTATAACTTTCATAGTCTATAATGTATGTATGTAATGTTCTCCACATGGTATAAGTCTGAATGCAGGGTTGTAAAGTTTAAAATTTGACAAGAGTGTACTATATATAGCAAATATTTATAGAAATAATCACCAATCTGGACCCGTGACAGCCTCATACTGTGAAAATATCCTATCCAATTAGGTTGTTCGATGTTCCTAGTTAGTAAAATTCTCACCAATCTATATTTTCTCGCCAATCTATAATATATATACTATAATATTATAAAGAGTTGGGGATAATCTAAATATTCTACTACGTTTTTACACAGCGCTATCTAGACCCAAAGTAAGCATAGTTTAACTAGCTTGTATTGTGGGTTTCAGAATGCGGATAAACTTACTTATATACTTTTGTTTTGTAAATACATGCATATTATACAAAGAAACACCCAGACCAATGCAAATAGATATATTCATGCATACAAATATTTGCACTGAGCGGGAATCGAACCCGCGCCACCTGTCGTAGTAGTCGAATGCACTATAGCTACGCCACAAAGGCTGTCGAATCTCCGGAAAAACTGCACTTATTTTAAAAATTACTACACAATTTGAAACGTACATTATTCCTAGTGCACATAGGGAATGTGCACTGTATATTATGTGTCAATTACGATGGCTTGACTTGAGAAAACTCATATAAGCCGAAGCGAAGGCGGGTTGCCTTCAAATTCTCTATAATAAATTCAAATTGGCCTCTTAAACATACGTTTCTGAGATATCTGCCGGCGTTCTTAAGAATGAAGAAACTATTATTGATATTTAGAAATATTATTGTAGATGGTTGCTTACGTGACTTGTGAGTAGGCATGGACGTCGGTAGGTAACTAAGCTTTTTTTAAAATAGGGCAGGTCAATGCAGCCTCCCCCCGTCTGATGGTAATGATGTTTTAATTACGACTTTCTGAGCAAGACTGAACCATGCTTTTGATTGAAAATAATTTTAAAAGCCTGAGGTAATTAGTGCGAGTAGGTATAGGTTGGAAGAGTTATTGCGGAGGTCACTTGTGATAATGCACTTAGAAATAGGTGGTGGAAAAAAAGTCTAAATCTTTATCATGCGGGAAAGAAAATGGTGCTTAACAATTCAAATGTCTCAAAGCTTATCTGAATATCACAAAAATAATTGTCGCAATGGATACCAAATCCTTAAAATTCTACGCAGTATTATAAAATAAATGTTCCCAACACACTGCAGAAAAATCTGCTTTTAACACTTTTATAAGATAAAAGTGACCTTTCATAAATAAATGAAATGAACAACTCTAGCCAAGGCATAAGTCTATACCGTGGATGATAGCAGTGCGGGCTGAGTGCTACTATGTGTGCTTCTCACGTACCGCAGGGGTACTGACTTGCTCGACGTATTATAAAGTCAAATAGACTACTGATGCTGTTTAGATGTGTGTAAAAATCGTTGCAGAGTATATTCCGACATATGTTTCTTGCAAGATGGCTGCGTGCTTTTCTACGAACCAGAATAGAAGAGCTAATCATTGTCATCTTCCGAGCCTTTTCCTTTCTCAGCGGGGGTCAGCTTTCCGTGTACCTACGAAACTTTTTTATTTCCCGTGAAGCAACTGTCATGTTACCTCCACAAGAGGGAACTGCCTAAGACTTAATTTAAGGCTAAACTGAGGATTTAACATAACATAACATAAACTCACGCCTATATCCCCGAAGGGGTAGGCAGAGGTGCTAGCACCCACATTTCGCCAGTTTATGTTTAGGTCCCAATGTAATAGGTGGCAAGCCTATTGCCATTAACCGGGCACTTATAAGCCTGCGATAAATACACACATAACTTCGAAAAGCATCGAAAAGGCATTGGTGTGTGCCATGGTAAAACCTGGGATCGAACCCGAGACCTCGTCTCAGCAGTCCATTACCCATACCACTAGGCTACCGCAGCTTATGTCGATGGAGGATTTAATGGTTATTAGATAAATGCTTTTATAGTCTGAAAGAAATTTTTCATTGTAAATAACTAATAATGGTAATAATTATAATAAAATTCTATTGGTTGTATAATGGACACGAATTGGTATTTATTTGTTTTTAAATACAATGTATGTCAACAATTTTAAATATTTAATATATTAAATTGAAGTTCAGTGGACATTAATGATAATTATAATTTATTACAATCCCTATTTTATTGACATCGACATTTTTTGACAATTAATAATATCAATTCGATCTTAGTTAAGTAGAGTAGTAAATAATAAGTTATGTACAAGATTCGTATGCCTAATGAAGGCGAGACATGCTGTAATTATAACTTAAAAATGTAACACCTATATATTTTAACCACGTCTCCCAACGAATAAATAAATTTCATTTCATTTCATTTTAATTTCATTTCATTTTAACCCACTGGCGATATCGAAGTTCTTGACTCTCAAACTCCCAAACTGGTTATCACTGAAACTCATGTGCTAACCAACTTGGTAACCACTTAAATACGAGCCTCTCTTACGTTATACACAATGATTTTTATCAAAACATGTGAACCCAGTTTAGTTGAATAAATAAATAAATATTGTAGGACAAAGTACACAACGCCATCTAGACCCAAACTAAGCATAGCTTGTCATATGGATTCTAGATTGAACTTGAACACAATTGTTTTCATTCTTATTAGCTGCCTCAAGTCGGGGACACCGTGGTTCTCAAACTTGAGGGGGCCATCTCGAAACGTGAGTCCCAGAGTTATGTTGACTAAGTTATTCATTATTACATTCCTCATTGACAAGCAGTGACATGGCTTGCAATATTAAACAATAGTTTCCCCAACTTGTGATTTGAAATTGCTCTCAGGATCAACTAATACCGACATCTAAAGTACAAACTTTATGTATAATTCGTTTCATAATTGACTAGCTGATACTCGTGGCTCCGGCCGCACGGAAGTCGGTTATCGTTTTCCGGTCATATTTCCGGTGCTATTTAGACAACTGCAATCAAATATACGGCAGTAATTTAAGTCTGACCAAACATTAGCTTCTGCGTCGCTTGCGAAGAAACAGACTAACAGACAAGAATTTAAAAAAAAAAAAAAAAAATCGTGTTCGGAATTTTTCGTTTAATATAACCCTAGATTTTACAATTTTATAATAGTATAGAAATACAAAGTTATGTTAGTCTATCTCTAAATGCAACATATAATAACGCCTGTATAACGTAAAGCGGGTAGGCAGAGATGTATGAACTAATTTCGTGAACTATGTTTTTGGTTCCACGCCGTCCCATGTCCTATATAAAATGTTTTTATTTCTTTATAGGTATCGATTCTATTGCTATCAACCGAGTGTGAATTAAGCATTTCAGTTCATTATCTTGGGACAAACAAAGAAACTACTGAACCATTTTGTTCGAGATGGTAATGTTGCGCGGTAAGGCCTGCACGCGCTTTTCTTGATAGTAAGGGTGAAAATGGTATTAATTGAAAGAACACAGTAACTATTAGTACTTCTCTCTTGTTTGTTACATAAGTAGCATAAATACAATTTATTCATCATCTCGGCACCCAATGCCGAATTGCCCCGACTTATAAATAAATAATATAATAAATAAATATTCTACGACATTCTACACAGCGCTTTCTAGACCCAAAGTAAGCATAGTTTAACTAGCTTGTGTTATGGGTTCCAGAATGCGGATAAACATACTTACATAGAAACACCCAGACCAATGCAAATAGACATATTCACGCATACAAATATTAGCACTGAGCGGGAATCGAACCCGCACCCCCTATCGTACCAGTCGAATGCACTACCGCTACGCCACAGAGGCCGTCAATTAATTAATCATCAAGTAATTAAAATATCACTGTTGTAAAACTACTTATATCGACGATAAATTCCTTAGGGGTCAATCCATTTTTTTAATCAAAAACTTTGGGAAATATGATAGCATACGTAGGAACATGTATATACTTACAAATATCTGATATATATTCTCCCATATCAATATTCGTAGCATCCAAGTCGGAGTCTGTTCTTGACAGCTTTCTAATCAAATAGCTTTTTGATGGAAAATCCGTGCTGTACTCCGATCAGGGATTATCATATTTTATCGAAAGTTAAATGGATTTTTGGGTTAACAGATTAAAGATTTATTTATATTAAATCCGATTAAGAAAATTTAGATTCTAAACACGAATGTAGTCATACTTTTTGTTTAGGTTTTAATTTTTGTATTATTATTTCATAGTGCTTTTCATAGTAAACGAATTTGTAATACCTAAATTTTATATGAAGGTTTTAGTGCTTTGTATCTAGAAAAAAAACTAGTGGAGCTAACAGACGTTTTCCTGTCCAATTAACAAATTTATAGATAAAAATCTGAATATCCTAGAACCAATCGGGTTCTAGCGCATTCTCCTAGGTCCAAATGTAAATTTAAACATCCAGAGACCTATTAAAATACATACCAGAAATTTGATTAAAAGTGCTAATGGGTGCGTTCAAGTGGGGGTGCGACTGGTTGGATCACCTCCAAGTTTGGTGCACCCTAGGCAACGTGGGCGATGACGCATCATTGATTGCTCCTCTGGAGTAGCTGGCGTCAACGTCAACGGCCAAGAGTCTGACCAACCGGCCGTTTTCAGGGCCAGCTGACCCCATTGCACGAGGGGGTCGGGGTATGGCGGGCCTGCAAGGCCCGCGCGGGTGGGGGCCGCTCTGGGTACCCCTCTGCTGTTATCAGAGGGGACACTGCGAATGGTCCAGGGTCAGTCGGAGTGCGAGGGATATGCTCTATGGGTAACCTTACACCCCGGCGTCTGTAGACCCGAGACGGCGTGCGGTTATAGTCGGTTCAAGACCGACATAACCGCCCCTGCTGGCCGGCGGGGGGGTATCTGAAGGGATTTTCGCACAATAAAAAAAAAGGGTGCGTTCAAGTGAATAGAAGTTTATAAAATAAAAGTTAAACACATAACCTCTTTTCTTTCTTCATGACTTTGTATTTGTTGAATAATTTCAAACGAAGCCTTCCCCAATCACTACTGAATAGCTTTCCACAAAAACCTCACAACATTTACATTCACCCTAGCTTTTAATTTCCCCATACATCAGCGGACTTAAGTTTACTATACCATTATAACCTGACCTTACCACATCTAGTTTACAAACCTAAAGACTATTCAAATTAAATTGGACTTTAATATCCGACATTAGTTGAACTTTCAAAACCATTACTCATATATTAACAAGCAGCTCCATATTACTGGACAGTTATTTACAATGTATTTAATGACCGTTATTAGTTGAGCTCTCAAAACCATGCTTAATATATTAAAAATCAGGTCAAATATAACTTGATTGATTTAAGCACTTACATAGGACGTTGATGGTGTGTGTAGCGACTATATTTTCAGTCAGCTGAGCGTTAATGCCGTGGCAGACGACGACTATTGAGCGCTTGTTGGGTTCAACCACTACAGTGATATTAGATGTTGTAATCCAGCCACCTGTAAAAGAATATAATTATGAATAGAAATATATAATTTTAGATAAAATGCAACTAATGACATCAATTAATGTAATAGTAACGCGTGATAAGTAAAGCGATCAAATAAAAAGGCATTTGGCCCAGGTTACTTTTGTAAGTAGGGAGTTTAACTGGCGTCAACCTCCGTAGAATAGACGCTAGTAGGAAAAAGGCAGGACAAAAGCATTAAAAACCATTAATTTGCATGAAAGGTTCAATGACAACTGAAGGAACTCCATAGGTGTTTAATTTATACTGTTGATTGATGGCACTTGGTGGAACTTGCTACTTATTACTGTTGTTGCTATTATTATATTGCTGTTACTATAATAAGTATTATAAAAACCTCTGAGAATGCCGAGAGGCGGAACCGCGATCAGGTGTAATCTATTTTTTTTTTAAAGTGGAAAAGTTTGTCAAGCAATCGAGGATTTAAACTGGATCTTAACAGGTTAAATATACATGTTTGTTGAATAATATTACCTTAACTTACATTAACCTTAATGAATACAGATTTAAAATTTTAAAGCATTTTTTTATAATCAGTCCGTCAACTGACCACAGCTCGCTGGATGGTAAGAAGCTAGATTGGAGTTCAGAAGATACGAGCCACCATTCCTGATGCTTTTGATTCTAAAACGGTAGTCACTACCTTGACGACCTAAAAAGACGCTTCTGATGCCCCGCTTAAAGAAACCGAGATTATACGAAGAAGGCAACATGTGCGCGGGTAGGTCATTCCAATTCTTTATCGCGCGATATAGAAAGCAAACATTGAACCGCTTGGCACCGCCGAGACGGTATTGTTTAGGTCTAAACAATACCGTCGTATCGCTACACTGCGGTCGTATGTGAATGACACTAGTGTAGCATTTGTTGTTCTGGATAGGAAGGAAATTTTCTGGATAAACCAGTGATCTAGTTGTAATTTAGACATTTACAATAATGTTGACGGGAATAAACGCGATCATGTATAGGTATTATATAACATACCTTTGGATTACGATCAGTTTATACTGGCTCTAGAACGTGAAAGTTTAAAAAAATATAGAATTTAAACATTTATTAAAAACGTACCCTCAGGAGAAATAACAGTCCTGTTACTAGCTTCCTTATGATGCTTGCCTAGTACCAGCCATTTGATATCAGCCGCGGGGTTCGAAGGCGCAGTACTGCATGTCAGAGGTACCGGGTCACCAACCCTAGCTTCGGAAGGACCAGAGATTGTCACGTGTGATGGGGCAACTGAAACAAAAGGTAAAGTTAGTCTTAGATGAAGTATTAGAACATCACTACATACTAAAATGTTTACGCTTCACAGAAAGATGTAGAACAAGCATAAAGTTTAAGGTAAGGTTTAAAATATAGACGTGAAAGCGTATTTTTTTTAATATTAGTAAAATATAGTCCCAACTTTCCACCGATAGATGACACTACTAGTATTTTAAATTGCTGAAACATACGCTAACATTGTATTGTTATCTCTATGTATATTCCATAATATTACAATATATTTGAACTAAGATTTTTTCCCCCTTTTATTTGAAATCACACTCGATACGATAGCCAAAAAATTTTTGGAGTCCTCCCATTTTTATGTCTGACATCCGACATCTGACATCCGACATCTGACATCTGACATTTTATGTTGATGTTATTCATATAAGTTGTAGCCTATTGCACCCAGAGCATGATACTGAATCGATTGATACCTCATTCATTACAATCACAGGCAGGCAAACACACAACCTTACTACGGACACGTGGACGCGCGAGCCTTAGTCTGGTAAAAAAGGAACACAATCATTTTCATGATATTGAAAACCTTCGATAATGTTAAGAGTTATTAGTAGGTATATCATCCATGTAATTACGTTACTTATTAAATCATTAGATTTCTCCGGCTCATTGAGCGATCAATATTCTTTTCTAAATTTCAGGAAAAGTTTAGAGCAAATCCAAGTACCATCGAGTCCACGTCATAATTTCAAAATAATCTGGCCGACCGTCAAAATTCCGAACGCTCATTTCGCCGATGATGAATTCAACGAATGGTTGTATGGTCCACTGTTAAAACTCCGAATGGTCATTTCACCGATGATCAGTTTTACGAATGATTTTATGGTCGACTGTTAATGTATAGGGGGTTTTCATTCTTTTTTTCATGTTATTTGTGTTATCTTGTTGTGGTCACAGTTCTAACCTAACCTAACGTAACCTAACCTTCAAGTTTTAACAGTCGACCATACAACCATTCGTTGAGTTCATCATCGGCGAAATGAGCGTTCGGAATTTTGACGGTCAGCCAGATTATTTCGAAATTATGACCTACACTGAATACCATCGATACTAATATTATAAAGAGAGAGGCCGAATTTGTAAGTCTGTTTATATGTCCGGGGTTATCTGCGGAATCACTGCACTTATAGGAAGGGTACATATAGTATATAGAAGAGAAAGAGTACATTATCCCTGATAGACATAGGTTGTTATATTATGTAAAGCCGCGGTAGCCTAGTGATATGGGTAATGGACTGCTGAGACGAGGTCTCTGGTTCGATCCCAGGTATTACCATGGCACACACCAATGACTTTTCGATGCTTTTCGAAGTTATGTGTGTATTTATCGCAGGTTTATAAGTGCCCGGTTAATGGCAATAGGCTCGCCACCTATTACATTGGGACCTAAACATAAACTGGCGAAACGTGGGTGCTAGCACCTCTGCCTACCCCTTCGGGGATATAGGCGTGAGTTTATGAGTTTATTATGTTATATTACCTGTCAGTAAAGATGGCTTGCGTTAAAAAAAAACTTGTAAACTGAAGCGAAACGAGGGCGGGCTGTTAGTTTATTTTAAAGTCAGTCAATTTTCAGTAATTGTTTCAAATTTCTCAGTTATCGTGAATAACTCTTATAGAGATCTAAGGATAAAGCATATTGTAAATCTCTAAATGGCTCAATGATACAAACATAAATCAGTGACTTCCACAAACGACATTCAAATTTATTTGACATTTATACGAGAGGGTAAAGTTTTAATTTGTTCCGACTCCATTGACGGCCTCCGAAGTTTAGCGAACGTATTTTTATGTTAAACTCTTACTTTTAACGCGTTAGTGTTCCTCCACTTCGAAATGTACACTCAAGTGAATTTCTTTTTGAAATATTATATTTCTAAGTGGTTTGCAGTTGAAAAGGTCACGGCGATGAAGTTGGAATTAACTTTTTAAGCTACTACTACTATAATATTCATTATTCTGAAGCATTTAAATATTTATTCTGTGACAACATAGATAGATGAATAAACAAACGTATACAAGAAATATGAGACAGCCAATATTGAAAATGAAATATGAATAAATCGTTGTGATTACATTTAAAATGGAAATAAGAATTTTTAAACATGACGAACGAGAGGACACTCCTGTCATGCAGCAGCGAGTCCTCACTTACATTACAGTGATGGCACTCAGACCTTGATTCCTTCCTGATTCGATAAGGAGGTCCCCGAAGCACCCCTTCCCAGAGATCACCTGCGTCAGCCGGTACAAGAGGCTCTCAGATCACCTCTCTAGCCAGTCCTCCATTGTGGGTCTTACCGCCGCTACTACGGCGTGCCCTAACAATGAAATAACCGAAAACATACCTTGCTTCATTCCAAATTTAACGCAGACGAAGTCGCAAGCAACAGCAAGTTTTTAAATATGACAATACCAAATGCCTAGTCTGAAGTGGTTGTAACTGTATTAAGCTACCCTTCATCCTTCAGCCAACCTTAGACATACAATTAATTCATTGAATTGTGTGGTCTCATTTTCACAAAAGCCGATATCACGTTACATTTTGATTTAACTTTAGGGATCATGAATACAAGCATATACAACACTGATTTAAAACTGCAAATTTTAGGAATAAACACATTTTTGTTCTAGAAGCAAATTCTTTCATACATTTTCATTCCAAGTACGTATGGAAACTATTACTACCATTGAATGTAATCTAATTATCCAATTATATTATACTAAATTTGTATTCAAGTCAAACTAAACCAATGACAAATAAATGATCATGTAATTGAGCACACTATTTTCCAATTAGGGTACTTATACCTCACATATCCGACACCAAAAGTCAATTAAGTATCGCTCACGCTTTTATCTCTTAAGGGGTAAGCGAGCCAATTAGCAGTAATTAATTTGGGATATAAGCAGATCGTAATCCCAAAATCTCCTCGGATCTGGCGAACGGGTATCATCAAGTTATTCAGCGAGAAAACTTTTGATATACAGTGATGTTTGTTGTGTTGTTATCCTCAATACTAGTTGAATAAGAAAAATCCAACAAATTCATCAATCATGTTTTAATGAAGTGTCAAAAATATGACAATTATGAATTCAGAATGCACAAAATTACATGGATGATTTTTTTCTTTTCTATACTAAGCAACAACTGAAAATTACCTATTATTTGAAAGATAACGGTGTTTAGAGAAAGAAACTTAGGAAAATCTTAGTTACATATTTCATTTTATGTTATATTTTACTTAAAGATACTGCCAGATTTAGAAAAGCTTTTACCTCAGGAACGCGACGAGCGACGACACACTCCTTAAACTGAAACTTTCTAGGTTAAATTAAGAAGCGTGTAAGACTTTCCTAATTTAGCAACACCGATTAGAACTTTGCTCATCCTACAAAATCAGGACCAAAAACAAATTCCCATTCATTAGCCGCTCTTCATGGTCTATTTACTGTTGAGAACTCATCGAGGGACATCACATTACCATAGTTCAAAGATCGATAGATGTTTAACTTCCAAAGTCTTTGACAAGTCAAGCAACTGTGTTTTGTACAAAAATGTCGGACCCCTCTACGGTTCAATGGTCACACCTGAGTTAGCTGCCTACCTGTTCTTTGTAAATAAACAATGAGACAGGATTTTGGGGACACTTGTTTGGGGTGTGGTGTAAACCAAAGACGAAAAGAGAGATATATTTTACGAAGAGTATTAGACCTGAACATTGGCAATACAATAAATTGAATTAGCTGATTTACTGCCATAGCCATCAAGCCATAGTTCAATTTTATTTCAGCAAAAGATGAAAACTCCTTATTATACATATATATATAATTACTTGTCCCGACTGACTGACAGACTGACTGATTTATTCACGCAGAACCTAAACTGTTGAACCTACAAACTTGAAATTTCGGCAGTAGATTGTTTTTATGCTGTAGGCATCCACTCTCTAAACCCATCAAAATATCAAAATAATAAGTATGTTTAATTAATAATCTTAACCTTAAAACTATTAACACTAAAATAGTCTTCCGATTGTACTTTACACCACACGATACAAAATTACTGCGCATTTTGACGGCCTCCCTAACTGATAGAGTTATATTATCAAAGGATTCGCGGCTCTGAGGGGATGAACTTGGGCGTTGTTGATTCGTTTTGATATTGGACTCTTTTGGGGTTAGACAAGGGGATTGAGATATGATGTCGATATCTGAGGTGTGATTTAAGATGAGACTTGATTACCTTTCAGGGAACGTGTGTTAAGGATGAAATTATGTGGTAAGTCACTGTGTTGAGATATAATACCGGTTTTGGATTACAGCTTCTTGTTGTTTGGGGACAGACGTAAATATATTATACTAGCTGTTGCGCGCGGCATCACCCGCATGGAATTCTGATCCCATTTCCGCTGCCCATGGGACCTCATCAATGGATATGATATTGGTGGTGGTGACCACCACATATATAAGATACACAATTTCACCATACATCATTTTGTTATATCTGAAAGGGTTTAGGCAGCGTTTAAGTTGAAAGCTCCCAGAAGGCTTATTTTTTTCCGACACCTCCAACAAAAATAATTATATTTTAGTCAATGTATACAAAAACTTGATACATAATATACTAAAACCTTCCTCGAGAACTACAATATGAAAATCGGCGCAGTAGTTTTTGAGTTTATCGCAAAAATACAGACAGACACGGCGGAGGATTTTTTTTATTATGTGTTGATGTAAAAAATCTACGTAGTTTTGCGGTTATTCAGTGATCTTTATAAATGAAATAGTAAAATTTACTTAGATTGATTTACAGCAAAATTTACGTTTGGGTGATGGGTAATCGTTTAAATAGACAATGTGTTTGTTTCCTCCCCTAGTAGTGTACAAACAAACTCATAAACCACTAGTTATGAAGGCAAAAGTATGATGCTTAGAAATTACTAGTATTCCCGCAAGCCCTCCAGCTAAGCTTAATTGCTTGTGTTAGGAGTGTGTTCACGTCTGTAATGTGATGGGCAAGTTTTGAACCTGGGACCTCTTGATCGTAGGGCCGACTCCTTAAACACTAAGCTACCAATGCTTGTATCATTATTTCATCATTCTTTTGTTTTGATTAAATCTTTTGTTCAGCAGCAGTTATAAATATTTAAAAAAAAAACTAATTTTTATAAGGCAGTAGCCCTCAGAAAAAGCTTAACATATTCGAAGTTACCCATTATCTTTAAATTAAAATAAGTAAAATAATTGATGTTGAATTTTTGCCATCATCAGAGGATAATTTAATATATTTTCATATTTTACTCATAGTTAATTATAATATGTTATATTATATGAATATATTATAAAAAAGGGTTTAAGGTTAAGGTAATTGATACTTCTGCAGGTAGATATTGTAACAAGCTTTCCAAATGATTTCACCTGACATGCTTTCCCGGAAATGGTAAATTTTTAGATCATTGCAACGTGTCTCCGTGTAGTCCATGCTGTTACTAAGAATTTTGTAACTGAAATAACCAATAAAACTTTGCCCGACCTAGGAATTCAACCCGAGGCCTCATATATAACTGCACTCATTAATGCTGCCCCACAGAGGATTGTATATGGTATTTTTTCCCTTACTCAATATTGCCAGTTAGATGACTGCTTGTCCCTATTTCATTTCAAAATATTTCGTAACTTTTAAATCTAAATATAATATTGTTTTCTTCCTATTTGAGCTTGATACAACCTAATTGCTTTGAGGTTGTTCAATGTTCACGTTCATTTCCCAAAGGGATTTGGTCTTTGATGGTATTATTCAAAATACGATTCGAGCACGTCTTATTGGATTCCAAGTGATATTGTGTAAGTTATGTAAGGCTTTATAAAATTTACCACGTTTTGGTAACTGTGAGTTGAACCAGTGTGGCAGCGTTTATAACATAATAACATTCTTAACATGTTGTAGCAAACTGTATGGCCTAATATCAACTTTAAAAGCAATATTATTTCAATATAACATAACTTTCATAGAGTGAATTGGATTCGAAACGTCGTCGTCCGTCAGGATATTAGCGTTCTGTGTCTTATAAATCTAACAATAGAAACAAAAAATATATATATATATATATATATATACCACATATAGTAAGAGATACTGTTTTAACACATAACAATAATATCCTGACGGAAGTCGAGTCGGTCCAATTCACACTATGAAAATTACAAAGTAAGATTGTAATAATATTGCTGGTGATGGTAATAGCCACATTATAAAATGTTATTGACAATGTTATATTACTTCTGTGTGGGAGCACCTCTGAAAAACCCTTCGGAGAAATACAAGAGTAAAGAAAATAATATATGATTTACCAAGTACTAAGCAAATACTTACATAGTACAGTTAGATCGATCTCCGCTTTCAAAGTATTGCTGATCATAATGTTCTTCGCTTCGCATGTATAACGAGCTTTGTTGTCTGAAGCATCTGCTTTGAAGGATAACACATTTTCAGACATTCTTCCACTTGTTCTGTAACAAAAGAAGCAACGGTAAATGTTAGACGTTCACACTTCAACTTGTATGTACCAACCATTGATTTATAAGCGAAAAGATACACTTCAAAAAACACAAAAGAAGCAAGGGCGGCTGATGTGCAAGATATGTCTAGTTCGTTTCCTGGTTATAATATTATTGAGTATTTCTGTCAGGAAATTCTTATTACCAGAAAGGAAACAGAAATATAATGCACGGTTGATGAAAAGAGGCTCACCCCATATTAAGAGAATATATATTATATAAAAATACGTTGTAATATTTAAGATAGATATTATCAACATAACATAACATAACTTCACGCCTGTATCCCCAAAGGGGTAGGCAGAGGTGTATTACACACCCACGTTTCGCCAGTTATGTTGAGGTCCCAATGTAGTAGGGGGCGATCCTATTGCCATCAACCGGGCACATTGTTAAGCGAGCGATAATTATCATTTATTAATGCGCACATAACTACGAAAAGTCAAAGGTGTGTGGCTTGGCAACTGGGGATCGAACTCGATACCTCGTCTCAGCAGTCTGTTACGTATGCCACTGGGCTATCGCCGCTATTTTCAACATATTCTCAACGTATTATCAACATATTCATTATAATATCAATGGATCCTGTCCATTATCTCGTCTCAATCTTTTCTACAGACGGAGTCTGTTCTCAGACCTCTCGAGGTATAAAAACGCTAAATCTTGCCTGGTGAAATGGGAATATCGAATAGATTTTTTATGAAATAAACCATTATACGCTAGAGAGGTTTCCGCATTAATATTGAAATTCATGCTCTGTTGGACTTCTCACGCTAGCGTAGATTCCGAAAGTGGTATTGAATATAGCTATCTCTTTCTTGTGAGATTTTTAGTTTTTTATAGCTGAGCTTTGGTCTTATTTAGAGTTACAGGATATTAACAATAATGCGTAGTTTGATAAATGTTTAATGACGTAATAACAACAGGGAGATATGCGTAGATTGTGTTATTTTAATGTTTTCAGTATTTTGTAGCAGAATTTAGGCAATTTATATAATACTATAATATTTTTTTAATGACCGCTTTCATAAGGGCTAAATATAAGTTTATATAAGAATTAATGATAAAAAGTCTTGAAAATAAACCCGTCTTTTACATGTGGAAACCCCAACGGGCTTCACCCCACCGGTGCCAGTGAAGAGGTGGGTATGTCCAACAAGTTACATACATCAAACAAACAAGTTACATAAATCCTTGGTAACTGTGATTTAATTTCAATTAAGAGGTTCATTAAACATAATATAAATACTTAACTAATTTTTAAACTGAATTTATATGTAGGTATATAAAACAAAGTCGTGTTACGGTTAATAACTCAGAACAGGTGGACCGATTTTCATGATCTTTGAATATTTAGATTTGTCTTCGCCAATACTGTGCCATTTTGTGGTTTTTGTGTGGAAATCTCCCACCGTTACCCCAGCCGGCCACTGGAGGCAGTTATGTCAGATTCGAATAGACCAAAATCACACGCCGTCTTATGTATCTAATACCGGGATACTGTGCCTATATTAGTATTTAGGATAAAAATATTCACGAAATAAATTCAGCTGATAAGGTAAGCAACATACCTTGATTTTAAGGCGGAACGAAGTTTGCCGAAGATATTTAAGTCATACAGGAAACCATATAGATGAACATTTTAAAATGATATCATAAAACCAGAAGTATGATGAGAGTCATATCCTTGAAGGTGAAATTCTCTGCTATCCTCAGGTCAAACAAAAAATTAACATTAAAAAGTTCCATTTTCTGATAACAAAAATGAACTATAAAAACTATTTTATCTTTTAAGTATCTGATGCTCACGGCTGCACCCGCGCGTAGTTCCATTTTCATTTTTAGTCATATCTCCGGTTCTACTTAACCAATTGCAATGAAACATATTAAAGTAGATAGCATACCTACTCAGTATAATAAGTAAATAGTGGTAGGTATGTAATTCATTTTACTTATTTCTGCTAAACTCAGTCTGTATGATATGTTATTTTTGTCTATTTAATTCTCTGTGCTAATATAGGTTTTTTTTCTTTTCTTCAAAGTTACGCAATTACGCATGCTGGTTATCCGTAATTGGCAAATGTATCAGCCACATTACTCGCTAAACATGTATTATATACCAATTTGTAATGCATTTGCTGTGGATAAACCTATTAAATAAATAAAAAATAAAAATAAAAAACATACGGCAGATTTTAAGTCTCACCAAGAACTTTCTAATAAAACAACCGCATCAATTTTCGTTCAGTAGTTTTTGAGACTATCACTAAAAACAAACAAATAGACAAGAATTAAAAAAAATGGTGTTCATAATCGTTCATTTAACATAATCTAAGTATTTTTTTAAATATCTCCAATGCTGTTCATTGGGTATATTTAAAGAATACTTGGATTATCTCCAATGTACCGATACATACATAACTTCACGCCTGTCTCCCCGAAGGGGTAATCAGAGGTATATTACACACCCACGATTCGCCAGTTATGTTTAGGTCCCAATGTAATGGCGAGCCTATTGCCATCTACCGGGCACATTACTAAGCGAGCGATAATTAACATTTTTCAAATTTACAATTTTATAAACAGTGGCGATAGCCCAGTGGCGTACGTAACAGACTGCTGAGACGAGGTCTCGAGTTCGATCCCCAGTCGCCCCGGGCACACACCTCTGACTTTTCGTAGTTATGTGTGCATTAATAAATATTATCCATCGCTCGCTTTAGTAATGTGCCCGGTAGATGGCAACCTCTTCGGGGATACAGGCGTGAAGAAGTTATGTGTACAATTTTATATTAGTATAGATATAACGTTTAACATAATTCCGTTTTACACGTCGTCACTGCTTCGCAGTAAAATATGATATATAATAGAGAAAACTTTCTAACGAAGATAAACAAGTTAGCAATGCCATGAAAATCGTCTACGCACTGAAGCCTTTAAACTGAAACTCGAAAAGACAGTATCCTGAAACGGAAGTTGGACTTAACTCAGCTTATCCCTCTTAAGTTTGCGCTTGTGAATTTTTAATTGCGTTTTTAGTTTACAGGCGATTTTAAATGGCCTTCCATTTTGGTCGCGCATTTTGTAGTTTAAGAAGTTTAAAGTAGTTAGTTTCGTCTTTTACTTTCTTTATCATCATAGCTCTTTTAACTGCTCAGCCTTTTCCGTAACCACAAAGCGTTAGAAGCTTAGTGGTTAAGGAGTCGATCCTTAAGATTGAGAGGTCCCGGTTCGAATTCCGGCCATTTTTTTTTATACCACTCAGGTGGCAGACTGGCTACTGGCGTGAATCGACGTGAATAAAAGTAATTTCGGTTAATATTACTTTAAAAAAGAAACTAGGAATGTTGAAGGCAGTTGCAACCTACTTCCACTCAGATTGAGATAATTTTGGTCTCAGAATTTGTTATTTAAGATGTTTAATATAGCTAGGTTCATCTATTTCTATAACATTCTTTAGCATCAAATGCAATCAAAATTTCTTAATATTTATTTTTTAATATAAATACTTCAGTTCTTCACCCTTTTCTTCAAACAAACTTTAACTGTCCAAAATCTCACACACTTGTTGGTACAAAGTTTTTTCTTCACTTATAAATATCTAGGTATATATTTTTCTAGGTGATGTGACTCTTTGATTATATTTCTTTGGCAATCTAAATCATCTCCTCCGAGAATGGAGGAGATGATTTAGATTGAGAACGAAACAATACTATTCAACATTTAGTATGGTTTAAGTAAATTTTAAGTTCCAAACATTGTGAATATTGTGAACATTGTGAATATTACATGTTAAATATATATGTTTTATATATGTATTGTTTTGTTTTTTGTATGTACCGATTTATCTTTGATTTCATCACTTATACTTCATTTTTATGCCTACCTCGTGATAGCTCTGCACCACCCTATGGTTGACTGGTAGAGAATGCCTATGGCATTAAGTCCGCCAATGTACTATGTGCATGAAGATTAAATAATATCCCAATGTCAATGACGATTTAACAAATTTTCATATTTCCCATTTTGCAAGGAGAATGTGATTGATAACACTTCTACTTAACGATCTATTAATTACTTATCACCATAAATAAATCAGTATCGAGTCAAAATACGATAATTATAAATAAATTTAAACGATTCATATAGAAATAACAAATGAAATTAAGTCTCAACTAATAACGTTAATTATATTGTAACTCAATATCGTTTTATTGAGTTAAATATTATTAACGTTATTAGTTCGAATCGCGAATTTATAATTAAAAGAGAAATTTCGGTTACAGTAAATACTATCTATATGAATCTGAATGGCATAAGGAATAGCTAATTATCCAGCTATAGGGGATATAAAGCAATTTACCTACCTCAAAGTAAATAGTTATTCAGATATATGAATACCTACTTGCAATGAGTTGCAAAACTTCTTTTTTTTGTTCGAATCGAAAGTAAAAACCGAAACCAAAAGTATTTACCCAATCGGTCAGCAAACGGTTACCATGACTTACAAACGCTTGTGACACCAGATTTGTCACTCATACATTGTCACTTGCAGAAGGAAATAGGGAGGGAAAAGAGATTGAGGAACAGCATAGAAAAAGTGATAAGACTTTGGGTACTCCCACAAACATTTTCATTGATATAGCATTCTGCGACTTGAAGACAACTGAGAAGGTGATACTTCTATTAGTGAGAATTTTCTATTTTGTTTTGCCTAACCGGGCAACAAGCTAACAAACAAAAACACTAGAAACCAACAGGACACAGACACAACCGTTGCACAGCGAAGCAAAATCATAAAATTGTTTAAATTACAACTCAATAATTTAATTGTCGTGTTTAAAATGGTGTAACTGAGAACGTTACTTGGATGCTTTAAAATTTAAACAACCAAAGCATTCCATACGAAAATTATTCATCTCAAAAGCGGGCAAAGTTTGAAACTGGGCCCGTACAATTTCAGGTGCTCCAACAATATTTATAGAAAATATAAAGAGGGATGCGTTTAAGCGGTTTTTTGCAACTTTCGCTTAGTTTCTGAACGTTGAAGTTTCTTAATGCTGAGATTCCTTAAGTACTACTTAGTCTCCATTCAACGAGATTTTTTTTATGAATTACTTAGTGATGTTAAGTGAGGTTCGACGTAGTTTCTGGATAGAGTTACTTCGGTAAGCATTTTTGCTCATTCTTTATAGTTAGTACGTGTTGAAAGAGCTCTTTTTCAACCTCAATTTTATCTTTTTTGAAATACAACTCTGTTTTATGAAGGCTTGAGTGTTGATTTATTTATTCCAAGAGTTGGTTGATCAACATTTTATGAAAAATAACTGTTGAAATAGATGATCTGTATGATTGTTAGTGAGGCGTCAATAAAATCTAAATGGTATAAAAGTAATAAGGTTTTGACTGCTAAGCATCTACATAAGGACCTAAAAATATCCTACTTCATCCTTAAACTTATCGTAAACATTGTCAATATTAAAGTTGCAATCATAATATAAATGTTCTGCTATATTTTATTTCTTCTACAAAAGCTAGTTATGCGAGTTACACATTCCTAATATTCTCATTAACCTTTTTAATTTATTTAAATCCCTGCGTTTAAATTCAGTGCACAATACAGATAAAACGAAGCATACTTTTGTTGCGTATACTGTCTCTTATGATACAGGATGTCATCCTAGTATAAGAGACAGGGTTTAACACTTGTAAAATCCACATTAATCTAACCTTAATTTGTGTACCTTGTATCTCTTCTTGTGTCAATAAAGATAGTTTAATTTAATTAATTTAATACTAACAAGTTAGATAATTTAGCCATTATCATCACATTCAGTTTTATTAAACATTTGGATGATATGATAACAGTCATTAATTTCAACCGAACTAAACTCTTTGTAAACGCTATTAATCTTGATTTTATCTAATGTTGCATACTTCACTGCCAGACACATCTTGACTTTTCCTGTTTACCCTTCCATAACTTCGACCGTAATAAGTCGTATTCTCCCATTGTAACCTAAAACTACACTTCATTGGATACAAAAACGATTTGCGGTCACTAAACTATCCCACGGGATCGTATTATGGGTATCATTCGATGAGAAAATGGTTCTATAGTGTTAAACGTTAGAGAACTATGGGGTCTCTTTGAATGGTTAAAGTTTAAGCGGAGTTTGATTCATGTTTTAATTGCTTTTAAATTTGATAGTTATTAAAACGATATAATAGTGGTTTTAATAACATGTTCATTTCGTTTCGCTTTTAAGGACGATGTTTTCATTGCCAGATTTGTACATTATGAGAAACTAAACAAACCCACATATGTAGAATAAATAGAAAGGCGATGTTATACTCTATATCTTTAAGCTCATTTACGTTTTTGATGTGACATTTTTCTCACACTCGCAGACTCAGTCTTTTTTTTGCAGCATACTCTACTTAGTTTGCTTTGCGTGTTTATTTTAAAAATTCTTAATACTTTCATCCCATCTCAACAAATATCCATACAACGGCGAAAAAGTCTTCACTATGATATCAGTTGCAAACTTCCACTTAAAGTATTCCATACATATCTTTATCACTGCTATCCAAATTATAACATATCGTGTATGACAAATTACAGTCAGAGATTAACAACTTAGACAATTTAATAAACATCATCCCATGTCTTAGATGCACTGAATTAGCCTGCAGTTAACTTCAACAATGACGTACGCAGTGCATACAACGTTAAGGCAAGCCTAAACTAAGCGACAACCAAGACAGGATTACACAGGAGTAAGTTTATATATTCAAAGGATAGATGTTGCTAAAAGCAACATACTTCAGTAATTTTGGTCTAGCTAGGAAGCAAGCAGTTACCACAAGTGCTCCTAATTGTAACAACGACTGCTACCGATCACCCGTGCATTCACATGACTAATTAGTTCGGATGTGGTTCAAAACATAAGCGACAAAGACTTTCTGAAATACAAAAAAACATTGGGCAAGGGTAGAAATTAAGGTCGTATTTTTATCAGATTTTTAAGTATTCTCAGAACTCATTTTCTAATAGCTATTTATATAGTAAAGTAGAATCACAGTGTACCACACACAAGCTCCAGTAACTTTAGTATAAGTTTTTATTTATACGTGTTCAATAGTAATATATAAAGAAGATATAAAATACCGTTACCGTATTGTCGTACAGAAAATTACTTCTTGGTAATTCGTGGTATCGTTCTTGATGCAAAGGCTGGCCATCGCAATCCAGCGTGGAAACGTGGCGAGTGTAATGGGCACTTTTGCACCGGGAACATTCAGGGGCGGGTTATTTTTAGATTAATAAAAATTGTGACTTACTTTTGTATTTATAAAAGCTTATTTATAAAACAATTTTGGTTCTTATTTAATTTGGCTTCTTGGTAACATTTGGCATTGTCTTATATTATGTCATTATGAGTAAAATCGGGTAGTATTTGATTTTTCTTATTTGTTGACAGTGGAGCTTTTCTGTCTATATCTTTGTAGACTTGTGTGGATAGAACAGATGATAGATTTTTATAAGCCCATATATCTGTCTAGTATTAAAAAAACAAATTGATACAGTTACAGAAAATAGCATTGATTTGTGACTAGACCATCAAATCCTGGATATATTGTATATCTGTGAAAGTGTAAGGGACTTTGTGGCTGATAATCTTGATTAGCTCTCAAAGGACTGTAACAATTTTTCTAGTCAACATTGATGAAACGTCATGTCACGGATCAATATTGATTGTTACCATTCGTATTATGGAATATATATTAGTTTACGTTAGCAAAATAAATTAAAGTAAATCAGAAATATTTGGCCGCCTATTACAATTTGATTCCCAAACGTACAAGGACAATTTGCAACTAGTTGTATCATAAAGAATAGGTTTCGATTACTTTGAAAGTCTGGTTTATTATCAGATCTGGCAAAACTCCAATAAAGTTTGTTATTCAAACTTAAAACCTTGAAAAATGTGACATAAAAGTACATATAATGCGCGAATTTTCATCCTTTAGTTGGAGAACTAGCATAGCATTTGTATTTTTAGACAGTTGAAGGGCCATTTAACACAGCAATCGGATTTAGATTTTTGTTTAAACCTAACTTGAAAACAAGTTTCTAATTAATGAAAAAGAACAAATTACAAATATAGTCTAAGGTATCTTGTCATAAAATGAAATTAAGAACTAATGAAAACTTCAAAATTATGTTAAGGTTTGATCAGAGAAGTTGACAAAATTGAAACTGTTGCAGGTAGTAAAGGTTCTGATAAGACAAGATTTTTGCATTTAACTTTATTCGAATAGTCAAAATTTATATCCAAAGATCGAGTAGAGAAGCAAAGATAGTGTATAAAAGAGACTTTAAATTAGGGTTATTTAAAATAATACGTAAGTAATTAAAAGAACTAAGTATGTATACTTAATTAAAAAGTTTTTACAGAGTTGGTTACGTTTAAAAACATTTGGGGTGCTAACGTCCTTGCAACGGTTATCGCTTTACATAAAGCAACCGCTATGCTCATTTGTACCTCCGATAAAATAAAAGATCTATAACTATTTCCTATATTCAATCTTTATCTTATAATTTGTCTAATTTGTCAACCAAAGTAATTAAAAAGGAAAAAATTAAAATTTAAAACAATTAAGTTTTACGAACGTTACTTTTTGCTTCTTATGACCTAACATATAAGCTACTGAATCAAGTTTTCATAAGAAAGTAGTACTGCTTTCATTAACACAATAACTAAAACAAACTAGGAGAGGGGAATCATTCATGAAGATACCCATCTTCCCACGGTCAGGTCTCTGAACCGTGACGAAGATAAGCTTATTAGATTCATCAGTATACCCGCTTGTTTTTTACTAGAATTGTTCCTTGAAAGCTTAATTAGAAGTATCAATAATGTTGGTAGTTTTATAATTAGAATCAATTGAGAGATAATTTGATTGCGAGTAAATTTTGATGATTAATTATTAAAAAAGATTAAGTTTTAATAAGGTCTGTGAGATTTGTTGTGATGGAACTAATTAATGTAGGCATCGAGAATACCTTTGTCGAAGTTTGAAATATTTTGCCAAGTTGGATTTATGATACGGTAAAGAAAAATGTACGTATGACACTCGTGATAAAATTTATAAATTTGGCCGATGTTGAAAATAAGGCTACAAAAACTTGAACGCATGTTTAAAAAAAATTCAGACTAATTCGACTACGATACTAAGCTTATTTTTATTACAGTTAAATCTTTTCTCCCATGACTTTAATCAGAGACTTTTGGCTGTGTTTAGTACTTAATTTCAACTGATTATCGTTGCCCTCGAGTAACAAGCAATGTAACATTTCTTTTCTGTATCTTATTTCAATCGTGGAATACGTTTTCATTATAATAATTGGATGGAATCCATTAGATCATTAAAAAAGGAAAAAATGTTTCTATTTATTATTGACAAACTGCTGCTTGCAGCAACCTTTTATAGCGGAACATTGCTATTTTTTCTTCAGGTTTTAAACTATATATGCCAAAATTGAACATAAGAGGTTTTGCGGTCTAAGTGTGAAAAGGTAACGGACAGATAGACGGATTAACATGTTCCAACCGAATAAAAACTAGTATAATAAACTAATCATCAAGAGATTTTTTTAATAAGGACTCTAGCACCTTCACAGTTTATAACTACATACTAATATAATGATAGTATATCTGAATGTGTCAGCTCCATCGCTTCTTCTTCGGAGACAACGATATAAATATCTAAATCGTGTTGATGACTGTGTTTGTACCATTTGCAGTTGACTAATAATGGTTCTCAGCACTCGTAATCTTTTTAGGGACATCTAAATTTAATTACTTTTATAAAAATTAAGGAATATTTACCATATTGATTTCTCGAGTTGCCGATATTAAGGCTACGCGAAGCGATATTAAGCTGACCATGTCAATCTAAAATCATCTAATTTTAAGTTTAAGAAAACAAAGCAGAAATACATATAAATATAGATTTTATTTCTAGGTTATTTTCCAAAATACTAGCTATCTGTTGAGATCTAAATAACGAAGGACCTCCAAGAGCCCTTGTTAAATATCCTATTTCCTGCAATCAAAACATTTTGGGTGCCGCGGGTAGCTTGGACCTTTTTCATGAAAATACGTATTAAGAAGATGGGGTCCCATTCTACCTATATTTTTTTCGATTTCCAGTTGAAGTGTAAAATCAACTGTATGGTTATTTGGATATAGTAGACGCTGAAATCGAATCGACATTATCAGTATTGAAATTTCCTGAATATTTTGCCAGCATGCGAGGATTTATATACTTAAGACATTGTTGTCTTCATACATTTCAATGAGAATGACAAAGTTAAATTTTATATTTTTCATTGAATATTATGAGATTCACAAATTTCTTTGAGTAGCGATCCATGTTTTCAGATGTTTTGGAAAGCATTTTTGTTTCTTCGCCTGACAAGGAATTCCACCTTAACACACAGTGGAAGTCTAAGAAAGACAAAGATAATTACTGTTGAAAAATTAACGTGGTATTGGTTTTGCTAAATTTGAAGTCAGAAATTCAGGCAAAGATGGTGAAATTTAGTAAATTGCTAAATATACCATATGGTACATCCTAGTCGTAAATTTTAATATAACACCCAAATTACCAAATCCAAGCATTTCCAGAATGAAGAAAACCATTGTTAATATCTATATAAAGCAGAAAGATATCTTTTAGTTATTATGTCTGAGATAAATCAAATTGAACGTGTGGAAGACGCAAGTACTGTAGAGTGTGGTCCAAGAGAGGAACATAGTAACAATACAATTTTGGTCGAAAACAAAATTTACGGCAATAACTGTAGGCATAAACTATAAATATCCCACTTTTCCAATAAATACTTTTCTAATAATGAACGCGAATGCTTTAAGAAACAAAAGTTAAAATAACAAAAAAACGTACACTTTTCTCATTGCCAGTTCCGAATACTTATTTCAATGAATAAATAAATAGTTACGGTACAGTGCAATTTCCTTGAATAACGTATTAAAATTCTGTGTCGGTCGCACCGCAGTCCTTGGGCTAAAAGTCATCTGTAAAGTTACGAGCACCGCCATAGCTTATACATTTTACTGCATTTTATAAATTTCTCTCTAAATTTTTGGGGGCGTTATTTATAACTTAATCTCAAAGCTGGGTAAATGTTTTAAGCGCTAAATGCCTCCGATATATCTTTTTTAAAATCCACTGAAATTCTCGTTTATTCTTTTTACTTTTTGAAGTCTTTTACGATCTTTCACTCGGAAACATAGCCTTTGTACATTCTCAACTAGTTTTTAGTCAATTTTTATGGTGATGGTGGTATTTTGCTAAAAAAAAATATTTGTTTGAAGGTTTTGAGATTTTCAAGAACAAATTGAATTTATATATATTACTAGAAAAATAATACACTTTAGTGCTGCTCAGTCAAAATATAATATTAAATTGTTATCTTTGAAACCATTATGTCTATATTACTAAAGTGAAACTAACATTAATTCTAACCTAAAAAAAGTCAAAGTCACACGTACATAAATGTGCGCTATCCATTAATCAATCTATCGTTAAGACGTTGGACGTTTTTACTCTGTGACGAGGTTATGTCAAGCAGAAGGTCTTCAGATGTCTAGAAGTTTTAACTTGGAGAGGGGTCGAGTTTTTAATGATCTTTTGATAAGAAATTTATTATAATATAGCGGCTATTCTATTTACTATGTCATGGTGCTATTTAGATGATATAATAATTGATGATAATACATCTGACTTAAGGGCATACAACCAATATCAGAGTATCAAAAGTAGTGAGTAGTGGTTTGAAACTAAGAACATAATTCCTGGACAGACAAAAACAGACCCTTTAATAGAACGGAAGAAATATGTGAACGTATCTGGATTAAATTTGGCACAGGAATAGATGATAGCCTAGAATAATACATAGGCTATCTGAGGAATAGGTCTCCATGGGAAGCGGGAAAGGTAACATAATTCCACAAGGGGCGGAGCCGCGCGCAACAGCTAGTATTTTATATAGTAGTTATAAGTAACAGTAATTAATATAGCATTTTAAAAATTGCTCACTATAAGGTGAGTACTGAATGTTAACAAAACGAACATCAAAAGTGACAGCAAAGTAGATTAAAGTAGTCGTTTTATAAAAGGAGAAGTAGCTTTAGGAATATCTACTGTTAGGGATTATTTATTCTTAAAACGCAAATGCAGCGCATTTAATTTGTTTAATTAAACAAGTTTTATTTACAAGGAATTTCTAGAAAATGGCATCTAGACATTCTCACAAAGCATATCAAAAGTATAAGAAGCGATTACGTTTGCGAAATGCTTTGTTAGTTATTTCAGTAAGTTTGACTTTTGAGTAGTATTACAAAGGAGACGGGACCCTGTAAGCTGTAGAAAAGTGAGTTTAGTGCAAAGTGCACGATTGTTTAAGTTTCAGTAGTTTTATACAAGGATAAAGAGTGTTTTGGTAACAAACAAACAAAGATCTTTCAAATCAGGAGATAAAAGCAACCATCAGTCATAAATTTATAACCGCGCGCTTGATAGACAGGGACATGGGACTATCCTTAGTTTTCGGTTTTGTCATCACTCGGTTTTTGTGATTTGTTTGGTTTTTTTTTTCGTTTTTGACGAATTCTATCGCGATTTATGATGCTATTTTTTTTCTTTGGCTTTCTTTCTTCTTATATTCTCTGTTATCGTTTTCAAAAAGTCCTTTCAACAAATATTGGAGTTCATTGTTAGACATAGGTCTCTCACATAGTCGTGTAAATGAATGAAACTTATTAATTGTAGGCTTGTTAGTCACAGATATGATTTCATTTCTATTTTCTTTAATAATATCTTTTATTTTATTTAAACTCTTCTTAAAAAAGTATGTTTGTGGATTTTACAAATTTATTGATAAAATGTTAATCTCTTATAGGTATTAAAATATTTTCTTGCAACTTGTTCCATTTGTGGACGTCATCTCAATCTATTATCTTAATACTTTCACTATTTCCACGTTGTGATATCGCAACGCTTTGTAATAAAGAGGATGTCAATATATGGTTGTGTAGCTTCAGCCAACAAGCAAAGTTTGGAATAGGGTGCGATATGTTCAGCTATATTCAACAGAATTGATTTTGCAGCTTTTATTCGTTATTTTTGTAATTTAATTTAAGTTTATAGACTGACAGCTCGGCACTGTAGTAGCATAGGATACAAATATAGAAAATATAGTAATTTTGGACATCACCTGTTAAACATTTAAACGCCTATGCCAGGAGAAATTATATAAATAGAAATGAATACCTAAAATCATTCAGAAAACACTGTTCTTAAGCGGCAAATAATGGAAAGTTCAGTGTAAAACTCCTCTTAATGAATAGATCAAAAATCTGGGCAAAGTGGCAGAAACCCTGGAAACGTACAAAATCTATCATTACGAAAGTTTTTATAGTAATGTAAACATTTATATCGGCAAACGGAAGGTGGGACGTCCTCCAGACTGACGACCTCAAAAAGATGGCTGGAATAGATTGAATGAGGAAGGCGGAGGACCGGGTGCTATGATGTATATTGGGAGAGTCCTATGTCCAGAAATGACAACAATAGGTTAATTGGTTGATACCCTACGGCAACTACATGTGGAATCCAGTGGAATGTGTACTTATTTACTACTTCCCATACAAACAGTCACGCCTCTTTCTCATTGGGGTAGGCAGAGACCACTATGTTCCTACTTAAAAAGATCCTGACATACACCCTTCACCCTTTACTATCTTAGTTAATATGAAAATGGAAATAATCCTACAATAGTAACAAAATAAATAAAAATATGATAAAAAGAATATTATCTCGAAATGCAAAGCATGTTAGTGATAATTCCACTATCACAACAGCTTAGACGAGGGAGTTGACAGAATGATAAATGGCAAAGATTACGGCTAGGTCGGACGGTCCTTCCGAGTTACATTATGGGGGAAGTAATTTTTTGAAATATGAAGAAAGAATTCAAGGAGCTGTTTGGGGTCAAACCGTTGTAGCATTGAGATAAACACTTTTGAACTCGTGCTTCGCGCTATGTATAATAAAAAAATGTATATTCATCTGCATTCTAGAACTCATTAAGCTAGTTAAGCTATGCTTTCTTTGGGTCTAGATAGCACTGTGTAGAATGTCCTAAAGTATTGAAATAACATAACCTCCTTTAACCCAAGACTATCCCTATCTTAGATCTTTAAGATGTCAAACTTGTAATAAAACCTACGTGAATTTACAAACACTACTCTTTGAAACTTTTTAGATCATAATAGGTTATCCGTACGAATACGTAGCTGCTGAATGTGAATGTACCTGTATCCTGCAGAAAATTATAGTTTAACGTCACTTACAGAGTGTACGTACGGGTAGGGTAACCACAGCTTCTTGTTGAAAGAAAATAATGTCTTCAATTGATTTTTTTGTTTCAATGGGTACTTGGATGGTTTGTATCTGTTTGGATAGGACAACCGGTGATAGCTTGCTCTTGAGAGTGAATGTATTTTCATAAACCAAATTAGCCAAATCTTAAAACACGGGGACGCCGGGCTCTCCGGAGTCTCGGATTCAACCAAGCTCAGCTCTGATACTTGATGATATGATACAGCCAGCTGACGCGATAGATATGAATGTGAATGAAGCATCGATAGCTTTGTGGTTTAGGATTCGACTACCGACGTGAACCCACTCCTAACACAAGCTTAGCTAGAAGAGTTCGGGGGAATACTTATCATCATCATCATCGTCATCATCAACCTATTCTAGTCCACTGCTGGACATAGGAATACTTATAATTTCGGATATTAATATTCTATTTAAAATAAAAGAAGAAAAGAAATAAAGATGATGACAATTTAGTATTAAATGGCAGTCTGGTAGAATTTCTGCCCAGGTGCAACAAGTAAATATAAATAGGCATGAACAATAATATCACGAAGAAGAGTAAGGGAGAATCCACAGATTTTGTTTTTATTAGCATTAAAAAGTATGAATATAACAAGATTATTTGACCATTGATATTTACGATAGCTCGTCGTAATTTACGTTCCAAAGCAAATCATTCCAAATATACCATTGTTGTGCATTGCTCATATCCACGTTCCATATTCCACCCACGGAACTTTCAAAGTACTTGTCACATTAGCGTCAATATACATACATTGTATATTATGGTTCAAGCCTTTTCCCTCTAAGCGGGAAATATGGTGTCGTATTTCCTACTCTTGTGCGTTTTAAAAAGATATATGAATAGTGTTATGCGTGTTACGGAAAATATGGAAATGGGTTCGGAGAGAATTCCAGTAAGACTAGTTTATGAAGCTAATAATTTAATCCTTCACGATTTGTTTCAGAGCACTTATTAGTATTAAAGAGCAGACCTCTTAATATCATTTCAGGAGTAGGAATATGTTCGTGTTATGGCTCGACACTAAACATATATTTGGCCAGGTCTGGACAAATATCTGTTTAGTAAGCTTAAATCTTTAATTTAAATACGGTACTTAAAATCCAATCGTGATACCTTTCCTGTGAGCCTAATAACTTTAAGAAGTGAATCTAATTTAATAAATCCAAAAATCCTTACACCAAAGTATATTTATTTGTCTAGACTGCTTCAGTCCAAAATGAAGATTCAGCGGAGATTCACAAAAATCTGGCACCTTTTATTGGACATATCTTTTTGGGTAAACATGCTGACGCTGTTGGTACACATACCTCAAAACGTTAGGAGAATACTGAATCTTAAAGAAAATTTGTTATGTGTGGACATGTACGGCTGCTTTAAGTAAAAGCTTTTTATCCATTGAGGTAATTTCATTGCGAACTAATCTGTTTCTGAGCCTGCCACTCCAAACTAGGCTTACTAGATCTGACGTTTAAAAACTTTAACTAGTATTTTTTAAGAACATGTCCTCTGCTATGTAGTTGGTTGATATTTTGGAACATAAAAATCTAAACTTCATAAACTTCTCTTAGCGCAAAGAATTAGCATCATTGCTATGCTTATCTACATGGCTATGCTGACTATTCGTTGGGAATCATATAAGAATTTGACTGCTAGACCTGCAGTGCAGATAAATAGATAATAGAACCTTTTTGTTCAATGCTCATTCATTTACATGAATAACTCCTTTATGATCGGTGGTTTAGTTATAGCATCTTACTTACTGATACAATTTGCTAAAATCGTAAGCGATAAAAAAAAAGTGGCCGTGAGTTTTTATTGTCAGATCCTTTCACACAGGTTTTACCTATTCCTTGCCAATATGGCTTTATTTGAAATATGAATACAGAGGATTTGATTTTGAAATAAATCTAACATGAAAAATACAATACAGGAAAAAGAAAATTTCACCTATAAATTCTTTGCACCATAATATAAATTGATACCGTGAACTTAAACCAGGTAAAAGTGAAGGGAAAAAAGTAAAATATTATCGAGATAGGACCACTTTTAAAAACTAGTGCTGCTTCATCGGCTATCGATAAGACTATTTTCCGCTACGTTAGCGATTCCAAGGATTGAATTGTTATGGTATCGATTTGTTCGGCAAGCTATTACTGGGCTTTGAATATATTAGATGTTTTATATGTTTGTTTTGTTGTGTTCGTTTCAGTTATCTGCATTATTCTAACTTGATGATATTACTGAATTTTATGAGTTAAGGTTAGTATACGTATGTATATTTTTTAAATTCTTATTTATTATAAAAGCAAAATTGTGAATGACTTATTATGATGTGTGCTTGTTTGTTTACTTTTTCACGCAATAACGGTTCTTATATTTGGAATATAAATAACTTTTATTATGGATTAACACATGATTACTTTCAATCCGTAAAAATACGGCGCGGGAAAAACTGTGAGACTCGGATATTTTTTGTACTTTTTTTCTTTCAGTTTTATAGTCCAAAAGATCGTTTTTTTTTTCTTTATGTTAATTTTTTTATATTAATGTTTCTGAAAAATCTGTTATGGAAAGCTTATATTTCATATTTTCGGAAAATGATAATTGTCTTCAAACCGTACGTTCTAATATGTGCAATATTTTGTTTTGATATTTTTATAACACTACAAATATAAATAATCTTCTTTTTTTTCTTAATGACTTCACCTCGCCTGACGGTAAGCAAACTGGAAAGTCTCAGGAATGAGGGTTACCATTGCAGATATATGTAATACTGTAATGGTGGCCCTCAATTTGACGGACGGACGTACTGACGGACTTAAAGGCCCTGGGATTGTAGGAAGAAGAAAACACAACATGTGCTGTCAAAGAACTCCAAGTTTTTATGGTACAGCAAAGAAAAGAGGTATCGAACCGTATAGTCGTGGATGGAATTGGTTGCACCGTATGAGAGTGGCAAAACAGACAGGCACTTGTTGTTCTGTACAGGAAAGCAGAGGGTAGGAATAATTTGAAGTACTCCTCGGAACATTCGCTATGGTAGAGGCGGTAAAATATTACCAAAGAGGCATCATCTGTAAGCAACTGTAAATATTACTTGATAATTTAAAGTTTCAAAACTTCTATCGGCCTTTTTTTTTTTTTTTTTTTTTTACGTGCGGAAATCCCTTCGGATACCCCCCTGCGCCTGCGGGGGTGGTTATGTCGTGTCTCGACTAAAACCGCACGGTGTCCTCCCCAAGTGTCCGTTGCCGGGCACCCCGGGTAAGCCCTCGAAAGGATAACCCCAGGGTTGCCGGCGGACTTTGGCCGCCACCGCGGCCTCGCCTGGTGGGGTCGGGTTTTATCCCGCTTCGGTGAGTTGGCAGGCGTGTGTAGGGCACACACGACACGCCTCCGCCACGGCCTGCTTCTGTAAGGACGGCGAGTCGGCCAACTGCCGTCCTCAGGCCCCGATCATGGAGGTCGGTAGTCCCGGGCGTAGATGAGTCTGCGGCGTCCTCGCCGCAGACTGCGAAACTCGGGGGGCAGGGTTCTTTCCCGCTCCCTCTCCGCCGTCTCTTTCGCGCGCATTACCTGCTCGCAGAAAGAGGCGGCGGCGTGCCACTTGCTCCCGTCGGAGACCGCGGCCCTCACCATGGTCTCCAACGAGAGAACGTCCACGCCCAGGACCGCAACGAGATCCCGGCGTTGACTCGCCCACGCAGGGCACTCCACCAACGTGTGGAGCGCCGTGTCTTCGCCAGGATCCTCGCAGTGCTGGCACTGCGGCGTTGTCTCCCGGTGGATGCGCCACAGATAGTTACCGAAACACCCGTGTCCGGTAACCATCTGGCACATCCGGTAGGAGAGGTCCCCATGGTCCCTCTCCAACCACTCCTTCATGATCGGTCTCACCGCCGCAATGGTGGATTCCCCCCACCTTGGGTGCTCAAGTCGCACCCTCCATGTCTCCATGAGTTCCTGGCGGAGCAGGGACCGCTGAGCCCTGATTTCTCGGGGCTCCGGCCTATGGCCCCGCTCCAGCGCCTCCTTGCGCCACTGGTACAGCAGCGCAAGGGCTCTCGCTTCCAGGTCCCATGGAGGGGTCCCAGCTAGGAGACATGCCGCCTCGACGGAGATCGTGCGATACCCCCTGATGACTCTGACGGCCATCGCCTTTAACGGGCTGTTAAGAACAGCCACGTTGCGGGCCGCCAGAGTCTCCGCCCATACGGGGGCCCCGTATAGGGCCATGCTTCGCACGATCCCCAGGTACAGTCTCCTAGTGGGGGCGTTGGGTCCCTTAACGTTGGGCATCAGCCGCGATAGCGCGGCCGCAGCCCCCCTCAGTTTCGGGACCAGACTTCGGAGATGAGGTCCGAAGTCCCATCGGCTATCGAGTACGAGCCCAAGGTACTTCATCGTGGGCTCGATGCCGATGCTTACGCCCCCTACGGTTATGCCGGTTCCCGCAGGTGGTCCTCTCCGAGGCCCGTGAAAACACATAGCCTCGGATTTATGGAGAGCCACCTCAAGTCCCAGCCGCCGTATTCGACCCACGACTTGAGCAACCCCTGCCGTGGCCTTCAGTGCCGCGCTTCGATACGTTGCTCCCCGCGCCATAACGAGGGTGTCGTCAGCATAGCACACTATGCTGACACCCTCGAGCAACGTACCGCGCAGCACCCAGTCGTATCCGATGTTCCACAGGAGTGGCCCTAGGACCGACCCCTGCGGAACACCGCACGACACTTCTCGCCGCCCTGGCCCTAGCCAGCTCGGGTAAACTATGGCCCTCTCGGATAGGTATGCCTCGACAATGCGGCGGAGGTAAGGAGGCACTCCGTGATACGCGAGCGCCTCCCTAACGCAGCTCCAGGGTAGGGTGTTGAAGGCGTTGGCGATGTCAAGAGACACCGCCACCACCACCCCACCCCGCGAGACTACTTCCTCCGCCAGGCGCCTAACGCGCATGATCGCTTCCACGGTGGAGCGCCCCCGGCGGAAACCGAACTGGTTGTCCGCCAGATCTGGCCCCACGTTCGTGAGATGCTCGACGAGGCGCTCTGCAATAATCCGCTCAAAGAGCTTGCACACCTCGTCGAGCAACACGATCGGCCGGTAACCAGATGGCTGGTCCGCCGGCCGCCCTGCCTTCCGGATAAGGACCAGTTTCCCCGTCTTCCAAGCCTTTGGAAACTGGCCCCTTTCGAGGCATGCGCTAAAGAGCGCCACCAGTCGAGGCCCTAGTTCCTCCAGGGCCAGGACCCATGCTCGGTCTGGAATGCCGTCGGGTCCGGGGGCAGTGCATTTCCGGGCTTTAAGCCGGAGCACTGCTACCCCCAGTTCACTCTCCCTGACTTCGGGCACATCGCTCTCGCTATTATCAGCGTCAGGCGCCTGTGGCGGAGCCATACGCGGAGGGACATGCTCCTCCGCTCTCGCAGGGAACAAGGAGCCCAGTATCCCCTCCAGCCGCTCCGGCTGGAGGCTCTGGGTCAGTAGGGGCGCCCTTGGGCGGATTTTGCCCCTGACCGCAAGGTAAGGACGCCCCCATGGGTTCTGCTCCAGAGACTCCAGCAGCTCTTCGCGGGCCCGCCGTTTGGCCTGCTTAATGGCTTCCTGGAGGGTCCTCTTGGCCCCCTTGTACGCCTCATACAGCTCCGCCTCTCGGGCTGCCGCATCGTCTGGGCGGCGACGCCTCCGGCGAAACCTGGTGTACTGGCGGCGAGCGGTCACGCACGCTGCTCGCAGCTGTGCGAGCTCCGCTGACCACCAGTACACCTGTTTCTTTGCCGGGCCGGGCTTAACCCTAGGCATCGCCGCATCACAGATATGCGACATGGCTCTCCTGAACCATTCCGCCTCTGCGTCGACATCGGCAGGCCTGGCCAGTGACGGAATCCAGGCCTGCACTATTGATGCCTCCAGGAGAGCCTCCCGATCCAGGCGTCTGAGCGCCCAACGTGGATCCGGGGGATTCGCGATTGTCGGCGGCAGGTTAGTTGAAGGGGAGACGTTGAACCGAATATACTTATGGTCGGAATCCGTCTCCTCCTCCTCCACCACGCGCCAACCCTGGACGCGGCGGGCGAGAGCAGGGGTCGCGAATGCGACATCCACGACCGAACTGAGCCCCCGCCGCTCCCAGGTGGCGACACTCCCCCGGTTGAGGACTTCTAGACCACGGGTGTTGGCCCAGTCCTCCAGTACTCGCCCCTTGTCATTGGTTTCCCGGGAGCCCCAGGCCTGAGACCAGGAGTTGAAGTCTCCCAGGACCAAGACAGGACGAGGACGGCACGCAGCGAGAACAATGTCCAGTTCAGCGAGCCTTAGCTCAAGCTCGTACTGGTCAAGGCTTGGCGAGAAGTAGACGGCCACGACAGCCAAGCCCTCATAGTCCGCCGCGACGCAGCCTCTACACCTTGCAATGAGTGCAAGGCGAGAGGTGTCCGCGGCGGAACCCCCGAAGACGGTCGCTACGCCGTCCAGGTCCACCGGGCTTCCGGGGTGGACCCAGTACGGCTCAGCGACCACGACCACATTGATAGACCACTCCACGATGCTCTGGTACAGAAGATCCTGAGCACCGGTGCAGTGGTTTATGTTCGCCTGCAGGATGCGGATTGGCGTGTCCATTAATGGAGGTCCATCTCCGCATCCCGCCTCGAATGTGGCCGCTCTTGAGCGGCACCCCCGCTACCCGTTGCGGACGAACGGGGCTTTGGCCTCGAGGCGGCGCAGGTTCTGCTGTCCGCCCGGTGCTCCGCCACTTTGCCCTCCGCTACGCATTTGTAGCAGCGCGGCGGAGCATCACAAGCACTGGCCTTGTGCCCGGGCTGACTGCAGCGGAAGCACCGATCCCCCACGGTGTCTCCCGCTGTGCACTGCACTCCCACGTGCCCCACAGCCAGGCACCTGAAGCACCTGGTCTCGCGGGGCTGCAGGAGTTGCACCCGCGCCTTTAGGAAGCCCCCAACGAGGAGGCTCCGTTCGTCCGCAATTTTTTGCGCCGCTGCGACGGGGCAGTTGACGACTGCTGTGCCGCGACCGGTGGAGCTGAAGCGGATTTCTCCAGCTCTCACCTGATCACGGGGGCAGCCGCCCGCCTCCACGACGGCGGAGATGACTTCCTCCGTCATGGCCGCGTCATCGAGACCCGAAATGCGCAAACCTGCGCATTTGTTGGGTCTGGTGACGCGGACGGCTTCGGTATCCAGCGACTCCCTCAGCTTGGCCGCTAGGGCGTCGGCTTTGGGGCCGCTGGTGGCACCGGAGACCTCGAGGAGGCGAGCTCCGGTGCGAGTTGTTTTGCACCGGAGCCCCCCCTCAATCTCGAGTGCCTTGAGGTCCACTGAGGCTTTAACCTGCCTCAGGACCTGGGCGTACCCCACGCCCTTCTCCACACCCTCCGTCGTCACCGTCAGGACGACGGCAGTGGAGCGTGGGGCGCGGAGCCTCTTCGGCGCCTTCGCCGCAGCGGCTTTTGCCGCCTTCTTAGCCGCCTTTTTGGCGGCTTTTTTCGCCTTTTTGGCGGCCCCCGCTACCACCCATTCCTCCCCTCTGGAGGAACGCTCGGGTGCAGCGGGAGCGGCGGTTTTGGCGGGGGCGGGGGTGCCGCGCTTCTTCCCCTTCCCTTGTGGCGTCGGGGCCACTGGGGCGGCAGGGCCGAGCTTACCACTGACAACAGCCGCGAAAGACGCAGTCCGTGTCAGTGGGGGACGGTAAGCCCGGTCCTCTAACACGCCAAGCCGCCTCTCGATGGCCGCCAGGAGCTGCACCACGCTAGGCGCAGGCTCAGGCGGCGGATTGGGCGCCGGCCTAGGCGCTGTTTTTGGCGCCGGCTTAGGTGCCGACTTTGTGGCCGGCTTTGGCGTCGAATTTGGCGCCGACGTAGGCGCCCCCTCTGGCGGCGCAAGAGCCCTCGGGTGGTCCGCCACCTCCTGGGCTCTTGGGGCCTTCTGGGCCTCCGGGGATCCCCTGACCATCTGGGTCAGTTCCCTGACCTCCTCCCGGAGGACCCGCTGTTGCTCCAAGGAGTTGGCCAGCTCAGTTTCCAGGCTTGTGACCCGGGCCCTGAGCTTGACCTCCTCCTCGGAGACGCTCCTACCAAGGAGCTCCTCCAGCGCCGTCCTGGCGACGGCGACGTTTTCCGCCACCGTCTTTTTTTTTCCCGACTTCTATCGGCCTAGGTAAGAATATAACTTTTTAATAACATTTCAAGTGTTCTGTATTTACTTTGATAAGTACCTTTTAGTTTTGGTAAACTGAATCTCTTGGGTACCTAACTTTATCTTTAAACTTATTTATGTTCTATTGATGACTATATTGCCGAAATCGATAGTTTTGTTACAATTCTCAAGTGTATTTAAGGAGTTTTAATCTAATTTTAACGTTATACAAGACATGAATCATAATAATGCAATGCACTTTATTAAATTCAAATAGAATCATTGAAACGAGACCAGCTTTTCTGTATTTCGTTGTGCATGTAATTAGATTATAATTATTAATCAAAATAGTGAACAAGAATGAATTGCCTCAAACGAAAAAACAGATATTTATTATTAAGAAAATAAACTTCAATTATTTCAACTTTTACTAAGATTTAAGATTAGTTTTTAAATACAGTCCTTCACCGTCACTTAATATCTATAAAACGTACAGATTGTTGAGTTAAGTCAACTACTATTAAACTATTGGTATAATATACTATGTCCGATCCGTGAAGGTGTATATAGATACCAATATAAGCTAAAACTTATGTCATCCTTATTGGAAAATAATTACCCCACAAAAATAAAGATAAAAAATAAAAAACATAGGAGGGCACGGCGGCGCAGCCAGCGGGAGCTATGTTGTGGGCCGCCGCTAAATATTATTGGAGATCTATGTAGTGTTGTCACATTAGATTTTGGAGAGATATTGGATAGTTATGTTACTAGGAAAAGCGACGATAGCACAGTGGTGTACCTAACTGACTACCGAGACGAGGTCTCGAGTTCGATCCCCAGTCGACCCGGGCACACACCTCTGAATTTTCGTAGTTATGTGTGCATTAAAAATGTTGATTATCGCTCGCTTAGTAATGTGCCCGGAAGATGGCAATAGGCTCGCCCCCTATTACATTGGGACCTAAACATAACTGGCGAATCGTGGGTGTGTAATACACCTCTGCCTACCCTTTCTGGGATACATGCGTGAAGTTATGTTATGTTATGTTACTAGCAAATTGCTTTTAAAATTCCTATAGTACATTTTATACATTAGTTATTTTCGTTAATATATTATTTTTAATTTTCTATATTAATGTTATGTTGATCAATGAGGGGATTGATCGGACATTGGTTTTGTTACAGACTGTATATGATGCGAAATAGCCCCACCGTATAATACTATTGTTAAATATCATGTACGTACAGTTTTGATGGTAAATGTTTGGATAGCTACTTATTGCTACCTATTTCAGAATGTTGGATTTCAGTAGGGCAACAACCAATTATCGTTGACAAATATATCTTATGTGGGATTACTTCAAATTGAACTTGGTAAACACATTCTATTCGATGGATTACAGTAATATCGATACTTATGACTCCACCTGCGTGTAATACCCATAGCTAAATCCATTCCCATGACCCATAGTAACGTATTACTGGGATAAAACTAGTTAAGAAAAATTACACCTCAAAAACTGAAATAAAATTTAGATATTGAGTAATTATGATCTAAGAAATGGCATTTAAAATGTCAATAATACATTTATTTTCATTAATTTATTATTTTCAATTTCATATGTGGTTATGTATTTAGGCTACCTAAGTGCCCCTTATTGAACGGACACTAGTTTTGTAACAGACTGTATATTATCGACAACAGAACAACCCTATTCCTTAATCACCTAGTAGTTACGACATCCACGGGAGAGAATTCATCCTTGTATTCTGCTCCGCCGGGCACCCAGAAATTAGTTTGGAAAAGAATAAATTCTGAGGAAAATGTCGATATAATTTTTATCGATACTGTCGCGTCTCTAGAGAGTGCAGTTAGCGAGGCTCATAAATCAGTTTCCGCTGCCCGTAGGCGCGTCTTAATACAATTTTATAAGTGACGGATGCAAACCGGGTCTATCGATAAAGGAAAAGGCTAGAGAAAAGAACCTATGAATGGAATTTCTTGAATAATAAATTGGGAACTTATACGCATAATTTTGTAAGTATTTTTAGTAATAGAATATTTAGGTATAAGGATGGGAAAAGTTGCTCAAAGGAGTCTCGGGCCTGATTTTGATGAAAAATTAAACTGCATCACAGATCCTAAAGGGGCATTTTCCGCAATTACTCATAGTTTCGGATTCACCATGTATATCGGGGATACACCAAAACCTTCGGGACCTATGCCAACCGCACCTACAAGCCGCTGCTGATTAACGGGCCAGGCTCTGGTGCAGGTTTCCCTTTTGGGGTTGGGGGCTGATGGCAGTCGCTCTCGTAGAAGCCAAAATAAACCAAATTATGAAAAGGAAGAGTAGGAGAACGGAATATAATAATAATACGGGTTTTGGATGCATTGAAGCCATGTTGCTAATATATAATATTCGTTTCTACAAAATCCCCTTATAACTGCAAAAACTAAATATAAAAAAAAAAACTTAACTGCAGTACTTTTCGAAAGAATACATTAGATGTAAAAAAAATTAATACACACAATGTACGCATAATACATCATTTATTAAATCGGTACTATGGAACATAGCAAAGGACGACCAAACACATAACCTTCAATTTTGGCTTCTCCGCAGTCGGATAAAGCACGCTATGTTTTTCACTAAATTACAACAATATTTTCACTCCAATATCGCTCTTCTCATAAAACAAAACTTAATTTTAAATGTCGTTATCGATATCGGCATTTTTCCTCCCAAGCTTCAAGCTTACATAAATCATGGGGACATACGCCCTATCTGTTGTCAGCTTAATACGATCCCCAAAATAGGGGTGGGGATGTTTTTTATAGGCAGAAAGCTGATTTTGCCACTGTATTGTGTAGTGTACAGCGAAAATGTTTAAGATTATTATTCAGCAGATTTAAAAAAACATAGAATGACAACTTTTTCCTAACAAGGAACGAACTTCGGAAATTTTGCATAGTTGCCGGAATCGATGGAGATTTAAAATAAGCAATTCACTCAATTCATGAGCTTAAACGCGTTGTTGGACTTTGTATTTAACCGAATCTATTAATTTGGAAGAAAATATTATGTTCAATATAAGAGTTCCGTAAAGTTATTTTAGCCTATTATTGAGCTGAGTGAGACGAAGTCAAGCGAAAGCTCCTCATACCAGACTTCAGGATTTTCTTTGTCACAGGTCTCCTCCTAAACTACTAATCCAATCAGAACCATATTTGGCATGATTAAAGAGGTCAATCAGAGGAAGGTTTATGGATATATTTTGAAAAAATTAATGCTACCACAGAGGAATGATCACCGTTAAAAAAATTGTAGATGGAATTACATAATAACCGCTAGAGACACTGTGACCAAACTTTATACGCTCAGAAAGCATGTCCAGAGTTGTGACTTTCAAAAAGAATTTTCAAAATCGGACTTGCCACGGAGGAATGATCACTGTTCAAAATTTCAAAATCTGATTCACGATGTGTCACTCAGCCCAACATTGCAAGCAGCGATTCGCCTTGCAGACCTAGTAATAAATATTGTTATGTTTGTTTATGTCAGTATCGTGGGAAGTGAAAACATAAACTGCCTACCATTGGGGTAGGTGCACTAGGGTAAGAGATGTGACTATAACAGTTAGACAAATATTTCATGATTATTCTCTCATTTTTGTTAATTTATCAAGATATTGTATCAACGTATACTATAAAAAATAATCTAAACCATCTAGGGACTCATTCGAACATCAGCCGAGGTGCGATGCAAATGCCTTTCGGGGCGACGTGCGGTTTTAGTCGGTTCCCAGCTGGCGGGCAGGGGGTATCCGAAGGGAGGTCCGCACGAAAAATAAACGGACACAGATACCCACACAAGAAAATTTATCTTAATCAGCTCGTCTGGTCATTCAATAACACACACGCGTACTTAAGGCTTTTATAAGTACACTAGCATCGCCACGCGGTTTCACCCGCGTAAGTCTTGATCCCGTGGGAATATTGGGATAAAAAGTAGCCTATGTTACTCAGGGATAATGTAGCATTCTAATGGTGAAATAATTTTTGAAATCGCTCCAGTACTTTGTGAGCCAATTCGTTACAAACATACTTAGTTACAAATCTTACCTTTTTATAATATTAGTATAGATGAAAACAATTATATCAGCTTCATGATTTAAAAAAAAATAAAACCCCCGACATAGCTAAAGAACACTCCGTGCAAAAAAAAACAAAATCGGTTCTAGCTATAATGCCACGTCAAGCTACAAGCTACAACCCCGAAGCAAAATTGACGGGGTGTTACAAACACCCCGTCAATTTTGCTTCGGGGTTTTAAAAATAAGAAATGATAAATCACGATATGATACGTTAAAATTAGTTTCATTTCAATAGATATCCATCCCAAATGGCACAGAATCAGCAAACAAACATATATCCAAATAATATTATGTACATACAATAATGAAAATCAAACCAAATTCTTTTCCACATCGCCCGTTTCCTCAATTTCCACATCTCCAGTTAGTGAGGAGCATAAATATTTATATGTATTGAAAAATTCAGCGACAACATACCTATCGAACAGCCATCCGTTTGCCGAAATCAATACGGGAACTGCTTCCACAAATGGTTCGTAGTATGAGGTTTCATATATAGGAAACTAGCAATACAGTGTTTATCTTTTGCTGGTAAAAATATATGGTGCAAACGAGAACTCTTTTGAACCTTCAAAAGAGGGTCTGTTTTAGAACCAAGTAAATATTCCGATTATTCCGAACCTGAGCCGAAAACCTGACCCGGTCGCGGGTTAGGTTAGAAACTTGAAAAAAAAAAAAGTAATATTTGTTCCGAACGTGTCCCTCTTCCTAACCTGACCCGACGTCTCGTTCCTATCATAACCCGAATGAGGCCGTCAAGCTGATAGCCACCATTGTAACATTATTCGTGTCTGTAATGGTGACCCTCATTCCTGAGACTTTATCTTTAGCTTACCATCAGGCGACTCATATTGACGTGTCCATTATATACAAAAAAAAAACTTTTTTTATGGAATGTAGTCTTGCTACTAATATCGTGACTTATAAACGCTTGCAAAATCAGAGTTTCTACCCACTAGTTACAAAATGCAGAGAAGAAAGGCGAGAGAAAAAAGATTAATGGAATTATATACTCGTGAACACTTGCGAAGCAGTCATACATGTGAAAGTCATATTGATGTAACCAATATTACTAGGTCTGCAAGGCGAATCGCTGCATGCAATGTTGAGCTGAGTGAGACATCGTGAATCAGATTTTGAAAATTTTGAACAGTGATCATTCCTCCGTGGCAAGTCCGATTTTGAAAATTCTTTTTGAAAGTCACAACTCTGGACATGCTTTCTGAGCGTGTAAAGTTTGGTCACAGTGTCCCGAGCGGTTATTATGTAATTACATCTGGAATTTTTTTAACGGTGATCATTCCTCTGTGGTAGCATTAATTTTTTCAAAATATATCCATAAACCTTCCTCTGATTGACCTCTTTAATCATGAAAAATTTGGTTCTGATTGGATTAGAAGTCTGGTATGAGGAGCTTTCGCTCGACTTCGTCTCACTCAGCTCAAAAAAACAAAATAAAAGCATAGAATTGACATAATATATGTTTACGACTTGTAATTTGATTCAACGAATTGAATTTAAAATTGGTGGCCAAATGTTGTTATAATCTATGCAATAAAACGAAACACCGGAAAAGTACATTTCTTCATAGAAATCTTAGCCAAGTGGAACTTTTGACAAATAAATACGACTGCTAGCGTAGGATACTTGACGAACGCTAATATCTTGTAGTATCGCTACAAAATGCCGAATAGTCGTAGACATAATGTCAATTCCATACATTGATTGTTCTGTTCTATTCTACTAATGATTGTTCCGCTGGTCTAGGCCTGCAGTTCAAATGAATTCTTGTCGCCACGCCACGGATACGCTAAGCATGCTTTGATTATTAAAAGGAAACTAACTACTAACGAAAAACGGAAACGGAAACGAACTAAAGTAATCATGTCTAGCTAAAGTAATAAGATTTTTTCGTTTTCATAAAAGTTTTTTTACATTTTAGCGCAATTCCATAATGTCAAAATGACGTTTAGCGACGAGACCATAGACTAGATAGAGATAGTGTTCAAACGCAGGCATATCGACTTTAAATGATTATTATTATATATATTAGTATACGAACGAAGCTCTTTCGCCGGATTTCCTCAGGGTTGGGAGACTGATCTCCCAACCCACAGTTGCTCCCGGTAAAGTCGATATACCAATTTAGAAAAATAAGTGGACGTCAGGCTACAAACCAACTGGGAAAGAAATCGCTATGATGATGATGATAATCCTTACCTGTAAGCCATACGTATCTGTTCTCCATTTTTGTACCAAATGAGCTGAGCTGGTGGGTTGCCTCCCCGACTGCGGCACACCAGCTCCAAGTTCTGGCCACGTCGGACGGTCTCTCCCTCTGCATAACCTTCGATGTAAGGAGCACCAGGTGGATCTGATGAAGAAAAATACTTTATAAGGATCGTTATGGTTAACAATGGAGACAAAATGCTGAGATTTGTCATCTGCATACGTATCTTTATGCGGCTAGATACAATATTATCACGACCCATTTTGGTAACTATCTTTTTCAGTACCACGTAATTACTTTGACTTTTGAAACGAATACTTTTTCAAGAGGTGCCTATATCTTTGAGTCTTGTATTTTACGATACGCGTCGACCAGTCGCTTAGCGATTTCTTTGGAGGAATTCTTTGACACCTAAACTTTTTTACTCTGTACATAATCTTTTTTCGGATGTAAATATTTTAGTTTATATAAATTTGTTTGTATTGACCAGATAGTTAATATAGACATATCTGTATTGAGAATTTAACCGTGTCAAATAATTCAAAGGATAATTCACTAAAGATCTTGTTTTTAGGCACATTTCTATTTCGTAGCCCAGATTTGTTCCAAATAATAGAGTTAACCCAGTTTTACTGATAAACAAGATCCTGATGATGATTTATGGATGAATTAGATAGACGTCTTGACAAAAGTGTACTGTCGAGTACTAAAGTTTTATTACAGGTTATATTTTCTTAAGATTCTTTTGTTACTTAAATTCTTGATAGCACGTAACATCTCATTAATCACTAGCAACCTACCCTCGATTGGTTACGGTTTGTATTAGTCGAGTTTTTATTTTAATTCAAACCACCGTTATTTACACAAAATATCGTCCATCGGGGATAATGTAGATACCTTTCAAATGGTAAAATAATAATTTTTCAAATAAGCGTAGTGGGATCGAAGATTCCCCGACATATAAAAAAATACTCACAGAATTCAGCCTTTCTCTTTATAATATTAATAATATAATAATTACTTTATACATACTTATTGGTATGTGTAGCAATTATGCTGAAATGGCGTACATCACTGGATTAGCACAATGTGTGAATGTTTAGATAGATTATAAGCTATATTAAATTTTCAGGTAATCTTCAGATTAGCCCATTTACTGGTGAAGTTCATTCTGTGAAGTTTTGTGATTATAATACGATCAATCTATTCTAAAAGTGTCACAATAAACTAAACAAAAACCAGCGATGAAGTAATTTATGAAAAAATAATCAATCAAAAATTTAAAAATATTACCATTTAGGTAGACCACGACTGGGGTGTGTGTTGGGTAACCTCCTCGAGTGTCGCTCCGATTCCGATCCCGCTGCAGTCCGGGGGGAACGGAATCGGAGCGGCCGGTACACCCTGGGCGGCGGTCAATGGCTTCCCCTTCACCCCTTCATAGGGTTGGCATTGATCGTCGGCCAATACCCAACGTGGCGGGAACACATCGCTCTCCGTACTCCTCTGCTTTCAGAGGAGACAGGATGAGCGATGCTGTTAGTGGTGAGATGGCCCAGGGTCAGCCGGGGTGCGAGGGATATGCTCTATGGGTAACCTTACACCCCGGCGTCTGAAGACCCGAGACGGCGTGCGGATTTGGTCGGTGCAAGCCCGACATAACCGCCCCCGCTGGCCGGCGGGGGGGTATCCGAAGGGATTTCCGCACGATAAAAAAAGCTGACGGGAAGCGGCTGCCTTGGCCTATGGAGGTGTGCAGGTGTGCTAGGCTACCGCGGCTTTTTATTGAATAACCCCATACTATATTATATATAGATAGCCGCGGTAGCCTAGTGGTATGGGTAATGGACTGCTGAGACGAGGTCTCGGGTTCGATCCCAAATTTTACCATGGCCCACACCAATGACTTTTCGATGCTTTTCGAAGTTATGTGTGTATTTATCGCAGGCTTATAAGTGCCCGGATAATGGCAATAGGCTCGCCACCTATTACATTGGGACCTAAACATAAACTGACGAAATGTGGGTGCTAGCACCTCTGCCTACCCCTTCGGGGATATAGGCGTGAGTTTATGTTGTGCATACTATATTATAGTCACTTGGGTAACATGATAGTCAAGTGGTCATGCCTCATAATTATGTATGTTATTTTTTTTCCTATCGATTTTCATTACGTAGTTACATCTGCTAGGCATCACGTGGCAATTTATTAAAGATATAAAACAAACTTACTAATTTCGAACAAACTAGATTTTTTTTTTTATTGAAATAGATTCGTTTCCTAAATACTTTTATTTTAAATGCCTTTTCATGAAAAACTGAAAAAAAATCTCATAAAGATTTTGTCCCACAAAGGAACACTTTTCCAAACGACTGTACAGGAAAATTGCCTTCAACAAGAGTTCATTAACCCCAAGTGGGGTTCTCTAACATTAGTAATAAGGGTTCACTGAAAAAGAACTAAAACCACTTACGTTAAATAATATGTATAATTTGGTTTTTTCGATTTGACAAAATAAATTATATTTGTATCTATAAATTTATTTTTTGCCACGTGGTTTTAGGCGGAACACGGTAACCCCATTCTTTCTCGTGGGTGTATACACGTAAATATACTCACATAAAACGTCGGTAGCTTAGTGGTTAAAGAGTCAGCATTACTAAAGATTCAAATCCTGGCCATTACACTACGGAGCCCACTCCTAATACAAGCAATTTAGCTTGGCTTAAGAGGTTAGGGGAAATATTAGTGATTTCGGCTAGTAATATTACACTGTTACAACGAGCGACGATATCTCAAAAACTACTCATCGAATCTTTAGGAAATTAAAACGCATTGCTAGTGTCGAAGTACTCTACCGATTAGTGTAGAACAATCTACTCGTAAAATGTCCAACCCGAAGTCGCAACTACCTCGAATACCTATACCTACTTCTTACTTCTACAATCTTAAATACAAGGTTATTCACCTTGAATGTTGGCGCGTCTGTACCTACAACAGTTGTAGGTATCGATCTCGCTCTACTTAGGTACCTTTTTTTTTTTTTTTTTCGTGCGGAAATCCCTTCGGATACCCCCCCGCGTGACAGCGGGGGCGGTTAAGTCGGGCTTGAACCGACTAAAATACCTAACGTACCTTATCTCTAGATGATTCTGGAACATTCTACCAGGAGGGAAGTAATTAAGAGCTATAAAAGGCGCCCGGAAATCAACGCGAAGTAGGTTAATTTTCGAACACATCATACCGAAGCGATTCAAGAGTATTGTACCTGCGACCCAATCAACGACTGTGAACTGCTGAGCGACTTGAACTGTAGAAGAGTACTGTGTGTGCTAGTTATTTAGTTGTCTAGTTTGTGGTGAGCGAATAAACATGTTCGTTGTATAAACGGCATTTAATATATAACAATACATTATACCAAAAAATTGCCCAGTCGACAGGGTTTGCAGGGGGCAAACCAATATTCGTCGACGTGTTGATCTAACGAACGGTCCTAAACGAAATACCGGTTTTCAAACATCTTTGTCTTCGTTCTCGGGGCTGTACTGGCGTGAATATACTTTTTAAAAACAAATATCAAACAAATGTACAGTTTTAAATTTCTAAGTTTCTAAAACCCTAGTGTAGGTTCTACTTTTTTTAAATCTTGAAATGAATCTTGAATTTACTCACAATGTACAAAACCATCAATTTTAGATATTGCTTATAACTTTCATATTTATTACTATTTCACCAACATGATTGCATTATGATTAATTATTTGACATTTATTTACATATTGAATTTGACATTATGACATATTGTGACAAATTAATTAATTACCATTTTTAAATCTTTTCTTGTGACGTTTGTGTATTTTATGTTGTGTATATTTTATGTGGAGTGATCGAGATCGAGGTTTAAATCTTGTTTAATACCTAATGAAATGGGCCGATTTGAACCTTGAACTCGATCAATATTGATCATGTAGTGGCTGCCTTTAAAAAGGTTAAACAACCAAATAGATTGATCGTTTAAGTAATTATAGCACAGTATTGTTGTATTAAATGGCTGTCCTAATAAATTAATAAAACCTTGTCCGTTGGGACCAGGAGCTGAAGATATAATTTGCATGTTTTTGAACGATCATGTGGGAAGAATTTTGATATTGCTTTTGAACTAACTGTCCAATGTGTCAAACTTAATCCTTTCAATATAGGTCTGAACTGGATGATGAAGCAGTATTTACAAAGGCATTCTTTACAACGCTATCTAGACCCAAAGTAAGCGTAGCTTACCTAGCTAGTGTTAATGGGTTCTAGATTGCGGATATACATACTTAGATACATTTTCTTTCGTAAATACATACATAATAATAAGTACATAAAACACCCAAACCAGGAACGGGAATAAAATTCCACGCGGGTGAAGCCTCGGGCATCAGCTAGTATTTATATAAACAGTATTTAATTATTAAAATTGCATCGCCAAGCAAACTTACAAAATAATTCTGCAATAAAAGCTATAAGAGGATTAAAATGTATGATACCATTTAAATTATAACGCATAAAATGTGGCGAATATTTTACATCGAAATTATTTTATACTTTATAATCCGCTTTAAAACGAAAACGAAACAGCATGACGACCTCTGTGGCGTAGCGGTAGTGCATTCGACTGCTAAGCCGAAGGTCGCGGGTTCGATTCCCGCTCAGTGCAAATTTGTATATTTGCATTGGTCTGGGTGTTTCTATGTATAGTATGTATTTATTTACAAAAAAAAAGGTATTTAAGTATGTTTATCCGCATTCTAGAAGCCATATGACAAGCTCTGCTTAGTTTGGGTCTAGATGGCCTTGTGTACTTTGTCCTACAATATTATATTATATAAACTTTTATTTGCAAAAAGAGGTGGTTTAGGCATGTAAGATAAATGAGTACAGAAATTCAAGCACTTGTATATTATATGGAAAAAATGTAAATTGTTCGGTTAATTTGGTGAAATTTTGAAGCAATGAGTACTGAGCGAATGACACACCAAGTATATAAGGCAGATGTAAGTGGGCAGGCAAGCCGGGGTAAACCTCGCTGGACATACACTGATCGAATTAATGAGGTATTGAAAAAAGGGCAGGTCAAAAGCACTCGAAACCGGCGGGCTTGCATGAAAGGTTTAATGACAGTGAAGGAAGCTCGTGAAGTGTGTAAGGACTGAAGCAGATGGCGGGCTATTGTCTCTGCCTTCCCCGGAGGGAAAAAGACGTGAGTATATGTATGTATGTAGTATGCATTTAGATCGGAGAATTATTATTTTCATTTGATGGTAAGAATTTTGAACCTGCGTCGCCCCAAGATGAATGTAGGTATAGGACTATTTTGAATATCCCGAACGTGTCCAGGGAGTTTATTTGGTTAGAGTCTAGTCCCTAGAAAGGCACTGGTCGTGGGTTCAAGTCCCGTCCTGGATGTCAGCTTTTTTTCGATCTAAACGAATAGGTGATGTCTCGGAAAAGGAACAGATCAGTAACATTCGAAACTGACCCTTCTTATATTATTTCTTATCATCATTACTCAGTCGCCGTTGTATTAAACGTTTGTATTTTGGAGCCGAGACGGCGTGCGATTTTAATCAGTTCAAATCCGAAATATCCACCCCCGCTGGCTGGCGGTGGGTATCCAGGGGGAATACGCACGAAAAGAAACGGGAGACCGCACCTTTTCTTTCTATTGATTTAGCTTATCTTACGGGAGTAACAGGCATCTGTCCTTCCTAACCCTGAGAGAAAAGCCATAGCCAGAGTCTTTTAATCAGCAGGTGTGGTAACCAGCAGTTCCGGTTAGCTTGGGCCGTAAAAATCTTAGTGGGGCTATACACCCAGATATAACGTCAGTAGCTTATTAGTAGTTAAGGAGTCGACCCTACGATCGAGAGGTCCCGGGTTTGAATCCTAACCATTACACTACCGAGGTGAACCCACTTCTAACACAAGCAATTCAGCTTAGCTGGAGGGGTTAGGAGGGAATATTAGTAATTTCGGTTACTAATATTCTTTAAAAACAAAATCTATTTTCAATAAGAAGTAGAATAATCATTGCGAAATGGCTAATGGGTTCCGTAGTTCCGTATAACTATTTAGAGCTTATTCTCTCATGCAGATATACTCTGTATCCACGCTTCTAAGGGTTAAAATCCATATCTTTTTATTACGGGACGGTCCATATTTAAGGTTGAATAGTTTTATGTGAAACCCTCGATTGGTGGGGTCAATTCATTGGACAGGACCCATTGGGTATTATGATCGAATCGTATTTAGTTTATGTGTATGTTGTTTTCATTATTTTTGCTTCGTTGTGTGAGGGAATTTTGGGAGTGCCTTGATAAGAGTGCGGAATTTCAAGAGGTTTTTAAGTGCTCCAAAAACGAATTGTAAGGTTCCGCTATTACAAACATACAAAGCAAGCTAATGCTTATAAAAAGCGTGTTGATAGAGTTGGTTTTCAAATAAAGCAGAAAAAGTAGGTGTTCCTCTTCTTTTATGACGACCGATATGATGACCCCTCTACATGGCGTAGCGGTAGTCCATTCAACTGCTAAGTCGGAGGTTGCAGGCTCGATTCCCGCTCAGTGCAAATATTTGTGTGCATGGATATGTCTATTTGCATTGGTCCGGGTGTTTCATGTATGTATTTACAAAAGAAAATGTATCTAAGTATGTTTATCCTTATTCTAGAACCCATAACACAAGCTAGTTAAGCTATGCTTACTTTGGGTCTAGATAGCGCTGTGTAGAATGTCGTAGAATATGTACTTATATTTTTATTTATTTATTTATATAGTTAACACATGAGTGAAATACATAAAAAACTTATTACACATAAAAAAATCCAGGAATAAACAACAACTCCTTTGTCTAGCGCCCATCTTTCACGACACACCCCATCAAATTTCTATGAACAAACATTTCTTGGAACCACACAAGAAATTCCACGACAAATTCACTATTAAAAGATGCCCACTGTGAACTGTATAGTACCCCCTTTCCCCCACCTTTGGTGCCCCACACCCGTACAATTGCGATGCCAGTAACGGAATAATTAAGTTCGCGTAGAACAGGGCTGGCTAAAAGCTTCCATTTTGTTTCAATGTACAGATAAAACGAATACCTACCTACTAATATTTCAAGCTGTACCTTATTAAGTTACGCATATTTATATCTGTTTAGGTATATTTATTGACTAGCCGTTGCCCGTGGCTCCGTCCGCGTAGAATTCTGATCCCGTTCCCGCAACCCATGGGAACCTATTCCGGGGATAAAAAGTAACCTATGTACTCCCCGTTCCGCTGTTTTTGCGTGAAAGAGTAACAAACAGCCATCTATCCATCCATCCATCCATACTTACAAACTTTCGCGTTTATAATATTAGTAGTACTAGCGACCCGCCCCGGCTTCGCACGGGTGCAATGGATGTTATAATTAATATAAACCTTCCTCTTCAATCACTCTATCTATTAAAAAAACCGCATCAAAATACGTTGCGTAGTTTTAAAGATTTAAGCATACATAGGGATATAGGGACAGAGAAAGCGACTTTGTTTAATACTATGTAGTGAAGTAGAAGAGTCAGTATAAACTTTATTTCATTCTTTCGGTGCAGTGTTTTAGGCCACTTAAGGAGGAAGTAGTTTTTAAGTGTAAAATTGATAAAAAAAAAGCGGCCAAGTGCGAGGCGGACTCGCCCATGAAGGGTTCCGTAGCAGCAAGTAACACAATAATGCTGTCTTTTAAATTTTATATTTGTGTTGATTAAATGAAAGGTAAATTGCGGTTTACGATTTATGACGTATTAAAAAAAACTACTTACTAGATCTCGTTCAAACCAATTTTCGATGGAAGCTTACATGGTAATGTACATCATATATTTTTTTTTTTTTTTATTATTCTCTTATTTTAGAAGTTACAGGGGGGGGACACATTTTACCACTTTGGAAGTGTCTCTTGCGCAAACTATTCAGTTTAGAAAAAAATTATATTAGAAACCTCAATATCATTTTTGAAGACCTATCGATAGATATATAGAACATACGTATGGATTTGATGAAAAAAAAAAAATTGAGTTTCAGTTCTAAGTATGGGGAGCCCCCAAAATTTATTGTTTTTTTTTCAATTTTTGTGTGAAAATCTTAATGTGGTTCACAGAATACATCTACTTACCAAGTTTCAATAGCATAGTTCTTATAGACGGACAGACAGACAGACATGACGAATCTATATGGGTTCCGTTTTTTGCCATTTGGCAACGCAACCCTAAAAAATTTCAACATACATAATCATCTTACCGTTGCATGCAAAACTTGCATTTTAGAGCCCGAGGCCTCTTACTTTTCATTTATCTTGACTTTGTCGGTAGCGACTCCCGTCTGACCTCGATTTCTAAATATTTTTGTGTTAGGTTGTTGTTTGTGTTTCAACCCAAAACATCTTGATCGTAAGGCTGGCTCCTTAACCACTAAACTACCGACGCTTATCACTAAATCGAATCGAATAATAGATATGAAATGTGACAAGTGTAACAAGGATCTCATTAAAGTCTCTGTCATCTGCCCTTGACAGGTTCTAAAAGCTATCAGCTCTTGTCGCAGGAAGAAAAAAACCGGGACCTTCCAATCAGTACTCAATCTGAGGCTATAATTCAGTGTAGACGTACCTGATAGAATAGATTTATGGATCCAGAAACGGATGCGGCTGCATTCTGATTTTTATCAAAAGGATTAAACGATTCGTGATTAAAATAAGCTGTTACACTGGGCTAGACATAAGTAAGTGTTACTGGTGGTAGAAATTTGATGACACAAATTTGTCACAAAATTTTGTGACAAATTTGTGTCATCAAATTTCTGTGCACGATTGCAAAAAACCCTCCATAGTAATTCAATTTCGGTTTGATTGCGTTCAGGGGTCAGCAAGTGCATAGCCGGGCAGGGGGATTGTGGTCGCAGCACTAGTGGGACCGGTGGGTGTCACGCGGTGCTGCGACGACAATCCTCTTCTGATGAGGCTGTCAAGCAGAGTGCCACCATTGTTAACATAGTACGTGTATGTAATGGTGACCCTCCTGAGACTTTACCTTCAGCTTACCATCTTCTTTTAATATTTGAAAAGTTTTTTATCCCTGATGGACATAAGCTATTATGTGCAAATTACGATGGTTTGAGTTAAAAAACAAACTCATTTTAATCGAAGCGAAGCGAGGGCGGGTAGCTGATAATAATCTATACTATTATAAAGTTGTAAATTACCTGTCTCTGTACATTGGAGATATAAAAAAAAAGTTAAATGAACGATTCTAAACACAAAAATATTTTTTTTTGGAAATTTTGTCTATTTTTTTCGCGATAGACGCAAAAACTGCGGAACAGATTTTGTTACGGTTTTTTCTTTTAGAAAAGTCTTGGTCAGACTTTAAATCGACCGTATGTTTGATTGTAATTGGTTAAGTAGAACCTGAGATATGACCAAAAAACGGTAACCGACCTCTATGCGGACGAGGCCGCGGGCAACAGCTAGTTATTAAACTAAGCTCAGTAAGCGATTTCAAAGGAAAAAAATACGTCAATCTAATCTGAAATGGGAGGGAAGTGGATTTATGACATTTTAACTGCCAATTTAACTCTGATTCATTTCAAGCGAATTCCAGGACTGTCTAAAGTCCCTGGGACTTGACGATTTCGACTTCGTCATATGGTCTGTGTTTTTGTGTTATAGTTGTGAATCCTATTTTTTTTTGTTATACCACTAAGGTGGCAGACAAGCACACGGCCCACCTGATGGGAAGCGGTTACCGTGGCCTATGGACGTGTGCAACACCAGTGGTCACACTCGCGCTGCCGACCCTGTAAAGGAAAGGGGATGGGAAAGGAGTTTGGGAGGGGATGGGAAAGGAGTTTGGGCTCCGGCACTCTCACTCACCAAACGGAACGCAACAGTTCAAATACTGTTACTTGGCGTCGATATTCTGTGAGAGGGTGGTGCTTCCCCGGTCGAGTCGGCCCATTCATGCAACGGCCAAAATGATTGTTGCTTGACTCTACCACTATAGAAAATTTATTTCATTGGAGTCACATTCGAGCAAGTGTGACTGGAATTTGTCTATTTTATTCTACAAAATAGTTTAACTAGCGTACGGCCTTATGGTAAACCGTTACAGTGAACTATGAATGCTTGGAAAATCAGAGGCTGCGATGAAGGCAAGACGTACTGATTGGGAAATGGAAAAATGAGGAGGGTAACCTCCGAAATCTCAACCGGGATGCAACAGGGAACAGTGCTAAGATCACGATGATGGAAGTCGTCGTGGGCACTACAACAATGAATGTGCCGAAAACCAACTCACAGGGTTCACATACATACGAGTAGATTATATAGATTTACATATGTATGTGTATCTATTAACTACTACTAACAGACAACATTAGGATTTCATTATTTAATTTGTTAAAATTAAATGAAAGCGCAGCTTAGGAAGGCCTCGCAAGGTGGACAGCTGACCTGGTGTAAAGAGCGCAGGGACTCGGTGGATGCAGGCTGCTATGGACCGGTCGAAATGGAAGTCGATGGGGGAGGCCTATGTTCAGCAGTGGACTTCCTACGGCTGATATGATGATGATGATGATGAAATGAAAAATTACACATAAAAAAATAATTATCTCTCATCCACACATATCTATACTATTATAAAATTGTAAATTATCTGTGTCTGTACCTATACTGGATATTAAAAAAACAAGTTGAATTTCTGAGACGAGCTCAGCCGAATACAAGGGATTTTTGATTTTGCGTTTTTTTTTTGCGATTTTTTTTTATCTTGCAATGGTTCACCCCAGCACGAATCTATTACCGAAAACAGCAACTCGATAGCTCATCTCCTTCATACCCAAAACCGTGACAGAAAATTGTTAACGACGACGACGTCGACGACAACTCCTTAGCAATAGGGCTTTTCTAAAGAAAATCCCTAAAAATGTACTCGGGTTATGTTAAATGAATGATTCCGTATAGAATTATAAAAAAAATGTTATTTAATTCTTGTCTGTTTGTTCGTGTTGGACGCAAAAACTACCAAACAGATTTTGTTGCGGTTTTTTCCTATTGGAAAGGTCTTGGTCAGGCCTAAAATATGCCGTATGTTTGATTGTAATTGGTTTAGTAGAACCGGAGATAAGACAAAAAATGATAAGAAACCTCCGCGCGGGCGTAGCCGTGGGCATCAGCTAGTTTAAAGTAAATTAACATAAAATCAATTAAAATGTTGAGATGGTGACCTTTAGAGGTTCGTACACCTATTTCTATTTTTTTTCTGATAATAATTTTGTAAAATTGCGTATAATAATGTCTCTAATAAATGTTTTCTTTCTTAACTTTCAGTAGTTTAAAAGATCACAACCTCATGGTATTTGTCACATCTTTTACCAGTAAGCGTACAAGTCCCTAAAGAAGACTTGAAAATAAATTTACTTCGGAAAACGTGAAGTGACACGTCCTAGATATTAGAAATCCTCCGATATATTATACGTCTAGGAGCAACGCCATCTACCGTAATATTTGCGAACTACGGAAACAATTACTAATGTTACAATCATTTTAATGTGTAATCTAAAAACCAGGTTTAAAAACTCCATCTATTGTAAAATTTAGCATAATAATTGCTTTAAAATTTCATTGGACATGAAAATAAATTTTAAAATTATAATTTCTTTAATTGATGAGTAACCCTACAGTATCAAATTGGGCACAGCGTACTGGCGTACTGTAACGCAGTATGCAAGTAATACGCACGTCAAGTGTAGCGTAGTAATTAAACACGCATTGTTGCGAGAAACGACAAATTTTGTTGCTAGGACGCCTCTCACACCGAAAGAGAACTTCGGGGTAATATAGTGAAGATAATTCGATTGATATTATAAGTATGAGGGTTGTTATTTCCTCAAGCTGAAATATCTGGCTTGATTTCTATGAAATTCGAAATGTAATATCATATGCACTATTTTAAATCACCACCAACACCAAATAGTAAAATGTATCATTATACGATCCGTACGATTGTGTTACGCCCTAGCACTCAGGATGCTACCGTCTTATGGGAGCGACTCGCAATGCAGTGCTCGGAATGGCGGTCCACTGTCTGCAAAAAGGTTGACAGGTATGAACAGATGCGTTTGGAAAGCCTGGATGCCAAACGTCACATCTTTACGCATACAACTTTAACCCGGAGGGACAACTTTACTGTGAGCCATGTGACCGAATCTTTAAAACTAAGTTTGGATTTGCAAGCTACATTCGAGCCAAACACAATCCATGAAATTGATGGAGTCGCTGTTGTCGGATTCGGCGAGGAGGAATATATATGAAGGAGAGAGAAAAAGAGTTGATGTGAACTGAAAAATTGAGTTTATGATTTTTTCCTATAGCTCTACTATATTCTTGTTTGATAACATAAATTATACTGTGATTTCAGTAGTCATCTTGAAAATCAACATCACGTCGATAAACATTGAATCCCATTTTATGACACGACAGATATGCATTAAACAAACTCATAAAAAACTTACCTACCATTATTGTTTTTAACTGCCCAGCCGTTAAACAGAAGGGATTCTAACAGTAATTCTCTATATATTTAGGATAATATATCTTTCATTACCTCAAAAACCTTTTTCTCTTTCGGAATGTTGTCTAAAATTGTAATTTATGTGTAAAACAAGCTGCTTAATGGCTCAGGTGACCCAACCCCTGGCCCTTTATAAAACCGACATGAATCAAGTCCAAACAAATATTACTGTAGCCTCAAGAGCTAACAGGAATATTAGTAATATAGAGTAAATGTTACAATTAATTCTTAATAATAAGCCAAAATGCACCGCATAAGTGATACATAAAAATTTATGGTGAAATGTATAATTTAAAAAGAGAGAAATAAGGAATTTATTTATTATAGCATATTAATATTGTTTATTTCAATTGATTGAAAGTGAATAAAGAAATATGGAGTAAGGAAATATGGAGTTTATTTTATTAATAAATTCTTTGTTTATTGAATATAGCATTATAGGTACTTTTAATTAGGGACAGAATATGAATACAAAAGACATATTTTTTTAAAACAATGACATGCTCTACATGCGTCATGCTTTACACTTATACGTCATGCTTGGTGATCGATGGATGGATGCTTGGTTCACCTTAGAATTAAACCAACACTCCGGTGTTACACACGGCCAACCCAAAACTCAAACATAATGTTCCGCTGTAAAAACTTCGTCAGGGCGGTGTGTTTCTGTCGTGAACTTTTATTATAATTCCCACATTTACATGCGTTATATCAGTCATACTTCAATTACAAGGAACATAGGTTTGCGCAGTATGCCAAAGTTGTTAGGGGGAATTAAATTTTAAATTATACCTCGGCTTTATTCGAGTTCTTGTAAGTTGAAGAATTTTGCTGGATTCATTGTATGACGTGCTCTGTGGCGTAGCGGTAGTGCATTCAACTGCTACACAAGGGGGCGTGGGCTCGATTCCCGCTCAGTGCAAATATTTGTATGCATGAATATGTCTATTTGCATTGGTCTAGGTGTTCCTATGTATAATATTTATGTATTTACAAAAAAAAGTATATAAGTATGTTTATCCGCATTATAGAACCCATAACACAAGCTAGTTAAACTGTGCTTACTTTGGGTCTAGACAGCGCTGTGTAGAATGTCGTAGAATATTTATTTATTCAGTACATAATATGCGTATATTTTGTACAGCGATTGCCTAAAAGCGTTCAAAGTTTGCAGTCTGGAACCGCGATCAGGGTCAGTCGGGGTGCGAGGGATATGCTCTATGGGCAACCTTACACCCCGGCGTCTTTAGACTCGAGACGGCGTGCGGTTTTAGTCCCGCTGTCCGGCGGGAAGGGTATCCGAAGGGATTTCCGCACGAAAAAAAAAGAAAAAGGTATGCCGGCTTTTCTGGGGGTGACTGCCGTCTGACGTATCAACCCCGGGAAGAAAGTCTGCGCCAGAGCTTCGGCCATTGTTTGGAAAGTGCACCGGATAGGTTTGTTCGGGCCCCAAGGGAAATCCTCCGATATATTATGCGTCTAGGAGCGACGCCATCTACCGTAATATTTGCGAACTACGGAAACAATCATTGATGTTACAATCATTTTAACCAACGTAAGGCGAGGGCCCTGTACACGCCTGTATATATCTCCAAAGGAATAAGTAGTGGTGTATAATACTTAGTTCTTGGCTTGAGGGCCTGTCATTTACTTACCTGTCTACCATTTAAGTTTACACACTTCATGCTGGTACTAAGAATTCACATCTCTTCTTTAAACCAAAATGAGTTCAAGAGGTATATTATTCTAGTCCCTACTGGCTGTAGCCCGCGTGTAATTCTGCTCCCGTTCTCGCTTCCCATCGGAACCTATTACAGGGATAATAGTCTGTAGTCTATGTGTTATTCCAGACTAATTATCCCTGTACCAAAATTTCAGCCAGATCCGTTTCATTAGAACAAAGAAAAAACTTGCGCGATACAATCTCCTCGCCGATTTTGACTTGCTACTTTTATTAAAGAAAAAGAATTAGGATTCCGCGCAAAAATATTAAAACTCAGATGATCTAAAAGCTATCTGAATAAACTCTTCTTTCTTTATTCTTCTACAGACGTAAGTCCATATTCATAGAGTCGCGGGCACAGCTAGTAGAAAATTCATTTATTTCAATATACTATAAAAATAAATGGCGTCTCGTATCAACTACGCTTCAATAGAAAAATAACCTTTGTGTCACTAATCCTCAGCATTTCTGAGTCAGCTTTCTGTCTGACATAAAACAACTGAATTGCAATTTTAGAAAGGAATACGTTTATACAATGAAATTCCAGGTAAGCACCCGTCCTACGAAGTGATGGACGGCAGACAGAAGTTTGATGTTAAAGTAAGCTGAAAAGCCCTTTGTTTCTTGCGATAAAATATAAGACGCTCTGTTTTTATAAGTAATTAAACTTGATTACTACGTTAGAAATACTTTATAACTGAAAATTTATTCGAGGGTTTATGAATAACGCCAAAAAATACTAATGTTAGACTAACATAACATAACATACATAACATAACTTCACGCCTGTATCCCCGAAGGGGTAGGCAGAGGTTTACACACCCACGATTCGCCAGTTATGTTAAGGTCCCAATGTAATAAGGGGCGAGCCTATTGCCATCTACCGGGCACATTATTAACCGAGCGATAATTAACATTTATTAATGCACACATAACTACGAAAAGTCAGAGGTGTGTGCCCGGGGCGACTGGGGACCGAACTCGAGACCTCGTCTCAGCAGTCCGTTACGTACGCCACTGGGCTATCGCCCATAATGTTAGACTAATGTTTGACTAATGTTAGACTAATATCAGACTAATGTTAGACTAATGTTAGACTAATGTTAGACTAATGTTTGCCTAATGTTTGACTAATATTGGACTAATGTTAGACTAATGTTTGACTAATGTTTGACTAAAGTTAGACTAATGTTAGACTAATATTAGACTAATATTAGACTAATGTTAGAATAATGTTTAGCAAATGGATCTCCGGCAAGAAACTCAGCGGGATTTTTGGTGAATTTATGATCTAAATCTAAAAGAAAAGTTACCATAATAATTGCTTAAAAATTTCATTGAATGTATACTTAACCTCAGTGCAAATTTCTCTCTGTGGCATAGCGGTAGTGCATTCGACTGCTATGACAGGGGGCGCAGGTTCGATTCCCGCTCAGTTCTAATATTTGTCTGAATGAATATGTCTATTTGCATTGGTCTGGTTGTTTCTATGTATAATATGTATGCATTTACAAAAAAAAAGTATATAAGTATGTTTATCCGCATTACAGAAACCATAACACAGCTATGCTTACTTTAGCTCTAGAAAGCGCTGTGTAGAATGTCGTAGAATACTAAGTTATTTGTGTCCATGAAAATGTCTATTTGCATTGGTCTGTGTATAATATGTATATATATAAAAAAAAAGTATTTAAGTATGTCTTCTTCTTAGTCGCTATCTTCATTGCTGAAGGTCGTGTCCAGTAGTAGCAGTCTCTTCGACAACCCGATGCACTAAATTTCTCCATCTGGTTCTATCCGCGGCGGTCTTGATAGCTTCTGGTATTGGCAGGCCAGTAAGTTTCTTGACTGCGTCCGACCAACGAGTAGGTGAGCGACCGCGTGGTCTTTTCCCGTCAACCTGTCCAACTACCATCAGCTTTTCCAAGCTATCAGGGTTTGCACGAGCCATGTGGCCGAAATATCGTAGTATCCGTTGGAAACAGATAGTGGACAGCCTTGTTGTTATGCCGAGTTCCTTGAGTATAGACACATTGGTTCGGTATGCGGTCCAAGGAATGCGTAGCATCCGTCTCCAACACCACATCTCAAAAGCATCAATCCGTGCTCTCTCCGTTTTCCTCATGGTCCAGGATTCAGCGCCATAAAAGAAAATTGAGAACACCAATGTGCGTACCAGCCTCACTTTAGTTCTGCGAGATATGTTGCGATCTTTCCATACCTTATTGAGTTTAGACATTGCTGATTTCGACATTTGAATTCTCCGAGCGATCTCTTTCCCGCTGTCACCGTCACTGCTCAGAAGAGAGCCATAAGTATGTCACAAGCTAGTTAATCTATGCTTAATTTGGACCTAGATAGCGCTGTGTAGAATATCCTAGAATCTTTATTTAATAACCTAATTACAAGTCTTTATTTGAGTAGCATAGTGATAGAACAAACAGTTCATATCCAAGCTTGTTTGTCATCTAAATATTCTTAAATTTTATAATAACCTTTTCGATAGGTCAATGAATGCTGTAATAAGCCATTTACGAACATAACAAGATAAATTTAAGTTTGAAATACCTTTCAAAGAACGCTTTGACAACTGTAGTGCTCAAATTATGCTGAACGTTATTAAGTAGTGGGTTGAAACTATGTTCGGTTTAAAACTGTTTGCACAACAAGAAGTGATAAGTCTGTAGTTGAGAGGCTGAAGTTGTCGGCTTAAGTTTAATTCTATATACTGTGTATAATATATAGGGTGGAAACGTTAAGTCTGTACTGAAGGTTATTTCGTTATTTTTAATATAATTTACATCGCTTAGTGTACAAAATAACATAAATAAGTGAAAAGATATAGTAGCATTCCGGGAGTACTGACAGAAGTAAATACTTGAACAATTACGCGTGTAGATTTTGATTCGTCAGGAACTATATAAGAGGTGTCGGTAACAGTAACAGTGTCGCGCATTCAATTCCGTGCGGAAATCTCTGCCGGTTACGTCGGACTCGAATCGACTAAAACAGCACGCCGTCTTGATGCCGGGATCTGGCCCATAAGGCATTTCCGTCGCAATCCAACTGACCCAGGGCCATCTCCGGTTTTGAGATGGCCCCTTTGGGTTTGGGAACCACGGTGTTCCCGTTTTGACCAGGAAAAAGAGGGAGGGACCAACGTGCCCCAACTCGGCCTGCTTCTGCTAGGGTGACAGGCGGCACCGCCCTTAGGCCTACGCTCATGGAGGACGGAGAGGCAGCTAAAGTAGTTTTCACTTCAAAAAAGTTTGTATATTATTATTTAATTACTTTAAGTAAATTGGTTTGTCTAAATTTTATACCAGTTTTTATATATTATAGAAGCCGATTTAGGGCTTTGATCTGACGTTTCATCTCTTTCTTTTTCAGTTTCTTTCGAATTTTCGGCAGAAATGTGGGTGTATAATGTACCCCTGCCTACCCCCTCGGGAGACACGAGCACGAGTATATGTATATACACTTCGTATCATAATGAGCTTGTTAAATTTACCGCATAATTATATTGTGCACTTTGTTCTTTCCCCTATACTCGGCTTACATAGGGTAGTGATGTAAAGGGCGAATATCGATAACTCAATCTTTAGTTTTTATGTTTGTTTATTATGCTGTACAGAACAATGCGGTGGTGGTCTAGAGGCTAAGGTATTGGAATTGAATTTGCGAATTCCAATCTCGGCATTCTATGACGCTACCAATGTGAAGTCACCCGTAGCACAAGCAGTTTTGTACGTAATGAAACATATCACTTTATGTTTTAAAAAAACCGGCCAAGTGCGAGTCGGACTCGCCCATGAAGGGTTCCGTAGCAGCAGGTAATTTTTTTATATTTGAGTTGATTGAATGAAAGGTAAATTGCCGTTTACGATTTATGACGTATTAAAAAAAAACTACTAGCTAGATCTCGTTCAAACTAATTTTCGGTGGAAGTTTACATGGTAATGTACATCATATATTTTTTTTAGTTTTATCATTCTCTTATTTTAGAAGTTACAGGGGGGGCGACACATTTTATCACTTTGGAAGTGTCTCTCGCACAAACTATTCAGTTTAGCAAAAAGTGATATCAGAAACCTCAATATCATTTTTGAAGGCCTATACATAGATACCAGACACGAATGGGTTTGATGAAAAAAAAATTTTTTCAGTTTCAGTTCGAAGTTTGGGTTCCACCAATTTTTTTTACTATTTTTGTGTGAAAATCTTAATGCGGTTCCCAGAATACATCTACTTACCAAGTTTCAACAGCATAGCTCTTATAGTTTAGGAAAAAAGTGGTTCTGACATACGGACGGACAGACAGACAGACATGACGAATCTATAAGGGTTCCGTTTTTTGCCATTTGGCAACGGAACCCTAAAAAAAATGAAAATTTCAAAAAAATAAAACACATGCCAAAAAGCGAAACGAGTCTATTTCTACCACTACTGCCTTCAGTAGAAGATTTTAGGCTCCGAATCAGGGTAAAAGTGGCAGATAAAAGGGCAGGTCAGAAGCAATCAAAACCGGCGGGCTTGCATGAAAGGTTTAATGTCAGTAGACGAAGCTAGTGAAGTGTGTAAGGACAGAGGCAGATGGCAGGCTGTTTCTCTGCCTGCCCCGGAGGGAAGTAGGCGTGAGTATATGTATGTATGTATGTAAAACAGAGACTGGTTTGGCTCTTTTTAGTCTTGGATATATTTTTTTTATCTTTTAGTAATAAATCATATGTTTATTATTTATATGTTAATATTTGTCTTTTCAGTACTTTTTTTTTGATACCCACTATATTCATGAAGTTAAAAATTTTAATCTTTACCCTTTTTTGGATACACTCGTATAAAAACATTTTAATTTTTCCATTCTAGTATTTTAAAAGCACTCAAATATAATATAGTAAAACCTTTTTTTTCTATCCTTATCGCAAGTAACGTGATTTTGTGGAAGTTGGAATTTAATTTGTTGCCCAGTATTTTATTTTCTGTGCCGAAGTACCTTAATTTATCGAATAAGGCTTTACGGAAACCCGTTAAAAATAATGGCTTAAGGTCACATTTTCTTGGGAGTGGTCGCCTTCAAGGAACTGTAATTAAATAAACCTACATTTTAGAAGGAAACCACAGACCTGGCTCCTACTCAGACATTATTTCATTCTCTGTACGAAGTATTAAAAGATATTAGGAAATATATTGTGATTTGTTTATCTGACACATGATATATGTGTGGAGGAATGAAGTATGATGTTAATCCAACACAATTGCAGGCTCCTCCGACCAGGCAATTTGATCACGCCTGGCGGGCCGCGGCCCAACGATTGTCGTTGGGATGTCGTGCGAACTTCACTTTCGCGATTCAGGATAGATAGTGATGTAGTAGTATCGTAGAAGTTCAACTGGTTGTCGCTAGATGGCACTGGGTATATGTGGTATCGCCACATATGCATTAAGAAAGAATGTGCTGCACGTATTAAATAACAATTTAAGGTGTAAAGTGATCATCAAATCTCAAGAATTTTCTAGAACATGTTGGTTCACAGTCAGTGGCAGAAAGGCATGTTATGAGGCAATGGTACCCCTAGGTACCATTGCCTCATTCCGCATGTCACATTTCCGCCTGCATATAAACAACCTTTGTCATCGAAAATTGCAATCTTCCAAAAATAAAAAGTGCCTTTGTTCTTCTTCAGTTTAAAAACTATCCCTATTCCAAATTTTAGCAAAATTGGTTGAACGGTCTAGTCTGAAAAGGTAACAGGTAGATATAGGCTCTTTTGCATTCAATATATTAATATTCAAGCAGTTCCAAAATTAGCAATGATCTAGTAATCATTTATTGACATTAACACGCCAATTTCAAAATAATATCGACAGTGGCACATCTCTATTCCTCGCAAAAATTACAAGGGAATAAAGTATTGGGGTGTGTGTTGGGTAACCTCCTCGAGTGTCGCTCCGATTCCGATCCCGCTGCAGTCCGGGGGGAACGGAATCGGAGCGGCCGGTACACCCTGGGCGGCGGTCAATGGCTTCCCCTTCACCCCTTCATAGGGTTGGCATTGATCGTCGGCCAATACCCAACGTGGCGGGAACACATCGCTCTCCGTACTCCTCTGCTTTCAGAGGAGACAGGATGAGCGATGCTGTTAGTGGTGAGATGACCCAGGGTCAGCCGGGGTGCGAGGGATATGCTCTATGGGTAACCTTACACCCCGGCGTCTGAAGACCCGAGACGGCGTGCGGTTTTAGTCGGTGCAAGCCCGACATAACCGCCCCCGCTGGCCGGCGGGGGGGTATCCGAAGGGATTTCCGCACGATAAAAAAAAAAAAAAAAAAAAAAAAAGGGAATAAAGTATTAAAAACACAAAAAAAATCAAAGCCCTCAAAAAAAAGCATATCACCAAAAGAATAGACAGCCAAGTAAAATACCCTAAAGCTAATAACTGTGTTGGAAAATGTTAACAAGCATTGTAATTTAGTCGGATAACACAGAACGGGAAAATGTATTTTGATATTTAAGTTACATAACAATAGAGTGTATTTCATATTGTATTCATAAAGCTTCTAATAATATTATTATGGTTATGAATACGATCGAAAAATGTACTTACAGGAGAGGCTGACTTTAGTATATAGATATTAGATTGAATCGATGATTTAGGTAACAGACCTATGTGATGTGTAATTAACGTCCATGTTGCCCTGTTTGGTACAGTATTCATTAGTGTTCATTACACAGATGAGGTAGACTATACTACACGAACAAACAGAAAAATAAATAGATTTAAAAAAATATATGTTCAGAATCGTTCATTCAACATAACCCAGCCCATTTGTTTTAATATCTTATTATGTACAGACACAACTAAGTTGCAAGTCAACATGGAGTACAATCAACGACAAAAGTTGAAGAGTTGAACTAAACGGTTTTTCTCTATCCAATGGTATGCAATACTTGATAGCGCAAGATATTTTTATCTAAACTTGACTGAAATGGAAGCTGTCATCAATAAGCTGCTTAAAAGTAACAATGGCAAAGGTATAATAAAACTCCTTGGCAATAAGAGAGTAAACAGTATTTCGTCCTCACACTCCCGGTTTCGAATCACTAAACAAAATATATCTCACACCGTGGAGTTTCCTTCACCTAAGCTATTATTCAAGAGGTGTGGAGCAGTCTCCGTCCATATTAAATTCGTTTGAACGAATCTAATAATATAGAGGCGGAACTTTCTAACTCTGCATTCTAAGTGCAGGTTTTAAATTCAAATCTGTTTATAAACAACTCTCTCGCTTTGATTAATATGAGTTGTTGTTTAACTCAGGCCATCGTAATTTACAGATAATATATTTTAACTTATGTCCATCAGGGATAATAATACCTTTCAAAAGGTGAATGAATTTTTCCAATACCTAAGTGTATTGGTTCCAAAGATTGCCTCAAATAGATATGAACAAACTCACAAAACTCAGCTTCTACAGTACATATAACTATTCTCTAAAGTCGTTCTCAAAAGTATTTGCTTAATGTATGACTTTGTGAATCTTTAATTCAGTGTTTTGGTTGTTGCGGCTGGAAAGGTTGCCGCAAATTTTGAGAATTTATGGATCTGTACGCGCCCTTCTGGCGATAAAACTATATAAATTGACATATACCTATTTAATAATTATGAATATCATATGTGTTACAGATAATTAATTATTCAATTAAACAGAGTGTAGATCAAAGGAGATGAAAACGTGGGCCATGGGTGTGAAGAGTTGAGAAGTAATCTAAAAAAATTGTTATCTTAAAATATCTAAAATTAGCTCAATCGTGAGTCTGGAAGCGGAGAAATATGAGAAAGGTATTTTTCATGAGATTTAGTTGCGTAAACGATTAAACAATAATCATAAAAAAATTTACGGGCCCGCGGGGGCGGTGGTCGCTCCAGGTACCCCTCTGCTCTTATCAGAGGGGACACTGCGAATGATCCAGGGTCAGTCTGAGTGCGAGGTATGTGCTCTATGGGTAACCTTACACCCCGGGGTCTGTAGATCCGAGACGGCGTGCGGTTTTAGTCGGTTCAAGCCCGACTTAACCGCCCCCGCTGCCCGGCGGGGGGGTATCCGAAGGGATTTCCGCACAAAAAAGAAGGTATTTAACTCAAAGCAATTAAATAAACGAGTAATACTTACAAGTATACAGAATAGTATAATTAAATTATAGCGATATTAACAAATAAAATATTAATTGATTACTGAACTTGAAATAAAACTATTTTTTAACGGATTCTATCGAGATTTATTTGATGCTTTTTTATATTTTACATTGAACCCGACGTTTCGGTTGCTTTTCAGCAGCCATGGTCACGGGGAGATTTCAATGTAAAATATAAAACAACATCAAATAAATCGCGATAGAATTCGTTAAAAAATATGGTTTTATTTCAATGTGTGACATTCGCGTAAACTTCCGACAATATCATGATTACTGAACTTTCAATATACTGATAATCAAATACACATCACTAACATCAGTCAAACTTTTTAGTATTGACTGATATTAAAAAAAAAATGAAAGGTTTTGACAACTGCCGCATGGTTTCGTTTGCCCTCTATTTTAGTGTTTTCCAATGCATGCTTGCCCAATTCTTTATCATTTTTTATTTTAACGGTAATTTGCAAGGATCGCACATGCTTGCATTCACACTGGACACCGGCGATCACTTGCTGAAGCGACTTTACCACTGGATATTGTTGAAGCTACCATAACTTCAAACTTTGCTTTTACGAAACTTACAAAACATTTAGTAAGGAACTGATCTCTGAATCTATTTTTATCTAATTATAATTATGTCCCAAGAATAATATGTTATGTATAGAATCGTTTTCATCTTAATTCTTGAAGCAACGACTGGGCGTTGATGGACAAATCTGAAACTATAAGGAATAATGTAAACATACAAAGGAATCTCGGGCCAGATTTTGTTGAAAACTAAAACTTAATTCAACGATGCGGATTTTCCAAAAATCAATATTCCTAGCCAGAAATCGAACTCGTTGATTTAAAAAAAAACGCTGCATTTTTATATCATTCGACAGTGTAGCCATGAGGAACGAATTCTGAAAAGTGATTACATTCGGCAAACTCAAGGAAAGGGTTTCTTTTAGAAAAATACTTTTTAACCCCGACGAGTGTTATAAGTTTGACGTGTCTGTGTGTGTCTGTCTGTGGCATCGTAGCTCCCAAATAGATGAACCGAATTTGATTTCGTTTTCTTTTGTTTGACAGGTAAATTAATCGCGAGTTTTACTAGCTATTTTTAATTTTTTATTTAATCGTGGGTTCGTTTTTTTTTAAATCCAATAATGCGGTCTTAGTTTTCAATAAAATTCGACCCGAGACGGCTTTGAGTACGTTTTGATATTCCTGATAATTTGGTCATTCACGCCCGCTTGACAAATTCACCTTATACTGGGTGTTGATTTAGCTTTACTAAGGCGATGGAGCGTAAATAATGCTAAAGACATATTAAAATATAATGTTTCAAAAAAAATCGCTCAATTTTATATATTTTCAGTACTTTCGCATATATTATAGTCGAGAGTGTTTCCCTAACACCATGTATAAGTAACAAATGTATCGAGCCTGATTGACACATCAGCTGATTAGTTGAGCCCATAATGCGGCGATGTCGGTGTTATACTCCAATTTGGTGCGGAGCCAGACTATTCGGAAATGTGGTAATTTCTGACTGATAGCCACACCGTTATTGTGGAGTCAATAAAATTTAAATGCCATTCGGGAGTAATCTATTGCTGGTATGTTGTTTGAGTATGAAAGAATTGGGGGTATATGAAAAACGTATACTTAAATATGCATATTACTAGGAATTCAGTGCAGGGTGCGACTGAAATAAATTGAGCTGAGCGAGCAGGACTCTTACTTGAAAAATAAGGCATCTCACTACGGTCGCGCCGTTAGCTAAAGCCGCGCGCTCGTGAAACTGTTTTTCGATGATTATTCCTCAATGGTACATTGCATTTGAACAGTTGACCCCTCTAAACACTCAGCGGTGTCTACACTATCACCATGGCAAATTTTCAATTCGACTACTGCTTCCTGAGATTAGCGGGTTAAACCAAACACACAAACTCTTCAGGTTAATAGGATATTGAATAACTAGAAATAGAACAATTGAGCGACATTAGAGTGCCGCAAAGTTTTATATTTAAATAAATAAAAGTATTATCATTTCAATATCAAATTAGATTTCCGATAGTTTAGATTTCAATATCAGTTTGAACGTACGCTAGAATTCAAAACTACAAACTAACACTGATTCGAATCAAACTCGTTTTGATTCTGAATTTTTCGGAGTTAAATTGTGATATCTAGTCTATAAACAGGGCCACGATTTTTCAAATCGAAAATATCACAACTGTTACTGTTATTTACAAATCACTGCGGATAAACATACTTATATACTTTTTTGTAAGTACAAAAAAAAGTATATAAGTGTGTTTATCCGCATTCTGGAACCCATAACACAAGCTAGTTAAACTTTGGGTCTAGTTAGCGCTGTGTAGAATGTCGTAGAATATTTATTTATTCATTATTATTATTAATTTTTTTCTTTTTATACCACTAAGGTGGCAGACAAGCACACGGCCCACCTGATGGGAAGCGGTTACCGCGGCCTATGGACGTGTGCAACACCAGTGACGTCATACTCGCGCTGCCGACCCTGTAAAGGAAAGGGGATGGGGAAGGAGTTTGGGAGGGAATGGGAAAGGAGTTTGGGCTCCGGCACTCTCACTCACCAAACGGAACGCAACAACTCAAATACTGTTACTTGGCGTCGATATTCTGTGAGAGGGTGGTGCTTCCCCGGTCGAGTGGCCCCATTCATGCAACGGCCAAAATGACTGTTGCTTGACTCTAACACTCTAACTCTAAACTCACTTTTATTTGTTGAAATAACAGATATTTATTATGGAATGTTTCTACTATACGTATTAGATGGTCGCAGAAAGATAATGACTAATACTAATAAGCTACTATATTAAGCAGAAGAAGTTTGAAGATAATGGTGATCTGTAACAAAAAAATAGTGGCACTCTAGGAGTGCCGACAGAAGTGAAACACGAATAAATATTTACAGAGCCATCTATGTTGTTCATTATGAAGCAGTTCGAAACTTCATCAATGTCAGAACCAAATAGTTAAAATAAAAATGGTGCTGTTATTAAAAAAAATGGAAAGCGTCACAGTGACCATGTTTGTCATGATTTTTGTTTACCCAACAAGTGTTTAACGCACCTAAAGTTTTCATTTCAAAATGGGGAAAATTATGACAACTTGTTAATGAATAGGTTAAAGTTAACGAGCTAATTGACGTAACAGTTATATTTCCGTAGTTTTGAATTTAAAAGATTGAAAGTTAGATGATGTGATTCCACTTCTATCACAAGTTTAAACTTATTTGAAGGGGTAAAATGGAGGCGAATAGGGGTGTATCAAGAAAGTCGCGATTGCAGGAAATCTAGAAGTGGATTGACATTGCCTACATTATAAGAACTGACAGAAAATAACCAGAAGTTATTTGCTGACAAAGAGGAATACAAGAAACTAGCGGGTTTTAAGGACTTAAGAAGAGGGAGGGGTAACAATAATGTTAGGAATGTGATCCATATTAATCACAGTATGCTTTTTTTTTCATAAAAGCTACAAGAAGGAAATTCATGTATCTGAGGAATAAAAACAAAGAAAAGCTATATATTTTCTTTACAAGGCCGAACAGCAAAAAGCACCTGTTTAAAATACTGCTTACTCCCAACAATACGAATTCCACCCCATAAAAATATAAAGTCAACTGAAAATATTTGCAACAAACAGAATCCTATCATAATTTTGAACAAATTACATTTTTGCAGGGTAGGTTTGAGTAAAGCAAACACCCCACTTCACAGTACGACACGGTTGCGATGCGGACTTAGAGGCATGAATTATTAATTTTCCATTTAAACTGGCGCGAGCTATGTTTGCTTTACCCGGATGTCCCTTATTGACTTTATCGCTATTCGATGGTAGGGGAATTAATTGTCCGAGTAACATTTGTGAAATATTTGAGAGAGATCGGTTTAATATTGTGGATATAGTCTATGATGAGAGTGAGATTTGTGTGAGAAACATGCTCTTTACATTTGGTTTATACAATATCATACATTATTGGAAGTTTGAAAATATAACACATCATAGATTTAAATCGGAAACAGAGAACATCTAGGACAGGACTTGAACCCGTAATCAGTCCCTTACAGGGTGAATGCTATGACCAACTGCTCTGACCAAGATGTTCTTTTTAAAAAACTGAATCTATAGGAGAAGTAAGCATTCTAATTACTTAAAAATTTAATTGAAATAACACATCATTCCAATTTTTATTTGAATATTTTATTCATCATATGTTAGATACCTTTTTTTTTTTTTTATCGTGCGGAAATCCCTTCGGATACCCCCCCGCCGGCCAGCGGGGGCGGTTATGTCGGGCTTGCACCGACTAAAACCGCACGCCGTCTCGGGTCTTCAGACGCCGGGGTGTAAGGTTACCAATAGAGCATATCCCTCGCACCCCGGCTGACCCTGGGCCATCTCACCACTAACAGCATCGCTCATCCTGTCTCCTCTGAAAGCAGAGGAGTACGGAGAGCGATGTGTTCCCGCCACGTTGGGTATTGGCCGACGATCAATGCCAACCCTATGAAGGGGTGAAGGGGAAGCCATTGACCGCCGCCCAGGGCGTACCGGCCGCTCCGATTCCGTTCCCCCCGGACTGCAGCGGGATCGGAATCGGAGCGACACTCGAGGAGGTTACCCAACACACACCCCCCTAAGTTGAAACTATTTTAAGCGAACTGTTACAGTTGTAACTGTTACACAGTGTTCAACTATTATTTAACATAAATAAAGCTATTAATTCAATTGATATTTCAATTCATTCAATTCAATTGATTCTCACAATTTCATCATTCAAGAAAGTTTAAAAATTTAATATTTTAAATGACCTTAATATTACATTATTCAGTACTTACATAATAGAAAAGAACTTTAGACATACAGATAAAGGAGCTGCTTGCTCGTAATATATAAATAAAATAAACATTTTCTGTACTATTATACTGTACGCTAGCTAACTATTAGCGCCTCTTTCCTGCGAGCTGGTAATGCGCGCAAAAGAGACGGCGGAGAGGGAGAGGGAGAGAAGCCTGCCCCCCGAGTTCCGGAGTTTGCGGTGAGGACGCCGCAGACTCGTCTACGCCCGGGACTACCGACCTCCATGATCGGGGCCTGAGGGCGGCAGTTGGCCGACTCGCCGTCCTTACAGAAGCAAGCCGTGTCGTGTGTGTCCTCCACACGCCTGCCAACTCACCGACGCGGGATAAAACCCGACCCCACTAGACGAGGCCGCGGTGGTGGCCAAAGATCGCCAGTATCCCTGGGGTTATCCTTTCGGGGGGCTTACCCGCGGTGCCCGGCAATGGACACTTGGGAAGGACACCGTGTGGTTTTAGTCGGTCCGATTCCGACACGCCCACCCCATCGTCGGCACCGAAGGGGTGAAGCCCGTGGGGGCTTCCACATGCTAAAAAAAAGCTAACTATTAAGTACTGTACAGAGCAAAAAATTGCAGAAACTTAATTTTGTAAGATCATGAACGATACAGCAAATTAAGAATACTATTTTCAGTTTCTAATTCTGGCTCTAAACTAATTAAATTCTGTGGAATTTTGGTTTGAAACTATTAAGAAAACATGTGCTTTCATGAACAACTTGAAGATGTGAATATAATTTTCATTAGCTCAATTGTTCTCTTAGTTGGCAAAATACTGCGCAAGGAAATCCTTAAATTTGTCAAACTGCATATTTTACCGCACGAATTTCAGAGGTTCCGAGTACAAGAATAATACATTTAAATACGTTTTCTTGTTAAATTTAAACTCGTTCTTGATTACCATATTCTGATGTATGCTTCAAGGAACAATTCTGAGACCATTGTGAAAATCTAATGATTTTCGACTCGAAATAGTAGAACTTTAATCTTGTTTACCAAACTGGCCACTACATAGTCAGTACGGTTGAAAACACTACAAAGTCTACGTAATGTAAACGTCGAAGAGCTATCTCAATCGAATAGTCTATCAATAATGCATGCGGTCGTCGCGTGGCCGTGTCGCGGCGAGAAAACAAACCCGGTTGAGAATTTGTTGGAAGTTTGGAGTTTGTTTTGTTTTGGTACGGTACAAGGTACGTATGAATGATGTGTTAGAAATGTTTAATGTATTAAACTTAAGTTCACAAAGTTTTTTTTGAGCTGCAAGGTAAATAATTGAGCACGGTTGGGAGAGAGGGCGGGAGAGAGGAAGGGAGAGAGGGCGGGAGAGAGGGCGGGAGAGAGGGAGATCTGATCCGATCCGATTTATTGTGTTTTCACTTTTTGACTTGTTGATCCAGAGTAATTTTTTAAATATATTCAGATTGGTCAATTTTTTTTAAAATTAAATTTGTATATACTGTACACAAAAAAAAACTAATAATATCGCCACTACTATTTCTTGTGATTTTTTGTATGAAAATTTAATAGATTCAACCACTACTACGAATTTTAATTAATTCATAATTTAAAAATAAATGTTCAGTATTCGTGATCAAGATTCAAACAAATATAAATCAAAATTAGTTTATCAATTTAATTTTATTATTATTTTATTTCTATTTGAACCTCCTCCAGAGGAACTACCTTCCACAGAAGAACATTACCACCATAGATTTAGACTATGAAAAAAAAAAAAAAATACCGAGTTTGTCATTTTGCAAGTAACAACCACTGCTGAAGAGTTCGTGTTCCAAGATAATATAATCCCTTATCATCAGTTAGGCCGTGTACTAAGCACCTTAAAAATAGCTCATATTTACTGTACACTGTACATTGTTCACATAAACTTTAGGCTGATAACTGTAACGTCCTACGCATCTAAATTACTTCCGATTAATTTCTATGCGGGTTACACGACAGATAGCTTGCCATATCGTCTTTCACGCATTCTATCCATCTTTTCCTGGACCTACCTCTGTTCCTTAAGCCCTCTGCATTCATACTTTGAACCTTTTAACAACATTACTCTCATCTCTTCTCATAATTTATGTCCATACCGTCGTGATATGGTCATAAATTAGTCACTAGCTGCTTGATTTCAATCATCATCATCATTATATCAGCCGTAGGAAGTCCACTGCTGAACATAAGCCTCCCCCATCGACTTCTATTTCGACCGGTCTGTAGCGATCATCCACCTAGGCCCTGCGCTCTTTGCTAGGTCGTCTGTCCACCTTGCCTTCCTACGCAGCGCTTACCTTCACGTGGTCTCCACTCAAGGACCTTTCTGCCTCACCGGCCATCGTCGGTTCTCCGAGCTATGTGCCAATTTTAATAATATCACCGAAAAGTTTATATATTTCTGTCTACCTACCGCAAGTAATTTTTAACAGTAGGTCGCCTTAAGACGTATAATGTATCGGAGAATTTCGAATATCTGGGACGTGTCTAGGTGGCTCAGTTGGTCAGAGCATTCCCCCTGTAAGGGACTGGTCGCGGGTTCAAGTCCCGTCCTAGATGTTCTCTTTTTCCGATCTAAAATCTTTAGAAAAAAGTAAGCATACAAAATGCTTAAAAATTTAATTGAATTAATTAGGCGGAGTCATCAAAAAACAATGTTTAAAAATGACTGTAAAGTTATTCATTGTTTCCGTAGTTCGCAAGAATTACGGTAGATGGCTCCAACGTCGCCTTAAGACGTATAATGTATCGGAGAATTTCGAATATCTGGGACGTGTCTAGGTGGCTCAGTTGGTCAGAGCATTCCCCCTGTAAGGGACTGGTCGCGGGTTCAAGTCCCGTCCTAGATGTTCTCTTTTTCCGATCTAAAATCTTTAGAAAAAAGTAGGTAAACTTGTTGAAATAATACGAGAGCACTAGTAAGCTCCAGATGTCACTGCGTAAACAGAAAGTATTGTCAATGGAAAAAAAAACTGTGATAAATAATTCATGTCTTCTTGGTCGCCTCGTCTCGAGAAAACACACCTCCAGTACTATTTGTTTAAGAAGTTTAGTCTCGGCTACCTTACACTTTGTGCTGGAATGAGTTTGGAGCTTAAAGAATCAGAAAAAAATATTTTTTCATCTCTCCTGTTCGGAAAGTTTAATTTTCATGGGTGGAAAGTAGCTTATTTCATCCCTGGGGTGGAAAGTATTTTTTTTTAATTTTAGGGTTTGCCATGGAGTCCATGATAATTTAGTTACGTCATGATGCCTTGATATCATGACACTTTTTTTTTTACATGGCCGCCTAGATACTTGATTACAATGTAACCAATAGATTTGATTTTCAAAACATTTCTAATGTTGGCAGTATGTACGTGGATTATAACTTTATTTTCAGAATTAAAAAAAAACAATTTAAGTTTGCTAAATAATTAGCGGGAAAACGTGATTCAATATAAATAAATACCTTGTGTTAATTGTGGTTTTAAAAATGATTTCGGAAAATGATTCCACTGACATGGATGTTAATTTAACTCCCGATGGAATTAAAGAACAGGCAAAAGCTGTTGTTAAGAATCTATTTCCAATTATTCCAATTTTACTTTCATTGTTTCATTAAAATGTGTGTATAGTATTTTAATTTCCTCACATAGTCGAAATGAAAAGTAGAGTGTTTACCTCGGGTGAATGTCACCATTTCACCCTCGAACTATTGGCGCTCTCACTTCGTTCGAGCGCCAGAAATATCTCGGGTGAAGTGGCTGACTTTCAACCCTTGTGTAACAATCTACTATTTCGCTTCGGTTCATATGAGTTTTTTTTAACAAGCCATCGTAATGCGCATACTTAGCCTACGTCCATCGGGGATAACCTTTCAGATGGTGAAAGATTTTTTCCAAGAATCACCCCATAAATATAAAAGATACTCACAGCGGACAATCGGCGGATAAATATATCTCCAATGTACAGACACAACTAATTTACAACTTTATATTAGTATAGTTATTATCTTGTAACTGTTAAAATAATTTATCCTTTCGAGGGCTTACTCGGGGTGCCCGGCAACGGACACTTGGGGAGGACACCTTGCGGTTTTAGTCGAGACACGACATAACCACCCCCGCTGGCCAGGGGGGGGGAGGGTATCCGAAGGGATTTCCGCACGTAAAAAAAAAGGGTAACATATATCTATATATATAAATAAAATTGGAGTGTCTGTTTGTAATATTAAAATAACCGTTTTTTACTACATGTACCATATGGTACATACACCAAAATAACATTTTTTTCAATTTTTGTCTGTCTGTCCGTCTGTCTGTTTGTTCCGGCTAATCTCTGAAATGGCTGGACTGATTTTGACGGGACTTTCACTGGCAGACAGGTAATATAACAAGGAGTAACATGGGCTACTTTAATTTTAGGAAAAATTATTAGGGTTCCGCGCAAAAAAACTAAAACCCTAAAAATCTTAATCGACGTGGACGAAGTCGCGGGCACAGCTAGTTTAAAATAAGATGTCTACACTATCGCATCAGGTAAACCCTGTAATGATAGTTGTAATGAGAAACAAAGAAATAAACAAAAAAACATTATAATAAAGTGAAATATATATGAAAGCGTCAAATCGAACCGGCGACCTTTAACTTAGCAGTTCCGCTTCACCGCTACGGCACTGAGTTTCTAATTTATTGGCACTAATGGCATTTCTGCAGAATATTAACTAGGATTAACTACGCCAATATCGTCTGTAACTAAAAAGTACAACAGTAGAGATAATAATAAATGATCTCCCGCGCAGATGATATTTTCTGTTATAAGCCAATCAAAGTGGGGCGCGCCCTCCCACTGCGCACAAACACATTAACTTGCGTGTTATTAGATATTTACGTCGTTAAGAACTATTGCAATTTGTCTGCCTTACAATTTAGATTCCTAAAAATGGCGAAAATAATACCGATACCGAAATTACTAGTAGTCTCGCAAACCCCTACAGTTAAGCTAAATTGCTTGTGATAGAAGTGGGTTCACGTCAGTAGTTTAATGGTCAGGATTTGAACCTGGGACCTCTCCCTCGTAAGGCCAACTTTCTACCACAAAGCTACCGAAGCACTAGTAAAACATCTTAGCATAATGTAACAGGTGTCAGTGGATATATAAACAAGTTGAATTCCTGAGACGAGCTCAGCCGAATACAAGGGATTTTCGATTTTGCGATTATAATTTTTTTTTGCGATTTTTTGCGATTTTTTCTTTATCTTGCAATGGTTCACCCCAGCACGAATCTATTACCGAAAATAGCAACTCGATAGCTCATCTCCTTCATACCCAAAACCGTGACAGAAAATTGGCAACGACGACGACGACGTCGAAGACAACTACATAGCAATAGGGCTTTTCTAAAGAAAATCCCTAAAAACTATCATCGTTACACGGTTACACCTCCGTAAGTCCTGATCCCGTAGGAATATTGGGATAAAAGTATAGCCTAACCCCAAGTAAGAGAGTAAGTAGATTTTAGTAATAATACATTTTAGATTTTTTTTTCAGAAAGTTTTTAGGGTTCCGCGCAAAATAACTAAAACGCTAAAAATCGGAATCCAAGCGGGCGAAGTCGCGGGCATAGCTAGTACATATATATAATTACTTGACCCGACTGACTGACTGATTTATCAATACAGAACCTAAACTGTTGAACCTAAAAACTTGAAATATTGGCAGTACATAGTTCTTATATTGGAATGCTAAGGAATGCGAAGGAGATGGCGGAGCGCGCCCGGGAGAGATTTAGAACTCTCCCGGCCCGCCGAGCCCGCAACATGCTCGCTGCACGTCGCAGGCGTTGGCCTGGGGGGGGAGGGGTCAGGTGAGGCCCCCTGTCACCCCAGCAGAAGCAGGCAGGCCAGGGCGCCCCTCCCCCAAACCGGGACAAGACGGGGTTCCCTAAACCAAACCAAAAAAAACCAGATCCCTGGGCCATTTCGGTTTATCAGGGTGCGAGGAATATGCTTTATGGGCAACCTTACACCCCGGCGTCTGAAGACCCGAGACGGCGTGCGGTTTTAGTCGTTTCCAGACCGACATAACCGCCCCCGCTGGACGGCGGGGGGTATCAAAAAGGTATCCACTAAGAAAGGATTTTTCACTTTTGAATTTCCCTTCTAAGATGGCAAAATACGGTATGAAAGTTTGTATGGAAGTCCGTCATTTTCAAAATAAGAAGCATGAAATTCAACTTTAAAGCTTCTTATAGCTATCTCAAGTTTACCATTGGACCCGAAAGGTGGCGCTGCAATGCGAAACCGTGTCTCGGGCTCCTAGTATTTGTATAGAAGTACAGAAAACAAAATATACACTTACAGAGCACGCTGAGTTGCACAGTGCTTCGCATAGGGTTGTCTCTTTGTAGGGCCTCGTGTCTCGCTTCACAAGTAAAGTCGGCGTAGTCGTCCTCAGCTGTCGCTTTAAAGTGTACCCTGTGGAACAAGGTATAAGGTTTAATATTACATGTCGATGACAGTAGCTTTTGATAGCAGTATTCACGTATTGGCTATGAATGTCACTGATGAACAAAGGACACTGTGATATACAAAAATATAGTTGGAAATATATTCTATTGATCTGTTTGGCTTGGCAGTCCGAGAGTTTGACGGCAATAACACTGGTTATGGGTTCGAGTTTTGTACAGTGCAGATTTCGTTGTCTGCATTGGTCTATGTATTTATATTTATAAAAAGTCTTTAAGGAAATAAACATCGATAATTTTTTTTCTATTCTAGAACCCATATTACAATAATATGCTTAGTTTGGGTCTAGATAGCGTTGTGACGTATTTCCTTGGATATTAGCATAGCTTAACTAGGTCATGTTGTGCGTTCTAGAATGCGGATATACATATTTAGATACATTTTTTTTGTATATACAGCCTCTGTGGCGTAGCGGTAGTGCATTCGACTGCTACGACAGGGGGTGTGGGTTCGATTCCCGCTCAGTGCAAATATTTGTATGCATGAATATGTCTATTTGCATTGGTCTGGGTGTTTCTATGTATAATATGTATGTATTTACAAAAAAAAGTATACAAGTATGTTTATCCGCCTTCTGGAACCCATAACACAAGCTAGTTAAACTATGCTTACTTTGGGTCTCGAAAGCGCTGTGTTGAATGTCGTAGAATATTTATTGTACATAGAAACGTCGAAATTAATGCAAATGTCCATTTTCATGCACACAAATATATGCACTGAGCAGAAATCGAACCCGCGACCGTCGAACGCTCTACCGTTACGCTACAGAGCTCATCTTCCTTAATCTTCGCTCGTAATCCCAATCCTAAACCACTACGCTTCCGAGCGATGCAACCTTTCCTTTGCAAGGAGAAGTTGCAAGAGTTTATAAACACAGATGACCCCATACCAACAGACCATACCACAGGTACCATTTTTAATTTCAGAAAAATTGGCATCAAATTTCGTGCCACCATAAACCGATTAATATCAGCTAAGGTCTTGTGACATTCCTGAGTAGTATCACTATATTTGAGCAAGCAACATATAAAATATTGTATAATTTATTGCCTATTTCGCTTAATGAATCACCACCCCTAATAGCTTGTCCTGACCTCAATCAGATTAGTAGTCACCGCTAAGCTTCTTAAATAGACGTCGGAAGCAAAACTCGGCGGTCCATGAATGCTTCCAGGAGTAGAACTGAGTATGTCCAACTGTAATAGTAAGTTTCCATGGACCCCCAGAGGGACCACGCGGGGGGAGTAGAAAACACCGTTTAGTTTGACTTGTTTGCAGTTATATTTGCCGGTGAAACTAATCTTAACTTCAACATTGGAATTTTTATAACAATTCATGTTATTTCAGGTAGTACAAAGGTATATAAAGACTTATATTATTATCACGTGTATGCCCACAAACATAATCTTAAAATAACATTAATCATAACCACAATCTCTGTAAAATCACCTTGTCATAAGAGCACAGTATCCTTAAAATACTTGCCATAAAAACCACATCTATCCGTGTGTCTGCTTTTGAGAGTAAACGATGTGCGCCAGATGTCGGTAAGCGGCCCATAGCACAAAATAATACATTCTTATGAGAAGGGAAACGCGATGAAGTTATATATTTAATAAGCTTCGCTGTTTCGTGAAAAACGGTGCAGCGTTGTTGAATTTTATCTTACTAATATTTTAAATGAGAAAATGTTTGTGTGTGTGAGGGTGTGAAATTATGTTTTTGTGTAAGTGAGGGTGTGTGTATGTGTGTGTGTGTGTGTGTGTGTGTGTGAATGTTTGTAATCATGTATCAACTAAAACAGGTTTTGATGAAATTTGGAATTCAGATTTTTTGGTTTTGGCGTAAAAAAGCCCTTAAGGGCAAAATATATTTCTTGGTACGATTCACTCAAAACTGCGTAAGCGTCGTTACGTCTATAGTCGACGATCGAACTGATGAGAAAAAAAAATCTCACTAGTTTGACGATTGAACTAATGAATCGAACTAGTGAGAACAAACGAAAATTTTGTTCTAACAAAGGTTTATATGAGGAAAAGTAATATTAAAGTTCTTGTTTGGTTTAATCTTAAATTAAATGTTCAATTTATTAATGAATAATTTTAATTAACTTTTAAACATAAACACAAAAAATTAACTCACTGAGTTGGTCACAACAAATAACCCACCCTGTATCGTTACCGGTGCAAACGTGCCCATAATGATAGGAGCGTTGCCTCGATGAATTGCGATGGCCATCCTTTGCACCTGGAACGAACAGGAGCGGGAGTCACCACCTTTGTCGTGGTGAACTTAGATCTGGGTTTTATTTTTGCGCAGAACCCTAATACTTTACCTTATAACACCATTTACCAACGGTAAACGGTATCTGTAGTAAAAACCCCGTCGGAATCAGTCCAGCGACTTCGGAGACTTCCCGAAACAAACAGACAGACTAACCGACATATACAATTTTTCAAAATTGCATTTTTATTATGAGTACCGTGTAACATTCCTATGCATTTATTAAAAAGCTGTTTTTTTATTATTAGAATCAAACATTTCAATTATTTATTTGTATTTATTAAGTATGTTTATCAGTCGCACCGAGTTCGCGGCCGAGGAAGGTTCTCCGCACTCGACGGCGTCCCGACGTGTACCACTGAAGATGTCGATCGCAGTGATCAACGAAACGTCTGGAATATAAGTTTCCGATGGACCACGGCCAAACAGCCCGGAAGCAGTATATTCTATATGTTTATCCTCATTCTGGAAGCCATAACACAAGCTAGTTACACTATGCTTACTTTGGAAGCGCTGTGTAGAATGTCATAGAATATTTATTTATTTATTTATAGAGTCAAGATATATATTGGCTATATTATACGTATGCCTTGTTTGTTGCATAGTTCGTAGCTAACTACGAATGAGAGCTATGCGGGCGTTTCTTTAATAGAGTGCTACTAACAGGAATTACTTGTATTCTCGCCCCCTCTAGCTAAGACAAATTGCTTGTGTTAGAAGTGGGTTCATGTTTATGCCACACTAGGTGAGGTTGGAATAGATGGGTATCTCATCATTAGTACCTTTTTTTTTTTTTTTTTTATCGTGCGGAAATCCCTTCGGATACCCCCCCGCCGGCCAGCGGGGGCGGTTATGTCGGGCTTGCACCGACTAAAACCGCACGCCGTCTCGGGTCTTCAGACGCCGGGGTGTAAGGTTACCCATAGATCATATCCCTCGCACCCCGGCTGACCCTGGGCCATCTCACCACTAACAGCATCGCTCATCCTGTCCCCTCTGAAAGCAGAGGAGTACGGAGAGCGATGTGTTCCCGCCACGTTGGGTATTGGCCGACGATCAATGCCAACCCTATGAAGGGGTGAAGGGGAAGCCATTGACCGCCGCCCAGGGTGTACCGGCCGCTCCGATTCCGTTCCCCCCGGACTGCAGCGGGATCGGAATCGGAGCGACACTCGAGGAGGTTACCCAACACACACCCAACTGAGCTACCTACGTCGTGGATAATCGAAATTCTCCCACACATACGTCTTAAGACGACACTGGAGCAATGACGACACGAAGACGCGGAATCATTTTTACATTAAAGTATTCATTAAAGAAGATAATAACATTACATAAGACTGCCCAGTACATGACCAGGTAGCTTAATTGATCAGAACTTTATTTAACTAAGTTTAAGTCAAGTCCCGTCCTGGCTACTGAGTTGTTCTGATCAAAAAGTTAGCACACTAATTATTTACGAATTTCATTAAAGACAAATCCATTTTCAAACTCCACTATCCTTAGCATAAAACACAAGTTTTACCAAAAAAATATATGTAAGTAGAATATATTATTTATGTAAACTGGAGCGTAAATATACACCACACGTTATGTTCGTACGTGACTAGAAGCGTACAACTGATCCGGTACAGATTCATAATATGTAAAAACCATTTTGTATGTATAACATTACATGTAAGAACATTCTAGACAAACGAGCAAAATGGGCCATACTTTTGACACGAAAATCGATACGTGTAGTCTCTTTCAAGAATTTTAAAACTATGGTTTGGATCTCACTTCTTTTAAGTTTTTAATTGACCGTATTTCTATGTTAAATACTAAAGGGGGTGAATTTCATAGATTTAGATCGGAGAAAGAGAACATCTAGGACGTGACTTGAAACTGTGACCAGACCCTTACAGGAATGCTCTGACCAACTGAGCCACCTAGACACGTCCCAGATATTCAAAATTCTCGGATTTATTATGTACGTCTCAAGGCGACACTGAAGCCATCTACCGTAATTCTTGTGAACTACGGAAACAATGAATGACTTCTCGGTCGATGGATCATTTTTAAACACTGTTTTTGGATTACGCCGCCACATTAATTCAATTGGTGATAGGGTGAATTTTGTGGATTTGTTTGTATGTGGAATATAATCTCTGGAACCACGGCATTTTTTTTCATCATTGAAGTTACTTTAATAATATAGACATCAATGACTGAAGGTATATAAAGCCGAAGTAAAGCGACAGTAAGTCACTAGTAAATTATAATTTGGTTCAAATGGCAAAAGAAAAAAAGGTCATTTATAATTCATGAAGGTGTTGGAACTATTTTGTAAAGACAAAGACTATTTAAAAACCCCAGCATTTGTTTTTATAAAGAATATTAGTAACCAAAACTATCAGTATCTCTGCTAATCCCTTCAGCAAAGGTATTTTTGTTTTTTTTTTTTGCTTGTGTTAGGAATGGGTTCACATCGATAGTGTAGTACCCGGGATTTGAACCCGGGACATCTTGATCATAACCAAAAAGCTACCGACGAAACAATATTGGAAAAAGAAGAACATTTGCAAAAACGCTAATTTTACTGATATAAGGTTAAACAAATATCATATTTTTTTCTAAAGATTTAGATCGGAAAAAGAGAATATCTAGGACGGGACTTGAACCCGCGACCAGTCCCTTACAGGGGGAATGCTCTGACCAACTGAGCCACCTAGACACGTCCCAGATATTTGAAATTCTCCGATACATTAATACGTCTTAAGGCGACGTTGGAGCCATCTACAAAAAAGTAAGCATACAAAATGCTTAAAAATTTAATTGAATTAAATATCATATTTGCCAAACACACACTGCTCAATTCAACTGTGAGAACAAACATCATATTGAATTTCCCAAAAAGGCAACACCAGACTCTACAGCAGCCAATCCTCACATTTGAAATTAGCCTAAAAATGTGGTCACCGCTTTCAAACAGAATAGTCCGTAAAACATCAAGCTATTGTGGCCACACATTTAATTTCAGTGGGACGCGTCCCGTAATTCCCCGCTGTCACTTGCGCGACATTCCGTATCCAGTTTAATCCAGTTATATCAGCTAAAATCTGCAATAATGCGGAATTTGTTCTGTCGCAGACTTTGTACTACTCGCTTTTGATATAATTTAGTAGATACGCATTTAACGGAAGAAAGTTTATATGTGGTGTTGTGTTCTGATTTTAAATGTGCGGATATATTTACATTCTTTGCACAGTAGATGGGGGGTGGGTGGTGAGTTACTAGTGTTTAAAATGTCCAAGGTCTAATTTAAGGTTATCTTTACGTTAATGTGCAGCTGCCTTTTTACATTTTTGGGTGGACTACTATATTTTAAATACTCTGTGGTTACGCTTAACTAACCTCTAAAAGACCACCATTTTATAATTGTTAGTATCTGGAATGGCGACCTTTTATTATCTGTATTTCACTCCAGCTGGGTTCATAATGGTTAACTCAACTAGACATACATACAGACACGCTTCTATCGGCTCGAGGTAGGCAGAGATAACATCTTTCCTCTTGCTACGATCCGGTAATACAGCTTTTGCTTTTTCCATTTACATTCATGTTTGTAGGTTGCGGCTTCTCTTGACCAGGCCTTTTTTAATTTTCGCGATCTAATAGACGCCTAGTACGCCCAGTTGAACCATTACCAGACACTTTCGATAGTAGACAAGACAGTTATAAAAAAAGTTAAACAAAAATTTTTTCATGTGTTTTGATCATCTCCTGACTGATATATTTAAAAGGCCATGATACTGGTTCTATTCGAATGTGATTCGAACTCGAATCAACAATAAAATATTGCAAAAAATAAAAACTACATTCATTCCAATTTTATTTACAACACGATTCAAAAAGCGATACACGAAAGAACAAAAAATATCGGTGTATGAGCCAACATTTGACATAAAAATTACAGGCTTAAAATGGGTTAACAATTTTTGACAACCACTGTATAATATACAGGATGTGTTCCAGCAATTTATTATTGCATTGTCTGTGTTACAAAAGAGAGGCGGAAATGCATTTTGAACCTAACTTTAGGCGGTTATGTTCAGTGTTATATACATATATCGTAGTTTTTGAAATCGACAGGCTTCACAAAGCGGAATTCACCTTTGCTCGGAATAATTCTATCGACCATAAATCAATCATATCTCTGACACTTTCTGCATATATTTGGCTTTGGCTGGACTTCCTGAGTTTGAAAATTGTTTCTGTAGCTATTTTAGAGAGATTTCACTAGCTTCTAATAAACTGTAGTATTTTGTTTTATCATTTTAATATTAATTTGGTTAGAGTTTTACCATATTAAAATACAGTTTTTTTAAGTACAGGTCTTAGTTTAGTTAGTATATTCAGATTCGGAATAAATCATTAGAACATCATTATTTTACATATATTTTTCATTTAAAATCAACATTATCATTTGTCTGACTTTGTTCTAATTATTTGGGGTCGGCACAAGATGACATCCACTTCCATATTTTTAATTAAAATATATCTCTGTAAAAAGATTCTTAAAATGCTACATAAATTAATCTACAGTTGACTCGAAGGGTTTTAAGAAGTAGACCATGTACAGAGATCAAAAACTTGTGCCCAACATTGTCATATTTTATTACTATTTATTGTAAAACATTCTAATATTTAAAACAGTAAAAAAGCTGGTTAAACTACCATTACATTATACCATACAACTTCACCTGACAGTTAAGTTAATATTTCATTTTAGTAAATTTCAGTTACGTGCCTCTACATCGCAATTGTCGTAGCCAAAGAGTTTGTCAAATAAATTTAAAAATAAAATATTTCATGACAGTTCCATGAAAAAAAAAAAAATTATAAAAAAGTTTTTTAATTGAAGTTAACACTGGATTACAATCCTAGTGTGTTAACTTAGAAAGTTAAGTTTTTAGTTACGGTTAACTTAACGTCAATACTGAGGTTACATCAGTGCCCGTAACTAAGATCGGTGGAACGTCATCTAAATGTTGCGAAATCAGAGATATTTATGTACCCTAAGTACAAACGAAGTAAACATTTATAATTCTAACTAAATGTCCTATACCTGAAGGTGTAAACCAGTTTTCTACAAAATCACTTTAACTCTATTTTTGGTCACACGGTAACTGTGCTCTTGTTGTAGATTCTGTAATGCTATTAAGAATTTTGTAACAAAATCCCTTTAACATGTGTATTGCCCAGTCAGGAAATCAAACCTGCGGATATAGAATCTCCAGCTTAGCAATCACACTTGCTGTCACTGTGCCCTTAAGAAAGGAGTACGTGTACAAAGTAACATTAAATAAATAATAAATAAATATTCTACGACATTCTACACAGCGCTTTCTAGACCCAAAGTAAGCATAGTTTAACTAGCTTGTGTTATGGGTTCCAGAATGCGGATAAACATACTTATATACTTTTTTTTTTAATACATACATATTATACATAGAAACACCCAGACCAATGCAAATAGACATATTCATGCATACAAATATTTGCACTGAGCGGGAATCGAACCCGCGCCCCCTGTGTAGCAGTCGAATACACTACCGCTACGCCACAGAGGCTGTCACACATTGACTTTAAAATTGACTGACTGCTAACGCAAATATTGGTTATCACTTACCAAGGTTGGCTAAGACCTGAACAGCTAATCATGACTTTATAAAATACTCTAACCTATCCTCGTAAAGTAATATATTTTATTAAAGCTGGTGTGTCTTTTAAGGCACGGTAGGAGCAAGCTGGACTAAATCAAGTGATATTGTCTTCAAAATTTTTTAGATTTTGCTAACGCCTAGTACTATAGTTATTTGTATACGTCCCAGACAATTACCCTAGCAAAGTATTCAATGAAAAATTGTGTTTCAGAAACTCAACCCTTTCAATCAAAACTCTAGCTAACACTTGTTGAGAAAGTGTTCATAAAACAAGTTCAATAAAATCTTGTAAAAAAAGTACCGCAACGAAACCAAATACATAAATCTGGGGCATTGTCATTTGTAACTAACATCAATTTGAAACTTGTGCAGAAGTTTGCTGCTGCTGTCATATGTCTGTCACATAGAGTTAGAGGGAATAGAATAGGCATTTGTTTATTAAAAGCTTTTGTTTAACTTACTCTGTTTGTTTGTTATATTGTTAAATCTGTAAAGCCCAATTAAAATCACTTCCTGACGTTAAATTGATTGGACTCAAATTTAGTTAACTTGCGTATCTTCAGTGACAATACGATCATAGAGTTGGAAGGTGTCCAAGGGAACTCCTGAACTATACAAGGTAAACCAATCGAGTTTAGGCTCATTTGTTTTGTCTCGGCAAATACTACAATGCTGCATGATATAAAAGGTCTGAAGATGACAAAGGAAGGTCATCTTAGGAACTTCTGAATTAAACAAGATAGAGCCCTCATTTTTGGACTCATTTGTCTTATGCACTTACTAGAAAGCTTGCTATTTTTTTAAAGAGTGCTTTTAAATTAATAATATAATTTCTTTATTATCTATTATACTATCATTAAGTGGCGGATAGTCGGCTTGGCAGAGAAAGGAGTAACTAATGACATGACGTTTAAGAGGAAAGTATGGAAGAAAATATTATATTGCAAGGAATGGGTGTGTAATACACCTCTGCCTACCCCTTCGGGGATACAGGCGTGAAGTTATGTTATGTGTTGCAAATCCTACTTCCTACTACTGTTATAAATGTGAAGCGTCAGTAGCTTAGTGGTTAAGAAGTCGACCTTACGATCCAGAGGTCCCGGGTTCGAATCCTGGCCATTACACTACCGACGTGAACCCACTCCTAACACAAGCTATTTAGCTTAGCTGGAGGGGTTAGGGGGAATATTAGCAATTTCGGTTACTAATATTCTTTTCAAAAAAAAAAATAGTTTGTGAAGATGTTTGGATGTTTGTTACTCCATCCGCTCTAAGCTGTTCTGAGCAGAGAGTCTGAAATAACACATTGGCCGCTCGCTCCTGCAACCTATGAAAACCTTTGTCACGAATTCTCTACAAAAAGTAGATGTGTTATTCCAGAATAATATGATCTATCGCTGTAACAAATTTCAGTTAGATTCGTTCAGCCGTTAGACCGTGATTGAGTAACAAACACACAAAGACATTTATAACAATACACGCTGTTACCCGCGGCTCCACCCGCGTGGAATTCTGATCCCTTTTCCACTTCCTATGGGAACCTATTCCAGAGATAAAGATATAGCCTAAAATATATAAAAATATATATATATAGCCTAATGTGTTATTCCAGACTATATTCTATCCCTGTAAATTTCAGCCAAAGCCGTTAGACCGTTTTTGCGTGAAAGAGTAACAAAAAAAGCTGCGATAGCCTAGTGGCGTACGCAACGGACTGCTGAGACGATGTCTCGAGTTCGATCCCCAGTCGCCCCGGGCGCACACCTCTGACTTTTCGTAGTTATGTGTGCATTAATAAATGTTAATTATCGCTCGCTTAATAATGTGCCCGGTAGATGGCAATAGGCTCGCCCCCTATTACATAGGGACCTTAACATAACTGGTGAATCGTGGGTGTGTAATACACCTCTGCCTACCCCTTCGGGGATACAGGCGTGAAGTTATGTTATGTGGTTAGTAACAAACAAACGTCCATTCATCCACACTTCCACATTTATAATATTAGTCGGATAATGCTACTAAAAGCTGGAAATAGCAAGAAGAGAATAATAGAAAACGATACGCCTAAACTATACCGGACAGCAAAGTAACTAATTAAGAGATCCGATTCTCAGCACTCCATGGATTCGCCGTGCGGTCGCCGGGTCCATAGCGTGGTACAGAGAGGAACACCATGACGGCGACTGAGACTTGCGACCCTGATGTAGGTTTAGGGTGGCCACCTTGTGATGCATCAGCGCTCACCTCCACCGTCACTAGTATTCCCCCCCCTACCTATCCAAATTTGGTAAGATCCTAACAGTGCCGCTTTTGATATACGATTTAGTAAAGAGCTTACTGAAGCTCTTGGCAATCCGAGGTCTTTAAGTAAGTTGTACAGGGATTAAGCTGGAATTCCCCTTGCTCCTACTTCTACGGCGTAGAGTTTAACCACGTAGCCGTTTTTGGTTAACTCGTTAGTCAAATCAAAGTATTTGTTTGTCTTTATAGCGTGGTCTTTAGGTATATTAGTTTCCCACGGTACTGTGAGTTCTACAAGCACTGCACGCTTATGCGATCGTGAAAAAAGGAATATGTCGGGTCTGGATGATGAGGCACAGACATCCTCCGGTATCCTATAGTGCTTCTCATACGTGTCTACGAGTATTGTCCAGTCAACGGCAGTTATCAAAATTGAATATGGCTTTAAAATTTCATTAAAATGTATGAACAATAAATATTTGTTAAATTTAAACTTGCAACAAACTACTAGCACTATATACTACGGCTTATACGAGCCGTCACATCCAGAAACTTTAACTCCGCACTGTCCAACTGGCATTTGCCAAAAAGTAATCCCGCATATGTGTGTATTTGTCGTACGAACTACATAATGTTTCAGTTTTCATATGTGAATGATGAAAACACCGCTTGAACTCGTGACAGAAGTTTGAGAGTTTTGTAATTTATAAAAGTTTCGGTTATTTGTTTGATGTTTGTTTAAACGGTATTTTGATGTCGTATTATGGTAATTCGGAATACGCAACTCAGCTTAGGGTGTCTGGTATAAATGCTAATTTCCTTGTGTATGCAAAACAGTCTCACTTAATACTTAAATAGCAGCATGCTATATTACAAACAGTTTGTGAGAGAATCTTCAGTGCTTTTACCACTCCATTTATTTTCCTTAACCATTCATATGCAGTTGGCGAAGCACGAGTGTCACTTCTGGTGTTGCAAGCTTGCCAGCTCGTGTGGTTCTTAAACTTCATTCAATGCTTTTTTCTTAATAGAATGACTTAAGCCTCAAGACTTTGTTGGCCCGACACATCCAGGTGGTATATATTTAATAACACAAATTTGTCACAAAATTCGGCCGGGTAGGTACCACCGTGCACGATTGCGAAAAACCCTCCATAGTAGTCCAATTTCGGTTTGATGCGTTCAGGGGTCAGCAAGTGCATAGCCGGGCAGGTGGATCGTGGTCGCAGCACTAGTGGGACCGGTGGGTGTCACGCGGTGCTGTGACGACAATCCTCTTCTGATGAGGCCGTCAAGCTGAGTGCTAAAATATAAGTGTATGTAATGGTGACCCTCTTTCCTGAGACTTTACCTTCAGCTTACCATCAGGCGAGGCGAAGTGAATTGACGTGTCCTAAATATAAAAAAATAAATATATATATACTTCCCGAAGGCGATAAACATTTTTATTATAATTTAAACAACTATAATCAAGAATAACTTCAGAGTAATTCAAAAACTAGTAAATTCCAAGCAAAGTTTATACAATTTACGCATACCTTTAGACGGAGGCGTTGTAGAACTTTATTAAAAGGAAATGGCTCAGCACGAAACTAATTTGTTTTGGCAATAATTCCTGTCAAAATTTGACAGAGGTCAAGCTACAACAAAGGGAATATTGTACTGGTTTCTTTGTGAATGCGATATTAAACTTAATAACAATTATTGTTCGTAAGGGTGACGTGTATAATTTTGTATATCAAAGTAATCTTTAACGAAAGCATCTATGGAGCTCATCTTGGCTACCATTTCAGGATCAATAATCTCTAAAATGGTAGCTTTTACCTTTTGGACTTTCACCCTAGCTTCTTACTTTATGGCGCTGTAAAGCCATAAAACGGACTGAATAAAAAACAAGTTGAATTCCTGAGACGAACTCAGCCGAATACAAGGGTTTTTCGATTTAGCGATTTTTTGCGATATTTTCTTTATCTTGCAATGGTTCACCCCAGCACGAATCTATTACCGAAAAAAGCAACTCGATAGCTCATCTCCTTCATACCCAAAACCGTGACAGAAAATTGGCAACGACGACGTCGACGACAACTCGATAGCAATAGGGCTTTTCTAAAAAAAATCCCTAACAAGTTGAATTCCTGAGACGAGCTCAGCCGAATACAAGGGATTTTCGATATTGCGTTTTTTTTTTTTGCAATTTTTTTTTATCTTGCAATGGTTCACCCCATCACGAATCTATTACCGAAAACAGCAACTCGATAGCTAACCGGGTCGACTAATTCATTGGAAATTTATACTATTAAAAATTGTAAATTGTGGGGTGTTATGTTAAATGAACGATTTTAAATACAATTTTTTTTTTGTAATTTTTATTTGTTTGTCAGTTTGGTGGTGATGGACGCAACAATTACTGAACGAATTTTGATATCATTTTTTGTACTAAAAGTTCTTTGTCAGAGTTAAAATCTGCTGTATGTTATAATGTAATTGGTTAAGTAGAATCGGAGATATGACCAAAAAATTGCAGTCCACCTACGCGCGGGCGGAGTCGCAGGTATCAGCTAGTATATTAATAAAGATTATAATGTTGATAGTATTCACTAGATTTGCATATCAACTTAGTTTCAAAATCCTAAAATCAAAGGATTCATTGAAGCTAAAAACTCAAAGCAAATGAATAACTTTAATCTTTTAGAAACTAGGTCTCGAAACTTAATTTAAAAAAAAAATCTTTTACGAGCAATTATAAATACTAAGTACCTTTTTTTTCGTGCGGAAATTCCTTCGGATACCCCCCCGCCGGCCAGCGAGGGTGGAAAGTGTGTATCCTACACCGCCTGCCAACTCACCGACGCGGGATAGTTATAGCGGCCAAAGTCCGCCGGTAACACTGGGGTTATCCTTTCGAGGGCTTACCCGGGGTGCACACGTTAAAAAAAAGTACCTAAATATGGAAAATTACGAAATTTACTGGTAACTTAACTAACTTACTGGTAAACTATTTTGAAGAATAATAATTCTATCATCTTGAAACTTATTTTACTTTCATTTAAATACGTTTTTAAAGCATCGTTTTTTATGCTAAGTAGTCGATTGGCACTAAAATGTACGCATTTCTCGTGCGAAACGACCACTTTTTTCAAATAAATATTTATAAGTGATCGATTTGCACGTGCTGAATTTATAATGATATAATATATATTCATTATATATATTATAATGAATTATTAAAGTTAAGCCTAGTGGGATGGGTAATGGACTGCTGAGACTAGGTCTCGGGTTCGATCCCAGGTTTCACCATGGCACACACCAATGACTTTTCGATGCTTTTCGAAGTTATGTGTGTATTTATCGCAGGCTTATTAGTGTCCGGTTAATGGCAATAGGCTCGCCACCTATTACATTGGGACCTAAACATAAACTGGCGAAATATGGGTGCTAGCACCTCTGCCTACCCCTTCGGGGATATAGGCGTGAGTTTATGTTATGTTATGTTTTGAATTTATCACCGTGCGAATCGACACCTATAGAAAAATTTACGAACTCAGTGAAGAAAACTACAATAATTCTTGGATATGTGATATAGTGCCAAATATTTGTATTTAAACCTCTGACGTATCTATTGAACGCTCCACGACCAAGCCCTTCTCTACTACTAGCGCCTATAATTGCCACTTCAAGAACTAGAAATAGTTTAGCGTCCAATTCAAAAGCCTCACTGAACCCTAGCAAGTATTCATCCTTGGACCGGTTCCAGCAACTTATCTACAAATCCAGTTAGCTTATATTTTTTATCCCCAGAGCCTGGGCTAGACCAGTTGTCAATTTATTGTGAGGAGTCGACGTTCTTGCTCCAAGCTTTTTGCTGCATAAACCTTATGAGGCATTAGCAGTATAGTTGATTTAAAATGAATGTATGATGGAAATAATTTATTGCTGTAACTGTTGGTCTAGTTAATGATAATTTTGATAAATTATTTCTTTTGTAGAGCATCTATTGCAGACCACCGAGATCTTAAACCTCCCTTAAAAACCCAGATGAACTAAATTCGAGAAAGGAGGTGCAGGAGAGTCGACCACGGGGTCTGAATGACCAATAGATATACGGTTAGTTACCAAAATTCACATGTCTCGGAAACGTCGTTCTCATCAGTTTAGAAGGTGCAATTGAACAATCGGGGAAACTATACCGTACCTTTTTATTTTAACATAAGTTTGCAACCAAGCCCTCGTTATTTTAACAAAATATCTGGAACGCTCGACAGCCAACTTGAATATCATTTGTATCGAGAAAATATTATCGTACTGTATAAGATACAAATCGAGACTTATCGCTAGAATATTTATAAGGTACCCTTTTGTTGGAACCGTGGACTTGACTCCTGATAACGGTCGGTAGAATTCAAAGAAACGTCGGGCGCACAAAGGATATTATTACCTTGTAAATATAATCGAGATCGTAGCTAATTTATATTTAACTAACTTCATCCGTCACCGTAACTCGGTGTTATATCTCATCTTTTTGTCTTATTGCTCGGCTCCCAATGGTCTTAGCGTGATGACCCTTCACCTTCCCCTAGAACTAAGCTATTGAATGCAAGTTTTTTTTTTCAAATTCCACATTTAGTTCCAGAGATTATCGCGTTCAAACAAAGAAACAGACTCTTCAATTTTATTATTACTATCTTTATTTTGTATTACTCAATTATGATTCTAAACCTTTAAGTTTCATTCGAAAATAGAGACATTATTTCACGCCTGTATCCCCAAAGAGGTAGACAGAGGTATATTACACACCCACAATTCGCCAGTCATGTTTTGGTCCCAATGTAATAGGGGGCGAGCCTATTGCCATCTACCGGACACATTACTAAGCGAGCGATAATTAACATTTTTAATACACACAACTACGTAAAGTCAGGTGTGTGCCTGGGGCGACCGGGGATCGAACTCGAGACCTCGTCACGGCGTTACGTTCGCCACTGGGCTATCACCGCCTCAAATAAAATAGACAGTTAATTATATATATGAAGCTATTGCTTAGTAAATTCATGCGTTACACTCTCATGGTACGCTTGGTAGGTATGAGCGTCACGTATCAATTTGCAATGCCATAATAAATGTTTAGTATCTATAGATTTTGATCTAAAAAAAGAGAACATCTAGGACGGGACTTGAACCCAGGACCAGTCCCTTACAGGGGGAAAGCTCTGACCAACTGAGCTACCTAGACACGTCCCAGATATTCGAAATTTTTCGATATATATTATATGGGTGTGCGTTGTTTTATAGACAATTGTTTTAAATAATTTCGTTTTACAGAAAATGTTTCGCATAATTTCGTTTCATAGAATAATCAATATACAGAATACTTACTTTAAAGATTTTTAAATCATTGATTTTTGTTTCACATAAAGTTTAACATTAGAATAATCATGTCATAGAATAACGAATCAAATATTCTTCATCATTTTATTGTTTATTTAATATAAAACTTATTACCAAGAATAATATATTATCAAAGTGAGAGTTTCTAAACGTTTTAATTCATACCGTTCATTTCAATCAAATAATTTACAGGTGAAGCTATACTTTTTTTTAATATAACGATAAGTTAATACAATAAACGATTCTGGGTGGTCCTATTTCTGGGTGATTAAAAAAAAATAACCACGAAGGCTAAGGCGGGGGCTCCGCTCCGCTTCGCTCCCGCCTCAGCCTTCTAACCTAACCTATCCGAATCGGGGTAATCTGAGTCGGGGTGTTAACTATAATGACGTTTTATTAACAATTTAATAACAATTTGATTTCATTTTATTTTACAGAAGAATCCAAGCAAACAAATTTGCAACAAAATATGCGACAGATAAAAAATTCTATATTGATATGAAATTATTCAGAAATTAAATTACTACAAGCAATCGGAAAAAAATTAAAATTGTAAATGTTACAGTTAAAAATAAATGTGATTTGGAAAATTATAAAGTTGGTTTAATATTCTTTTAAAAATAATTCTACAGTTTGATAAGTTTGTTAAACAAAAAAATGTGATTAAAAATTCATTCAATTGTGTTTCTGTGAAATATGTTTCATTGTAGTAAATTGTTTTGAAACAATAATATTCGAAATAAAAATATAAGGACCAACTATTATTTGAAACATTTTCTGTGAAACGAAATTCTATGAAATTTCTTTCTGCGAAATAAGCAGCTCCCATATTATATACGTCTCGGGGTGACGATTGCCTTTATTAATTTAATAGTTCAATTAAATTTTTAAGCATTTTGTATGCTTACTTTTTCTTATAGATTTACGTCGGAAAAAGAGAACATCTAAGACGGGACTTGCACCCGCGACCAGTCCCTAACGGGGGGAGTGCTCTGACCAGCTGAGCCACCTAGACACGTTGCAGATATTCGAAATTCTCCGATATGTTATATACGTCTTAAGACAACGCTGGAGCCATCTACCGTAATTCTTGCGAACTACGGATAATAGTTATCATTGGTACGTAATAAAAATTATTTTGACAATTACTTATTTGGTTTACATTGTGAGGTTGGTGTGTAGTTAACGGTTTATCGTGCTAATATTATACATTGAAACAATGAAGTTTTCACTTATGCCGTGCGGTCTTAAGCACACACTCTTTTAATTTATGTATTTGATTACTCCTATTTAGTTAGTACTTACGCTAATTTTTCCTATAGGTATATAGGGTCCAAGTCCCGTCCTATATGTTCTCTTTTTCCGATATAAATCCATAGGAATAGTCAGAATACTAATTGTGTTAAAATTTAATTGTTTAGTATCTTATTAAGAATAAAGAAGATTTCAATGAAAATGTCTTAAGACGTTTATTGAACTTTTCATAAAACAGTCTTACGAACGACACGTACCACTTTTCATAATGTACAAAGTACACACGAAAGTGTAAGTACCGCTTCGTATAAACTCAACAAATTTCCGAATAAAATATCGGAAGCATTTGCGGTACAAAGTGATCAAAATTCAATTATTCGTAACGAGCTATATTCACTTTGCTTGTCATTTTATGTACGTTTAACTAAGACTTTTGCCTGTTTGGTTTATCTTTCACAGGAGTGACTATCACCCACTGCTGCCTAACACCCCAACAACGAAAGGAAAACCTGCGCCGGTGCCTCGTCCTTCAATCAGCAGGTGTATTGGCTTGTGGAATACTTTCGCACTACGGTGCTTCGCGGTGGAAAACATTCGAAATTATGGGTATCAATGTGGCGCACTTTCGCACTACCGTGAATCGCGTTTCGGTACTTTAGAGCTACATGTCATCGCTATTTTGAATAGTATGACAGTGCCCCTCGGATGCCCCCCCCCCCCCGTCAGCGGGGAGATTAAGTCGGGCTTGAACTGAGTAAAACCGCACGCCGTCTCGGGTCTTCAGACACCGGGGTGTAAGGTTGCCCATAAGGCATTTCCCTCGCACCCCGAATGACCCTGGGTCATTTTCGATTTCGAGATGGATCCTTGGGGATGCCCTGATACCTAAAGTGCTGGTCTAGTGGTAAAAGAAATCTTGCATGTTTAACTTTATATTATTATGTCAAAAATCTTAACATAAACTCACGCATATATCCCCGAAGGGGTAGGCAGAGGTGCTAGCACCCACATTTCGCCAGTTTATGTTTAGGTCTCAATGTAATAGGTGGCGAGCCTATTGCCATTAACCGGGCACTTATAAGCCTGCGATAAATACACACATAACTTCGAAAAGCATCGAAAAGTCATTGGTGTGTGCCATGGTAAAACCTGGGATCGAACCCGAGACCTCGTCTCAGCAGTCCATTACCCATACCACTAGGCTACCGCGGCTATTATTATTTTTGTCGATATCGAATTGTAGAATTGTAGATTAAGAATTTTAGCCACATTTATCGCATTGGCAGAGACAGCCATCGTAATACAATATGCAGTTGTACGGGAACAGCGAACATGATGCTATGTATGACATTGTTTGATGGTAATTGTTGTTGTCATCTATTTATTATTAATATACAATTGTGATTTCTTATACAATTGTGAATGAATTGTGTCTGTACAATGGAGATTTAACAAAAAAAAACTGTTATTCGTTAAATGAACAAAAACATTTTTTTCTTGGAATTCTTGTCTGTTTCTTTGCGAAAAATTACTGAACAGATTTTGATGTGGTTTTTTCTATTAGAAAGGTCTTGGTTAGACTTAAAATTTGCCGTATGTTTGATTGCAATTGGTTTAGTAGAACCGGAGATATGACCAGAAAAACTATAAACGACCTCTGTGCGGGTGGAGGAATTTATATCATGCTTGTTAATAGTATGATAAAGTTGATAAAACTTTCGAGTATTACATTGTAATACTCGTAGCATTACAATGTAATTCTCAATTCAACGAAACTTCAGTTAACCCCATTTAGTATTATTACTACGTGTGATGTCAACGGTTGCCTTGTTAATGTTAGCTCTCTGTGAAATTTAATATAACTTTACTAGAATATTAATAAACTTTACTAGAATATTAGTAAACTTTACTTCAATATTAATAAACTTTAACTACATTTTTGATAAAGCGGTATTGATACCAGTTAAGTGTAACGCTTCTATATCATCGAACGGGTAGAAAGGAAGCTATGGCATGGCGTACATTGGGAGAAGCCTATGTTCAGAAGTGGAATGAAAAATGATAATTGATTGATACAATTATCAACAAAACTACCAATTAAATTACAACTTTCACAACCTAACAACAAAGTACAATGTAGCTCATATATATCTCGACCAGACGCTCACAATTCGCCCTACATAGTCTTTATATAATAAGCTGTATCGCTACTATTATCACTGGTGGTAGAAATTTGATGACACAAATTTGTCACAAAATTCGGCCGGGTAGGTACCACCGTGCACGATTGCGAAAAACCCTCCATAGTAATCAAATTTCGGTTTGATTGCGTTCAGGGATCAGCAAGTGCATAGCCGGGCAGGGGGATTGTGGTCGCAGCACTAGTGGGACCGATGGGTGTCACGCGGTGCTGCGACGACAATCCTCTTCTGATGAGGCCGTCAAGCTGAGTGCCACCATTGTTAACATGTTACGTGTATGTAATGGTGACCCTCTTTCCTGAGACTTTACCTTCAGCTTACCATCAGGCGAGGTGAAGTCAAATTGACGTGTCGTAAATATAAAAAAAAAAAACTATTGAAACATTCTGCCCTGGACGTCTTTAAAATCCATTCAAAGCGGTCATTTTACTCACTAGCAATACGCTGAGGGAAAGCAACTGAATGAGTTACTTTCGCAGTGTAAGCGCGATACCTAACTGATCTATAGGTATGCCCCGGGATCGTGAGCCGCCGCCACTTCCTTCTGCGAGCATGTAATGCTCGCGAAGAAGATGGCGGAGCGCGCCCGGGAGAGATTTAGAACTCTCCCGGCCCGTCGAGCCCACAACATGCTCGCCGCGCTTCGCAGGAGACTCAGGCGCTGGAGGTCGCTTAACGACCTCCGTCCTCCATGAGCGCAGGCCTGGGGGTGGTAGATGAGGCCGCCTGTCACCCCAGCGACTAGCGCTCCTTTCCCAAACCGGGGCAAGACGGGGACACCGTGGTTCTCAAACCCGAGGGGGCCATCTCGAAACCGGAGATGGCCCAGGGACAGTTAGGGTGCGAGGGATATACTCTATGGACAACCTTACAACCCGGCTTACAAGACGGCTTGCGGTTTTAGTCGGTTAAAGCCCGACATAACCGCCCCCTCTGGTCGGCGGGGGGGGGGATGTCCGAGGGGACTTCCGCACAAAAAAACAAGGTATGCCCCGGGGTGAAAGGTAATTTACATGACCAAAGTCCGGAGGTTTCCATATAGTCGTTAAAATATTATAAATTTAATACATACCTTGATATCGTTGTATATCTTATAGCCTTTCCAAGATTTCCGTCTTCTTTGATCTCTTCTTTAGAAACTGTAACAATGGACAAAATATACATTAATATTTGTTGTAATTGTTTTCTATTTGCTTTATTTACGGAGTTTTAGTTCTCGAAGTTACGCCACTATATATGGTCTTACACACGCCTGCCAACTCACCGTCGCGGGGTCAAACCCACCCCGAAAGGAGAGGCCGTGATGGCGGTCAAAGTCCACCGGTAACCCTAGGGTTATCCTTTCGAGGGCTTACCTGGGGTGCCCGGCAATGGATACTTGGGGAGGACACCGTGTGATTTGTGGCTTTAGTCGTTACGATTCCGACATGCCCACCCCATCGTCGGCACCGATGGGGTGAAGCCCGTGGGGGTTCCCACACGTAAAAAAAAATAGACAGACAACAATCTAGTCCATATAATTACATAATATCATGTACACAACGATCGTCTTCTCATACCATTGAGAACTACCCTATACAGCGCCTTCGCTACCTCTGAAAGGGGAGCAGCCAATACCTCATTATAAATACCACATAAAAAACACAATACTCAGATTTTTTATAGCTAGAACCATGTTGATCATATCGGCTTTCGAATAAAAAAATCGGTATTAAATCGGTTTATCTATTCGGGAGCTATGATGCCATAGACAGACACACACGCAGACATGTCAAACTTATAACTCCCCTTGCGTCGGGGGTTTAACAATAATACTAGTAACCCCTCCATCTAAACTAAATTGCTTCTATTGAGAGTGGGTTAACGTCGGTTATTAATGGCCGGGTTTCAAACCCACAACCTTAACCAGGGCTTCTAGACAAAGTGATACTCTACTAGCGATAACGCCAGTGGAAACGTTCAGTAATATATGTGATTGACATAGTCATTAATGTAACTGCAAAAATTTAATGAAAGAGTGAGTCTTAGTAACTCGGAATAAATTATTTAACATTTTTGATTATATTCATCGAAGTGTCACGTGATCCATTAATAAAGAATAGAAACGGATTCGCTTCGAAGCGATTCCACTGATAGAATATCATTTTGTCTGCAGACCCTGTTGTTAATGATTGAGAAACGTTTTTACGTTAAAATTAAATTAATTTTATATCACATACATCCGCGTAAACTTCCAAGATAATAAAGGCTAAATAGTTCAGTTAAAATAGACAAAAATAAGTCGTAACTAAAAGGACTAAAAGTCTATAAACAAAATGCACAGTTTAAAACAAAATTTCGTTATAAAATTAACTTTTTAACACAACAAAAATGTGTAGGTAAGCTATTCAAAAGCAGGTTTCAGACATTTGCATAACTATTTAAAATGAACGGTTTATATCGCTGTTAAGGTGTGATCACACACTGGGGGATGCTTGTACTTAATTTAAGCTATCTAGGTACTGACAGTGTCCCGTTGAGCATTTAGGGTAACCATGTTAGATAACCCGGAAATTTTCGAGTTATTCCGATTGTTTGGGAACGTATATTGGCTCTTTAGTCAACTGGGTCCACGCGAACTCGGTCTGCGGACCATGTTGACATATTCATTATTACGCACAGACTTTACAAAGGGTTAATTGGACTTTAATAAATATATAAATATTCTACGACATTCTACACAGCGCTCTCTAGACCCAAAGTTAGCATAGTTTAATTAGCTTGTGTGATGGGTTCTGGAATGTGGATAAACATACTTATATCGTTTTTTTTTGTAAGTACGTATAATATATACATAAAAAGACTTTTTTTCCAATTTTGTGAGAATTTCCGTACCACAAAAAAAATATACTTTATAATATGTCTACTTTTATATTGTTTCGTACATTTAAATAATTATAGTCAGACCTGTAACCCAATAGTTGTCTATCACAAAAGGATTAAATTAAAAAAGCCAGACCAACCAAACCTGAAAGATAGAAACAGTATACCCACTATTATCTAAAATCGTCCTCCAATTACAGAGCACATGGTCACAATATGCTGACGTCATAACCCAGTAACGCATCGCGATCTCGGGGCGAATTTGCCGAAAGCCACCATTTTGTCGAAATAAACTGCTCATTCTGTTCGGCGTAATTGTTCTCGCTGTGGGGTATCGATCAACTGGTGTGAAAGTTATTAGAAGCAGTGGTTGAATGCCATTATTCATTTGGATTTATATGAGCGGTTATCGTGGGTGAGGCATTGTTTTATTATGTCACCGCAGACCGCTAGGAAATGTCGCGATAGCTGTCATTTTCAACTTTATAATGATAAATTTCCCTATTTTTAATTTTTGAACTTTTATTCTTTGATTTTTATGAGATGAAAGTGTAGTTGATAAAAGGTTTAAGGTATAAGCGACAGCGGAGATGACGTCTAACAGGAATGTATGAAGGAGATGGACTTGATGCGTGGACTCCAAATAATTGGGACAAGGGCAGAGAGTTGATGACTTCTATAAAATTTTGAAATTTTTTATCGGTTCAACAGATTACATACATACATAAACTCAATATCCCCGAAGGGGTAGGCCTCTGCCTAGCTGGCGAAATATGGGTGCTAGCACATATTTCGCCAGTTTATGTTTAGGTCCCAATGTAATAGGTGGCGAGCCTATTGCCATTAACCGGGCACTTATAAACCTGCGATAATATAAATAAACTCATAAACTCACGCCTATATCCCCGAAGGGGTAGGCAGAGGTGCTAGCACCCACATTTCGCCAGTTTATGTTTAGGTCCCAATGTAATAGGTGGCGAGCCTATTGCCATTAACCGGGCACTTATAAACCTGCGATAAATACACACATAACTTCGAAAAGCATCGAAAAGTCATTGGTGTGTGCCATGGTAAACCTGGGATCGAACCCGAGACCTCATCTCAGCAGTCCATTATACCCATACCACTAGGCTACCGCGGCTACCTGCGATAAATACACACATAACTTCGAAAAGCATCGAAAAGTCATTGGTGTGTGCTATGGTAAAACCTGGGATCGAACCCGAGACCTCGTCTCAGCAGTCCATTGTCCATACCACTAGGCTACCGCGGTTCAACAGATTTCATCAATATTATTTCACTAGTTGATGCCCACAGCTCCACCCGCGCGGAAATCGGTTATCGTTTTTGCTCTTAACTCTACTTAATCAATCGCAGGTCAATTGCAATATAATACGGCAGATTTTAAGTCTGATCAAGAACCTTTCTAGTAGGGAAAACCGTATCAAAATCTGTATAGTAGTTTTAGCGTCCATCGGGAACAGACAAACAGATTAACAAATAAACAGAGAAGCGTTACACAAAAAATATTTTTTATATTCTGAATCGTTCATTTAACATAAGCAAAGAATTTTTTTACATATCTCCAAAACGTACAGACGCAACTAATTTACAAATTTATAAAATTACAGATATACTCAAAATAGTACCCTAAGGTACTTTGGGCAGTCGGGGTGCGAGGGGTATGCTCTTTGGGCAACCTTACACCCCGGCGTCTTAAGACCCGAGACGGCATGCGGTTTTAGTTGGTTCAAGCCCGACACAACCCGCTGGCCGGCGGGGTAAATCCAAAGGGATTTACGCACGAAAAAAAAACTTCTTTGGACACATATTACGAAGGAGTATTAAGTGAATGACACTGGATGCGGTCTGATGTATATTTTAACACAATATTATGTCACTTGTATTTTTAATGCCAAACAAACAGACACATAATAATTATTATCCTTATATTGCTTTTCTTGCTTTGGCTGCCGGAAATTAGATATGAGGAAAACAAACAGACGATTCAATTCAGAAATCAATCTTGTGTGTTGGAATATAATCATACAATATTCACATTCGTATAGATTTTTGAAGCCTTGGCTTCATGTATATGCAACTTTTCTATTTCAAACAGTATTTCTGTGAGTATATATATTTTGAAGTTTGTTTCTTTTTTTTCTTTTTTTTATATTTAGGACACGTGAATTTGACTTCGCCTCGCCTGATGGTAAGCTGAAGGTGAAGCCTGAGAAAGAGGGTCACCATTACATACACGTACCATGTTAACAATGGTGGCATTCAGCTTGACGGCCTCATCAGAAGAGGATTGTCGTCGCAGCACCGCGTGACACCCACCGGTCCCACTAGTGCTGCGACCACAATCCCCCTGCCCGGCTATGCACTTACTGACCCCTGAACGCAATCAAGTCAAATTGACGTGTCCTAAATATAAAAAAAAAATGATATACACCTTTGTACTACCCTTTTTTTTTTTTTTTTTTTTTTATCGTGCGGAAATCCCTTCGGATACCCCCCCCGCGTGCCAGCGGGGGCGGTTATGTCGGGCTTGAACCGACTAAAACCGCACGCCGTCTCGGGTCTACAGACGCCGGGGTGTAAGGTTGCCCATAGAGCATATCCCTCGCACCCCGACTGACCCTGGGCCATCTCCGGTTTCGAGATGGCCCCCTCGGGTTTGGGAACCACAGTGTACCCGTCTTGCCCCGGTTTGGGGGAGGGGCGCTAGTCGCCCCACCGTCCCGGCCTGCTTCACCTTTGTACTACCTAACAATCGAACCTGGTCACACTGGCGGTAGTCATAGGCTGACCTACTATACATATTTATACAAAGATAACGTAATTACAGTAAAGTAAATAGGAAATGAGAACATCTAGAACGGGACCCGAACCCGCGACCAGTCTCGTACAGGGGCAATGCTCTAACCAACTGAGCCACCTATACACGTCACAGATATTAGAATTTCTCCGATATACTATATTACGCAAGCCGCGGTAGCCTAGTGGTATGGGTAAAGGACTGCTGAGATGAGGTCTCGGGTTCGATCCCAGGTATTACCATGGCACACACCAATGACTTTTCGATGCTTTTCGAAGTTATGTGTGTATTTATCGCAGGTTTATAAGTGCCCGGTTAATGGCAATAGGCTCGCCACCTATTACATTGGGACCTAAAACATAAACTGGCGAAACGTGGGTGCTAGCACCTCTGCCTACCCCTTCGGGGATATAGGCGTGAGTTTATGTTATGTATGTACTATATAACATACGTCTCAAGGCGATGCTGGAGCCATCTACCGTAATTCTTGCGAACTGCGGAAACAATTAATGACTTTACAATCATTTTTTTAAACATCGCGTTTTCCGATCTTAATTTATACTTAAAGTAAGTGTACTAATTTGCTTAGAAATTTATTTCTATTGTAGAAAATGATTTTCAATTTGCCGTTATTAAAACAATACAGGCTTCCAATCAATTTAAACTACACTACAACCTAAATCAAAGTTGAAAATAATTAATACACAAATGAGTCCTGTCAATTCTATCACTATTTGAAAGTCAATTAAATTCGGTGGGTTAGAATCTGTCACCCAGTGTGGTCGTAATGAAAATTTTATGCCAAAATATCCAAACTTATCGAAACTCTACGACGTGTACGGGACAGATTCAGTTTTTGGAATTAATTGGAGCGGATCTTCGGAAATATTTTGATGATATTGGAAATTTACGAGGGTTCGTACTTAAATATTTGGTTTAGAGGTGACGCCGAGTATCGATGAAATGAACTAGGACATCCCAATAATGTTTGTATGTTTGATATTCAATCACGCTCTAACGGCTGAACTGATCTAGCTGAATTTTTTTACAGGGATAGATAGTAGTATGGAATAACACAGACTACTGAAATAACGCGCGCAGGAATGGGAACAAAACTCCAGGCGGGTGAAGACGCGGGCAACAGCTAGTGGATTTTTGGACCGGCTTTTTGAACTACTAGTTTAGGCATTAAAGACACTAGGTAATAAAGAATTTTGCTGCCTATCTGATGATAAACAGATTCTTATGGTCTAATGCTTACGATACCAAATTTTCATTCGTTGGAATACACCATTAACGCCTCTCTTCTTAATAAAACATATCTCTTGTTAATTTTTATTAAAGCGTCGGTAGCTTAGTGGTTAAGGAGTCCATCCTATAATCGAGAGGTCCCGGGTTCGAATCCTGGCCATTACACTACCGACGTGAACCCACTCCTAACACAAGCAATTAAGCTTAGCTGGAGGGTTTAGGGGTAATATAAGGAAGTTATTAATATTCTTTATAAAAAAAATATATTTTAGGTCTATAGTCATAAGCATGATTGCGGCAATGGTGCGGAGCGCGAGCGCGTGGGCCGCCGCCACCTCCTTCTGCGAGCCACCTGTCACCCCAGCAGAAGCAGGCCGGGACAGTGGGGCGACTAGCGCCCCTCCCCCAAACCGGGGCAAGACGGGGACACCGTGGTTCCCAAACCCGAGGGGGCCATCTCGAAACCGCAGATGGCCCAGGGTCAGTCGGGGTGCGAGGGATATGCTCTATGGGCAACCTTACACCCCGGCGTCTGCAGACCCGAGACGGCGTGCGGTTTTAGTCGGTTCAAGCCCGACATAACCGCCCCCGCTGGCACGCGGGGGGGTATCCGAAGGGATTTCCGCAAGATAAAAAAAAAAAAAAAAAAAAGGTCTATAGTCATAATTAACTTAAAACTATGAAACAGTTTTCGAAGGTTGCAAGTAATCTCTTTAAACAACTTAAAAACATCGTTAAGTGTAAAGCTACGTTGAAATATTAATATTCAATCACCTTCAAAACTAAGAGGCTATTAATTAATTGTTCACAGAATTTTATTAATATTTTTTTCGATAAAAGGGGGTACCTCAAGGCACACTATTTGTTCCATAATGATTTTGTTAAGATTTGATTATGTGATTTTGTCCCATCATCTTTTAAAATCATAACATAACTTCACGCCTTTATCCCCGAAGGGGGGTAGGCAGAAGTGTATTATAAACCCACGATTCGCCAGTTATGTTTAGGTCCCAATGTAATAGGGGGCGAGCCTATTGCCCGGGCACATTACTAAGGAGCGATAATAAACATTTTAAATACACACATAACTACGAAAAGTTAGAGATGTGTGCCCGGGGCGACCTGGGATCGAACTCGAGACGTCGTCGTCTCGGCAGTTCGTTACGTACACCACTGGGCTATCGCCGCTTTTTATTGTCGTTTAAAATCGCATCTGCAAAATGTGTGTGAGGAAAAGTAAGCATGCTAATTAGCTAAAAATTAAATTGAATTGATGTTCTTTTATTATACTTTACAAGAAATAAACTCTATAGAGTCTATACTAAATGTGTACTGTATGTGTTTATCATTCAGTCGAAGCATATCTGCCGTACACAAGCCTGCCCCAAATTCTGGTCTGTCTATGTGGGGGATGACCCACGCTGCGCTCTCAACGACTTAACAATTACATATCTTTATTAATTCAGGTCGCAAAGTAATATGAATACTATGATTAATGATTCTATATTTACAGTCAGTTCTTTAAGAATATTATTATTAACTTAAATTATAAGTGTTCTCCCCTCCAGCTAAGCTGTATTGCTTGTCTTAAGAGTGGGTTCTCGTCGGTAGTGTTATGGTCAGGATTCGAGCCCGGGACCTTTCGGAGCTACCGACGCTTATCTCACAAGATATAAATAAATATTCTACGACATGTGTGATGGGTTCTATTATGCGGATAAACATACTTACTTATATACTTTTTTTTGTAAATACATACATATTATATATAGAAACACCCAGATAAATGCAACTAGATATATTCATGCATACAAATATTTGCACTAAGTGAGAATCGAACCCGCGCCCTCTGTCGTAGCAGTCGAATATAAACCGCTATAACGCTAAGAAGTGCAATTTCGTTTCAGAATATAAAGGGATGGGTAATTTCTTTTTGTATTTGGTACCTTTTTTTTTTTCGTGCGGAAATCCCTTCGGATACCCCCCTGCCAGCCAGCGGGGGCGGTTATGTCGGGCTTGAACTGTATTTAGTACCTAACACTTTGGTACCAGGCTATCGATGAGATGGCTGTGTTAGAATCGAACTAGCTTAAACCACACGATTACACAATGTCACGGGGACCGAACCACAGACCGCATTATTCTATACAAATTTCTAGCTGTGGTATCATTGGTTGAACCAGATTAATGATTGCGTGGCTTTTTGAACCACTAAGTAGTAATCGAGCAGGTTAATACATTTTAAAGCTGAGCAACACTAGTCAAGGCAATTTTAGGACGTTTGTTCTCATTAGTTCGATCGTCGAACTAGTGAGACCTTTTTAGGGATTTTCTTTAGAAAAGCCCTATTGCTATGGAGTTGTCGTCGACGTCGTCGTCGTTGCCAATTTTCTGTCACGGTTTTGGGTATGAAGGAGATGAGCTATCGAGTTGCTGTTTTCGGTAATAGATTCGTGCTGGGGTGAACCATTGCAAGATAAAAAAAAAACGCAAAAAAATCACACAAAAAAAAACGCAAAATCGAAAATCCCTTGTATTCGGCTGAGCTCGTCTCAGGAATTCAACTTATTTTCTCATTTGTTCGATTATTAGTTAATGATTTCGACGGAGCCCCGTTTTGGGAACTCCTATTTCTACGTGCATTATCACAAGTGACCTAACACGAAGGTTTAACCCTTCTAACCTATATCTATCCGTGTCGGGGCGCGCGGTGAAAGTCTCAGTAGTGCGACGATCGAACTAATGAATAGAACTAGTGAGAACAAGCCTTTTAGGATGGGTGACCATTCTTCTGTCACATTGAGACCCATCCGTGCCTCGGAGAGTACGTTAAGGTGTCGGTCCCGGTTGCCATACAAATATTTATGGCAGTAGTTACGGGTAGTTGGAGCCCTAAAAAGAAAATTCAACAACTAGTCTAACTAGAGAATTTCGATATCGTCAATGTCAACTCCTTCTACCCTTGTGGTGGTTGGTGGTTGCGAAAAACCCTCCATAGTAATCCAATTTCGGTTTGATTGCGTTCAGGGGTCAGCAAGTGCATAGCCGGGCAGGGGGATTGTGGTCGCAGCACTAGTGGGACCGGTGGGTGTCAATCGACAATCTTCTTCTGATGAGGCCGTCAAGCTGCGTGCCACCATTGTTAACATGGTACGTGTATGTAATGGTGACACTCTTTCCTGAGACTTTACCTTCAGCTTACCATCAGGCGAGGTGAATTCAAATAGACGTGTCCTTTGACCTCGAATGGAACGCCTGCATCAGAGCCTCATATGTATAAATATTCTACAACATTTACACAGCGCTTTCTAGACGCAAAGTAAGCATAGTTTAACTAGCTTGTGTTATGGCTTCCAGAATGCGGATAAACATACTTATACTTTTTTTTTGTAAATACATACATATTATACATAGAAACACCCAGACCAATGCAAATAGATATATTCATACCTACAAATATTTGCACTGAGCGGGAATCGAACCCGCGCCTCCTGTCGTAGCAGTCGAATGCACTACTGCTACGCCACAGAGGCCGTCAGGTGTAGTAAGTTAGAGCTCCGAAGATCTGGCCCCAAGAACACCCAGCCATGAATATTTTCTTAAATGAAAAGATAATATTTGATTTATTCTTAAGACTTATTCAACGTGATTCACATTCTATCATCGCAATGCTCGCAACAACAGGGAATTCATCCTCAAACTGTAGAATGATTTATTTGCTGTGGCGTCCCAAGCGACCACAATATGGGGTTCTTCAAGAAGGGCATTAGAAGGTTTCTACAGAGTCGGCAGCGCGAGTGTGACGCCCCTGGTGTTGCATACGTCCATAGGTCACGGTAACCGCTTACCATCAGGTTATTTACATATAACAGTCATACAAAAAATAATTTCCACTGAGACCCTTAGAAACTGTGTCTTTAGTTTTTGTCTGTATGTAACATTAATAGGTTTCCATCAGACATAAGCCTCCGCTATTGGGGAACCCACAAAAACTCTTTGCTTCAATAAATAGACGGTTTGAAAACCGCAAATCGCTCACAAATGTCTTCGTAGAAATCACACGTGATAAGCGTAAGCGATTTTATATAGTGTTACGTAACAATTAAGATTTTTGTTGTTGTAACTTGTTTTTTTTTGTTTAGCATTAGATTACAAAATATTTGTTACAAGCTTGGGTTTTATTGCTCTGGCTACATTAGTTTTACTTTTGTTGTAGGTGGTAGAGTCAAGTAACAGTCATTTTGGCCGTTGCATGAATGGGCCGACTCGACCGGGGAAGCACCACCCTCTCACAGAATATCGACGCCAAGTAACAGTATTTGAACTGTTGCGTTCCGTTTGGTGAGTGAGAGTGCCGGGGCCGAAACTTCTTTCCCATCCCCTCCCAAACTCCTTTCCCATCCCCTCCCAAACTCCTTTCCCAACCCCTCCCAAACTCCTTTCCTTTACAGGGTCGGCAGCGCGAGTGTGACGCCACTGGTGTTGCACACGTCCATAGGCCGCGATAACCGCTTCCCATCAGGTGGGCTGAGTGCTTGTCGGCCACCTTAGTGGTATAAAAAAAAACTCTAGAGTCCTCATAATCCTACTGTCCTACTGATATTATAAATGTGAAGTTTTGTGAAGATGTTTGAATATTTCTCATTTAATCACGTTTGGTACATGGATATATTATAGTTTGGAACAACACAGGCTCATTTTTTATTCCTGAAATATGTTTCCATGGGTAACGCGAACGGGAACAGAATAAAACGCGGGCGAAGACGCATGCAACCACTAGTACTTAATAAATGACAGAGAAATCCATTTTTAATACAATACTAAATATAATTTAATCACTGAAAGTTATATTATCTGTCAACTGTTAACGTTGATCGATACTAAAAAAACTTGCATTTTTTTAAATATTTTGTACGGAACCCCTAACAGTAACTAGTTTTCATACTATTCGAGACTTGCATTAGACTTTCTTGTCTCCCATATCCGCTCTGTTGTACACTTGGCTCTGTCATCTATCGTTATTTCATTCGCCTCTATCATTTTAAGGTTTACTGGAAGAAAACTCAACATTGCGTTAAGCTCACATTTGCAACTAAGTATTCTTTTGTTATAAATCACAAAGATATGTATGTGTAAAATAAAGATCTTGAGGTTCAAAGTATTTATAAATACATACTACCAATTAAAACATTCACATTTTAAAATTACGTGCGAACTTATCAATATTTCAAATCGCTTTAACTCAAACCTTGGACCACGCACACACGAAACGAGGTCTCAACGTCGACCCTTTGAAGGTTTCTTTATCTGTGTTATTGCTGTTATTATCTTTACTCAGATATGTATCCATACATTTTGTATATTGTAAGATGTTCTATACAAATCATACAAACAAAGAATCCTTTAGTTTCTGCTGGACGAGCTTCACCCTATCAGTGCCAACAATAGGATGGGTATGGTATCGAAATCGGACCGACTAAAACCACATCTTATCCTCCCCAAGTACGGCCGGGGGCGTCTTTCTGTATGTACATCATATACTGTTTTTTTTTGGTTTGATGGAAAAAAAAAATAGTTTTTGTGTGATAATCTTAATGCGGTTACACGGTAAACAGTGTAGTTCTTATAGTTTCAAAAAAAAGTGGCTGTGACATACGGACGGACAGACAGACATGACGAATCTATAAGGGTTCCGTTTTTTGCCATTTGGCAACGGAAACCTAAAAAGTACAGATAATTATTAAACAAATAGCAAGTAGACATTGTCGTCAGTCACACACATTAAGAGTACACAAGTACCACAAAATCATTAACAATACAAAGCCACCTTCATAGACCCGCAGCCAATTCTTTCATCGCATAGGCATTATTAAGTACCCTTAAATAATAAGAGCCACTTTTCCCTATATTTGAAGTACAAGAAATCACCCAACGAAATATCATGTTTTTTAGGGTTCCGTTGCCAAATGGCAAAAAACGGAACCCTTATAGATTCGTCATGTCTGTCTGTCTGTCCGTCCGTATGTCACAGCCACTTTTTTCCTAAACTATAAGATCTATGCTGTTGAAACTTGGTAAGTAGATGTATTCTGTGAACCGCATTAAGATTTTCATACAAAAATAGAAAAAAAACAATAAATTTTGGGGGTGAAAACACACACACACTTAGAACTGAAACTCAAAAATTTTTTTTTCATCAAACCCATACATGTGTGGTATCTATGGATAGCTCTTCAAAAATGATATTGAGGTTTCTAAGATCATTTTTTTTCTAAACTGAATAGTTTGCGCGAGAGACACTTCCAAAGTGATGATGAAATGTGTGTCCCCCCCCCTGTAACTTCTAAAATAAGAGAATGATAAAACTAAAAAAAATATATGATGTACATTACCATGTAAACTTCCACCGAAAATTGGTTTGAACGAGATCTAGTTAGTAGTTTTTTTTTAATACGTCATAAACATTAAAACAATAAATCATTATTATGTTACTTGATGCTACGGAACCCTTAATGGGCGAGTCTGACTCGCACTTGGCCGCTTTTTATTTGTTATTCTCTTCTACCCAAAATCTTACGAAGTATATTATGTTTATAGTAATATTGATTATATTAGGATTCCAGCTCACGGGAATTGAATTCGGTATTGTTTCAGCAATTTGTCCAATTTGACATGGCTTTGATGAACTATTCCGTTTGTATTTGCAGACTTGGCATAACAATGTCACTGTTTTGTTTGAATGTCATTTTAGATGTTATATTCATTTAATACTAACTCAAATGTGATGTTGTATCTATCTTTGTTGATGAATTATTATAACTATGAAAGCTGTTACTGACAATATTCATTGAAAAAGCGGTCAAGTGCGAGTCGGACTCGCTCATGAAAGGTTTCGTAGCAGTAACATAATAATGCTTTTTTTAAATTTTATATTTGAGTTGAGTTGAATGAAAGGTAAATTGCGTTTTACGATTTATGACGTATTAAAAAAACTACTTACTAGATCTTGCTCAAACCAATTTTCGGTAGAAGTTTACATGGTACATCACACATTTTTTTTAGTTTTATCATTCTCTTATATTAGAAGTTACAGGGGACACACACACACACACACACACATTTGACCAATTTGGAAGTATCTCTCGCGCAAACTATTCAGTTTAGAAAAAAATTATATTAGAAACCTCAATATCATTTTTGAAGACCTATCCATAGATACCTCACACGTATGGGTTCTAAGTATGGGGGCCCCCAAAATGTATTGTTTTTTTTTCTACTTTTGTGTGAAAATCATAATGCGGTTCACAGAATACATCTACTTACCAAGTTTCAACAGCATAGTTCTTATAGTTTCGGAAAAAAGGGCTGTGACATACGGCCGGACAGACAGACAGACATGACGAATCTATAAGGGTTCCTTTTTTTGCCATTTGGCAACGGAACCCTAAAAACGAGTGAACTTCTACATAGAGAGAAAACTTATAGGCAGTAAAAATTTCTATACATATCTTACTCCAAGAATTACTATTCATAATAGGTCTTTACCTATGAAATTGCCGAAATTTTCTTACAAATTCATAAGTTCGTTATTCCTGTAATTTAATAGCTATTTCCATTATTTATATTTTGTTTGAAATATGATTTCAAGATTTACAACTCTGTATTAAATTTTGTTTTTATTGGCCGCTTGATAAATTAATTCGATCTTCAAAAACAGTACTTCCTAAATGCTATCCATTTTCATAATGAATTTCGTATTACTTAACAGCTGTCACTTTTCAAAAATTTAATAAAAGTTGCTGTTTTTTAGCTTAATGTTGTCTCATTCATACACAAAAAAAAAACAAAAAATTTGGATTTGTCATTCCTAAAAAAAAAACAAAAATGTTAGTACTGAAAATTGGGTTTCCTCTAATTTCTTCAAGAAAAACGGCAATTTCATATGTAACGACCAAATATAATGGAGAAAAATGGACTACAGAAGGCTTTCAACTTCATATAGACTGCGAAACATAATATCTAATATCGTATATCTTCGGTAAAACTTCATAAACCACATAAAAACCAAATTAAAACTTCAATGATTCCCCAATGTTCCAATAAAATGGAGGGCGAAAACGGAATGAGGAAAATTTCGTACATTTTTTTGCTTGAAAATATTCGGAATACAGAGTTCTTTTGGAGGGTCGCGTCAATGTCATGCGATGGTTATTACGGACCGAGTCGCGGGAGCGACTTATAAAGACTGGATGTGTCTAGAATATGTATTAGCAGTAATGAATGTGTCCGTATGACTTAGTGCTAATGTGTGTGTGTGGATCTGGAGGTTAGTAAACGTGTATGATAATGAAATGAGGTTTCAGACACACTTTCGATCCCCAGTCGCCCCGGGCACACACCTGTGACTTTAAGTAGTTATGTGTGTATTAAAAATGTTAATAATCGCTCGCTTAGTAATGTGCCCGGTAGATGGCAATAGGTTCGTCCCCTATTACAGCGGGACCTAAACAAAACTGGCGAATCGTGGCTTTGTAATACATACACCTCTGCCTACCCCTTCGGGGATACAGGCGTGAAGTTATATTATGGTCTGTTGAGGCATATATTACGTACGTACTACTATTATAAATCAGACTAATTTGCTTTCTTTACAACGAAGGTAGTAAAAAAACCGGCCAAGTGCGAGCCGGACTGGCACACGGAGGGTTCCGTACAATTTTCAAAAATATTTTTTATTATATGATGGAACTAAAAATTTACGGTTTTCGCAATTTTTCCTTTATTTGTACTATAAGACGTTACTTCGTACCAAATTTAAAGATTCTCAGGTCACGGGAAGTACCCTGTAGGTTTTGATTCCCGTGCGGGTTTCGAAAATTTGCGGCATAAACGGCTGTATCTTTTGATTGCTTTGGCTTAGAAGTTTGATTATTTCACAGCTCCAAGGGACAGAAGACCTGAGTATTAGATATATATTTCAGTTTGATACCTCCACGCGTTCCTGAGAAAAACGGTCTTGACAGACAGACGTACGGACAACGAAGTGATCCTATAAGGGTTCCGTTTTTTCCTTTTGAGGGTTAAAAAAAAAAAAAAAAAAAAAAAAAAAAAAAAAAAAAAAAAAAAAGGTACGGAACCCTAAAAAACAAATTAGTGGCTCATGTGGTAGCTTATGAATGCTTGTAACAACGGAATGTGGCATGCTGGTGTCTTGTTATAGACAGGAAAGGCGAAAGAAGAGAGGAGACAAGTAGAAATTAGAATGAAAAATGAGGTTAAGTTTCCAGCAGTCTCCTAAACCATATTAAAAATACATCATAAGGTATTGTCAAATCAATTGTCATATTCTTGAGACTGACTGACAGTAAGAGAAGAGGAAGACTGAAATAATTGACAGTTACGATTTTCCCGGCACCGAGAAATGTATTACAAAAAAGTGTGACAAAATTTCTCACTCACTCAATGCTGAAGTGTGGCTGCTTTATGATTTTTCAACCACATCTTAACTCTTCTAAGCGGCGATAGCCCGGTGGCCTACGTAACGGACTACTGAGACGAGGTCTCGAGTTCAATCCCCAGACGCCCCGGGCACACACCTCGGACTTTTCGTAGTTATGTGTTCATTAATAAATGTTTATTATCGCTCGCCTAATAATGTGCCCGGTAGATGGCAATAGGCTCGCCCCCTATTACATTGGGACCTCAACATAACTGGCGAATCGTGGGTATGTAATACACCTCTGCCTACCCCTTCGGGGATACAGGCGTGAAGTTATGTTATGTTATGTATCTTAACTCTTGGCTACTAGCTGATGCCTGCAGTTACGTCACGCGGCGGTCGGTAATCAAACATATGTCAGATTTTAAGTCTAACCAAGACCTTTCTAATAGAAAAAACTGCATCAAAATCTGTTAAGAAGTTTTTGCAATCATTACTAACAAACAGGTAAGGATGAATTCCAAAATATATTTGAAATAATATAATAATATTTTTGTGTACAGAGTCGTTCATTTAACATAATCCAGGTATATTTCTTAAATATATCCAATGTGTAGACACCACTAATTTACAATTTTATAATAGTGTGGCGATACCACATTTACCACCGCCACCTAGCCACAACAAGTTGAACTACTTCGATACTACTACGTCACTACCGATCCTGAATCGCGAAAGTGAAGTTCGCGCGCTGGTATAACATATATACGAGTACAACGTCCCAACGGCAACCGTTGGGCCGCAGCCCGCCAGCCGTGATCGCCTTGCCTGGTCGGAGGATCCTCCCTTTCTGTCGGAGGAACATCACACCCCGTTCTTCCACAAAAGTATAGATGTGCGATGGTATTCCAAAGGTGGTGGTGGTGGTGGTAGAAATTTGATGACACAAATTTGTCACAAAATTCGGCCGGGTAGGTACCACCGTGCACGATTGCGAAAAACCCTCCATAGTAATCCAATTTCGGTTGGATTGCGTTCAGGGGTCAGCAAGTGCATAGCCGGGCAGGGCGATTGTGGTCGCAGCACTGTGGGACCGGTGGGTGTCACGCGGTGCTGCGACTATAATCCTCTTCTGATGAGGCCGTCAAGCTGAGTGCCACCATTGTTAACATTGTTCGTGTATATAATGGTGACCCTCTTTCCTGAGACTTTACCTTCAGCTTACCATCAGGCGAGGTGAAGTCAAATTGATGTGTCTTAAATATATTTAAAAAAAAAAACATCTACTAGCTAGTGGACTGTATGTTGAAAAGGGAGCACTCCAGCTTCCAGCTGGTAATAGAAGCAGCGACAGCCCAGTGGCGTACGTAACGGACTGCCGAGACAAGGTCTCGAGTTCGATCCCCAGTCGCCCCGGGCACACACCTCGGATTTTTCGTAGTTATGTGTGTATTAAAATTGATGATTATCGCTCGATTAGTAATGTGCCCGGTAGACGGCAATAGGCTCGCCCCTTATTACATTGGGACCTAAACATAACTGGCGAATCGTGGGTGTGTAATACACCTCTGCCTACCCCTTCGGGGATACAGGCATGAAGTTATGTTAGTAATAGACGTTTGTTACTCCAGAAATCTATCGTAAGCGTTTTTGGCTTCGTATAATAATGTAGGTATGTCAAAAAGGTATTTTAAAAAAAATTATGAACCAATGGATCAGTAATTCATATCTTCATTGTTGTCCAAACCAATAACAACTCAAGTAATATTATATTGGCCTGGGGGTACAGCTAGTGTATGAATATGTATATATTTACATTGGTATTGCATATCCATGTAGATCGGAAAAAGAGAACATCTAGGACGTGACTTGAACCCGCGACCAGTCCCTTACAGGGGGAATGCTCTGACCAACTGAGTCACCTACACACACAGATATTTGAAATTACCGATACATTATTAGGTATTGCATATATTGGGGTGTGTGTTGGGTAACCTCCTCGAGTGTCGCTCCGATTCCGATCCCGCTGCAGTCCGGGGGGAACGGAATCGGAGCGGCCGGTACACCCTGGGCGGCGGTCAATGGCTTCCCCTTCACCCCTTTATAGGGTTGGCATTGATCGTCGACCAATACCCAACGTGGTGGGAACACATCGCTCTCCGTACTCCTCTGCTTTCAGAGGAGACAGGATGAGCGATGCTGTTAGTGGTGAGATGGCCCAGGGTCAGCCGGGGTGCGAGGGATATGCTCTATGGGTAACCTTACACCACGGCGTCTGAAGACCCGAGACGGCGTGCGGTTTTAGTCGGTGCAAGCCCGACATAACCGCCCCCGCTGGCCGGCGGGGGGGTATCCGAAGGGATTTCCGCACGATAAAAAAAAAAAAAAAAGGTATTGCATATATTGGGGGTGGCAGGTGAGGCCGCCTGTCACCCCAGCAGAAGCAGGCCGGGACGGTGGGGCGACTAGCGCAACCTTACACCCCGGCGTCTGTAGACCCAAGACGGCGTGCGGTTTTAGTCGGTTCAAGCCCGACATAACCGCCCCCGCTGGCACGCGGGGGGGTATCCGAAGGGATTTCCGCACGAAAAAAAAAAAGGTAATATTATATTGCTGACACTGAGTATTTTTAGTCTAATATGTTCATCAACAATTGAAATTACTGCACTGCCGAATTTAAGCATCTCCTTATTTGCCTAATTTCCTCTACTCAACTCATATACTACGCTTAAAATACCTGCAATATCGAAGCCACATCTAGCAGTCAATTATTCGCCAGATATGTAGTGACGCAACTAACGAATATCGACATCTAATATTTTATGCCACGAAACATCGGCTCGACGCGCCGTACCCAATGTGCCAGTAACGGTTTTTTTCTATTAATATTTGTCAAAGTTAGGTTAACATCAGTGGTTCATATTGTTTAATATGCGAAAAATTAGAACAGTGTATCAATGTAGAAAATTTAGTTTTTGTTGAGAAGGGTTAGCTAGTCTTTGAAAAGTAACCTAGTTAATATTTTTGTTTGTGCTTTTTATGGTGTATCAATGAAACGCTGCAATAAATCGAGACAGGAGCAGTGGTAGCGTAGTGATGAACCTATATTTTTAAATATTATTGGTAGTAGAAATGATTATAGATTTGCTTTGCTTGATGAAAAATTAAAATTCCAAGTTGAAAATTCATTGTTATGTCCCATTGTGTATTTACTGCAGAAGATAAAGCGAAAAGTCATTAAATTTACTATGCTTTCTATACAATGTAAAAACAAACAAACTACTTTGCAATTAAGAAAAAATAAAGAATGAATGAAATGAATGAAGATTACGAATTCAGAATTTATCAGGCTTTCGTTTTAAATTCATCAACTATTTATCAAAATACATTTTTTCTTATAGGCTTAGTGTAGTAGCCAGTAAAATACTAAGAAGAAATACCAATTCAATTACTAGAAGTACTGTTTTGCAATTCTTAAAAGATACCAAAGACATCACCTTTGGATTCAACGTGTTCAACAAAAGAAGCTAACAATATATTATTGTGCATTTATAAGATTCTCTGTTCAGTATTTCTTACACTTTACAGACATGCGAAATAAAAAGTCGAAATCTCTGTTCAGATTTAATTAAACTATCGAGCTCACCCCAGCCCTAGTCGTTAATAGCACGGTGCAATTGCTTGCAAATTGAAATCGAAAACTTGTTTAATTAATGCCCGAACAGACGAACTGATGACCCAACTAGTGTGAGACCCATCCAATTATCTATGTTCAAGTGTTAATTATAACGAATTTTATATAGGTGTAAAATTATTACGGTAGCGATTTTGGTGCATTTAATCGATTAGTTACTGAGTTATGATTAAATATTTCGGAACGGTAGGTATCACCACATTATCTTATGTATTGAAAGTATAATATGCCTATGCTCATGGTTCCGCTAGTATTGAATACTGGTCATATACCCTTGACTTACAGGAAACTATCGTACTCATATTGTTGTACTCCACCGCGGCTCCACCTGCCTGGACTTCAAATCCTGTTTCCGTAACCTATGGGAATTTCAGAGATAAAAGAAGCATATGTGTTATTGCAGACTAAAATCTATTCTTGTACTTAACTTCAGCCAGATCCTTTCAGCCATTTGAGCTAGATTGGGTACGAATAAGATAACTCATTTTCGCATTTATAATACTGTTGTGTTATATTGTACTCCTAAATGTTTTTAATTGACTTTTTTCTACAGCATTTACTTCACATTGCACCGACTTCTCCAAGCTATGCTTAAAGTTTTAAGTGTTTAACTCATCGAGAGTTAGTTTTAAAATCAATTACAGCAATTCCGTTCGACAGTTAAGAAAGCAAATTAAGAGAACGTGGCAAGAAACTTCGAACTACTGTCTGCTTGAATAGAAGAATAGAAGAAATGCTGAACGAAATTACCCTACATCTTGTCGTTGAGACAAAAATCTTGAACAAACTTCACAAAGTTCACGCATGTGCACCAAAAAAGCTAACTAAAAAACTGATACAAGGACTACCGACCTCCATGATCGGGGCCTGAGGACGGTAGATGGCCGACTCGCTGTCCTTACAGAAGCAGGCCGTGGGGGAGGCGTGTCGTGTGTGTCCTACACACGCCTGCCAATTCACCGACGCGGGATAAAACCCGACCCCACCAGGCGAGGCCGCGGTGGCGGCCAAAGTCCGCCGGTTAGGGTTACCGGTTTATCCTTTCGAGAGCTTTCCCGGGGTGCCCGGCAATGGTCACTTGGGGAGAACACCGTGTGGTTTTAGTCGGTCCGATTCCGGCACCCCATCGTTGGCACCGATGATTTCCACGCATAAAAAAAAGGCCTCACTAATGACACGAACTCTTTGAGCCCGTGATTAGTTTTATATATCTTCGATTGACGCGCCTCCGTCGTCGCGCTCCACGCTGACCAATAAAAAAGAACTTAAAAACTTGTTCTACTCATCAAGAATACACTGTCAAGATTTTGCCCAAAGTAATTGAGCAAACTTTTCCCGACACGACCATGACCAGCTCGACTCGTTGATAGTTCCAAGACGACTTGGTCAATTCTCTCAAGTCTGACTCAATTATCGTCTTAAAGTAAATTGTTGGTTGTCGGTTTGTGAAAGGGCTGTATGTTTACTGTCAAATGGAAGGCAGCCCCGTTTCTTAATTACCTTGCACGATACACACACTATTACCTAATCTGGTTTAGTCATCATTTCAAAGCCAGCAGAGATTCAGTTTCTTTTACAGGCATCCTGCGAATTATGCAGAGTCAAATTTACAACCATACATCCGTACCTATACTTTTTGCAATTCTGATGGTCAAAAATACAATTACAGCATATTTTCTCCCAATAACTGGATATTGCGAAAAATCCAGCTCGTCAATCGTCGCTTTTAAACGAAATATAACATGATCTGTTATTAATTGATAGTCTAGGGTAACTGGTGGAACTTTATTGGATTTTTAAACCGTCTCCTGCCCCGAATACGAATAAAACTTTTATATTTATTTTTCCAATTCGTATTTGTGTACTTTCAGGGGTATTTTCGTTTACATTCACAGAGTATTCAGTGTTTGTTTAGTACCTTGCCTTCGGGTAAGGCACTCAATATTGAATGAATGGAACGGATGCTTGCAAATGTTTGGTACAACATGACTGTTAAATTTTTGCTTATTTGTAGTGCTTTACTCTTTGTTTTAGGTTTTTAGGTAGATTTCGATGAAATCGACCCTGGGCCATCTGAAATCGATCTACCTTTTTTTTTTTTTTTTTTTTTTTATCGTGCGGAAATCCCTTCGGATACCCCCCCGCCGGCCAGCGGGAGCGGTTATGTCGGGCTTGCACCGACTAAAACCGCACGCCGTCTCGGGTCTTCAGACGCCGGGGTGTAAGGTTACCCATAGAGCATATCCCTCGCACCCCGGCTGACCCTGGGCCATCTCACCACTAACAGCATCGCTCATCCTGTCTCCTCTGAAAGCAGAGGAGTACGGAGAGCGATGTGTTCCCGTCACGTTGGGTATTGGCCGACGATCAATTCCAACCCTATGAAGGGGTGAAGGGGAAGCCATTAACCGCCGCCCAGGGTGTACCGGCCGCTCCGATTCTGTTCCCCCCGGACTGCAGCGGGATCGGAATCGGAGCGACACTCGAGGAGGTTACCCAAAACACACCCCTGAAATCGATCTACCTATTGGTTTCTTGACTACTGTCGAATTTAAAAAAAAAATCTTCATAGGAGGTCTAGTTATGACCCCCTGAGTCCGAAATGACCACTGGTCAAAAAGTTTATACATACACACACCGGCAGAATTAGCGGAACACAAAAAAAAAGGAAGAATTATTATATTTTTTTCGTAGCACTGGCCGGTTACATTACTTTTTTATCATTATTTTACATAATTTTTTTAGAAACGTCTAATTTGAAAATGGAACATATGTCAACAGTCATTTTTTTCTTTCTTTTGCTTTAATTTTTCATTCATACATCTCTATCGACTGCTTCGAAGTAGATTTTCCATTTTCGTAAAGTTCGTAAATTCCACTTGAAAAACATTGCAGTTTTATGAGACTTTTGTGTTTTCTCGCTTATTGATAAGTTACGAACATCTAAGTATGCCTGATTTAACGCTACCAGAAATCATCAGGGCAGATGAAATGAGAAGAAATGGTCAATCCTACAGATCGATTGCAACAAGACTTCGTCGACCGTTATCAACGATTCATCGTAGCATCAAACGGTACAGATTGACGAATTTTCTAGTGAGGAGAAGAGGGCAAGGCAGGAAAAGGTGTACTTCAAGGAGAGATGACCGTTTTCTACAACTTCAAGTTCGTCGGAACACGAGACCCGACCGGATGGCCGACTCGCTGTCCTTACAGAAGCAGGCCGTGGGGGAGGCGTGTCGTGTGTGTCCTACACACGCCTGCCAATTCACCGACGCGGGATAAAACCCGACCCCACCAGGCGAGGCCGCGGTGGCGGCCAAAGTCCGCCGGTTAGGGTTACCGGTTTATCCTTTCGAGAGCTTTCCCGGGGTGCCCGGCAATGGTCACTTGGGGAGAACACCGTGTGGTTTTAGTCGGTCCGATTCCGGCACCCCATCGTTGGCACCGATGATTTCCACGCATAAAAAAAAGGCCTCACTAATGACACGAACTCTTTGAGCCCGTGATTAGTTTTATATATCTTCGATTGACGCGCCTCCGTCGTCGCGCTCCACGCTGACCAATAAAAAAGAACTTAAAAACTTGTTCTACTCATCAAGAATACACTGTCAAGATTTTGCCCAAAGTAATTGAGCAAACTTTTCCCGACACGACCATGACCAGCTCGACTCGTTGATAGTTCCAAGACGACTTGGTCAATTCTCTCAAGTCTGACTCAATTATCGTCTTAAAGTAAATTGTTGGTTGTCGGTTTGTGAAAGGGCTGTATGTTTACTGTCAAATGGATGGCAGCCCCGTTTCTTAATTACCTTGCACGATACACACACTATTACCTAATCTGGTTTAGTCATCATTTCAAAGCCAGCAGAGATTCAGTTTCTTTTACAGGCATCCTGCGAATTATGCAGAGTCAAATTTACAACCATACATCCGTACCTATACTTTTTGCAATTCTGATGGTCAAAAATACAATTACAGCATATTTTCTCCCAATAACTGGATATTGCGAAAAATCCAGCTCGTCAATCGTCGCTTTTAAACGAAATATAACATGATCTGTTATTAATTGATAGTCTAGGGTAACTGGTGGAACTTTATTGGATTTTTAAACCGTCTCCTGCCCCGAATACGAATAAAACTTTTATATTTATTTTTCCAATTCGTATTTGTGTACTTTCAGGGGTATTTTCGTTTACATTCACAGAGTATTCAGTGTTTGTTTAGTACCTTGCCTTCGGGTAAGGCACTCAATATTGAATGAATGGAACGGATGCTTGCAAATGTTTGGTACAACATGACTGTTAAATTTTTGCTTATTTGTAGTGCTTTACTCTTTGTTTTAGGTTTTTAGGTAGATTTCGATGAAATCGACCCTGGGCCATCTGAAATCGATCTACCTTTTTTTTTTTTTTTTTTTTTATCGTGCGGAAATCCCTTCGGATACCCCCCCGCCGGCCAGCGGGAGCGGTTATGTCGGGCTTGCACCGACTAAAACCGCACGCCGTCTCGGGTCTTCAGACGCCGGGGTGTAAGGTTACCCATAGAGCATATCCCTCGCACCCCGGCTGACCCTGGGCCATCTCACCACTAACAGCATCGCTCATCCTGTCTCCTCTGAAAGCAGAGGAGTACGGAGAGCGATGTGTTCCCGTCACGTTGGGTATTGGCCGACGATCAATTCCAACCCTATGAAGGGGTGAAGGGGAAGCCATTAACCGCCGCCCAGGGTGTACCGGCCGCTCCGATTCTGTTCCCCCCGGACTGCAGCGGGATCGGAATCGGAGCGACACTCGAGGAGGTTACCCAAAACACACCCCTGAAATCGATCTACCTATTGGTTTCTTGACTACTGTCGAATTTAAAAAAAAAATCTTCATAGGAGGTCTAGTTATGACCCCCTGAGTCCGAAATGACCACTGGTCAAAAAGTTTATACATACACACACCGGCAGAATTAGCGGAACACAAAAAAAAAGGAAGAATTATTATATTTTTTTCGTAGCACTGGCCGGTTACATTACTTTTTTATCATTATTTTACATAATTTTTTTAGAAACGTCTAATTTGAAAATGGAACATATGTCAACAGTCATTTTTTTCTTTCTTTTGCTTTAATTTTTCATTCATACATCTCTATCGACTGCTTCGAAGTAGATTTTCCATTTTCGTAAAGTTCGTAAATTCCACTTGAAAAACATTGCAGTTTTATGAGACTTTTGTGTTTTCTCGCTTATTGATAAGTTACGAACATCTAAGTATGCCTGATTTAACGCTACCAGAAATCATCAGGGCAGATGAAATGAGAAGAAATGGTCAATCCTACAGATCGATTGCAACAAGACTTCGTCGACCGTTATCAACGATTCATCGTAGCATCAAACGGTACAGATTGACGAATTTTCTAGTGAGGAGAAGAGGGCAAGGCAGGAAAAGGTGTACTTCAAGGAGAGATGACCGTTTTCTACAACTTCAAGTTCGTCGGAACACGAGACTTACGGCGGTGCAGGCCCGAAATGCATTGGAGGAGGTTCGAGGAGTAAGAGTGAGTGAGCGGACAGTTCTCAGAAGATTCGAGGAAGTTGGTATAGGCTCATTTATACCCGCCAAAGCACCAAAACTTGAGAGACACCACCGCACAAACCGACTATACTTTGCTCGTGAACATCGTCATTGGGACTTTGACGAGTGGGGACAGGTTCTCTTTACTGATGAATGCAGAATTCTGTTAAATCAGATTGATGGAAGGTAGCGAATATGGAGACGCAAAGGAGAGCGTTATTTACAGTCTAATTTTGAAAATACAGTGGCATATGGCGGCGGCTCAGTTATGGTCTGGGGAGGGATATGTTTAGGAGCTCGCACGGAGTTAGTGGTAGTCGACGGCGGAAATCTGACTGCTGATCGGTATATCAGGGAGATTTTAGAGGAACATGTTGTGCCATTTGCCCCATTTATTGGTAACGCCTTCATTTTAATGCAGGATAATGCTCGGGCTCACATTGCTCGCTCTGTACAGGCATACCTAAACCATGTTGGTGTTACGGTGATGGAGTGGCCAGCACGGTCCCCGGATATGAATCCGATTGAACACGTTTGGGACATGCTAAAGAGGAGTGTCAAATCAAGAATGCTACCTCCTAACAATCTGGGCGAGCTGCGAAACACATTATTTGAAGAATGGCAGAGGTTGCCCCAAGAAATCATTGACAACATCATTCGCAGCATACCCAGACGGATGGAAACCTTAATCAGGGCACGAGGGGGAAACACTCGTTATTTAACATTCATTTAATTAATTTTAAACCGTCATTAAATCTAAAAATTTCAACTGTTTCTCTGTTACTACGAAATCTAAGAAAAATGCATTTTGTTTAGTTAAGTTTTTTTTTATTAAACTTTAAGTATGGTGTTGCAAATTAATGTCAAAACATGTTAATTTAACTCATGTTTCATGTTTAATTATTATTTGTTTAAAAATAAAGCTAACTATACCGTCCTTTTTTGTGTTCCGCTAATTCTGCCGGTGTGTGTATATATATATATATGTATGTATGGTTCCACTTCCCAAAATTTGCGGCACTCTCACGGTCGCATTTTTGCCCCGATCGCTTTCAAACTGCGGTCAAAAATTGCTTGGGTGTAAACTTAGTTTAAGTTCGTGAACGGGTGGAATCCGGCCTAAGGGGACAGTAGGGCCTCACTTTTTGTGAAATCAGTTTTTCCTCAAAATTTCACGTTCCATGAAAGATATTCGAACCGTTCTAATTTTATCCCATAGTATACATGAATACCAACAACTTTTAATTATAAACCTATAAGATTAAAACTTTAACTAAAAGTGGAGTGGGGAAAAACCAAAATTTTTTGGGAAAAAAATCATAACTAACCGGTGAACATTATTGATGTCGGAAACATTTTTAATCGATAGGCCATTTTTAAGTCTAAAATAAATGTCTGAATAGTTTTTCGCCAAAAGTTACCGTTTTCGAGAAAAAAAAATTAAACATGTTAATAAAATAATCTTTATTGCTTCACGAAATCTACCTGTGCGTTCCCCCTGCGGGAACGGATTTTAATTATTTGATACATATTCGTAACGGGAATTCCTGTGTATGTTTGACTCGACCGAGGGAGTACCTCTCTAATCCATTCTTGAGCAATAACAAGAAAGTATCTGTCTAGGCCAGGTAGGGACCACCATTTTAGGATCGACAGGATCTGGGATGGTGGCCTGTATCTTCTGGACTTCACCCTAGTTCTTACCATCGAGCGTGATGAAGTCAATTGACAGATTGAATATAAAACAAATAAGCACAGTGATATTATCATTGTATGCATGTTAATCTCCTGAGTGGACTTTTCATCGGTAGATTCAGAACATCTTCTAAGAGCAGAATACATCATTGTTTTTTTTTTATTGCAAATGTATTCACACCTTTATACAAGGATAGCAATATGAACACCTATATATTATTATAAATTTAAAGCATAACGTTCTAAGATTTAATGACAGCGTTTATACCAAAGTTGCCCGTAAAACTCATATTTGACCCAAAGTGGTAATTAAAAAGATATCAAGTTAAGTAAAAGTCATCCCATTCGTGCTGAAAACAGCATGACTTTGGAACACGCAAAATTAAATCATACCCGTTCAGCAATATGGTTTAATTTGCCTTCTCAATGATATTACATTGGGACCTTAACACAACTGGCGAATCGTGGGTGAGTAATACACCTCTGCCTACCCCTTCGGGGATACAGGCGTGAAGTTATGTTATGTTATTAAGATAAAAATAACTTGACATACCTTTATCGCCTTTTAGTTCGACATTGCCCCTGAACCACACGATTCTCGCAGCTGGTTTTGCGTTCTTCACCAGGCAGGTTAAAGAGACATCTTCGCCCTCCTTCACTTCGAGCTTCGAACTCGGTGGGTGGTTCGTGATTTCGACTGCGTTCGGTGGTGCTGCAACAAAACAATAAGTATTATTAACAAGCTCAACGAGTTTATTGTAACACGAATCCTTTCTATGACGGTGTATCACCATTTTGTGAAATAATAAGTATCTTATGTTCTTCATCAGGCTTGCAAAATGATAAAAAATATCAACTGCCTAGACGTGGAAAGTTATTTTTGCATTTATTATATCATTATCTGTTGTTCGCGGCTGCACTCGTGTGGAATTCTGATCCCGTTCCCGATTCCCATGGGAAACTATTGCAAGGACAAAAAGTAGCCTATGTTTTATTCCAGATTATAACCTATCTCTGTTCTAGATTTCAGCCAGATAAGTTAAGCCGTTAGCACGTGATTGAGTATCAAACATCCAAACATATTCACAAACTTTCACAGTTATAATATTAGTAGAATTATAGATGTTGAAGCATTAATATACCAAATAATATATTTATGTTATTAGTTAGTTTAAATGCATAAATAGCATTGCATTGGATTCTACTCATCAGAAACTATTAATTAGAAATCTGACTTATGTATTCTATGATAACTTAAATCAGATTCAAAGTCCCGGGCTCCACAGCCTAGAGTCCGCTCCCCTATTCTATTTGAAGTATGGTGTCCCCCCATCCCCGATTGCCAAAACCTACGCAAGACCCTCGTTCGGCAATCAGTAGTTGTATCGATTTGCAGGTAAAGTTAGTTTGAAGAGATCTTAAGATCTTGAAGATTAAAAATTTAGATGAAGGGTGTATAAATCCCTACCAAGATTGGTAGGGATTCATACACCCTTCATCCAAATTTTTATCACAATTTACATTTTTACACAAAGAATAAGTATTGCTATACAACGTGACAATGCTGCCAGTGTTCTGGGCACGTTCCTACAGGGGGCATGCGATGCGGAGGAATTACACGATGCATTTTAGGTTTAGGTTTCTTTTAATTATTCATTTAATTTTAGGTTTATCTTAGTTATATATTATATACTGGTTTAATCACATTTATTTAATTGATATGTAAATAATGGAAGAGTTTTAGGAATAATAAATCAGAGTCTGCGCTTATTAAATTGTTTTAAACAAATCTTTCAATCGTTTAAAAGTTTATCAACAATTTTATAACACTCAGTTGAAGAAAATTTATCATTTTCCCAATTCAAATAACAAAACAGACTTTATGGCAAAACGACATTATTTAATTAAATAAAATAGCTTAAATTATTATTAATCTCCCCAAAAGTTGGGTATTCAAAACAGGGGTCATAAGTTCAAATATAATTCTTTGGGCTATCAACTTCTAAATTCCGGTTTCCCGTACGTTTGTAAATGGTAAATGGCCACCTTCTTCACATTTAAGTACCTTTTAAAACTGCACGTCATCTCGGGTCTTCAGACGCCGGGGTGTAAGGTTGCCCATAAAGCATATGCCTCGCACCCCGACTGACCATGGGCCATCTCCGGTTTCGAGATGGCCCCCTCGGGTTTGGGAACCACGGTGTCCCAGTCTTGCCCCAGTTTGGGGCCAGACGGGGGGGGGGGCGACTAGCACCCTAGTCGCCCCCCCCCGTCTCTTCCTGCTTCTGCTGGGGTGACAGGCGGCCTCACCTGCCACCCCCAGGCCTGCGCTCGTGGAGGCGCGCCTGAGTCGCCTGCGATACTCGGCGAACATGTTGCGGGCTCGGAGGGCCGGGAGAGTTCTAATTTTGGAATTTAAGTACCTATAATATAGGATACATCGACACTAATATTATAAAGAGGAAAGATTTGTTTGTTTGTATTCGATAATCTCTGAACCTTCTACTAAACTGATTTCCACCATTAGAATGTTATATGTATTGTCCCTGAGTAACATAGGCTACTTTTTATCCCGATATTCCCACGGGATCAGGACTTACGTGTGTGAAACCGCGTGGCGATGGTAGAAAAAAAATATTTTTAGTGTTGGTAGGTATTGGTAATAACATCACTAATTGGTCACTAACATTTCTATTTGAGTTGTCGGGATTATTAAAATGCGTTTCTCTTGCTCCGTGATCATGGCGCTTGCAAAAGTGCCAAAATATCGGACAATCAAAACAACACAAGTTTCCCGTTTACTCTAATAGTAACAAAAGGGACCTTGATAGTTTTTAAAACTTATACAGGGAGTTAGGGAAAAATTCCCGAAAACCAAGATAGACGATAGTACTTAAGATTTAAAAAAAATAAGTGATTTATTTCTCGATCGCTTATTTTTTTTAACATTATTTTTTTAACGTTTTGTTAGCATTTGTCACGCTCCATCGTGTTAGTACAGCTAAATGAAACGATAATTTCATAAAAAAAATGCATCAATACCTTTTTTTTTTTGTTTTTTTTTATCGTGCGGAAATCCCTTCGGATACCCCCCCGCCGGCCAGCGGGGGCGGTTATGTCGGGCTTGCACCGACTAAAACCGCACGCCGTCTCGGGTCTTCAGACGCCGGGGTGTAAGGTTACCCATAGAGCATATTCCTCGCACCCCGGCTGACCCTGGGCCATCTCACCACTAACAGCATCGCTCATCCTGTCTCCTCTGAAAGCAGAGGAGTACGGACAGCGATGTGTTCCTCAGTACAGTATCAGTATATCAGTACCTAAAAAAGTCAGTACCACACTGCCTCTTTTTCGGAATCGGACCTTGAAACAACACATGGCAATTACCCTGATAATTCTAATAGTGTTAGTATTGGCGCTCACATGTTAAAGTGATCGCTTCCGACCACCGAAGGAATATTGAGAAATGCATTTAAATCACACTAGAGCCGTTATAAATGTGAAATGCTGCTAAATCACTCTAGAACGCGTTAGACAGTTTCGTTCCTCGAACTTTTGGAATTGGAAAATCCAAGTTACATATTTTAGTCGCGAAATTCAAATGATCTCGAGAAAGATATATGTCTCAGTAGTCTACTCCAGCAGTTTCCCCTCCGTAGTTTCTATGCTGAATAATATCAGCACTTATTCTCGTTGTTTGGATAATTTAATTCGTGGAATCACTACATATTACGAAACATAGTCCTCCATCGGGACTGTCTGTCTGTTCGTGATAAACTCAAAACTACTGTATCGATTTTCATGCTGTTTTCTCCAATGGATAGAGTGTTTATCGAGGAAGGTTTTAGTATATAATTTGCCAAGTTTTTATATACATTGGTTAAAATATAAAGATATTTGTTGGAGGTGTCGGAAAAAAATAAGCCTGGTAACGAAAACGCTGCCTATAATAAAAAAATAATAAAATAAAACATGGTGGAATTGTGTATTTTATATAGGTTGTGGTGGTGAAATGGGTCCCATGGGTCTCGGGAACGGGATCAGAATTCCACACGGGTGAAGCCACAGCTAGCAGTTTATGAGTAAAAAAGTTTATTACACAATCACATGAGATAGTTACTTGTAGAAATACAATGCCTTTGACGGCAGCAACAGTGATTTTACTAAGTGTTTCACTACGAGCATAATAAATTGTAACCAAACCTTAGAATAACCTGCCAGAAACAATTTATAACTATGCAGAGATGAACACGGGCTTAATGCATAAACTGAAGTTGTAGCGATTAGCGGAATGGTAGGCAAAGTTTTTTTTACATTACATAATAATGGTAAATGGTACATGGGTTATCTGATGGAATAGTTAGCGGTGCTTATAATTTTTTACGTCACAGAATTTTCTCATACGTGACTTGAGTATTTTCATTAAAGCCACTTGCAAGAATCACCTGGCTCAATAGAGGAATGATCTTTCTCTTATATCTACGTTTAATAGCAATAGGTATGCCGCATCTTGCATGGTTAGTGAGATTACTTGAGATCTTTCTCTGGTCTATTCCACACTAATCCTTATAGTCTTCCTCTTGTACTATAATAATATAAACGATATTTTATTTATATACTAGCTGACCCGGCAGACTTCGTACTGCCTCAATCGATGACAAACCTTTTAAACCTTCTCTGGACCTCCACAAATAATTCAAGACCAAAATTAGCCAAATCGGTCCAGCCGTTCTCGAGTTTTAGCGAGACTAACGAACAGCAATTCATTTTTATATATAAGAGAAGATCAAGACCAAAATTAGCCAAATCGGTCCAGCCGTTCTCGAGTTTTAGCGAGACTAACGAACAGCAATTCATTTTTATATATAAGAAGAAGAAGAAGAAGAAGATAAAGATTACCATAGCATTGTTGTTTAGTTATAATTTTTTGTGCGATGAAAATACTAGTCACGCAACACTAAATTTAATAATAAATCGTTTTATGCAAGACTGAAAGAATTTGATAGCATACTGGCAGTATCGACGGAAATAGTTTGACTTTCTAGTCAAGTCAAGCATGACTGGATAGTCAGCTAGTCAGACTAGTACGTAGTCAACCTATCCTAGCGTCCCGAGCAAAATTGTAAATACAGTCAACATCAGATTGATCTTGGCTTGCTTAGCTTGGCATGAACACTCTGATAGCTGCTGTTTTGACCACTCTGGAAGCTTACAAAAATTTGAACACTGTGGTTGCTCATATAAAGTTGAATTTTTGGTGTGCATATAATTTTGAGTACTTTGCAAGCCAAGATCAATCGGATGCTGACTGAACGTACGCCGTACCGGTCAGATCATGTTTTACCAAAATTTCTAACTTAATAACTTTTATCGGACTACCCGCAAATTTTCTTGTACGATTCAAGCAATACCGCGAGTGTCACCTACATTAGACATAAGCCACTCGGCTCGAAAGACCACTTGTACAACACTCGTACTGAAAATTTTAGTAGTCCTCTAAAAACCAACTTTATCGAACAAGACTCGCGTTTCTCTTTAACCGCTCCGCTTTTGTAACTTGTGACCCGTAACCGGATATTACTGTCTACTCACAAAGGTGGGAACCAGCTTTGTTGCGGTCCACGTCGCTCTTTGTGGTGTTTGGTAGAGAAAAACTTGACGTACTTCGAGGTAGGAAGGGGGGTGTAATGGTGGGGGGATGAATTTGTCAATATGTCTGATTGAGTTACAAGTAAGAATTAAATTGCGGTTATTTGTTAGGTTAGACATACGATGAAAAAATATTTTTGTCTATACATACCAATAAATACAATTGAAATGTCTGTTTGTAATATTAAAATACACATGAGTGGATTTACGATATTTGTTAAAAAAAAAGCAATTTTTATAAATTTTTGTCTGTCTTTCTCTTTGTTTGAATTAGGTAATCTCTGGAACGACTAATCTGATTTTGGCTGGACTTTCATTGGTAGATAGGTAATGTTATATGTCGTAACAAAGGCTTCTTTTATTGTAGAAAAAGAATTACGGTTCTGCGCAAAACAATTAGTATCTTAAAGATCTAAATCCACGCGGACTAAGTTGCGGGCACAGCTAGTTAACACTATAACTTTGGCTTTAACTGCTCTAAAGATATATCAAGCTGTGGAGATCACTGTGCGTTTGCTTGGTCATCATCATCATCATCATCATCACCATCATCATCAACCTAGCTATAGTCCCGGTAGCCTTCAAGGCTCTCATCACGGAGTCCGGGGTCCGCTTTCCGTGAGGCGTTGAGCCGACTCAGGCGTTAGAGTTCCCTAAACAACCTCCGTCCTCCATAAGTGCAGGCCTGGGGGTGACAGGTGTGCCCCCCCCCCCTCTTTTTAGGGTGAGACAGGGACACTTTGGTTCCCAAATCCGAGGGGGCCATCACGAAACCGGAGATGGCCCTGGGTCAGCCGGAGTGCGAGGGAAATGTCTTAGGGGCCCCTCTTACTCCCCCGCTGGACGGCGGGGAGATTTCGGCATAAAAAAAAGGGTTTCCGGCTATTACTTCTCCGCTTCGCACGGTCTTGGCCATCCATAGTAGTGAGGAGACCATGGGCATGCATTTATACATACATTTTTTTTTTATTTTATATTTTACATAAATCGCGATAGAATCCGTTAAAAATTGTTTTATTTCAATGTGCGACATTCGCGTAAACTTCCGACAATATCATATTCATAAAATTAAATACTGTCGATCTTCAATATAGCCAGTAAGCGGCGATAGCCCAGTGGCGTACGTAACGGACTGCTGAGACGAGGTCTCGAGTTCGATCCCCAGTCGCCCGGGGCACACACCTCTGACTTTTCGTAGTTATGTGTGCTTTAATAAATGTTAATTATCGCTCGCTTAATTATGTGCCCGGTAGATGGCAATAGGCTCGCCCCCTATTACATTGGGACCTTAACATAACTGGCGAATCGTGGGTGTGTAATACACCTCTGCCTACCCCTTCGGGGATACAGGCGTGAAGTTATGTATGTTCAATATAGCCTTATGACTCTGAGACATCATAATTAACAAAATATAAATTACGAGACAATAATTCAATATACTTATTATTCAAATTTAGTTTCAAAGTCAATTTTAATAACATGTCAGACTCAGATTAAAGTCATCGTTTACTAGATACGTGATTTTCTCAAAGCCCAATAAATAAGTAATGACATGTTTGGGAGTCAAATATCGGCGCGTGGTTACTATGACAACCAGAGCATACTTGCAGGCATGAATATGTTTATTATATTCTAGATTATTCTAGATCTAAGTATATTTATCGGCAATCTAGAACTCTGTTTCGTCTCCAGTACTAGTTTATCTTCCAGCTGACCCCCAAACCCCGAGAACAAAGCCACCAATGTACTATGTGCATGACGATAAACAAAGCCTACGTAAGAGCTCCTTCTGTCTGTGCAGGTGTGGTTACTGATGAGGTGGACTTACACCCCGAAGATTTTAGATGGGCCCCATTGTACCCAACACACATGTTTCAAACCACGTTTCAAACCACATATTAAGTCGAAAGTTTACGCGAATGTCACACATTGAAATAACACTATTTTTAACGGATTCTATCGCGATTTATTTTCGCGATTAGCAGCCATGGTCACGGTGAGACTCTGTTGAAAAGCAACCGAAACGTCGGGATCAATGTAAAATATGAAATAACATCAAATAAATCGCGATAGAATCCGTTAAAAATAGTGTTATTTCAACATATTGAGTGTTTGGGTATCCCACAGTAATCGCACGGTAGGCTGTGTACTTGTTTTGATACCTAGAAATAAACAAAACAAAATGGAATCCAATTTTCGAATACGATTGTGCGGCCATTCATCCTCGCAAATCAATACATTGTGGCCGCTTACGTACAACACGCAAGCGAGATCTTGTCCTTCAGCTGGCTCTCCTATGAAGCTTTACAAAAACATTCTTACAATACATCCATCAATATCCCATGAATGCTTTTGTGGGCCGTTATGGCTTCCGTAACCATGGCAACTAAGAGAGGAAATGTACGGAGATACTAACAATAAAACATGTATTAGATTATAGGGAGAAATGTTGTGTCGAGGGAATATTATCTTACGTTCAATATATCAAGAACAATATTTCGATAGTAGAATTAAAAGAATGGTGATGATAAAACTGTCTGAATTATGTTTTCGTGTGATTGTTGGATCTGTGAGGTTATTGCGAAAACTTGAAACTTTTGGAGGACTGACTTTTCGACAAACGGTAGTAATTTATATAATAAGTTAATATTTGTAAATTGTGAGATGGTGGATACAATCGCGTGCTCAGAAATAAACGACGTAAGTGCCAAAAAAGTTCATCTGTAGTAACTAGGAACTCAGGAGCATGCACGGTAGATACCAAATAGCTCACCCCTTATTATATGCAACTAGGAAATGCCTTACGCCACAAGAACCACAAACCACAAAGAAAAAGAAAAGGTGCATGAATAAACAGCACAATATACCTACCTACACCTCTTTAGGAGTGAATATACAGACGGTACACAAGAAAAAGAAATAAACTTGTTGAAGTAGTACAAGAAGCAAAACAACCCTTTAAAAACTTTTAAATAAAACATCAGCTGCTCCTTAATTAGTTTCGACTTCCCTAATTTCGGATCGGACCCAATCCATCACTTATTCCGAGCATTCGTCAAACTTTTGTAAAGAAAGTATTCGGTCTGACGTTGTAGTTGGTTGCTTCGCCAGTAAATGCTAGCACCGACCGTGAATGGGTAATGAGGGCTGTATTTTATACGTACCTACAACAAGTTTCAAATAGGGTTACACTTTATTGGTAGTTTTTAAAAGGCTTTAAAAAAATAATTGATTATCGCTCGCTTAGCAATGTGCCCGATAGATGGCAATAGGCTCGCCCCCTGTTACATTGGGACCTAAACATAACTGGGTGTGTAATACACTTCTGCCTACCCCTTCGGGGATACAGGCGTGAAGCTATGTATGTACATATGTTGAAAGTTCTTAAGGAATTTGGGAGAAGAGGTATAAATAAGTTAAGATACACCTGTATAAGGTCATAGCCAAACGTTTATACTTAAAGCATACTTAACATTACCATAGTATCATACAAAACAATCAAGATAAGAAGCTAGTTCCGAGGGTGTATATTTTTTTAAATAGGACATGTCAATTTGACTTCACTTCGCCTGATGGTAAGCTGAAGTTAAAGTCTCAGGAAAGATGGTCACCATTACATACACGTACCATGTTAACAATGGTGGCACTCAGCTTGACGGCCTCATCAGAAGAGGATTGTCGTCGCAGCACCGCGTGACGCCCGCCGGTCCCACTAGTGCTGCGACCACAATCCTCCTGCCCGGCTATGCACTTGCTGACCCCTGAACGTAATCAAACCGAAATTGGATTACTATGGAGGGTTTTTCGCAATCGTGCACGGTGGTACCCACCCGGCCGAATTTTGTGACAAATTTGTGTCATCAAATTTCTACCACCAGTATCAATTCCACCAAGATTTTTAAGCAAGCTGGTACAACTGCTGATTGGCAGACGAGGCTCCAGCGCAGACGCTCCTCTCGGATGTAATAGCCAGGATTCGAACCTGGGACCTCTCGATCGTAAGGCCGACTCCTTAAATAATAAGCTACCGACGTTTGAATGTCAGTCACAAATATTGTACACAGTAGGTATCGGGGTGCGAGGGATATGGGTTGATATAGGTTGATATATATCTATGGGCAACCTTACACCCCGGCGTCTGTAGACCCGAGACGGCGTGCGGTTTTAGTCGGTTCAAGCCCGACATAACCGCCCCCGCTGGCACGCGGGGGCGGTTATGTGGGATGTATGTATGTTAAATCCGAAGGGATTTCCGCACGATAAAAAAAAAAAAAAAAAAAAAAAAGGTTATGTAAGCCTAATATGGGCCATATATTTTATCTAACCCATCGCGCTGGCCTAATTTACCACCAGGTTCAAGAATGTTTCTTTTTCCGCATTGACTGTGTAATTAATAAGGTCAGGAAGAGGAATTCTTCAATACAGTTCCAAATAAAAAATTTCGGCCTCACAAAATCTTTTTTATTTTAACCCTAGTACAACATTTCAGTTAAAACCAAAAAACCCTGTTAAACAACCCAAATCTAATAAGAAGAAAACAAGCAAGTTTCAAGAATAGATTTGAATAATTCTGTAATCCAATTCTGTAGGAGCGATCCCGTGGATCCCTAAAACGAAAAAACACAAAAGGGTTCCGTCGATAGAAATGTGCCAGGTTAATAATGCAATTAGAAGTGCCGCTTGTATAGGTAGGGTGGGGTAGCAGTGAGAAGCGGTGGCGACAGAACAAGCGAATACAGTTCTATGCTAACCTAGAAATTAAGTTAACTAGCGACCCGCCCCGGCTTCGCACGGGTGCAATGGATGTTATTATACATATAAACCTTCCTCTTCAATCACTCTATCTATTAAAAAAAACCGCAACAAAATCCGTTGCGTAGTTTTAAATTTTTTAGTTTTTAAGCATACATAGGGATATAGGGACAGAGAAAGCGACTTTGTTTTATACTATGTAGTGAAGTATCCTTAGAAAATTAGTCTCTTACCATTATATTTCTATAGAGTGATTGCAAGAAGAAAACAATTAGGGATTTTCCATTTCTGAAAGAATAATTCCGTGAATTTCTTAAACGAAAAGAATAAGAAGGGCCGGTCGATCTAAATGTATCAGGTTAATAATGCAATTAGATGTACTTTTTGAATGGATAGGGTTGGGCAACAGTTATAAGCGGTAACGTGAGGACAAGCGGGTACAATTACTATCATCATCATCCCAGCGTTCGTCCCGGCATCGTATCTATCGCACAAATTATTTAAAAAGGAAGGAATCAACTTATCTTTTGATATATCTATGATATTGTTGATAATCTTAGCTCTCATTTTATATTAATACATTTATTTGCACAAGGCATAACAATATAAGGTATAAGTAAAACTTGAAGCAATTCAAGCTAATTATGTTTTCTATGGTAGGTATGAAGAAAGTATAATCACTACGAGTAGGAAAACCCGTTGCCATTGAAGGTTTCTGAAAACTAAAGGGGAGCTAGACCGAATACCTCAGAGGCATTCGATGTTTATAAATAGTCATTGGGGATTTGTTTGTTAAGTATACCTGGCACTATCGTAAAGGCTCGAATGATAACGGATATCAAAAGTAAGGACTAAAATTCATAATTTAAAAAAAAAAATATCATAAAAATTTAAAATAAAACGCTAAAAAAATTCCCGCTTGCACTAGCACCACAGCCGACTGCTAAAAGCCACTTCTAACCGTGAGAAAAGGTAATTATTGACTTTTTCAACTTCCTTCCTCCAACGCCTGGCGAAAGTAGATAAGACTGCCTAATTAAAACCCGTAGTGTAGTTCTTTTCGTGAACGGGAATTAGAAAAGAAAAGATAGGTATCTTTTCGGTTACAGAATTCATCATTCAAGAGGTTTTACGGAATTCATAACTTCGTTTCAAATACAACTTTTTTTTTCTGAATATCACCAATAGTAGGTATTTTCTCACTGTCATTTATTGTCGCTATACCATTCCAGCTATCCCGGTTGCATCCAAAGCTTGCAATTTGAAATCACTCCTCTATGCTTCTATTCCTTAAATAATCTGAAAAAGAAAACTAAAATCCCGCGTAATCAATTGAAAATTAAAATACCCCCGATACATATTAATTTTAGCCAAGAACCATCTGGACCATGTCAGCTTTCAAAAAAACAATCCACATCAAATCGGTTCATTCGTTCGGGAGCTACGATGCCACAGATAGACACGTCAAACTTAATATCACCCTGTCGTTATTGCGTCAGGGGTTAAAAAAATATTCCCTGCCTTTTTAACATGTCCACTCTCTCTTGCAAAATTTTTGAGCCAAACCAAGCTCACCTGTGTGCCCTTTCAAGTAATACGGTCACACAGGTGAGGTTAGTTTCGGCTCCCAAGATCTTACTAGGGCCCTATACATTATTATTATCGCTATAACAGTTAGGAAGGAATACACTCTTACAAACGACGTACACAATGCATTATGTTGCCATTCAATGACCAGAATGGCTTTGAGCTTTCGCAATTTGTACGATGAGATGAAAATGGATGCACAAAATGGCTACCTACCACATCGCTTGGGCTTGGGCACTTGGGTACGTCGGATTGAATCCATTAAAACCACATGGTATTTCGTCACGGGAGCCTTTTACCCTAGAAAGGAATTCGCCAAGAACTCTGGTTGATTTCAGAATCGAGGAAGAATAAATAATGATGTACCCATTTGATTAAGTTCCCTCTTTTTTTTTGGACAATAGGCTCGGGTTTGAGCACTATCTCACCTGTTGGTAAGTTATGATGTGGTCGTTGGAGTACGCTTGCCTAGAACTAACCTGTTCACTCTATACTTGAAGACACCCAAGTTATAGCTTCTCGGAAACAGTTTCAGGCAGGGCATTCCACTTTTTAGTGGTACGCATAATTAATGTATTGCTAGAGTGTTTTATGCGGTGGCGCGTTACCGTACGTCTGGTCATTGGGTGACAGAAGGTTCATATCGAACATCAAGGTCATGTCCAGTTATGTCAGTTGGTCAGAGTATTCCCCCTGCAAGGGACTGGTCGCGGGTTCAAGTCCCGTCCTGGACGTTCACTTTTTCTGAACTAAATCTATGTTAAAGTAATTTGCAAACAATTTCGTCTAACTAACTACAGTAATATGAAGTATGTGGTGCAAAATCTTGGTAAGTAAATTCTGGTTACTAAGACCGGGTCTGACCGCCCATCAATTTTACACATACATGTACAAATAAGCATGTGTATGTGGACCGCAGGGATCTTAGTTCATAGAGCTATACTTGTAAACAATATTGTAATTATGTATAAGGTTACTTGGTGCTCTAGTCGCCAGAAGACAAGGCGGCGATGAAAAAAATTCTGTAGCTCTACAATTTGAGTGTATATTTAAGGCGAGGTGGTGTATACCGAGATCTTTCAAAATACCGAAATATATGGGAGTGACAATATTTGTTACACGTGACATGTCGACAAATAGTGACAAATGTATGGGAATACATTTCGGGCTTTTGAAACGATATCACTCTTATTGTCACTTTTGCTAGGCCCTCTGAATCTATTTATAAAGTAACATTCTATTAGCGATAACGCCAGTGAAAACGTTCAGTAATGTAGGAGATTGACATAATCAGTACAAATAAAATTAATGAAATTTAATTCAGTCTTTGTAATTCGAAATAAATGATTTATTTGAAATAAGTTTGAAATATGTGATTCATTGATAACAAATATAAACGTATTCGCTTCGAAGTGATTCCGTTTTTAAAATGATTACAAATAATTAATGAAATTTAAGTCAATCTTTGTAATTCGAAATAAATGATTTATTTGAAATATGTGATTTCCTGATGAAGATGATGAAGAAAGTATGTAGGTAAGTGTGTGTGAATGTTTGTATGTGTAGTTGTGAGCGTCCTCATCATCATCCTCACAGCATTAGTCCTGGTAACACACAAAGCTTGCTTTTAGAGCCCGAGGTCTACTCACCTACTTTTTATCTTGATTTGGTTTATCTTGACTTTTACTGGAGTGACTGCCATCTGAACCTAATCCCGGGTGGAAAACCTGCGCCAGACCCTCATATGTCAATCAGTAGACCAGCTCGCAAGTAAGGTTTGCTTAGGCTCCGAAGATCTTTTTAATTAGCCATATTACTATCTAAAGCGGGATATTTGTGTGTGTATGTACGAGTAAGATTATTACAAATTTAATTTTTATTCATCGGTAGTTTATTAATTGCAAATAGTTATTTCGTAAGTGGATGAATATTGAATTAAACTAAACCCCCTAATCCACTAAAAAATAAAATCCTTAGGGATGTTTCATAACATATATAGCTATACAAGACCAGCTAATAAAAAAGCACTTAAGCCTTTTATTCTCCGACCCAAGCGTTCACACCCAATTCCACGTTTATTTCGTATTCATGTTGATCATTTCCTAGTCCTCGTTAATAGACTATACTATACACATGATCGTAGTAATTAAAATAACATTTACAAGGGCCGATGGGCATTCACAAACGAGTGGAACAAAAATCGATAGGTCCACAATTAAGGAGTACAATAGTTTGACCCGAGTAGTGTTGGAGTACACAGGAACAACGAAATTAAAAGCCTTTGTATGATGTTCGGCAAACGATGTGGTTTTTCGATTCTTAGAACAATTAAACGTCCAGTTTACTATTACTTCTATCCGAGTGAAGAACAGCGTGATAAGGGAAAGTTCAGGTATGATAGAAGATGTAGTGACCAAGATAGGGACAGGGATTGATTAAGGATTGACGAAACAAATTTATGCGGCGACGGCTGCTGGGCAACCGGGTAAAGGATCTGCAAGCCTACTATGAAACGCACATCCACAATTCCGGACTGAAATTTCGGACAATCGGTAGCATGAAACGCACTAATCTCGCAATCGGTCCCAAAGATGACACATGACAGTCCATTCGGCCTAAACCCTACCATGAGACATGCATGAGACGATCTAAAGCCTGCCAAAAAAAATTAAAGTCAAAACTCGATACTATTCGACTTAATTCAAAAGGTCGAAAGGTTATCATAATCCAATACAAAGGAATGTATTTTTTAATAAATTGCTTTATAATAGTTCATTTTTAATATAAATATATTGTAAACGAAAACCTCGTTGTTATGTTTGATTCAGTCCCGAACATACTTTATGATCCAGACCGAAAGAACGAAATCCGAAGTAACTTCGTGCGGGCACGCAAATGCGCATGTAAAGGAGTATGTTAAAAAATAATATTGATTATAGTATGACTTTTCAACCCTAAATCGTTTCGATAGAACTTGGGGTTTGAATTTAAATTATAAAGATATAAAACTTGAATGAATAATCGTTTCCATTTTAATTTAATTGTTACCATTAAAAGAAAATGGTTAAATAATAATACGTGATAATAATTCGCAATGTGATATTCAAATATATTGCAGTTATGTAATCTTAATATTTCGTGTTTGTATTCGTAGTTTATTAGTGATAATCAGTTAAAGTTGTAAAAGAATGTATGCTTGAGTGGTACTTTTCTCTTAATTTATACATGGTATCCATGTCTTAAAACATTCCAAAAGAAAACTAAAACGTCAGTTCAATACTGTCAGTGTCACAATATTTTCTTGTTGTTGTTGATTTTCTCGTTATAATCATTTAATTTCTCAATAACCCCAAGTTCTGTTACAATATGCGTTTATATTTCAGATAATACTTAATGCAGGCTTTTTAATGCAGTTTATACTTATGTGACATAGCAAAAAAAGTGTGCAACTGATTTCCATACTGACATGGGCATTCTCCTTTCTCGGTAGGCCTACAGGAAGTATTTGTTTGCATTGGTTTAGATGTTTCTATGAATAATGTGCTTTTAAAAAAGTAAATATTGTTTATCCACATTCTAGAATCCATATTTTTTAGTTGATTAAGCTATGCATACTTTAGTACTAAGCGAATCTGCACTTAATTATGGAAAAAATGGCTGAACGAATTTAGGTAAAATTCTGCACACCGTACAAGCGTGAAAAAGCCAAGTTTCTTTTATGCTGTGAATAGTTTTCAATGGAACGCGGGAACTGGATCAGTATTCCACGCGGTAGGAGCCGCGGGCATATGCTAGCTATGAATAGAAGATGCAAGTGGAAACTTTTGGTCTCTGCTTACACTAATGGGAAAGAGGTGTGAACGAATGTATGTATTATTTATGTCTGATGCTGTTGTGAACATTATTTGCTCTCAGATATTTTATATAATAATAATAACAATCATTACTTCCTTTATTTAAAATTTAGACATATAAATTAAATTTTTAAATACATTTTATAAAAATTTGATTTGAAGTTAAATCTTATTGTTATTATTTATTTAATTATTTGCCATGTGTTTTATTTTACTGTATTTTATTTTATTTTTTCAATATGATTTTAATAATTATCAAATGTTTATGGGTTAAAAATTGCCTGAAATAAATATATTCATTCATTCATTCATTCAAAAAAAATGTTATTATTACAAAAACAACAATACATCAAATATTAATAGTTACATTACCCTGGGGGTTATCCTTTCGAGGGCTTACCCGGGGTGCCCGGCAATGGACACTTGGGGAGGACACCGTGCGGTTTTAGTCGATACACGACATAACCACCCCCCGCTGGCAGGCGGGGGGGTATCCGAAGGGATTTCCGCACGTAAAAAAAAAAAGAAGTCAACATAATCGTGGATTCCAAAATTTGCATGTCATTAATAAATAAAAATTAGAATCACATAAATCACAAACAGACTATGATCCCGACCGAAAGACGTTTTTAAGATTATTTTTTTTCGCGACACAGGGCGGTTATGTCGGGCTTCAACCGACTAAAACCGCACGCCGTCTCTATGAGACTTCTTCCGTTCGTGTTTTGTGCGCAATAGCGGATGTGCGTTTCATGGTAAGCCTACAGTTTTATTACGAAAGTAGAAGAAGCGAAAGACCTGGATCGTAGCAAGTGAAAAGAAATTGCCTTTACTTACTCCAATGGTAAATGGGCATGACTATATGTAAATAAATAAAAATGTATGTACTATTGTCGCTTTGCACATTATTAAAAACCTCTCAAATACATTGCAAGTAATCTAACCACTTTAATAAACGCTCAACATTAAATCTCGAAGCAAAAACTATTGAACAAGCAAATCCACTTTTAACTAAACCACATCATTTCCTTGTCGAAATACGCTTTCAAAATCTTGACCATTTACTACAAGAATGTCCCCTAACACGAATTCAAAGGATCGAGATAAAATCTTTATTGATACAGCCCCTGCAGAGTGCCAACTTAAGATTTACCTGATATATCGTTCTGTACAAATTCAATTCTCCATAATTGTATTGAGAGAATATTTTTAGAATTTCAATGAGTATGTTGGCATCGTAATGAGTCTTAGAAATTCTGATAAATTAATTCACGTACGTTCCTTTTGAAGGGTTGTGGGAAAATAAACCGCTTTATAATAATGAGTTCCTGGTATCTATACTTCTATATTAATTTAGCTAAAGTTTGTTGGGGGTTTACATCATTCTGTGTGACATCAATTTATTTTTATCACAGTTCTTCATTAATTTAAAATTATTAAAAAAATCAGTAATGGATAGAGTTGTTTTCTAAGAAGGTAAGAAGGAAATAAGGAATTTATTATTACGTTTCTAATTTTTTTTATTTATATATTAAAAAAAAATGAATAAATTAACCCGCCCCTCACAAATATTACATTAAATGTTATTATTAACTTTATTATAAATCTATTTTTTCTCGGGATTTCCCATTCAAATTTGAAATCTAATATTTATGTGATGTGTTGTCTGCTGGTGGATGTGAATGTGGGAATGTGGTGGTAGGCTGGTGGTTAAAGTGTCTTCCGGAAACCCGATGTAAACCCATCCCTAACACAAGCAATTTAATTTAACTAAAATATTAGTTAACTTAGGTTACTAGAATTCCTTTAATGCAAATAAAAAAAGTTTTGTTGATTGAGAAGTAGGTTTAGTATTTCGCGACGAATACCTTCATCGTTGCAAGCGTTAATAGAAACCGTAACCGGTTGTAATCAAGAAGGTCATGCTCTTATTTGTTAAAAGATTTTTTTTTATTAAAAATCAAAAACCTAAAATTAAAAATTTAAGAGACCTCTGACATAGCTAAGAACACTACCGACTAATTCACGTTTCAAACAATAAAAAAAATCAAAATCGGTTCCTCCGTTCGGGAGCTGCGATGCCACAGACATAGACACGTCAAAGTTTAACGCCACGTAGTTTTGGCGACGTGACGGTGGTTAAAAAATAAAATTGTATAAAGAAAAAATACTCAATAAAGAACCCTATTTACCTTCTACTTTTAATTTTTAAGCGTAGCGAGCCGAAGGCGAGCAAAGCGTCTTTGGTTTCAAAGTTGCATTTCAAACAAATGATACTCCTCCGAGACCGTTTGACCGATCTCGACCAAATTTGCCACGGTGATCAAGTAGACATTACTGAGTGTCGTAAGGGTCTTACCATCGAGGAATAATCACCGAAAAACCTGAATCAATGGAAAAAGTCGACCGGTCACGTTGACCTATTGTTGGATAGGCAAATCTCGCTACGCTTAAGTTTGGGTTGATTGCGAAGCTGGTAACCGTCCTAGTACTCTGTACCTTTGAGTCGTGTCCATATATCGCTCAACAATTTATTAAAACCCCGAACGCTGCCCACTTAATAGTGTTAAACGAATTAGATAGTTATTAAAATAAGCAGTAAAGTCTAAAGTTGAAAGGTTGCGGTTTTGTACAGAGTAGTGTAAATACTTGATCCTGAAGTTGTGTGTGGGGTTATGTAGGTTTCATTATGAGGGGCCAGTTGATGAGACAATAGGGATTTGGGAATTACTTTTGTAGGCACCACTTATAAATGTACCTAACTAATATTTGCTGTTTTGTGAGTTTGTTTATTCAGCTAGGATTCGTAGCAGAAAGGAATGAAAGATAGGGGTACATCACATTTCTCGGTTTAAATTCTCATTTTAGTCATAGACTAGCATCGACTTGCGATTTCTTCGGGGTAAATCCCGATTCTGTGGTAGTATCGGGATAAAGAGTAGTTTAAATTACTCATTTATGAAAGAATATTTAAAATAGGTTAAGTAGAACATTGTATTATGTCCGTGTGTTACCACCGATTTTCTCAGGAACGGGTGGACCTAACAAGTTGAAATGTATACCAGATACTGATGTCTATTAGTCCCTATTAGGTGTATCAAGGTCCTGAGTCGAAACGATTTTTGCGAAAACTTGGAAGTACCAAAATTTTTAGTTTTTTTTTTCGAAATTTTCCCTTTACTTGTGCTGAAAGACTTTTAACCAAAAATGACAATTCTAGGTCATCCGGAAGTACCCTATAGATTTTGGGTTGATAATCTATATATTATTTCCCGTTGTCCTAGAATCACGAAATTTGGCAAAAAGCACGCTCTGACAGGAAAATTAAAAGAAAAATTCCAAAAAATAAATTTAAAAGCTTTTATAGATAGTGGTACGTAACCCTTCAGGCGCGAATTCGACTCGCACTTGACCGTTTTTTTTTACAAGGCGTAGATTTTTTTTATCCGAAATGCCTAACATTATTGAATATCGATATACATATGTAGTAAGATTTGTAGATCAAATAGAATCTTATCATTTTGATCTATAATTTTTTATTACAAAGTACTATTTTTCAAAAAACACCGGACTATAGGGAGTATTAGTCAGTTCTCTATAATCTGACAAATATGAGCTACAATTTGGCGGATTACAAGGTCCTACTTTTATAAAAAAATAATCCAGACTATAGGGGGTCTTCAGCCTGGGGGTGGCAGGTGAGGCCGCCTGTCACCCCAGCAGAAGCAGGCTGGGACGGTGGGTCGACTAGCGCCCCTCCCCCAAACCGGGGCAAGACGGGGTCACCGTGGTTCCCAAACTCGAGGGGGGCATCTCGAAACCGGAGATGGCGGGGCGGGGGATAACCTTACACCCCGGCGTCTGAAGAGTCGAGACGGCGTGCGGTTTTAGTCGGTTCAAGACCGACATAACCGACCCCGCTGACCGGCGGGGGGGAGGTATCCGAAGGGATTTCCGCACGAAAAAAAAAGAAAAAGAAAGGAGGTCTTAGTCAATAATTCGACAAATTTGATAATCCGACACTGCCCTGCAAAAAAAACAAACAATAAAAGCAAACTTTTTTTTTGATAGCCAGTTAGTGCAATTGCGCGAAATTTTTGACGTTTATTCACGAAATTTGCGGGCAACTATACCTTTTTTTTTTTTTTTTTTTTTTTTTTTTTTTTTTTTTTTTCGTGCGGAAATCCCTTCGGATACCCCCCGCGTGCCAGCGGGGGCGGTTATGTCGGGCTTGAACCGACTAAAACCGCACGCCGTCTCGGGTCTCACCCCGGGCAACTATACCTGCCAATGCAACTGAACTCAGCTAATTGAAATCTAGCTGGGTAAACTACAAATGGAGTTGTCGGAAGCATCGGGGACACTGTGTCCAACCCGGTATATTTTATCCTCAGGCTGTTACAACGCTGTCGTCAATCAACCTGTCTACCTCGTATACAGAAGTCGATCGATATTGACAAACATATGATTTTGTGATTTTATGTTGCTTTTCATAAATGAACAAAGTATCGTCGACTTTCCAGATAATGGAGATTTCACAAACGATAGAAACTACGATAGAGATACATTGTAGATAAATTTATTTTACCTATGCTATTGTCGGGAGCTTACGTGAAATAAAACTGTTTTTAAAGGATTCTATCGCGATTTGTTTTTTTTTTTTATTTAAGTGATCCCGACGATTCGGATGCTTTTCAGCAGCCATGATCATGGTGAGAAGATGGTGGTTGTCACATAGTTTGAAGTGTAAGTCATGTGTTGAATTTTTGATGTTACTGTTTACGCAAAATGAGCTCACAGTGTCATGAAGTCTTGTTGTAATTTGCTTTTTCTTAGGTAAGTATAATAAGTGAGCGGGACCCTTGGGGGCGGCCCTACCGGATGGTGATGGGCAAGCTGCGCCCCAAGGCCCCGCCGTTAACCCGGTGTCTCCAGCCGGATCTGCTTGGAGGAGTTGTTGGCTCCCTGTTCCCAGCGCGGGCGGTGGCACATGTTCCACCGCAGATGACTCCGCCTCGGTTGCGCATGGCGCCCGACGTGGAAGACGACGACGTGCCCGAGGTCACTTGGGTAGAACTAGAGCTGGCGGTGAAAAGGCTAAGAGCCAAACACACCGCCCCGGGACCCGACGGCATTCCAGGCCGAGCGTGGGTCCTAGCTCTTGTCGACGACGCTCTCGAGCCCCGACTGAGAGGGCTTCTCAGCGCATGTTTGGAGCGGGGCCAGTTTCCGAAATTGTGGAAGACGGGGAAACTGGTCCTCATCCGAAAGGAGGGGCGCCCGGCGGACTCGCCGTCCGCCTACCGGCCCATAGTGTTGCTCGACGAGGTTTGCAAGCTCTTTGAAAGAGTAATTGCGGAGCGCCTCGTCGAGCACCTCTCAAGAGTGGGGCCGGACCTGGCGGATGGCCAATATGGCTTCCGCCAGAGGCGCTCCACCGTGGATGCCATCATGCGCGTGAAGGCTCTGGCGGAGGATGCAGTAGCCCGGGGTGAGGTGATGTTGGCGGTGTCCCTGGACATCGCCAACGCGTTCAACATCTTGCCCTGGAGTTGCATTAGGGAGGCGCTCGTGTATCACGAAGTGCCTCTCTACCTCCGCCGCATAGTCGGGGCGTATTTGACGGAGAGAGCGACCCGAAAGGCCACGACCGCGGTTGCCCAAGTCGTTAGGCGGATCCGGCGGCTGGGTCTCGAGGTGGCCCTGCATAAAACCGAGGCCCTGTTCTTCCATGGCCCTCGGAGCAAGCCACCCGAGGGATCCAGTCTCATCGTGGGAGGAAATCGCATCGGCATCAAGCCCCAAATGAAATATTTGGGGCTCGTGCTCGACGGCCGATGGGACTTCGGAGAGCACATCCGAAGTCTGGCCCCCAAATTGAAGGGCAACGCTCTTGCTCTGGCTCGGCTGTTGCCCAACATGAGGGGGCCCGATGATTCCTGCAGGAGACTCTACGCGGGGATCGTGCGGTCCATGGCCCTGTATGGGTGCCCAATATGGGCGGAGGCCCTGAGGACCGGAACTGTGCAGATGCTGCGCGCTCCGCAGCGAGTTCTGGCCATCAGGGTCATCCGAGGGTACCGCACGATCTCCTTCGAGGCGGCGAGTCTCCTTGCCGGAACTCCGCCATGGGACCTGGAAGCGAGAGCCCTTTCGCAACTGTACCAGTGGCGAAAGGAGGCGCGGGAGCAGGGATGGAACCCCGCCTGAGTGTCATCACTGCGACGCGAGCGAGGACTCAGGGCTGCACACGCTGGCGGACTGCCCGGCGTGGGAGGCGCCGAGGCGTGACCTCGTGGCAGCCATCGGGGTGGGAGTCCTCTCGCTCGGCAGCATGATTGCGACAATGGTGCGGAGCGCGAGCGCGTGGGCTGCCGCCGCCTCCTTCTGCGAGCATGTAATGCTCGCGAAGGAGGCGGCGGAGCGCACCCGGGAGAGACTTAGAACTCTCCCGGTCCGCCGAGCCCGCAACTTGCTCGCCGCGCGTCGCAGGCGACTCAGGCGCCGGAGGTCGCTTAACGACCTCCGTCCTCCATGAGCGCAGGCCTGGGGGTGGCGGGTGAGGCCACCTGTCACCCCAGCAGAAGCAGACCGGGACGGTGGGGCGACTAGCGCCCCTCCCCCAAACCGGGGCAAGACGGGGACACCGTGGTTCCCAAACCCGAGGGGGCCATCTCGAAACCGGAGATGGCCCAGGGTCAGTCGGGGTGCGAGGGATATGCTCTATGGGCAATCTTACAGCCCGGCGTCTGTAGACCCGAGACGGCGTGCGGTTTTAGTCGGTTCAAGCCCGACATAACCGCCCCCGCTGGCACGCGGGGGGGTATCCGAAGGGATTTCCGCACGATTAAAAAAAAAAAAAAAGGTAAGTATAATAAGTGATGACTGGATCTCAAGCTAGGCGTACATTCCAAACAACTTCGCTCATATCTCTTTTTTCATAACCTAACCTAACTTTCAAGATAGAGGATAATTAGAAAGATCCTATTTCCTGGGGTGTATGTACTACGTGAGCTCGACAAATGGAAGTGCGATTAACGATTGTGTGACAAAACTGTACTGCGACTCACCATAGTTCGAATGCACGCTAGTGCCTCACACTGTAGGTCGACATTACTCTAGTGCGACAAACTATTGTGCGACAGTAGTTCGACACTACGGTAGTGCGACAAGTCATTGTCGCATTACCGTAGGAGTAACAATAATGGTTTGATTTGATTTATATATATATGAATTTACATACTCTTAGTGGTTTTCTTACATCACTGAAATCGGCAGGGTTTGGTTAGGTTGCAACTGTGACCACAACAAGCCAGATAAATAACACAAATAACAGGAAAAAAATAATTAAAACCCCCTTTGTTGACAAAAAAATATGTCCTGTGGACTTTTAACGCCATCTAGTACAACACAAACGATTGTCGCACTAAAGTAATGTCGACCTACAGTGTGTCGCACTAGTGTGCATTCGAACTAAGGTGAGTCGCAGTACAGTTTTGTCACACAATCGTTAATCGCACTTCCATTTGTCGAACTCACGTAGTACACTCTATTTCCTTAACACGATATCGGATATAAAATCTAATATAAGACCCAATATGAAGTAAACATATTTTTCGTTTCACTGTTGAAAATTTTCAAGGAATCTGGTACACATTATAATTTTTATCAAGGAAATCAACGTCGGTAGTCAAGGAGCCCATTTTCGCAGTGGACATTGCCAAGTACAGTAGATATGCATCGGTGGAACAAAGATATTTGGCAGACAACCAACTCGGATTGTTTAATTTTTAGTTTTACTGCTCATTGTACTTGGCTCAGTTAGTCAAGATATCGATTTTTTATGAGTTAGTTGCATTCTGCTTGGAAGATATCTAAGTTAAGAGGCTTGGTCGGTCTATTGTGAAGAAATTTCATAAAAGATGTTCTAGGAGATACGTGTTTTTGAATAAACCTTATAAGTTTTTTATATAAATGTTTGTTATTTAGAATCTCCATTACATGTGAAAGGATTATATATATATTTTTTTACTTTGCTGTGCGAATCAACAGATTTTTGAATGCTTATAGTGATATTGTTTCTTCAAATTTTGAATTTTTGCTTCCATAAAAACCGAAATCTTATGAACTACATAGTCCATAAGATACGTTTTACTTTAAAAAATTAACGATGGATGTGTTACAATACCATAATCATGTACAAGCGTTTGTATGAAGATCATTCAATTTTTATTGTTCCTCGTTTGTTATACATCTTTATATAAATGGTGATAGAATCCCTTCCAACCCCGATAGGAAACCCTGCGCCTGAGTCTTGACCGTTAATCGGCTGATATACCAGCTTGCAGGAGAGTAGGCTTGGGCTTCGAAGAATTGGATAGGGCTGCAATACACCTTTGAAGAAGATGAGGTTAAGGCCGTCAACTGCCTCATACGTGTGTAATGTGCACGAAACAGGCAATATATTATTATTCGCACAAAATAATCACACGATTTGCGCGAAATAGTACGCATTGCGGGTGCCCGCGTGGTATGCGATCGCAAGCTACATAAGAAGGCAATACTTACCCTAAACTATAACTAAACAAAAATGATTAATATCTACAATAAAAGTATTTAAATGAAACCTCATAACTTTTGTCGTTAATATGGAATTATATTTTAACGTTCACAGATAAACATAACCCGTAAATTATAACCAATCCGGAATTCTCGCGTTATTTTATTCCCGTCACATATATCATTAACTGTAATGAAGTAATGATTCAACGGGCTTCAATAAAACTGGCTTATTGAATGCAGCTTCGTATTTTCGAAGTTTATAAATGATTGACAATATAATAAATTAATTTTATTTCGAACACAATAATTTTTTATAATTATTTAATGGTCAAATCTAACTTTCTAACTATAAATACAATATGCTACAAAACCAGTGGCCGATCCGTGAAGGTTTATGTATTAATATTAGGTTCTGTTTTATGTTATCCTTTTTGGAAAATAAGTTAAAAAATAACCCCACAAAAATTGCAATAAAATTCAGGTCAATGTGGAAACTTACATGGCAACAGAAGATGGCCACTTTGTGAACAAGCCCTCTCGAAAAATAAAAAAAAAACACAGGAGGGCGGAACTAGTTAATACATAAATTAGTTTCCTGAAATGAAATAGAAATTTAAAAGTCAACAAGGAAATAAAGGTGAATTTAAAAGTGAATTTTATCCAAAATTAATTTAATTTTCAGGGCAGAAATGAAGCATTTATTGAAAAAACCAATACAGAAGTTTGTCCCAAAGGAGTGTGTTCCTGCATATTTCCCCCAATTATAACAAAAATGTTAATAAATCAGTATAAGTACGTAACTGTTATTCTTTTTAACATCCTACTCTTATAAAGTGAAAGTTTGTGAAGATGTTTGTAACTCAATCACGCTCAAACGGCTGAACGGATTGGACTGATTTGGTACAGAAACAGATTATAGTCTGGACTAACACAGACTACTTTTATCCCTGGAATAGGTTCCCATGGGTAGCGGGAACGGCATCAGAACTGAACGCGAAAAAGGTTGCAAAAAAAACAGTAGAGGCAGTTCGCGACTACAATATGGGGTTCTTTAAGAAGGACATTAGAAGGTTTCTACAGGGTCGGCAGCGCGAGTGTGACGCCCCTGGTGTTGCACACGTCCATATACCACGGTAACCGCTTCCTATCAGGTGGGTCGTATGTTTGTCTGCCACCTAAGTGGTATATAAAAAAAAACAAATGGCGGGCTGTTGCCTAGCCCGGAGGGGAAAAGGTGTAAGTATATGTATTTAATAATATTTCATTGTAATTTCTTTTCCACTATAATTCATAAAATCAAGTATTAAGCGACATTATATCGGCTCAAGTGGCTATTTTAATCATATACCTACAAAACTTTAAAAGTAAATCCTACCCCAAGCTTAATAGTACCAATGAAAACGCAATTCGTATAACAGATGGCGCGTCATCGAGCGCATTGAATGTAAAAAAAAAATCGAAAGGCAAGGAACAAAAAATACACCACAAGGCACTGGTAATAGAAATGAAACCTTATTATAAAGACATTAAGATGAAGCATGTAAAATTACGTTTTATTTTGAAATGATTTATGTTCCTAGGCTAAATATAAATATTTAGTTATGCCAATACTGAGCCTCTTGATGCAAGTGTCGGGTTCAATTCTTGAACTGGGAAAAGTGATTTTTTTTTCAATTCTTTTTCAGCAAACTTTCAGTAGTAATATGAACGATAAAACGTAAAGTCAACGAAAATAGCTGCTGAATACTTACATATAAACAAAAAACTACATAAGATGTCACAAAATCAGGTCTCTGAATTTGGTGAGATGGCTTGGTATCGACAAAATATGTATTTGAAACAAAAAAAAAATTGAGTAAAAAAAAAAAAAAAATGAAAAAAAAAATCACCACCAGCGACCAGCGTCACGTGACGCGACGAGCACACGGGACGCTGGTCGCGATTTAGTATCGCGGATAGTATCCTCGCAGTATTCTCTAAACGGATGTGTGGGAAATACCTTTTTTTTTTTTTCGTGCTGAAATCCCTTCGGATACCCCCCGCGTGCCAGCGGGGGTGGTTATGTCGGGCTTAATCGCGACCAGCGCCACTGGCGTCGTGACGCTGGGCACTGGTGGTGTTTTTTTTTAAATCTTTTTTACATATTTTCTTTTTCATTTTACCCGATATTTTTTTTTTGTTTCAAATACATACTTTGTCGATACCAAGTCATCTCACCAAATTCAGAGACCTAATTTTGTGACACCTTATATAATATGAAGATATTGAAGGTTTTAAATCTAATGTGGTTTGTAAATTCCAATGCGTAATTTAATAGCTGACTGTACCTAATAGACAAGTATGGCCCTCTATTTAGTGGAATCAAAGTGTAGTCGGTGAAGTATTGGACCTTTTCTTACTCATGATAACTAATGGAATTGGTTGTAACTATGGAATCGTTGACTTTCAGGTAGGTATATCTCGCAAAAGGGTTTTTTTTTTTTAACGTGCGGAAATCCCTTCGGATACCCCCCCCCCCCGCCGGCCAGCGGGGGTGGTTACGTCGTGTCTCGACTCAAACCGCACGGTGTCCTCCCCAAGTGTCCGTTGCCGGGCACCCCGGGTAAGCACTCTCGCAAAAGGGTTCCTATCCATATAAATGTGATGACAGAATAGACGCAAAGAATGATTTTAGCTGAATCCTCTAGGCGTAATATTCAGAGCGCTATCTAGACGTAAACTATGTATACCTTATAATATGGGTTCTAGAATGCGGATAAATATATTTAAATATACCCTTTTCTTTTTAAACACATACATATTACTACATACATAATATTATTTATTTATTTAATTCTTTATTGTACCCACACAGTAAACAATTTTCAAACATTACAGACAAAATCAGTGTACAAAGGCATATTACATACATATTTAACATAGATACTAATTTGCACTGAATGGTAACCGAACTCACTGACGTATCAGTTGAATTCTCTACCACTACGTCACACAGTTTGTCGTTAGTGTCAGTTATGAAGGAGAGGGTGGGATTTCCCCGAGACGGCCCATTCGTGAACCAATTCAATTGTATTTTCACACTACGCGACATTTGGCGCACGACTAATTGCACAGTGTATGGCCTCCTTTATGCTTCCCCATGCACCCTCGATTGCTTAATGCCAGTTTTTTAATTAATGCCTGCTGCTCTATATAATTGCCTTTCAAATTATCAACTTTTTTATTTGTTTTTTATTTAAGGGCGTTTTGCGAGATGTGAGTTGGGGTGAGTATGTGTTGGGTTGAGTGTGAATAGTTTAGTTTTAATTGTTCGTGTCTTTTCAGCGTCGGGAAAAATGGAATAGTCTTAAATGAAATTTTTGATTTTATTTTCATTTGTACTGCAGAAGCACACGATCCAACTATTGGTAGATGGTTACTATTGTCTATGCGCGCTTGCAAAGGAAAATGGGGAAGGGGAAGAGAAAAAGGAGCGAAGAAGAAAGAAAAAAAAAAAGCAACACAAAAATTGGTAATAGTATTTTTTTTCACAGCGCGGCTTGACCAAGGAAGTACCTATTTTTTTTTTCGTGCGGAAATCCCTTCGGAATACGGGGGGTATTCCGAAGGGATTTCCATTTTCACGCCGTCTCAGGTCTAGAGACACCGGGGTGTAAGGTTACCCATATATCCCTCGCACCCCGACTGACCCTGGGACATCTCCGGTTTCGAGATGGCCGAGATGGCCCCCTCGGGTTTGGGAACCACGGTGCCCCCGTCTTGCTCCGGTTTGGGGGACCAAGGAAGTACCTACCACTTACTAATTTAATACTAGTTATTGCTCAATCTCAAATAATTTGGCCCTCTAATGTCAGAAGAAAACCACGTCCATCAGTCAGCAGGTGCACTGAGATAGGGGTGCGACTGGTTGGATCACCTCCAAGTTTGGTGCACCCTGGGCAACGTGAGCGATGACGCATCATTGATTGCTCCTCTGGAGTAGCTGGCGTCAACGTCAACGGCCAAGAGTCTGACCAAACGGCCCTTTTCAGGGCCAGCTGACCCCATTGCACGAGGGGGTCGGGGTACGGCGGGCCTGCAAGGCCCGCCGGGGGGCGTGGTCGCTCCAGGTACCCCTCTGCTGTTATCGGAGTGCGAGGGATATGCTCTATGGGTAACCTTACACCAAGGCGTCTGTAGACCCGAGACGGCGTGCGGTCTTAGTCGGTTCAAGCCCGACATAACCGCCCCCGCTGGCCGGCGGGGGGGGTATCCGAAGGGATTTCCGCACAAAAAAAAAAAAAGGTGCACTGAGATAAGTTTGGCTCAAGCCTCGAAGATGTAGGTTAAGCCCCATACTGGTTCAAAAAAAAATTGGTCTAAATTAATAAAACTGTTGTCTTTTAATACCCCACCACGGCTCTGCAGTGGCCGTACACAAATACGTGTAACTGTATAGTTGTCGTCCAATTATTTGAGATCGACGTCCGGGAGACCATATTATATAAATTGCTTGATATTGTGGTCCAATAAATTCAATTCTAGCGATTTCGTCAAATTCAATTCTAGCGATTTCGTCAGATTTAAGTAAAGATAGATAAGTAGATCTTATCCTGTACCAGAAATGTTGTAACAGGTATTTCAGTCTTTTTAAATTGGTAAGGTAGAAAACAATCACTGTACATGAGCACGTGAACGTATGCAAGTTGAAAAGCGCTACTAGCGCGTTGGCACCTGCAAGTGAGGCAAGGGGAAGGAAAAGGGTAAAATGGGAATATCTCCGGTTCTACTTAAGTAATTGCAATCAAACATACTGTAGATTTTTAGTCTGACCAAGACCTTTGTAATAAAAAAAACCGCATTGAAATCCGTTCAGTAGTTTTTGCGTCCATCGCGAACAAACAGAAAATAATTAAAAAAAAAATGTTTTCAGAATCGTTCATGCAACATAACCCAAGTATTTTAAATATCTGTAAAGTAAAGACGCAGCTAATTTACAATTTTATAATAGTATAGATGTGAAAGTTGGTGGGGTTTGTACTTTCCTGCAAAAATGGCTGAACAAATCTGGAGAAAATTTGGCAGATATAGGTAATTTTTTTTTTTGTTTTTAATATTTAGGACACGTCAATTTGACTTCACCTCACCTGATGGTAAGCTGAAGGTAAAGTCTCATGAAAGAGGGTCACCATTACATACACGTATCATGTTAACAATGGTCCAATGGGCTACAGGAATAGCATCAGTATTTTACATGGACGTAGCTGCGGGCAATAGCTAGTATAATATAATGCTGACATGACAATAAACCAAGTGTAGTTGCATTTGACAGGCAGATCAATAAAATATACAGAACCGACCAGCCGCTTATAAATTGTACCACAAGTGTATGCAGTCAGAATGCGTTCATGATGGCCCGTTTTGGAGAAATGCCAGCAAACACGGACATACAACGGATGGGCACGAAATATTATTATTTGATTTGTTAATATCATAAGTTAGCTGCTAAAATTTTAGGTGCAAATCCTTATAAGTTAGTGGTTAAGAATTTTGATGATATTTTTAAATAATTGATCAAATATGAGTAGCCGCGGTAGCCTAGTGGTATGGGTAATGGACTGCTGAGACGAGGTCTCGGGTTCGATCCCAGGTTTTACCATGGCACACACCACTGACTTTTTGATGCTTTTCGAAGTTATGTGTGTATTTATCGCAGGTTTATAAGTGCCCGGTTAATGGCAATAGGCTCGCCACCTATTACATTGGGACCTAAACATAAACTGGCGATATGTGGGTGCTAGCACCTCTGCCTACCTCTTCGGGGATATAGGCGTGAGTTTATGTTATGTTTTATGTTTATGTTTTAAATAATTGATCAAACGTGTGCAATTGTATTCCCAAGTGAGTTTTTGTGTGTGTTGTGTGTGTATTTAGGAAGCATAATACTAGACCATATTCTGACCTAATAGAGGTATTTAATTGAAAATTGTGCTACTAACTAGAGGCATATCGGTCCGATGTATGATCCAGTGTGTTTATTATTATTATTGTGTCTTTTTTTTGTATATTGGCGATATTTAAAAAAATAATCTTGGGTTATGTTAAATGAAAGATTCTGAACATAGAAATTTCGCTTCCCATCAATCAGGTGGGCCTGTGTGACTACCTGCCACTTAAGTAGTGTAAAAAAAATTTTTTTTTGAATTTCTTATGTGTTAACCGACCTCCGCGTGGGATTAGCTAGTATAAAATAATAAACTAAACTAAATAAGATACAAATTTAATAAGTTCCTCCGCTTCACCACCAACTGGTAATGTTGGACAGTTGGGCAGTCTGGACATCTTCAAAAGAAGAACTAAAGAACATTTCCTCTCACAATGTTAAAGTATGTATGTATGTATATATCGTATTTATATATATGTATAACTATGTATAAAATGCCGCGGTAGCCTAGTGGTATGGGTAATGGACTGCTGAGACGAGGTCTCGGGTTCGATCCCAGGTTTTACCATGGCACACACCAATGACTTTTCGATGCTTTTCGAAGTTATGTGTGTATTTATCGCAGGTTTATAAGTGCCCGGTTAATGGCAATAGGCTCGCCACCTATTACATTGGGACCTAAACATAAACTGGCGAAATGTGGGTGCTAGCACCTCTGCCTACCCCTTCGGGGAATATAAGCGTGAGTTTATGTTATGTTATGTTATGTGTATAAAATATACAAGTATTGATGTGTATTATTTTATTTTACACTAGCTGATGCACGCGGCTCCGGCCGCGCGGAAGTCCGTTTTCGTTTTATGGTCATATCTCCAGTTCTACTTAATCAATCTAAAGTAAACGTAGCCTAAGTTACTTCTTATTACATCAGCTACCTGCCAATAAAAGTCCCGTCAAAATCGATCCAGCCATTTCAGAGATTAGCCGGAACAAACAGACAGACAGGCAGACAAAAATTGTAAAAAATGTTATTTTGGTGTAGGTATGTACCGTATATATATTCATGTACATGGAGTAAAAAACGGTTATTTCAATATTACAAATAAACACTACAATTTTATTTATATCTATAGAAGATGTATAGATATAGTATGTTATATTTAATTTTTTAATGTATAATTTATGTATATCTATTGATTTATTTTTACCATCTTTCGTTTAAGTTTACTTTTTATTTGTACACTTTGCTTCCCTCTGTTATTTTCTTTTTCTGCCTCTACTGCTCAAAGGTTTGCTGGTAGAGAACTCTCTTACGAGTTAAGCTCGGCTTTGTACATAATTTATTTTAATTGTAATACATTTATATCTTTTTGTTTTTTTTGTGTACAATAAAGAATTAAGAATGTTACCGGAAGGCTGGCAGCATTGCCACGATAGATAGCAATGGTAATTCTTTGGGTAAGATACTAGCCAGCCTGTGACCAGAAGGCAGTTCACCTTATCACACATCAAAATGCTCTTTTTGACATGACAACCTACGAGATGTTCTGAATGTCATATGGTTAAAAACTATAAGTTTATAATAAAAATTAATAAGCCAATACTAATACAAGCGACTAACACGTAGGCTAATTCACTCAAACCCGTTATTTGGTGGCTCTAGTTAAAATAAATATAATACAACTGATCCACCAGTGGATCAGACGTAGGGATTAGGTCGGAATAGTGACAGCCAGAATTCGATACGCGTCAGGTTTAGCGTGACGTGAAAACCTCGTTGATTATAGCGAAGCTCCGTAATTTGCAGTGCTAGTGATGTTACTACATTTTACGGGAATTTTACGGGATGTCTCGTAATTATACAAAAGCGTCGTATTACGCAGTATATTGTTGAGGTCAACTGATATAACAGTAAAACGGATTCATGCCAAGGAATGATGTTGAACATTGCATTCTTAATTATGAATATTATCTCACAAAAGGATACGGCAAAACTAATCAGGTTACTGTTACAAGCCAATTAGACAATGATAAAGGTGAGTTATTACATTTTCATATCGCGCTGTATATAACACGTGACACGGGTGACCTTTACGTTGCTAGTATGGAAAATAGCCGATTGACGTTGTAATCATACGGTTTCACCAGCCCACTCATATTCGATGCTGAAAGGTTTCTAATAAGATATTAGCCATATGTCACTATGTAGCTACACAAGTACCTACTGTTGTCGAAAATATTTGTCTAAATAATACGGATCGAATGATGAACTAATAATAATAAATAAAATAAATAAATAAATATTCTATGACATTCTACACAGCGCTTATGGGTTCCAGAATGCGGATAAACATACTTTTTTTTTGTAAATACATACATATTACACATAGAAATACCCAGACCAATGCAAATAGACATATTCATGCATACAAATATTTGCACTGTGCACTACCGCTACGCCACAGAGGCCGTCAATAATAATGATAACCTTTAATTGTTTGAATATGGTGCTACAATACAGGTCTTATATTAAAAGGCAAGGTTCAGCATATTATACCATTACTGGTGTACAAATTATTTAAGCACGTGCAAGTCACTCAAAAACGCAAAATATAATAACATGAGTCAATACTACCTATTAAATGATTATTACATTATCTCAATAAATTCCTAATAATAGTTGCTATAATTTACCTTTACACTTTGCAAATTCATCTATAGTATAAAAACATTTCTTCGTGAGTCATGCTTTCAACTTCCTCAGAAATACAGAGGTTTGAAATTGCTCTAAGCTGTTTGGGACTGTATTATAAATACGACCACATAATAATACTCATAGATTCTGAAACCTGGAAATTATGGTAGGTACTATAGTCAGCATAAGTGCAAAACTTGGCCAAGGGTTTTCATATACCCACAAGATTAAAAAAAAACTGGGTCATTATGGCCTGAGTAAAGATGGAATTTTAAACCTCTTGATAGCAAGCCTGATCGATAACCTTTTCGCTATCGCTATTCTAAGTAGGTCACAAAAGCATTTTATAAAATCTACTCGCCTTAAAATAAAACGGGTTTGTGTATCCGGCATATACAACATATCAATTGACGAAAACCTCGTTGATACACGCGAAGCTCCGAAATCTGCAGTACTAGTGACGTTACTACACTGGGATATTCTCGGGAATTTTACGGGATATCTCGTAATATCTCTTAATTGAAATTAATTTAAATTTAATATTTTATTGATGTAAGTATAATTAAGTTATTTGTTTTCTATTTTATCCTAAATTCCTCGTCATAAATAAATCGAGTTTGATGAGAAGCTTGTTTTTAAATTTTTCAAATTATATTTTTTCCTGCCCTGACTTTTCCTATATAACATAACATAACATAAACTCACGCCTATATCCCCGAAGGGGTAGGCAGAGGTGCTAGCACCCACATTTCGCCAATTTATGTTTAGGTCCCAATGTAATAGGTGGCGAGCCTATTGCCATTAACCGGGCACTTATAAACCTGCGATAAATACACACATAACTTCGAAAAGCATCGAAAAGTCATTGGTGTGTGCCATGGTAAAACCTGGGATCAAACCCGAGACCTCGTCTCAGCAGTCCATTACCCATACCACTAGGCTACCGCGGCGCCTATATAAGAAGTTGATAACACACGAATTACACCTGTAGTGTAGCAAGAATTCATAGGTCAATTTAACAGTTTATGAGCGAAATAGTATGAAAAGTTGGTATATTTTATGAACAATATTTAGTTTCTTAAGTAATCTTATACCTACCATTGTTGTGTCTGTCTCATGATATCAAGAGATACATTTTAGATAAATTAATTTTATACTGAAGTAACTATTCAGAACGAAATACCGAATTTTGATCAGCAGTTACATATTCCACGTTTGATGGCACATCCCTACATATCTTTCCCGGGGGATTTGAGTAGTCGTCAACTGTAATGCGTTGGGAATATTCTGCGGATGTATTGAAAGAGCCGCCCTTGGGAGTTATGGTATTAACTATGGTGACTTCCGATCTCTAAAACAAGTAACAAAACAAACAAGTAAAGTAGGTAATTGATACCAACAAAATAATTATTTAAGTGTAAAAGAGTAAATTTATAAAGGAGAAAATATGTTCTACCTGCTTCAATGCTGAAAAAAAAACCACATAAAATACGTATTTCTATTTCTAGGAATACGCTTCAACTGCCTTCAACAAACTCTTAATTATCTGCATCTTTCGAAAATATTAACGTAGTGACGTTGTTATAATATAATATTGACTTTTCTGTATGGATTCCCTAAAACATTACAAACACTAAGTACAAAATAATATCACATTTTGTGAATCAAACCTACAACGCTAGACACAGGGGTGTGCATAAAGTCTAATTTTAACTTTGACACTTAAAAATGAACTTGAAAATAATAAAATCATAACATGAGCTAAGCCGCCAGAACACTTACAAATTACAAAGCCTAAAAAAAATCCTAGTCGGGTTACACAAGGTCTCATTTGAAGCAACCTATTTAATGAAAATGATGACAAAGGAAGCGCTTTGAAACAAAATAACATAATAGTACAGAAACATAAACTACAAACACCCTCACACAATAAACTCACAGATATTCCAATTAATAAAGCAAATCGAATCGGAAGTGTCGAACTGAGCTGAACAAAATTTATTCAACCAATAAATTACTTAGAGATAACGACTCCTGCTGTTTGTTTTATTTTATTACAAATTTCGTATAAAGGCTTCAAATATACTGAAAATTTTGATTCGAGATAATATTTATTTTAATAGAACCTACTTGCACTTATAACAATCTTTTGAAGATCCTCTATTTAGTATGTTTACTTTATAACAAGGCTTATTTGTAATTACCAGCAAGATTAATTATTTACTATTTTATCATAGTTACCACCATAGATTAATAACAGACTGAAACGCTTTTTTTGGTTTTGATGTACTATTTGGTCTGAAAAATAAGCTTAAAATTATAAAGAAGAGAGTTCTCATTTAAATAATATCACTAAAGCCTCTTTGATATTTTATATTATAATCAATATGATATATAGTTGGTAGCTCAGAGCACCAAAGCAAATTCAAATTAGGGCAAGTCAAACAAAAATAGATAAATTTATTCAAGAAATTTGAGAATTATTAATAATCATTTTATCTTTTCGCAAAACCTTCAAGCCTGTCGTAAAACAAAGAAATGAAATAATAGTCTCCAGCTTTAGGGAGGATAGTTTTATCCTTAGTAGAAAGATTGGTTAGCCAACAGGGATTTTACCTTATACTGACCATGACACAAACTAGTTTTCTTTTTCAATCAATGATTGATGATAAAAAGATTTTACGAGTATCCTCCATCTTTATTATAGATACCGCATTGCTATTTAAGAATCAGATAATTGTGTGTAGCGATCAAAAAGGTACCTTATTGTGATTGTTTAAAATTCTAGTTTTCAAATTCGACATTCTAAATAAATCTTACCGTATCCAACTTCCACCAGAGCCCGCAATCTTCAAAGAGAATCATCAAGTTGCCTTAGGCGAAATGACAAAATTGTGACTTAAATTTTACAATTATCTGTACTATCTGTGCCATTTTCTTAATAATTAGAAGGAAATAAATATTTTCGAGGGAGTGTTATTTAACCACCATTTCACACCGAAAAGATAAAAAAAATAATTATTAAATTTCAACATAGCAAAAAGTTAATAATACTTTTAGAAACTGTGAAGAAAAGAGAATTGCTGGTGCCTCAATATTTTTTTTTCTTTAATTGTTTAATATCTGTCTGTAATATAATCTAATAATCTAAAACATATCTGTGTGTATATGTCTAATCTAAATTCTATTTTAACATAAATTTTATCAGTAAAGAATACACTAGGTCTAAATTGAGTTCTGTTAACATTTTATAACTCGAACATTATTAATTTCCGGGGTAAAATTTTGTACAAATATTTCATATTTCGTTGTTCTATTCTCGTAGTCATGAGAACTGAAGATTCTTATCAGCTGTAAACTACCAAGAACATACCAGAGTATGAATTTGATTGTTTTCGAGAGGGTAATCGGCGGGGGTGGGTGCTATCAGTGGTAATGTTACAATACCTCCTCGTCCTGCAAGCTCCAGATGATTGCGAGGCCGAGTGGGAATACTAGTTACTATTCAATATAAGTTTATCATAACCGTTGGAGAATCAATGTTTTTCTCAGAGCAGGTATCGATAGCTTAGGATAATTGAAAGGCACGTATTCTGAAATGAAGTATTCACGACGAAGAAGTTGCAAATTTAAATTGCTAAAAAATTTGTATGTGGAAGTACAGGAATTTGTATGGAAATTATTAACGGGGTTGTATTCTGAAGATTGCGGGATGAAGACCCATACAGTTTACTATTGACATAAATCAACTTCCAACAAAAGCTAAAGAATAAAGAGAATAGAAAAGAATAGTATCAGTATTCTCAGAAAAAAGAAACACACCTAAAGTTATATAAATTAGAAAATATAAATTAGGTCTTTAAAAATGTAATAAACTTCAGCAGCAATTCCACTTCAACCATCCAATTAAAAACTTTAGCAAAACGATGAGCAAAATGAGATTCTCAACATCAAGATATCGATAACCCACCCTTAGCAATAACTTATGTGCGTCCATACAATCAAAATTTGAAAATATATACGGCCTGTATTATAGAAGCCTTAACATCGAGGCTATTACTCGCACCTTTCCAGGAGTTATTGCATTAATACACAACAGAAAAAGACTATTAAATCATCTAAATAAAATATTTCTATTTTAAGCTATTGTAGAAAAAAACTCCAATTTTCTGGTTCTGGGTTTTCTGTACATAAACAAACTCAAAAGTAGCATCCCTGTTAATCACAAATATTAAATTCAAGAAGTAAGTTTAAACAAAGGATTATTTATCCACCTCGGAACAAAGTATCTCAAATTATATAGTGGAAGGAACTACATTATTTCTCCAAGATAGCAAACACGCAGAAATGTTTTATTTTGATGATAGGGTTAGCGAATGACTATAATTTATTGCATAAGGAAGTAGGCAATGAGGGCATTTGGAATTGGTAATAAATTTGACTTTTTATCCCCTTTTTGTGGATTGTCCAGTTGCTATAAGGCCGAACTGGGTTGAGGTTTGTAAATTGGGAAAGTTTTGTTTTGTGATTTTTCCATTCGGTTTATTGATTTCGTATCTATTGATAAATTATTGGGACCGTCTTTACGAGGATATTAAGATTACTGCACTTAGAATTTGTATTTGGGTTATTTTGTATGGCACTTTGGCATTAAAAAGTATTTTTAATGGATAAACTCTTGGAAAATATTCCTAAATTACGTGAAATGAGACCGCGACTCAGCAAACGTAGTGTAGGACGGCCTCCGGCCAGGTGGGATGACAATCTGCAAAAGAATGCGGGCAGATGCTGGATGCGGCAAGCTGAAGACAGGGCGCTATGGCGCTCATTAGGGGATACCTATGTCCAGCAGTGGACTAGAATAGGTTGATGATGATGATGATGATGACGTGAAATGAATCATACAAATAACTATATGAAGTATACACTCAAATTCAAAGTAACTGACCGAGCTATTTAAATATTGTATTATAAAGAAAGAAGTTAAGTTATGCACATCCATCGTGGACCATTTTTAAATGATTTTTTTAATAAAAAGTCATATAGAAAAATATATTTAAATTGTAACTTAAAATAATCAATGAACCCATTGTACAAAAAGATGATGGTGAGCGGATATTAAATATATATTACATAACACAGGTAATATTTTTGGTGTTACCAACCAAAAATATTACCTGTCACCAACCCTAGTAAAGATATAAATTCTCTAAGACATAGTTGCAATTCCAGTGCAAAGAACAAGGATAGTTCTCTGCTGATAGTACCACCTCATTAAAAAACTCGTGCTTCCGATGAAGCAGCATCCGTGAATAAAATGTATGAACTATTTATCTCCGTGTACTTCACTTTTCTACTTTATAACCTGTTTATCATGCAGTGTAATCATGTTTATTGCCTAGATTGTATATATTATTTACCACAAAATCAAATTAATCTCAACTACGAAATCTATATTTTCGTCTTCCAGTTATGCTTGCGAGGTTATTATAAACATTTGTTTAGCAATACACAATATAGGGAAAAGCCAACATATGCTCCTTCTGAATATAAGCAATCATCTTATCAATCGCCGCCTACTATAGATAGGCTACTTGTGTGGGTCCATACATAAATAAAGGATATCAGCAACAGACTTGTAGGGTAATTGGAGAAATATTAATCACAGTACATTAAACTTCATCGGGGGGACGACTTACATTTAAGGTTTTCATTGTAAAAAAAAATTTCTCGCTCGACGCACACACGACTGGGTGTTATAAGTTTAACATGTGTGTGTATGTATCTATCTGTGGCATCGTAGCTTCCAAATGGATTAACCGGTTTTGTTGCGGATTTTTGTTCGAAAGCCGATATGATCGAGATGGTTCTTATTTATAAATACATTTGTGTCAGAGGATTTTTAATTTTTAAATTAATATGTTTTAATCAATTTTTTTCGATTCGAGCATTTTTTGTTGATAAAGTAGTTGTTCTAAATATTTGTTAGAAAAACCACTTTATCAACAATAAAAACACCCCTCGGGATTCTTAATTTTTATAATGTCTAGTCGTAGTAATTGCTACATGCGAATAGCTAAAATAGTATACCAAGATAGGGGATGAAAATACCTTTTTTTTTTCGTGCGGAAATCCCTTCGGATAGTAAAGAATGAAAACAAGAGAGGTACTAAATTAAACTGATATTGAAATATTCTACAGATGCTGTATTAAGTATATAAAATCCATGAATTTTATCTATAAACTGACGCAGACCGTTTTGATATCCCTGTCGCAATTCCATGAGGGTTATACTTGGCTGTTACTATTGTGGGTTTGATAAATCGAGGATGAATGGTAGATTCTCTCCCTTTATTATTATTTTTCCACACATAATATTCTTAAGCCAATTAATTACTGTAGCAATATGCTATTGCAAATATTAAACATGTGTTAACAATGCAATGTTTCTTCGTAAAAATCACGTTCAAAGTTCTGAGAAAAAATATGCGTGATAAATATCACCATTTATTTTATAACCAATTTTTATCTTAAAATAGAAAATATACTCAACAACTTTTTCAACGTCTGCGTGTAAGCGTTAGCTTGATATCTCGTGTTGCTTATGATAAATAGATTCACTTAGAGTAAGACAAGGATGTAGTGCTTAGCGCACTACGGTTTATGTAGTTTATAGGTCCAGCGAACAAAGAAACACTTGAGTTCACATAAAACAGTTTAATGAAAAGCAAGCCACGCACAACAACAGAGTTACAGCACTGAAGGAACACATAGGCACTGAAGGTACGTTTTCGTGTATAAGCAGATACAAAAGGAAAGATAGAAAGCAAAATAACATTCAACACTTAACACGTCACGGCTAGAGCTAACGGTAAATCTTTATACAATGAGCGTGCGTCTTGCGTCAGAGCGTAGTGGACAATAGCGACTGGCGGAGTTCGCGAAGAAACCCGAAGCGCGCCGGCGCATCTCCCGAACATTGCCGACGAGCGGCGGAAACCACGTTGCTAACCGTTCGCCCGATACTAGTGCGCTCTTCGTTCGCTCAATTAGTGTGCGACTTTTTAGTCGCTACATAGCTCCCCCACCAGACCGATACTACGGTCGATAATAGTCCGGAAAATGAACTCTTCTACCACTCCTTGTCCTTCTCTCGGCGTTTTCTGGAGTTGGCTCAGGCGGAACTTCATGAGTAGTAGGTGATCCAGACGTGTCGTTGACGGTGAAGGCTGGTTTCAATCGATCGATAGACACATTGGTCGTCGTGCCTTGAACTAAAATCTTAAAGTACTTTTCTCGCCGCTCTATTACCTTATAGGGGCCAGCATAAGGAGGTTCTAAAGATCTTCGAACTCTGTCCAGGCGCAGGAATACGTGAGAGCAGTCTGCAAGATTTTTCGGTAAGTAAAATGGGGAACTGCGGTGCCACTTAGCTGGTGTTGGTGTAAGCTTGGCTATGTGCGACCGTAATCGAGACGCGAAGCTGGTAAGGTCTTCAACAGTGTGGCTGTTGGATGGAGACAGGAACTGGCCAGGTAGGCGAAGTGGCTCGCCGTATACCAACTCAGCAGAAGAGGCTTGGATGTCTTCCTTCCAGGAGCTACGAATTCCCAACAAAACAAGAGGTAAGGCTTCGGTCCACTGTGGGTTGTCGTGGCACATGATGGCACCCTTCAGCTGTCTGTGCAAGCGCTCGACGATCCCGTTGGCGATAGGATGATAGGCGGTGGTGCGAAAGTGATTGGCCCCGACCATGGTGGTGAGGGCCCGGAACAAGTAAGACTCGAATTGACGACCGCGGTCCGTCGTGATCTGCTCTGGACAGCCAAATCGAGAAATCCACCCAGTAACAAGGGCAGCTGCGCATGTCTCGGCCGTCATGTCCTTCAGTGGTATTGCCTCAGGCCACCGAGTAAATCTATCTATGACAGTAAGGCAATATCTGTAATCAGAAGATAGTGTTAATGGTCCTACGAGGTCAAGGTGGATATGAGAGAACCTCGAGGACGTGATAGGAAAAGAGGAGAGAGGAGCAGTTGTGTGACGGGTAATTTTACAACGTTGGCACTCTTGGCACAGCCTAGACCACTCCCTACAATTCTTGCGTATCCCTGGCCACACAAATCTTTCAGTGACCAGTCGCACTGTGGCCGAATTTCCTGGATGACTTAAATTATGTAGCATGTCAAAGACTTGTTTTCTAAAGCTTGCAGTAATGAATGGTCGGGGTGGTTGGGTGGATATGTCACAGAAGATCTCGCAGTCTGAGCCTGGTACAGTAATCTTTCGTAAACAAAGCGAGGATCCTGTAATAAGCAGGTTTTTCAGCTCAGAATCAGTCTCCTGAGAACGTGCAAGTGCCTGGTAGTCCAATGCCAAAGTTACCTCATCCACTCGGGAAAGGGTATCAGCCACCACATTTTCAGGTCCTGGTACGTAGCGGATGTCGGTGGTAAATTGAGCAACGTAATCAAAGTATCTGAACTGCCGTGGTGATGTAGTATTTTCCTTAGGTGAAGTAAAAGCGTATGTAAGTGGCCGGTGATCAGTGAAAACAGTGAATTTCCTTGCTTCAACCATGTGCCGAAAGTATTTGATAGCCTCATATATGGCTAACAACTCGCGATCGTAGGGACTGTACTTCTTTTGTGATGGCTTCAACTTCTTGGAAAAGAAACCGAGAGGCTCCCAGCTCGAACGTCTACGTTGCTGCAGTACTGCCCCTATTGAGACGTCAGACGCGTCTGTAATTATGGACAGCTCGGCTTTCGGGTCTGGATGCACAAGAAGAGTTGCATCAGCGAGGGTTTTCTTGCATTGATCGAAGGCTCTCTGCTGTTCGGAAGTAAAGTTGATTGGATGTGATCCTTTGACTTTAGGACCTTCTAATAAAGCATTCAGCGATGCTTGGATCTTTGCTGCCTTGGGTATGAACCGCCTATAAAAATTTAACATACCCAGAAACCGCCTTAGCTCTTTCACCGTCTTCGGTACAGGAAATTCCTGAATAGCTTGGACCTTAATGTCGAACGGGCGCGTTCCTGTAGAAGATACATTATAGCCCAGGAAGGATACTTCTGATTGGCCCCAAGCACACTTGCCAGCGTTGATTAAAACACCGTAGTCTCTTAGCCGCTCAAACAGCTGGTGCAGGTGTTCTCTATGTTGGCTTTCAGATGGCGAAAATACCAATATATCGTCCAGATACCCGAAGCAAAAGTCATCAAGGCCAGTAAGTACCTCGTCAATAAACCGCTGGAAGGTTTGGGCTGCGTTGCGGAGTCCAAAGGTCATGTAAGGAAATTCAAACAGCCCAAATGGTGTTGTTATAGCGGTTTTAGGTATGTCAGCGGGATTAACGGGTATCTGGTTATATGCTTTGACCAAATCTATTTTAGAAAATATGGTACATCCAGAAAGCTGCTGCGAGAAGTCCTGTATGTGCCGTATAGGGTAACGATCCGGAATAGTGCGGGCATTAAGAGCTCGAAAATCTCCACACGGTCTCCAGCCATCGTCCTTTTTCCTGACAAGATGTAGTGCTGATGACCACGGACTTTCTGATCGTCTAGCGGTACCGTTTTGTATCATGTCCTCAAATTCTTTTTTGGCAGCCTTCAAACGGTCGACATCCAAGCGCCGAGGTCGGCAAAAGACCGGAGGGCCCGGCGTGGTCCTTATAAAATGCTGTGTACTATGCTTAGGCTTTGCTACGGTACCTGCAGGACGAGTTACCTCTGGGAATTGTCGTAGAAGGTCATGGAACCCAGTCTCGCCGGAAACTGTCTTGACTGAAGCGATGCTATCTGAGACTTTCTGGCGTGGCGCTGACACAGAGAGTGAGGTTGTTCCATCTATAAGTTGGTGCAGACGACAATCTACAAGCAGATTATAATAACTTAAGAAATCCACTCCAATAATAGGTTTAGATATGTCAGCAATGATAAATTTCCACGGGAAAGTACGCCTGAGTCCTAAATTTAGGTATAATTGTATGGGGCCGTATGTATTGATGACTGTTCCGTTTGCAGCTACCAGGTCATACTTTGTAGGTGTGCAAGGTGTCTTGACGGCAGACCGCGGAAAAACACACAAGTCGGAACCGGTGTCTATTAAAAACAGCATTTTTGTGGTTTGGTCAGTTACAAATAGTCGGCCTGTTTGAGTTGAGCAGTCGTTGGCCGCTACTTCCGGCTGCTCCTGGTGTTTTCCGAGTTCCAGCTGCAGGGTGACTGGCATTTGTTTGCTCGAGCCCCAAACGTGAAGTGGTACCAGCAGTGAGGATGTCCAGGTGGAGGCTGAGGCGTTCTTGACCTAGACTGGCTTCTAGAACGAGAACGTGAACGTGGGTTATATTGTGCGGTCGCGTTGGCCGATGGTTCATGTCTGCTTGTAAGTTTAGCTACTTGCATTGAAAGCTCACTTATCTGTCTAGCCATCTCGTCGAATTGAGCAGAAGTAACATATGACGAGGATGATGCTGAAGTACTAGCTACTTGCGGCGGGCCCATTGGTGCAATCTCATACACTTTGTCGGCTATACTTGCTAAGCTATCTAACGGCAACTCGGACTGTGAAGCTACGACGGTCTGAATATTAGTTGGTAATCTGCCCGTCCACATGGTTTTCAGAAATTCGTCAGTGACGTCACCGCCGGCTAGATCTCTAAGGTGCCTTAAGAATTGTGAGGGTTTACGATCACCCATTTCCTCACTTCTAAGCAGTTGGTTTAATTTTAGTTGACGCGAAGCAGAAAGACGTTCTATGAGCTGCTTTTTTAATGTTTCATATTTGTTGGAAGCCGGCGGAGTAGTAATGATATCTTTCACCTCTTTTGCGTACCGGTGGTCCAATTGGGCTATTACCTGATAAAATTTTGTAGTATCAGCCGTTACGTTTGACAAAATAAACTGACCTTCCATTTGCGCAAACCATAACGCGGGCTCCTCTGGCCAGAATGGTGGGGGACGGACACCAACTCGAAAGCTTTCTCCAGCTGCTCCAGCACCAGACCCTTCGTCTTCCTTATTTGTTGGCATTTTCAATTGTGTATTTCAAATTACACGTTATGTTTTTCAAAATAAAAATAAAAACTTCACAAATTACTGTTCAATGTCGTGGGTCACCACTTTGTAGTGCTTAGCGCACTACGGTTTATGTAGTTTATAGGTCCAGCGAACAAAGAAACACTTGAGTTCACATAAAACAGTTTAATGAAAAGCAAGCCACGCACAACAACAGAGTTACAGCACTGAAGGAACACATAGGCACTGAAGGTACGTTTTCGTGTATAAGCAGATACAAAAGGAAAGATAGAAAGCAAAATAACATTCAACACTTAACACGTCACGGCTAGAGCTAACGGTAAATCTTTATACAATGAGCGTGCGTCTTGCGTCAGAGCGTAGTGGACAATAGCGACTGGCGGAGTTCGCGAAGAAACCCGAAGCGCGCCGGCGCATCTCCCGAACATTGCCGACGAGCGGCGGAAACCACGTTGCTAACCGTTCGCCCGATACTAGTGCGCTCTTCGTTCGCTCAATTAGTGTGCGACTTTTTAGTCGCTACATAGATCACGTCGGGGTCACCACTTTGTAGTGCTTAGCGCACTACGGTTTATGTAGTTTATAGGTCCAGCGAACAAAGAAACACTTGAGTTCACATAAAACAGTTTAATGAAAAGCAAGCCACGCACAACAACAGAGTTACAGCACTGAAGGAACACATAGGCACTGAAGGTACGTTTTCGTGTATAAGCAGATACAAAAGGAAAGATAGAAAGCAAAATAACATTCAACACTTAACACGTCACGGCTAGAGCTAACGGTAAATCTTTATACAATGAGCGTGCGTCTTGCGTCAGAGCGTAGTGGACAATAGCGACTGGCGGAGTTCGCGAAGAAACCCGAAGCGCGCCGGCGCATCTCCCGAACATTGCCGACGAGCGGCGGAAACCACGTTGCTAACCGTTCGCCCGATACTAGTGCGCTCTTCGTTCGCTCAATTAGTGTGCGACTTTTTAGTCGCTACAAGGATATAAGAAAAAGATAGAGAAGTTTCATTTTATCTTTTGTGATGGTTTAAAAGTAAGACCAATTTCTCTGGGGCTATGTTTATAGAAAGAGTGGGTAAACGTGTGTTGGGTCACATATGCTACAGATTTACATGCATTACCTTAGGATTCTGCTTCACTATTATAAGCTATCACGTGATGTGGTCTAGCCTTTTTAGACCTAAACCAAGACATGCTATGAATATGAGTAGGCAGTTTGAATCCAAAATAAATAGGTTTTATTAATAAATTGATCATATCTCCAGCTATCGAATCTCAAGAAAGTTATTGACTCTTTTGAAAAGAAATAGTCAATACAAGGGATAATGCTTATTGACGGGATCATGTTAAGACTCCACAGTCTAAATATCAAAATTCTCTGCTAATTAAGCTATCCAATATCCTTTTGTGTTTTTTTTTAAATGTCTAAACATAACATAAGGTGTCATTGAGCGACATTAAAATGAGGTTGAAACTAATTGGCATTTAAATTTAAACTCTGGTATTTTTTTCATATCATGTTACATTTCACGTAGGCCACAGTCAGACTACAACTTACTTTAAAAAAAAAGCATATTAAGGGTTACTTATTTGAATTGTAATAAAATATATACAAAAAAGTCGCATAAGTTATAAAAATATCTTCCAAGAAGCGAAGGTCTAAAAATCACTATTTTTAAAAACACCTCAGAAAAATATTTAAAGGTCCATATTAGTCAAAGTAGGGGTAAGTTCGTGACCTTCTACCCTGAACCGAGGGCGGGCAACACCCCTGAGTTATTGGAAAGATATTTAAGTTAAGTGGTATTTTGATTTAAGGGTCTCTTGTCTTTATTCGTCTTCTGCGAAGAAGCCAAAAGGTTATGAATTTAATTTTATAGGGTTTCTCGTATATGGATGATATCATATGTTTTGGGAGATCTGGAGAATAACAAGATTTTCCGTTCGAAGTACAGTCAATGACAAAAGTAGCTCAACACAATCCAATTTACCGAAAATTTAGCTCCAATTTTTTTTATCTGATAATATATAAAATCTATTCTAATAATAAAGCTGAACAGTTTTTTTTTGAATACGTCAATCTCTGATACCACTAGTAGTATATGAAACAATTTTTTTTTGCATCTGACAGTCCAGTTGTTGAGATGTAGAATTGAAATAAAAGTAGAATAAAACCTTGTGGCACAGCTAGTATGAAATATATCTATAAAATAAGTAGTTTATGTAATCATTTTATAAAATTAAATGTCCATAGTCCACAATCAGGTACTGACTCATCCAGGGTAATGGGTGTTAATAATATATCTTTCTATCTCTTTTGGTGTAACCCAGGCGTCGTTATTAAATAAATTTCCCCCCACAAACCAATAATTACTCAAGTCTTGACTTCGTCAGCATACTTAATTCAATGTGAACCTTATTTCTAAACAGCAGATTCTCCCAACCACCCCATATATTGCGGGTAGCACCCCTAATATATTCAGAATTCGCTCGTATAACTCACTGGTACGTTACAATGATAATGGCAATATAAAGGGAGAAATTTATTCAATTTGTGATGTTTTAAAAACAGTGTTTTATAAACATAGTATTATATTTTTTAGACAATACGTACTCGTGGCTCTCTTATTTGCGTTAACCAACTGCAACGTGATTCCTCTTTATCCATCTAATCCTAGTCATATCCAAAGTTAGCACTTTGGAGCCCAGGGTCCGCTCGATTGAGCTCAAATTTTGATACGATATACAATCCAAATACTCCGTTTTTTCTATGTCGCTGCAATCGGGTTATAGTATTTTTTATAAATTTATACAAACATGGAAAGAAACCACGCGAAACTTACAGAAGGACTGATTGCAGACATGATTCTTCCGTACGCCTTTTACCTAGTCCGACTCTAGGAGAACTCTCTTGTTGGAATCTTACGTCCGTTGTACTTAGCTTGTGCCTAAAGATGGTTTATATCATGGCATTTTATCATGCACGACAGAGGACCACGCACTGCGTATCAATAGCTTTTCAGGATGGTGTTAGTCTGTTTCGATACCGCGTATCCAGCGCTTCTACAGATAACTCTTTCTGCGTTGCATCGTTGCGGACTGATCCTCGTCCATTCACAGTATAACGCGCCATGAGAAGCTGCCTTATATAAATAAGATAAGATGGTTAGATGTTTTCGACATGTACACAACACACTCGCAATATCACAGATGTCACACACGGGTCCTTATCTCTTTCTTCAAGGATCTCTGGCGACCCTACTCAATGACACGGGTACAACCACAGATTTAGACTAATCTGGATGGTGCCGCATGTGCATTGAATAATATGAAATCCAAACGTAGCATTATTCCTACTATCCGATGACGTCACTGGAGTCATTGAAACAGTGTCGTTTTAATCTCAGGTAAAGGTGTTGTCACACCCAAATTGTACTTCAATGGATCCAGAATTGTAGGAGACATTTCTTCTTAGATCAATTTTCTCCAAACTTACATATTTACATAACTTAATGAGTTCACTTTGTATGACACCAAGGCAGTACGTGCTATAACTAAAAATACTCTCGTAAAAGGTGTATAATAATATCAAGATTTATACAGCAAACACGATCCAATAATGATACTAAAACGAATCAAAAGGATCCTATTCAAACACTTAATCAATCAATCTGGCTTATTAAGTTTCTTTACTCAAACCATAGAACAGATACCAGTATTTCACGGAACTGTTCGATTTGCATCGGAACCAAAAACTACGGTACCTTATCTTCAAAGTCTTACCAATTAATTAATCCAGAACGCCGATAGCGTTTCAGTTGGTATTCTAAAACGTTTCAACTGTGCGCTTGTGAGACGATTTTCCAAACTGCCCCTGAGTTATAGAGAAAGCCCAAGATTACTTTTGTTTTTAGAGCTGAAATAGCTCTTATTTTGCATAACGGTGCTGATGTTTTGGTTATATTAACATCCTGGAGTAGAAACTGGGGGGATAAAAATAAGCACTGACCTACATGAGCGTCGGTATCAAGGTAATGAGTGCAATAACTACAATCTAATACTCTGTGTGTTCTGCTGTGATGTGTTAAATAATGAAGTAGTTAACGAAAACCGATAGACCGCACATTTATTTTTAGTTTAAAACTATAGACAGAAAATTATACCCATTCATTTAACTTCGTGGTGCGGTGTAGTAAAATAAAAGATGAGAATTCATCGTATTTTGTCGGGATATAGTTTAGTACTGCAAGCTGTGTTGTGAATTACGAAGGAAAATTGAATGATTACTTTATTTGCTTTTATTCATTGGAGTAACGATGGAACTGAGTCGAAGTAGAACGAATTAATGAAGCATTAAAGACTACCGAGACAGCTGGATCTAAAGGCAAGCATGATGATGCAAAAGGCCTTCTGGCTGAAATTAAAAGTTTTGTTGAATAACACCAATATCCTGAGTAGAAAGAAGTTCCACTATCTCTGTTATTCCCTAGAATCAAAGACATCTCTGAAGAAAATGCCAAAATAAAATTATCTGACATCCTCACCCCGAACTCGAAATTAACTTCGCTTCGAATCCCGATTGAGGGGCACGATATATTCCAAAAGTTTGTCAGAAATTTATCTGGAAAACTTGAATTAGCTCAAGTAGAATTAAACTATGAGAGAATTATTGGACGCTCTCGCGCTAAATTTTCCTAGAACAATGACTCTGCATGTGGGTTTTGGAAATTATTTTTTGAAGAAAAAGCATAGTACAGGTAGCGTCAAAAAGATATTTTTTTAAGATTTAGATCGGAAAAAGAGAACATCTAGAACGGGACTTGAACCCGCGACCAGTCCTTTACAGGGGGAATGCTCTGACCAGCTGAGCTATCTAGACACGTCCCAGATATTCGAAATTCTCCGATATATTATATACATCTTAAGGAGACGCTGGAGCCATCTACCGTAATTCTTGCGAACTACGGAAACAATGAATAACTTTGACCCTCTTTCCTGAGACTTTACCTTCAGCTTACCATCAGGCGAGGTGAAGTCACATTGACGTGTCCAAAAAAAAAAACAGTCATTTTTAAACATTGTTTTTTGATGACTCCGCCTAATTCATTCAATTAAATTTTTTATTTCATGCAAGTAAGCAAGTCCTGTTCTAGATGTTCTCTTTTCCGATCTAAATCTTTAAAAAAATTAAGCATACAAAATACTTAAAAAAATTAATTTAGATAAATTCTTTTTATAAACTTTTATAAATTTCTTCGTTTAATTTTTTTATAGTAAATTTTTTATTCTGATACATGATACACACTAAATGATATAAATCATGATGATGGTCAAAGTCCTAAGTTTAAATATTAAAATCATTAACAGTTTTCATAATAACAGCTATTATGTATAATAATATATAAATATGTTTATACGCATTCTGGAACCCATAACACAAGCTAGTTAAACTATGCTTACTTTGGGTCTAGAAAGCGCTGTGTAGAATGTCGTAGAATATTTAAAAAAATGATTAAATTGAACGTAGTTAGAAATATGACATTCTTGCTATTGAAAAATGAAATATTAAAATTATATTTGAAATATGATATTTCAAGCTTGCCTTTGTGTTGGTACCTATAGGTAGCTTCAAGCGCCACATTACACTTATAATAAACTAGCTGATGGCCGCGTTGGTTATCAGTTTTTGATCATATCTTCGGTTCTACTTAACCAATTGCATACGGCAGATTTGAATCTGACCAAGACTTTTCTAATGGAAAAAACCGCATCAAAATCCGTTCCGTAGTATGCGTACATCGCGAACAAACAGATTAACAGACCAACAGACATAATATATAAGATCTCGATGTACTTACTATATTAATAGAAATAAATTATTTATTCTTTCATTCATTCAAAGAAAAATTCAAAAAAAAAATGAGAGTTCAAACTGACATCTTACAAATTGTACTAAGCATGTAGCCAAATATACACAAGATGCGTAACAAAGTTAGCTAAATATCATCTCAAAATGTTACAATAAAATTATATTACAAATAACTAGCTCCGTAGCTTAACCCCGAATTACTAAGATCCGTATAGAACATGGCGTAAAGCTTGGATTCCATCTTATCTCCCCAATGTGCCCTTATCAAAAAGATTTCATCCCTGGCCTGGGGGTAAACCAATAAATCATTTCTCGCGAGTTATAAAGTTACCGGAGCGCCTTGTGTTTTTATAAGGTTACTGACAAAATAATTGCGTTTTAAAGGATTTTTTTTTGCGGAAAAGAGGAAAATTAAAATGTGCTCATGGGAAATGGTTATTAGAATTCTGGAATTTGTTGTCAAATTATCAAAATAATTATACATTGTTAGGTCGTTGTTTAAATTATTCATTTGACATTATTACGTTCTGTTTCTTTTTGTTTTGTATTCTTTTGAATTTACCCAGGAATTTGGCACTAAAAATGTGTAGTAACATTGAATAAAGTTAATGCATTTATGTCATTGTTAATGAAATGTATTTGTGAAAAGTAACAACAAATTAATATTATAAGTTAATATTTTATGCGATTACTTTTCGAAAAGTTAAATTTTTGTAACTTATTAAGATAAAAATGAAATAATGTTCTTTTTTTTTTCAAAATGTTGTTACCTTAGCCTTCTTTAGGTTTGTTCATTTTCGGTGACTGAATCAATATACTTACCTGAAAAAAAAATTAACTATTAGGTATAATGTTATGAGATTATAATGAGTTTAAATGTAAGTAAAATAGTATCTACAAATTTTGGACTCAATATTAGATATATTTAATAACTAACAGTAAAATAAAAAAGAAACATGATACAGTAATCTATATAAAACGAACATAATTAAGTTTATTAAAGGCATATATGATATACATAAAAAGAAAAGCGGCGATAGCCCAGTGGTGTACGTAACGGACTGCCGAGACGAGGTCTCGAGTTCGATCCCCAGTCGACCCGGGCACACACCTCTGACTTTTCGTAGTTATGTGTGCATTAAAAATGTTGATTATCGCTCGCTTAGTAATGTGCCCGGTAGATGGCAATAGGCTCGCCCCCAATTACATTGGGACCTATAACATAACTGGCGAATCGTGAGTGTTATACACCTCTGCCTACCCCTTCGGGGATACAGGCGTGAAGTTATGTTATGTTATGATATACATATCTTAAAAAAATACATTAATATTAATCAATGGACCAATAACGATTAAAAATGTAGCCATTAAATGTATTAAAATGAAATGAAAGTAAAAAAATTTTTTTTGATGGTGTAGGAATTAATAATTTACCAAAGGAAGGTTTTATGTTAACAGGGCGCTTGGGTATAACTTAATAAAATTGCTATAACGTGTCTGCGTTTAAATGCCCCCGAATTACTAAGTTAGCGTACAGTGTTTAAACTTTACACATTAATCCGGTTGGAACGGTTTAAGTTTACACCTAAAATAATGTACATCCATCTTCAAAACAAGTGCTTTAATGCCCTAATTTTTGGTTAAAATTCAATTTTTTTTCTTTGTAGGTACGTAAAATTGTTATAGATATTATTAGTTATTGTCGGATTCAAGCTCGACATAACCGCCCCCGCTGGCCGACGGGGGGGTATCCGAAGGGATTTCCGCACGAAAAAAAAAAAAAAAAAAGGTAAAAGTTAAAAACTAACTCTAAACGTAATTAATTGCATTAGAGTTAGTTAAAAACTAACTCTAATGTAGTTACGTTTATTTTATTATTTACCCTGTTCCTGACGATTTTAGCTAATAAAGATAAAAAATGGGATGGATGGAAAAATATTATTATTTTCCATCTATTTTTAACTATGTAAAGCAAACAAAAGTCGATAGGAAAATGAAAACAGATGCCCAGATTTTTTTGCGTGTTCTAACTTGGCAAACCGCATACAAAAACCAAATCCAGTTATTGTTCCATAACATCTTATAGTTATACAGATATGCCACAAAATCAAGAGCAGTGTGACCCATGAAAACAGTAAGCGTCACAATCGGAGTCTCAGGGTAAGAGCAAAATACATCCAAATAATTGGCCAAGCTGTTTGGCTACGATGCCGGTACCCCCTAAAGGATAGACAAAATAGAGATTTAATTGAATAGATTGTACAAACTGAAAAAAATACACTTTCTTACAGTAACGAGGGATATAAAGAGTAATAAAAGGCAACTAACCTAAAAAGAGTAGAAAATGTACAATGAACTCAAGCTTTATAGGTCCTTAGTGAGCAAGTAAGTCAGGCAAAAAAGAACCTAAATTCAAGGGGACTAAATTCAAATTAGTCGACAATAAATTAATAAACATAGCAATGTCTAGCTGGAAAAACCACCTCCATTGTTGCCACCCAAATCTCAGTCACAAAATGACACTCGACGAGAAAGCAAAGATATTAATATCCAAGCTGTAAACCTGTTTAAGACTAAAATATTCCCTGTAGAATTTTACACAAGCCTTTACGACATCATCTTTGTAATAAAAATGAAATAAAAATGAAGCTTTAAATTTTTTATAGCTCCACTCGGCGCTCGAGATTCAAAAATTAAATAAAAAGTTTATGTTTCAGTATTTCACATTCAGATGACATTTTTTTTTGTCAATTCAAAAATATAAATCGAAATTTAAAATTGTGTTATTTTGATAGGATAAAATGAAATAAAATTTTCCTTATAGATTTAGGAATATTTTATTATATATTTTTTATATACCTGTGTATTAATCATCAGCCATATTTAGTGGATACAACGTAGGTAGGGGTAGGTAGGGGATTTTCAAACACAAAAACACAGTAAGATAAGATACGGATCTGAACCCAGGACGTTAAGATCACACATAAACGCATTTTTTTGCGATCAGCCCATCGTTAATTTATTAAGTTATACAGTTGGGAATAAAAGTGAAATGACCCTTGAACTTTTTTGAATGAATAAAAATGAAGTTAGTAAAAAAAACATACAGCGAATCGACTTCAAATAATTAGGACAAGGGCAGGTAGATTAAGATGATGATAATGATTTAGTAATAGGGGGTACTTTTCGATGTCAAACTAGATGCTAAAAGCAACCCCCTACCATTTCTAACATACAGATACAATGAATGTGTGGAGGAACAGGGTGTGATGTTCCTCCAACACAACGGGAGGATCCTCCGACCAGGCAAGGTGAATACGCCTGGCGGGCCGCGGCCCAAAGGTTGTCGTTGGAATGTTGTATATATATTATACCAGCTCGCGAACTTCACTTTCGCGATTCAGGATTGGTAGTGACGTAGTAGTATCGAATTAGTTCAACTTGTAGTCGCTAGATGGCGCTGGGTATATGTGGTATATGAATGAACGAATCAAAGAACAACTCAGCTATATGGGTAGCGTTTCATTATTTTTATTTATTGGCCACACAGCAAGTACACGTCACGGATGTCCACAAATTATGTATGATTTGTTTTTAATCATCACGCTTGCTAGCGTGTTGGTAATCGCAGGAAGATGTTAAATTACACAAGTACACACTTTTATTTCGCCCACTCTTGTTAGTACTCTTAAGTAGCTTTCCACGGTAATTACCTACAGACGAATTGTGTGATGAATAATAGTATTAATGAGAATCCACAGATGAATTTGTGCCCTTCCGGACACGCACAGGAAGGCTCTATCAGGAAAACAATACACTTTAACTTAACATTGATCGAAATAATACAATCCCATTGAAGTAGAATACAAAAGATACCCCGTCTCTGCTCGTGGGTGTTCTACGAAGCAACAAAGCAATGAGGCTGTCATCCACCAGATAGTAATCACAGACTTCAGAAAAAGGACTCGGTTAACAGCAATGTACTAGCCACGAAAAACAACGGGGAAAAATCCCAACCTCAAGGTAAACACTTAGAAAGATAATTTACTGGTTGTTAAAATGTATGCCCTCGATGGTATCCTCGAAGGGGTAGGGTAAGGTGTATTCATTGTTATCACTACATATTTAAAACAAAATCCTCCGCCACGTCTGTCTGTCTGTTCGCGGTAAACTCAAAAACTACTGCACCGATTTTCATGTAGTTTTCACCAATGGATAGAGTGTCTCGAGTAGGGTTTTAGAGTATCATTTATCAAGGTTTTGTATACATTGGCTAAATAGTGATATTTGTTGGAGGTGTCGGAAAAATAAGCTTTTTGGGAGCTTTCAACGAAATAGCTGGCTAAATCCTTTGAGATATAACAAATTAATGTATGGTGGAATTGTGTTTTTTATATAGGTTGTGATAGAGGAATAGGGGACCCTACCGTACCCTGGGTAGCGGTAACGGGATCATAATTCTACGCAGGTGAAGCCGCGGGGGGACGGTGGGGCGACTAGCGCCCCTCCCCCAAACCGGGGCAAGACGGGGACACCGTGGTTCCCAAACCCGAGGGGGCCATCTCGAAACCGGAGATGGCCCAGGGTCAGTCGGGGTGCGAGGGATATGCTCTATGGGCAACCTTACACCCCGGCGTCTGTAGACCCGAGACGGCGTGCGGTTTTAGTCGGTTCAAGCCCGACATAACCGCCCCCGCTGGCACGCGGGGGGGTATCCGAAGGGATTTCCGCACGATAAAAAAAAAAAAAAAAAAAAAAAAAAAAAGGTGAAGCCGCGGGAAACTGCCAGTTATTATAAATTATGTAATAGCAGACGAGTCTATTACCATCAATCGATCACTTTTAGATGCTTAGTCGTTTCATACCACGAGTTATTCGTACCACGGTTCGAATCCTTCAAAGACATTTTTTGCGTACGATGTTTCGAAGCATGCTATAAATCGTCCAATAAGTATTTTGTACTGGGGCGATAAGTAGCAAACCTTTTACTAAAATGTTATTCGGTAATATATTTTAGCGAACACTTTCGATCGTAACTGTACTCGTCTGTTCTCTGAAAAGTTTCCACACTGTGAAATTTATTGTTCATATAATAAATCTAAAATATAAAACGCAAAGGTTTTCCTTTTGCCGACAAGAGGAGAGTTTTACAACTTTTGCTCCAATCTCGGGCGTTTATTTAAACTATTCTCGTATTTCATATATAAGACTAGTGTTGTTTCATGCCTTCACTCGTGTTAACTTCAGATTTTGCTGTGCTTTTGTGAGTTGTACCATTGAAACTTAATTAACATAATATTATTAAGAATATGTTTTTAGATTTTCAGATGATTTTCAGATTATATTTTTAGATATTCAGATTTGATTATCTATAGCTACTAACATTATAAAGAGGAAACATATGTTTGTTTGTAATCGATAAGCTTTGAACCAGTGAACCGATTTCTAAAATTCTGTCACCATTAGTAAGCTTTTTTTTATTATTTTAGCGTGTGGAAACCCCCACGCCCACCCCATCGCTGCCGACGATGGGGTGGGCGTGTCGGAATCGGACCGACTAAAACCACACGGTGTCCTTCCCAAGTGGCCATTGCCGGGCACCCCGGTAATCCCTCGAAAGGATAACTAGTAAGCTACATTGTCCCTGAGTAACATAGGCTTCTTTTGTTCTGATATTTGAATGAAATCAAAACGAATTCGGGTGAAACTTAACGATGCTAGTATTTGCATACACATGTGGAGGAAAGGTGTTCTTCCAACACAAAGGGAGGATCCTCCGACCAGGCAAGGAGATCACGCCTGTCGGGCCGTGGTCCAACGGTTGCCGTTGGGATGTCGTTATGTTATACCGGCGTGCAAACTTCAATTTCGCGATTCAGGATCGGTAGTGACGTAGTAGTACCGAAGTAGTTCAACTTGTTGTCACTAGATGGCGCTGGGTAAATGTGGTATCGCCACTGACACGCCTGTATAAAGCAGTACACAAGGGTGTACTCCATTCGAAACTTTACTATGAGCTCTCGAACAGAACATAAAGCCAGCCTATTGACACTTTTTCCTAACATCATACTGGTACTGAGAATTTTCATATAATAGATAATACTTTTTGAAGTCGGTTAAAAATATTGAAGTAATACACTAACACCTGTGAAGAATACAAAGAGAAAAAAAGGTGCGCATAAACCAATAATCGTTATTCAACACTTGTCCGATCCGGAGGGAAGTATTGAAAGTTTGGGGAGGGAAAAAACCTCCCAACTTCTCTAAACAAACAGGCAACTGTAAGATTGATGACTTAACCTCGGAGGGTACATGCATATAGATTTGACTTACAGACGGTAGTATAAATGTGCCAACATGTTGGATCACGGGTGTATGTTCGAGGCCTTCGGAGCCGAACCAACCTCACCTGCAAACTGGTGCACCTGCTGATTGACGGACGAGGCTCTGGCGCAGGCTTGCTCCTGGGGGTTTGGGAGGGCAGGCAACAGTCGCTCCCATAAAAGCCGTAGAAGCCGTAAAAGGAGAAGTAAGCAGGCTTCAAAGTGAAAGCCTCAGATGCAACCGGGAACAACGTTGGAATGGTGATGATGTTGGACAACATGCTGGCAGCAATCTTTAGACTGGGTTCAGCGTTATCGACAGGTAAATCTTGACAGACGGTAGTAACAATGTGCCAACATATCGTACAATATGCTGGAAGCTATCGTTAATCTTTGTAATAATTTCTCATTTTAATTTTTGAAATTCTATTTTAAAAAAATTATAAAATTAAACTTTTAGAACAAACATCTGTTTAAACGCGAAGACTGAATTTTATTTATTTCCTATAAGACGTTACCTGCGGCTTCACCCGCGTGGAAGAGTTAAAATCGTGGAGCCTATGTGTTATTCCAGACTATAATTTATCTCTGTTCCAATGGTCAGCCAGATCCTTTCAGCCGTTAGTGTCATTGAGTAACAAACACCCAAACATACAGACATCTTCACCAAAAACAAAATAACCTAAATTATTTTGTAATTTTAGAACTGGATTACAGTCACTTATATATCCGATAGTTATTAAAGTTCTATGTTTCGTTGTTAAATCTAACCAATATTGACAAAATACTTCAGGTTTTTGTCATTGAAAAAACGTCAGCTTTCCAATCTAAGCAAAAAAAGTATCGGGGCTTAGAGTAAATCCGTCCAAAAATATCACCCTGTGTTACACGAAAATTTAAGAAGAAATCTAACCACGGATTGAACAGAACTCCCTTTGGAAAAATACTTTGTATCAACACAGAGGATATCGATCAATCAGCGCTTTGTTGAACTTCCAAAATAATATGTCAAAAAGTTTAGAAAGTTGAAAATCTTAGGGGGAGAATGGGGAAATTTGGTTTAGAAATTTTACGGATTGCCGTTTTTTATGCAAACATGACTTGGCAAATAAACGGATCTACGGATAGAGACTTCTATTATTGATTGTTTCATGTCCACTTCTTAAACTCTAGTAGATAAATGCTATAGAGAGATTACAATCCCCTTCATGTGGCAACTAAGAAAACATATTATAAACTGTGCTAAAGAGAATATGTGTGGCAGGAGAGCGAATAAATGGCTTGTTTATACTATTAATGTTGCAAACTAACATACATCTTACGAATAATGAATATTGGCAACACCAGAAATGTCACAGGCTTATGTAATTGCAAAAGAGAAGGAGCAAGTAAAAACAGAATTATGGGTAAATGGGAAGAAATAAAAGTTAGAACGCCGGCTTACGAATCATACTAAAAGCAGTATGTAGTAAAACCATAAATATGTAAAAGAAAAAATAATCGAGAGGTTAATGTCTACCCTCGCAGTAGAGCCGGATGATTTTTGGTCTGAGGAAACCTTCACCCGTACATATACTCACACTTTTTTTCCTCCGGGCAAAGACAACAGCCCGCCATCTGCTTTTGTCGTTACACACTTCACGAACTTCCTCTTCTGTCATTACACCTTTCATGCAAACCCACCCATTTACATGTGCCTTACATACCTGATGTGTCATTCGCTCAATACTCATTCATTCTAAGTGCCCAAACCACCCCTGATAAGTAAATTCTAATTACAGAAACAAAAAGTTGATACATTTCAAAGATTCCACTTTTGACATCTCTCCTCTTCAAACAAAACGAGACTCTGCTTTATAATATCACAAAAAAAAACGCCCTTTCAGAGGTGAATATCTAAATAATACTTCACTAATTTTCGTATTAACCCCATCTTAGCTAAATGTACCTTATATACCGCAAGGGGTTGTTCTATTCCGTTTTTTTTTTTCTAATTTCCCTTGGGAACCTTCCCGGGAACAAAATATTACATTTTTATCTCTGCAAATATATGTAAGCACCATCAAGATCCACTCATGTGTTCTCTCAAAACGATGGAGGATTGTATAAATGTTGCAGACTTTAGTTGTATGATTTAGTTTGAGGGTTTGCGAAATTGTTCCGTTGGAACATCATTATTTTTATATTATACTATAATTACCCGGTAAACTCCATTCTGCCTTAAACACACGAGACCGCGTGCGGTTTTGGCTTTAACTACCCGCACAGGCCAGCGGTGGGGTAACTGTGGGTATTACCGCAAAAGAAGAACAAAAAGGCACAGTATAGGAAGAGTCAAATCTAACAAATCAAAGTTCAAGAAAATCGGTCCGGTCCACCCGTTCCCTAGTTTTAGCGTTCATCACTAACACGACTTTTTTAAATATTATTATAAGATTCTATTATGCTCCGTGATATTGTTGAAAGGTAACGCGAATATCACACATTGGTATAAAATTAAAAAAATCCCAGGTATACCCCATGGCACACACCAATGACTTTTCGATGCTTTTCGAAGTTATGTGTGTATTTATCGCAGGTTTATAAGTGCCCGGTTAATGGCAATAGGCTCGCCACCTATTACATTGGGACCTAAAACATAAACTGGAGAAACGTGGGTGCTAGCACCTCTGCCTACCCCTTCGGGGATATAGGCGTGAGTTTATGTTATGTTATGTTATAAAATTAGTTTTAATGAATTCTATCAAGTTTTATTCGGTGATATATTAACCATGGCTGCTGAAACGCAACCGAAACGTCCGGATCAGTGTGAATGAAAAAATATTCACCAATTAAATCCCTATAGAATTCGTTAAAACTAGCTTCTCTCGTAAATATGTTTCTCTTTTGTAACGATCAATTGCCAAAATTCGAGCCAAATTTCGCCAATTAGCCGTTGTAAAAAGTGCAAAAAACGAGAACCATTATATACGCCTGTACCTTTTTTTTTTCTCTTTTTTCGTGCGGAAATCCCTTCAGATACCCCCCCGCCGGCCAGCGGGGGCGGTTATGTCGGGCTTGAACCGACTAAAAAACCACGGTGTCCCCGTCTTGCCCTGGTTTGGGGGAGGGGCTATACGCCTGTACCTTTTTTTTTTTTTTTTTTTTTTTAAATCGTGCGGAAATCCCTTCGGATACCCCCCCGCCGGCCAGCGGGGGCGGATTGTACCTAACTAAATTTACACACTAGCTGATGCTCACGGCTCCGCCCCGCGCGGACATCGGTTATAGTTTTTTTTTCATATCTCCAGTTCTACTCAACCAATCTAAAATAAACGTAGCCTTAGTTACTCCTTATTACATCAGTTACCTGCCAATAAAAGTCCCGTCAAAATCGGTCCAGCCATTTCAGAGATTAGCCGGAACAAACAGACAGACCGACAGACAGACAGACAGACCAAAATTGTAAAAAATGTTATTTTGGTGTATGTAACGTATATATATTTATATACATGTAGTCAAAAACGGTATCTCAATATTACAAACAGACACTACTACTAGAAGATGTATAGATTTACACATTTTTTTTTTTTTTTTAAAGAATATTAGTAACCGAAATTTCTAATATTCCCCCTAACCCCTCCAGCTAAGCTAAATGCTTGTGTTAGGAGTGGGTTCACGTCAGTAGTGTAATGGCCAGGATTCGAACCCGGGACCTCTCGATCGTAGGGTTGACTCCTTAACCACTAAGCTACCGACGCTTTAGGGATTTAGGGATTGGCAAAATAACATTAATAGTCACATTTCTCTTACTATATTTTCCTTTTTATATGGCACGTAATGACATCAATGTAGGTAGAAATACTAGACCAACTGAATTTTCGAATTTGGAACGAGACGCAGAAATTAGATAAATGAGTAAATGAATATTGACACCTATCTGTATAGGCATAGAGTCCCTATTTGTTATTTCATCTGGGGCCTAAACACGATGCTATATACTAGCTGATGCCCGCGGCTCCGCCCGCGTGGAATTCTGATCCCGTTCCCGCTTAACGGGAATCTATTTCAGGGATAAAAAGTAGCATATGTGTTATTCCAGACAATAATATATCCCTGTACCTAAATTTCAGCCAGATCCGTTCAGCCGTTTTTATGTGAAAGAGCAACAAAGATACATACATACATACTCACAAACTTTCGCGTTTATAATACTAGGAATTCAGTGCAGGGTGCGACTGAAATAAATTGAGCTGAGCGAGCAGGACTCTTACTTGAAAAATAAGGCATCTTACTACTGTCGCGCGCATAGCTAAGGCCGCGCGCTCGTGAAACTGTTTTTCGATGATTATTCCTTAATGGTACATTGTATTTGAACAGTTGACCCCTCTAAACACTCAGCGGTGTCTACACTATCACCATGGCAAATTTGGTCAAGATCGGTATTGTGGTTCCGGAGGAGTACAGTCTCGACCAAACGGCTTAGCCATGCACGTATAAGAGTAGGATAGTAGGATACTAATTCAAAAGTAATACTGTTTAGCTGAGGAAGAGAGATGGAACTCCATCTCTCTCCCACAGCTTAACTGTATCATCACCATCATTATCATCAACCTATGCTAGTCCACTACTGGACATAGGTCTCCCCTAATGAGCGCCATAGCGCCCTGTCTTCAGCTTGCCGCATCCACTAACATCCATTGACTGTATCCATAGTAGTAATTCATATAATTAAAGGGATTTCCGCACGATAAAAAAAAAAAAAAAAAAAAAAAGTAGCCACGCTTTGTTCGTTTTATTTTTCAACGTTTTCTATAAATGAAATCTAGCTGGATCGCATTAACAGGCATTTCCACTTGCTCCTACTAAGTTCTCCTACTGGTACTCCACGAGGATAACCTATTCCTCGTGCTCCTACTTTTCAGTAGGAGCACGAGGAACACTTAGTTTTATTTCCTGTTGTGAGCTATGAGTGTGAGCACTCTTCCCACAATATAGCTTCTGGGTTAGGTTAGGTTAGAACTGTGACACCAACAGAGGGCGCCGGAACCACTAGTCCGGAAAGTTGGATTTCGATAGCAAGCTAGTAGCTAGTGTTAAAAAAATCTGTCAACCTTTGTTAGTAGGAGCACGAGGAGCATATGCTTATCCTTGTGGTCCTACCGGTAGGAGCATAAGGACATATTGGTCCTCCTGCTCCTACCGGTAGGAGCATCGAGTAGGAGCAAGCGGAAGCATCCTCATTTTAACCTCCTGCATACTAAATTTCACGATAATCTTTGGAGCCGTTTCCTAGATTCAGATATAACGAAGACCGACTCATATTAATATAGATTTAAATACCAGGACATCATAAAACATTAAGAGATTCAAATAATGATGAAAATAATACTGGCTGCGTAAATAAAAAGCTGGTATTGAATTGTAATCCCGTAATATTGTGATCGGATTATACCTCTTGTACCTGTAAACTCAATAACGCATTGATTGGATCAGGTTGAATCAGATTCTATATAAACATTCGGCGGGCTGTATAAACAATCCGATATTGTTTATATAATGTATGTGTACTTATTTGCGAGTGGTAGTGAACAACAGTGTTAACAGTTTAGAGTATTTTACCCTTAATTTGGGGTAATGGAAATAAAAAGTTATACAACGTTATACAGTAACATTTATGCATTGTAAGTAGCTCACGAATTATGTTTCTAGAAGTCCACAAAGTTCTTAATTTTATTGCTACATTCTCAGTACTTTTTTCCTCTGGACTAGGCAGAAACAACAGTCATTTACTTTCTGTCCTTATAAACTCTTCATTCCTGTACATCCTAAGGTTGCCTGGAAGAGATCACTTTTAGTGATAAGGCCGCCCATTGTGCTGTACTGTAAATGTTCCAAATTTGTATCCGTAGTGATTTTAGTGTACAATAAAGAATTATCTATCTATCTATCATACTTGTCAGTTGTGGGTACTTTTGACTAAACATTATTTGAAAACATCAGCAATTTAATGAGTGCATTTTCTTTGAAGTTAACTCCAACTGACCTACCCATTTATTCGTTTTTTTTATTAACAATAGCCTCACGTTTGATCACTATCTCACCTGTTGGTAAGTGATGATGTGGTTGATGCTGGGCACGCTAGACTAGGAGTAACCTATTGAATCTAGACTCGAAGACTCCCAGGCTATAGCTCTTTGGAAATATATACACAACACAAACTATTAAGCAGTACGCATAGTGAATGTATTGCTAATTTAACTTAAATAAAATGATTAGCCCTTCGGTAACGATTCATAAAATGATCGGTACTCAATACTATTTTTGTTACTTATTTTTTTCAATCCCGAAGGCAAAAGCATGGGTGTGTCAACGTGAGTTCCATCGAATTCGTACGTAAACATTACTGTCAATCAGACACTTCTAACAGATCCTGTACTGCGACTAAGAATTCATTAATAGTAAAAGTCCTTTTTCCCGACTCAGGCAAAGAAATCGCATTCACTATCGCTGTACCATCGAAGTTACACATACCTGCATTCTAATATTCTATCCATGTTTAATATTCACCCCTGTAGAACCAAAGTAGAAATAAATTCGCCACTCAATAGACTTTGTAAAGAGCTTAACTCGGTTATCGAGTCTACATTGGATGTAGACATCCAGTGCGAGACGACAAACACCTTCAGAATATAAAACACTGTGATGGCACAGCCATTTTGAGAGAAATTTAGTACCATATGCATACTGTACAGGAGCGGTTCGTGGTTAAGTTCATTGCAAAGTTAAGCAACACTAGCCAAGGCAGTCTCAGGATTGGTGACCATTCTACTGAAATATTGAGACCCCTCCGTACATTTTTTTTTTTCATGCGGAAATCCCCTCGGATACCCCCCCCCCCCCCCGCCGGCCAGCGGAGGCGATTATGTCGGGCTTGAACCGACTAAAACAGCACGCCGTCTCGGGTCTTCAGACGCCGGGGTGTAAGGTTACCCATAGAGCATATCCCTCGCACTCCGACTGACCCTGGGCCATTCGCAGTGTCCCCTCTGATAACAGCAGAGAGGGGTACCTGGAGCGACCACCCCGCTCCCCCCGCGGGCCTTGCAGGTCAATCAATATAAAACAAAACAGAATATACAATTACGGTTGAGATGACTCTGCTTACTCAACGAGTAAGCAGAGTGAGTCCTAGATTTTTTTTATCTATTATTAATTCTTCTATGTCAGAACTCGGTTTAAAACAGACAAATAATTAATCTAGTCCCGGTTTAAGTGAAACAAAGCCAAAACAAACCAGTCCAAGGCTCGAGGTTTATATCTATAAATTAGGATCGAAAGGGATTTAAGTTCCAGCAGTTCGTGAGTAACGGCAGTTTGTGTACCTAACTAACTAACATTGTATTAACTTATTGGCAAGTTTAGGAAACATATACATTTCATCTAAGTATAACAAAGATAGAAATTCTACATGAAATTGTCGGAAGTGTACGCGAATGTTACACATTGAAATAAACTACTTTTAAAAGAATTCTATCGCGATTTATTTGATGTTATTTTATATTTTACATCGATTCCGACGTTTCGGTTGCTTTTCAGCAGCCATGGTCACGGGGAGACTAAAGATGGTTGTTGTCTTGTAGATTCAAGTGTAAGTTATCTCAAAGTACCCGAACTATGTTGAATTGTTGGTGTTACTATTTACGCAGAATGAGCTCACAGTGTCATGAAGTCTTGTTGTATTTTGATTTGGGACCCATTCACTTAATTAACTCCAAGAAAACTCAAAATACAACAAGACTTCATGAAACTGTGAGCTCATTCTGCGTAAATAGTAACACCAACAATTCAACATAGTTCGGTTACTTTGAGATAACTTTCACTTCAAACCGCAAGACAACAACCATCTTTAGTCTCCCCGTGACCATGGCTACAGAAAAGCAACCGAAACGTCGGGATCAATGTAAAATATAAAATAGCGTCAAATAAATCGCGATAGAATCCGTAAAAAATAATTTTATTTCAATTTTAATACCTACTGGCGAAGCGTGGGGTGTGTAATACACCTCTGCCTACCTCTTCGGGGATACAGGCGTGAAGTTATGTTATGTTATGTTTATTTAAATGATAGAAATTCTACCAACAAGCGAATTTGGAAGATTCTTAAATAAATTTAAACAAGTTGAATTCCTGAGACGAGCTCAGCGGAATACAAGGGATTTTCGATTTTGCCAAGTTAATTTTTTTGCGATTTTTTGTTTTTTTTCTTTATCTTGCAATGGTTCACCCGAGCACGAATCTATTACCGAAAACAGCAACTCGATAGCTCATCTCCTTCATACCCAAAACCGTGACAGAAAATTGGCAACGACGACGTCGACGACAACTCGATAGCAATAGGGCTTTTCTAAAGAAAATCCCTAAAAAATTAAAGCGGCGATAGTCCAGTGGCATACCTACGTAACGGACTGCTGAGACGAGGTCTCGAGTTCGATCCCAAGCCGCCCTGGACACACACCTCTGACTTTTCGTAGTTATGTGTGGATTAATAAACGTTAATTATCGCACGCTTAATAATGTGCCCGGTAGATGGCAATAGGATCGCCCCCTATTACATTGGGACCTTAACATAACAGGCGAATCGTGGGTGTGTAATACACCTCTGCCTACCCCTTCGGGGCTACAGGCGTGAAGTTATGTTATGTCTTAAATCCATTAGCCCGCACTCTTGACTCGTTAAGCTGTATTGCTGTATGTGATAATATAATTTGTATATATATATATATATATATATATATATATAATGTTACTTTGCCCATGTAAGAGAGTTAATTAGGTTATATCTACATCAACGCTCATTAGTGAGAAGGTTCCAATGCGTGACAGTTCACGTCATGGGATAAAGCGTTAGTGCGAACGAGACTTTATTTAATGACGTGGCTTGTATTTAGGTCATTATCAGTGTAGGGCGTATAATGGAGATTGCGGATAGAGTTACTGATGTATATAGAAGGTCACAATTCATAGGTGGTAGAGTCAAGCAACAGTCATTTTGGCCGTTGCATGAATGGGCCGACTCGACCGGGGAAGCACCACCCTCTCACAGAATATCGACGCCAAGTAACAGTATTTGAACTGTTGCGTTCCGTTTGGTGAGTGAGAGTGCCGAAGCCCAAACTCCTTTCCCATCCCCTTTCCGTTACAGGGTCGGCAGCGCGAGTGTGACGCCACTGGTGTTGCACACGTCCATAGGCCGCGGTAACGGCTTCCCATCTGGTAAGCCGTGTGCTTGTCTGCCACCTTAGTGGTATAAAAAAAAAATAAGGGCCTTGCCACGTAAATATCTCCATCTCAGCTGAACTGGGGCTCGTTTCAGTAAAATTACGTTTTTCGAACGTACGATTTCAAAACCGCGGTAGCCTAGTGGTATGGGTAATGGACTGCTGAGACGAGGTCTCGGGTTCGATCCCAGGTTTTACCATGGCACACACCAATGACTTTTCGATGCTTTTCGAAGTTATATGTGTATTTATCGCAGGTTTATAAGTGCCCGGTTAATGGCAATAGGCTCGCCACCTATTACATTGGGACCTAAACATAAACTGGCGAAATGTGGGTGCTAGCACCTCTGCCTACTCCTTCGGGGATATAGGCGTGAGTTTATGTTATGTATGTTTATTAGTTTTTTTTCTAATCGAATTCAAAATCACGCGTTTTGAAACTTAATTGGGCCCCTGTATTCCTATTTAATTATCCTTTTGAATAGCGTCGTGGTCTCCTCCTGCCCCCTGTTGTTAGTAACTGGCTTTGGATTTTGCACGTACGAAGAGTGGTCCAGCTTAGATTTAAGAAGAAATATATCAATCTACTCTCTTTCGTAATCGTTTGTTGCACGTAACACCACTACCACTGGTTTCACTGTAAACTCGAACTCCATCACGTTAAACTGTGTCTTTGTTAAATTCAGTTCCTCCGTGATCATGGTGAGTGCAACCAAAATATCGGACACTTTAACTAGAAAATATTCCGTTGACTCGAATATTTTAGTAACCATGACAGCTTAAATACTGAAATATGACAACAGCTTATCACTTAAACAGTACATTAGCGGAAGTATTTTTAGAGTTCCGTTGCCCAATGGCAAAAAACAGAACCCTTATAGCTTCGTCATGTCTGTCTGTCTGTCACAGCCATGCACTTGTTTCCGAAACTATAAGAACTATGCTGTTGAAACTTGGTAAGTAGATGTATTCTTCAAACCCATACGTGTGGGGTATCTATTGATAGGTCTTAAAAAATGATATGCATACATAACGTAAAACATAACTTCACGCCTGTATCCTGTTTCTAATAAATTATTTTTCAAAACTGAATAGTTTGCGCGAGAGACACTTCCAAAGTGGTAAAACTCCTGGAACTTCTGAAATAAGAGTAACTATATATAACATATGTTTATGATGTACATTACCATGTAAACTTCTACCGAAAATTGAGATCTAGTAAGTAGTTTTTTTTAGTACGTCATAAATCGTAAACCGCAATTTACGTTTCATTCAATCAACTCAAATATAAAAAAATTACTTGCTGCTACGGAACCCTTCATGGGCGAGTCCGACTCGCACTTGGCCGGGTTTTTTTAAATAAACACGTATTTTTTAGATGAAAGCCGAAAAAATATGAACTGTGTTATACGAGAAGCCTATACAGTACGTTTCTAATTATAAGTTGTTTTTAATCAAAATATTTTCTACATACTTGCCTTCATTTCATCGAAAACCAGTATCAGTTTCTATTATAATTAAATAAGATATGCTTTGGTTCAAACCATAAGAATAAGTGATTTCAAAAAGCTTTTTAAGTAGAGAATATTCTGTAAAATAGCAGAATAAACAATATAATTCACCAAAATGGATAAATGCTTGCTGAATACTGTAGGCCTACTTGAAACGATAATCACACGTACCAAAATATCGGACAATCGGTAGCATGAAACGCACTTGTAGTTCATTCGGCTCAAACACTACCATGAAGTGGCTTCCGTAAAAACTAAGATAAATCAATAGTGGAAGAAAGATTAAGTGATCAAATCTCGGGGTCCAAAATCCAAGCTTTGGATGGACGCGGGTATAGAGGTGGGATGAAGACTTAACATTTCCAATTTTTTAAGGCTTTGTGATATACATAACGTAAATACTAGACATAAAAACAATCTTGTGGTTTGTAATAGTCGACTCCACAAGATTAGAAATTCCTTTCAGGGTAACTGTATACGCTTCTACAACAAGCTTCCTAGTGAAATGCAGAATCTACCTCTTCATAAATTTAAAAGCCAAATTAAAAGTAAACTCTGCCAAAAAGGCTACTATAAAATTCAAGAATATTTAGACGACAAACAAGCTTGGATATGTACTGTTTGCTCTCTCTCTCTATGCTACTCAAATGGAATATTGTACTTAGGTTAAGTAAATATGTTTGTAAATAGACCAAAAAAAAAACAGCCCGCTGAGTTTCTTGCCGGAGTCTTCTCAGGACAGGGCCGCGTTTCGAACCGGTGGTCCATTTGCCAAACATTAGCTTATTTATTTTTTATGACGTTTTGTAAGTGCCGTATTAATGGTCTATGCAGAATAAATGGTTTTTGACTTTGACTTTGAAGACTGTGTAGTGATTCGGAACGTCTTCACCGGGTAGCGCTGATGTCAGCACAACCTTTTCGAAAAGTTGTATGTAGTCTATCTAGGATACCAAAATCAAGACAGACCAGATACCTAAACGTAAGCTAGAACAATAGGATGTGCAGGGCCCTATCACACCTGGCCCAAACCAACCTCAACTGCTAGTTTGTGGACTTGCTAAACATCGAACGAGGCCCTGGCGCAGGTTTTCGTCTAGGCCAGAAAGCAGACGCTTCCAGAAAAGCCGACATACCATTTAAGACTTGACGGCCTCTGTGGCGTAGCGGTAGTGCATTCGACTGCTACGACAGGGGGCGCGGGTTCGATTCCCGCTCACTGCAAATATTTGTATGCATTAATATGTATATTTGCATTGGTCTGGGTGTTTCTATGTATAATATGTATGTATTTACAAAAAAAAAAGTATATCAGTATGTTTATCACAACACAAGCTAGTTAAACTATGCTTACTTTGGGTCTAGAAAGCGCTGTGTAGAATGTCGTAGAATATTTATAAAAAAAAAGAACAGTGGGCACCTAAGTGCAAATTTTGGATTTTGGCTACTGGGAAATCGCTATGAGGATGATGAAGAAAGGAGTCAGTAGTTTATAACATGGACCACAGGCCAAGGGTAGTAAATTTATTAGTGTCCTATCCCTATAAAACAGTGTCTTATTCATTCGTTACGGGATTAGAATTGTGTATATGTGGCATACAAGTAATTATATGTACATATATTAGTTATACATTTGTTTCTGTGAAAGAATTTGATGTTATATTTAGTTAAAATATTTAAATGGCTGTTTGTTACAGCGATATAGTCTAAATTAAATTCAAGCGGTTAGCTGATAGCGCTTTGATACAGTTTTTAGATACTAAGTTTTTGGGGGTGGCAGGTGAGGCCGCCTGTCACCCCAGCAGAAGCAGGCCGGGACGGTGGGGCGACTAGCGCCCCTCTCCCAAACCGGGGCAAGACGGGGACACCGTGGTTCCTTAACCCGAGGGGGCCATCTCGAAACCGGAGATGGCCCAGGGTCAGTCGGGGCGCGAGGGATATGCTCTATGGGCAACCTTACACCCCGGCGTCTGCAGACCCGAGACGGCGTGCGGTTTTAGTCGGTTCAAGCCCGACATAACCGCCCCCGCTGGCCCGCGGGGGGGTATCCGAGGGGATTTCCGCACGAAAAAAAAAAAAGATACTAAGTTTTATTAGCACCCAGAATAATATATTCAAGCAAATATTTGCACTGAGCGGGAATAGAACCTGCAATTACAGTAAAATCAAAGTAAACCAGGTTATCACGTCAACCTTAATGTTTAGTTTGATTTTTAAGCAAAAAACCCATAGGAAATGGGATATTTACAAAAAAAGCGCAAAAAAAACGATTTTTGTGGCCTTTGACCTTGAAATTTAATAGCTGCGTACACCCTACCATATGTAGGTTTTGAGACAACTTTTAGGGTGTCAATATACAAGTATTTACAGACTTACAGCTGGGTATCTCGAATTCCAAGGTGAACTTACTAGAATGACTGGACTATAGCTACGAAAAACAAAATATCTTTTTCACAGAGTACAGTCAGCAAAAAAAACATAGCTACATTAATATTTGAGTACACTCCGGCTGAAAAACATTACATCGGATTCATTTTTGTGACGTGACACTCGTTTATTTTTTTTGTCACGTCGTGTCTCCGTCACGGCGCTTATCTCGCGCGATAAGAATGACACCGCCTCTGTACCACTGGATATTTTTTCTTTGATAAAAGTAAAAATGTTCGTGTAGATATTATTTTGCTACGACAGCTTACACTGATTTGACTGTACACTGCTGTGAGCTTTCTCATATAAAATTACGTTACTAATTTTAAACTTTCGCGTTTCATGATATACAATAATTTAACGGGAATTAACGCGATCATTTATAGGTATATACATACCTTTGGATTGCCTGACGTTTCGACCAGGTTACACTGGCCGTGGTCACAGGCTGACTGGTTCAGTGTTGCAAATCCTCCGCTGTCGAGTCCGTGAGGTACAAAGTTCTTCTTCCACCCGCACGCAACGAACGTCAGGCAATCCAAAGGTATTTATATACGTATACATGATCGCGTTAATTCCCGTTAAATTATTGTAAAATTACGTTGTTAATTATTTGCTACTGTTATGTCTTAGGTTCGATTCCCGAGTCGAAATAAGTGCTATAGAGGTTTTAAGTTAGTGAATTTTAAGTAGAAGCGCAGTGTCTAAAATGGTATCCAGTTGGCGGCAATTCTCCTCTGTTACGTGTGACTAACATTAATATTGTGGAAGGGGTACATAAATTCACGTCTGTTTCCCAGTGGAGTAAGCAAAGACAACGTTTTTCCACATGCTACGATCATTTCTTTTTTCGTGCCCTCGGGTCATCGGGCGTGTTTATGTCGGATTCGAACCGCCTAAAACCACTCGTACGATCCTGGTATATGCCTTTCGCTTCTTCTACCTTTATAATTGTTTTCATATATAAGGTGTCACAAAATTAGGTCTCTGAATTTGGTGAGATAACTTGGTATCGACAAACTATGTATTTGAAACAAAAAAAAAAATATCGGGTAAAATAATAGAAAATGTATAAGAAAAAAAATGAAAATGAAAAAAAAAACACCACCAGCGACCAGCGTCACGTGACGCGACGAGCCCCTGACGCACGTGGTAGGCGTGCAGTCCTCCTCGTAGTATTCTCCAAGCGGATATTTGGGAAATACCTAAATCGCGACCAGCGTCACGTGACGCGACGAGCACACGTGACGCTGGTCGATGGTGGTGTTTTTTTTTTTATTAAACATTTTTTTTTTTTTTTTACCCGATTTTTTTTTTGTTACAAATACATATTTTGTCGATACCAAGTCATCTCACCAAATTCAGAGACCTAATTTTGTGACACCTTATATACACGGCGGTTTCGTATGTTTGCTTGACCTGGCCTCTCTGTGAAAGGTATTTGATTCGATTAACTTACGTATACCTAGGTTGACCGTTACCGGATTACATATATTGGAATATGCGTGAGAATAACTTCTATCTGATATTGTCGGATGTTTACGCGAATGTCACACATTGAAATCAAACTATTTTCAACGGATTCTATCACGATTTATTTTATGTTATTTTATATTTTACATTGAACCCGACGTTTCGGTTGCATTTCAGTAGCCATGGTCACGGGGAGACTAAAGATGGTAGTTGTCTTGTAGTTTGAAGTGTAAGTTATCTCAAAGTACCCGAACTATGTTCAATTGTTGATATTACTATTTACGCAGAAGGAGCTCACAGTATCATGAAGTCTTGTTGTATTTTGATTTTTCTTGGAATTAATTAAGTGAATGACTGGGTCCCAAGCTGGTGGTACATTCCAACTATCTTCTCCATTAAAATCAGGATGTTTTTTAATTTCAATAGCTTCGCGGAGCATCCTAGGTAGGAATCGATTTTCTTTGACGAGTATCTGTGGTTTATCAAATCTTAAGTAATGTTTGGTCCCCTGTTGCACGTGTTCACATACAGCAGCCTTTTTGAGGGTTGGTCAAATCAAATAAATCGCGATAGAATCCGTAAAAATAGTTTTATTTCAATAACTTCTGAAACAGTAGGTATTAATATCCCTAAGTATCATCATGGAGGACCTGGAAATCCCTTAATATATTAAGGCAGTAGGTTGACTGCTGCAGGGCAAACCGGGTTAAACCTCCTATCATCTCCTATCGTGCCCGCTGAGCCCCAACACCTGTACAATTCAGGGTCTTAACGAGGCGACTAAGGTGGCTGTAATGTATCTGAATTTTGGGCTGGCCACATCTGAATATTACCATTGACTTGAAGAAGAAGTGATGATTTCACTACCATCCGAGGATTCCAGCTCGGAGCCCTAGATCCACCTAGGAAAGCCGGCGCCAGAGCCTCGCCCGTTGTTTAGTAGGTGCACCCATTAGCAGGTAAGGTTGGTTTGGGTCCCACAGATGCTGTACACTCAAATAAGCCTATATAATAATATCCCAAAATATTAATAAATTTTGACATCCATTCAAGTAAACCTGACTCACAAATATTTCACTAAAAACTATTTTATTACACCACAAACTATTTAACCGTTCGCCGCTCATAGAAACCAACTAGTGCTAACGCCGAAACTTAACTAAATTATACCACTACAATTAGTAGCAGGCATTTAATTAAACTATCCGAAGTAATTAGTTCGTGTTTGGTTAAAGCGCTATTGACCAAAGCTGGGAGTTCAGTTCTTAGCTTGTGGGTGAATGGTTTTGATTTTAATCTAATATATACCTACTATGTATGTTTTAATATTATAAAGCTGAAGGGTTTGGTTGTTTGTTTGATTGGTTGAATCTCAGGAACGACTGGTCCAAATTTTGAAAATAAATTTTGTGTTCGATAGCCCATTTATCGGAAAAGGTTATAGGCTATATATCATCACGGTACTACCCATGTGAGCGGAGCAGTAATCTTTAATGTCAACAAATGGAAAAAAAAATGTATGTCACGTCAAGGAGTATGTCACGGGCGAAGACGCGGGGCACAGTTAGTCTATTGATAAAACTTCAAATAATATATTGCTACATTTTAATATATATGCATCTCTCTTCTATCATCATCATCATCATATCAGCCGTAGGAAGTCCACTACATAATATAGGCCTCCCCCATCGACTTCCATGGCCTGCATCCACCGAGTCCCTGCGCTCTTTGCTAGGTCGTCTGTCCACCTTGCGGGAGGCCTTCCTACGCTGCGCTTGCCGCTACGTGGTCTCCAATCAGGAACCTTTCCTATGCCGCATCATAAAAATACTTTGAATTCTTTATCAGCATAGGTGTTTCCAATCTTCCTGCAGTTTCAGGTATTGATGAGGCCATCAAGCTGAGGGCCACCATTGCAGCAGTATTGGTTCCAGACCCTCGTGCCTGAGTCTTTACCTTCAGGAAAGGAAACCAATACAAAATGTACCGATTACGACTAAAATCGACCGACAACCGGGATGGTCGTTCGGATGATGATTATAATGGCACCTATCTCGTTGATCGAATGATGTAAGTATGTGCTGTGTGGTGTGGCGTTAGAGCATTCGACTGCTACTTCAGAGGTCGCAGGTTTAATTCCTGGTCAGTGCAAAGGTTTCTTGACTTTTCCCAATCTAAATTCATTGAGTTTTTTGGTAAAAATGGAACTAAAAATACAGTTCACGATAAATTGTTAATTAAGAAAAGTAATATTGCGTATCGCCTCAGGAATATACAAGGGTACAAATTTGCTAAATTATAATTAATATCGGTACGAGTTTTAGATACGTGTAATTTTTAGTCCGGATAGAAAAAAAATCTCAGGCATTTTTTTCTTGGTAATTGAAAATTTTAATGAGCCTGAATTTTTGTCCGCAGATAGAGTTTATGTGATAAATATTCCTGAATATAAGTTCGCTCTGGTACACAGATATTTAGGACACAAATACAGAGAAATCGTACAACAGAAATTCAATTTCAAAAAGCAATATCCCAAATCTGACACGGAAACATCACTATCGCTATACAGTCACTATTATGACATTTCAATTCTTGCAAATTTCATTAAAAACAATTTAATTAAAAGATACAAGATATATATAACTATTACAAGATACAAGCATATCGCACAATTCACTCTATTTATTTGGACCCTGGTAATTAAGGTATAATAATAGAAGCCCTTTTAGTCTATTGTGATAATATTCGACATTGTATATTACCTAATACGTAGTTCCACTCTTGGGATTAAAGGTATTAGTGAGGAACTCATAGATTTCCCGACGAATACCGAAACGTAACGTGTACCAGATTTGAAGATTAAGTATACGATGATCAACATAGAATCAAAGCTGATTTGCAATTAGTTGCAGAAGATTTACATTTGTAGTTACTGGTGGTAGAAGTTTGATGACAAAAATTTGTTACAAAATTCGGCCGGGTAGGTGCCACCGTGCACGATTGCGAAAAACCCTCCATAGTAATCCAATTTCGGTTTGATTGCGTTCAGGGGTCAGCAAGTGCATAGCCGGGCAGGGGGATTGTGGTCGCAGCACTAGTGGGACCGGTGGGAGTCACGCGGTGCTGCGACGACAATCCTCTTCTGATGAGGCCGTCATGCCGAGTGCCACCATTGTTAACATGGTACGTGTATGTAATGGTGACCCTCTTTCCTGAGACTACCTTCAGCTTACCATCAGGCGAGGTGAAGTCAAATTGACGTGTCCTAAATATTAAAAAAATAAATAAAAAAAAGATACTTGGAAAGTAATTGCATTGAAGTATATTATGATCGTAGTATCGACATTTTTTTGCTGTTTAAGAATATGCAATGGTATGGTCCTAGTTGCCCAAAAACTTTCAACTTCAAGAGTCATTGGAGTCTATACTTAACATTAAAATGGTAATTTTTAGGAATAAGTAGGTATCTAAGTTGGTTTATTCATCAGCCTACCAGCGAGTTCGCGGTTATCAGCTCGGAGTTTCCTTATTTTCTTTGATTAACCCGTTGGCTTTTACGAGCGAATGCCGTCTGACTTTTTAACTCCGAGGGAAATGGCTGCGCTAGAACCTCGTCCGGTGTTCAGCAGATGCACCGACTTGCACGTGAGGTTGATTTGAACCCCGATGGTGTGGGTAGGGCTCTGAACATTCAGGTGTAGGTGTAGGCTTACCCACTGCTACTTTAAGTTATTGATGATAGACGAGTCAGCGAATATTTCTTTCCAAATATTTTTTTAATTTTAAACGGTAAGACATAATCTTATTTTCTTACTATCCCCGGTCGCCTTGGGTACACATCTCTGACTTTCCGTAGTTATGTGTGCATTAATAAATGTTAATTATCGTTCGCTTAATAATGTGCCCGGTAGATGGCAATAGGCTCGCCCCCTATTACATTGGGACCTTAACAGAACTGGCAAATCGTGGGTGTATAATACACCTCTGCCTACCCCGGGGATACAGGCGTGAAGTTATGTTTATGTTTAATCTTATTTTCTTATAAATTTAATTATTTGACACAATAATATTCAACGCTATCAAATCAAACGCTATAAAATTTCTATACCTTTATACCGAAAACCGAAACCAATTTTATATTAAAATTCCAGCCCTAGTAAATACAGTTTGTGTCAGATGAAAAGGGTTGCCAGCTCCCGGCAACCCGTCACTACTCATGGTTAATATTTAGATCTTAATATTTGAATTTTAATGTAAGGTAGTAACATCAAAGGATTCAAATGTATTTCTTTTAAAGGTAGGCATTTGTGTAAACTGAACAGATTCTACGAACTCCTTTGAAGACGGTGGTGAGGATTTTTACGTTGATTCAAAGAGTGACGTTTAGTGTAAGTGTGATTAAAGTCGTTACTAACTAGGAACTAGCCCACGCTTCGCTTTCGATTATATTAGTTTTTTTTAACTCTAGCTATCGTAATTTACAAATAATATGCAGCCTATGCTCATTGGGATATTGTGAATGGTGAAAGAATTTTTGCAATAAGTTCAGTTTTTTTTTTAAGCTGAAGGTAAAGTCTCAGGAAAGAGGGTCACCATTACATACACGTACCATGTTAACAATGGTGGCACTCAGCTTGACGGCCTCATCAGAAGAGGATTGTCATCGCAGCACCGCGTGACACCCACCGGTCCCACTAGTGCTGCGACCACAATCCCCCTGCCCGGCTATGCACTTGCTGACCCCTGAACGCAATCAAACCGAAGTTGGATTACTATGGAGGGATTTTCGCAATCCTGCACGGTGGTACCCACCAGGCCAAATTTTGTGACAAATTTGTGTCATCAAATTTCTACCACCAGTATCCTTTTCAGTTTCTTTTGATTACTCCAAATATACAAACAAACTCTAAAATATCGACCTATTAGTATAGGAATCAAAACTATACTCTGTCCAACCATTTATTTAACTTTTGACAGCGGCTTCAGAACATAACTGTAGCATTAATCATAAAAGTAAACTTAAAAAGGCGCGGCCAAAAATATATGAACTGCCTTACCATATGTATAAACCCTATTTATAACACGTTCTAAATACTAAAATGCTTATAAATGTCTTGGCTTTTTTTTTTTCGGATACCCCCCCGCCGGCCAGCGGGGATGGTTATGTCGTGTCCCGACAAAAAACCGCACGGTGTCCTCCCCAAGTGTCCGTTGCCGGGCACCCCGGGTAAGCCCTCGAAAGGATAATCCCAGGGTTGCCGGCGGACTTTGGCCGCCATCGCGGCCTCGCCTGGTGTGGTCGGGTTTTATCCCGCTTCGGTGAGTTGGCAGGCGTGTGTAGGGCACACACGACACGCCTCCGCCACGGCCTGCTTCTGTAACGACGGCGAGTCGGCCGACTGCCGTCCTCAGGCCACGATTATGGAGGTCGGTAGTCCCGGGCGTAGATGAGTCTGCGGCGTCCTCGCCGCAGACTGCGAAACTCGGGGGGCAGGGTTCTCTCCCGCTCCCTCTCCGCCGTCTCTTTCGCGCGCATTACCTGCTCGCAGAAAGAGGCGGCGGCGTGCCACTTGCTCCCGTCGGAGACCACGGCCCTCACCATGGTCTCCAACGAGAGAACATCCACGCCCAGGACCGCAACGAGATCCCGGCGTTGACTCGCCCACGCAGGGCACTCCACCAACGTGTGGAGCGCCGTAAATGTCTTTGTTAAATAAAAATATACAATAATTCAATCGCTTAATAAAAACTGTTATATTTTATCGAATCTAGTGTTGGGATCGAATGTATTCACTGCAAATTATTGATTCGTTAGTAATCGGTTACACTTATTTGCATTTAATTCGACTATTATAACCTTGCATTTGTAATCATGGATTATTGTATCTACTTTTAATGAAAAACATTAAAATTTTGAAGTTGTACTGTAGGGATTAAAAGTTGTCACTATATTAAAAACAATTGAATTATAATAATATTGAAGTACCTACCTTTTTTCGTGCGGAAATCCCCTCGGATACGACCCCCCCCCCCTCGCCGGCCAGCGGGGGCGGTATTAAAATCAAATAAATACCGGGCATCTAAAGAAGTAGTTCATAATAAATATGAAATATTGAGCAAAAAATATCAAAAAAATTGTCAATGTGTAAAATCGATTGTAACTTCTTCAGAAATAAGTCGATTGTTGTATGAAATCGAATAAGTCACGCATTAAGACAACTATTTGATGAAAATTGAGCTGTCAAAAGTTAAATAAATAATTGGACAGAGTATTATATTAAAAAGACAGCTCGAATTATTCATCGGAGACACGCTGGAGACTGGACGGCCGATCAGCTCTCGACATCTGCGTAGTACGTTTAACTGCTAAGTCAGAGGTCGCGGGTTCGATTCCCGCTCAGTGCAAATGTTTAATATGTACCTATTCCAAAAAAAAGTATCCCTGTTTTCCGCATTCTAGAACCCATATGACAAGCTCTGCTTAACTTGGGTCTATATGGCGCTGTGTAATGTGTAATATTTATTAGAAATGATTAAATTATTCTACAAGTTTCGCCTCCTCAGCAGTTCCACAAATATTAATAAATACTTCCCTGTGTTCCGCTCCCACATTACAAATAAAGTTGGCTGCAATAAAAACTTCAGCAATAGCCCCCCACCCTTGTGTTTTTACCGTGTGTAATGCTCACTTAACATCCCATGGGTCTATTTGACCCTTAACTGTTGGACACTAAAGGTTTTGTACACAACTTTTTGACTGTTGAAGAGAGGACTGTTTAAATCTGTGACCTCTGTGGCGTAGCGATAGAGCATTCGACTGCTAAGTCAGAGGTCACGGGTTCGATTCATTCATTGCAACTATGTCTATTTACATTGGGCTGGGTGTTTGTATATTTAAAATGTATTTATTTACAACAAAAAAAGTATCTTAGTATGTTTATCCGCTTTCTAGAACTCATTTGACAAGCTCTGCTTAGTTTGAGTCTAGATGGCGCTGTGTAATAATATGTCCTAGAATATTTATTATTTATTTGCCACGCACACGAAACAAATAGGTACACATATAAGGGGGTGTGTTTTGGGTAACCTCCTCGAGTGTCGCTCCGATTCCGATCCCGCTGCAGTCCGGGGGGAACGGAATCGGAGCGGCCGGTACACCCTGGGAGGCGGTCAATGGCTTCCCCTTCACCCCTTCATAGGGTTGGCATTGATCGTCGGCCAATACCCAACGTGGCGGGAACACATCGCTCTCCGTACTCCTCTGCTTTCAGAGGAGACAGGATGAGCGATGCTGTTAGTGGTGAGATGGCCCAGGGTCAGCCGGGGTGCGAGGGATATGCTCTATGGGTAACCTTACACCCCGGCGTCTGAAGACCCGAGACGGCGTGCGGTTTTAGTCGGTGCAAGCCCGATATAACCGCCCCCGCTGGCCGGCAGGGGGGTATCCGAAGGGATTTCCGCACGATAAAAAAAAAAAAAAAAAAGGTACACATATAAGTACAAATACCCTATGTGTGACAATGCTGCACTGATAGACAAAAGAAAATTATATATTGAGCCGACAAAAGGAACATTATAATAATCCTTACTAATATATAAATGTGAAAGTAACTCTGTCTGTCTGTCTGTTACGCTTTCACGCCTAAACCACTGAACCGATTTTGCTGAAATTTGGAACAGGGGTAGATTAGACCTTGGGAAAGGACATAGGCTATGTTTTGTCGCGATAACCGACATCTACGCGTGCGGAGCCGCGGGCAACAGTTAGTATATTATAAACACGAAAGTTTGTATGGATATATGATATATGTATGGATGTTTATTACTCTTTCACGCAAAAACGGGTGAATGGATCTGGATGAAATTTGGCACAGAGATAGATTATGGTCTAGCATGGAACTTTTTATCCTGGGAATAAGTTCCTGTGGGTCTCCCTGGTGAGCCGCAGGCAACAGCATTTATTTATTTCCTTTGTTACCCTCCCTTCTTCAAAGTACCAATCCCGATAGCATCCGAAGATTAATAAATAATAATAATAAATAAATATTCTACGACATTCTATACAGCGATTCCTAGACTCAAAGTAAGTATAGCTTAACTAGCTTGTGTTATTGGCTCCAGAATGCGAATAAACATACTTATATACTTTTTTTTTGTAAATACATACATATTATACATAGAAACACCCAGACTAATGCAAATAGACATATTCATTTATACAAATATTTGCACTGAGCGGGAATCAAACCCGCGCCCCTTGTCGTAGCAATCGATGCTCACAACTCCGAGAAGTAAACCTGCGCCAAAGCCCAGGTGTACCAGCTCGCAGATAAAGTAGACTTGGGCTCCGAAGCCCTTAATGGGGCCCCTTACATTTCATTGTTACCATAATGGTTTAAAAAATATGTGATATGATATTGTCGGAAGTTTACGCGAACGTCACACATTGAAACTATTTTTAACGGATTCTATCGCGATTTATTTGATGTTATTTTATATTTTACATGGATCCCGACGTTTCAGTTGCTCCCCGTGACCATGGCTGCTGAAAAGCAACCGAAACGTCGGGATCAATGTAAAATATAAAATAACATCAAATAAATCTCGATAGAATCCGTTAAAAATAGTTTTCTTTCAAAATATGTGATATTTATGTATGAGAAAGACCAATACCATCTAAATATCACAGTCAGTTAATAATCACCGAAATATCGTAATAAATATTTCCATAAAAATACCAATTTTTTCAATAAAACATCGCATGCTCAACTTGGCACTAAAACATGAACCGCTTTAATCGATTATCGATTATAATCAGCCATCGATACTACCGTATCGAATGTTCACAATTAATCTTTAAAACTGTAACGATTAGCTCGTGGCACTAACATCTTTACGGCTGTTTCATGGTATGCGATAATCGTTAAAGTGACGATTGCATAATGATTGGCGATCGTTAGGTAACAGGTTCATACCGGGGTGTGTGTTGGGTAACCTCCTCGAGTGTCGCTCCGATTCCGATCCCGCTGCAGTCCGGGGGGGAACGGAATCGGAGCGGCCGGTACACCCTGGGCGGCGGTCAATGGCTTCCCCTTCACCCCTTCATAGGGTTGGCATTGATCGTCGGCCAATACCCAACGTGGCGGGAACACATCGCTCTCCGTACTCCTCTGCTTTCAGAGGAGACACGATGAGCGATGCTGTTAGTGGTGAGATGGCCCAGGGTCAGCCGGGGTGCGAGGGATATGCTCTATGGGTAACCTTACACCCCGGCGTCTGAAGACCCGAGACGGCGTGCGGTTTTAGTCGGTGCAAGCCCGACATAACCGCCCCCGCTGGCCGGCGGGGGGGTATCCGAAGGGATTGCCGCACGATAAAAAAAAAAAAAAAAAATGGTAACAGGTTCATACCACACTTAGTATGCTACTACCAAGGACGCACTCCTAACACGAGTCATCATCATCAGTCTTAAAGTTATTGTCTGTTGCTGCTGAAATTTTCTCTTCGTATTTCAGGGTCCGTTTACTCTTTATCCGATTTAGCTTTTATGGGAGCGACTCCAGTCTGACCTCTCACCCCCGAGAGAAAAGACTGGCAGGGGCTCATCCGTCCGATCACGTTATATCCTGATCCTGTTCTCACAATCCATGGTAACCTAATTCAGGGATAAAAAGTCCATGTATTTTATCAAAAATATAAACTGACGCTGTACCAAATTTCAGCCAGATCCGTTTAGTTGTTGGAGCGTGATTGAGTAATAAACATACAAACATCTAAACATCATGACAACCATTTAAATTTATAATACTAGCTGTTACAATTCGTGTTCCCGCTTCCAATCCCAGATTTATATTATTGGTAGGATTACTTTAAAAAAGCGGCCAAGTGGGAGTCAGACTCGCCCATGAAGGGTTCCGTAGCAGCAAGTAACATAATAATGCTTTTTTAAATTCTATATGTGAGTTAATTGAATGTAAGGTAAATTGCGGTTTACGATTTATGACGTATTAAAAAAAAAACTACTTACTAGATCGCGTTAAACCAATTTTCGGTGGAAGTTTACATAGCATATATTTTTTTTAACTTTTATCATTCTCGTATTTTAGTAGTTACTGGGGGGAGATATTTTACCACTTTGAAAGTGTCTCGCGCGCAAACTATTCAGTTTAGAACAGAATAATATTCGAAACCTCAATACCTATAATTTTTGATAATGCTTGATGAAAACAAAATTTTGCGTTTCTGTTCTAAGTATGATTTTTTTTCTTTTTTGAGTGAAAATCTTAATGCGGTTCGCAGAATACATCTACTTACCAAGTTTCAACAGCCAACAGCATAGTTCTTATAGTTTCGGAAAAATAGTGGCTGTGACAAACAGACATACATGACGATTCTATATATACGTTTTTGCCATTTGGCTACAGAACTCTAAAAACGATTATTTTCTTGATATAAAGCCTCTTAACCATTTTTTGCAGCCTATTTGCTACTAAAAGAGCGAAAAGCCATTCTGATTACATTATTTCGCTTTTAACACGTTTAAGGAATATTGGGTTTTATGGCGATTACGAGATGAGTGGCTTAGTTCCACGTATTTGCTGACTCCTAACTGCCAAACGGGAAGGCTAATGGGCCATAGAAGATATCAACTAGAATAGGTAATACGCGCAGTGCGATCTTAATAGACATAGAACAGGAACGTTTGGTGAAATCCATCCTACATAAAGTCATTAGCTATTCTAGATATTATGTACAAACATATTATTGTATAATAAAGCCTACAAACAATTAAATATCTACGCCTTGACTAAGGGTGACGTAACACACAAGCTTAATGCTTGGCTATAAGTGTTAACATATAGTGATGTCGAGGAGATTTCAAACACGGTACAGTAATGGGAGATAGGTTTACACTGTTACTATAGACTTAAAACAAACAACATACATATTAAAACGCACATGCATACACACTCTCTAACACACACACTCACTCACACACACACACACTCACACACAGACACATACACACACACACACACACATAGACCTAATCTTTATACACACATACTTTAATATCATAACCTACCTAACCACATTGTTCGCCCACTGCATGTATCAAAGATTTTGTAACCGCAATAAGTCATTATAAAAGGACAATATTTCCTAAGATACAGACAGCATTTTGCTGCCTAGTTTAGGCAAATGAGCCCTACTAGCCTTCTTTTTATAAGCTTTCTTTATTTAAGACAACTCTGTATGCCATGTGCAAACTACTTATTATTAATAAATAAAACTAAAATTATTATTAGAATTCTGTTCCCGTTCTCACCTGTGTTCCCACAGGAACCTATTCCAGGCAAAAAATGTAGCCTATATGTCATTCCAGATTATAATCTATCCCTGTGCCTTATTCCAGCCAGATACGTTCAGTCGTTAGAGCCTGATTGAGTAACAAACATCAGAACATACAAATAACATACATCCATATATTCAAGCGTTTTTCCCTCCGGGGTAGGCTTGCCATCTCCTTCTGTCCTTACACGTCAAGAGCTTCCTCCACTGTCATTGAACCTTTCATGCAAGCACGCCGGTTTCGAGTGCTTTAACCTACCCTTTTTTATACCTTATTAATTGAATCCTTGCATGTTCTGTGAGGTCGACCCCGAGTTGCCTGCCCACTTACATAATGCCTTCCATACTTTGTAAGCCCCACGGTGTCTTCCTCAAGTGTCCATTGCCGGGCACCCCAAGCGCGCCGTCAAAAGGATAACCCCAGGGTTACCGGCGGACCTTGGCCGCCATCACGGCCTCGCCTACGGGGTAGGGTTTTATCCCGCTTCGGTGGTTTGGCAGGCATGTGCCTTTTTTTTTTTTTCTAGCGGAAATCCCTTCGGATACCCCTTACTTCATGTGTAATTCGCTCAGTACTCATTTGTTCCAAGTGCCCAAACGACTTAAGCATACCCTTTTTCAATTCAAATACAAACATCTTCACAAATGATGAGCCATGGTCACGGGGAGACTGGCTGCTAAAAGCAACCGAAACGTCGGGATCAATGTAAATATAAAATAACTTCAAATAAATCGCTATAGAATCCGTAAAAAGTAGTTTTATTTCAATTTTCACAAATTTTCACATTTTTAATCAATCATTCATCATAAACCTTCGAGCCCGGTCCCAGTTGGGGTTGGGGTCTCAGTTGGGGTCGGCTTGTCAGTCTAACTACAAAGCATACATTGCATATTATATTCAACTATATAACATATACATTGATATTTTTCATGAAGCGACCGGCATCTGAACTCCACAATCCACTGGCGATATTGAAATTCTTTAGTTAGACCAGTTTAAAAAGAGAGGGTCACGTTCTTGGCCGACGTGATGAAGGTCTTGGACACAATCAGGACTCAACACATGATCAAGATAATGATACTTAAAGCTCAATCACATAATAACCTTCATTTTTAGTTTCACCACATTCAGGTAAAAACAGTAACCTACAATTCAGTATCCTTAAGTACCAAATAAAAGGAAAGCGGCGATAGCCCAGTGGTATACGTAACGGACTGCTGAGACGAGGTCTCGAGTTCGATCCCCAGTTACCCGGGCACACACCTCTGACTTTTCGTAGTTATGTGTGCATTAATAAATGATAAAAGCTGCGGTAGCCTAGTGGTATGGGTAATGGACTGCTGAGACGAGGTCTCGCGTTCGATCCCAGGTTTTACTATGGCACACACCAATGACTTTTCGATGCTTTTCGAAGTTATGTGTTGCATTATATCGCAGGTTTATAAGTGCCTATTAATGGCAATAGGCTCGCCACCTATTACATTGGGACCTAAACATAAAGTGGCGAAATGTGGGTGCTAGCACCTCTGCCTACCCCTTCGGGGATATAGGCGTGAGTTTATGTTATGTATGTTTAAATGATAATTATCGCTCGCTTAATAATGTGCCCGGTAGATGGCAATAGGCGCGCCCCCTATTACATTGGGACCTCAACATAACTGGCGAATCGTGGGTGTGTAATACACCTCTGCCTACCCCTTCGGGGATACAGACGTGAAGTTATGTTATGTTATTCATATATGTTTATGTTATGTTATGTAAAAGGAAAATCCAAACTAGCAAGTGTGATTACATCCTTATTCTATATTAAGGAAACATTTCTAATCACAGTCGTAACGCGTATAGTTCTCTAGATTGAAATTGGAAGACGTAAAAGACGAAACGGGAGCATTATTAAGCTCCTTAATTCCACGAAGATAATGTAACGTGCACGATCAAACACGTTTACGTTGCGATTAGCCATAAAAGAGCGAATAAGCCTAGTTGTTATCTTTGTATAGCCAACGGACTTACGAGTTTTTCACAGGAAAGCTCGTGAGTTACAATAATAAAGAAAACTACATTTAATGCATGATTGCGGTAAAGACATAATATGTATGTACGAATATGTTTCCCCGTAACTTGACGGCCTCTGTGGCGTAGCGGTAGTGCATTCGACTGCTACGACAGGAGGCGCGGGTTCGATTCCCGCTCAGTGCAAATATTTGTATGCATGAATATGTCTATTTGCATTGGTCTGGGTGTTTCTATGTATTATATGTATGTATTTACAAAAAAAAAAGTATATTAGTATGTTTATCCGCATTCTGGAATCCATAACACAAGCATAGCTTGTGTTATGGATTCCAGAATGCTGAATTTCTTGTGTTATGCTAAACTATGCTTACTTTGGGTTTAGAAAGCGCTATGTAGAATGTCGTAGAATATTATTATTACTGTACGGTTCAATCAATCTTGAATTGGTTAGATTAGTTTTCACTGCACGAATGTCACCGAGCATGTAATGCTCGCGAAGGAGGTGGCGGAGCGCGCCCGGGAGAGACTTAGAACTCTCCCGGACCGCCGAGCCCGCAACTTGCTCGCCGCGCGTCGCAGGCGACTCAGGCGCCGGAGGTCGCTTAACGACCTCCGTCCTCCATGAGCGCAGGCCTGGGGGTGGCGGGTGAGGCCACCTGTCACCCCAGCAGAAGCAGGCCGGGACGGTGGGGCGACTAGCGCCCCTCCCCCAAACCGGGGCAAGACGGGGACACCGTGGTTCCCAAAACCGAGGGGGCCATCTCGAAACCGGTGATGGCCCAGGGTCAATCGGGGTGCGAAGGATATGCTCTATGGGCAACCTTACACCCCGGCGTCTGTAGACCCGAGACGGCGTGCGGTTTTAGTCGGTTCAAGCCCGACATAACCGCCCCCGCTGGCACGCGGGGGGGTATCCGAAGGAATTTCCGCACGATAAAAAAAAAAAAGGGTATATTAAATTATAGAAGCGGCGGTAGCCCAGTGGCGTACGTAACGGGCTGCTGAGACGAGGTCTCGAGTTCGATCCCCAGTCACCCCGGGCACACACGTCTGACTTTTCGCAGTTATATGTGTTTTAAAAATGTTAATTATCGCTCGCTTAGGAATGTGCCCGGTAGATGGCAATAGGCTGGCGAATCGTGGGTGTGTAATCCACCTCTGCCTAACCCTACGGGGATACAGGCGTGAAGTTATGTTATGTTATTATAGAAGTCAAAATTTCGGACTTTTTGTCTCCAAATGTACTTTTGGCGCCAAATGTATTTTTGACAAGTAATGTATTTTTTCAAAAATACTACCACAACGCACTTGCGGCTAATGACAATAAGCACGCACGCCGGTTGTCTATTTTTGTATGATATGGCCACATGCTGCCAGCCACATTCGGCGCGGTTTCGTTCGCGAGTAAGTTGTATCTCCAGATGCGGCTAACCGCATTGCGGCTTTAAAACTTTATTTGGTGGGCTTTAAAACACACAAGAAGTACTTATTCAAATTTAAAAATGAAGTATCACATCATCATTCACATACTTTATTGTCTTATACTTTAAAATGTCATGCCACGCACTTACAAAATGAACCACCCCATCCGAAACACCCACTATTAAACGTCTCAACGGCACAGAGGGCGAAGGGCCCACACCATCCCTTTCAAAAACAATATTCCTTGAATCAAAGAGATAGAACAAACACCCCATTGGAAGTCAATCAGGACGTGGATTGTTTCTTTTTCTTTAAATAAATATTGGATCTGTCTGCTAACTTAGGAGTTGGGAATGTTGTCGCTAAGGGCAATTTTAGTACAAACATTTTAGATGGAGCTGCCTACTTTAATATGGTTCGTGAACTAGATAAAATTATATGGCAAGGACTCCGTAATTTACCCTTTTAGGCTGAATTATTACACTCGAAATAGTTGTGAAACTTCTGCAAAAATCCTTCATAGCTATTCTTTTTATACCAGTTCGTAAAAATATATATAATGTAATATTTAAATAATGTATGGGTACCTACATAAATTTATGTATTTAACAATTTCGGGGGCGTAATGGTCATAACTATAACTTCTAAATTTATTGAAATAAAACTATTTTTAACAGATTCTATCGCGATTTATTTGATGTTATTTTATATTTTACATTGATCCCGACGTTTCGGTTGCTTTTCAGCAGTCATGGTCACGGGGAGATATCATAAAGTGTGAATAAGAAGAGATACAGTTCTTGTACCTTGTGATTTGTATTTATTGCTGAATGTTAAAAATAAGCAAATAGGAATTTATTACAGGCTGTAGAAGCCATCAAAAAATGAAAAGCCGTAGAAAAATATGCCAAAAAAAATGGTTTTATCATATGAACTTGCGTACAGATAGTGCCGGCGAATTTATCAATAAGCAATAAAAATTGTAACATCTTTACGTAGCAACTGTAATGGTTGAGATTCTAAAAACTTTAAGTATCACCTACGTGTATTTATTTTAGAATATCATCCACCAAAGGACAACAATTCCGTTGTTAATCTAACGCATTAAATTTGACTCGCAAGACTAAAGATATACTTATCATTATACTTATGGGAGTTAGTATAACATTAAACTAAAGTACTTTGCTATAAACGGTTAATGATTTGTAAAATCAATTTCACAGTTTAAAGTAGAACGTCTTTACGAATAAACGACGACATTTGATGGTAAAGAATAGCGTCAAATAACAAAACAGTGACTGAAATTTAAACTCGCCTGGAGCACTATCCTTTAACGACTGTCGTATAACGACCAGATCACGAGTAGCCAGTACAAAACAGAAATACAAGTCGTCTGAAAATTTCGAATTACCTCCAAAATTCACACCAATATTCCCGAATTTCCCTGGCCGAAGTCGTCACGAATTACATAATAATTGTTCGTGTATCTCTCAGTTGGGAAAAATAAATTTACGCACCAACAGAAAAGGACAACGCTATACAATGTAGAACAAGTGTGAAAAGGAAGAGATAGGGTAGGTTTCAAATTGTCGCCATTGCAATATTCGAGATTAAAAGTAACGCCTCGCTTGGCAGCAGAATTTCGTGGCACAGTCGACGACAAAAGTGCTCTTTTTGTGATGCTTTTTTCTGGCTTTTTTGTCTTTTTAATATTTTCCCGCGTGGGTAATTGGATTTTTTTTTCAGGACATACAGTTTGTAATGCCTCGTTGGTCCATTTAATTTGTACCTGGAAGAGCTCACGGCGGATATGTAGCATACGTTGCCAAATTATAGTACGCAGTTAACTTTTTAGGGTTTAAAATGGTTATTGCTACCCAAGTCTAACATTGCAACGGGCATAATAAAAATTGAGACGCGTTTGAAATATTGTTCAAAAGCCATTTTGAAACCTTTTTTTGTGAAAATATTCCTGTATAATAAAAATACATGAAACTAGAGATTCTCTTATAAATTGAAATGTGTAAAATATTTTTCTAATATTTATTTCTGACGTCAAAGCTAATCTAACGTTTCACAAAGTGATATATCTTAGGTAGTTTTTTTACAAATTATTAAGTTGAAAAGCGGTTATCGACGAGTATTCACACTGGCAAGGTGGGCAGAAAAGAATACAAGAAAAAAAAAGGGAAAGTACCTCTAGGACCCTTGCAAAATATGTGTAGTCACTAATAAGTGGTTATTCGGTCAATTCTGAAGAATAAAATTAGGTATTTTTGACATCATGCTGTCCGTGCAGTTTCTTACAGTAATTTTCTATAGAAACAATTAAGACCAAAGACATAGGATTTGATCCTAAGTCAGATGTTTCTAAATTTTAAGAAGAAAAATTGGTTTAATAATAATTCATGTCTTCTCATATTTCTAAAAATAAATTTGTGATTTTGCACTACAAACTGATCTTTTTCTCTGACCATCTTCCAATCCTACTTTCTTTTCACCACTTTTTACCATTACGTACTTTAAAAGCTAGTTTACCATTATTAATATTTTGATGCTCAGTGTATCACCGAAGGTACTTGGTCTAACTTTGATTGGTTGTATTTCCTGGGTGTTTTTCACATCTTCTCATCATCATCATCATTACAGCGTAAGTCCTAGCTATATCCAAAGCTTGCATCTTGGGACCCGGGGTTCAGGTTTCTTCATTTGTCTATTGCATTGCGAACAACACATTAAATTTATATTCTAACCATCGTAAGTGTCACATTGAAACCCACATGATTGAATTATTTCAATTGTAAACAGTATAACAGTGAGTTAACCCTTCGACCTTGCCTAAATATATTGTGTTCCAATTTTAGTCAAAGAACTGGCAAATTATACACATTGTTGCAATTGAACCCTAAATTGTGACGGAAATATTAATTAATGTAACCCTTCTGTCTTTTTGAATGTGTTGAATTATATGAATGACTGAGGGAGGGTTTATGTGGTATTCATGTCATGTTTCACTGTTAAATTCAACATCAGATAAGGTGTGACTATGTGCTGTGTAGGTGTTACTATGTGTGACGTTAACTGATCGCATATTTAATCATTATGGTGCTAGGGAGTCATTATATTTCATTACAGTACTGAGGTTTTAAGATTTTTGGTCTTATTCTGTGTTTTTTTACATAGCAAGCGTCGCCGGTATAATATGCCGACAATTCTGCCAAAGTTAAACGTGCAGTGGAGATTCGTGACAATATTGGCCTGGTTGTGTATCTTGTTGGAGTTAGTAAGCACACTGAAACCGAATATATTACAGTTCCACGAAGGGCAATTCTTACTACTAAGAACTACTACTACTACTACTAAGAATATACTTATATTATACATATAAGTATATTCTTAGTAGGAATTGCCCTTCGTGGAACTGTAATATATTTGGTTTCAATGTGCTTACTAACTCCAACAAGATACACAATACCAAAATTATATTAACAAATCTATATAAATACCACACTTATATCAACACGTAAGAATCAGATTACAGTCTGATATCATTGCAACGGATAAACGACATAAGGGTTCTGAATAGTTGTAGTGAGGAACGAGTTAGCAGGGGGGCCAAGTTTACAGGTAAAGGAATGTTAAATTTTGTAAGGTAACTTACATACAGGTCATGGGCAGGGCCTGGCAGATCAGATATTATTTCGTGGGCAACTAAAGAAGATGTGACCCAAGGTGCCCTCGTCGAGTCCACACTCACACAAGCTTTACGTTTTCTGTTTACTTGACCAGTGAAGTCCTAAACAAGTCGACTCACTTAATATCAGTGTTAAGTACCAGTAATCTTTAGTTTGCATAGTGTCTTACCTTTTTTTTTTTTTTTTTTTTTTTTTATCGTGCGGAAATCCCTTCGGATACCCCCCCGCCGGCCAGCGGGGGCGGTTATGTCGGGCTTGCACCGACTAAAACCGCACGCCGTCTCGAGTCTTCAGACGCCGGGGTGTAAGGTTACCCATAGAGCATATCCCTCGCACCCCGGCTGACCCTGGGCCATCTCACCACTAACAGCATCGCTCATCCTGTCTCCTCTGAAAGCAGAGGAGTACGGAGAGCGATGTGTTCCCGCCACGTTGGGTATTGGCCGACGATCAATGCCAACCCTATGAAGGGGTGAAGGGAAAGCCATTGACCGCCGCCCAGGGTGTACCGGCCGCTCCGATTCCGTTCCCCCCGGACTGCAGCGGGATCGGAATCGGAGCGACACTCGAGGAGGTTACCCAACACACACCCCTGCATAGTGTCTTACCTAGACGTTGTCTTCCTTGTTTTCCATGTTGTGTGGTTAACTAATAAAAACAAAAAAATGTTGAAGGATTTTGGAAAAGTCTTTTCTATACAAGCTTATTTTGCAAGAGTACGTACAATTAGATTATAAAGAACATTTCCATGTTCGTTGTCTTCTATTAGATCAAGCTGAATACCTGTGTAAAGACTTGTTAAACATATTTTATTGATCAGTTTAATCTAACCTCTTATTGCAGATATAATAATTAAAACACCAAATACTTCAAATAAAATAATAACACTAAGCTCCATATAACAATTTTCACAACCGCAAACAACAGAAACACACAGGCCCATAAATATTTGTTAACATTTTTGTCACCGATTATACCCACAAGCGGCCTAGATACATGGTCCGCCATGCTAGTACCCTCAAAATACAGGCACAGCCATTTTCAGACCACCACGCGAATTTCAAGCCGGGCAATTTTCTTGTGCGAAATATTTACCTCTGAAATATAACCTTTTTTCCTGCGACTATTTTTGTCACAAATGTTCCCAAGCATCTTATTCTTTTAGGTGAGAGCATTTTGTATTCAGTTGAAGTGGTATGACTGTTTGTTTGAGTAATATTAATAATGTTTAGATTTGTATGGGTTAGTGAAATCATTTTTCTGTGTGTGATGGTAATTGTGATGAGTCAGTAATGCTTCTACAGCGAATTCATTCAGATATCTAAGCAGATATCTGATGCTTCTGTTCATTATTACTATTGAAAAGTCTATAGTTTTACTTAAAATAAAATGACAGTAAATTTTATTCAACCATTTTATTCTCATTCGCCCCATTTTAATCGGAATTTGCGTAAGTATAATCGATAAATGTATTTAGAAACAGTTGTAACATTTCCTTGATATGATAATACCTTGTATTAATATTAATAATACGCAAAGTCTGAGTCAAATACACAATCGTATATACGGTTATAAACTAAAACTACATATATTCTACAGTGGTATAGTTTTAAATATTAACAAGTATCTCTATAGGAGCTATGCTTTTCAAAGGAATAATAAATTTATAAAATGAATATTCTACGTCATTCTACACGGCGCTTTCTAGACCCAGAGTAAGCATAGTTTGACTAGCTTGTGTTATGGGTTCCAGAATACGGACAAACATACTTGTATACTTTTTGTAAATATATACATATTACACATAAAAACATCCTGACCAATGCAAATAGACATATTCATGCAATTCATGCATACAAATATTTGCACTGAGCGGGAATCGAACTCGCGCCCCATGTCGTAGCAGTCGAATGCACTACCGTTACGCCACAGAGGCCGTCAGATGATAGACCATGACTGTTAGCGACGCGATCCTATGTAATTGTAATATGTAATTTAATAATAACTTAGAATGTAGAATTCATTTTATTGTGTCTAATGTAGGTATTACTACCAATTTTGTTAGAGGACGAGCGCGGGGTGACGCACGTAACGGAGCGAAGGAGTATTGGCCCTCCACCTTACCAAACAGTCGTCCAATACAACTTCCGAACGCTTCGCGTCCTCGGTCTTTTTGTATCTACTTACCCGATATTGAAAAATATAATCGTATTACCGTTAAACAGCTGTTTCCTTGAAAAATCTCGCCTACAACTACGCATAGTCGACTACAATGACCATGACAATAGATAATAGACCAGCTCGATCGAAGATTCACTACCCTTCATTTCCATGTCGCGCGATGAAGAACTAAAATGCTCTAATTGCACATGTGTTTCTTTCTTCTTTTAATACAATCCTGGGGTCCTTAAGCGGGGCGTGAAAAAGCATCAGTCTATTTCGGCAAGGGACCACCATTCTAGGATCGTCAGCTTCTGGAATGGTGGCCCGTATCTTTTGGACTCCACCCTAGTTTCTTACGAACTAGTGGGGTGCAGCCAATTGCCAGATTGATTAAAACCTTTTCACCAAGAAGCTGTGATGATCCTTCTTAGGAGGAATAGTACAATACCAGCTAAAAGTGATGCTCTAAGCGTTTTCTACCTTTTTTTTTTTTTTTTTTTTTTTATTATCGTGCGGAAATCCCTTCGGATACCCCCCCGCCTGCCAGCGGGGGCGGTTATGTCGGGCTTGCACCGACTAAAACCGCACGCCGTCTCGGGTCTTCAGACGCCGGGGTGTAAGGTTACCCATAGAGCATATCCCTCGCACCCCGGCTGACCCTGGGCCATCTCACCACTAACAGCATCGCTCATCCCGTCTCCTCTGAAAGCAGAGGAGTACGGAGAGCGATGTGTTCCCGCCACGTTGGGTATTGGCCGACGATCAATGCCAACCCTATGAAGGGGTGAAGGGGAAGCCATTGACCGCCGCCCAGGGTGTACCGGCCGTTCCGATTCCGTTCCCCCCGGACTGCAGCGGGATCGGAATCGGAGCGACACTCGAGGAGGTTACCCAACACACACCCCCTAAGCGTTTTCTACCTAGGAATAAATTTGAAGGCAGTTTTTAAAGAGAAAATTATCTTTTAATGCGTGGATTATTTTCTGATTACACATGAAACATGAATAGAAATTATTACATTGAGTGTAAGGAGTGTAAGGAGTCCCTACTAACATCTTTCGGGACCCAAGCTAACCTCGCCTGCCCGCGGTGCACTCTGCTGATTAACGGAGAAGGCTCTGGCGACCCGCCAACCCGCACTGGACCAGCGCGGCGGGTTATGGTCCAAACCCCCCCAAAATGACAAAAGTCAATGGGGGAGGCCTATGTTCAGCAGTGGACTTCCTACGGCTGATTATGATGATGATGATGATGAGAAATTATTATGTCAAAACTCAAACCCGAAAGTTTGATAGATTCTAATCAAAGTGTGCCACAAAAATACATAGATTGTGGAATAGTGACAGAAGATTATGATTAAGCGCAAAAGGTTTTGTTTAGTTTCGATTTGTTGTGAAAGAAGTACGCCAATAATAGCCTCCCATCTCCATATCACTCTATTTTATTACTCCATTATTATATGAATATAATACAACCATGATATCGCATTGCTAGCTATTTTTAACCCACCCTGGACATAAATCGCGTAGATAGTGGTAAACACATACAATATTTCTGCCCAACCCATTCAATGTGGGTAGGTACATATACAGCAGGATATCAACATGAAAATAAGCCGCGCTTCCCATTTTCCCACATATTTCATGGACACAATAGAACGTACAGATGATAATACGTCACCAATCAACCATGTACAGTCACGTACAGTCAATAACATTAGTGTTACGCTAACACGACAAAAATGTTTAACAAAAGTGTTTCAACGAAAAATATAACAATATGTGTTATAATGACGTGAAAATAGGAGAAAATTCAGTGACTTGTGAAACTTTATTCAATGTCATTAAATGCTTTGTTTCTGTCATTTTACGGGTTGACGACATTTTGATTTAAGTTTGTGTATTTTACTTTTAACCCGCTTGGCTTTTCTTCTCATTTATTTTCATCATTGACTAATTTTGGGACTGGCTGGGAGCTTTTTTTTTTTTTTTTTTTTTATATATATTTAGGACACGTCAATTTGACTTCACCTCGCCTGATGGTAAGCTGAAGGTAAAGTCTCTGGAAAGAGGGTCACCATTATATACACGTACCATGTTAACAATAGTGGCACTCAGCTTGACGGCCTCATCAGAAGAGGATTGTCGTCGCAGGACCGCGTGACACCCACCGGTTCCACTAGTGCTGCGACCACAATCCCCCTGCCCAGCTATGCACTTGCTGACCCCTCAACGCAATCAAACCGAAATTGGATTACTATGGAGGGTTTTTCGCAAAAAACTTACAGATTTACAGACTTACAGACTCGAAGAATTTATGGCTCAGCTTTAATGTTTCGACAAGAAATTGTTCTAAATTATTGAAGAATTGGAAGCCTCAGTACTATAACAATATTATTACTCGGAGAAGATATCTATAGTTACAGAAGATATATTATAACATAACATAACGTCACGCCTGTATCCCCGAAGGGGGAGGCAGAGGTGTATTACGACCACGATTCGCCAGTTATGTTTAGGTCCCAATGTAATAGAGGGCGAGCCTATTGCCATCTACCGGGCACATTACAAAGCGAGCGATAATGAACATTTTTAATACACACATAAATACGAAAAGTCAGAGGTGTGTGCCCAGGGCGACTGGGGATCGAACTTGAGACCTCGTCTCGGCAGTCCAGTTACGTACACCACTGGGCTATCGATATATTATCGGAATGATTATAATAGTAACGCACTAATAGAATAGTATTGGTTATTCTTCTATCTGTATTATTATTAAATCGTGAATTCGTTGTGTCTACACAATGGAGATATTAAAAAAAAACTTGCGATATGTTAAATGAACGATTCTGATCACAAAAAGATTTTTTTACCACAGAACTGATTGATGCGGTTTAGGTTAGGTTAAGGTCTTGGTCAGACTTTAATTATGCCGTTTGTTTGATTGCAATTGGTTAAGTAGAACCGAAGATTTGACCATAAAACGATAACCGATCTCCGAGCGGGCGAAACCGCGGGTATGCTAGTATTATAATATAGCTTTGGTACTGATTAAATAAATGTCTTTGTAATTTTTGGGTACCAAATTTTGTTGCATGATAATCCAAATATGAATACCTACACAAACGAATTGTTTGTTGAACTTTTTTTTGCCTTTGTTTTTAAAGCCTTTCACTACATAATACACATAAAAAATGAAATAAACTATACCAGGATTGTAGCAAGTTGAAAGATGTTGAAGGTATCTGCGTATCTACGCTAATGACAAAAACAATGACAATTTATGTATATATGAAAGAATATTTTTAACAGTGGTGCGGAGAAATGTCACGACACGTTTTTTAATAACTATTCCAACGTTAACAAACACAATGATCCCCCCCCCCCTCCCCCCGAACTGTATAAAGAGCCAACTTTATTTATATGCGATCCAGCATAATTGATGATTCTAAACAAAATAAACACCTTCATCCCTTTTATTTGAAACAGGCATTGACAAGATTTACAAGTAGCCATTTTTTACAGAAAGTACCCGTTTCTCTTACCCGTACCCAACTATTCAATGTCTAATGATTACAGCAACAAAAAGAAAAACTAACCTTTAAGATAACTGTGTTTACGTTACAGTAATAAAGATTACACACGCAGCCCATTTATAACAACAAAGTGGACAATATCGTCGCATAAAAAACAGAAAAAAAAAAGTATTTCTTGCCTTTTTCGCAGTGTATTGTGCGGGCCTAACGAATGGCGGCGAAAACTACCGAATCTTGCCGATTGACGACCGCCTACTTTTATTTATTATTATTGGAACGTGTTGTGCGCGATGGTACTCTTTATTTATTTCAGAAAGTAATTGGGTATTACGAGAAGATATATCTATAGCGGTGTAAATTAAAAAATATATATATACACTTGCAATACAAATAATGATTGAAACTAAAATTTAAATTACGTTTTATAAAGTCTTTTCTTGTGAGGGTGAGTGTTCAAAGTTTAAACTTTTAACCGTTCTCGTTTTACTAACGAAGTTTTGAAGCAATTGGTATGTATTTATCATATATAGTATCAACCAACCATTGTGCTTCCGTTAGCTTGTAAGAATTTTCAGTAAATGCCTCCAACTTCGCCCTAAGATGTGAAAATTTACATATGTGAAGACTTCAATTCTAATTTAATTTACATGGTAGACTTTCATACCACATATTCAATGTACACGCAGTGTCTACATACTCCAACCCACTCTAAACCTGTGGTTGGTATTAATTGAGCTGAGCGAGCGAAGCCAGCGAAGCGAGCGAAGCTCTTTTAACCACATAGCCGTTTGTTGGTGGCTGAACTCCTCCGTAACCAAATTTACCACGGTGATAGTGTCGACACCGAGGATTGTTTTGAAGCGAGATGGTTCATGTCCGATGTACCATTGAGGAATAATCACCGAAAAACAGTTTCACGAGCGCGCGACCTTAGTATGATGTCTTATTTTCAAGTAAGAGTCCTGCTCGCTCAGCTCAATTTATTTTAGTCGCACCCTGCACTTAATTCCTAGTAATATAGTGTAGTAACCATACTATACACATATTGTGTGTTGTTATGTACTCCTATGTAACTTTTTTTTCTTGCTGTAATACCCCCATATACCCCCCGCCGTCCAGCCGGGGTGGTTATGTCGGATTCGAACCAACTAAAACCGCATGCCCTCTCGAGATGCATGTCTTCAGACGCCGGGGTGTAAGGTTACCCATAGAGCATATCCCTCGCACCCCGACTGACCCTGGGGATTCTATGTACCTTGTTTTTTTTTTTTTTCGTGCGGAAATCCCCTCGGATACCCCCCCGCCGGTCAGCGGGGGCGGTTATGTCGGGCTTGAACTGACTAAAACCGCACGCCGTCTCGGGTCTGCAGACGCCTCGGGTCTGCAGACGGGATTCTATGTACCTACACAAAAACCAACCAGTTCACAAAATTAAAAAAATAATAGATCAATTTTAATACAATATTTGAGTCTCAGTTGAATAAATAAATTAGTAAACTTTTCCAACTGGCGCTCGAAATACCATTCCCAATAGTTTTCGTATCAAAAACTAAGAAAACTCGATTGAAACCGAAAGCTTTACAAAATTAGTTATACAGAAAAAAATAACTCGAGCAATCCACTTCAAACTCTAAGTACTTTTTTTGTGCTGAATAAGATTTTTTATAACAGTAAAGTTTTGTAGAACCACTTAACTTTAATGAAATACAAGAAACTAGAACTTTGTACGAAATATGTACCCAGAGTTAGGGCAATGGCATTGGACTTCTGATCGTGAAGTTGCGGATTCTAATCAAATTAAAACAAATACCTTTATTCACTTGATAACAAACACAAAAAAAAAACACTTTCGCATCTTTTTTTTGAATTAAAGAATATTAGTAACCGAAATTACTATAATTCTACCTAACCCTTCCAGCTAAGCTTAATTGCTTGTGTTACGAGTGGGTTTACATCGGTAGTGTAATGGCTAGGATTCGACCCCGTGACCTCTCGATCGTAGACCTCCTTAACCACTAAGCTACCTACGCTTATGATGTATTATTTATATTACTATAGTCTATTATAATATTAGTTAGGATATTCCTTTATAAACATGCCCAAAACATATAACACCACTTTACCCTTATTTTGTACGCACCCCTTCCAACCAAACCACATCCTGGGTCTACCTGTAACACAATACCGGCTGCCCTGACAAATGACGCCATTACTACCCAGAATCCTCTTAGCAGATATAAATAAAAATAATTCGATGTTGCAAACAAAAATATAAGAATGTTTATTGCCTATTTGGGGTAATACACCTTCATTATATGATACAATTTGGGATGTAATAATACACGAAATGTATGTTGTATATTCAAACTTATTCTTGGTTAATATCTGCTATCCTACTTATTGAGCAAAGCTCTGAAACAGCGAAAAGCGAGACGAGTCATGTATTTCGTGAGACCATCTTCTCCTCCCAAAAGGCTGAACCGATTCTAATGAAATTTCGCACAAGCAAAGATATTACTGATGGGAAGGACATAGGCTAGTAAAATCAAAAGTACCACGGAGAAATAATCACCGGAAAAAATAATTTAAATCTGATTTCTCAATGAACAAAAAGGGGCCAAGTGCGAGTCGGACTCGCGCATAATAATGTATTTTTTTTTTCATTTTTATATTTGAGTTGATTGAATATAAGGTTAGTTGCGGTTTACGATTTATGACGTATTAAAACAAACTACTTACTAGATCTCGTTCAAACCACTTTTCGGTGGAAGTTTACATGGTAATGTAAATCATATATATTTTTTTGTTTTATCATTCTCTTATTTTAGAAGTTATAGGGGGGGACATACATTTTACCACTTTGGAAGTGTCTCTCTTGCAAACAATTCACTTTAGAAAAAAATTATATTAGAAACCTCAATATCATTTTTGAAGACCTATCCATAGATACCATACACGTATGGTATCTATAAAAAAAATTGAATTTCATTTCTAAGTATGGGGAAACTCCCAAAATTTAATGTGTTTTTCTATTTTTGTGTGGAAATCTTAATGCGGTTCACAGAATACATCTACCTACCAAGTTTCAATAGCATAGTTCTTATAGTTTCGGAAAAAAATGGCTGTGACAAACGGACGGACAGACAGACAGACATGACGAATCTATAAGGGTTCCGTTTTTTGCCATTTGGCAACGGGACCCTAAAAAGCCTCATTCACGCGATTGGTATTAAAAATTAAGTAATTTGTACACAAGACAAAAAAAGAAAAACGAAGCGGACTAGCCATTGAGGAATTATCACCTTTAGAAAAAGTCCTGGTGAAATTGCTTCGCTCAATTTTTGCAACAGCAGAATGAATTGCAGACCTAGTATAAAACTTAAATTATAAATGTGAAAAAGATGTTTGGATGTTTGTTACTCAATCACGTTCAAACCGCTGAACGTATTTAGCTGAAATTTGGTACAAGGATAGATTATAGTCTGGAATAACATATAGGCTATTTGTCATCCCAGGAATAGGTTCCCATAGGTTGCAGAGCGGGCTTAGCAGGGTTCAAAAGCTAGCAGTGCCAGTACCAATATTGAAGCTGAAAAGTTCGTTCATTTGAGAGTATAAAGGACAAAATTCGGCCGGGTAGGTACCACCGTGCACGATTGCGAAAAACCCTCCATAGTAATCCAATTTCGGTTTGATTGCGTTCAGGGATCAGCAAGTGCATAGCCGGGCAGGGGGATTGTGGTCGCAGCACTAGTGGGACCGGTGGGTGTCACGCGGTGCTGCGACGACAATCCTCTTCTGATGAGGCCGTCAAGCTGAGTGCCACCATTGTTAACATGGTACGTGTATGTAATGGTGACCCTCTTTCCTGAGACTTTACCTTCAGCTTACCATCAGGCGAGGTGAAGTCAAATTGACGTGTCCTAAATATTAAAAAAAAACCCCACTGGGATCTCCGGTTCCCTAGCCACTTGGACGCCAGCACATCTGTTGATTGATGGACGAGGTGTGGTACATGGTTTTCTCGCTGGGTTGTGGGAGTCAGTCGGCATTCGCTCCAGAAATAACCTCGATAAGACAAATCAAGAGAAAGAATGGGGAAGCGGACCCCGGGTTCCAAAGTGTATGCTTTAAATACTAACGCTTTAATGATAATGATGATGAATGCAACCTTATGAGTAAAAAAAACAGTGGCACTCCGGGAGTGCCGACCGAAGTGAAGACTTGAACATTACGTGCGATTTTTTAAATCGTCAGGAAACATTTCTAGAGGTGTCGCTGTCGGTAAAAACTTGAGAACCCTCAAAAATCCCACGAAAAAACACAAAAACAACTTTTAAAAGATGATTCATAAAAAAGGTTGGTAACGGTAACAGTGTCGCGAACTCAATTATATTTTCCCATGTCAAAAATGCCCATGCCTATGCTTTAATAAAAAGCATAGAGTCCAGTGGTAAGCTTCCGCGATTACATCCAGATCATTGCACGTACAATTGAAAAGGTAATTATAATATTCACTTCACCCATTCATTAATTACGTAAGACGATTTAGGGGGGGAGGGGGGTCGACCTCGTCTTATTTTTTCTTACAAGGGGGTGGGGGGGGAGTCTTTTTAGTTCTTACGTAAGATCACAAAAATGCGCAAAGGTAAAATTATACTCAAAAGCGTGGGCAATGGCGCGAGTGCCGAAGAGCGCTCGGATGTGTTTAGCTATGTACAAATAAACATTCCTAAAAATTGTTACTTTGAAAAATAAACACTACAATAAATCAAACGTTCATTTTATCCTTTAGATTCTTACGTAATTAATATTACACAGGGGTGGGGAGGCTTATATAGAGAGGGGAGGAGTAAAAAACTAGCAAAAATAGTCTTACGTAATAAATGAATGGCCCCATATATAATTCGTACAATAGTAACCTGAGGGCCCAAAACCAGTGAAATACTTACAGCCATCATCTTTTACTCTCCTTATAAAAATAACTCTATCCGCACGGCTTTTTGTGATGCGAAGGGTGTAATTGTAAGGCTCGACTTAGTTTTAGTACTCTTGTGGGTGCGAATAATTTTTCTCGTCGTAACTATGATTTGTTATTCATACATAAAAAAACAATTTTTGTATGTATTATTTTTATTCTTTTAGAATAAAATAAACTTATTGTACACTAATCAGTAAGTCATCAAGCTGAAGTGGCAGTGGGCAGGGCACATAGCTCGTAGAACCGATGGCCGTTAGGGCAGAAATGTCCTTGAGTGGAGACCACGTGACGGCAAGCGCAGCGTAGGTAGGCCTCCCGCAAGGTGGACAGACGACCTGGTAAAGAGCGCAGGGACTCGGTGGATGCAGGCCGCTATAGACCGGTCAAAATGGAAGTCAATGGGGAGGCCTATGTTCAGCAGTGGACTTCCTACGGCTGATATGATGATGATGATGACATCAAAATATGCATACATGGAATACACAGTCAACATGTGGACAAATAGCGGCCTCATTGCTAAAAACAATTTTGCTTTTAAGACGGAGAGCAAATTTATCTAGTTTGTTTAATTCAATTACAGTCGCTATCGGTATTAGTTTAACCGTGCCGTAAATACAAGTATAAAAAAGCCACTGAGTTTCTTGCCGGAGTTTTCTCAGGAAGAATAAGCAACGCAGCTCACGTTGCGAATCGGTAGTCTAGTTGCTAAACATTAGTGTAATTTTTTCGTTTTTTATTATCTATACAGAATAAATGATTATTGATTTTGACAAACAAATATTGATTTTGGTGTAGCTTTGAATCCTAAAGTTCAATACTAAGCAATAAATCGTCCATCGTCGGCCACATCATCACTTCCCATAGTTGCTAGGTTAAAAATAATGATTCAAAACAGTTCACAAACTAAAAGTCATACACGAACAAACATAAAAAAAAGATAAATAGAGATTCTCCTATTTTGAAGTCGGCTAAAAAGCAGTTTTCGTTACATTCGTCAACCATTAACCCAGTAAATGTAACGATTCATCAACTTCCGTTTTCTAAATTTACACAGAACCGTTAACATGTCGGTTTTTTTTTTCACCCCTTCCCACTTTTAGCCCCCTTTGGCCCCTTTTTCACCCCTCGCTCGTGTGATGAATGACATACGCTGAATGTTTAGGTTACAAATTTACATAGTCTGTTTGTTTTGCACAGATATGTATGTGAAACTTTTTTATATGTTGGCTTACGGTTTTAACAACCATTAGGGAATTTTGAAGGATTTACAATTGTCAATTAAGAGATGACTTATTAAGTAGTGCAGTGACGCGTCCTGGGTTTGATTCCTGAATTGGACTAAAATATTATTTTTTAACATCAGTTTATAAATAGTATCCGTTTGAGGTCCAACAGATCAGTCCACTTATAAAAATAATGTATATTTGGCGAAATGTGGTTGGTAATATATATCTGCCTACCTAGTGTAATATGTATTGATTATAGATTCTATAAATATACTAAATATATAGAAATATTTTACCCATTGTGGTTTAAATAATTGTAAAATGATTATTAGTTATTAGTCATTCAAATCTGACGCAAATTTTGTGAAACAAGGAAATTGACTATTTATCTACTGTAGTTAATGAGCGAATAAATGATTTCACGTACAAAAATACGAGAGGGGATTGTAGGGTTAATTGTCAAATGTGAACACAAACAATCTGAAATCAAATAATCGATTTGCGTTCTCTTTTCAAACAGTAGACTTATTTTGAGACACACCAATATGTCTCAAAATTCGAAAGTGCATACAAACATGTTACTATGCGTTTTGCGGCATACATAAACATATCTCAAAATGAGTCTACTATTTAAAAATCGAACACGAATGCAATTATGTCCAGATAAATTTTGAGTAACACACGTGTTTCAAAACGAAGTTCATTTTCTGAAAATATGTCTCCAAATACGTCTTCTATTTGAAAATGGAACGTAAATATGATTGTTTAATTGTATGCTTTTGTATCCATCCTGTTTTATACTCAACGAAGGAACGCTCTACACATAAGATCATTAGTTCAAACACTGCTTCCCACTTCATAATATATGAAGACAATGTTAAATTGCGAAACAGTAATTAACAATATCAAGTATTTTAGTTGGATACCCAAGGCACATATTATTTGCAGTAAACAGAGTAAGTCAGTACAAGCAACTTGGGTAAAATAAATAATTCCCAGAATAATAGTTCCGGAGCAAACACTACAGGCAGAAATTCAAGTTAAGACCTATTTCCTCAGTCTTTATATTGTTTTAACAATCTTAGCAAATAGAATCTTAGGCTTTAGTACGACTATGTATACTTATCGTTGTCCCAAGATAAAAAACAGGAATGATTTACACAAACGTGTTTCTTTCTTCCTACAATCCCGGGTTCTCTAAGTGAGGAGCAAAAAGGCATTTGTCGAGACCGTCAAACTAAGGTCAGGTCTCTCCCGATCCGCAGAACCTGTTTCCTTCTTCCTACAATCCTGGCTTCTCTGAGTAAGGAGAAAAAAGGCATTTGTCTAGACCGTCAAACTAAGATCCATCATTTTATGAGTGATTTCATCTACTGCGGACTAAACTTTTAGCTAAACTTATCATTAGGCGGGGTGCAGTCAAATTGACCGACTAAATATTTAAGTCAAATTGACGGACTAAATATTTAAACGAATATAAAATATTGTCAAAATGTTGATGTTCTCGTAAATAAATACAGTATTTAGTATATGCTTCAAACTGGGAGCAGTTCAATAACTATACTTTTAAGAGTCAGGTAATATTAAGACTGAGTTAGCCTGTGATCACGACCACTTGGCCCATACATCGGGCAGTTCAACGGTATTTCCCATGATCACGACTAATATAATTGACGATCATAAAATGCAAAGTTATTTAATAATACAAGGAAATAAAAATGAAGTTATGTGTGTATTTATCGCAGGTTTATAAGTGCCCGGTTAATGGCAATAGGCTCGCCACCTATTACATTGGGACCTAAACATAAACTGGCGAAATGTGGGTGCTAGCACCTCTGCCTACCCCTTCGGGGATATAGGCGTGAGTTTATGTTATGTATGTTATGTTATGTTATAAAAATACAATATTTTTGTACATAAATAATAATATAATATCCTAGGACTACCACACAGCGCTATCCATACCCAAAGTAAATATAACTTAACTACTTACGTTCTAGAATGTAGATAAAAATACCTAATTTTTTTGTAAATACAAAGATAGAAAAAAATATACCTAACATCGTAGTAAACTATTTTTTTTTCATTTGTAATACAAGAATACAAAATAGAATTAATTAAAGACGACGATACGTAAATCATTCGTTCATTCGCATTTCAAAAAAAAAAACATCCCAAAATCAATATAATAAATAACAGAGATATTGCACACAATAAAATCATTCTATAAATCCATTCGCCCAATTGTCCCCTTTACAACCCCAATTCGCTTAAACGGGAACGAAAAAAATTCAATTTAAAAAAAAAAGAATGATATTTCATTTTTTCGCGACACAACCGGAAACGAGTACATTTTAATTCAGGAGGTGAGAAAGGGAATTCCCGGAAATGATCATGTCAGGCCAAAAGCCCCGGATGAAATATTACTAAGAGACCTAGCCATATTGCAGCCGTTACGGGGAATTGAATTTTTACATTTGTCCTTTAAATTGTTATGAACATCAGTAACTTGTAAGAAATGGGCTATAAATGTCGAAGGCTTATTTTGCTATGAAGATGAAGTATGGTATGACAATCTTGACAGTGTGAAGTAGTTACGTTTATTGTATTGTATCATACGAACGCTATTGTTTATTGTATTGTATACCGGTTCACAGGGGCGATAAATTACTTGTCAAAATGTTTACTGGTCGCTACACAATTTATTGAACCCGCGAATTAGTGTAATAGGACTATTTTTTTAACGATTTTTTTTGTGTAACATATAAACCATGATAAACCAGCTTCGGATGCAGCCAGGATTGGAATTTGGACGATGATAACTGGCAATTGGCCTAATGTCGTATACCCACCATGCAATTCTATAATACAATTTATTAAATGTAACGCAAGAACCGAATAGCTTCTTAAACTACCATGCAAACAGCTGCAAGCAAATAGAAAAATGCTGACCCACATTCCGAAACCACATAAGTACTATAAAATAAAATATAATATCTTCTCATATATAACGACGCACAAAATGCTATCGAAACTGCACGATTTAAGTTTTCATAAATTCCTAGATACCACATTGCATTTTGCATATGAATATTTCAAATAATTTTTGAGCGATAAGGAAGTAATATTTTAGTCTGCCGTATCTTTCTGGTACGAAAATATTTAAAATATAAAATATATCTTATCCTACCAGCTAGTGCCCGCGGCTCCGCCCGCGTGGAATTCTGAATTTTGTTTCAATATTGCGAGCAGTACCTTTTTTTTCGTGCAGAAATCCCCTCGGAACCCCCCCCCCCCTCCACCGGCCAGCGGGGCGGTTATGTCGGGCATGAATCGACTAAAACCGCACACCGTCTCGGGTCTTCAGACGCCGGGGTGTAAGGTGCCCATAAAGCATATCCCACGCACCCCGACTAACCCTGGGCCATCACCGGTTTCGAGATGTCCCCATCTTGCCCCGGTGTGGGGGAGGGGCGTTAGTCGCCCCGCCGTCCCGGCTTGCTTCTGCTGGGGTGACAGGCGGCCTCACCTGCCAACCCCAGGCCTACGCTTGTCTAAATATATATTCAAAATGTAATTATTGTGTCGGGAATAAAATAGTTAAATAATTACAAAACGTAATTACAGTCTCCACGTATGCACTTATTTATTGTCTCATGTGTCCCATGTCTCAGACAAGAATTGAGACAAATGTCTCACAATATATTTGTTATACAATATTTTAGGAATATGTCTATTTGCAACGGTCTGGGTGTGTTTATTTATAATTATGTTTGTATTTACATGACAGAATTTTATGTAAGTACGAAGGGATAGAGGCAGAAGGTGAGTTTTTGTCTACGTACTCAGAATAGACGAGGCGTGAGTAAGTATTGTATGTATGTAAAATCTATCTATATGCATACAGGATGGATTTTTCTGTACCACAACTGTAAGGAAAGTATTCTAAACACGGGAGACCTCAAATTTATTTTAGAAAAAGAGCTTGGCAAAATAGAAAAAAAATATAAAGAAATACATGAAATCCAAAACACTTACGTAAGTTTTAAAAAATCCTATAACCCGATTGCAGGGTTATCTACTAACGCGAAGGATAGACGAATAGTAGTTTATGCAACTGTCATATAAGAAGGGGTATTAAAACAGGAGAGTCTGTTTATCGCATGAGGCGAAGCCAAATGCGATAATAGGTTGACTCGAGTGTTTTAATACCTAAGTTATATGCAGTTTCATACACTATTTTATCTTCACTCATAGGAAAAATTTAAATTAAACAAAGTAGGTAGGTTACAAGGAAGTAATTTAGCGTGCGCCATTTTTTTCACAGTTCGAACTGCGCATGCGTGCGCATTTTTTCATATTCAGCCTAAAACCCTAGACTAGTTTAATGAATAAAAATAGATAGTGATACTATAATGAGTTTTATGATACAGTTGGCGGTACTATACTAAGTATTATTTTTAATTTTATGTATATGCGTTTATAAAGTGCGTATGTATATCGTAATCGTCTTTGAATTCGTAATTCGAATTTTTCGATTTGAGTGTAGATAAAACAATTTTTGAAGCGGGTTGTATATTGTGTCAAAACTTGAGCTCAATCGTTGAAGAACTTTTTGAGTTTTCGAAGCGGATACAAACAAATAATTAAAAATGGCCTGCAATAAAATGATATAATAATTATTATCTCCTTTATTCGTATTATATACCTACATATAATATATTCTTATTCTTCTTCGAGTGGCGTACGTAACGGACGGCTGAGACGAGGTCTCGAGTTCGATCCCCAGTCGCCACGGGCACACACCTCTGACTTTTCGTAGTTATGTGTGCATTATTTAATGATAATTATCGCTCGCTTAATAATGTGCCCGGTAGATGGCAATAGGCTCGCCCCCTATTACATTGGGACCTTAACATAACTGGCGTAACGTGGGTGTGTAATACACCTATGCCTACTCCTTCGGGGAAATCTGGCGTAAAGTTATGTTATGTAAATAAAAAATAAAAAATATTAAAACGCCACCTACGTCAAAAAATAGTAATGGTTTAAGGAACAACCCTTAAAAAGTTAAAAATGGTCATTTAACGATTATACTGGCAAGCGTTAAGCACTTAATCGAATCGAGAGAACGCTAGAAATGCCTTTCATCATTTTGGAAAAGACCTGATACTCCTACACTGCTGTACCGATATTAACCAAACATAGCTAAGAACCACCGCAAGGAAACTGGCTTTCAAATGAAAAAAAAAACTCGCATCGAAATCGGTCTGAGAGTTTCGGTCCGTTTGAGAGTTACAATACAACAGACAGACACACACACACACACAGAGACATCAACGTCAAACTTATAACAGCCCTCTTTTTGCGTCGGGGGTTAAAAATAAATACATTTAATAATATAAAAAATAGTGGCCCACCGGCATCGTGTACAGGTACAAACCAACTCGCTCCGATTCCGATCCCGCTGCAGTCCGGGGGGAACGGAATCGGAGCGGCCGGTACACCCTGGGCGGCGGTTAATGGCTTCCCCTTCACCCCTTCATAGGGTTGGCATTGATCGTCGGCCAATACCCAACGTGGCGGAAACACATCGCTCTCCGTACTCCTCTGCTTTCAGAGGAGACAGGATGAGCGATGCTGTTAGTGGTGAGATGGCCCAGGGTCAGCCGGGGTGCGAGGGATATGCTCTATGGGTAACCTTACACCCCGGCGTCTGAAGACCCGAGACGGCGTGCGGTTTTAGTCGGTGCAAGCCCGACATAACCGTCCCCGCTGGCCGGCGGGGGGCAATCCGAAGGGATTTCCGCACGATAAAAAAAAAAAAAAATAAAGTTACAAACCAACTTAACATTTTTATTTATTTAAATTGGTATATCTAGCTTAGTTCAGTTTGAACCTACTTCACTATTAGTCTTCACAAAAAAAAAACGGACAAAATAAATGCAGTAAGAAAGTTTCACACCAACCGATATTTAAATGCGAAGAAGCTCGTTGCCCCTTAGGTTTAGCAGAACAACGCTATGATTGTTCAATTTGCGACAGCCTCCTCGGAGATTTACCGCTGTACCACTCCGCCACATTAAGTTTATCTCGCCACTTCTTTTTCTCATTCAAAAGCAGAGCTTAAATATGCAGCCTGTTTTTGTTTGGAGCGGAACCGTTTTTCCTGAGAACTGCTATTGAAGATAGCTTCCGAGGATTTTAGTGAAAATGAAATATTGTGGCAAAAAATCTATAAAAGATGGTTTTTATTGTTTACAGGGAAATGTTTTTGTTACTAGTGTTTTTGTCTACTAAGGTAGCTAAAACGGCTTATTTTTTACTAGTGGTTTTGACTACTAAGGGGGCAAAAATGACTTATCTTTTAGCGTTTATTATAGTGATAGTTAACGTGCCTTTGCAAAGAATTAACTATCCTTGCAGTACTCTTAAATATCGTACGCAATATACCAAAGTGATTGAATGAAATACAACTTTTAATAATTTTGAAACAAATAACAGAAACAACTGTGAAAATAAAAACATATGCGCGGTTTTAATCGGTTCAAGCCCGACATAACCGCCCCCGCTGGTCGGCGGGGGTATCCGAAGGGAAACCCGCACAAAAAAAAAAGATACTAATATTATAAATGTGAAAGTTTGTGAAGATGTTTGTAAGTTTGGAAGTTTGTAACTCAATCACGCTCTAACAGCTGAACGGATTTGGCTGAAATTTGGTACAGGGATGGATTAAAGACTGGAATAACATATAGGCTTTTTATCCCTGGAATAGGTTTGCGAGTTCAACGCGGGTGAAGCTGCGGGCAATAGCTAGTTTTAAAATGATGTGATAAAATACAATGGCAAAGATGTATCTGATGGATATATTCAAACATAGACACAGTAAATACTAAAAAAGAGCCACTTTAATGTATTAGCATTCTTTAAGATAGATGTTTATTACGTAATTAGTTAATTTACCTAAAAAAGCTCTTCAAATGTCACTTTGTCTAGGGCCTTTAGACAAAGTGACATTCTATTAGCGATAACGCCAATGGAAACGTTCAGTGATGTAAGAGATTGACATAAACTTAATGAAATCTAAGCGAGTCCTTATATAAATGATTTATTGTATTACTAGTATAATTATCGTAGTGTCACCTGATCCATCGCTAAGGAATATACACAGATTCGCTTCGAGGCGATTCCACTGATAGATTGTCACTTTGTCTACAGGTTTTCCATTTGATAGTAATACACCTCTGCCTACCCCTTCGGTGATACAGGCGTAAAGTTATGTTTATTTATGTTTAGATACAGATCACGAAGAAAAAAAAGAGTGAAAAAGAATAATTATAAGCTCGCCTCTTATGACATGGAATCGACAAGGGGATGTAAGTTCAGCTCTGCCAACACCATGCCGCTCAAAACCTATTAAGTTCTCCTTATCTCACGATTTTACAGAGAACCTTATAATGACCAGCAAATATCCTGGCAATGGTTTCCAACTTTTATTCAAGATTTTTGCCGGTATTTATACTTCAACAGCATTTAAAATCTTACGGTTGATGTTTTCAGTAAAGGCAGTTCTGCAGTCCAGCCACTTCTATTTAAACTCGAATTGCTGTACTTCCCGTCATCCTTATTCACGCTTCTTAAATATTAACACTACAACATCTACGGAGTTCAACAATTTTCTACAGAAAATGGCTTTTAAAAAATGTATTGTACATCGTACCTTGTTCTTAGGAGACACACTTTAATTCTGTTGGGAAATCTACCAGCTGTCTGTTAATGTTGCCAGCTTTTTGTTTCCCCAGTATGCTTGGATAAATGGAGGATGTACACTTAAATGTTACAGGTTTATCTTCTTGGAAGCGTTTTAAAATGTAGTTAACCTACAACTAAAGTTTATAATGTTGGATAGCAAAAAAATCTTCGTTAAGAGGAAATAAATGAAACGCAGTATTAAGGTGGGATTGGCTTTTAGTCCAACTAAGAAACGGATGAACTTCGACATTTGTCGTGAAGTGGAAGCCATCTGATCTCCACAGCCCACTGGCGATATCGAATTTCTGTAGTTAGACCAGTGGTCACAGATGATGATGATGGTTACCGTGACCAACCGAGGCACGGAGGTCACTCATCCTATGCCTGACCTTCTTTTATCAAAGTCAAAGTCAAAGTCTTTATTTTTCAAAATAGTGCAACGTAATTACATCAATAATTGCTTAATACTAAGTTTACCACCGCTTCCTAGGCGCTAGTGGAGAAGAAACGGCGCAACAAACTCCACTGCGGCATTTTCGAGACGTCAGCTTATAATAGTGATTTCTTAAGACTAAATATGGACGAATGTACATTTTTGTCTCGTGTCAAGATAAATAAAGGTATCTAAAAAAAACGTTGTAATAAAATTTAACCCAAGTTAATCGTTCAAATAATTGAAAAAAGTTAAAATATGGTAAAAAGGTCGCGTGCCTACTACAATATTATGCTGTAGTTGTAACATTTTAGCATTTTACGAGGAGCCTGCACCATGCTCAAACCTAATTGTATTGCCTAACCTTCCAATGTGCTCACATACTCGGGTATCACTTAGCCATAAGCCCCAAACCGTATTTCTGAATCTGTGAATGCTAAGCAATAGAAAAAGGTACATTAAGTACACCATTAACATTTATGGGTAAGTTGCAAGATTTCCCTAAAGGCGTTGAATTCTTGGTCACATTTTTTCCTGTGGTAACTAGAAACGCCTGGAATGAATTACGGCCGACTTCTAGGTTGTAGATTTGGATGAAATACGTTTATCAGAATCAGAGAAGTATATTCGGTTACGTTTTTCATGGAATTCGAATGGAGGATTAACAAGAAAATAATGTAGGTATTTAAACTATCATGGTCACTTACATAAGTATTAGAGTTAACGGGATATTTACCATGTGTTTTTAAGAGTGTCCGATATTTCAGCACTGTTGCAAGGCCATGATCACGGAGGAACTGAAGAGGCAGAGGTAAATATCCCGTTAACTCTAATACTTAAGAAAATAATGGTTTAGCCAAAAGCAACCGAAATTACTAATATTCCCCCTAACCCCTCCAGCTAAGCTTAATTGCTTGTGTTAGGAGTGGGTTCACGTCGGTAGTGTAATGTTCAGGATTCGAACCCGGGACCTCTCGATCATAGGGTTTCTTCGATTTTTGTTTTAATTACATGTTGTAAAAACTGAGAGCAGCACTTAAATTCCTTTATTTTACTTTTATGCGCCTAAAGAAAATAATCGTATGAGTATAAATATGTATTACTATGTATACGTTTATTTTTTTAGGCTTTTTTTTATTTTCCAATTCGACTACACCCTGCTTGATTTTGTATACTTTTGCCAAAAATATTGGTGTTTGCCTTCGCATAGGTGTCATTCAAATGGCCGCGATTGCTCGGCGGTCCGGAACTAGAATTAACGCAGTATCATGAGTTAGTCACACACACACATGCGGAAGCTTTTCGAGCTGCACCACCTCCGTCCTACATATCATATGATAATACGGATGGTTATGGCACACGCAACAAACTACACCTCCCTGGATGGTAAGAAGCTAGGGTGAAGTCTAGAAGATACGCCACCATTACAGATACTATCGATCGTAAAATAGTGGTTGCTAACTTGACGACCTCGACAAATGCTTTCTCACACCCCGCTTGAAGATCCCACGATTGTAAGAAGAAAGAAACATATGTGCTGGTAGAGCATTCCAGTTCACCGAAGGTATCAAAGGCTATAAAATCAAGGGGGTTGAACCTTAAAATTTGAATGTCGATTAGAACAGGTACCAGCCAATAATATTCCCATCGAAAGTCAGCGACCACGTGGTCTAATTGGGGAAACAAATGGTCCTTTCCATTCAAACGGATCAAACTTAAGGTTTTCGCCAAATAAAATCAAGTGGGCCGCTAAACTGCTTGCTCAGCAGAACTTAATTAAACTTCCAAAGTATTCAAAGTTAAATTAATTATAAAAGCGACTACTTTATGGGACGAATAATTAATTTTAACATAAAAGGGCGCGACGGTGACGCTGTGCTGTCATCTTAAACCCCTCGTGGGTCCTCTCCTCGAGCTAATGAGCTTGATTACCAGTATTTCACTGGATAAGTGATTTTATTCAAACGCTAAAGACAGCGGTATGACTACAGTTATATGTATAGTTAACGACAAAAGTTTGTTAACACTGAATATTTACAAACATTTTTTTTAATAGGAAGACATGAACCAATAGTGGATGTTTAACTAGTTTTATAATTCCAAAGGACATAGTTAATATAATTCATGTTTTATTTATTGTTTTTTGAAAGGGTTGAGAGCTAAATTGATCAAGAGATTAGAATTTGTTAAGCGACTTTTGTTGTAGACAGTACATACATACCTACTTAATACAGAGAGTTCATTTACTTGAACTAAATTAACTCTCTGTATCATGTACTAGTTGTTGCCCGCGGGTTTGCCCGCGTGGAATTCTGTTCCTTTCCCGTAACTCATGGGAATCTATTCCAGGGATAAAAAGCCTATGTGTTAATACCAGACTATATTCTATCCCTATATCAAATTTCAGCCAGATCCGTTCAGCCTTTAGAGCGTGTTTGAGTCACAAACATCCAAACATCTTCACAAACTTTAACTTTATAGCCCGGCTTCGCTTGTGGTGTATTTCAAATCCCCATTGCACCCCTTCAACCTATATATGCCCTTAATTTATTAGTAGTCATAGAATGTATAGAAATCTGTCGGATTTGTTAAAATTTCTGATTACTGCTCCGCTCCCTTATGCAGTAGCGTGATGATATTATATATACCCTATGACACTCACAAGTAATGTAGCGTTCTATTGGTAAAAGAATTTTCAAAATCGGTACAGTACATTACTACTACTACTACTACTACAAATTCACAACATCACAAACTTTACCTCTTTATAACATTAGTAAAGTATAGTGCAATGCAGTGCAGTGTAGTACAGTACAGTACAGTATAGTACCTACCTTTATACCTACGTATAGAAAAAGCGGCGTACGTAACGGACTGCCGATACGAGGTCTCGAGTTCGACCCCCCCCCCGGGCACACCTCTGACATTTCGTAGTTATGTGTGTATTAAAAATGTTGATTATCGCTCGCTTAGTAATGTGCCCAGTAGATGGCAATAGGCTCGCCCCCTATCACATTGGGACCTAAACATAACTGGCGAATCGTGGGTGTGCAATACACCTCTGCCTACTCCTTCGCGGATACAGGCGTGAAGTTATGTTATAGATAAAATCTAAAGGATACCATTCACCACACATTTCACTAGTAATATTTATTACAATTATGTATTAAACTCCTTGCCATTTTAATATACAACTTTGTGGATACAAAATATATCTTAAAGTTAACGAGATTTACATATTATGACCTTTTCATCGCATGTTATAGCAAGCCATCAAATGATAAGCGATTCGAAATGGCAAATTAGTAATACCAACACAAAATTTCAACATTCCTAACTGAAGTTTTTATCCTGACATATTTAGATAAGGTATTAATTTAACTCACATGATGAGTTCAGAAACTTTTCAATTTAATGAGTATGTAATCAAGTTTCAACAAAAATAATTATATCAGTGTACTGTACTGATAAGTCGGAGGTCGCGGGTTCGATTCCCGCTCAGTGCAAATATTTGTATGCATGAATTTGTATGCTATTTGTATTAGTGTGGGTGTTTCTATGTATAATATATATATGTATTTATTTTGGCAATAGTCTGCCCCCTATTACATTGGGACCTTAACATAACTGGCGAATCGTGGGTGTGTAATACACCTCTGCCACCCCTTCAGGGATACAGGCGTGAATTTATGTTATGTTATATTATGTTATTTACAAAACAAAATTTATCTAAGTATGTTTTTGCACGTTCTAGAACCCATAACACAAGCTGGTTAAGCTATGCTTTACTTTGGGTGTGTAGCATCTCACAGAATATTTATTTATATAAGTTTGTGTATAGATACAATTCGAATGAGGAAATGTTCGAAGCGGCAGTAGTCCAGTAGATAAGATGTCTGACTTGTAATTTCAAGCACACGTAAATATTTCACTGATCATCTATCACTGCATATTATGAAACAAAGTCCTCCGCCGCGTCTATCTGTTCGCAAAAACTACTGTACCCTTTTTCATGCTGCTTTCACCAATGGATAGAGTGGTTCTCGAGGAAGGTTTTAGTATATAATTTGTCAAGTTTTTGTTTACATTGGCTGAAATATAATGATGATTGCTTGAGGAGTCAGGAAAGAATAAGCCGCCTGGGGGTTGTCAACGAAAACACTGAAACCCTTTGAGATATAACAAAATAATGTATGGTGGAAGTGTGTACTTTATATTGGATGTGGTGGTGGAATAGGGTCCCATAGGTAGCGGGAATGGGATCAGAATTCCACGCAGGTGAAGCCGCGAGCTTATATAAAACAAAGTCGGTCGGTCGGTCATCGGTCCGATGCCGACACCCCCATCCCATCGTTGGGACCGAATAGGTGAAGCCTGTGGGGGATTCCATAAGTAAAATTTTTTTTTAAGATAACACAAAAATTCGTCTATAGCTAACAATTAACTTCACGTTGTCTGCATAAGGCAACGGACGGCTTTATTCATCGCACTGATAATTCAACCTACTGTCTTTTCATTTGTAATTTCTTCCACACCATGAATATTCTCTACTCCCCTCATGAACTTATGAATCTATTAAATTCAAGTGCTGTTATAGCGGAACACGCAACGGTTCTATGGGAAAATAAAACTACATAACAGGCCCATTCATAAGCTTGAGACGATCTTACACAGCCTCTGGTGCAGACGGTGAAGTATCAAGTTAATTGATGCTGTCTCTCAGATTGATTGGATCTGATATAAGGAGTAACAAGGACATCAGTTGCGTCACAAGACCTGTTATGACTTAACTTTTATGATGCAATTAAATTTGAAATGAACCTGTGTGCCTAATAGCAATAAAAATGTTATTTAATTGATGTGCAATTTCAAGATGTTTAAACTGAGACTATTTTTCACAGATCCTTTATTGACTGTAGAGGAAAGGTGTGTGTGTGTAAGAAGCAAAGCGGTCAGGTGTCTCTGCCTACCCTAGAAGGAAAACGCTATAATCTTATCTGGATGTGAATAAACAAAGCCTTCAAATATTATTTATCTTGTTTTAATGAGTCCTATACATATTTTTATTCATTTGTATATAATACTACTCTGTGGCGACTGCTACGAGGGCTAAGGGGGCGCAGGGGGTTCGATTACCTCTCATTGCAAATATTTGTATGCATGAATATATCTATTTGCATTGGTCTGGGTATTTCTATGTATAATATGTATGTATTTACAAAAAAAAAGTATATAAGTATGTTTATCCGCATTCTAGAACCCACACAAGCTAGTTAAACTATGCTTACTTTGAGTCTAGATAGCGCTGTGTAAAAATGTCATAGAATTTAATATCGAATTATTTTACGGATATGCGTGTGGGTAATGCGTTTACCTAACAGATACATTTACTGCATACTTCTAATATCAATTTATGACGCATAACTGTTCCACTAAATAAAATTACATAACAAGCATGTATTTTACTTTTAAAACCATAAATTTCAAGAAGGTTAGTATCAACCTAAAGTACCTACATGACACTATACGTGTAGTCTTTAGTATACTTCTTTGCAAACTCTAACACGCCAGGATCAACTGGTAAGATCAGGCCAGGCATAAAATAAACGCCTTCCAAGGCTCCACTTGCCAAGTTGTAAAACTTTTGTTAGAAAACTCGAGATGGGACTCGTGTAGTTTTAGACTTCAGAGTTTATTCAACGCTGCAGTTTCAAATTAGCTGTTTGTTCCAGACTGTTTTGAAGCAATAACAAAGTTTAAAAGGAAAGAGTTTAGATTTTTTTATTGCTTGTTTGAGAATAGTCTTAGAAATGAGATGTAGAATATATCTAAAACTGTGCTAAACATTTTTAGTCTCATGGATATTAGGATCCAGTTTAGTTCCACAATTGCCAGGCTATTTGAGCGTCTGTAGGTCCATTCATTATCAGTAATGTATTTTTCAACATCATCCCATAGAGTTTTGAGGTACACATATGTCTCGCAGGCGACTCAGTCTCGCAGGCCTGGGGGTGGCAGGTGAGGCCACCTGTCTCCCCAGCAGAAGCAGGCCGGGACGCCGGGGCTACTAGAGCTTGTCCCCCAAACCGGGGCAAGACGGGGACACCGTGGTTCCCAAACCCGAGGGGGCCATCTCTAAACCGGAAATGGCCCAGGGTCAGTCGGGGAGCGAGGGATATGCTTTATGGGCAACCTTACACCCCGTTGTCTAAAGACTCCAGACGGCGTGCGGTTTTAGTCGCTTGAAGTCCGACATAACCGTTACCCATTACTCATTTAATAGTATTTGATTCTCGCGAACCCTTCCACCTAAGCTACAGGATGGTGCCACATCACGGTCACACACTGCCCTTGAATCCGCTACAGCCACGTAATATGCATACAAAGAAATTTTGTACGAAAATCACACATTCAAAATAGAGTATTCGTAGTTTGAAAAGAACTTTATATTTCGTTTTAAAGTTTCCTATACATAATGTATGTTAGGCTAACTTCTAGCATGACTTTAAAATTTTATGAAGTATGAACTCTTTGTAGAATATAGTTGCGTTTTGTTCAAATATTTTAGAATATTATTATTTTTTCTTCAAATGTTCTAAAATGTAGTGTTATATATGTGTTTAAATGTGCTAAAATGTAGTGTTATATTTGTGTTCAAATGTTCTAAAATGTAGTGTTATATTTGTGTTTAAATGTGCTAAAATGTAGTGTTATATTTGTGTTCAAATGTTCTAAAATGTAGTGTTATATATGTGTTTAAATGTGCTAAAATGTAGTGTTATATTTGTGTTCAAATGTTCAAAAATGTAGTACTTATTCTGTTTGTTGTTCAACTGTTCTAGAATGAGCTGAGTTATCTATAAACGCGAAAAATCTCTTTATTTAAACGAATTATCACTGGTGAAATCCATTCTTAGTTTCTGGTCACAATTTCACAATCGCGTCCCATTTACACTACAACCAACATACAGAACAGTTAGCTCTTTTTATCTTAACCCTGCGAATGCCGCTATCAATATTTCAGTCGGGTTTATGCGCAAGTTGCTCGGGGTTTCGACTGCAAATTTTATGCGTTTGTGAGATTACGTCTCAGATATAAGAGGGGGTTGGATGTATTTAGATAGGTATTATTGTGTAGATAGTGTTGAAATGTGTTTCGTATTTATTTGGTATAGCGCGAGGGATTTCAAGATATTTTAGAGGAAAATTGCGAATATAGAATGAAAATTAATTGCTGTTTACCTGAAACAAAGCCTATATAGCTAGTAAATATTCGAGCGCAGGAACTCTGGCATTGTTTGAGAGATATAATTAAAATTTACAACATATTCTGTATTTGAGTTGAGGTATAATTTTGAGCTTTCCAGGTGTCCCTCTGATTAGCAGATGGCACAGTGGAGAGCAAGTAAGGGGGCCATCTCGAAACCGGCGGTGGCCCAGGGTCAGTTGGGGTGCGAGGTAGCCTATGTGTTAATCTAGACTATAATCTAACCCTGTACTAAATTTCAGCTAGATCTGTTCAGCCAAAGTAAGCATAGCACAACTAGCTTGTGTTATGGGTTCTAGAATGCAGATAAATATACTTAGATATTATTTCTTTTTGTAATTATATATACATATTATTCATAGAAACACCTAGACCAATGCAAATATATTCATGCATATAAATATTTACAATAAGCAGAAAAATAACCCGCGACCTCCAAAGTAGTAGTCGAACGCTCTACCGCCATGTCACTCACTTAGACAATATTAAATTAAAAGGTGATACGGTTAAGTTAATCAAACTCATTCGTTTTTTGTAAAACTGTGGTTGTTTTAATTTTTCTATAATTTTTATAGCTTTTTAAACTCCCTGTTGTCGTATACCAAAACTCAAAAAATAAATCTAAACCTCGTTAAGAATAGTCAAGTTGCTTAAAGTAGCAATCTCCAACACAATCCACACGAATAAACTAACTTCACGAGCGTCTAAAACATTTCTGTTTTCAGCTGAAGTTTGCTAATTCAATACCATACGTATGCACATTAAAATAACATACAAAATACAATAGCAGTCGTAAAGATTTCGTGTGGACTACGAATATAGCTATTATAGTTAGGTGTTTATATAAAGTCGTACTAACAGCTGAAGTTTAAAACAATTTAGATTTCTGTTTACTTTATAGACGAAACGTAAAGTTAAAGCCTTATCTTTGTTGAACACCATTAATTCTAGTGGTTTATTTAAAATCTATGCTGAAAATGAGTTACAAAAATGTAGTGCTTAAAGTTTTCGGATAAAAATGGTTATACAAAAAAAAATATTTTTCGCGGTTACCGGTGCCCGCGTTGAAAGGGTTAAATACCGAATTAAAGGAGGTAGGGTATAACAAGATTTTTCGTTTGAATTAAGAGCTATTGAAGCTTGGAAAATTTCAAGATAAATTAAATGGTTGTTAAAAACTGTATTCTGTGTCTAGTAGTGAGTAATATTAGGGCTCCTGTGAAAAAAAGGTAAATCAGGAGCAAGCATTTATTGGTATTGGTGTTGATGAAGCACTTACTTCATAATTACCTTCAATAATCCACCTTTAACTCTTATCAATATATTTAACCTTAATCCCACTGAGGCATATAAAACTAACTCAAAAATTTTTTTGAATAGTTAATGTTTTTTTTATTTAAAATTACTTAAAGAAATGAAACTTAATTAACACCATCACCCAGCCGATAACGATAGAGAAATCTTTTATTCTATTTTGCCTAAAAAACAAGAAATCATTAATTAATAAATTTAAAATTTAAAGCTTTCTGTAAGCCCTTCTAGAATATTATACGATCATAAAAGGTACGAAGGTGAAAATATTTACAAAAAGATATTCATAACCTGGGGTCCAATGTGCAATAAACATGATCGTGTACGGTGACAGGGTTAAGTGCCATTTTAATATTACACGGGTTGTTTATTGGATTTTAGCTGTTAGCAGCGGAGGGTTACTGGAGATTATTTTTTATTCATGGCCTAGATTACGGTGCCAAAGCACTCCACGTGTGCTTTTCAATTTGTTTATGACATGGATACATTCAGTCAATCGCCATAATATCCCTGTTCACTGTGAGTGTGACGTGACTATTGTGCATTATCGTCTCAGGTTTCATGCCCGATTCGGGCAGTGTTATTGGACCAACTAAACTACTGACGCTTGTTAGAAGTTAGAAAATGTTGTTGTACAGTGATGATATTATCCATTGTTAGGAAGGTAAGCACCTCTCACTTAATATCAACTTTCAGGTGTAAGTCTTTTTTTTTTTTTTTTTTTTTTTATTCGGGACACGTCAATTTGACTTCACCTCGCCTGATGGTAAGCTGAAGGTAAAGTCTCAGGAAAGAGGGTCACCATTACATACACGTACCATGTTAACAATGGTGGCCCTCAGCTTGACGGCCTCATCAGAAGAGGATTGTGGTCGCAGCACCGCGTGATACCCACCGGTGCCACTAGTGCTGCGACCACAATCCCCCTGCCCGGCTATGCACTTGCTGACCCCTGAACGCAATCAAACCGAAATTGGATTACTATGGAGGGTTTTTTGCAATCGTGCACGGTGGTACCTACCCGGCCGAATTTTGTGACAAATTTGTGTCATCAAATTTCTACCACCACCCACCCACTATGCCCCGCGGTTTCACCCGCTATGCTCGGTTCTATTCAGGCGATGGCCCACACGCGTCTTACAGTCATTCTTTTCTTACTACTCGGCTTATAATAGCGTCATGTTAGAAAGTTATGTTACGTAAAAACTGGACTATCAAATGCAAAAATATTTTCTCAAATCACACATGTAGTTTCATAGATTAGCGCCTTCAAACCAAAACACACTTCAGCCTTATTATCATTAAAATAATGTATAGGGGTCACGCGAATAGGGGTGCGACTGGTTGGATCACCCCCAAGTTTGGTGCACCCTGGGCAACGTGGCGGTGACGCATCATTGATTGCTCCTCTGGAGTAGCTGGCGTCAACGTCAACGGCCAAGAGTCTGACCAACCGGCCCTTTTTAGGGCCAGCTGACCCCATTGCACGAGGGGGTCGGGGGGAGGGGGTTGTCGCTCCAGGTACCCTCTGCTCTTATCAGAGGGGACACTGCGAATGGCCCAGGGTCAGTCGGAGTGCGAGGGATATGCTCTAGGAGTAACCTTACACCCCGGCGTCTGTAGACCCGAGACGGCGTGCGATTTTAGTCGGTTCAAGCCCGACATAACCACCCCCGCTGGCCGGCGGGGGGGTATCCGAAGGGATTTCTGCACAAAAAAAAAGGGGGTCACGCGAATAGTCCCCTACAGATGTGAAGCAAAACCGGAGGATAACACTAGTCATGGCCAACTTGATTATGTCGCAAACGGAGTCACTTATGACCGCAAATCAAAGATTAAGAATTCACCAAAGCTTCCAATTTGTCAACAAAAAACAGGATAATTCTTTTGTTCGAATATATTCTTAGTTTCAGAAACGGCGTTTGGCAGAGTCGTGATAGGTTTTAATGTGACTTGGCAAAGGGTTTGGCATGAAAATAATCTTTGGTATATATTCTATTGTCTGTGACGATGTCAATGTTGTTATTTCATTTCGTTTCCGAAGTCTTCGGGGTTAACTGCGTCTTCCGAATTGGGACGACTTATTGATATAAAAACTTACTGTGTACTTATTTACTGTAAATAAATAAATAAATATTCTACGACATTCTACACAGCGCTTTCTAGACCCAAAGTAAGCATAGTTTAACTAGCTTGTGTTATGGCCTCCAGAATGCGGATAAACATACTTATACACTTTTTTTTTGTAAATACATACATATTATACATAGAAACACACAGACCAATGCAAATAGACATATTCATGCATACAAATATTTGCACCGAGCGGGAATCGAACCCGCGCCCCCTGTCGTAGCAGTCGAATGCACTACCGCTACGCTACAGAGGCCGTCAAACTGTGCACGTACGAAGTTATACTTCATTGGCGTAAAAAGATAAAAATCTTTCTAATTTTATCTTTCGCGTTATCCTACGTTTGCAGAAGTAATTTTGTAAAAAAATATTTTAGTTTATGATGTAAATATACTAATAATACATACCGTCAAATAACCTCAAATTCTATAACCGTATAGTTAAAGTAAACTACTAACTTCAGGGTGTCAGTTTTCTAGCTAACATTTTTAATACGCACATAACAACGAAAAGTCAGAGGTGTGTGCCCGGGGCGACTGGGGATCGAACTCGAGACCTCGCCTCGGCAGTCCGTTACGTACACCACTGGAGACTACGCGTTCCAATATTCACATCCGTGAGCGACATCTAAGTTTGCATGCGTTGCCCAAACGTGCGTTGTATGTAGTTTAAGCTCTGTGAGTAATCTGTGGTACTGAGTGAATTTTGATGATTTGTTATTCTATGATCCTACTACTGTTATAAATGTGAAAAGTTTGTGAAGATGTTTGGATGTTTGTTACTGAATCACGCTCTAACGGCTGAACGGATCTAGCTGAAATTTTCGTACAAGGATAGATTATAGTCTGGAATAATACATATGCTACTTTTTATCCCGGGATAGGTTCCCATGGGTAACGAGAACAGGAGTAGAGTTCCACGCGAGCGGAGCCGCTGACATCAGCTAATAGTTCTATACAGCGCTATCTAGTCTGAAAGGATAGAACTAGCTAGCTTGTTTTATTATTCTAAAATGCGGATAAACATACCTCAGATAAATTATTTGGTGCATTGGAGTGCAAGGGGCCTTGCCACTGGAGTTAATTAAACAGAAAAAGCAGGATGTAATAGCAGGATACGCGAGATCAAACCCGACTCCAACGGCGAGGCCGCGATGGCAACTGAAACCGGCCGATAACCCTGGGGTTATCCTTTCGAAGGCTCGCCAGGTGTGCCCGGCAATGGACACTTGGGGAGGACACCGTTAGGTTTTAGCCGGTCCGATTTCTAAACGCCCATCCCATCGTTGGCATCGGTGGGGTGAAGACCGTGGAGGTTTCCAGACGTAAAAAAGGCGTAGTATAAATGTCTGTGCTTCAAAACGTTTTCACGACGACATGACATGACATGACGACCTCTGTGGCGTAGCGGTAGAGCATTCGACTGCTAAGTCAGAGGTCGCGGGTTCGATTCCCGCTGTCTGCAAATATGTATATTTGCATTCGTCTGGATGTTTCTATGTATAATATGTATTTATTTACAAGAAAAAAGGAACTAAGTAAGTTTATCCGCATTCTAGAACCCATATGACAAGCTCTGCTTAGTTTGGGTCTAAAAGGCGATGTGTAATATGTCCTAGAATATTTATAAAAAAAACATTATATAAAAATTTGTGAATTACAAACACAAGGCGTGGTTGAGGCATGCCTATTGGTTGCCTCTTCCACATCGCTAGCGGATGAGACTAAAGCGACGTACTAGAGGCCCATAAGAGACATGCTATCGTAATCAAGTCAGCCTGTATAGTATTGCACCGTACCATCACCTTTTCTGCTCGCTTTTTTATAATTCACGCCTTAGAGACTTCCCAGTTCTAGTCTTCTCCTCCTCACAAAAAGAGCTTTCACTCTGAACCATACAGCACTCCAAAGTCTCCAGCAAGAGGCTTGCTTGTTCATGGATCTCTCAAGGTGCATCCACACAGGATACTCCACTAGCATGTGCAGTGCAGTACTCGCGACAACTCCCGCAGTGGCGTGTGGGGTTTGGCTCCCAGCCAACGCGAATATGAAGTTCTCTATACTTTTATTTCGTCTGTACCCATTTGTACCGCAAATGAAGACAAAAGTGCATTTCAAAACAAATATATCTTTAATGTTTGTTTGTTTGTTCGTATTTTGCCGTTAATGCTTTTGCGATAGAACTTTGTCAAGTCTTATAGGCATAGTATAATTAATGGGCGCGCTGGCTGCACTGCAATCGGCTTTTCTATAATATTATAATAGCCATAACGATAATGTGCATAATCATAATCACTCTGCTAATACAATTTGTGAATGAATCTTTAAATAAAGTTAACCGCGTAAAATATGATTTAACTAATAAAATACAAAATAATACAATTTAAAGCCAAATTTTAGGTTTTAAACAACCGCGGTAGCCTAGTGATATGGGTAATGGACTGCTGAGACGAGGTCTCGGGTTCGATCCCAGGTTTTACCTTGGCACACACCAATCACTTTTCGATGCTTTTCGAAGTTATGTGTGTATTTATCGCAGGTTTATAATTGCCCGGTTAATGGCAATAGGCTCGCCACCTATTACATTGGGACCTAAACATAGACTGGCGAAATGTGGGTGCTAGCACCTCCGCCTACCCCTTCGGGGACATAGGAGTGAGTTTATGTTATGTTATGTTATGTTTTAAATTGTAGAACTTAATAATTTTATCACTTAAGTAAAAGTATTAAAAAAATCATAATTACAAAATTCTAATTAAAATAAATAATATTTCTAATTATCTAATTTTAATTACATATACACACACATTAAATACAATATACAATCTACAAGGGGTCTTCAAATTGCAGATTCTGTAATTTCATCTTATGAATATCACCAAAACGTACCAGCTGTAATATAAAATTCTTATCTGTCGCTTAAACAATCAATTAACAATGTTATAACCCTGGCAATGCCTACTAGGGGTGTTTGAGACCGGTCTGTTACATTAAATGTAATTTTAGGTTCGTGTAATGTATATCTCCATTGCACGTGGAAAAATCATTTATTTCATTGTTATTTGGTAAGATTTCGAACCTGAGCTCGATTTCTGAACCGGATAAATGGTATCTCTTAAAAAAAAATTCAATAGGACCACAGAGTTTGAGGGTTTATATATTATATAAGTGAAACAAGAAAAAAGCTGGTGGCATATGTTCAGAACGATTTATTTGTTAAAACTTTACTTACTTATAGATGGCGTGAGGTTCGAGTTACATCGCGATATGGTTTCTTTACCGCTAAGTGTATATAATCTTAAGTGATTATATTAGTTTTGAACAATTACATAGATCAAATACGAGTTTTATTTTTATTATCTCCAACTTTTGTATTCCCATTAGACCAAATTGTTCCACTTAAAGTGACAGCTAGTCTGCCATTTTAACAGCATGTAAGTATCATATACAGATGTATATGATACTTACATGCTGTTAAAATGGAGATCCTACTCCTTGTGTACAGAAACCCCCCCCCCCACTTCCTTGGGGCCTTCCTAGTCTGCCATTTTAACAGCATGTAAATATAATATACATCTCCTACTCCTTGTGTACAGGACCCCCCCCCCAGTTTGGGCCCGAGTCAACCTCACCTTCAAGTCAGTGCAGCTGCTAAGCAATGGAAGAGACCCTGGCGCAGACTCTCCTCTGAGGGTTGGGAGGTCAGTTGGCAGTCGCTCCCGGAAAAGCCAACATCCCTACTAATAAATCATTATAAGCGGACCCCGGGCTCAAGTGTAAGCTTTGGACGCAACTGTGATTCTTTTATGGGAATGATGATGACATCTGCCTAGTCATTCAACGATACAGGCATACTACACATAAGCCTACAGTAAGCATAGCTAACTAGCTTGTAAGATGGGTTCTAGAATACGGATACATATATGTACTTGCCTGGATAAACAAATAGACCGGAAATCGTACCCCCGACATATGAGGTTGATCAATAATGTGTATACAAGCAAAAATTGTACGCCAATGCACGTCAAGTTTGCGCAGCATTTGGTCTCCTCTGAGCTTAATACTGTCAAACTGCAGCGTTCGACAGCGCTGGCTTTACGGGAAGGACGATGTATGCAGTGTGATTACACATATATAATGTAAGTATAACAAAGAAATATAATTGATTTAATGAATAAAATCATAACACATAACATAACATAAAACATAAATAAAACATAACTTTCAAGTATAGTGCCCCACCAAAAGCCTTGGAGCCAAGTCCACCTCACTTGCAAGCCGATACCCCTGCTGATTAACAGACGAGGTTCTGGTGCAGCACCTGTATCCCCGAAGGGGTAGGCAGAGGTGTATTACACACCCACGATTCACCAGTTATGTTAAAGTCTCAATGTAATAGGGGGCGAGTCTATTGCCAACTACCGGGCACTTTATTAAGCGAGCGATAATTAACATTTATTAATGCACACATAACTACGAAAAGTCAGAGGTGTGTGCCCGGGGCAACTGGGGATCGAACTGGAGACCTCGTCTCAGCAGTCCGTTACATACGCCACTGGGCTATCGCCGCTGTTATATAAAATCATTATTTGTAAAACGAAAACGAAAACTCGACTAACACAATAATACTTTCTATATTATAAAAGCAAATTATGATTCTCTCATTACTCACAACATCTCAAAAATAATACAAATTCACAAACTTGAAATATGTTTATTTCAAGTTCTCCTCATAAGGAGTAAATATTCCATAAGGAAGAATTTCTGAAAACTCAAACCCTAAAGGGGTAAAAAAGGTTTAATCAGATGATGATTTAAAAGGGGTAAATTTTTATTTCTATATAATTACTGGGTATATTCTATATTCTGTACTTAACTCACAATACGAAATCGAGGACAACAAATAACATAGTTACACCTTCAGGGTCGGGGTGCGAGGGATATGCTCTATGGGCAACCTTACACCCCGGCGTCTGTAGACCCGAGACGGCGTGCGGTTTTAGTCGGTTCAAGCCCGCATTACCGCCCCCCACGCGGGCCAGCGGGAGCGGGGGCAAAGGGATTTCCGCACGATAAAAAAAAAAAGGTTACACCTTCAGGAACAAACAAACAAGAAGACAGACAGTTTTTTTTTATTGTTGTGAATGAAGCTCTCGAACGGTTGAACCGATTTTCATTTTAATTTTTTTAAGGTGTATTAGTCGGAAGTATTCTTAGCTATGTTGAGGGATTACAACATTTTTAATTTACGTAAAGTAATGTTAAGTTAGTAATCTTAGTCATCCGAACGATGAAACCTAACTTAATGGGTGCACCGTGAATTATTTTCTTGCCACCTATATTATATCATATCATATAAATAATTTCTCTATCAGACCTAGACGATGATAATCGTCCAATCGCCCATTAAACCTTCCCATAAACCCTCCAATAAGGTATCTTCCACCTTCTTAAAGGTTCGCCAATAAAACTTCACTTTGCATAATTAGGTATGCCAGAAACCGTCATACATGTAAGGTCCAAAAAATATTACAGATCCCTTCAATTGGTTATTGGGCAAGGAACCGGCGAATTTGAATAAAAGGCATTCATAAAATAGTCGCCGGGCTGTTATTGTGACAGGGCCGGTAGGGATGTCCGTTGATTTATCGATATGGAAAACCAAATTTCATGTTCGGATGAAAGTTCGTGACTTGAAATTCGAATCATACTTATTTTGAAATAATAAAAAAAAGAGTTTTATGACTAAGAAAAATATATTTTGAAATTTATTGAGGAACTTAGGTATATAGTTAATTGAAAACTACGAATGTAACATTCAGGAAATAACTTTTAGACATTTATTGACAAAAACTTAATTAGTGGTCTTTAAAGTATTACACGAGTATTTTTTTGGATATTATAACTGCTTACTTGTTATTAGTCAATGAAAATATATTAAAAAATTACTGCCGACATAAAAACCTAATCTATTGATCCTTACAATAATTAATATTTATGTACCTAAAAAATCCCGATAAGGTAATTAAATCTGATAACAACTAAAAAAAAACAGCGAGAGATTCAAATAAAACTATCGTTGCCTTTTTCGTGTAAAAAAAGATAATTACATGCAACTGATTAATTATATAATTAATAAAAAAAGAATTTCTTCGAAGATAAATATGAAAAAAGAGTACAAAAAGAATAAATTAATTCAGATATAACAAAAATAAAGTTCTCATTTCCCCGGTCCGATCGTCAATTCAATGAAATTAAATGGTAGATCTTAAATAATAAATAAATTTAAAATAAATTCTAAGTAAGCCGTAAGTGCACGCAGAAATAAATTAAGCCATTAATAATTTAATAAATGACGAACGCAAATTAACTGCTTGTATGATATAAAATAGTCATAAAATTCCATGATTAATTTAAGCGTAGCCTCTTCAATCCAATTAAACATCAGTCTGCGTTTTTTGTGTGCGAAGTATTATTAGGTTGCTCTATAAGGAAATCCTTACTAAAATTTTAAATAGAGATGACCGACAAGATGGTGAAGTGGCTTGACAACCGAAGATTTCGATGGTGCTTCACATATTCCATTAAAAATCACGTCGCAATTATAACAGTGTTCCAGTTTCTACACAATAATATTGTTATCAAAACTATTGTACTACATTTTAAGTTTTTATATTCTATTCTGTTCTAGTTTTGATACATCTCTCATTCGCTGATAAACAAAGTTAAGTAAAATACAAATCAAATTAACATTACAATAAATTATCGATATAGTCCCATCCCTATCGGGCCTACAATGCTAACCCTTCCATAAAGCGGCGGTACATCTGACCCAAGGTTTAACCTCCCGATGTATCTTAGCAAAAACTCGCGCGTACTTACACGATTTTTCGCTTACCGATATATTGACTTTACGGAAAGATTTTTTTTTCAAGGGATTTCTGTCAAGGCTCGTATTGGAAAATGGAAGAATATATGTTTGAGGGTTATGTGCGTGATTGAAAGTTACTGTCGTACTAAAAGATAGGCGTAGGGTTGTAATTTATCGATAAACACCTATAACCATTTATTTTCATTTCTTTAAATAAAAAGGTGTACGCTGTATTTTTTATACTTCAGGTAGAGAGTAGTAGGTAGTTAGATAATGTGCTTCAGGCTTAGTAATAGTGGATTTTCTGAACAACTTGACTGATTAAAAATTTTGAGAGTGTATATCCGAAATTATTAGTTAACCTTAGTTAAATTAATTAGCTTGTGTTAGTAGTAAGTTCACGTCAGTAGTGTAATGAGCAGGATTCGAACCCGGGACTTCTCGATCATAAGGGCGACTCCTAAACCACTAAGCCACCAATCCTACACTCCTGGGTTCTTTAAGCGGGGCGTGAAAAAACATCCGTTGAGGCCGTCTAAGTAGGGGCCACCATTCTAGGGACAAAATCCGGAAATGTTGGCCAATACTTTTTGGACTTCACCTTAGCTTACGGAGTAAATATATTAAAAAAAAAACATTTTATCCAGCCGCTTTTATCCACATTCTAGAAGCAATATTATAAACTGCTTAGTTTTGGTCCTACCTACTATATTATTTCTTAAATAATAATAAACCTATAATCCCACTCATAAAACACACCACCAAGGCATATTTTACCACTAAACTGCGCCTCTGTGAACGAACTAAAAACTGAAAATTCCTTAAACGGTTCACCTTTTACGACCGTAAACACCTAAAATGATTTTGAAGCTAAAATTTTCACCTTGCTACCCTCAGGTTCGAACCAATAACCGGGTTGGAATAATAAAAAATTCACATCAAATTGAATGTCATCCCCTAGTAGAGGGGTGTTATTAGAGAATTTATGGGCGGCAAGCCGAGTGCCATATTATATTTTATTATCCGCATGCCGCACAGTTTATATCGCAGCGATAAAATATATTATGTACGCAAAGTCAAAGAGATTGAACGAATGTACGGATGTAATTATTCATGAGCATTCTAGGGTTAACTTTTTATTTGAGACATTTTCAACAAAAGAGTACTTTTTTATATAATCAAGTCTGTATATATCCTTGAAGACGTACAGATATAGGTCTCCTCCCCCCCCCCCCCTATTATGGCTATACAATATGTAACAAAACTAGTGTCCGATCCTTTTTGGAAAATAAATTAAAAGAAATTATCCCACAAACCCTACAATAAGATTTGGGTCAATGACGAAACTTACGTGTCAACACAGGATAGCAAAAAAAAATAAGAGGGCGCGGTTGTGCAGCCAGTGGGGAGCGGTGTTGTGGGCCACCGCTAAATATTATTGGATATCTACGATGTGGTGTTGTCACATTCTTAGGTTTTGGAGAGATAATTGGGTAATTGTGATCTAGGAAATGGCATTTTAAATTATATTGAGGTTCAAATGATTTGAATTTTTTGTTTTTTTTAATTTGGAATTAACTTTTTTAAGGCGACTTCAATACATTTATTTTTATCAATATATAATCTTTTTAAATGTCATATTATGGTTATGAATTTCGGATACCTATGTGCCTTTTATGGATCGGACACTAGTTTTGTTCCATACTGTATATTCAACCCTGACGCTACAAGATGTAGAGAAACAAGCAAATTTGTTTGTATATTTAGCAGCAAAAGTTGTTAAATATTTACAAAGGAGAAACACAGTTTCGGGCAGATTCCCATACATTACATGAAACCTAATAAATATCGAGTATTTTTTTAAAGAATATTAATAACCAAAATCACTAGTATACCCACTAAATTCCCCCTAACCCCTCCAGCTAAGCTTAATTGCTTGTGTTAGGAGTGGGTTCATATCGGTAGTGTAATGGCCAGGACTCGAACCTGTCCCGATCCCTCGATCGTGAAGCTGACCCCTTAAACTCTTAGCTACCGACGCTTTGTGGTAATATTATATGGGTTAAAGGGTTGCAACGGAGGTTACAAATACTCCACGGACGAAGCCAAGGAGACATGTAAAGGGAAGTCGATTAATTACGTGAGGTAATTTTGGTGATTTTTCGACCCCCTCCCTTAATCTCACGTGAGAATTTTGAAATTTTTATGTTAATTAGTAAATCTGTACTCGATTGCGTTGGATATAATTATTTAAAAAACAATCCGCTTGTAATTTTGTTTAAGGGTTTTTAGCGACCCCCTTCTCACGGTATTTATGGATGTAAAGAGTTTCAATAATTACTAAGTTAATAAAATGTTCTTGAGAATAAAACTAAAATTCTAAGTACTTACATATAACAGTGAGCGATGCGTTGGCTCTTATGACCTTATGCATCTGCGCGGGTCCCACCTGGCACTGGTATTCAGCATCGTCTTCGAGAGTGGCGTTCACTATACGAAGGTTGTAAACACCATGGCGGCGATCGCCGAACATGGTGTATCGAGTGTAGCCTGGTATCACAGATGAATATCCTGTGGTGGGGAAACAAAATATTAATTAATACATGATAAGCTTTCTTTGACATTTTGGATTTTTTATCTTGGCTTTTACGGGAGCGAATGCTGTCCGACCTTCCAAGCCTGAGAGTTGCGCCTGCGCCGGACCTCTTTCGTTTGGTGTACCGAGTTGCTGCTGCAGTTGGCTTGGGGCTGAAGGAAGTTTTTAAGACCCTTTACACCCACCGTCACCTTTACCCAGCGGCTGTATACCTAGTCCAGCCATAAGTTTTGTTACAAACGAAAATCCATTTTTTTTTAAATGAAGTAATGTAATATTATTAAAATTTATACCTAGTACATGTTTATTAAAGTCTTAGCAAAAAATAAAAATATATTTTATTCGAAATGGCCACCTTTGGCTTTTATACAGGCCTTTAATCAATTTGGCCACGAATCTATGGATTTACGCACCGTTTCCAAGGGAAATTTTGCCACTGCTTGCTCAAAAGATTTTTTAAGAGACGCAAAAAAAAACTTTGTTATGGAGCTGTTTGGACCAGCAACTACATCGGGAAGACGCGTTAAGGCGCGTGTACACGAGCAGTCTAGACATCTTGCGTATCGATTTTTAGGGTTCCGTAGCCAAATGGCAAAAACGGAACCCTTATAGATTCGTCAAGTGTGTCTGTCTGTCCGTCCGTATGTCACAGCCACTTTTTCCGAAACTATAAGAACTATGCTGTTGAAACTTGGTAAGTAGATGTATTCTGTGAACCGCATTACACAAAAATAGAAAAGAAACGATAAAATATGGGGGTCACTTAGAACTCAAACTAATTTTTTTTTCATCAAACCCTTATATGAGCCCATATAAGGGTTTGATGAAAAAAAAAATTAGTTTGAGTTATTTATGGATAGATCTTCAAAAATGATATTGAAGTTTCTAAAATCATTTTTTTCTAAACTGAATAGTTTGCAAGAGCGACACTTCCAAAGTGGTAAAATGCCTCCCCCCTCCCCCTGTAACTTCTAAAACTAAAAAAATAAATGATGTACATTACCATGTAAATTTTCAACGATAATTGGTTTGAACGAGATCTAGTAAGTAGTTTTGTTTTAATACGTCATAAATCGTAAACCGCAATTTACCTTTCATTCCATCGACACAAATACAAAAATTAAAAAAAAAACATTATTATATTACTTGCTGCTACGGAACCCTTTATGGGCGAGTCCGACTCGCACTTGGCTGCTTTTTTATTATATTCTAGCGGCCTTATGTAGGTACACATCGTCGCATCTATGAGCGCAGGCCTGGGGGTGGCAGGGGAGGGGCGCTAGTCGCCCCACCGGGTCCGGCCGCCGGGTGACAGGCGGCCTCACCTGGGCCTCCTCGAAACCGGGGCAAGACGGGGACACCGTGGTTCCCTAACCCGAGAGGGCCATCTCGAAACCGGAGATGGCCCAGGGTCAGTCTGGGTAGGAGGGATATGCTCTATGGGCAACCTTACACCCCGGCGTCTGAGACCCGAGACGGCGTGCGGTTTTAGTCGGTTCAAGCCCGACATAACCGCCCCCGCTGGCCGGGAAAACCGAAGGGATTTCCGAACGAAAAAATAAATAAAATAAAAAAGTACACATCGTCGAAAGTCATTTATAATACCTATTCCTAGGATAAGCTAGTAGGATTAAACGCCATACTCCCTATAACAATAGACATCAAATTGTCTCTGCGAGCTTATTGGTAATTCCTGACTGCAGAGCTCTATACAAACTGTGTTGGAGTGCAGAGCGCTTGGTATTCCACATATCAGTGCGCTCCGTCGTCAATTGATAGTGAGCGAGGTGACGGGCCACGCTAGGGCTAATTACAGTCGCGACAAGGCATCAGACGTAGCGATTTTAAACTTTACTAGCTTTTACCCGTGGTTTTGCTTGATTCTGATACCGTTCCCGCTACCCATGGAACTCTAATCCACAACCACAACCTATATAAGATACATAATTCTACTATACATCATTTTGTTGTATCTCGAAGGTTTAAGGCAGCATTTCGTTAATTTTTTTCCAATACCAATTCCAACAAATACATTATATTTTAGCTAATTCATGTAAAAACTTGACAAATTATATACTTAAACGTTTCCCGAGAGCCATTCTATCTATGAAAATAGCTTGAAAATTGGTGCAGTAGCTTTTGAGTTTATCGCGAACAGACAGACGCTTCGGAGGATTTTGTTTTACAATATGTAGTGAAGGTGATTTATAACACTTTCTTTTTTGTTTGGTCCGTCAAATTCACTGCACCACATCTGATGGTAAGCTGTGGTGAAGTCCAAAGAGACTAAAGAGATAGAGAGAGAGACAACAACGCCATAAACGCGAACTCATAATCAGATGACCAGAGGAACGGTATAGTATGCGGATCTCGTATCAACTGGGGTGAATTTCCGTGAATTTTTTTTATACCACTAAGGTGGCAGACAAGCACACGGCCCACCTGATGGGAAGTGGTTACCGCGGCCTATGGACGTGTGCAACACCAGTGGCGTCACACTCGCGCTGCCGACCTTGTAAAGGAAAGGGCATGGGAAAGAAGTTTGGGATGGGATGGGAAAGGAGTTTGGGCTCCGGCACTCTCACTCACCAAACGGAACGCAACAGTTCAAATACTGTTACTTGGCGTCGATATTCTGTGAGAGGGTGGTGCTTCCCCGGTCGAGTCGGCCCATTCATGCAACGGCCAAAATGACTGTTGCTTGACTCTACCACTCTACAAATTGCATTAAGGCGTTTCTACCATACATATTATTGGAATTAAAACATTACTCACTTAGGACCCATAATATTGTATCTATTTTCTCCCATTTGCTAAGGAGGGAAGTGGATTTGTTTTATTTCTTACTCGTCCAATTTACTTCTGATTAAGTTCGATGCGGGTTTTCAACCAGTTTAACTTTCCCTGGGAATTTCCTAGTGTCATAACTCAGTGTATTTGTGGGTTACAACGGTCCCGGTGTGCAGGAGTTACAGTAGAGGGAATGAGGGTGGGATTAATCCCAAATAAAAAAAACAGGTAAGCGGTACGAGTAATTGTATGAAAATTATAACGGATTGGCCGGTCTTAATTTCAAGATCTCTATTTTACTTTTAAAATTCTGAGTCACCAAAGATACCACTGCGGAATTTCACAAGAAATGTTTTAGCTAGCGAACGATCAAATAGCTAGATTTCCACATTTTTATAGCAATGCAAATTTGCAATCTCGGTTCATGTGAGTTGTGAAAGTTTGCAAATTGCAGTCGTAATGACTTATTCATAGTCATAGTTTTAACATATCCTTTCAAAGCTAATTTGGAACTGCATTTTTTGAATATATTTGCTTTACGGTTTTGTCTTCAAAGACTTGCTATGCTTATAGCAAACAAGATTACGGCCCACGTGACGCTAACCGGGTATAGTTCCTTCAAAAGTTCGTTGCCATTTAAACCTATAGATCAAGAGGAGAAGAAGATTATCACTGTCACAGGTCGTGCAAAATAAAGCATACTGCTACTTAAAGTCGATACTGAGTGAGAGACTCTTAGAAATTGATTTTTACTTTGATTTTGACTTGGTCTGAGTATTTCTATATATAATATGTATTTATTCAAAAAATATGTATTGTGTGTGTGTGTATGTATTTAAGTATGTTTGTCCGCATTTTAGAATATTCAAGCTATACTGCAACCTCGTGCTATGATTAGTTTGAATTTGGTGGCACTGTATTATGTACTGGAATATTTATTTTATTCAGATACTAGCAACCCACCCTCGTTTCGCTTCGGTTTATTTGAGTTTTTTAACTCAAGCCATCGTAATTTACACAAAATATATAGCATGTGTAAAACGGAGATAATGTACCTTTCAAATGGTTTACGAATTCTGCCAACAAGTGCAGTGTTTTCGAAGATTACCCCAGACATGTAGACAAACTCACAAAATTCGTCATCTCTCTTTATAAAATGACTATAGATTTATACTTTTTTTTTTATATTTAGGACACGTCAATTTGACTTCACCTCGCCTGATGGTAAGCTGAAAATAAAGTCTCAGGAAAGAGGGTCACCATTACATACACGTACCATGTTAACAATGGTGGCACTCAGCTTGACGGCCTCATCAGAAGAGGATTGCCGTCGCAGCACCGCGTGACACCCACCGGTCCCACTAGTGCTGCGACCACAATCCCCCTGCCCGGCTATGCACTTGCTGACCCCTGAACGCAATCAAACCGAAATTGGATTACTATGGAGGGTTTTTCGCAATCGTGGACGGTGGTACCCACCCGGCCGAATTTTGTGACAAATTTGTGTCATCAAATTTTTACCACCAGTAAAATACCACCAGTATAATATGAGTGGCATATCTAAAAGTATAAGGATCCAAAACGCTTCCGCTTATCACTTGGGACTAATCAATGCGGCAGTCGTACGGGTCACAGGCTCTTGTCGTATCATACCCTCCCAAGACGACTTATCAGATTTATGTTCACGGCCTCTGCTGATAATGGGGTAGGCAGCCAATGGAGTGACTAAATTAGATCATACTGAGTTGGATTACAGAGTTTCTGAAAAGTACTTAGTGGTGCATTTTTAGGGTTCCGTACATAAAGAGTAAAATCGGGACCCTATTGCTAAGACTCCACGGTTCGTCTATCTGTTTGTCACCAGGCTGTATCTGTAAAACAGTGATAGCTAGACAGTTGACATTTTCACAGACGATGTATTTCTGTTGCCGTTATAACAAAAATACTAAAAACAAAATCATCATCAACCTATGCTAGTCCACTGCTGGACATAGGTCTCCCCTAATGAGCGCCAAAGCTCCCTGTCTTCAGCTTGCCGCATCCAGCATCTGCCCGCAGTCTTTCGCAGATCGTCATCCCACCTGGCCGGAGGGCGTCCTACACTACGTTTGCCGAGTCGCGGTCTCCACTCAAGAACACGTTTACCCCAGCGGTTGTCGGTTCTTCGCGAGATATGGCCGGCCCACTGCCACTTCAGCTTGCCAATTCTTTGAGCTATGTCGATAACCTTGGATCTCTGTCGGATGTATTCGTTACGAATACTATCCTTCAGAGAAACTCCGAGCATAGTTCTTTCCATAGCTCGCTGAGCGACTTTGAACTGGTGGATCAGCCCTACCGTGAGTGTCCACGTCTCAGCTCCGTAGGTCATTACGGGTAAGACGCACTGATTGAAAACTTTCGTTTTCAAACACTGCGGTATAGATGACGAGAAGACCCGACGTAGTTTCCCAAACGCTGCCCAGCCCAGCTGGATCCTCCTCTTGGCCTCCTTCTCAAAACTGTTTTTACCTAACTGCGCAATCTGCAAGAGGTAAGCCTACTCAGAAACAATTTCAAGAAGGCGGCCATCCACGACGATCGGTCCCGGATCAATGTGGCCATTGATCATGACTTTGGTTTTATCCAAATTCATGCCAAGACCGATGCTTCGCGAGGCTGAAGCTAGGCCGTCCAGCATCCGGGTTAACTCCTCTAGCAACTCCGCCACAGAACGGTGCATGCAAAGCTTGTGCTTTTGGACCCGGAATCTACTGTCCTACTCTTTCTCTACATCCTTGCTTTTGGAACTACCCATTCACCCCTAAAGAAAAATGTGTGAAAACCCCACTCTTAACACAAATAATAGGACAGTAGTCAAATACTGCTAAAACATAGTTCTGTATTATGTATTACAACATAAAAATGCAGATGGCATCAATATTTTTTGAGAACTGTTTTATTTATGATAAAAATCGATATTAAAGTTTGATTTAAAAAAGTACGCGCCATAACGGATCCCGTGACATGTGACGTCACACCAAAGTAAACAGTAAGCGACTTAAAGCACGTTTATATAATTACTGAAATTAGTTGCAAAAATAATGGTTTATTTTGAGATATATAAGATAAAAGTGAAACATTATTAGTAATTAATAATTGAACCAGTCGATTAACACTAGGAAATGCAGACAGCCTGTATTGAAAAACTATGTTTACTTATGTGTGACGTCACAGAGCGTTTATAAGCACGTGATCAAATCTCAAAAAAGTGAGATTTTAATCTTGATTTTTTAACAAAAAAGAAACTTATTTTATATTGAAAATTAATAGAATATGTTTTTTACGGTACATTTTATTAGGATGACAACAATTCGTACAATATTTTAAATATAGTCAAAATGCCTATTCCTGCAACCTTCGAACCTGCAACCTATCGATCTCAACACTGGCAACTTAGCCACTGGGCTATTGCAGCTTCAAATGTATCACAATAATTGAACGTCATTTCGCAACATCAACTCATATAAGTATCTTAACTAAAAAAATATATCTAATTCCATTACTCGTGTTACACGAAAAAGAAAAAGAAATCGGTTTCGCAAACCGAATTCGTAATTATAGAACGAAATCACTGTTCCGAGTGTTAATTGTTTTGTTTCAGACGAATTGTATCGATTTACTATCGTACGGGTAATTGAATCGAATAGACTTCAATAGTTGATAGTCACGCAATCGATTTTTATCCGATTTGTCCGCTGTGTTGAGCGAGCAACTGGTGCGGGCGCCCGTCGTAAAACAATCGAACAATCGTTTGATGAGTGACCCGCCTAATATAGCGCTGCTCTATGAATTTTCATGAAAGAAAGAAAGAACAAGTATTTATTAAATGAAACATACTATACTGCTAGCATTTTTTTTCTGCCAAAGTGTAGGACAGCTTGTTGGCAGACTTTAGCTCCCATACAGTAGGTAGGTATGCAGTTTTTACAACTATTTTTTCAATATAACTAACTGGCAATTATTATTGTTATTAAGTTTAGTTACGTATGTTAATTTTACACTTTTTATATGTAATATCTCTATAGAGGCCATTACTCACGCCGCCACGATAAGGTGCTTATCATCATACGTGAAGCAATGAGTCTGGCAGTAGCTAGAGCCAAAAAAGGATTGACTACTAACAGACGTCATATCGACTTTGTGTCTGAAGGTTCATCCATAACAACCAGGAACAAACCTTATTCAATCTTAGATACTGCCCCAGATTGGACTCTCCTAATCGACACGTATGAAAAGCACTATAAAATTCCGGAGGATGTTGGGGTTTCGTCATCTAGACCTGGCATATTCCTATTTTCTAAAAGGTTAAAACATGTGGTTCTTGTGGAACTTACTGTACCGTGGGAAACAAATATACCGAAGGACAATAAAGAAAAATAAATACTATGATCTCACAAACGAATTAATCAAAAACGGTCACGTGGTTAATTTGTATGCAGTGGAAGTGGGAGCGAGAGGTATACCAGCAAAATCTCTCTATAACCTACTTAAAGATCTAGGCCTATCGAGAGCTACAATAAGCTCATTACTAGGACGAATGTCTAAAGCGGCACTAGTATGTTCGTATCAAATTTGGTTAGGCAGGGAGGGGAACTTGGGTAGTGAAGGTGAGTGTTGATGTACATCAACAAAAGGGGCCCCTTCTAAACCTACACTTGGGTCGCAAGTTCCCGGCACTGTCCCGAGTTCCCAACTCAGCAATGCGATGGACCCGGCACCCGCACGGAGAATTCATGGATTGCTAAGAATATCGGTCTCTGTATTGTGTAGCGGCAAGATTTATTACACTATTGTAATACTATATCGGGATTATCTTTATTCCAATATTTAAACATTTGATATGTTAAATATCAAAATAAACACAATACATGCTGAACGAAAACAATGTGACATCTTGTACTACCATGTTTCCGCAAATAAAGAATTGTAATTTGAATTTGAACAATTTTACATACCAATAATAATATGTTATTAATATCAATCACGCCCGTGACGGGCGACCGCACCGTGTGGCCGCTCAACGCAGTGGGCGGCCTTAAGCATTTGGCTGATCAAAGTGTCAGTTCGTTTTATAATCTTAGTAGCATTGTTATATAATTATGTTATGCTGAATAACTAGTCCATTCTTCTTAGGGTCAGACGGTCAACCTTACCTGTTACTCAGTGCACCTGCTAAGCAACGGACGAGGGGCTGGCGCAGGCGCACCTTTCAGGGCTTGGAGGTCAGACGACAGTCGCTCACGGAAAAACCAACATATCAATGAAAAATAATAAGTGGATCTTGGGCTCCTAAGTACAATCTTTGGACGTAAATGCGATTTAATTTAATTAAAAGTAGTCCTGTCTTATTCCAGACTATAATCTATCCCTGTACCAAGTTTCAGCCAGATCCGTTCAACCGTATGGGCGTGATTGAGTACCTTTTTTTTTTTTTTTCGTGCGGAAATCCCTCGGATACCCCCCCGCCGGCCAGCGGGGGCGGTTATGTCGGGCTTGAACCGACTAAAACCGCACGCCGTCTCGGGTCTGCAGACGCCGGGGTGTAAGGTTGCCCATAGAGCATACGTGATTGAGTACCTAACAAACATACAAATATATGGAACGCCTCTGTGGCGTAGCGGTAGTGCATTCGACTGCTACGACAGGGGGGCGGGTTCGATTCCCGCTCAGTGCAAATATTTGTATGCATTAATATGTCTATTTGCATTGGTCTGGGTGTTTCAATGTATAATATGTATGTATTTACAAAAAGTATTCAAGTATGTTTATTCACATTCTGGAACCTATAACACAAGCTAGTTAATCTAAACTCACTTTGGGTCTAGAAAGCGCTGTGTAGAATGAATTTATCAAGTGGGTGTGAATGGCCGAATTCGAATGTATGAGGAATAACGGAAAGTACTCAGAAGAGTCTCGGGCCCGATTTTGATGAAAATTAAAAACGCATTGTTGGATTCTTTTTGAAATAAAAAGACACACTCTATTATAACACCATTTTTGATGGTTTCATTAATAAAGCATTAATAGCCGCGGTAGCCTAGTGGTATGGGTAATGGACTGCTGAGACGAGGTCTCGGGTTCGATCCCAGGTTTTACCATGACACACACCAATGACTTTTCGATGCTTTTCCAAGTTATGTGTGTATTTGTCGCAGGTTTATAAGTGCCCGGTTAATGGCAATAGACTCGCCACCTAATACATTGGGACCTAAACATAAACTGGCGAAATGTGGGTGCTAGCACCTCTGCCTACCCCTTCGGGGATATAGGCGTGAGTTTATGTTATGTTATGTTATGTCATTAATAAAGACCAAATTCTGCGAAGTAACTATAAACAACAAACATAAGCTCATGTTATATATCTTACGTTACCTAACTTAACTGGTTAACTGTTTAAAACTTTTTCGTTTGATCGTTTGACGGCCATTGTTCTCAATACATAGCTGCAATCGACGTCTCAAGATTGTAACGCATTCAGTACTACGCAAAATTAAATGAAAAATAGTCCAGTCATCTATCCCATTTCCTTGTCGTACGAGGGGGATATCTCGAAACCGGAGATGGCCCAGGGTCAGTCGGGGTGCGAGGGATATGCTCTATGGGCAACCTTACACCCCAGCGTCTTAAGACCCAAAAAGTTCCGTTCAAGCCCGACATAATCGCCCCCGCTGGCCGGCAGGGGGGTATCCGAGGTATAAAAGGTAGGTAGGTAGCTAAAAAGGTACTTACCAAGTGCGAACCCATCCTTGGCCCACTGCACCTGCCCTGCCAGGTTCGCGACAGCACATTCTAGTACCGCTTCGGAACCTTCCTGCACTCTCAGACTTCGGGGAACTACCCTGAAGTACTGCTGCTGGAAACCAGCTGCGGATACCAGCACTGAAACAAAAATATCAATTTAATGAAGGTCTGAAGCAATTAGTAGGTACCTATACCAACTTTTCCTATAGATCAGAAAAAGTGAACATCCAGGACAGGACTTGAACCCGCGACCTGTCTTTACAGGGGGAGTACTCTGACCAGCTGAACTACCAGGACACGGCCTGGATATTCGAAATTCTCCTATTCATACACCTTGGGGCGAGATGGTGGAGTTATCTTCCAAATTCTTACGAATGATGTTAGAATAATTTTTTAATCTCGTCTTGGACTTTGACTTTTCCGATTTAAATCTATAATCAATTACATTGTTTATTAAAAGATTTCATTATTACAAATCACACCCTTTCAACTGTTAACTCTTGCGAAAGTTTTAATAATATAACTTTAATAACTGCAGTTTTTTTTTGTATTGGTATTAGACTCGCTTTTGACCAATAACTCACCTCTTGGTAAGTATAGGATACTAGCCTAGGATATAGCCACCCGGAAACACAGACTCAGGCAGGGCATTCCACTCTTCAGCAGTACGCATGATGAATGTATAGCCGTAATGTTTTGTGCGTATGAGTGGATGTATCGGTGGTGCGTTCTTAAGTCTAGTCGTTTGGCACCTTTTTTTTCGTGCGTAGATCCCCTCGGATCCCCCGCCCCCCCCCCCCGTCCCACCGGTTAGCAGAAGTGGTTAATGTCGGGCTTGAACCGACTAAAACCGCACGCCGTCTCGGGTCTTCAGACGTCGGGGTGTAAGGTTGCTCATAAAGCATTTCCCTCGCAACCCGACTGACCTTGGGCCATCTCCGTTTCGAGATGGCCCCTTCGGGTTTGGGAACCACGGTGTCCCCGCCGTCCTGGCCTGCTTCTGCTGAGATGACAGGCGGCCTCACCTGTCACCCCCAGGCCTGTGCTCATGGTGGGTCAGCAGGCGTACCTTGCTTGGGCACAGAAGATCTTAATTATATATTACTTTAGATAAAAATGTATGCAACGCAAGTTGAACATGATTTCTAGATCTTTCTATGAGGCCTATACAAAAGTTACCATTACCATACCAATAGAATCACAATATTGCTATAAAACATTATGCCTCATACAACACGTCCCCAATCAACTCAATACAAAAGATATTTTAGGAACTAAATACAGTTGAATATATTATTATTCTCATTTATCAGAGCGAAACTAAAGGTTTATTGGTAATAATGCGACAGTCTGAAGTGGGTGTTGAGTGGGTACGGCGAGACGGCGAGGTGAATGTACGGGAAATATGTACGACTGTAAGCGTGTAGCGGTGAGCGGAGAGTAAGCGATTTGTTGAAAACCTTACTTGAAGTCATTTATAGGCCAAAAAGTGATAGGTTGAGGTACCCGAATACTGGGGTGCGACTGGTTGGATCACCTCCAAGTTTGGTGCACCCTGGGCTACGTGGGCGATGACGCATCATTGATTGCTCCTCTGGAGTAGCTGGCGTCAACGTCAACGGCCAAGTCTGACCAACCGGCCCTTTTCAGGGCCAGCTGACCCCATTGCACGTGGGGGTCGGGGTACGGCGGGCCTTCAAGGCCCGTGTGGGTGGCGCTCCAGGTGCCCCTCTGCTGTTATCAGAGGGGACACTGCGAATCGCACAGGGTCAGTCGGGGTGCGAGGGATATGCTCTATGGGTAACATTACACCCCGGCGTCTGTAGGCCCGGGACGGCGTGCGGTTTTAGTCGGTTCAAGACCGACATAACCGCCCCCGCTGGCAGGGGGGGGGGTATCCGAAGGGATTTTCGCACATATAAAAAAAAAAAGGTACCCGAATACTTCAAAAACAGTAATTTTATTGATGTTAAATAAATTATCTAGGCGAGATATCTATACTAATATTATAAAGAAAGAGGGCGAATTTTATAATGAGATTGTTTAAATGTTGGGTAATCTTCGGAACCAAAGTACTTATTAGAAAAATTATTCACCATTTGAAAGGTACGTTATGCCCTATATTATAAGATGTTTGAGTTAGAAGAGGAGCGACAGCGGGTTGCTGGTTTCAAATAAAACCTCTAAAAATCATAAAATTCAAAATCGCTCACACTGACACCGCGTCCTAACGTGACAAAAGTATCATACAATTCATGACTAAGGGTGTCTCCACACGTGCGGTAAGTGCGTGAAATTAACCACGACTTGTCGCGCAGTTTTAAGTGGCGTTTCAGCTACTTTTTGTGCATGTATCTGCATTGTTTTGGTTAAATAACGTTTTACTAATTCGCACTTATAATTTTAAACTAGCTGATGCCCGCGGCTCCGCCCGCGTGGTGATCGGTTATTGTTTTTTGGTCATATCACCGGTTCTACTTAACCAATTGCAATTAAACATGTAGGTATGGTATGGTAGGGGTGTGTGTTGGGTAACCTCCTCGAGTGTCGCTCCGATTCCGATCCCGCTGCAGTCCGGGGGGAACGGAATCGGAGCGGCCGGTACACCCTGGGCGGCGGTCAATGGCTTCCCCTTCACCCCTTCATAGGGTTGGCATTGATCGTCGGCCAATACCCAACCTGGCGGTAACACATCGCTCTCCGTACTCCTCTGCTTTCAGAGGAGACAGGATGAGCGATGCTGTTAGTGGTGAGATGGCCCAGGGTCAGCCGGGGTGCGAGGGATATGCTCTATGGGTAACCTTACACCCCGGCGTCTGAAGACACGAGACGGCGTGCGGTTTTAGTCGGTGCAAGCCCGACATAACCGCCCCCGCTGGCCGGCGGGGGGGTATCCGAAGGGATTTCCGCACGTTAAAAAAAAAAAAAAAAGGTATGGTATGGTAGATTTTAAGTCTGAAGAAGATCTTTCTAATAGGAAGAAAAACGCAGCAAAATCCGTTCAGTAGGTTCGTGTCTATCGCGAACAAACAGACAACAAATAAAAAAAATTGTCTTGAGAATCATCAATTTAACATAAACGAAGTATTTTTTTTTATAAATGTCTCCAATGCATAGATACGAGTACTTTTTTTTTTACGCGCGGAAATCCCTACGAGTACATCTAATTTAGAATTTTAAAATAGTATAGATTTTGAATGAATGTCTAGACCACCCTTGAGGATCAACAGCGTCTGGAAATGTTAATATAAGTTCTCGTTATATGTTCTACGTGGGATTTCGCCAACTAAAAGAATTGCGATCAGAGTAAACTATAAACACCTCATATTATTCACAAAAAATCCGGTCAAAAATAAAGTAAAGTCCGTTTATTTTGTATAATTAGGTAAACCTTGCTGTCTATGACTTGCTCTACTTTCAACTTTATGTTTTATATTACGAGTAAATTACCTACTTCTGGCACGCACTTCCGATTTCACGAAGAATTCACCAGCAAGAGAATAAAAACAAATTTCTATCAATTACAAAGGAATTTACCGCTGTTTTCTATTTTGTTTGCTGTTTTTTTTGTTTTCTCTTTTTGCTGTTATACTTTCGAGGGCTTACCCGGGGTGCCCGGCAATGGACACTTGGGCAGGACACCGTGCGGTTTTAGTCGGTTCATACACGACATAACCACCCCCGCTGGCCGGCGGGGGGTAGTATCCGAAGGGATTTCCGCACGTAAAAAAAAGTGATCAATTTTGGTAGAACCTATCCTATTCTACTTCCTACTCGACCTACCCTATTTTACGACTATTATCAGAAATGTGAAAGTATGTGAAGATGTTTAGATGTTTGTTACGAACCTACACACAAACGGATTTGACTGAAATTTGATATGATGAATTTATCCATAGATTATAGTCTGAAATAATCAAATGTTACTTTTATCCCTGGAACAGATTCCAATGGGTTCCGGGCACTTGATCAGAATTCCGAGAATAGCCGTAGGCAACGACTAGTAAAAACTAATTTCTCTCAATTAATAATAAATCAATAAATATTCTTCTTTCTAGAACCAAAGTAAGCATAGCCTAACTAGCTTGTGTTATGGGTTCTAGAATGCGGATGAACATACTTAGTTTTTTTTTGTATATTGTTCCGTCAATTGACTGCACCCCGCTTGATGGTGAGAAGCTAGGGTGAAGACCAGAAGATATGGGCCACCATCCCAGATGCTGACGATCCTACAATGGTAGCCCTACCTTGACGGCCTCAAAAGATGCTTTTTCACGCCCCGCTTGAAGAACCCGGGATTGTCAGAAGAAGGAAACACGTGCGCGGGCAGAGCATTCCAGCTCTTTATCGAAGCACCGAACCGCTGAGTTCGGGACCGTATGGTTTCCACCGTGTGCGGATGGCATCGCAGTCCAGCACGTGTTGTTAATACACACATATTATACATAGAAACTTTTTTAGGTGGTAGAGTCAAGCAACAGTCATTTTGGCCGTTGCATGAATGGCCCGACTCGACCGGGGAAGCACCACCCTCTCACAGAATATCGACGCCAAGTAACAGTATTTGAACGTTCCGTTTGGTGAGTGAGAGTGCCGGAGCCCAAACTCCTTTCCCATCCCCTCCTAAACTCCTTTCCCATCCCCTCCCAAACTTCTTTCCCATCCCCTCCCAAACTCCGTTCCCATCCCCTTTCCTTTACAGGGTCGGCAGCGCGAGTGTGACGCCACTGGTGTTGCACACGTCCATAGGCCGCGGTAACAGCTTCCCATCAGGTGGGCCGTGTGCTTGTCTGACACCCTAGTGGTATATAAAAAAAAAACACCTAGAATAATGCAAATATACATATTCATGCATACAAATATTTACACTGAGCGGGAATCGAACCCGCACCCCCTGACGTAACAGTCGAACGCACTACCGCTATGTCACAGAGGTCATTACGAATTACGAAGGAATTTACATATATATTACTCTTAGAGGCCATTTAGTAGATAAACTATATAATGAAATTATTGTAGGCAATGAATGAATTAACAAAAGAAACATTTTTTATAAAACTATTGTTTCGAATGACGTAGCTTCCCAAGAATGTGGAATTATTAAAACTTATCAAGCGTGATTCAGGCATTTTTGCGGAAAGTCAACGAGGTCAAACAGGTTCTATGATCATTGTCATTAGTATAAACCACCTTCCCACCTAATGTATACGTTAATTAGTAGTATGATGCATTCTAGAACCAATCACTCGTAAGCTTACGATCGAGAGGTTGCGAGTTCGAATCTTGGCCATTACACTACCGACGTGAAACCTTTTAATTTAGATTCATTTAATTTGCATACAACATATTTACATTTTTTTTTGTTAATATATACATGTATATTTATACATAGAAACACCCAGACCAATGCAAATCTGCAGACATATTCATGCATACAAATATTTGAAATGAACGGGAATCGAACTCGCCCCCGCAAGACGTAGCAGTGGAATGTACTGCCGCCACACCACAGTTAGTTGTTGTTTATATTAGGTCGCTACATACGAAATTGCCGTTTTTCTTGAAGAAATTGGAGGAAACCCAATTTTCAGTACTAACATATTTGCATTTTTTTAGGAATGACAAATCCAAATTTTATGTTTTTTTTTTGTGTATGAATGAGACAACATTAAGCTAACAAACAGCAACTTTTATTACATTTTTGAAAAGTGACAGCTGTGAAGTAATACGAAATTATCATCAAAATGGCGAGCATTTAGGAAGTACTGTTTTTGAAGATCGAATTAATTTATCAAGCGGCCAATAAAAACAAAATTTTAAACAGAGTTGTAAAATCTTGAAATCAACTTTCAAACAAAATATAAATAATGGAAATAGCTATTTAATTACAGGAATAACGAACTCGGGAATTTGTAAGAAAATTTCGGCAATTTCATAGGTAAAGACCTATTATTTATTCATTTATATGTAACTAGCGGCTTGGGAGCGGCTTCACCCGGGAATAAATTGGTAAAAAATGACCTATAACCCGATTGCAGCGCCACTTAACCATTGAATCCGGAAGGTTCAATGGCAAATATAAGAAGCGTAAATATTGAATTTCGTGCTTCTAACTTTGAAAACGACGGAGTTTGATACACCTGTTCATGCCTTATTTCGCCCCCTTAGTAGCAAAATTTTTGAAAAATCTGATATTTACAGAGATGTTTCTCACATCGAAAATGACGAACCTTCCATATTATAACCGTTGATCGCCTATTTTACTCCCTTAGTAGTATTTTTTGTTAAAAACGGTGATAAACCTATTCATTTATTTCTGAAAAGACGTACTTGTATGAAATTTCATGCTTCTATCTTCAAAGGTGACCAAGAGCCTATATAAACTTTCAACGCCTATTTCACCCTCTAAGGGGTAAAATTGTGAAAAGCTTTGATACGCGTATTCATTTATTTGTAACCAGAAGCAGATGTATTAAATTTTTTTTAAATTGAGCTTCTAACTTTGAAAATGTTGGACTTCCATACAAACATTCATTCCTTATTTTGGCACCTTAGAAGTGAAATTTTCAAAAATCTTTTCTTACGACATAAAAATCAATTACTGTCGACATTTCAAGTTTGTACTCGTAGCTCCAGCGGTTTGGGCTCTACGTTGATGAATCAGTCAGTCTGTCAGTCAGTCGGGACAAGTAATTATATATGTATGTTTGTATGACATGACTCAAAGATGTCCCATTTAGGCAAATTCATTATGTCTATTATGGAAAAAAGGGCACATTCATTTTGGATAATATAATAGAAAACAATATTTGTAAATCAATATTGAAATAACACTCATCACTTGAAGCGGCGATAGCCCAGTGGCGTACGTAACGGACTGCCGAGACGAGGTCTCGAGTTCGATCCCCAGTCGCCCCGGGCACACACCTCTGACTTTTCGTAGTTATGTGTGTATTAAAAATGTTAATTATCGCTCGCTTAATAATGTGCCCGGTAGATGGCAATAGGCTCGCCCCCTAATACATTGAGACCTAAACATAACTGGCGAATCGTGGGTGTGCAATACACCTCTGCCTACCCCTTCGGGGATACAGGCGTGAAGTTATGTGTAATAACACTAAATGTATAATTCATTAATTAAAACTAGTATTTCATTAGACCGAAAATTAATTGCAATTATTGAATGACAACATATCAAAAGTAAGTTGAAGCACAAAATTTCATTTTAATTATCCAAACTGTAATGTATTCGTTATTTAATAGTTCATTAAGTAAATAAAAGCTTTTAATTTTATTGCAATAATTACTGAATTTGGCACGAAGATAGATTATATGATAATAAGAAAGATATATTGTGTATTATGTTTCTGAATTGAAATAAATTTTAATTGAAATTGAAATTATTCCCAGTCTATAATAGCACATAAACTATTTGTTATCCCAGGAATATGTGCCTGTTTTTGTTAACCTGCGGAAACCCCATTCTGGCTTCACCCCACCGGAACTAACCGAGAGCTGGGTATGTCGGACTTAAAGCGACTAACACCGCGCTGTGGCTCTTGCCTCAGCCGTGTGGTACAGAAAATCTGGTGTGTCCTAGAAAGGAAATCCGTTTGCCAGCGCTGGCGATCTAATCTTGTTGGGGATCTAATCCCCCTCCCTAAAGAACGGCGCGCGCGGCAACACGACGACGTGCCACCACTCTGGGCCTGCGTCTGCTCGGGTGAAGGCTAGCCCCGACCGTCAACCCAGACGGAGATCGTTCTGCGATATCCGCCGCCTGGTGACGCCTTCTACGGCACGGGAGAGTGCTAGACTTCTCCCACCTCTTTTGCGCGCATCACTGCCTCGCAAAAGAAGGCAGCGGCGTTCCACACACGGTTTACAATGTGAGGATTCTCGCTCCGCTTGAGGCTTCCCGCTCCGCGTGAGGCTTCCCGCTACGCGTGAGGCTTCCCGCTCCGCGTGAGGCTTCCCGCTACGCATGAGGCTTCCCGCTTCGGTTATGGGTTATGGTTTCCCGCCTATGGGTTGCGGAAATGAGATAAGTATTTCACACATGCGGAGCCGTTAACAGTTAGTATATTACAAATAGATTGCGTTCCAGATAACCACAGAAATAGCTTCATTAAAGCTCAGAAAAATTCCTTTGTATCATCTCAAGAACCCATCCCATACAAGTAGGAAACATACTTTAGCCGACAATCAGTGCTATTAGTGTACCACCATAATAATTACCACAAGAACTATTTCTTATAAACCACAGCTTTACCCATAAACAAAGGAGTTTCAACCATACATCGCTAAAACAAGAATATATTTTCGTTTAACACTGTTTTAAAACCACGCAGTGGTAGCATTAAAAGATTTTAGTATTTAAATCTCAGGAAATAAAGTGTACTTTTGAAAGATAAGTTAGAGACTAATCACTGTGGTTTGTTGTAGGGTTGTCCAACAAAGGATAGTATTTTTTTCTATTATCCTAATTGGTTGGTAACTGTTACGATGTTAAAGGTTGTATTTTCGTTATTAATTTTTTTTAATAAGCTTGTTCCGTGAGTTTTCTGATCGGTTAGATTTCGGCAGTCCTTTTTTATATATTTTTTTAATGATATCAGATAAAACTCGAGATATTATAACGAGAGCAGGTATTTATACATTCAGTAGGTAATACGATCGATCAAATTATACCATCTGGGGCAGAAAATTATGTTGGTGGACGATAACGATCTCTTTGCGTGCGTCCAGATGTTACTCTCATTTTACGTTCAAGGATTAGCTTATACATAGATGTATAAAAGACGTAAGGTTGTTTCCAAATTTTCTTCAAGCAAATAGCTGATAATCAGTGAATTCAGCTTAATATAATGCGACTTCAGGGAACGATTTCACAACTTTGATTCATACGGATTATTGAGTGTTTAGGGCCTTTTTTTCATGCGGAAGTCCCCCCCCCCCATATACCGCGCCAACCAGCGGGAGTGGTTATGTCGGATTCGAACCAACTAAATCCGCACGCCATCTCAGGTCCTCGTATCGTTGTGTAAGGTGGCCCATCGCCCTTTTTTTTTGAAATGTGCGAATATCCCTTCGGATACCCCCCGCCGGCCAGCGGGGGCGGTTATATCGTGCATCGACTAAAACCGCACGGGGTCCTGCCCAAGTGTCCATTACCGGGCACCCCGGGTAAGCCCTCGAAAGGATAACCCCAATGTTAATTTTCAGGGCCCAAGCCAACTAACACCTGCCAGTCGCTACACCTGCTGATTGAAGGACTATGCTCTGGCGCAGGTTCTCCTCTCGTGGTTGTGAGCTCAAACGGCAGTCACTCTCGTAAATACCAAGATAAGCCAAATTAAGAGAATTAAGAGAGCGCATCCCGGGCTCCAAAATGTCAGGCTTTGGATGTAACTTGGACAGACGGTGAGTGATGATGACGTATAGGCAAGGTATACGGGGATTACTCTCTGGGCTTTAGGGAAGTAAATATGACGACCTCTGTGGCGTAGCGGTAGTGCATTCGATTGCTACGACAGGGGGCGCGGGTTCGATTCCCGCTCAATGCAAATATTTGTATGCATGAATATGTCTATTAGCATTAGTCTGGGTGTTTCTATGTATAATATGTATATATTATTTACAAAAAAAAGTATATAAGTATGTTTATCCGCATTCTGGAACCCAGAACACAAGCTAGTTAAACTATGCTTACTTTGGGTCTAGAAAGCGCTGTGTAGAATGTCGTAGAATATTTATTTATTATTTATTAATTTATTTACAATGCCAATATTGTAACTACAATGGAGTAAAAAGTCCGCTGATTGATATCCGAGGGTCGCACATGTCCGCCACATGCTGAACTAACTCGTTTACAAGCCACATGTGTCCGTTATTTCAGTAATTTACGTTATTTTTTGTATAATTTGTATCTTGAAGGCTTCCGAATGACTATTTCTTTCTTGATTCTAGTTTTGGTGGTAAAAATAGCCACCTCAGCTTCTTGGTGTATGGATAGATAACACACCACTTACAAGATGGGTAATAAATATTTATATTGGCTAGGACTCGCAATGGTGGGTAAAATCACTAAATAGCTCTTTAATACTAGAGTCAACTATCAGAAACAACACATGGTAAATATCTCGTTGATTGTAGTAGCAATGATAGAGACCATGATATTTCAAAAAACTCATGTTACGTACGTCATTATTAGGCCTGGGGGTGGCAGAAGCAAGCTGGGACGATAGGGCGACTAACCCCCCTCCCTTACGGGGGCAAGAGGGGGACACCGTGGTTCCCAAGCCCGAGGGGGCCATCTTGAAACCGTAGATGGCCCAGGGTCGGTAGGAGTGCGAGGGAAATGTCCTATGGGCAACCTTACACCCCTAGTCTGAAGACGATAAACATAAAAGGGGAAAAAAAGACACGCAATGACTATTGCATACTATTTATTGCATGTACGGGAGAACCGCTTTGTATTAGACAAACTGTAAACTTATTTGCCGACTCACTATAAAAGAATAAACAGGTTACGCAGCTCTTATGTCTAATAGCACCACGACTTCATATAATTAATCCAACAGTCTTTTAATGGTCTTGAACTACAGAAATTCTTATACTTATAAAGCTAGAACTTGCCTTATTACACACTGTAAGACCGGTTGGTAAACTATCTGAAACGTCTATTAGGAACTGGATACGATTATAAACAGGGATATTATGAAATGGAACTGTCTAAACGCGTTTACTTCTGTAGATTTCTCTTGGTTCGAGTGTTTATGAAGGAATTGGTGATCATCTCTGACTTTTCGTGGTTATGTGTGCATTAATAAATGTTAATTATCGCTCGCTTATTAATGTTCCCGGTAGATGGCAATAGGCTCGCCTCCTATTACATTAGGACCTTAACATAACTAGTGAATCGTGGGTGTGTAATACACCTCTGCCTACCTCTTCGGGGATACAGGCATGAAGGTATGTTAGTGTATCAACAAACCACCTTAAATGTGGCGTATAACTAAATCTACTTATTAGGAAAGTGCGTGATCAAACTCGTTTAAGTTACGGATGGTCAATGCAAATTTGGGTATTCTATATAATCTAGTAAATACTAAAGTAAGCATAGCTTAACTAGCTTGTGTTATGGGTTCTAGAATATAGAAATACATACTTAGAGTAATTTTCTTTTGTAAATACATACATATTATAACAAAGAAACGCTCATCACACACTGAAATCGAACCCGCGACCTCCAACGTAGCAGTCGAGTGCTCTATTGCTACGCCACGGTGGTAGGTTAAGAAAAACACTATAAACACCCGGCGAATCAAACCTAGGACCTAACACGATCACAAGCATTATTCCCACGGGATCAACGGGACAAATGATGTTCAGTCTAACATCTGACTGCTCAATATACCAATAGCAGAGAATGCGGTCAGCAATACGTTCCCCTAATAGTGTATTGGTTCGAATTCCGATGCCAGAAACCATTAGGTTCTACAAACTGTGTACTCGCATCAATGAGAACACTAAGCCCTTTAGGTGATTTGAATTTGTATCTACTATGGGCACATAGACTAGGCAAACTGTCCTTTGTTTGATGGTAAGACTGAATTTACCTCAGTCTGTAAGCAAAGGAATCGGTTGGTAACATACTGATGTCGATAGGGTTGTCGACTGCTAAGTCAAATCAGTTTATTTATATATATGAAACATTGTAATTAATAACAACGTCACACCATGGTTTTATAGTTAAACGACAATAGTATTATTTTCTATGAACTGTTAGGTCGATGGTTTAATAATAATAAAAATGAGCAAAGTACAAGCTCCAATATGGAATATTGGGCCTTCTGTGACACAGAGGAAACAATTTCCGGGGTGAAAATTCACCATTGCAACATTCGGGTGATTATCTGCCTAAGACGGCGCTCGGATGAGACACGAACACGAGGTTTTCGACGACTGCACACTATTCTAAAACATACAGAAAAGACGAGGCGCGGGCAAGACGTCACCGAAGAGGGTGTTCGGGGTACTTTGAACACGTGACACCCGCGCAAAAGCATAGACACTAACTCACTTTCGCATTTACATATTGCATTAGTTCCGATTTAGATTTTGAGGCAACCCTAACAACAAGAAAACTGTATAAAATTCATAATACCGTGAGTTATGCATGGATTTATTAAAAAGTGGTTAAAATAGAAGACAAGAAAACAGCAACAGGGAAAATATTTGTTTAATAGTTTTTGTTTTAACAAGGGATTATGTGAGTGATGAAATTTTAATCTCCATATCATGGATGCGGTGTGAATTTATAATTCAGATTGCGAAAGTTAGTTTAGTACGTTTTCATAATGTGGTAATAACATCAACACCAAATTTATAACTGGGGCCCGGACTCATGCAATAGAGACACCTGGTTTAAAAAAAAAGTACTAGCTGCGCACACGCATATTTTTGTAGCGAAACACGCGATTAAAGCGAGAGCGCGGATTTAGAGTAGGTTAGATACCTCCACCAGGCGAGGCCGCTGTGGCGGCCAAAGTCCGCCGGCAACCCTGGGGTTATCCTTTCGAGGGCTTACCCGGGGTGCCCGGCAACGGACACTTGGGGAGGACACCTTTTTTTTTTTTTTTTTATCGTGCGGAATTCCCTTCGGATACCCCCCCGCCGGCCAGCGGGGGCGGTTATGTCGGGCTTGCACCGACCAAAACCGCACGCCGTCTCGGGTCTTCAGACGCCGGGGTGTAAGGTTACCCATAGAGCATATCCCTCGCACCCCGGCTGACCCTGGGCCATCTCACCACTAACAGCATCGCTCATCCTGTCTCCTCTGAAAGCAGAGGAGTACGGAGAGCGATGTGTTCCCGCCACGTTGGGTATTGGCCGACGATCAATGCCAACCCTATGAAGGGGTGAAGGGGAAGCCATTGACCGCCGCCCAGGGTGTACCGGCCGCTCCGATTCCGTTCCCCCCGGACTGCAGCGGGATCGGAATCGGAGCGACACTCGAGGAGGTAAGGTAAGATACCTCATGTACATTTTATATTGTGAAAACTGAACTGGACATTTTAGAATTAGTATTGTAAACTGTAATAATTTGTTATGGATATATTATGCAATTAATGGAGATCCAGAAGTTTCGATTTATATTCAGCTTACCTTATATCAGTGCGTAAACATATAACAAGTAAAGTTAATATAAAAATATTAAGTGTGCCGAAGATGCGGAATAAAAAAACTTGTCTCAAGAATGTTGGAAAGAAAAAAGGTCGAGAATTTCGGGGCAAAGTTAGAGATAGCAGGGCAAACTTTTGTGAGTATTTAGTCCCGAAAGTTGCAAAGTCAATTACCTACAGTGACATCTTGGCAATATTGATTTGAAATATAGGAATGGGAGACCAATTTTGCCATTTGCGAATGAAATTTTAATACTCTGTCAACATATTTTTTCTTGGTTTGTATTTATATGATTGGACAAGTTTAACAAAAAGTATCTATATAAAATAAACTTAAGATACATAGTTTTATATACCACAACTAGCTGATGACCGTGCTCCGCCCGCGCAGAGGTCGGTTGACGTTTTTTGGCCATATCTCCGGTTCTACTTGACCAATTGTTATTAAACACAACAAATTTTAATCGAACCAAGACTTTTCTAATAGAAAAAGCGGCTTCAAAATCGGTTCAGTAGTTTTTGTATCCATCGCGAACAAAAAGACAAGAATACAAGAAAAAAATATATTTTAGGATCGTTCTACTATAATACATACATACATACATACATAAACTCACGCCTATATCCCCGAAGGGGTAGGCAGAGGTGCTAGCACCCACATTTCGCCAGTTTATGTTTAGGTCCCAATGTAATAGGTGGCGAGCCTATTGCCATTAACCGGGCACTTATAAACCTGCGATAAATACACACATAACTTCGAAAAGCATCGAAAAGTCATTGGTGTGTGCCATGGTAATACCTGGGATCGATCTACTAATATAACCATGTTTTTTTTTCGTGTGGATATCCCCACGGATACCTTCCCCCCGCCGGCCAGCGTGGTTGGTTATCTCTAATTCGATCCGACTGAAACCGCACGCCGTCTCGGGTCTTCAGACGCCGGAGTGTAAGGGGCCCATAAGGCATTTCCCTCGCACCAGGTTTCGAGATGGCCCCCTCCAATTAACATAACATAACAAAACATAACTTCACGCCTGTATCCCCGAAGGGGTAGGCAGAGGTGTATTACACACCCACGATTCGCCAGTTATGTTAAGGTCCCAATGTAATAGGGGGCGAGCCTATTGCCATCTACCGGGCACATTATTAAGCGAGCGATAATTAACATTTATTAATGCACACATAACTACGAAAAGTCAGAGGTGTGTGCCCGGGGCAACTGGGGATCGAACTCGAGACCTCGTCTCAGCAGTCCGTTACGTACGCCACTGGGCTATCGCCACTTTTAACATAACCCAAGTATATTTTTTCTAATATCTACAATGGACAGAGACAACTAATTGATAAATTTATAATAGTATGTATACAATACATACATACATATAGTCACGCCTCTTTCCTATTGGGGTAGACAGAGACAACATCTTTCCACTTGCCTGATCTTTTACTCTATCAATCTGAAACGGCTGACTGGATTTGGCTGAAATTTGGCACAGGGATATATTATAGTCTGGAATAACACATAGGATTTTTTACCTCTGGAATAAGTTCCCATGGGTTGCGGTTCCAGGATCAGAAGCCGTAGTCTTTAATAAATGGTGGTAGAAATTTGATGACACAAATTTGTCACAAAATTCGGCCGAGTAGGTACCACCGTGCACGATTGCGAAAAACCCTCCATAGTAATCCAATTTCGGTTTGATTGCGTTCAGGGGTCAGCAAGTGCATAGCCGGGCAGGGGGATTGTGGTCGCAGCACTAGTGGGACCGGTGGGTGTCACGCGGTGCTGCGACGACAATCCTCTTCTGATGAGGCCGTCAAGCTGAGTGCCACCATTGTTAACATGGTACGTGTAAAATTAAAATTAAAAGACAATTAGATAATTATGACGAAGTGAACAACGCAATCTCACGAGTGGTTCATTGGTTTAATATAAATAATCTTTGCCTTAATGAAAAAAAAACCAAATGTATTAAATTCACCTTACCTAATGTTACACAGGTGGAAACCAATGTACAACTTAAGGGACAGTTGTTGAGCCTTGTGGAATCAACCGTGTTCTTAGGTTTAAGTATCGATGCTAAATTACAGTGGGGATCACATATTGAAAAAATAGCTAGTAGGTTAAGTTCTGCTTCCTACGCTGTGAAAAAGATTAGGACTTTAACAGACATAGATACCGCTAGAATAGTTTATTTCAGTTATTTCCATAGTATTATGAGCTATGGCATTCTCCTTTGGGGTAATGCCGCAGATTTAAATACAATCTTTGTACTGCAAAAGCGGGCGGTGCGGGCAATTTATAAGTTGGGCCCAAGAGTCTCCCTCCGAGAAAAGTTCAAAGAAATAAACATTCTAACTGTAGTTTCCCAATATATTTTTGAAAATCTTTTGTATGTTAGAAGAAACATTTCCAATTTTTTAAGGCTTTGTGATATACATAACGTAAATACTAGACATAAGAACAATCTTGTGGTTTGTAATAGTCGACTCCACAAGATTAGTAATTCCTTTCAGGGTAACTGTATACGCTTCTACAACAAGCTTCCTAGTGAAATGAAGAATCTACCTCTTCATAAATTTAAAAGCCAAATTAAAAGTAAACTCTGCCAAAAAGGCTACTATAAAATTCAAGACTATTTAGACGACAAACAAGCTTGGATATGAACTGTTTGCTCTCTCTCTATGCTACTCAAATGGAATATTGTACTTAGGTTAAGTAAATATGTTTGTAAATAGACCAAAAAAAAAAAACAGCCCGCTGAGTTTCTTGCCGGAGTCTTCTCAGGACAGGGCCGCGTTTCGAACCGGTGGTCCATTTGCCAAACATTAAATTATTTATTTTTTTATGACGTTTTGTAAGTTCCGTATTAATGGTCTATGCAGAATAAATGGTTTTTGACTTTGACTTTGACTTTGTGTATGTAATGGTGACCCTCTTTCCTGAGACTTTACCTTCAGCTTACCATCAGGCGAGGTGAAGTCAATATGACGTGTCCTAAATATAAATAGAAAAAAAAAAAAAGTTCTCTATTCTACATTGTCGGCCTCTGTGGGGTAGCGGTAGTGCATTCGACTGCTACGACAGGGGGCGCGGGTTCGATTCCCGCTCAGTGCAAATATTTGTATGCATGAATATGTCTATTTGCATTGGTCTGGATGTTTCTATGTAATGTATATATAGAAGCGTCGGTAGCTTAGTGGTTACGGAGTCAACCTTACGATCGAGAGGTCCCGGGTTCGAATCCTGGCCATTACACTACCGACGTGAACCCACTCCTAACACAAGCAATTTAGCTTAGCCGGAGGGGTTAGGGGGGATATTAGTAATTTCGGTTACTATTAATATTCTTTTAAAAAAAATAAAAAAAAGTATAATATGAATGTATTAACACAAAAAAGCATATAATTATGTTTATCCGCATTCTGGAACCCGTAACACAAGTTAGTTAAACCATGCTTACTTTGGGTCTAGAAAGCGCTGTGTAGAATGTCGTAGAATGTTTATTTAAGTACATATTATACTTCTATATAGTATTTGTCATTCGTGAGTACCTTTTTTTTTTTTATCGTGCGGAAATCCCTTCGGATACCCCCCGCCGGCCAGCGGGGGCGGTTATGTCGGGCTTGCACCGACTAAAACCGCACGCCGTCTCGGGTCTTCAGACGCCGGGGTGTAAGGTTACCCATAGAGCATATCCCTCGCACCCCGGCTGACCCTGGGCCATCTCACCACTAACAGCATCGCTCATCCTGTCTCCTCTGAAAGCAGAGGAGTACGGAGAGCGATGTGTTCCCGCCACGTTGGGTATTGGCCGACGATCAATGCCAACCCTATGAAGGGGTGAAGGGGAAGCCATTGACCGCCGCCCAGGGTGTACCGGCCGCTCCGATTCCGTTCCCCCCGGACTGCAGCGGGATCGGAATCGCAGCGACACTCGAGGAGGTTACCCAACACACACCCCTCATTCGTGAGTACCTACTCGGTAAAACATAAATTATATCTAGAACCATTTAAATGCCATTCACTCCCAACATTTATCACTCGCGAGGGACTTTTAGGGATATTTCTAAAAGAATGCTATTGCTGGAGTGTTATTATCGTAAAATGCTGACGTCGATATTTTTAAATATTGGGAAATGGGAATGTCTATTCGGGACACTTTCTAAAATGCTTTTAGAAGATATTTGAGAATAGAGGGGTATGGAGGAATGCTTTTTGGAGTTAGAAGATAACTTAATCGTTTTATTTAGCTGTTATTACTAGTTGTGCCCGCGACTTCAAATTTCTTGCGCGGAACCCTAAATCCTTTTCTAAAATTAATGTAGTCTACGTTACGCCTCGTAATATTAGCTATCTTCCAGTGAAAGTCCCATGAAAATCAGCCCAACCGTTCCAGAGATTACCTAATTCAAACCGACAGGAAGTTAGACAAACCAAAGTATAAAAAAATATTTTCTTGTTGTAAGTACCGTTTATGAATTAATATGCATTCATTGAAAAACTTTTCAATTTCAGTTGTACAAGTTCGGGAGACTTCAATTTCATTTATTTGTATAGAGGATGTGTAGATTAAAGATTTAAAGGGGAAAAAGAGAACATCTAGAACGGGAATTGAACCCGCGACCAGTCCCTTACAGGAGGAATGCTCTGACCGGCTGAGCTATCTAGACACGTCTCAGATATTCGGAATTCTCCGATATATTATATACGTCTTAAGGCGACGCTAGAGCCATCTACCGTCATTCTTGCGAACTACGAAAACAATGAATAACTTTACAGTCATTGTTAAACATTGTTTTTAGATGACTCCGCCTAATTAATTCAATTAAATTTTTAAGTATGTTGTATGCTTACTTTTTCTAAAGATTTAGATCGGAAAAAGAGAACATCTAGAAGGGGACTTGAACCCGCGACCAATCCCTTATAGGGGGAATTCTCTGACCAGCTGAGCTATCTAGACACGGCCCAGATATTCGAAATTCTCCTATATGTCTTAATCTAAATCTTTAGAAAAAGTAAGCATATAAAATGCTTAAAAATGTAATTGAATGTGTAGATTATTCAAGAACAAAATAAATATTTGTAGGTAATCAGATCACAAGTTCAATGGACATAACTCTGGCGCAGTCTTACCTCACCGAGTTTGGCAAGTGAGACAGCAGTTGCAATACGCCATTTACTCTTATTCCTCAGTCTCATACTTCAATAAGACAAATAACACATTACCCCACTCATTTCTGCTCAATTGATCAAACTAAATCTCAAATTACGCTTGCCTATTATCAAACTGAGAAGAATATTCACCTCGAGGCTGCTTATCAAGAAACTTTAATCAATATGTATTAATTAAGTTGCGTTAGTATCAAAAACTTGCGCGCTTCGTGTAAACTTCGACAACTAGTTTAGTAAGACGAGGAGTTGTTTTGTAATATAGAGATATTGTTTATATTTAGAAATAACTATTCATTCTATTCATTAAATTTCCATTGTGTTTTGCCAGATAGCGAGGAATTCTAGCTAATATTTCATTTATTGAAAATTATGAATGTAGGAGACGAAGAAATGTTTTGCTCTGAAGCAACAGCCGTAAAATTACTCAATTGACGACAATTAGCTCGCCTGCTACAAAAAATTCAAAATACGCCCATCATAGCTAATAACACTCCCGACTAATGCAACTTTCAAACCAAAGTCAAAAAGAGTATGTGTTTCCGGAAAGCTATAACCTCGGAATCTTCCAGTCGCGAGTGAATAGGTTCCTTCTAGGCAAACGTGATCCATCGTAGACCACATCGTCACTTACGACCAGGTTAGATAGAGGTCTAACGTGAGTTTATCATTCATAAAAAAAGTAACAACGATACGATTACGATACGACTACGATTTTCTTTCGGGGAATAGAAACTCGTGAAATGTTAACACCCTTCTGCTTTCCACTGCCAGGATAAACAGGTGTAAATATATATAAAGAAAAGAAACCATAACACATGTTAACGTTAATCTTTATCAGCAACTGTACGGATTCCATTTTGTCGCCTCCCCCAATATGGCGCCGCACTCGATCAGTGACGTCACAGCTATACAGAGGGGATTATTTATCATTACTTCTCCTAATTCCTATATTAATGTTATCTGGCGCCCATATATGGTATACAGTATGTAACAAAACTAGTGTCCGATCAATAGGGGGCACATAGCTATCTTAAATACATAAACATATATGAAATATAAAAAAAAAAATGAAAATAAATTTAATGTATTGCTGGAATTTACAATGCCATTACCTTGAACACAATTTTACTACCCAATATCTCCTCAAAATCCCGAAAAACCCCAGATAGTAGATATCCAATAATATTTAGTGGCGGCCACAACACCGCCCCTGCACTCTCTTGAGTTTTTTTTTGTTATTTTTGAAAGGGGTTTGTTCACTAAGTGCTGCAATTTAAATTTCCGCATCGGCCTAAATTTAATTGCAGTGTTTGTGGGGCCCCTGGGGTTATCCTTCCCCCCCGGGGTTATCCTTCCGCCCTGGGGTTATCCTTCCGAGGGCTTACCCGGGGTGCCCGGCAACGGACACTTGGGGAGGACACCGTGCGGTTTTAGTCGAGACACGACATAACCACCCCCGCTGGCCAGCGGGGGGGTATCCGAAGGGATTTCCGCACGTAAAAAAAAAAAAAAAACAAAAAAAAAAGTGTTTGTGGGGTAACTTAACTTATTTAAACATTAACAGAACCTACTTATGATACCTATACACACCTTCACGGATCGGACACTAGTTTTGTTACATATTGTACAATAAGCCTGGTGACTGTACAATATCTGTAGGGAGGGTAGGTAGAGATGTAAAAGCTTCCGAATTTCGCTAATATATTTTTCATGCCCATGTAATACACTTTTTTATATCTTCTCATAGCCATGGGTATCAAACAAGGCCTATTATTCATTACAGCGCTAGTTCCAATTCCATCAAAAGCACCCTCGGAGCCCAGGATCCACCCACTCTTTCTATTAATTTGACTTATCTGGTTTTACGGGAGTGACTGGCGTCTGAGGTCCTTACTCCGAAAGTAAAGCCGGCGCCTTAGCCTCCTAATCAGCAGGTGAACCGGTTAGCAGGTGAGGTGGGCTTGGGTCCCGAAGATCTTGGTTTGGTGCCATATACATATACTATACAGAGCTGTTCTCTGGCAGTAAATAGGTATACAGCAAGGTTGACTAGAAACTTAAATTTCTGTTTACCGGTAAATGGCTCACAGTTCGTTTGGAAATATACAAACGTGAATGTATGTATGTAAGACTAGCTGGCTTTCTCCGGCGTCGCCCACATTGTACCCCTTTCATCCATATTAAGATCATAATTTATTAGTTTTCATATAATGTATGGCAATCTGCCGGATTTGTTGACATTTATCATTCTGCTTCGCTCCCTTTGTAAGTAGTATGATGATTATAACCTATGACACTCACAAATAATGTGACTTTCTATTGGTAAAAGAATTTTCAAAATCGGTTCAGTGTTTATGCGTATATTTTAGTATAATAATTTATTTGTAGATTTTATTCCTAATTAGCTAAATATTTTAATTCATATTAACACCTATTACTGTTATATAATATTTTTACGATTCGATTCGATTCGACGACGACACGTAATTAGATATTGATAAATCATTCGTTATATACTACCTACCTTAAGATCATCCAATCTACACTAGCGCTCTCAATATAAAATTGTAAAAGGAATAAACTATATTGCGTTCAGGGGTCAGCAAGTGCATAGCCGGGCAGGGGGATTGTGGTCGCAGCACTAGTGGGACCGGTGGGTGTCACGCGGTGCTGCGACGACAATCCTGTTTTGATAAGGCCATCAAGCTGAGTGCCACCATTGTTAACATGGTACATGTATGTAATGGTGACCCTTTCCTGAGACTTTACCTTCAGCTTACCATCAGGCGAGGTGAAGTCAAATTAACGTGTCCTAAATATTAAAAAAAAGTAGATCCAGAGATCTACCTCCCAAACTGAATAACTTGCACTCACAAACTTTACCTCTTTATAATATCAGTACATATCGATAGATTATCACTATTCTAGTGACCAGATTCGTTGAAAAGGCCAACTTATCTATGTTGAAAGCTTCCAAAAAAATATATAACTGCAAACAGAGTATCTGTGGGAGCAATTGATCTACTCCGTGAGAATGAGAACGATTAAACAATGATGTATGTATTGAATAGAATTACGAGTTCCGTTGGTAATAAGAACTTTTCTAAGTACTATCATATCAAAGAGACGGCGGAGAGGGAGTTTCGCAATTCAGAGTTCATCTACGCCCGGGACTACCGACCGCCATGTTCGGGGCCTGAGGACGGCAGTCTGCCGACTCGCCGTCCTTACAGAAGCAGGCCGTGGCGGAGGCGTGTCGAGTGTGCCCTACACACGCCTGCCAACTCACCGAAGCGGGATAAAACCCGACCCCAACAGGCGAGGCCGCGATGGCGGCCAGAAGTCCGCCGGCAACCCTGGGGTTATCCTTTCGAGGGCTTACCCGGGGTGACCGGCAACGGACACTTCGGGAGGACACCACGCGGTTTTAGTCACTACCAAGATCTTCGGAGTTAAGCTAAATTCACCTACAAACCGGTATACTCGCTGATTGATGGACGCGTTTATCTGCAGGCTTCCTCTCAGAGTTGGGAATCAGAGTTCAATTGCTCCCAAAAAACTGAGTCAAATAAATGATGGAGTGGAGAAAAAAGAGTGAGGCGGACCATGGGCTGGGTTGCAACTCGGATTAGCAATCGGCTGATGATGAGAATGAATGACACTGTAGACTTGCCTCTCGAGGCTCTTAAGGACTCAGGAGTAAGTCTGGTAGCGTGTTACTGAGAGAGGAGTCTTAGGACTCTCTCTCTCTGTAAAGTTGTGCTAATCTTTCTCTTTCTGTATCATACGCTCCGTTTCATATAGCTACGTGTATCATGGGGTGCGACTGGCTGGATCATCTTCAAGTTTGGTGCACCCTGGGCAACGTGGGCGATGACGCATCATTGATTGCTCCTCTGGAGTAGCTGGCGCCAACGTCAACGGCCAAGAGTCTGACCAACCGGCCCTTTTTGAGGGCCAGCTGACCCCATTGCACGAGGGGGTCGGGGTATGGCGGGCCTTCAAGGCCCGCGGGGGTGGTCGCTCCAGGTACCCCTCTGCTGTTATCAGAGGCGACACTACGAATGGCACAGGGTCAGTTGGGGTGCGATGGATATGCTCTATGGGTAACCTTACACCCTGGCGTCTGTAGACCCGAGACGGCGTGCGGTTTTTGTCGGTTCAAGCCCAACATAACCACCCCCGCTGCCCGGCGGGGGGGTATCCGAAGGGATTTCCGCACATATAAAAAAAAAAGGTACGTGTTTCATAGTCGGGGTGCGAGGAAAATGCCTTGTGGGCACCTTAGAGAGAGAGAGAGAGGACGAATTGACGAATGACGGCCTCTGTGGCGTAGCGGTAGTGCATTCGACTGATACGACAGGGGTGCGGGTTTGATTCCCGCACAGCGCAAATCTTTGAATGCATGAATATGTCCATTTGCATTGTTCTGGGTGTTTCTATTTATAATATGTATGTTTTGCAAAAAAAAAAACAAAGTATAAAAGCATGTTTATCCGCATTCTGGAACCTGTAACCCAAGCTAGTTAAACTATTAGTAACTATTTATTAATCTGTGACTATGCTTACTTTGGGTCTAGAAAGTGCTGTGTAGAATGTCGAAAAAAAATTCAATAAAAAAAGAATTTTGTAAGTTTGTTAACGTCTGGGGTAAACTTCAGAACTACTGCACTTATTGAAAAAATCTTAAAGGGTACCACCTCGATTGACTTGAACTATATAAGAAGTGTAAACTATTTTGGCTTGAGTTAACAAAAACCTACATAAATCGAAGCGTGGGACGAGTTACTAATACCCAATATCATTGATAGTAGATAATAGGTCTTACCTATGAAATTGCCGAAATTTTCTTACAAATTCATGAGTTTGTTATTCCTGTAATTTAATAGCTATTTCCATTATTTATATTTTGTTTGAAAGTTGATTTCAAGATTTTACAACTCTGTATGAAATTTTGTTCGTGATAAATTAATTCGATCTTCAAAAACAGTTCTTCCTAAATGCTATCCATTTTGATGATAAATTTCGTATTACTTAACAGCTGTCACTTTTCAAAAATGTAATAAAAGTTGCAGTTTGTTAGCTTAATGTTATCTCATTCATACACAAAAAAAACCATAAAATTTGGATTTGTCATTAATAAAAAAAATACAAAAATGTTAGTACTGAAAATTGGGTTTCGTCCAATTTCTTCAAGAAAAACGTCAATTTCATATGTAACGACCTTTTTTTTTTTTTTTTTTTATCGTGCGGAAATCCCTTCGGATACCCCCCCGCCGACCAGCGGGGGCGGTTATGTCGGGCTTGCACCGACTAAAACCGCACGCCGTCTCGGGTCTTCAGACGCCGGGGTGTAAGGTTACCCATAGAGCATATCCCTCGCACCCCGGCTGACCCTGGGCCATCTCACCACTAACAGCATCGCTCATCCTGTCTCCTCTGAAAGCAGAGGAGTACGGAGAGCGATGTGTTCCCGCCACGTTGGGTATTGGCCGACGATCAATGCCAACCCTATGAAGGGGTGAATGGGAAGCCATTGACCGCCGCCCAGGGTGTACCGGCCGCTCCGATTCCGTTCCCCCCGGACTGCAGCGGGATCGGAATCGGAGCGACACTCGAGGAGGTTACCCAACACACACCCCTTCATATGTAACGACCTAATATAAAAGAAACAATTCTAGTATTAAGCTCCTAATTCGAATCCTCTCACGCTTATCATGTCTTCAAAAATGTAAGGCGCATCTGGTTATCAATCACTCAGGCATTCTCGCCAACCATAATTGATCACATTACATTTCCTGTTATTATTAATTGTACCGTTTGGTATTCAATCAACACTCTTTACAGATGAAATCTTCTAAGGCTCGCGACAAGAATGATGGCTGGCTTTGACACGGTTGTGTAAGAAAAATGTCGCGGAAAATGTTATTTAAGAGTCTCATGATGGACGTCTTGAGAAGACAAATGAGGGATTTATGATAAAATTAGGACAGTTTTAGGGTTCCGTTGCCAAATGGCAAAAAACGGAACCCTTATAGATTCGTCAAGTCTGTCTGTCCGTATGTCACAGCCACTTTGTTCCGAAACTATAAGAACTATGCTGTTGAAACTTGGTAAGTAGATGTGTTCTGTGAACCGCATTAAGATTTTCATACTAAAATATATAAAAAAAACAATAAATTTTGGGGGTTCCCCATAGTTAACATTTTTTTCACATCAAACCTAGGCGGTATCTATGGATAGGTCTCCAAAAATTATATTGAGGAAAATATCATTTTCGAATAGTTTGCGCGAGATACACTACCAAAGTGGTAAAATGTGCCCCCCCCCCCCTCCCCCCGTAAGTTCTAAAAAAAGAGAATGATAAAACTATCAAAAATATATGATGTACATTACCATGTAAACTTTCGCCGAAAATTGGTTTGAACGAGATCTAGTAAGTAGTTTTTTTTACGTCATAAATCGTAAACCGCAATTTACCTTTCATTCAATCAACTCACATATATAAAAATTTTACTTGCTGCTACGGAACCCTTCATGAGCGAGTCCGACTCGCACTTGGCCGGTTTTTATACTACTGAGGTATTAAATAATGTGTGTGTAGGGACGATAATGCTGCCGTTGTCATCTAGTTTAATTTCAATAATAAATGTTAATTATGTGTAAATATTAAGATGACAATAGGCTCGCCTTCTATTACATTAGGACCTTAACATAACTGGCGAATCGTGGGTGTGTAATACACCTCTGCCTACCCCTTCGGGGAAACAGGCGTGAATTTATGTTATGTTATGTAAATCACTAAGCTGCCTTTTAGCTTGAGGACGGCCGATTCTACAAATATGACCCTTTGAATCTCCTTGTAGCGTTTGGACCATCATTGTAATCTATCTTGATAAAGAATTTCATTTGAATTCATTTAAGTAACTGTTTCAACAGTAACAAGCATTCAATCCATACAAACACAAAACAAAAGCTTTCATCTATTAAAGTATTTGTGGGCTACATACAAAACTACTTAACTTATTAACTTATTTCGTATATCAGAGAGACTAATTTTATAACAAGTGCTCCCAAATTACCATTCGCGTAACCACAGGGCCGTATTATTAAAATTTGTTGTTTACAAACCTTTTGACTTGCAAATATTCATATAATGCGGTCGTGATAAGCCTCGAGCTTCATATATTAAATTAATTTCTAGCTAAAGCTCTGTGTCCACTAGTACTGGCGTCTGTGTTACTTGCGCATACTTAAGGAAACAGTGTGGTTTCTCCGAGACCTTCCGGGGCGAGTCGACCTCTCCTGCATGCCAGTACACCTGTTTATCTACGGACGAGGCTCTTGCGCAGGATTTCCTCTTAGGATTGGGAGATCGGACGGTACTCACTCGCATACACATATTGAATAAATCACTTGTACTTTTCCACAATTATTTATTTATTTGAACCTTACCGGTTTCACCTTACGGCATTATCAAAGGTCTACAATGTTTTAAACTAAAAAAAAAAAAAAAAAAAAAAAATATATATAGTAGTTTTTTAGTTTAAAACATTGTAGACCTTTGATAATGCCGTAAGGTGAAACCGGTAAGGTTCAAATAAATAAATAATTGTGGAAAAGTACAAGTGATTTATTCAATATGTGTAGCAAGTTCCACCAAGTGCCATCAATCTCCAGTATAAACAGTCACTCGCATACAATTTTTTCTCATTATCACACATGTTTACACAGCGTCTTAGGAGCATATTTTCTAAATTCGCGCTGTTATAGAAACTTGCTGCTCTTGCGATAGACGTTATCCTGTACACACGTCGTTAATTTTCCAGTAGACCAAATTGTAAATCTAAACCATCCTCGAATCCCCTTGAACTCACACAAAAAATTTCATCAAAATCGGTCCAGCCGTCTAGGAGGAGTTCAGTGACATACACACGCACACAAGAAATATATATATAAAAATTATAAATTATTTATTGCATTTACATTACCGATTTTTTTTGTACACGACTCTTTAAAAGTTTAATGTTCTCAGGGTTCGTGTACATTTGTGAGGTTCTTAATTCCATCGAAAATTTCAAATGGCTCTACAGTTTTAAGTTACATTATCTTTCAGTATTTTTAAGAAAATTATTTTTGGGAAGTCGTGTTTTTTTTATAAATTATTTCTATTTTGAAAAAAATACACTTAAGTAGTGCTTTATTTTGATTTGGGTATGTAGAAAACGATACACGTCCTATACAATATAATATGACTTGTAGCCTTTTAACGAAGCATATAGACTGCACTGCAAAACTTTAAAGACTTATTTATTAAAGCTTATTATTTAAATATAAATCATAATTATAAAGGCTAATGATATAGTGATACAACTCGGCCTATCCCTTCGGGAATATAGGCGTGAAGTTATGTTATGTTATTAAAAATAATATATACTTCAGCTAACTATCACACTTCAGCTAAGCAACTATTGTAATTCCTTTTCAGGCAAAAGTATCAAACCATAGTAATCCAATTTCGGATTGATTGCGTTCAGGGGTCAGCAAGTGCATAGCCGGGCAGGGGGATTGTGGTCGCAGCACTAGTGGGACCGGTGGGTGTCACGCGGTGCTGCGACGACAATCCTCTTCTGATGAGGCCGTCAAGCTGAGTGCCACCATTGTTAACATGTTACGTGTATGTAATGGTGACCCTCTTTCCTGAGATTTTACCTTCAGCTTACCATCAGGCGAGGTGAAGTCAAATTGACGTGTCCTAAATATAAACAAAAAAAAAAGTACATATTATGTATCAATTACGATGGGTTGAGTAAAAAAAATACTCATATAAAGAATCAAAAAAAAATCGTTTATTCAGTTTAGGCACATAATGACAAACGCAATTGTAAAACTTTGACATTCATATGAGCACATATGAATGTCAAAGTTTTACCAATTGCGTTTATCAAAAATATCAAAAAGATGTAAATAAATCATTTGAAAATGATTCTTTCGCTGGTTCGGTAGTTGGATCTACTGAGAAGAGACCAGCAAGAAAATCAGGTAGATCATCGTTATGCTTTCTTTTTTATTTATTTTTTTATATATAGTTTTGTTTTATTTATAATAAATATGTGCGAGAGCAAGAGATTAATTAGGTTGACCATGCATTTTTATCAAACTGAAGCGATGCGAGGGCAGGTTGCTAGTTAAATTATAAAACTAAAATAATATCTGTAATTCAAGTTAATTAAGCTAAACTAAGTCATTTTTGATCAGTGATGATCAAACGTAACACTAATGAACGAGCTACAAATTTGGTGAGCATTTGGTGACTTAACTTATTTGAGATAAGGTTTACATTTCCCTAAATGAAAGATTTTACTAACTCTTATGACGCGTTGATGCTAATCAAGTTGAATTAAAGATTTTTAGGTAATTGTGTAAATTAACTTGGAAATTAATTCTGAACAGATTATCTCCGTTTTTTTAAGTGGCAGGTGGTGTATATATCACTCGTAGAAGTAATTATTCTAATGTAAATTGGATTGTAACTGTGGAGCCATAGTTCGTTAAGTAGTCATAATCCGATTTATAGTAAGTCATTGCCAAGCTATTGACATTAAATCAAGTTTACCCCGTTGTAGTTCAATCGTCACTGGACACATTTGGATAAAAACTTAAACTTAATAATTAGTGTATTGGCAGTCTAATGTTGGACTTGTAGTTGTGAGGCATTGGGTTACAACCTCGGCCAATAATTCACCCACTCCTAAGGCAAATGTGTGTGGTTTTATGTTTTTTTTAGATATCCGTACCTCAAAAGGAAAAAATGGAACCCTTATCACTTCGTTGTCCGTCCGTCCGTCCGTCTGCCAAGACCGTTTTTCTCAGGAACGCGTGGAGGTATCAAATTGAAATTTATATCTAATACTCAGGTCTACTGTCAATTGGAGCTGTGAAAAAATCAAACTTCTAAGATAAAGCAATCAAAAGATACAGCTCGCACGGGAATCAAAACCTACAGGGTACTTACCGTGAACTTAGAATCTTGAAATTTCGTACGAAGTAACGTCTTATAGTACAGATAAAGGAAAAATTGCGAAAACCGCAAATTTTTAGTTACATCATATAATAAAAAATATTTTTGAAAATTTTAAAGTTGCTACTTCTTTTCTCATGAACGCGTAGAGGTATTAAATTGAAAATACTACTACTTATAATACTCTTACTTAAATACCTACAGGTTTGTACGGAACCATCGGTGTGCGAGTCCGACTCGCACTTGGCCGGTATTTTTTTAAATGGTGTACCTCGCTTCATAGTAAGCTAAAGTTAAAGTTTCAGGAATTCAGGAGTCGCCGTTACAGACAGTTATAATGTTAGAACGGTGGCCCTCAACTTGACGGCCTCATCAGATGCTTTTTCATGTCCCGTTTACGAGTAGAGAACCCGGGACTGTAGGATGTAGGAAACACGATACGAATTAAGAAGGACTGCGATAAAAAGTATTTTTATTAAGCAATAATAACTAGGCAATCATTTGAAATATATTTTTGATCCTTCGGTCCGAATAAATGAAATATAAGCATGGAAAATAGACAGCGAAGTAAAAACATACAAGCATAACCCTACATTTTAAAGCTCATTTTAAATCTATATTTTTGGTTCTTCCATCCGAATAAATGAAATATAAGCATGAAAAATAGACAGCCAAGTTAAAACATATAAGCACAACCCTAAATTTTAAACCTCATTCTGAATCTATATTTTTGGTCCTTCGATCCGAGTGAATGAAATGTAAGCATGGAAAATAGACAGCCAGGTTAAAACATACTAGCATAGCCCTACATTTTCAAGTTTTCTTCTTTTATGAAGCACAGTCTGTTGTCGTAAAAGTTAAATGACATAGTTAAAGTCTCCGCACCGAGCAACTTTGTCGCCAATGCATGTTCGCCCATGAATTTTGTATTCCCATTTATTACTCCCGGTTACTTCATGCATCATTAGTTAGAGAAAAGAAGTTACGAACATCAACATTGTTAAGGTACAGCTTCAAAAGTAAATGAGATAGCACACAGATTTCGAAATTATAAATCTGGTCTTTTTTGTAAAGAGTACCTTTTTTTAACGCTTTTTTTTAGCGGAAATACCTTCGGATACCCCTCCGCCGGCCAGCGGGGGCGGTTATGTCGGGCTTGAACCGACTTAAACCGCACGCCGTCTCGGGTCTTCAGACGCCGGGGTGTAAGGTTGCCCATAGAGCATATCCCTTGCACCCCGACTGACCCTGGGCCATCTCCGGTTTCGAGATGGCCCCCTCGGGATGTAAGTACCTTCTAGTAATCGAAATCACTAGTATACACGCTAACCCCTCCAGTTAAGCTAAATGGCTTGTGTTAGGAGTGTAACGTTGCGAGTGTAATCTCGATCTTAAGGACGACTTCTTAACCAGCAAGCTACCGACGCTATGAGATTATATTGTAGTCAAAGTTCTTGCTTAGTTTTTCAGTAGTTTTTGCGTGCATCGCGAACAATCAGACAAACAGACAAGAATTCTAAAAAAATGTATTATTATGCAATGAATTAGACGGCCTCTGTGGCATAGCGGTAGTGCATTCGACTGCTACTACAGAGGACGCGGGTTCGATTCCCGCTCAGTGCAAATACTTGTATGCATGAATATGTCTATTTGCATTGGTCTGGGTGTTTCTATGTATGATATGTATGTATTTACAAAAAAAAGTAAATAAGTATGTTTATCCGAATTCTGAAGCCAGCTAGTTAACAAGCTAGTTAAACTATGCTTACTTTGGCTCTAGAAAGCGCTGTGTAAAATGTCGTAGAACAAAAAAAAACTTGTTAGTTATGACCGGGATCTTTAATTTTTTTAATTTGTCTTCGCCTGTACTGTACCATTTTGAGTATTTTTTTTTGTGGAAATCACCACAGTTAACTACCGGCCGACCAGAGGAGAGAGTGGTTATGTCGGACTCGAACCGACCAAAACCTCACGCCGCCGTCTCGGGTTTTTAATATCGGGGTGGCAGGAGATATTGACAAAATAAATTCAGCTGATAAGGTTACCACCATAACTTGATTCTACAGCTAAAATTCGAACTAATAATTATTGTGCCCTTTGTAAATTGAATCTTCTACTTTATCTAACCAATGGCTAATAATATGCTCTAGATGTTATGATAATTGAACCTAGTGTCTAGTATATACGCGCAGAATAGACTGGCCACGCTGGTGGGGTGAACGATTCCTAGAGTGGAGACCGCGACTCGGCAAATGGAAGGTAGGACGCCCCCCAGCAAGATGGACGGATTACCTGAAAAGGTAACTAGGATAGACCGGATGCGCAAGGCGAAGGATCGGGTGCCATGACGCACACTGGAAGGAGCCTGTGTCCAGCAGTGGCAATAGACTAATTGATTGACTTACTAATAGGGCTTGACGTGCTATAAATCTCGGGATTACCAGAAACTTTCCAGTAATCTCGGGATTTATAGCACGTCAAACCATTCTCTGTCATTTACGTACAAGATATTTACAATCGTAATAGATAAATAAATGACTTTTGAAATTACAAATATATTATCAAATCGTCGGCAAGCTGTATGCGAAAGTGTTGATTGAGAGAGTTATGAAAGAAACCGATGAGAAAATATGGGATGCACAAGCCGGTTTTAGAAAGGGAATGGGATGTACGGATCAGGTCTTTTCCTTGCGAAGCATAGCCGAGAAATTTTTGGCCAAGAGTCAAAAGGTCTATTGCGCATTCGTGGATTTGGAAAAGGCCTATGACAAAGTGATGAGGAATGAACTTTGGTCGGTACTGTCTATGTATGGGGTGAGCAGCAACCTTATTCGAGCTCTGAAGTCTCTCTATGAGGACTCCAGTGCTTGCGTGAGGATACATGGGTCATACACTGAATGGTTTAGCATCCAAAAGGGTGTAAGACAGGGATGTGTAGCGTCACCATGGCTGTTTAACTTATTCATGGACAGTTGTTTGCAAGATTTGAAAGATAAAGAATGTGGTTTAAGAATGAATGAGTTACTCGTCAAATGTTTCCTTTATGCTGATGATCAGGTGTTACTTGCGTCATCGGCAGATGAGTTGCAGGAGATGGTAACAACTATGCATGGAGCTTTTGAGAGGAGAGGAATGAAAGTGAATGTTAGTAAGACAAAAGTTATGGTTTTTGAAAGAGATGAATGCGTGACAGAGTGTAGGATTTGTATAGATGGAGAAAGAGTGGAACAAGTGAATGAGTTCATATATTTGGGAACATTGTTTACGAGAGATGGAAAGCATGAAGAAGATGTTGAAAGGAGACTGACAGCTGGAAATAGAGTGAATGGGGCACTACACAACTTTATGAGCAGCCGGAAAGTGTCCGAAAAGGCACGACTGGCTGTACATGGAGGAGTATTAGTGCCGACTCTTATGTATGGTAGTGAAAGTTGGGTGTGGCAGAAAAAGCATCAAAGTAGAGTGAATGCAGTAGAAATGCGTGCGTTGCGAAGTATGTGTGGATTGACTTTGAGAGATAGAGTGAGAAATAGCGTGATAAGAGAGCGATGTGGATTGACAGAAGATGTAGTGACGAGAATTGAGAAAGGTATGTTAAGATGGTTCGGTCATGTTGAGAGAATGAATGAAAGAAGACTAACGAAACAGGTGTATGAGGCGAGTGTGGATGGTACCGTCGGAAGGGGAAGACCTAGGCGCACATACCTGGACCAAATCGGGGAAGTGTTAGAAAAGGGGCAGGTCAGGAGTACCCTGAACCGACGAGCATGCATGAAGAATGTTATGAGAGTGAATAAGGCGAGAGAAGTATGTCAGGATCGTGGCAAATAGAGATCCGTGATATCTGCCTACCCCTGTGGGAAACAGGCGTGATTTTATGTATGTATGTATGTATGTTATCAAAAATACTTTTTTTTAATATCCTTACTCTCAATGGCTTTATGTTTGTTCATAGTACTACTACCACTTTAGCATAACACTTTTTAGGGTTCCGTTGCCAAATGGCAAAAAAAAACTGAACCCTTATAGATTCGTCATGTCTGTCTGTCTGTCCGTCCGTATGTCACAGCCACTTTTTTTCGAAACTATAAGAACTATGCTGTTGAAACTAGGTAAGTAGATGTATTCTGTGAACCGCATTAAGATTTTCATACAAAAATAGAAAAAAGACAATAAATTTTGCGGGTTCCCATACTTAGAACTGGAACTCAAAAATGTTTTTCATCAAACCCATACGTGTGTGGTATCTATGGATAGGTCTTCAGAAATGATATTGAGGTTTCTAATAACATTTTTTTCTAAACTGAATACTTTGCGTGAGAGACACTTCCAAAGTAGTAAAATGTGTCCCCCCCCCCTGTAACTTCTAAAATAAGATAATGAGAATGATAAAAAATGAAAAATTGGTTTGTATAGTAAGTAGTTTTTTTTTAATACGTCATAAATCGTAAACCGCAACTTACCTTTCATTCAATCAACTCAAATGTAAAAATTAAAAAAAAAACATTATTATGTTACTTGCTGCTGCTATTAAATTTAATGGGCGAGTCCGACTCGAGCTTGGCCGCTTTTTAAATATATTTTAGTATAGTACGGTAATTATAGTACCCTATATTGTAATAGATAAGTACATTTTTGTGTAGTGCCGTATTCTGTAATAGCTTTTTTAGTCGATATCATAATAACCGCCATTTTGTTTATTGTGATAAATGGCAAATGGACTGTGATTGGTTTTTGCTTATTTTGTAAATTTAATACTGGTGATGTTCGCCTCGGTTTCATTTAGTACTGTACTAACACAATGTAGCGTGAATATTGCTAATAAAAAAATGCAAAAGAAATGCGGGTTTTTTTTTAAACCGATTGAAAAAAAACTGCTCAATTTCTTTTTTATCTTCAGGACAATCGCGTGTCGTTTTTTTAATAGCGTTTTGCTAACACCCAGTCTAGAGAAGATTGACACAAAATAATATCGAACATAATACGTCTTCAGTCATTCGATTACGCAACACATCGATACACAAAGTACATCACTAGTAAACATAGATTCGCTGTCTCTGGGATCAAAGTATTTGAAAATAAGGTCGCGTCCTTTCTGGCGAAGGTTCCGTTTATTACACCCGCTGATCCGTATCCTAGTATTGTTATTTTTGTACCAAACTTTATGAGAAAGACTATCGGGCAATCATTGGAGCAATATAAAATCTGATCCTGTAATAATTTCGGCGAAGAAAGAAGACAGATTTGATGGATCGAATCCTTACCAAGTTAAATGAATGCTGATAATGTTATTGCTATATTCTGAAATGTATTAGTATTGTGGGTAGTATTTCTCATTTTGTACTTGAATTAGGGTTGTCACAGTTCTATTGGGTCCCACCAAGATCTTCGGGGACCAAGGTAATTTGTCTCGTCTTCCCCACACACTGTTAACTTATACTCTTCTTTTCAAACTCTCCTCTCGCAGGTCTCATTCTTCAAGAAATAAGCATAGCCTCTGTACAGCTTTTTGCATTTTTTGTATTCTTTTGTCTGATTGTGTGTGTACATAAATAAATAAATTTAAAAAGAAAGTAATTTCACCTGCAAGACCCTCTGATTATCGGACGGTGGAGGTGGCACTCGCTCCCGTGAAAGTCAAAAGCCTAAAACCTAAGCCAACCTCACTCCAAGTTGGTGCACCTGCTAAGCAATGAACGAGGCTCTGACTTTCCTCTCAGGGTTGGGAGCTCAGATGATAGTAGCTCCCGGAAAAGTCGACATACCATTCAAAAACAATAAGCGGACCTCGCGCTGCGAAGGTGCTAGCTTTGGACGCTGCTGGTTGATCGCTATGAGAATAACTCTCTTCTTACTTCACTCTTTGAATGAATGAGTTATGGCGAAGCGTAGGCAGAAGCATACCCCTCCCCCAAACCGGGGCAAGACGGGGACACCGTGGTTCCCAAACCCGAGGGGGCCCATCTCGAAACCGGAGATGGCCCAAGGTCAGTCGGAGTGCAAGGGATATGCTTTATGGGCAACCGAACACCCCGGCGTTTGTAGACTCGAGACGGCGTGCGGTTTTAGTCGGTTCAAGCCCGACATAACCGGGCCCCCACTGGCCGGCAGGGCCGATACGAGGGGATTTCAACTCGAAAAAAAAAGTGTACTATATTTCCTGTACTCATATTCATATAATAAAATAATCTGTATCTCACAAATTTGTTCAATTTTATCGATACCAGAAATCGGCACGCCCAAATTTTCTACTCGATTAACCTTAGCCATTTTAATACACTTTACTTTATCCAATATACTGGTTAAGCTACTGTTCACAATCTAGACTAAAATCTAATACAACCTTGTTTCATTATATTTAAACCCAGATTATTAAATTTGGGAGTATTAAAGGCCAATGAGGACGGCCATTTTGAAATTATTGAACAACGACGTGGATTGAGGATTTATTCGTCAACTGGCGTTAACTGGCTCGTTCACTAGAGTCAACACCTTCCGCTTTTATCTGTTACTTTACCACTATTTTAAATGCAAATATTCGTATGAATTGATTTTTGTTGGCTAAACGAATCGGGATGAAAATAGATACAGAGATAGTTTATAGTTGGGAATATTTTTAATATAAGTTTATAGGTTACTTTTTGCTCCGGGTATTGGTCCCTGTTCAACGAATGAAGGAGCTCCAAACAAGTAATATCACAGGAGAAATTGACTCCCTAGGGTACATTAAATTGTTTAAAGCCGAGTCCAGATTTAGTAAGAAGTTGTATAACTTATGCTATATAAAACACTTCCACATTATTTAACATTGCTATTAAACATAGTTATATAGCATATCGACAACACTAATAAAACATGTTAAATAACATTGTTTTATAACACGTTTTGTTATATAGTCTGAACGTACCGTTACAGTGCCTTTGAATACACAAAATATATTATTATAGTCAAAGAACGTACAGTGCAGTACAAAAGTCAATTCGATGTATTCTACTTTGAAAACAATTTCAACCCTAAAGTTAAAACAAAAAACTACCGGAAAATAAAAACAAGCTCTCACAAAAAATAAAAACAATAAAAATTTCAACAACACTAACAAATGTATTACTTTAATTAAAAATTAATTTGTAACGGGTTGCATCGATAAGTTATGGCTTCACCTTGTTAGAAAATAGGGTTGGCGCGAGTCATCAAATGTGGAATATTTTATGCATATTTTCAAGATAAAAAATTCAAACCGAAATCGGATTACTATGGAGAGTTTTTCGCAATCGTACACGGTGGTACCCACCCGGCCGAATTTTGTGACAAATTTGTCAATAATTTTTTCAAAAATTGACAATTTCATATTCCACCAATATCCCTAAAAGAACAATGTGCATTGTTACATTGTGTCATCAAATTTCTACCACCAGTAACCTATCCTATCTACCGTCATTACTATCCCAGTGCAGTGGTAATTCCGTTTGAGTTTTTGGAGCCCGAAATCCGCTCTCCTACGCTTTTTATTTGTAGCGTAATGTGGTTTCACGGAATCAACTGCCGTTTCATGTCCCAACCCTGAGAGGAACACCTGCGCCTTGTCCGACAATCAGCAGGTGTATCGGTTTGCAGGTGAGGTTATCTTTGACTTCGAAGATCTTGTTAGTGTCCCATACACAGTATGTTAATTATCGCTCGCTTAATAATGTGCTCGGCAGATGGCAATAGGCTCGCCCCCTATTACATTGGGACCTTAAAATAACTGGCGAATCATGGGTGTGTAATACACCTCTGCCTAACCCTTCGGGGATACAGGTGTGAAGTTATGTTTTACAGTATTATCTTAAATTTTCTATCTATCGTAAAAGTTGTCTGAAGGGCCTTCACACGTTAATATGACCAATCTGACTAGATTGACAATCAAATCGTGTCGTGTGGATAGAAGAATTGATCTAAAATGTACGTCTCGATGGCAATTGTCAAATCTGATTGGGGCAATTAAATTGTATCGAGTGGTACCCCATTATTCATTCATTGAATAAATTTAAAATTCCTGTTGTTATGCTGTATCTGTGTTAGTACGATTAGTGAGACTGTCACACACTGTCCTGTTTACCCTTCCCTTTCACTTCAGTAGGTAATAATACGCGAGTGATTACCGTATGTGTTCTTTGTGCTACCTTAATACAAACATACATACAGTCACGACTCGTTCCTGTCGGGGTAGGCACTGACCATTTATAGGATATCTTATAAAACTAGTTTCCGATCGGACACTAGTTTTGTTACATACTGTATGCTACGATCCTGTCATATTATAGGTAACTTTCGCTTTTCTACTTTCATAATTGTTTGTACACATGCTTGCCCGTAGCGGGTATTCTTGAACTGGCCTTTATTCAAAACGTCCTCAAACTGGTCGACATACTCCTTCAATATTCTCGCCTCATAAAACTGTTAATATTTATAGGAGTAATAATAATCTACCTTAACAGAATAAATAAACAAACAGGGCAAGTTGAAAAAAAAACCTTTAAAATATCGCTTTTCCTGTTCGCTTCTAGTTACATTAAATATATTCTCAGATATATGGATGTTGCCAACCCTATCGGTAACCCTATACGGCAACTCAATAAATACTAACCCGACAATAGAACTTTTTAAGCGCACCTTTTTTATTTGCCAAGTTCACTTAACATGGACACAATTGTACCCCATATGGTTAACTTTTATTTATATGGAAAAGATATCATTTTATAGGTTTGAACACAAAAAGAAACTTTAACCAACTCGTTAAAATGAGGTAATTTTCAATTCAACACAAAAGTTTACTGAAATGAAATGGAGCCGTGATAGTAGAGGTATATTCGGAACAAGGCGCTATTGCCCAACTAGAAACGATATTAGACTGAAAAGCCGACCCCAACTGAAGGCTCAAAGGATGATGATGATGATGATACGATATTAGCCTCGACACAGCCGAGTTATGATTGGACAGACGCGTACTGCCGGTACTACACGCGCACGGCGAAGCCGAAAGCGATGGATATCCCACCGAACATTTTTTACTGGTGGCAGAAAGGAGAATGCCCATTCTTGGTTGCGCTTTTAGACGTACGGGTCAATTTTTCAAATGTTAAAAAATAATATTGATTATAGTATGACTTTTCAACACTAAATCGCTTCTAAAGAACTTGGGGTTTGAATTTAACTTTTATAGATATGAAAATTGAATGAATAATCGTTTCCACTTTAATTTAATTGTTACCATTATATAAAATAAACCATTAGCGGTAGAATGCAAATATACCAATCTTTTTAAAATAAAATGGTTAAATAATAATACGTGATAATAATTCGCAATGTGACATTCACATATATTGCAGTTATGCAATCTTAATATTTCGTGTATGTATTCCAAAATTATTAGTGATAATCAGTTAAAGTAGTAAAATATTGTGTGCTTCAGTGGTAGTTTTCTCTTAATTTATACATGGTATCCCTGTCTTACTAAAACGTCAGTTCAACAGTCTGTGTCACAATATTTTCTTGTGTTTGTTGTTTTTCTCGTTGTAATAATTTAATTTCTCGATAACCCCAAGTTCTGTTACAATATGCGTTTATATTTGAGATAATACTTAATGCAGGCTATTTAATGCAGTTTATACTTATGTGACATAGCAAAAAAAAGTGTGCAACCGATTTCCATACTGACATGGGCATTGTCCTTTGATGACACAAATTTGTCACAAAATTCGACCGGGTGGGTACCACAGTGCACGATTGCGAAAAACCCTCCATAGTAATCCAATTTCGGTTGGATTGCGTTCAGGGGTCAGCAAGTGCATAGCCGGGCAGGGGGATTGTGGTCGCAGCACTAGTGGGACCGGTGGGTGTCACGCGGTGCTGCGACGACAATCCTCTTATGATGAGGCCGTCAAGCTGAGTGCCACCAGTGTTAACATGGTACGTGTATGTAATGGTGACCTTCTTTCCTGAGACTTTACCTTCAGCTTACCATCAGGCGAGGTGAAGTCAAATTGACGTGTCCTAAATATATAAAAAAAAAAAAAATATAACAAAAAATTAAAAAAAAAATAACACAAATGGTATAGATTATTGATCTCACCGTAACTAAATGTACGGATCGTAAAACAGCGACTAATCAGAAAAAGCAACTAGCGATTCGCCATAATTACTTCAATTAGCGGAAGGCAGGTAAAAGAGAACGTTACACTTGCGTCGTAGTAGACCTAACCATAGAGTGTTTAGACGATTATGCAACTCAATCGATTTAAGTTATTGATTGTTAAAACTCATTTTAAATTTGCAATTTTACAAGCTGTTATCTATTAAGGCATCATAATTTATTAACAAAGCGGCGATAGCGCAGTGGTGTACGTAACGGACTGCCGAGACGAGGTCTCGAGTTCGATCCCCAGTCGCGCCGGGCACACACCTCTGACTTTTCGTAGTTATGTGTGTATTAAAAATGTTGATTATCGCTCGCTTAGTAATGTGCCCGGTAGATGGCAATAGGCTCGCCCCCTATTACATTGGGACCTAAACATAACTGGCGAATCGTGGGTGTACAATACACCTCTGCCTACCCCTTCGGGGATACAGGTGTGAAGTTATGTTATGTTATGTTATTAACACATTTTTATCTATCTCTCTCTGGAATCGCGACACAATTTTTGATCTAATCAACTTGTCTAGTAGGTAGTATCAATGGTTAAAAGTAATTTTTTGCTCATTTGAATATGTAATATATTGTACAATTCACAAGTTTGGTGTGAATGAAGAAATCAAAATCTACCTACGCTTACATCTAAAGTATTGAAAACAAAACTTACCACAAAAAATGGCGATTAAATTTCTAATTTTGGCACACATTTTGACTTATTTTCACGAACTACACTGAACATAATTTATTTAAGTGTTATCCTAACACCGCCACATTGTCACAATATCTGAGTTGTCACTGTACAACACTATTTGTCACTACTGTCACAACACTGTCACGTCACTACGCACCTACGTCACTGTTCGGTCATCTCCGCCGTTCGGATACACGGTGTGAAGGAAGTATGTGAATCTGTAAAGAAAAAAAAACGAATGTGAGAAAAGTATATAAATAAATTATTTTTAAAATCTGCATATTTTAGTAATGCTTTAGGTATTGTACCTATCGTGCGGTACCAGACGGCGTGCGGTTTTAGTCGGTTCAAGCCCGACATAACCGCCCCTGCTGACCGTCGGGGGGGTATCCGAAGGGATTTCCGCACGAAAAAAAAAAAAGGTATTGTACCTATACTTAATAAATATTTGTTTTTCTAAAAAAAAACATATTTATCCGCAATCTAGAACCCGTACTAAAGGTTATGCTTCGTTTGGGTCTACATAGCGCCGTGTAGTTTGTCCCGAAATATTTATTATTCACAATGAGATTTTCGTTCCGGCCCACAAATAAGACTGTTGACAAATTAACTGTCGACAAACAAATTCCTAATAGATCAGGTAGACTACAAGACTTAGTAAGGCTTATTATAATATTATACACAATATTGCGGCTATCGCCAGTAATTATGAATTAGGCAATTCAGTTAAACATAGATTTTGTTTTGTTTAGTACCTATTTCATCAAATAAATACTGTTACGATTAAAAGGCCTCCGGGGTTATTCTAGAATTATCTGCTTCTTGGTATTCCAAATACAAATATTCTGACTTAAGAAGAAACAAATTTAGATTCACAAACTATAAATAGAACTCGTGACAAAAAGCCGCTCACTATACAGAAATCTAAATGAACACTGTTTTGCTTTTAAAAAAATGTCGACCCTTTTTTTCCTATAATAACCATCTTTCGAAAATGAATTGCTGTTCGTTAGTCTCGCTAAAACTCGAGAACGGCTGGACCGATTTGGCTAATTTTGGTCTTGAATTATTTGTGGAGGTCCAGAGAAGGTTTAAAATGTGCTATCGATTGAGGCAGTACGAAGTCTGCCGGGTCAGCTAGTAATAAATAGAATAATGTTTTCGAATGGTCAAAATTAAACATTACACAATAAAAATCCCAAAAAAATAATCTTTTTTCTCAAAAATAAAAATCTTTCGGAAAAAGTGATAAAATAATGTTTTCAAATCGTCAAAATTCAATGTTACAAAAACAAAAATCCCGAAAATAATTTACGCTTTTTTACTTGAACAGATATTTTTAAAGGTCTATAAAAGTTTAATGGCTTATGACGAAATAATATTGTAGATAAAAACCATGTTATTTTGGGGCCACAGTTGTAAAAATGGACGTAATATGATCGCGTCTCGGCAAAAACATAAACCAAATATTCGCTAAATAACTTCGGTATTTTGTCATTTTTACTGTAATGGCGCACAGGGCTTTTGTTTGAATGTATGATTATGATGTATGATTATGATATTATTTATTCTGTGTTCGGGCCCCAAGTCAACCTCAGCTGGCCATCTGGACGACGACGTTCTGATGCAGGGTTTCTTGTCGGGGTTGCAAAGCACACGTAATTTTTTTTCAACATTCTACTTTGACCTACTTGTGGGGACGCTTGGTGGGGCAAAGTGGAAGCATCCGGTCAGACGACAGTCGCTCCTGAAAAAGCTGACTTAAGAGAAAGAGTAGGACAGTGAACTCCGGTTGCACCTTCCGGTTTTCATCATCATCGCTACGACAATAATGAAGACTGAATTTGTGAGTTTAACTTCAATTGCACACGCAACCTCGCGTGTCTTTTCATAAACACATAGAAATTAAAGTCTATTTCACACTACTGTTAAGACCTGCTAATCCCTGGGGTTATCCTTTCGAGGGCTTACCCGGGGTACCCGGCAATGGACACTTAGAAAGGACACTGTGTGGTTTTATTCGGTCCGATTCCGACACGCCCACCCCATCGTTAGCACCGATGGGGAGAAACCCGTGGGGGATTCCACACGTTAAAAAAATGTATTACTTCTGGTAAATCTTAGGTAATACTGGTAAATCTAAGGTATTACTTGTAATTCTTAGGTATTAAGTACTGGTGAATCGAAGATTTACAGTAACAGCTATTCAACACAGAAGTAGGTATATCAAAATAAGCTTTATTACATTTTTAATGTCCTTTTATTTAGTCTTGAAGCGAAGCGTTGTCTAATTGGCGCTCAGATGACTAAGCTTGAGAAATTTTAATTTATTCTATGTGTCTGTCTTTTGTTAAATATTTAGTTTACTATATTCACGCTTCTATATTACCTCAAGAGTTAAGTAGACCTCCACCTACCCTGTAATATTATATACTCACGATTAACCAGCGATGTTTTTTGGTATTCAAAAAAAAAATCACTTATCCTCGAAACCTAGTCGACTGCACCTTAGGTAGGTATCGTATTGTAGGGGTGTGTGTTGGGTAACCTCCTCGAGTGTCGCTCCGATTCCGATCCCGCTGCAGTCCGGGGGGAACGGAATCGGAGCGGCCGGTACACCCTGGGCGGCGGTCAATGGCTTCCCCTTCACGTCCCCTTCATAGGGTTGGCATTGATCGTCGGCCAATACCCAACGTGGCGGGAACACATCGCTCTCCGTACTCCACTCACTCACTTTCAGAGGAGACAGGATGAGCGATGCTGTTAGTGGTGAGATGGCCCAGGGTCAGCCGGGGTGCGAGGGATATGCTCCATGGGTAACCTTACACCCCGGTATCGTATTATTCTCTGGCACCACGAATTTGAGAATCAAACTCTAAGTTTAAAATCCTCAAACCAATAACTAATGAGGGGCGGAGCTTTAAAACGTATTAAACCGAAAAAAAGATAGTCGAAAATTATGTAAATGGCCATAATCTAATAAACTAAAATATGTTATGAAGTTTATTAGGTATGGCTTTTATCTGTTTGCTATGCATATACTGATTAAATGTAGGGTGACATCATGATCCCCACCACAGATAAGGAATAGGCTAGATACAGCATGTGCATTAAACGACCTCTGTGGCGTACCGGCCAAGCGTTCGACTGCTAAGTCAGGTGTCGCGGGTTCGATTCCCGCTGTGTATACTTGCATTAGTCTGGATATTTCTATGGGTATAAATGTGTTTATTTACAAAAAAAAGAATCTAAATATGTTTATCCGCATTCTAAAACACCCATCTCGATAGTCTTGAACTCTAAAAGACATCCCTAATTGCATACATTTCGATATAAGACAAACGTTCTAAGTGCCTAGACCATCGATATGACAAGCTCTGCTTAGTCTGGGTATAGATGGCGTTGTGTAATTTGTCCTATAATATTTGTTTTTTTTTTAAATTGTATGTAAACCGAGCGTGTCACTTTTTCGCCGCCACCGGTGACGTTACGTAGCACCCAGGCCTTTTCGTAATTTGACTTGCCTTAAACAGAATCGATACAATGGCAACGCAATTTGGAATGCTTTATGTCAACTACTGGAGTATTCCCTAAACCTACGTCCAGGTTCCAGTCACTGTCGCCTGTGCGTATTCCCTCTATATAACAAGCGTTGGACTCCGCACCTGCACAGTGAATCTATGAAAACCTACAAAAGAGCTCTTCAATCTGGTTAGATTGAACGCACTGCATCAGTTAAGTGTCTACTTTGCATCTACGCTACCCTAACTCTGTGGTTGATAGCCTTGCTCGCATAAGGTAGTGCATGCGATTGTCTACACAATCGATTGATTCGATTCCCGATTTGGATTCCGATTTGTTTTTCTTTTCTGATTTTTTCTGTAGCAGAAAAATTCGGGAACGTGCCCGGTAGACGGCAAAAAGCTCGTTCCTTGCTAGCCTTGCTACGTGGGACTAAAACAATATCCCTGACATAATGTGGGCGCATTACACCACGATCTACATGATTTATATCTGTTGTAGTAGGTGTCGTAAACTGTACCTTTCATTATTTAAATGTCAAACATTTATTACAAGTTATATGCGCAGCTTGCGTCTAGATAATATTGTATAGTATGTGTATAGGTATATATGCCATGACAGCAAACGTCAAATAATAATAAATCAGCAAATAATAAAAAACAGAATAAAATAAATATTTAAGAAGGCGCCGATACAAAAAACGTGTTTTTTTTTTTGCTCAAAATTAGATAAAGGCAAGCCAAAATTGGATTACTCTGGAGGCTTTTTCGCAATCGTGCAGGGTGGTACCTACCCGGCCGAATTTTGTGACAAATTTGTGTCTTCAAATTTCTACCACCAGTTAGTGTAGTGAGTTATTCACACCTCCTTCTCCTCCAAACTTTCTACCAACTCAGTTGGAGTCGGCCGATTTATAATTATTATAATTTCCGTGACGCGACCGCCATCTTGATATCGAACTTCTGTAGTAAGACTAGTTAGTAGTTTGTCCAACTTTTGGGGCTCAAACCGTAACGACTGTCATTGATGTTCGTGTGGTAACGACAGCTTAACGTGCTCTCCGAAGCACGGGGGTCTCAATGTTTTAAGAGTGGTCTCTCATTCAATGAAATTTTAAGTAACTTAGGGACTGGTGGTAGAAATTTGATGACACAAATTTGTCACAAAATTCGGCCGGGTGGGTACCACCGTGCACGATTGCGAAAAACCCTCCATAGTAATCCAATTTCGGTTTGGTTGCGTTCAGGGGTCAGCAAGTGCATAGCCGGGCAGGGGGATTGTGGTCGCAGCACTAGTGGGACCGGTGGGTGTCACGCGGTGCTGCGACGACAATCCTCTTCTGATGAGGCCGTCAAGCTGAGTGCCACCATTGTTAACATGGTACGTGTATGTAATGGTGACCCTCTTTCCTGAGACTTTACCTTCAGCTTACCATCAGGCGAGGTGAAGTCAAATTGACGTGTCCTAAATATAAAAAAAAAAATGTATGCTTACTTTTCCTACAGATTTAGATCGGAAAAAGAGAACATCTAGGACGGGACTTGAACCCGCGACCAGTCCATTACAAGGGGAATGCTCTGACCAACTGAGCTACCTAGACACATCTTAGATATTCGAAATTCTCCGATATATTATATACGTCTCCACTAGTATTAGACAGCTTTGGTTTGTTCAGAGTATTTAATGTTTCTGTAGAGCAATAATAGTCTGTCTTCACCGACGAAACGCTAGCGTGTATGTTTAACTTAACCTTGGAACAATTTATCCCCGCCCTACACGCTAAGTTTTGTTTCCCGGTTATGTTCATATTATTATGTATACATTACCAGCGTGAAAACCATAGCGTGTATGGTCACCATTACGAAACTATTAATTAATTTAACATGATTTTTATTTATACTATTAAACTGAAAGGCCGTAATAATTTTTTGATTTAAAACGTCAGAAATAAATTTAAATATAAATGAAAACTAACACGTAATCAACTTTAAATTATAACAGAATTGACTTTAGAGAAACTATCTATATTATAAAACAAGTTGAATTCCTGAGACGAGCTCAGCCGAATACCTACAAGGGATTTTCGATTTTGCGTTTTTTTTTTTTGCGATTTTTTGCGGTTTTTTTTTTATCTTGCAATGGTTCACCCCAGCACGAATCTATTACCGAAAACAGCAACTCGATAGCTCATCTCCTTCATACCCAAAACCGTGACAGAAAATTGGCAACGACGACGACGTCGACGACAACTCCTTAGCAATAGGGCTTTTCTAAAGAAAATCCCTAAAAAATGTAAATAAGTTGTGTCTATACATTGAAGATAGTTAAATAAAAATTGGGTTATGTTAAATGAACAATTCTAAGCTTAGTGCTTGGAATTCTTTTTTTTTCAGGTCTGTTTGTTCGCCATGGACGCAAAAGCTACTGAACGGATTTTGATGCGGTTTTTAGTATTAGAAAGGTCTTGGCCAGCCAGATTTAATATCTGCCGTATATATATATATACATATATATTGCAATTGGTTAAGTAAAACCGAAGATATAAGATAATAGACCTCCACGCGAGCGTGAGTACTTAATACTGTTGTATAGATTTTATTTTTCACCTGACTGCGCTTGCATTTTATGCGCGTAGGAAATTAATGGGTTCCGCATGCCGTCAAACTTGTTTCAGTCTTTTCAGCAGCAATCAGATTTTAGACTTTGAAATGCTCCTATTAAAAGAAATGTAGCCGAAATCAACAGTTTGCTTGTATTAGGAATAGGTTCACATAAGACGCGTAATGACCAGGATCCGAACCCGGGACCTCTCGATCCTAAGGCCGACTCCTAAACCACTAAGCAAGTGGCTTGTAAATGTTTAACTTAACTGCGCAAGTATGTTCCAATGGCCGTTATCGTTACATGACTGAAGTTAATAGTCGAAGATTAAACTAAACTAATAGTGGAAATTAGTCAACAATCTAATCTGCCATCTGAATCGTTGAGCTTCGAAATGCATTTCATGTTCATAAAATTATTTGATAACATTCAATAGATAAACCTAAACTTACGCGATGGGTGGGACCTACCGACTATACCAGGCGAGGCCGCGGTGGCGGCCAAGGTCCGCCGGTAACCCTGGGGTTATCCTTTCGAGAGCTTACCTGGGGTGCCCGGCAATGGTCGGCACCGATGGGGTGAAGCCCGTGGGGGTTTCCACACGTAAAAAAAATGGCTGGGACTGAATGATGACCGTTTACATCGAATCCACGTAAGTCGGGGTGCAAATTTGCTTATAAAAACATATGATTAATGGATAATTGGGATTAATGTTTAATATATAAGATAATTAAGCAATTTACATAGTTTTGGATAAAAAAAAAACATAAACCGAAGCTGATGTCGAAGCACACCCGACAAGTTTATTTTTTCTTCTCGCAAAATTTCCACGTAGCACTGTTTTCTTCCCTTTTCGTCGGAGGCTTTCTTTTTCTAAATTTTTCAGTCACTTTATACATTGCACTGAGGGGCTTCTGTTAAATTCTCAACCGTTATTTGATTTTCCGATTCAACTGGGTCAATATATGAGATAAAATCGCGTATCTCCGAATTCACGTAATGCGGGGTAGCGGAAGTCGGGGTATTACTGTATAAACATCACGACATACTTAACGACTAGCTGTCACCCACGGTGTCACCCGTGGGCTGCCAGCCGGGCACTCCGCCAGCGAGTAAATGGACCTTAGGATGCCACCTGACCCTATGGAAACTTCGGATGCAACGCTAAGAATGATATTGTTGATGATAACTTTCGTATAGACTTAATCGAATTATCATTTTTATTTTTTTTACGTGCGACAATCCCTTCGGATAGCCCCCCGCCGGCCAGCGGGGGTGGTTATGTCGTGTCTAGACTAAAACCGCGCGATGTCCTCCCCAAGTGTCCGTTGCCGGGCACCCCGGGTAAGCCCTCGAAAGGATAACCCCTGGGTTGCCACCGCGGCCTCGCCTGGTGGGGTCGGGTTTTATCCCGCTTCGGTGAGTTGGCAGGCGTGTGACACACGACACGCTTCCGCCACGGCCTGCTTCTGTAAGGACGGCGAGTCGGCCAACTGTCGTCCTCAGGCCCCGATCTTGGATTATCAATCCATCGCTAATCTCTAACCCCACCTCCTACTTTCTAAGTTGTATGAATGAAATCATCTTACCATAACAGTTACAAGTAGCCAATGCCCACTCGAAAAAAAATATCATTAAGTTAAAAACTTGATTCTGCTTACGACACGCCGCCTAATACCCACGCTTAGCCCAGTTTAAGTTTATTCTATGGGACAAGTTATAAATTAAAAGCGATTTCATTATGTGTATACCTCCGTTTCTAGTAGTATTTACGTAACAAGCATTCGTCACTTGTCGCATGGGGAAGTATTACTGACAAAATATAAAACGCGATGTGCAGAGTTATTATATAGACGGAGCCCGCTCGCCCCTGTACCACAGATAAGATAACGTGACCCTTAGCTGGTAGAAAGGGCAATTTAAGTGTCACGGAGGGTCAAAATTGACTCCGCATAACATTGCTAATAATAAAGAAACGAATGTTATTTTTAATATTCCATTTATTTAGAAAAAAAAGCGCTTATTAAGCAAACTTTCAATCAATTTTTAGCTTATTTTTATCAAGAGATCACATGTGTTTTATTTAAAGAACCGGTCAAGTGCGAGTCGGACTCACGCACCAGGGCGCGCGGTTCTGTACCATTATCTATAAAAACGAACGAACAATTCCAACTTTCAGCTTTTTTTTTTTCACCGAGAACTACCAATGTGGCATCATGTTTGGTCTCGTCTTCCAGAAGCTATAAGCTTTCACCGTCACGTAAAAAACCCACTATCCTGATGATCTTGATGTTTTCCCAAAGGGAGAATAAAATATACAAAATAACTACCAATTAAAAGCACACTTCCAGTATCGGGGTCAATTTTGACCCCAGCAATGTATATACCTCCGTTTCTAGTAGTAGTTACGGAACAAGAATTCGTCACTTGTCGCATGGCGAGCATTACTGGGTATATTAAAAGTATTAAAAAAATCAAAATAACCGATTTTAAGCATCACTTATCATCATCAGTAGGGTTGTTAGTTTTTTTATTAAGTATAATATATATGGAAACAACTAACATAACTTCATAACATAAACATAACTTCACGCCTGTATCCTCGAAGGGGTAGGCAGAGGTGTATTACACACCCACGATTCCCCAGTTATGTTAAGGTCCCAATGTAATAGGGGGCAAGCCTATTGTCATCTACCAGTTACGTTGTTAAGTGAGTGATAATTAATATTTATTAATGCACACATAACTAATAATTACTATTAGTAGTTTCTATGAAATTTTAGACTATAAGCAATTTCTATTGCAGCAATCCGATAATGACACCTATCAACCAGTGCATCACGGTGTCTCTCCATTGACAGCCACGTTAATAACTGCCCGCGGTCTCTTAAAACTTGCACCACCCATCGAAGTTGAATGTAGGCGGCGTAATGTTTGATAGAGACCATTATTTCGTCTGTCCGTCTGTATGTCTCGGTTGTTAGTCCCATGTAGATACAAGATTTTTGTTTGTCTTTTTATAGATATGTGATGTGCTTTTTTTAAATTGGCTTGTGCTGATTGCCTATTGATGATACTTTAATTAACTAGCTATTCAATCTCTTAAAGATCTTTTGAAACAAGCTTGTTGTATTTGCATACGATCGTAAGGGTTCAGTGCCGGGCCGTGCATACTATTATAAAAAAATGGTGTTATAAAAACAGGAAAGCACAGATTCTTGAAAAGTAACCAGTAGATGTTACTTGTACTGCCCCTTTGTACGTGATAACTAGATTCTCTTTATTGTATAAAAAAACAAAAAATATGGATACTATCATAAGATTGTATCCATATTTTAAAGAACCTTTTTTTACGTGTGGAAACCCCCACGGGCTTCACCCCACCGGTGCCAGCGATGAAGTATGTCGGAATCGAACCAACTAAAACAACACGGTGTCCTTCCCAAGCGCCCATTGCTACAGCACTCCAGGTACGCCCTCGAAAGGATAACCCCAGGGACACCAACGGACTTCGATTTCCCGACTCTTCAAAAATATGCACCTATAACCACTGCAGCACTCTGCTAATTAAACTCGAAATCGAGCTAGAATAATGCCTCTCCATTCTGAAGTTCTTGCCTAGGTTCTGGTAGCTGTTAGCTGGTAGCAGTTCTGGTGCCGGGCGTACCTTCCATGAGGTGGAAGTAAGAACTTGTAATTTAATCTTATATCCTAAACATTTAAGAGAGTTAAGGTGATTGCACGTAGAACGAATGACACACCAAGTATGTAAGGCGCATGTAAGTAGGTAGGCAGGACGGGGTCGACCTCGCGGAACATACACTGATCAAATTAAAAATAAATAAATAAATAAATATTCTATGACATTCTACACAGCGCTGTCTAGACCCAAAGTAAGCATAGTTAACTAGCTTGTGTTATGGGTTCCAGAATGCGAATAAACATACTTTTTAACATTTTTTTTGTAAATACATACATATTATACATAGAAACATCCAGACCAATGCAAACAGACATATTCATGCATACAAATATTTGCACCGAGCGGGAATCGAACCCGCGCCCACTGTCGTAGCAGTTGAACGCACTACCGCTACGCCACAGAGGCCGTCAGATTCGTTAATGACGTATTGAAAATGGGCAGGTCAAAAGCACTCGAAACCGGCGGGCTTGCATGAAAGGTTTAATGACAGTGAAGGAAGCTCGTGAAGTATGTAAGGGCAGAAGCAGATGGCGGGCTGTTGTCTCTGCCTACCTCGGAGGGAAACAGACGTGAGTATATGTATGTATGTCAACATTTATGTTGTTGACATACAGACCTAGAGGAAAGTGAGAAAGCATCAGTAGCGTCAGTCGGCCTTACGATTGAGAGGTCCCAGGTTTGAATTCTGGCTATTACACTACTGACGTGAACCCACTCCTAGCCCAAGCAATTTAGCTTAGCTGGGGGTTAATACTGATAATTTCGGTTAATAGTATTCTTTAAAAAAAAAGTCTGTCTGTCAGTCAACAGGTTGAGTTGCTTACATGTAAATAAATAAAATAAATATTAAATATTCTACAACATTCTACACAGCGCTTTCTAGACCCAAAGTAAGCGCAGTTTAACTAGCTTGTGTTATGGATTCCAGAATGCGGATAAACATACTTATATACTTTTTTTTGTAAATACATACATATTATACATAGAAACACCCAGACCGATGCAAATAGACATATTCATGCATACAAATATTTGCACCGAGCGGGAATCGAACCCGCGCCCCCTGACGTAGCAGTCGAATGCACTACCGCTACGCCACAGAGGCCGTCACTGTTAACGTCACATGTGAGTGATTAATTATCGGCTTGTAGGTTACCCTAACCCAATTGTAGTCGGTTCGATTCCAATCTTGATCATTATCATCATCTTAGCGTGGTTCCCGGTTGCATCCGGGGTCCCTTAACTCCCTCTCATCCTATAGATTTGGCTCATGCGGTTTTTATTGGAGCGACTGCTATATGACGTCCAAACCCAAAGAGGAAAGCTTGCTCGTCCGTCAATCAGCAAGTGTATGGCTTGCAGCTGGTAGAAATTTGATGACACAAATTTGTCACAAAATCAGTGCACGATTGCGAAAACCCCTCCATAGTAATCCAATTTCGGTTTGATTGCGTTCAGGGGTCAGCAAGTGCATTGCAGGGCAGGGGGGTTGTGGTCGCAGCACTAGTGGGACCGGTGGGTGTCACGCGGTGCTGCGACGACAATCCTCTTCTGATGAGGCCGTCAAGCTGAGTGCCACCATTGTTAACATGGTACGTGTATGTAATGGTGACCCTCTTTCCTGAGACTTTATCTTCAGCTTATCATCAGGCGAGGTGAAGTCAAATTGACGTGTCCTAAATAAAAAATAAAAAACCTTGAGGTTGGTTCAGGCTTGTTGGGCCACCATATGTAGTCGGTTCGATTACAATATCAGAAAAACTAGTGGGGCGGAAATCACACAGTGTATGTCAAACTTCGGGCCAAACTTAGGTAGATATTTTTGTTGCAGTATTTTTATTCAAAATTGTTTTTAATACTAAGTACCCTCCCACATACCCATTAATCCTATCTCTAAATAAAATCAAATCAAACGTCTTCGACGTCAAAAACACAAAAAAATGTTTTTTTAGGGACAATTTGTATGGTAGTTACCCGAAACCTTGAACGTACAAACCCCAAAATTTAATCAGTTCTTCCCATTAACCAAACAAGATGATTGGCGAAAGAATTTTTTAAATCGGATAAGTGGTTCTTGAGTTATTGCGTAAACAGACATCCAGACATCCAGACATCCAGACATCCAGACCAACAGACAGACCGACACAAACATTTTTTTGCTTAATTAGACTTAGAATCATGTGAAACGTCGAGAAAAGTGATAAAAAGTGGGTGTATTTTGATTTTTTTTGCGTGATTTTAAGACTTCGGTGTCCACCTGGTTGGTGGCCCGAAGCAATAATATAAAGTTACTCTACTATCAGTGTTGTAGTTAATATACCTTTAATTTTATCGACTAAACATTACAATATATTAAAACTGCAATAAAGGCCCGTACCGAAATGACGCTTTTAGTGTCACGTATAATATTTTAGTGACAATCAAAGTGTTTATATTACACTTTTAGTACCATATTACAAGTCGAGGTAATCTGAATAGTTTTATGTTCTATAAAATTGATTTAAGCGTTTTTCGTGTAAAATGTCGTGTTGTAAAATTGTTTTACAGATTTTGTTGTTAACTTTGTATGCTAAATTAAATGGTTGACAATTTTATGTTTTAAGTGTTATTATAATTATAATAAGGAAATTATTTACTGTGATTAGCTGATGCCCGCGGATCTGCCCGCCTGGATGTCGGTAATCACATCCAAAAGTGACCTTGATTACTTGACTATTTTTGGTCATATCTCTGGTTCTTAACCAATTGTAATCAGACATACAGCAGTTTTGAAGTCTAAACAAGACCGCATCTAACTCCGATCAGGGGTTTTTGCGTCCATGGCGAAAAAACTGATTAATAAATAAGAAATTCCATTAAAAAAAATTGGGGTTTTGAATTCAAAGATATTTCCGCACGAGGTACAAGTTTCAAATGATAGGGCAGTAGAATATTAATTTGGTTTAGTTAGCTTTTGACAGAGCAGCTGTCGTTTGACGTCCCCCTCCTCGCTCCCCCCGAGAGGTGCGCCTGCGCCCGTCTCGGCCGTGTAGCAGGTGTATCAGTTTGCAGGTGAGGTTGGCTTTAAGTACCGAATATCTTGAATCTATGTATATACTTACTATTATAAAATTGTAAATTAGTTGTCTGAACATTGGAGATTCTTTTTTTTTAAATTACATAACATAACTTCACGCCTGTATCCCTGAAGGGGTAGGCAGAGGTGTATAACACACCCACAATTCGCCAGTTATGTTTAGATCCCAATGTAATAGGGGGCGAGCCTATTGCCATCTACCGGGCACATTATTAAGCGAGCGATAATTTACATTTATTAATGCACACATAACTATGAAAAGTCAGAGGTGTGTGCCCGGGTCGACTGGGGATCGAACTCGAGACCTCGTCTCGGCAATCCGTTACGTACACCACTGGGCTATCGCCGCTTGTTTCATTCTTTTTTTAAATTATCAATTATCAATTAATTATCTGGTAGCATTGTCATTCAACGAGGCAATGCTGCCAGTCTTCTGGGAACATTACCAGTCGGTGATGATGCGGAGGAATTCTATGACGCATGTATGTAAATATTTTTCTATCTTTTAAGTTTAGTTTTCTTTAGATTTATTTATAATTAGTTCTACATAATCATTTTAAGTTATTGTTGTATGTTATGAGCAATAAAAGTATATTCTGGATTCAGTGCTTAATATTAATAAAATTTGTTACTTGAAACGAATAATATTGTTTAAAATTAAATACTTAATTAAATATTAAATGTTATTATTAAAAGTTGTCTGGTAGAGATCGCCCATTGTACCTTTTTTATTTTTGTGCGGAAATCCCTTCGGATACCCCCCCGCCGGCCGGCCAGCGGGGGCGGTTATGTCGGGCTTGAACCGACTAAAACTGTACGCCGTCTCGGGTCTACAGACGCCGGGGTGTAAGGTTACCCATATCCCTCGCACTCCGACTGACCCTGGGCCAATCGCAGTGTCCCCTCTGATAACAGCAGAGGGGTACCTGGAGCGACCACGCCCCCCCGCGGGCCTTGCAGGCCCGCCATACCCCGACCCCCTCGTGCAATGGGGTCAGCTGGCCCTCACCAAACTTGGAGGTGATCCAACCAGTCGCACCCATTGTACAACTTTTTTTTTTTTTTTTAGACTTAAGATATTGTATATAATAATATGTGGTGTACAATAAAGAGTATTCTATCTGTCTATCTAAATATTATTAATTATAATAATTGTTATTTAACCAAAACAAATTCGACTTAATAACACAATTTATGGTTGACAATGTTAGAATCAAGTTTTACAATTTGTGTCTGGTATTAGCATCTGCTGCTGAACTAGGCGTTTTACCTGTATTTCAGCTAACAGCGCCTCCACCCCGACTTCTGGGTAATAATAAATAAACGATTCTGAAGACAAAAATAATTTTTTTTGGACTTCGGGTCTTTTTGTTCACGATGGATGCAATAACTTACTGAAACTGATTTTGATGCGGTTTTAGGTAGATTTCGATGAAATCGATCTACCTATTGGTTTCTTGAATACTGTCGAATTTAAAAAAAAATCTTCATAGGAGGTCTAGTTATGACCCCCTGAGTCCAAAATGACCACTGGTCAGAAAGTTTATATATATATATATATATATATATATATATATATATATATATATATATATATATATATATGTAATGTATGGTTCCACTTCCCAAAATTTGCGGCACTCTCACGGTCGCATTTTTGCCCCGATCGCTTTCAAACTGCGGTCAAAAATTGCTTGGGTGTAAACTTAGTTTAAGTTCGTGAACGGGTGGAATCCGGCCTAAGGGGTGGGTAGGGCCTCACTTTTTGTGAAATCAGTTTTTCCACAAAATTTCACGTTCCATGAAAGGTTATTCGAACAGTTCTAATTTTATCCCATAGTATACATGAATACCAACAACTTTTAATTATAAACCTATAAGATTAAAGCTTTAACTAAAAGTGGAGGGGGGAAAAACCAAAATTTTTCGGGAAAAAAATCATAACTTCTAACCGGTGAACATTCTTGTCGTCGGAAACATTTTTAATCGATTGGCCATTTTTAAGTCTAAAATAAATGTCTGAAAAGTTTTTCGCTAAAAGTTACCGTTTTCGAGAAAAAAAAATTTACTGTTTAAAGTCCGTAGTTCTCTACTTATATAAAATAATATTAATTGCTTCACGAAATCTACCTGTGTGTTCCCCCTGCGGGAACGGTTTTTTTCTTTTAGAAAGGTCTTGGTCAGACTTAAAATCTACTGTATGTTTGATTGCAATTGGTTAAGTAGAACTAGAGGTATGACCCAAATACGATAACCAACCCGCGCGGGTGGAGCCACGGGCATTAGCTAGTAGGTCACATGTCTGACTTTTGACTGCAAAGTCTTTCATATACGAAACGAAAGAGGCGGCCCCGTTTTTTTAAACCGGAAACGTACACACCTATTTATAAACATTAGTTATAGACAATGTGACACACTTAACTATTGGGTAACTTAGTGTCAGTTTACTTACGCGGGCGGACCCGTGGGCGGACACCAGTATGTGTGTGTAACTTACTTGTCAGTGAGTGTGAAAGGCTACTAACAAATGGTTAAGAAACATTAATAACAGATGATAATTAACACATCTCTATATTTTTCAACTACTAAGGGGGCAAAACAAGGACTTAATTGTATTGATTTGAGAAGAATGGAAGCGTCAGTAGCTTAGTGGATAAGGAGTCGACCCTATGATCGAAAGTTCCCGGGTTCGAAACCTGGCTTTTATACTACCGACCTGAACTCACTCCTAACACAAGGAATTAAGCTTAGCTGGAGGGGTTAGGGGGAATATTAGTATTTTCTGTTACTAATATTCTTTAAAAAAAAAACAAGTAGGTCTACCGGCTGCAGGTGATGTTGGGTTGACCCTCGAAGATGTTGGAGGCGCCTATAAGCCTATATCCCCAGTCTGCGGGCATATTTAAGTAGGTACATAATTTTAGTACTTTCTTATGTGCAAGTACTTTTAAATAATCGTGTGAACAAAAACATCTGTGTTGCGAATGTGGACTTGCTTTACGTGTGTACTTGCATATTTTTTTTACTTTTCAATGTAGTTTATCGTCCGAGCTCAATATGAATATGGCGGTGTCAAGACAGTTTTATTTTGAAGTATGTTGCAGTAATTATTTCTTAAAATAGATTGAGGATTCCTATAAATAGTTAAACTGTGTACTTTACAAGCTTTATTTAACGTGCTTTATTAGCTTGTCAGTTAAACATAACATCATAACATAACATAAACTCACGCCTATATCCCCGAAGGGGTAGGGCAGAGGTGCTAGCACCCACGTTTCGCCAGTTTATGTTTTAGGTCCCAATGTAATAGGTGGCGAGCCTATATTGCCATTAACCGGGCACTTATAAACCTGCGATAAATACACACATAACTTCGAAAAGCATCGAAAAGTCATTGGTGTGTGCCATGGTAATACCTGGGATCGAACCCGAGACCTCGTCTCAGCAGTCCTTTACCCATACCACTAGGCTACCGCGGCCATGCTTGTCAGTTAATATTGGTCAAATCTCCAAAACCAATTCCTGACGTTAGATTGGAGTCAAATTTGGTATCTTCGGTGACAATGCTATGGAGCTGGTCTGATGATAGTGTCGGAAGGTGTCCATAGGAACTCCTGAACTAAACAAGATTAGCCAATTGAGTTTGGGCTCATATGTTTTGTACTAATTTTTAAACTTTCGCGTTCCATGATATACAATAATGTTAACCGGAATTACCGCGATCATGTATAGGTATATACATAAGAAACATAACATTTTCAATCAGGAAGATGGGTTTAAATTATCCGAAACATGGAATTCAGTGATATTCAACTTGCCACCTCGCTTTTCTGCGCAGTCGGATAGACACCGGTCATGGGGACACTGTAAGTGACGGTACAGGCGAAACGAATATATGAAAAATATCGAGAATGTGCGGGTGGAAGAAGAACTTTGCACCTCACGGACTCGACGGCGGAGGACGTGCACCACTGCGCCAGTCAGCCTGTGACCACGGCCAGTGTAACCTGGTCGAAACATCAGGCAGTCCAAAGGTATTGTATATACCTATACATGATCGCGTTAATTCCCGTTAACATTATTGTATATGATTTGTTTTGTGTTGGCAAATACTTTGATGATTCCAGGGTCTGAAGATGGAGACGGTAGGTGGTCATAGGAACTTCTGAACTAAACAAAATAAACCCGCCATGTTTGGGCTCATTTGTTTCGTAATCCTGTCCTAATTCTCCTTTATATTTTTTTATATTTAAATTATGCCCCACAATGTCTAATGGTATTGTGACATAAATACGGAGGGAATGGCGCTGCTTACCCCATAACAGAAGGCCATAAGGCTCAATTTTGGGAAACAATGACTTAACCCTTATCTCTTTGGATTTTTCTACCACCACGGTTTTACAATATTTTTTGTCATAATATTTTTTTGGTGTGTGTAATAAATAAAATTAATATTATAAAAAAAAACATTTTTTTATCGTGTGACAAGAAAGGAATAACTGAATCATTTCGTTCAAGGCAGTATAAGTCAGCAGTAATATGTATATATTAATAAATATTCTAGAACAAATTACACAACGCCATCTAGAAACAAACTAAGCAGAACTTGTCATATAAGTTCTAGAATGCGGATAAACATACTCAAATACTTTTTTTGTAAATAAATACATATTATACATAGAAACACCCAAACCAATGCAAATATACAAATTTGCACTGAGCGGGAATCGAACCCGCGACCTCTAACTTAGCAGTCAAACGCACTAGCACTACGTCACAGAGGTCGTATATATTAATATTGAAGGTATCAATTACAATAATAATTATCAGCCAGACAGGTTGTTTGCGACGACACAAAACAATGTTTTGTACACCCACCCAGGTCATGATGAGCAAAGCTTCTGAGTCATCCTTATTGTCTCTTTCTCTCAACCCAACACAACCATTAACAATAGACTCTTTGAAAACATAGACAAGAATTGTTTCATGAATACAAAAGAAAAAATAAGGGTATTTTGTATACAAAATTTGTTATGTTCAGACTTTGAGCGTTGTTTCAATATTAGGTTTCATTTTAATACTTTTATTTATTTTTTCTTTGTCTTCGTGAAGGTTGAGGAAACGTATATATGTACCTATAATATATCGGTCTGTCTGATTCACCAACGCAGAGCCTAAACTGTAGAGGCAATAAACGTGAAATTTTAACAGTTAATGCTTTTTATGTTATACTCCTTCTGGGGTAGGCACAGACAATATTTTTTACACAAGCAAAAAATATTATTTAGTGGATCTATATAAGAATTTTTTGAAGTTGATAAAATAAGGGATGAATGGTTGTATGGGGACTTGCAGTGGTAGAGTCAAGCAACAGTCATTTTGGCCGTTGCATGAATGGCCCGACTCGACCGGGGAAGCATCACCCTCTCACAGAATATCGACGCCAAGTAACAGTATTTGAACTGTTGCGTTCCGTTTGGTGAGTGAGAGTGCCGGAGCCCAAATTCCTTTCCCATCCCCTCCCAAACTCCTTTCCCATCCCCTCCCAAACTCCTTTCCATAAAAATAAAAATAAAACACTTCATTTTTTCAAAAAAGCACAATGTTTTTAAGTATAAGCGTTATCGGCGTTTTTCGAAATTTCACCCCCTAATAATTCAGCCTCTTGGATAAGACGCTGTCATCCGAATTAGAGATTGAAAATGAATTATCACGCCACTTTCCCATTGGGATAGGCAGAGACAACATTTCTCCACTTGCTACGACCGTACTACCTACTATCATATTGGAAGCGTCGGTAGCGTAGTGGTTAAGGAGTCGACCTTACGATGGAGAGGTCCCGGGTTCGAATCCTGGCCATTACACTACCGACGTGAACCCACTCCTAACACAAGCAATTTAGATTAGCTGGAGGGGTTAGGGGGATATTAGTAATTTCGGTTACTAATATTCTTTACAAAAAAAAAATTCATACAAGCGTGCCGTTTAAGGGTTCTCTTGACCTGGCCTTTCTGTAAAACGTCCTCGATCTGATTAACATACGTATGCCTAGGGCGACCTTCACCAACTCACACTCACTTCATAAATCCGTTTCGTCAATCTTCTTTGAAGGGTCGATTTGCCACCTTACTATAATAAACCAATAGGCTACCAACATCCTTGAGGCTCAAGGGAATCTCACATACAAGTCGGTGGACTGTCCTCTCAGGGTTTGGAGGTCAAACACATCAAGAGGAGGTGGTTCCAAAGTAACCGATTATTTCGAACCTGACCCGAAACCCTGACCCGGTCGCGGGTTAGGTTAGAAACTTGAGAAAAAATGTAATATTTGTTCCGAACGTAACCCTCTTCCTAACCTGACCCGACGTCTCGTTCCTATCATAACCCGAATTGCGCAGATACGCTACGCTCCGCTCCGCTCCCGCATTAGACTTCTAACCTAACATATCCAAGTCGGATACAAAATATTAACAAGTTGAATTCCTGAGACGAGCTCAGCCGAATACAAGGGATTTTCGATTTTGCGATTTATTTTTTTTGCGATTTTTTGCGATTTTTCTTTATCTTGCAATGGTTCACCCCAGCACGAATCTATTACCGAAAACAGCAACTCGATAGCTCATCTCCTTCATACCCAAAACCGTGACAGAAAATTGGCAACGACGACTTCGACGACGACGTCAATGACGACGTCGACGACAACTCGATAGCAATAGGGCTTTTCTAAAGAAAATCCCTAAAAACTGATACTTCATATTTTGAGAAAGATTAGGTTAGGAAGAGGGTTACGTTCGGAACAAATATTACATTTTTTTTTCAAGTTTCAACTAACCCGCGACCGGGTCAGGTTCGGAATAATCAAAAGTAACACAACTTGAAAATCGCTATAAAGTTGACGATTACTACAATAAATTAATGGTTATATCGATTGCTGATCGCTAATCCTCAGCGTTCCTTCCTCATTTTATGTTCTTAAAGTTTCCAGGATATTATCAAATGTAATTATTGTGAGAGGAAAGTTTTTTTTACGAGCGAACTTGTAAAAAAGTGTACCTTACTTTATGTGTTTGTAAAGTTTTTAATATCTTTTATAGATTTAGCTTGAATGTTTCGGACTTATCGGAGAGGAAATCTTTTTTTTTAAACTGGATGAAAATACTAGCAACTGATGACAGAACTTTTCGGCCTGTCACTCTTTTTGAATGAAGAACGCAGTTCAAATATTTTTTTGTAGATTTTTGTAGTCGGACTGTAAGCATGAAATATGCATACACATTACCTATCCCTGTATAGGTCCCGGGGTGCCCAGCAACGGACACTTGGGGAGGACACCGTGCGGTTTTAGTCGATACACGACATAACCACCCCCGCTGGCCAGGCGAGGGGGTATCCGAAGGGATTTCCGCACGTAAAAAAAAACCCTATATAGATTAAACCCACTAATATCTTAAAGGGGACGATGTGGATGGATGAATGTTTGTTACTCAATCAAGCCAGAACGGCTGAACGGATCTGTCTGAAATTTGGTACAGGGATAGATTATAGTCTGGAATAGGACATAGGTTACTTTTATCCCTGGAAACGGTTCCCATGGGAAGCGGGAACGGGATGGAAATTCCACGCGAATCTAATCGAACAGCTAGTGAATCTATATAGGGATACGATGAAGTTTTGGAGCAATCAGTATGGTAAATTTCTCACAGTTTTATATAGGAAAATAGAAAACATTCAGGACGGAACTTGAACCCCAAAACGTATAATACTCCGGAAAATATCTTGGTCGTTTCCAAGTAGCTTTTTTTTTCGTGCGGATATCCCTTCGGATACCCCCCCGCTAGCTAGCGGGGGCAGTTATGTCGGGCTCGAACCGATGAAAACCGCACGCCATCTCGGGTCTTCAGACGCCGGGGTGTAAGGTTGCCCATAGCGCATATCCCTCGTACCCTACCTCGGTTTCGAGATGGCCCCCTCGGGTTTGGGAATCACGGTGTCCCCATCTCGACCCGGTTGGGGAGAATATTCCCCCTGTAAAATACTGGTCGCGGGTTTAACTTCCGTACTGGACTTCGGTACTTTTCCGATCTAATTCTATATAGGAACAATACTGGTAGAAGATGGATGTTTTGAGACGTAACCTGCCCTCACTGTCCCGTCTCAAAAATCCACCCGGTACATTATGAGTTGTAGGTAGGTAACATAACATAACTTCGCGCCTGTATCCCCGAAGGGGTAGGCAGAGGTGTATTACACACCCACGAATAGCCAGTTATGTTAAGGTCCCAATGTAAATCTCGTCTCAGCAGTCCGTTACGCACGCTACAGGGCTATCGCCGCAAGGTAGGTAGATCTCTAAATATAAAAACCACGTGAAGAAGACGAATAATTTACTTGAAGTGTCGCAAGTTTATTCTGCGTTTTTATACTTACGTTCGATGTCCTTGATAAATGTGTACAGTAGACCAAGGTTTACCAGGTCAGGTAGTATTAACAAAAACATAAACAAGTTGAATTCCTGAGACGAGCTCAGCCGAATACAAGGGAATTTCTTTATTTTTTTTTCTTTATCTTGCAATGGTTCACCCCAGCACGAATCTATTACCGAAAACAGCAACTCGATAGCTAATCTCCTTCATACCCAAAACCGTGACAGAAAATTGGCAACGACGACGTCGACGACAACTCGATAGCAATAGGGCTTTTCTAAAGAAAATCCCTAAAAATCTGGAAAAGAAAATCAAATACAATGGCAATTAGTTTCAAGTAACACACAGCGCGTCACCAAACCAACACTACTGCTTATCCTCAAAACATATTACTATCTGTATGTATGTTCATCTGTCACATCTGTGCGCTAAATATGGCAGACACATTGCCTACGTGGGAGATGAGCGTTGTTGAACGAGCGTACAGGGTGTTCACGAAATAAAAGTAATTAATAAAAAAAACACTGGTTCGCAAGTCGTTTTTTTTGTTTTTAAAAATGTACGTGGTTAGATATCTCTGGTATGTGAGTTTTTCTTATAAATGACGTCTCACATGTCACATTTTTCAATAAGTTTTTTTTTTTACAACTTATTATTGACAAGGTTTTTTTACGTGCGGAATACAAGGTAAGATTTTTTCTTTGTATTCTCATGCATGTATGTTTATCTACCAAGAGGTGAGCAGAGTTTTATTAATAACTAGCAGTTGCTTGTGGCTCCGCCCGCATGTAAATCTGATCCTATTCCCGCAACCCACGGGAACATATTTCATTTATATCATAAAATTGTACGATTCTGAACACAATTTTTTTTTTTGGATTTCTTATGTGTCTGTTCGGATGGAGGCAAAAACTTCTGAACGTATTTTGATGCAGTTTTTTTCAGACTTAACATCTGATATATGTTTGTTTGCCGAAGATATGACCATAAAACCATAACCGATATCCGCGCGGACGGAGCCGGGGTCATCAGCTAGTTTATAATATTAGTAGGATAAACGAAGCTCGTGAAGTGTTTAGGAACAGCAGCACAGGCTGTGGTCTATACCTACCCTGAAGGGAGAAACTCATGTGTATATATTTTTGTGTAAAAGAATTCGAATTATCTAGAATTAAATGCGTGAATTTACAGTGAATAGATTTGAGCGTACTATTATTGTTTTCAATTCAAGTCAATCTGAGTAATACTAGCCTGTCAATATCGCTAACGTATTAGTAAGGCAATGTTTGCGTATTAGTCTGTTTATGCGTTGCCGACAACATTCCGAATTGTAATTAGAATTTTTTTTTAAGAATATTAGTAACGGAAATTACTAATATTCCTCCTAACCCCTCCAGCTAGGCTAAATTGCTTGTGTTAGGAGTGGGTTCACGTCGGTAGTGTAATAGCCGGAATTCGAACCCGGGACCTCTCGAACGTAGGGTCAACTCCTTAACCACTAAGCTACCGACGCTTATTCAAAGCTTAAACATTTGTATGTCTGTTCGTCTCTAAAAATAAAGCCAATTTGTAGATTAGCACGAGCAAACAGTACATACATCCAAAAAAAGTTGTTATTTTTATAAATATCGTACCTACAGTCGCTCTCAGAAGTTATTGAACCAATTCACAAATTATCTTCAGAGGACTAATTTTACGTTTTTCCATTTTTAATCTTTTTTTGTTGTTATAGAACTAAGGTGGTCGGTAATTTGAAATGTGTCAAGGTAATACCGGTACGATTGTTACATTTCTACATCTATACTATTATAAAATTGTAAATTAGTTGTGTCTGTACATTCGATATATTAAAAAAAAAACCTTGTTTTTTTGTTGAGTACTCCTCTTTTTATCATTTTATCTGTTTATTCGCGATGGATTTTTATTAGGAAGTTCTTGGCCAGGCTTCAAATTGTATATTGGTGAAGTAGAACCGGCGATATGACCAAAAAACCTTAATCGACCTACACGCGGTCGGAACAGCGGGCATCAGCTAGTACACTTATATGTATGTATCAAATAGGTGTTATTTTAACACTACAAACAGACACTTCAATTCAATTTATTTGTACAGATTCGTATTTACAACAATAAATCAATCGCAGAAACGAGTGAGCGTGGTACATTGCAATAAATTTAACCGAACAAATTTTAATCAAAAGCTAATCAAGTCGCATTGTACACGCTACGCAAACAAAATGGGATTAAATAATTTCAATAAGATAGCAATTACTTATCAATTATTCATTTAGAATTCATTGCGAAAAAAAAAACGATTTTTTTTGGTTGGTGGAACGAGCGACAGTTAATTTTCTATTTCTTTATATGACGCTGGCAACCCGCTCTTGTTTTGCTTCGATTTATAAATATGAACTTTTTTTTTAAACTTTTTGTTTGTTTGTTATTTTTTCAAGATACCGTAATTTACAATCGGGTATGCTGTTAACATTCAGAACGGACACTTTTTCCGAGTTAAATCTATAGGCAAAGTTAGCATACTAATTACTTTAAATTTAATTAAATTTACCTGCATTCAATGGTGAAAGATTTGTCTAATTAAGTGCAGTGGTACCGAAGACATAAGTAAACAAATACAAAATTTGGCCACCCTCTTTATAATGTTAGTAAATGTAGATATAAAATATACGATATTAATATTTTAGGATATACCTACTAAACAATACTTCACGTGGCAAATACTTCTGCTCCCTACTGAATAAAAAGAACATTAAATAAATAAATAAATATTCTACGAAATTCTACACAGCGCTTTCTAGACCTAAAGTAAGCAAAGTTTAACTAGCTTGTGTTATAGGTTCCAGAATGCGGATAAACATACTTATATACTTTTTTATTGTAAATACATACATATTAAACAGAAACACCCAGATTAATGCAAAGAGACATATTCATGCATACAAATATTTGCACTGAGCGGGAATCGAACCCGCGCCCCCAGTCGTAGCAGCCGAATGCACTACCGCTACGCCACAGAGGCCGTTAAAATCGGTGGAGTCGTTGTAGAGAAGTTCAAAGCACATCATGATACGAGATTTTTATAATATTAGATTAGAAAATCTAATGTGCTCTAAAAGTATGTATCTCGAAACCACGACACGCTTCCTTCATAATTGCCCCCGCCGGCCAGCGGGGGCAGTTATGTCGGGCTTGAACCGACTAAAACCGCACGCCGTCTCGGGTCTACAGACGCCGGGGTGTAAGGTTACCCATAGAGCATATTCCTCGCACTCCGACTGACCCTGGGCCATTCGCAGTGTCCCCTCTGATAACAGCAGAGGGGTACCTGGAGCGACCACCTTCCTACTACAAAAGTAGCTTAACACTACAATATTTATAAGCTATTTGTACCTACATTAGAGTACATGTATCAATAATGAATGTTATAAGTACCTTGTTTTGTAGATGAAGAATTTAATATATTTCATGTTTTATTTATTATTTTTTAATAAATTGTTAAGCTACTTTTATCCTTGACTGTACTTAGTTTATCAACTAAAAGCACTTCTCGGTCATATCTCCCTTAAATTATCTGTTTTTTTTTACCTTTCTAAGTACAGACTTAGGACTACATCAGCGGCTAATCAACGAATTCTTCAATTACGAGTTTCATCACGTCGGAAACCTATAAACCCACAGCTTAGCACGTCAAGCCATTTTCAGTATTTACAAGTACTTATTTTATCCAATCAATTTATCCATTTTACTATTGAAGCTATCCAAACTCAGACAAAATAATTCATTTTAATAAATGGAATTGAAAACATTTACAAGGTAATTTTATTTCTTTTCGAAATGGAATAGATCAAATTAAATGTTGTTTTGAAAATATCTGTAAGGGTGATTGGAATTTTGAAACAAATTATTCGATCTAAAAACAGTGCAGACAGGTTAATTAGAAAATGAGAAGAGTACTTGCTTTTCTAATATCTTAATTTCATTTAAATGTTGTTTGAAATCAGTCAAAACTATCTATTAACGCAATTTGTAAAATTTTATAAAACGGTTTACTAAAAGCTCCATTCAAAAAAATTTTATTAGATAGTGAAATCAATAAAAATAAATAAAATTTAAGTATCTGTCTGTAACATTAGAATAACAGGTTCTAAATAAATGCATATGAGTGTATTTATGTGTGCGCGCGCGATACATTTAACAAGAAGCAATTTTTGTTTTTTTTTCTGTTTGAATTAGGTAATATTAAGAACGGATTTTCCATTTTTGACGGAACTTTCACTGGTAGATACGTTATATTATAAGGCGTATCATAGGCTACATTTTATTTTTTAGAAAGGTGAAGGTAGTTATGTGAACCAGCATGAGCAGGGGAAGGTAATGATCTGAGGTATAAAAAATTACATGACGTATTTAATGAGCTATCTATTAATTACAGTCAAGAAGTATAGTATAGTGGTTGATAAATTCACAAATGAAAAAAGACAAAAATAAGTAAATATGACATTTTACAAAGTACAACTTTCAAATCCCCTGAGTTGACCTTGTATTTTTAACGTTCATAAGTAACAGTTTGTAACCTCCAGCAATTTATATTAAAAAAATTTTTTTTGAAAATAATATTATTTTACTCTGATCTTCACAAGATCAGGCATATTCTAAGAGGTTAGACGAAATTACAAGAAATAATTAAATTACATTTGTGCTTGAAATATGTACTGTATATACATACATAATACTCACACTTTTCTCGGTTCGAGGTAGGCAGAGATAACAGTCATCTGTTTTACACACTTTACGAACTTCCTCTAATGTCATTAAGCCTTTCATGCAAGCCCACCGGTTACAAAAAATATGCATAAAATGTACATAAAATACATGTATCGATAACAATAAAATTATACTTGCTAATACCATAATTAAATGCAATATCCGTTTATTACCTTAGACACACCTAGATAAGTATAAGGAAATGACGTTATTATAAGTTTGTGACGTCGAAACAACTTTCAAGCGACGACACAACGATTTTTATAAGTAAGACGCAAAAAAACATCAACCTGTAGTTTGAAACAAGCGCGCCAGGCCATTATAACGAGCTACAGATAAAAATATATGGAGTCGCGAGTCGCGACCAACGCGGTAACCACGATTTTTAATATAGTACTTAAATAAGAACGCACGTGCTTTAAACGTTACGCATAAATAATGTAATTAATCAAGAATTGGACTTTAATTATATTGCCATCTCCAGCAAGAATATGCGTCGATGGAAGTACCACACTTTTTATATCAATTAGGTGGTAGACACGGTCCACCTGATGAGAATCGGTTACCGCGGCACAGATGGTGTTGTTTTTGTACTTTTCGCATTGATATAAATTTTAAATTTTCTTTATATTATGCCGAACGCTCTTTGGAGACAAGACAGTCTTAAGACAGACTATTAAATAAATAAATTTAAATAAATATTGTGAGACAAAGTACACAACGCCATCTAGACCCGAACTAAGCATAACTTGTCATACGGGTTCTAGAATGCGGATAAAGATACTTAAATACTTTTTTTGTAATTAAATACATATTATACATAGTAACACCCAGACGAATGCAAATATACATATTTGCACTGAGCGGGAATCGAACCCGCGACCTCTGGCTGTCGAACGCACTACCGCTACGCCACAGAGGTCGTCACACAATATATAATATATAATCATAATATTGCCACAGAATATATAAGTAATGTAGTACCGACTTATATATTTATGTGCTACTGCTCTACAGAAACATAAAACTGCGCACAATTCGAACAAACCAAGCTATCAAATACAAGATCTACAAGGCAACAAGTCTGCCTGAAGACTGTCTTTTTTTTACGTTTGGAAACCCACACGGGCTTCACCCCACCGGTGCTAGCGGTGAGGTGGGTATGTCGAAATCGAACCGACGAAAACCACACGGCGTCCTCCCCAAGCGTCCATTGCCGGGCACCCCGGGTACGCCCTCGACGCGAGCGCGTGGGCCGCCGTCACCTCCTTCTGCGACCATGTAATGCTCGCGAAGGAGATGGCGGAGCGCGCCCGGGAGAGATTTAGAACTCTCCCGGCCCGCCGAGCCCGCAACTTGCTCGCCGCGCGTCGCAGGCGACTCAGACGTCGGAGGTCGCTTAACGACCTCCGTCCTCCATGAGCGCAGGCCTGGGGGTGAGAGGTGAGGCCACCTGTCACCCCAGCAGAAGCAGGCCGGGACGGTGGGGCGACTAGCGCCCCTCCCCTAAACCGGGGCAAGACGGGTACACCGTGGTTCCCAAATCCGAGGGGGCCATCTCGCAAGTGGAGATGGCCCAGGGTCAGTCGGGGTTCGAGGGATATGCTCTATGGGCAACCTTACACCCCCGCGTCTGTAGACCCGAGACGGCGTGCGGTTTTAGTCGGTTCAAGCCCGACATAACTGCCCCCGCTGACCGGCGGGGGGGTATCCGAAGGGAATTCCGCACGAAAAAAAAAAAAAAACGGTTCGCCCTCGAAGAATCCCAAGACTTTTTTGCCTCTAATCTGCGCTCACCCCTAAATATCCACATTCAGCCAACTATGTTTTGCAGTCACACACTGTGGATAGCAATAGGAGCAAGCCTATATCGCCCCTATTGACATCGGCTAGTACACTTTTTACTATTAGGTGAAAAACAGTCGTATCTCTGGCCTCGTTCAACACTCACAGCAATATATAGGGTGTCTCTTTTTTCTACGTAGTTTTACAACTCACTTCACCTCGCCTGATGGTAAGCTGAAGGAAAAGTCTCAGGAAAGAGGGTCACCATTACATACACGTACCATGTTAACAATGGTGGCACTCAGCTTGACGGCCTCATCAGAAGAAGATTGTCGTCGCAGCACCGCGTGACACCCACCGGTCCCACTAGTGCTGCGACCACAATCCCCCTGTCCGGCTATGCACTTGCTGACCCCTGAACGCAATCAAACCGAAGTTGGATTACAATGGAGGGCTTTTCGCAATCGTGCACGGTGGTACCCTTACTTTTTTTTTTCGTGCGGAAATCCTTTCGGATACCCCCCTCGGTTATGTCGGGCTTGAACCGACTAAAACCGCACGCCGTCTCGGGTCTTAAGACGCCGGGGTGTAAGGTTGCCCATAGAGCATATCCCTCGCACCCCGGCTGACCCTGGGCCATCTCCGGTTTCGAGATGGCCCCCTCGGGAAGACGGGGACACCGTGCACCCACCCGGTCGAATTTTGTGACAAATTTGTGTCATCAAATTTCTACCACCAGGTAATTATATGACATCCTTTGATAAATTATAATAGTGACACTTAAACGGTATTCATTGATGCTATTTACACGTTATTGCACTAATGGCGATATTAGTTGTAAGCGAGTTGTGTTCCCACAGTCCGTTCAAGAGCAAACGTGCCTACATCCGGCCTATGCCGGTACGGAGCAGGTTTGGTGTAAGATATCGATGGCATAAAACCGTAACTTAGTAAGATATAGTGAATGTTTTAATTTTCTGCTCTCTTAATAATGCTAATCATACTTATATTGTAAAGAGGTCAAGTTTGTGAGTTCGTGAGGTTGTAGGGAGTAATCTCTTTATCTTCAGTAACGATTCAATAAATTTGTGAATGTCATAGGCTTTATATAAGGTGTCACAAAATTAGGTCTCTGAATTTGGTGAGATGACTTGGTATCGACAAAATATGTATTTGAAACAAAAAAAAAAATCGGGTAAAAAAAAAATATATTAAAAAATATATAAAAATGAAAAAAAAACACCACCAGTGTCACGTGACGGTGGTTTTTTTTTTCATTTTTATGTTTTTTATTTTTATATTTTTTATATAAGTATATTATATCCTTTATCCTTTATCTTTTTATATCTTTTTATTATATCCTTTATCCATCAATTTTGACATTGATTATTGTGAATTTGACATAAATTGTAATTGGAATTTAATTAATTTGACATTAGATTATTTTGACTTTCGTATTAAATTGTAATTGGAATTTAAATAATTTGACATTAGATTATTGTGACTTTGGAATTAAATTGTAATTGTAATTTCATTATTTTGACATCAGATTATTATGACTTTGACGTCTTAAGATATGAAAGTTTTTAATTTTGCTTTTGATAATTTTTGCTGTTTTTTTTTTGATTTTTTTTTATATTGATTTTGGTGGTCAAATTGTTGTGTTATTGCTTATATATTTGGGTGAGTTATAGTATTGTGATTCTTGTAATGGCTTGTATTTGAATTTTAATTGTTGTCTACCACTATTGCATTAGGTAATAACCTGTAATGATAATGGTATGCGGAATGAATAAATAAATAAATAAATAAATAAATTATGTTTTTTTTATTTTACCCGTTTATTTTTTTTTTCAAATACATATTTTGTCGATACCAAGTCATCTCACCAAATTCAGAGACCTCATTTTGTGACACCTTATATATATAAATATACATTTTTCTTATAAGAATATTAGTAACCGAAATTACTAATATTCCCCCTAACCCCTCCTGCTAAGCTTAATTGCTTGTATTAGGAGTTTATTATTTATTTATTTTATTTATTTATTTCTTACATTACATCCATCATTACAGGTAATCCCAATTCGACAGTGTAGTAACATGATATCATTCATCTCTTTCACATCATCTCATATTATTAATTTTATTTCAATAGTACGAGCAATAATATTAATTTACTCATTATAATAGCAATTTCCAATAATAATTATAAAATGATAATACAAAAAAAAAGAATAACAATATATAAAACATAATTCAACTACCATAACAAATGGAATGTAGGGTAACCTTTACGAATTCACTCAGTGAACACGAGAACACATCTACTTTTTCTGCCACTATATTGAGGGTGGTAATAGCTCGCGTGAGGGGAGCATTGTCCAACAATTTAGTTCTACCCCGCGGTACCCTCAATAAGTTCGGCCGTCTACGACGATGTACATACCTATCTGGCACACATAAAACTATACATTGTAATATACCCGGATTACTAATGTATCCACGGAACACTTTGAGAATGTATGTCACCGTCGTCAAGTCCCTCCTAACTTCCAGCTTATTGAATCCGACCATACCGAATACAAATAAGGTTGGATACATCAAAGGGTAGAAGGGGTACACCCCAGTGGGTTTTCGTCACTAGTGTAATGGCCAGGATTCGAACCCGGGACCTCTCGATCGTAGGGTCGACTCCTTAACCACTAAGCTACCGATACTATCCAAATTCGGTATTTTTCCATATATTATATGAAAACCAATAACTGTGTCTGTATGATTGTTTTAGGTAATCTTGGGTGTATGTGATCCCACCAAGAACCTTCGGGTCTAAGCCAACCTTATCTGCAAGCCGGTACACCTGCTGGTGCCGGTTTGGGGTTTGAGTGTCAGATGACAGTCACTCCCGTAAAAGCCAATCATAGAATTGAGAAATAGAGCGGAACTCGGGCTCCAAAGTTTGAATGCCGAGAAAAGACTTGTTGGTACCATGAATGACTTAACTTGATCGAGACCGTAGGTTCTATTTCCGAATCAGGTAAAGTGTTGTTTCCAGTTAAGGAATTCTCATAAGCATGATTGATTTTGAAAATGGGTTCCATAGACGAGAGTATAGTCGCTCTGTATCACATGGAACTAACAAATATAGCTTACAAAATGTGTATGTGCCATAGACTTCTGCCTCGCCTGCTTACCGCTAAGGGGACATAAGACATACATAATATAATATCAAATTTCATATTTCAACCAGATATGTTCAGCTGTTTGAGCATGATTGAGTAACAAACAAATTAGTCTTCACAAATTTTCACATCCTACTAAGATTATAAATGTGAGTTTGTGAAAAGTCCGCCGGTAACCCTGGGGTTATCCTTTCGAGGGCTTGCCCGGAGTGCCCGGCAATGGACACTTGGGCAGGACACCGTGCGGATTTAGTCGGTGCACGACACATAACCGCCCCCGCAGGCCGGCGGGGGGGGGGGGGTATCCGAAGGGATTTACGCACGTAAAAAAAAAGAAAGATGATTGCATATTTGGATGTTTCTTACTCAATCACGCTCTAACGGTTGGATGGATCTGACTGAAATTCGATACAGGGATAGATTATTGTCTGGAATAACATATAGGTTACTTTCTATCCCTGGAATAGGTTCCCATGGGTAGCGGGAACGGGATTCGAACACCCGCAGCCACAGTTACCTTATAATATTAGTAGGATGTATTTATAAAAACGAATTGTATCAATATTAGTATGTGTATGCAGATAAACGTACTAAGATTGATAAATAGAGAGGTAGGACATGACGGTATTCCCGTCCAACTGAGCAGTCCGACTGGGGAAGTACCTCCGCCCTACAGAATACCGCGGCCATAATAACCTCGTCTTGTGTTCCCGGCGGTGAGTAGGGTAGCAAGAGCTCACTGAGAGTTTTTGTGCTGTCAGAGGGAAGAGTCTTCCTTCTGACAGCACAAAAACCAAAAAAGAAGGGAGAGGCGGGAGTAGCCTTTGGTCTTCCCGGAAGACTAAAGGCTATTCCTGCTTTGCAATTATTTTTTTTTAGGGTCGGAAGCGCGTGCTTGGTTGGGGACCTCCACGCGGTGCACCCTGGGCAACGGAGACGGCAGCGCCTCTCTCCTAGGGTGGGAGAGACGCTGCCGCCTACGGCCAACTCCGACCGAGGCGAGGACGGCCCTGTTGAGGGCTGTTCGTAAGCTTTCCACGTGTCCCTCTGATTAGCAGAGGGCACAGTGGAGAGCAAGTAAGGGGGCCATCTCGAAACCGGAGATGGCCCAGGGTCAGTCGGGGTGCGAGGGATATGCTCTATGGGTAACCTTACACCCCGGCGTCTTAAGACCCGAGACGGCGTGCGGTTTTAGTCGGTGCAAGCCCGACATAACCGCCCCGCTGGAGACCCCCCGCTCTCCAACGGGGGCGGTATCCGAAGGGATTTCCGCACGAAAAAAAAAAAAAAAAAAAAAAGGGTCGGAAGCGCGAGTGTGACACCCCTGGTGTTGCACACGTCCATAGGCCACGGTGACCGCTTCCCATCAGGTGGGCCGTGAGCTTGTCTGCCACCTGAGTGGTATAAAAAAATTTTAAAAAAAATAGTTTTTAACGGCCTTTGTGGCGTAGCTGTAGTGCATTCGACTGCTACGTCAGGGGGCGCGGTTCGATTCCCGTTCAGTGCAAATATTTGTATGCATGAATATGTCTATTTGCATTGGTCTGGTGTTTCTATTTATAATATGTATGTTTTTACAAAAAAAAACGTATATAAGTATGTTTATCCGCATTCTGGAACCCATAACACAAGCTAGTTTAACTATGCTTACTTTGGGTCTAGAAAGCGCTGTATAGTACGTCATTTGCTGCAACGATCTTAAGTAACCTCCATCTAATCGTTGTAAGTATGGCCATGTACCATAGGTGACTTAATAATGGAAGTAGTGGGGTACATCGAAACCAGTTCGAAGCCATACGAGTTCTGCGTCCGGTGGGACGCCCACTTACAGATTAGTGCGAGTTCGATTCCCATGTTGACCGCTTTTATTTATTATAGATGCTTGTTTAGAATTCGTGATGGATACGGCTTTTGAGCGAGTTTAAATTTAATAGTGTTTATCTGAGAATGTATCAAACTGTCACAATAAAAATAAGTTTAATGACAAATCAGTCGGGGTGCAAGGGATATGCTCTATGGGCAATCTTACACCCCGGCGTCTGTAGACTCGAGACGGCGAGCGGTTTTAGGTTTTAGACTGGCGGGGGGGTAGCCGAAGGGATTTCGACACGAAAAAAAAAGTTATAATAGATATCCCACCTTTTGAATACTTACATCAGAAAGACAAATGAGAGGCTGGATGTCAGATGCAGATAAGCCTCAGCAGAAATCCGAAATCAGTGAGACGAATGAAATATGCTGAGAGACTCTAAAATTCTACTATTCTACTAATAATAAATTTAATGTGAAAGTTTGTGAAGATGTTTGTTACTTTGCCACGTAAAAACGGCTGAACATATCTGGCTGAAATTTGGTACACGGACAGATTATAGACTGGAATAACACATAGGCTACTTTATATGTATTTAAATGTGGAATAGTTTATATATACCTATATAAAATAGGAAGCTTGTAAAGTTTTCAAGAACAGATGCAGGCGAGGGCTATCATTGCTACCTACCTCGAACGGAGAAAGGTGTGAATATTACATATACCCATGTCTTTTTGTATACAATACCGGTTGCAACCAAAGCTTGCAATTTGGCGCCCAGGGACCGCTCTGCTGTTGGGCTCCTTTTGCTGGAGGTGAATAGGGGATACCAGGGTTCCAATACCCGAGGGGACCATCTCAAAACTGAAGATGGCCCTGGGTCAGTCGGGTGCGAGGAAAATGCGTTATGGGCCACATCCCGGTATCTTTTTTTTTTTTTTTTTTTTTTTATCGTGCGGAAATCCCTTCGGATACCCCCCCGCCGGCCAGCGGGGGCGGTTATGTCGGGCTTGCACCGACTAAAACCGCACGCCGTCTCGGGTCTTCAGACGCCGGGGTGTAAGGTTACCCATAGAGCATATCCCTCGCACCCCGGCTGACCCTGGGCCATCTCACCACTAACAGCATCGCTCATCCTGTCTCCTCTGAAAGCAGAGGAGTACGGAGAGAGATGTGTTCCCGCCACGTTGGGTATTGGCCGACGATCAATGCCAACCCTATGAAGGGGTGAAGGGGAAGCCATTGACCGCCGCCCAGGGTGTACCGGCCGCTCCGATTCCGTTCCCCCCGGACTGCAGCGGGATCGGAATCGGAGCGACACTCGAGGAGGTTACCCAACACACACCCCGGCCACATCCCGGTATCTGAAGACCCAAGACGGCGTGCGGTTTAGTCAGTTCAAAGACGATAGAAACATCACAGAAAAGATAACAGTACGACTGTACTTACGTACAGAATGGAAACTCACCCCCTCCCACCGACATGGGTAAGCTCATCTCGCCCCGACGGTCAGAACAGAAGCAGGCCGGGACGGCGAGGCGACTAGCACCCCTCCCCCAAACCGGAGATGGCCCAGGGCCACACACCGGCGTCTTAAGACCCGAGATGGCGTGCGGTTTTAGTCGGTTCAAGCCTGACATAACCGCCCCCACTGGCTGGCGGGGGGGGGGGTATCCGAAGGGATTTCCGCACGAAAATGTGTTGTATTAGGACTGTGCTGAGTGCGTTGCATAGCCTAAAAAATCGGCAGTGGATAAGAAATGAAGTGTAACATAACTAATCTTTCGGCCAGCGTTGCATATATAGAATATACTGCTTATAGGCTGTTTGACTGCGGTCAACATCTTTAGTGGTACAGGTCCGGGCGCCGACGAGTGCGGAGAACTCTCCTCGGCGGCGACTTCTCTGCGACACCTATGATCCACGGCCAAACAGCTCGGAAGCAGTATATTCTACAGAAGTGTAACATTTCTAATTTACTCACACATGTCGTGTACATGTGTACTATGTTTGTTAAAATTACAAGGCGATTGTTTTATATAATATTTCTTCGAGAGTTTTTGTGGCGTGAAAACGTTTATCAATTCACATTACCTCGGTGACTGGGTGACACGGCTAGCTATCCGACATGGCGCGTTTGATCGCGTGTCATACAATTGATAACGTTGTAATCCTGTTTGACATACAACACTCCCTGATAATGGTTAACGCCCCTTACATCAATTAGTGTTTCATTATTTTTGGATCAAATCTGATCGACGAGTGGCTAGGGAAGGTGAATTGAAGGGTTGTGGGTTCGGTTCCCGGCTATAGGTACCCCTGTAGTGAAGGTTCATAAATTGCTAATAGATTCTTGACAAAGAAAACATTTAAATAAGATGGTGCTTCAATTGTTTCGTATGAAAATTATTTTAGTTTACTTTACCTTAGCTTAATTTTCGTAAATCTTTTTACAAAAATTACAGACTGTGTATGAAATTTACCACAGGTAATGTTTATATGGAAAAGCAGTGCAGAAGGGTAAATCTACTATGCTTTCCTAGTGCCTCCTAATATTACAAATGTCAAAGTTTGTGAAGATGTTTGAATGTTTGTTACTCAATTACGCTCAAACTGGTCATCGGATTTTTTTTAAATATGTCCAACTTTTGTAAATATATTGTGACTCAATTAATTTGCAATTATACCCCCCCCCCCCACCCCGGCCAGCGGGGGCGGTTATGTCGGGCTTAAACCAACTAAAACCGCACGTCATCTCGGGTCTTCGGATAGATTAAAAAAGAATCATTCAAATCTATACATTTCATAAAATTGTAAAGAGATGAAAACTGTACATTTGAAAACCGCTGAACCGATGCAAGTGAAATTTTGTATGAACATTCTTCTAGGGTATGGTCATAAACTGTGCTACATATCGTCACGCTATTATAAGTGTGATAGGAATAGCAGGGTAAAATCGACCAAAATCTATAATTGGTTATTTCTTTATAATTACAAAGCAGATCATCACGGAATTCTGCAGTTCGATAGACCTCGGACCTGGTCAACGTTCGGACTCTAAATCACCACGCTATAGCTAAAAAGTGATGAGCAGTAAAATGGGAAATGTCGAACTTACAGAGTTACCGACGTGTAAATAATAGTTGATTGGAGACTCAACCTTTAATAATAAATATTATCACGCTATTATATTAGGGAACCGGGTAGAATTAATTTTGTTTATGGTAAATGATTGAAAATATAACGTGGAATTAGGTAACATTAGGTTGCCTAAGCGGCGATAGCCCGGTGGCGTACGTAACGGACTGCTGAGACGAGGTCTCCAGTTCGAACCCCGGTCGCCCCAGGCTCACACCTCTGACTTTTCGTAGTTATGTGTGCATTAATAAATGTTAATTATCGCTCGCTTAATAATGTGCCCGGTAGATGGCAATAGGCTCGCCCCCTGTTACATTGGGACCTCAACATAACTGGGGAATCGTGTGTGTGTAATACACCTCTGCCTACCCCTTCGGGGATACAGGCTTGAAGTTATGTTATGTTATGTTAGGTTACCTATTTGACATGTTGGGTTCGAAACTGCAGAAGTAAACATATCTTGATAGATAGATAGATAGATAGATACTCTTTATTGTACACCAACCAAAGGATACAAATTACTAAGATACTTACAAATAAACTTGTACAATGGGCGGTCTTATCGCAATTTGCGATCTCTTCCAGACAACCTTTAGATGGACTAGATTGCTAGAAATGGGTAGTTATAGTGGTGTACCTATTATAAATTATAATAATATTGCAACACATAAATATATAAAAATTATATATGTGGGAAATGGTTATAATGATAATGAAGCGGATTTCGGCATATAATCTTTAATACTTCTTAACAATCTTAACTCCTCTTAAAAACACCTTTTTGACAACAACTTCTGATGACAGATCGTCTTCGTTCCGAAATAACACAGATAAAATAGGCACTATGAAACTACAAACTAAAAGTAATTCGACATCCGACACGGCCGTCCTGTTCATTCATCTGACCCAGATGAATCATCCTCGGGTGCAGTCCAGGGCTTCATCAGATCAGCTGAGCTAGTTGTATTTATTGGACCTTCAGTGGTTCCAACTTTCCTTACGGCGTATCTATCGTTTCCTTTACTCTTAATTACTTCGTAAGGTCCTAGGAAACTAGGGAATAATTTACTTCCCTGTGAGAATTGCGTCTTTTTGATTGCTACTAGGTCCCCAATATTGTACAAAACAGCGTCCTTTCTTTTTCTGTTGTAACTTCTTAAGTTCTCTTCTTGAACTCTTTGTATAGCCTCTTTCGCCTTCTGTCTAAGCTCTTGTCGTCTTTGTGTAAAAATCTGTAAATTCTCTTCTTCTATTAGTTTTAGTAGTTCATCGTCTTTGTCTCTAATTTTAGTGCCGAAAAGAAGTTCAAACGGCGTCATGCTGATACTTCTTTAATAAGTTCCATTCAAACAACGCTGTAAACTCGACACTCGACGGTACCATTTTGTGGGATCATCTGCACTAAGCTTGCTCAGTGCGGTGGTTATAATCTGATGGATTCTTTCTACCTGACCGTTACCGCGAGGTTGTCCAGTTGTTATCGTATAGTGCATAATATTTTCATCAGCACAGTACTCTTGAAAATTATTCGATGTGAATACGGCATTTCTATCTGTAATGATTCTCTCAGGTGAGCCAAAGGTTTGTTGTTGCAGTCTTAACTTTTCTAATACTTCTTCAGTGGTTAGAGTTTTAACGGGGTAAATCCAAGTAAATTTCGTATAAGCATCTACCACTGTGAGTATGTACTTGTAGTTCTTATTCGTTGATGTTAAAGGTCCAAGGTGATCAATATGATATGTCGACAACGGAATATCTCCTTTATCGATTGGATGGAGGAATCCTTCTTTTTTACCTCGCTTGTGTGAGATGAGAATACATTCAATACAGTTATTAATCACTTTTTTAATCTTCTCTTGAAGATTCTCAATGAAATATTCTCTGCTAATCAATTCTTCTGTTTTAATAATTCCAAAATGTCCTCTCTCGTGATTTTTTCTAATTATTTCAAATTGCATCTTTTTAGGTACAACAATCAGTTTATGACCATCTTTCTGTTTATAAAGTATTCCTTGCTGCATAACATAGTCTTGATATTCACTTGTTTCCAGAACTTTCTTAATTAGTTTTATATTACTATCTTCGTCTTGTGCCTTCTTCATACGAGCCACAGTTTCGGTGATGATCAAGCATGCTAGGTATCTACTCAGTGCGTCAGCATGTTTCATCCTTATTCCAGGCCTGTGTTCAATCGTGTAATTATACTCTTCCAGCATCAACGCCCACCGTGCAACTCTTGGAGGTAAGTCCTTCTTTTGTAGCGTCATCGTCAGAGCGGAGCAATCAGTCACAATTTTAAAACAAATTCCAAGTAAATAGACTCTAAATTTCTTTATAGCTTCAACGATAGCTAAAATCTCTAAATGATAGCTATGGTATTTTTTCTCTGCTGGTGTCGTCTTCTTACTCATGTACTGTACAGGATGCATTTGATTATCTTCAGGGCTTCGTTGTAATAGTACTGCTCCATATCCTTCAGAACTCGCGTCCGTATGGACCTCTGTTTCCCAGTCCGGATCATAAATTCTCAAAACTGGTGATTGGCACAAAATATTCTTCAATTCATTAAAAGCCATCTCACAATTGGTGTCAAAATCATAAGTGGAGTCCTTCTTGAGTAAATTTGTTAAGGGTTTTGCTATTATGGAGTAGTTCTTCACAAACTTTCTGAAGTATCCTGTGAGACCAAGAAATGATTGCAAAGACTTTATGTTTTGTGGTCTTTGAAAATTTGCTACTGCAGCTATCTTCTCTTGAGATGGTCTCACTTCACCTTCTCGAACAATATAGCCAAGGTAAGTAATTTCTTTTTTCAAGAAGTGACACTTTTTCCAGTTTAGTTGCAAACCATAGTCTTCTGCTCTTCTTAACACTCTTTTTAGTTTGTGTATGCCTTCTTCTTCTGTAACAGATGGTACGACCAAATCATCCAAGTAAGCTAGGGCTGTGCCATCTTGAATAATGTCTTGAAATACGTCATTAACGAATCTCTGGAATACAGAAGGAGCCGAGCTCAATCCAAACGGCATTTTCAGGAACTCAAATTGGCCTTGGGGTATGACGAATGAAGTGTACTTCTGACTTTCTTTATTCACGTTGACATGCAGGAAACCATTCTTTAGGTCAAGTGAGGTGAAGAAACGTGCGCGCTTCAGACGATCGATTTGATCTTCTATGAGTGGAAGAGGAAATCTCTCTTTAATAATCTTCTTGTTAAGTCGTCTGAAGTCAACACAGAGACGGTAAGAACCATTCTTTTTCTTTGCCAAAACTATTGGACTTGTGTAATCTGATTTACTTGGTTTAATTATTCCTTTATTCATCCATTCCTCTATTTGTTTATTCACTAAATTCATTTCTAAAGGAGACAGGCGTCTTGGATTTTGAAAAACAGGAGTTTCATCTGTGAGAATTATTTTCAGTTCAACATTACTTTCTTTTGTCTTTCCATTAGGGTTATACTCTTGACACAATCTGATAATATCATCTTTATAATTAGAATCTTCTACATTAAATTCTTCCTCATCTTCTATCAAAAGTGTGAAGTTCATAATCTTTTCCATGTAAACACCATTAGGTGAAAAATTGACATTAAAATCTTTCAAGATTGGATTTCCAATTATCAGATTTACAGGTATCGCATTATCTTCAACAACATGAAACATGACGTCTGCAAAGTAACAATCAATCTGTACATTTATGGTAAACGTTCCTTCAGTGTAAATCTTTTTCTCAGCTATCCCTGTTAAGCAAGTTGTAGAATCTCTATCATAGTTCTTGATTCCTTCTTTTATCTTCTCAACTTCTGATTTTGTAATTAAATTCGCATCACTTCCTGTATCTATCAATGCTATAATTTCTATCCCATTCATCTTTACCTTCTTAAAGGGCACCTTTTCTTCTATATTTTCGTCTTGAATATTTAGAGTCTTCTTAGCTTTGTTTGGACAATCCGTAGACTTGTGTCCAAATTCGTTGCATTTGAAACACTTAATTCCCTTGGTGCAGGCAGGTGATTGATGATCTAGTTCACCGCAGTTATAACATCTCTTAACATTGGTTGTTGTTTTGCGGATCGGATGAGTAGTCGATGGGTAGCTAGCGTGTGTAGATTTAGCACACATCTTCTTTCTGAACGCACTGTATATCTCTAATTTCTTACGAAAATCCTTAATGTCTGATGCGCCGTATAGTATGGCTTTATTGGTCTCTGAATCTTGAATGCCATCAATGACATATTCCATGAGAGCCGCATCCTCTACTTTGCCATGGAGTGCTAATTCCTTCATAGATAAAAAATACTGTTGGTATGTTTCTTCCTTTTTCATTTTCCGCGAACTAAGCTTCTTATGTATCACTGCACTATTTATCTTAGGTCCAAATTCTTCTTTGAGTGCCTTCTTTAAAATCGTGTAATCTTTTACTCTTCCAAAAGACCTCAAAAATAATTTGGCAGTTCCATCTAAAAGCCTCTTGGCATAAATCAGCTTTTCCACTTTTGTCCAATTCATAATTTGTGCGGTGTCTTCGAATTCATCAAGAAATGTTTCAATCGGATATGTGTCATCACCAGTGAAAACAGTCATGGACTTCTCTAAATCTTTAAATGAAATTTGTACACTTTCCATTTCTTCATCTTCAGCCTGCGCATCCTGAGCGTCTTTTTTCGGCGGCATGGTTATACTGGTGTTACTTTTAGAATTATTTCTATGACTTCTTGTGTATTTTCTCGTTGCGGTACAAAATGATAATCTTCTTGAGGTCATCAGATAATTTTCATCTCAAAGTTTTCAAAAATAAAATAGTTGCCCATACATCATCAAAACTACCATCTATATTCGGGTATCATAAAGTGGCAACATTTTCTACTATTATACCATTGTCGTCTGATTTTTTTAGCATGGCAACTTTAAATACCATAGATTGGTCGGTAAAACAGTTATGGAATATTTTCAACTGTCAAACAATTTGTAGGTTAATATTTTGCGAGACTTACTTCTTTAAAATTAACTTTTTCTTCAATCCTCTTCAAATCAATATTTGTTCCATCCCGGACGAGCCCCCAAAAGATGTGGGAAATGGTTATAATGATAATGAAGCGGATTTCGGCATATAAACTTTAATACTTCTTAACAATCTTAACTCCTCTTAAAAACACCTTTTTGACAACAACTTCTGATGACAGATCGTCTTCGTTCCGAAATAACACAGATAAAATAGGCACTATGAAACTACAAACTAAAAGTAATTCGACATCCGACATATATATATTATATAAGTATACACAATAAATGATAAAAATAATGACGAAAAATACAACATTGTCTTTAAAGCGTTAAGTGGTGCTCTTTGACGAGTTTTTGGAAAGTAGGTAATGACTGTGCTCGTCTGATAGATTCCGGCAGAGCATTCCACAGGCGTGCAGCTTGAATTGTGAACGATTTGTCGTAAAAGGTTGTGGCATGCTGCTGAATTTCCAGAGTTAAATTTTCCGAAGATCTCAAGTATCTCGTATGAGTGTCGTGCATAAATTTGAAGCGATTTTTAAGATAGAGAGGAGCAGCAGGGTGAAACAAGATATTGAAGAGAAGAGAGAGTATATGAGTATTCCGGCGAAGGCGGATTGGCAACCACTTGAGTTTAATACGAAATTCGGAAATGTGATCAAATTTGCGCAAGCCAAAAATGAATCTTATACAGAAGTTTTGGAGCCGCTCAAGTTTATCAAGTTGGTCCTCATTAAGATCAAGATAGCTGACATCAGCGTAGTCAAGAATAGGAAGGAGTATAGATTGCGCTAGTGCAATTTTAGTTGCTGTTGGGAGGAAATTACGTAATCTCCTTAGAGATGCTCCGGTAGCGAATACTTTGCGACTAATATTCTGCATCTGGGCCGACCATGACATGGTTTTGTCAAGGTATATTCCCAAATTCTTGACTGTATCGCATATAGGAATAATACTGCCATCAAAATAAACCTGGGGCAGTACTAACCAGTCCACCCTATCCAACATTCTGGAGCTGCCAATGACAGTAACCTGAGTCTTACCAGGGTTAATACTGAGTCCATAATTTGCAGTCCAATCACTTAGACGGACTAGATCTGCATTAATCATGGCAATACCATTAGACAAATCGTCCAAGCCCACTTGACAGTAAATTTGTAAATCATCTGCATAAAGGTGGTAGGAACATAGAAGTCGATTAGAGATAGAGTTAATGAATATTGAAAAGAGTAAGGGAGATAAAACGCCACCCTGCGGCACCCCAGCAGCGGTATCAGACCAAGATGAATAACTATCATCCAGTCGGACGCGCTGCCGGCGCCCAGACAGGTAACTTCGAAACCAGTCAATAGCCGATGGAGATATGTTAAGAGAGCTTAGTATGGCAAGGAGAACGTCGAAATCCACAGTGTTAAAGGCGTTGCTAAAGTCCAGTAAACAGAGAATTGTGAGATTTCCCTTCTCCATGCCAGACCTAATGTCATCAGTAATGCTAACAAGGGCGGTCGTGGTACTGTGCCCCGGACGGAACCCGGATTGAAACTGGTTGAGTAAATTATTTTCACTAATAAAAGAACTAAGCTGGTTTTGGATGAGACGTTCAAGAACTTTAGACAAGAAAGGTAAGATAGAGATAGGACGATAATCGGTAAAAATGCAGGTTTAGAATTTTTGGGTAAAGGGATAACTTGAGCATCTTTCCATGTAGTAGGAAATATACTTCTAGAAATGGAGTGATTCATTATATGAGGGATGATGGGAAGAATGTCAGCCAGTATGGGGAGCACCATGTTGCGGCTGATAGAATCAGCACCAATCGCATTCGATGAGATGGATAAAATATTCATTCATTCATTGATCTATTTCAAATTTAACGCGGACGAAGTCGCGGACAACAGCTAGTTATAAAGAATATTACACACACTACCCTGCGCTTGACTCATACACCCAAATCATCATCATCCACATAGCGATTACCCAGTTGCGTGCAAAGTAGCTTTTCGGGAGCGACTACCGTCTGACCCCCCAACCCCAAAAGGAAAACCTGCGCTTGCGCAACCTCATCCGTTGTTTAGCAGGTGCACCACTAGCAGGTGAGGTTACCATGGGCCCCCAAATGTCAAGGTATAAGCCCATGATTAGATAATCAATAAGGACAGCTGGTATAACAACAAAATTTAAAAAAAAGCCATAAAATTTAACTCTTTGATAACAATAACCTCATTATCGTTTTATCTAAAAAAAAGCGGCCAAGTGCGAGTCGGGCTCGCCCATGAACGGTTCCGTAGCAGCAAGTAACATAATAATGTTTTTTTTTTTTTTTTTATATTTGAGTTGATTGAATGAAAGGTAAATTACGGTTTACGATTTATGACGTATTAAAAAAAACTACTTACTAGATCTCGTTTAAACCAATTTTCGGTGGAAGTTTACATGGTAATGTACATCATATATTTTTTTTTAGTTTTATAATTCTCTTATTTTAGAAGTCAGGGCATACATTTTACCACTTTAGAAGTGTCTCTCTTGCAAACTATTCAGTTTAGAAAAAAATGATGTTAGAAAACTCAATATAATTTTTTGAAGACCTATCCATAGAACCACACGTATGGGTTTGATGAAATTTTTTTTTAGAGTGTCTGGTCTAAGAATGGGGAAACCCCTAAAATTTATTGGTTTTTTTTTCTATTTTTGTATGAAAATCTTAATGCGGTTCACAGAATACATCTACTTACCGAGTTTCAACAGCATATTTCTTATAATTTCGGAAAAAAGTGACTGCGACATACGGACGGACAGACAGACATGACGAATCTATAAGGGTTCCGTTTTTTACTATTTGGCTACGGAACCCTAAAAAAAAACATAAAATTTAACTATTTGATAACAATAACCTCATTATCGTTTAAACTAAGAATATATATATTTGATAACTCCACGAGCACGGTAATTATATCATTACCGTGCGGACCGTGCCACGGGCCAGTAGTTAGTGCATAGACAGTTTATAGATAACAGTTTAACAGGTGATGTGAAAATTTTGACCATAACATCATCTGCAGTTGTCATAATCCAGTTTTGAACTCGGTTCAACTAAAGGTGTACTATAATGACAGCAGGTGTAGCACTTGCCGTTGGCTTAAAGAATACAGGTGTGTGCTCTAATGTTGGCAACACCTTGCGTTGCAATATTATACAGTTGTTCTTTATCAATTTAAAGTCTGTGAATGGTAATGAACGACTATGTAGATGATACTTGTGTTGCTATCACATTAAAATTTATTGTAGCCATCAGAATTGTCGTAGTATTTTTATATTAATGGTATAAGAAAGCGGCGATAGCGGTAACGGACTGCCGAGACGAGGTCTCGAGTTCGATCCCCAGTCGCCCCGGGCACACACCTCTGACTTTCCGTAGTTATGTGTGCATTAATAAATGTTAATTATCGCTCGCTTAATAATATGCCCGGTAGATGCCAATAGGCTCGCCCCTTATTACATTGGGACCTTAACATAACTGGCGAATCGTGGGTGTGTAATACACCTCTGCCTACCCCTTCGGGGATACAGGCGTGAAATTATGTTATGTTAAGAATGCAGATAAAACGATTCTTTTTTGATAGTTTTAGTGTAGCGGAAGCATCACGTTTTAATAAAATTTAATTACAATTAGCGCCGCGGTAGCCTAGTGGTATGGGTAATGGACTGCTGAGACGGGGTCTCGGGTTCGATCCCAGGTTTTACCATGGCACACACCAATGACTTTTCGATGCTTTTCGAAGTTATGTGTGTATTTATCGCAGGCTTATAAGTGCCCGGTTAATGGCAATAGGCTCGCCACCTATTACATTGGGACCTAAACATAAACTGGCGAAATGTGGGTGCTAGCACCTCTGTCTACCCCTTCGGGGATATAGGCCTGAGTTTATGTTATGTTATAATTACAATTGGATGTTATAGGTCTGCAATTGCAGCGTTATTTTTAATGAAGTCTTTATAAGATAGTGAGCACATTTTTAGGGCTCAATGTTGCTATTAATAAGTGTATAACAGAAAAACAAAAAAAGCCACGAAAATACTGAGGTTAACCTACAGGTATCAGCACAAAATATTTGTTCGAGCACAAGCACCGCGAGTGTTAGGGCTCTGGTGTTGCACACGTCCATAGGCCGCGGTACCGACTTCCCATCACCTGATGGGAAGTCAGTACCGTGTCCTTGTCTACCACCTAAATGGTATTAAAAAAAGAATTACTTAGATATTATTGTAAACTGTTACCCGCGGCTCCGCACCGTTCCCGCTTCCCATGGGAACCTTTACCAGGGATAAAAAGTAACCTATAATCTATCCCTGTACCAAATTTCAGCCAGATCCGTTCAGCCGTTCTGGCGTGATTGAGTAATAAACATCCATCCAAACTTTCAGATTTATGATATCAGTGGGATTCTACGGATATTTTTTTTTTATATATTTAGGACACGTCAATTTGACTTCACCTCGCCTGATGGTAAGCTGAAGGTAAAGTCTCAGGAAAGAGGGTCACCATTACATACACGTACCATGTTAACAATGGTGGCACTCAGCTTGACGGCCTCATCAGAAGAGGATTGTCATCGCAGCACCGCGTGACACCCACCGGTCCCACTAGTGCTGCGACCACAGTCCCCCTGCCCGGCTATGCACTTGCTGACCCCTGAACGCAATCAAACCGAAATTGGATTACTATGGAGGGTTTTCCCTATTGTAAATTCTATGGATATTGTTGTAATTCGGTGCCAACCCCGAGAGGTGCACCAGATAGCTGGTGAGGATGACTTGGGCCTCGAACATATAGATAGCGTCGGTAGCTTAGTGGTTAAGAAGTCTCACAGAATATCGACGCCAAGTAACAGTATTTGAACTGTTGCGTTCCGTTTGGTGAGTGCATAGTGCCGGAGCCCAAACTCCTTTCCCATCCCCTCCTAAACTCCTTTCCCATCCCCTTTCCTTTACAGGGTCGGCAGCGCGAGTGTGACGCCACTGGTGTTGCACACGTCCATAGGCCGCGGTAACCGCTTCCCATCAGGTGGGCCGTGTGCTTGTCTGCCACCTTAGTGGTATAAAAAAAAAAAAGTCGACCCTACGATCGAGAGGTCCCGGGTTCGAATCCTGGCTATTACAATACCGAGGTGAACCCACTCCTAACAAGCATTTAAGCTTAGCTGGAGGAGTTAGGGGGAATTTAAGTCAGCGGATCTCCGAATACAATTATTATTTTATGTTTATTACTGACATTCTTTATTCTATGAGTAGGTGAATTCCAAAGATCTGATCTCTCAAAAAATTTCCTTAACGATTTTTTATAATTTCCGGCTACGTGAAAAATCTTAGCGAAATTTCATAAAATTAGTCACAGAGCTGTATTCTATTTAAACAATTTCACGAAACATCCGAAGTGTCGGAACTAACAATTTCAAGAATGTCGTTTGAAAATTATTCATCGAGATTTAACTATTAGTCATACATTTTGAATTTTTGACTAATACACAAAATGTTAGTTTCATTAGTCACATTTGTACGTTACTTAACTCAGTGAGAGGAAAAAATTTATTTTTATTTTTTGTGGGTTCTCATCCCGCAAAATAAAAGTAAGTCTAATAATTGATGATAATTTTGAGTTCAATAAAATACTTGGTCTGCAAGGCGAATCGCTGCTTGCAATGTTGAGCTGAGTGAGACATCGTGAATCAGATTTTGAAAATTTTGAACAGTGATCATTCCTCCGTGGCAAGTCCGATTTTAAAATTCTTTTTGAAAGTCACAACTCTGGACATGCTTTCTGAGCGTGTAAAGTTTGGTCACAGTGTCTGGAGCGGTTATTATGTAATTCCATCTGGATTTTTTTTAACTTTGATCATTCCTCTGTGGTAGCATTAATTTTTTCAAAATATATCCATAAACCTTCCTCTGATTGACCTCTTTAATCATGCCAAATTTGGTTCTGATTGGATTAGTACTTTAGGAGGAGACCTGTGACAAAGAAAATCCTGAAGTCTAGTATGAGGAGCTTTCGCTCGACTTCGTCTCACTCAGCTCAAAAAATCTGCATGAAATTTATTAGTTTTATTTTAATCGAACATTTTAAATACTTTATTATATGGGGTCCATTAAGTAGTTACACAGCTTTTTCAACATTACTTTGCACTAAAACTAATTTTCAAAATCTAAAACTGATCATCTATTTTTGACACTGACTAGGCATACGTCACACAGAACAGTGACGTGGTCTATACAAATATATAAAACGGAAGTGTCTTTTTGTAATGTTAAAATAACATCATACATATACATAACTTCACGCCTGTATCCCCGAAGGGGTAGGCAGAGGAGTATTACACCCACAATTCGCCAGTTATGTTAAGGTCCCAATGTAATAGGGGGCGAGCCTATTGCCATCTACCGGGCACATTATTAAGCGTGCGATAATTAACATTTATTAATGCACACATAACTACGAAAAGTCAGAGGTGTGTGTCCAGGACGAGTTGGGATCGAACTCGAGACCTCGTCTCAGCATTCCGTTACGTATGCCACTGGACTATCGCCGCTTATAATTATAAAATAACAGATTTTAAATAAGCGCACATGAGTGCAGTTGGTACGACACATATTACAAAACCGCATTTTTTAAATTTTTTGCGTACTAGAACCGATATTACAAGTTTGGGTCTAGACAGCTTTCTGTAGTATATACACCGTAATGTCCTTTATAATGTACAAAAAGTAAGAAGTCACACTCCATAGGAAATATTTTGCGTTGAGTATATTTTTATCGTATTAAAGGTGGAGCTGAACCTTAAACGCTACACCAAATAAATTGAATTCCAAAAAGGGCAGGACGGGAGCTTCCGAAGCCGGCTGGCCCTTATAAAAAAGTTTAGTATCGGTAGAAGAATCTATTAAGGTTTGTGAGTACAGAATTAAATGGAATGGTCTTGTCTATGCCCACTTGGAGGGAGAAGCGTGATATGTACCTATATATGTGTAATAGTATTATTAGGTTATTAAAGTACACTCAATGGTACCATATTTACAAACATTTTTCATTTTATTTTTGGAATAAATACATCAATTATAATTGATTTATGAAGTAGTTTTATAATCCCCAGAAGACAAATTATAATTACAGGATTTTTCAATTAAAGATTTATCACTACCTAGCTATCGACCGCGGCTTCGCTCGCGTGGGATTCTGATCACATTGCCGCTACCCTATTCCACCACCACAACCTATATATATATATAGCTCCTCGGCGGCTAATTTTTTTTCGACACCTCCAGCAAATATTACCTATATTTTAGCCAATGTATACAAAAACTTGACTAATTCTATACTAAAACCTTCCTCGAGAACTACTCTATCCATTGGTGAAAACAGCATGAATATCGGTGCAGTAGTTTATGCGCTTATCGCGAACAGAAAAACAGACGCGGCGGATGACTTTGTTTTATAATATGTAGTGGTAGTGATGAGGAAAATCTCTAAAGCAGTAATATACCACACTAGAACAGTTTTTGAAGCCACCATTTAACTCTCATAGAACGAGGAAAGATCCATTTCCTTTATATTAATACAAAGGATTTAGCACATAACTATTAATTCCACAAGTTACATTGAGTTGAAATACTGCAATGGATTCCATGCACAAAAGTTGGCAAGGCAGTTTATATGGATCACGGTCTTGCGCTGTCCTTGTGAGGCTGATGTCATTCAATTTGCCTAGCAGTAAAACTTTATCGAAGTAAATAATAGTTTTTGGCAAAAGAAAAACTTGAAAATAACTGCAAAGTTTATTTGACATTTTAATTATTATTTTTTTCATTCTTTGGCAAATATGTAATGAATGCAAGTGTCAAGTAATTAGATAAATCAAGTAATTTGCATATGAATTCAATACAATGCAGGGTTTTTGTCATTTAGTCAAGATTAAGTAAAATCCGTCATAGTCATAGTCAAGTTAAAGTCCTACACTAGTAACTTGACTAGAGGCTTCTTAGGAGTTTTGGAAACAACACGGAAAATCATATTTGACGGCAAATTGTTCCAGTTTCCTACACTTGTGCATGTTGTCGACGACGTTATGTCTAAAAACCCACCATTTTTACACATAAAAACTCGTAATTACACAATTTATACAATGAAACACTGCCTCGATGTGACTTTCCCGCGTTGGCGCCTAACTCCCGATATATTAATTCTATTCACCGTAGACTTTGTTAACCCTGTTTTACCGATATTGTGAGACCTATGTCATTAGTAGTTTTTGAAGTGAAAACTTCTTTAGCGGCGTTGTGCACTTTTTTTGTGCTAATTTCACACTGTACTTAACAACCTTGGTGGCGCATTCGTCTAATGAGTGGTAGTTGGCTTCGTCAAGACTGAGATCGATTCCGACCGAGGCCCAAGAAACACTTTTTGTCATCATACGATGACAAAAACTTATTGTAATATTTTTACTATTTTGTGCCATAAATCTATTGATATAAAATGGAAATTAAACAAAGTTGCATCTATGAAAAAAGTGACGAAGAAATAGCGAAAGAAAATGAGTGAGTACTTTATAAATATATTGGCGATGATGGTTCTGGTAATAATGATGTTGAAAAAGTCGTTGAAATTATTCATTGAAGTTGATTTTTCTGAGAGATAAACTTTTTAATGTAAAATAATTGTAATAAATCTGAAGTATTAATTTTTTAATGTAATATAAATTGTCATGTTTGTATACGATAGCGCAATAAATGAATATTGTATGTTACCACATAAATGATAGTACTTTTATACTGATAATTAAAGCAATTCGTGCAAAATTATTCCCTAACCATTCCAAAATATCAAAAATGCACAACGTTAATATTCAAGTTTTCACTTCTGCCGGCACTCCCGGAGTGCAACCCGTTGTTTTTTTTTAATCTTAAAGTTTCACAAAAGGTTTGTCGTGCTGTGAAAAGTCAATGTTCTAATTTTGAATCTGTCAAGTTGCGTGAACAATTCAGAAAAAAAGTTATTTTGGCGTACTTTTTCGTTGCGGGAGACTTCTTAGAACAACTCAAAGATGGCGACGAATTGCATGAAAGTATCAATTAATTTAAATTTTATTTTTTAGTTTATTATTTTTAAAAGCGATAGCCAAGTGGTATACGTAACGGACTGCCGAGACAAGGTCTGTCTCGAGTTCGATCGCACACACCTTTGACTTTTCGTAGTTGTGTGTATTAAAATGTAGTAGTAATGTGCCCGGTAGATGGCAATAGGCTCGCCCCCTATTACATTGGGACCTAAACATAACTGGCGAATCGTGGGTGGTGTTATACACCTCTGCCTACCCCTACGGGGATACAGGCGTGAAGTTATGTATGTTGCTTTTAAATAAATAAATATTCTACGCAGCGCTCTCTAGACACAAAGTGAGCATAGTTTAACTAGCTTGTGTTATGGGTTCTAGAATGCGGGTAAACATACTTATATACTTTTTTTGGAAATATATACATACGAGTATTAAACATAGAAACATAAAATAGTGTAATTAGTAGTAGTATCAATTATTTATCAGGAAAGGACACCACTAATCTTAACACCAAATTTATGAGATGTAGCGTGGGAATGTATATATATGTTTACAAAACCTACTAAATCAATTTTAAAGAAACCATTTTGCACTTAGAAGCATTTAATTAGACGTAAGAACAGGTAGGTATTATTAACTGTCTGATGATATCCGGCTATAGGTAACAAAAAATGTTATAATAAACGAAACTCCTATTCTAAAGGTATGTTATACTTTAAGTGCTAACGTTAAAGCTAGTGTTTTTTGCAAGAAAAAACATGAAATTACTTCTAAATCCGAGGGTTAATTTCAAAGCTCGCTATTTGAATGCGTGATATTTGAGTGGGTTAACAGGGCCATCCCAATACCTTCGGGACGCCAGCCAACCTCACCTGCTCGTCGGTGCACCTGATAAGCCACGAACGAGACTCTGGTGCAGGCTTTCCTCTCAGGTTTGGAAGGTTAGGCGACAGTCACTCTTGTAAAAGTCAACAATAAACTTTGGGGGTTCTCCCCATACTTAGAACTGAAACTCAAATTTTCTTTTTCATCAAACCTTTTTGAAAACCTATATAGGTTTTCAAAAATGATATTGAGGTTTCTAGGTCTTCAAAAATGATATAGAGGTTTCTAGGTCTTCAAAAATGATATTGAGGTTTCTAGGTCTTCAAAAATGATATAGAGGTTTCTAAAATCATTTTTTTCTAAACTGAATAGTTTGCGCGAGAGACACTTCCAAAGTGGTAAAATATGTCCCCCCCCCCTTCTAAAATAAGAGAATCATAAAATTAAAAAAATATATGATGAACATTACGATGTAAACTTCCACCGAAAATGGGTTGAACGAGATGTTGTAAGTAGTTTTTTTTTAATACGTCATAAATCGTAAACCGCAATTTACCTTTCATTCAATCAACTCACATATAAACATTTTACTTGCTGCTATGGAACCCTTCATGGGCGAGTCCGACTCGGACTTGACCGGTTTTTATTGGTTGTTTTTGAGACTTTTATGGGAGATGTTGCCGTTCTACCTCCCTGCCCCAAAAGAAAAGCTCTGCACCATAGAATCGTGTCTCTTTTTTTTTCTAGCTCCTCACAGTTTTGGTTGGAGCCTATTTGGTATGCAATATTACGGTTTTCACTAGTTGGCTTAGTCGAGAGAACCCTCTATAGGTCTTTACTAATTATATAATTTTTTTTTCTTATATCACGCATTCATTCCGAGTCTCTATAACATACCAATTCTCCCTTGTATTCCTCTCGTACTTTCATTCCATACCTTTCATCCTCGGGGATAGGGGGGGGATTTTATGTGCTACTTATTTACTATGCTATTTCATCGTCTATTCTATTTACCTACTTGTAGGTTAGGTTAATTTGGGCTACAAAGAGTTTGATGGCGGCCTATATAGGCTCCTATTCTATATAACACTTTAACTGTAACGCCACGGGTAAAAGTTAGTTCTTAACGTACGAAAAAATAATTCAAAAAATATATTCACCAAATTTCGATAAACACTTTTGCTGTATTTTCCAGCTATATCCAAGGATAATTTCTGTGCCGTTACGCATGTGAAACTTCAATACGAAATAAGATTTTATGAAGCCCTAATATACATAACATTCTCAGAATCTAATAATGGAACACAAATGTTAGGATTACTGTCTACGCTAGAATACTACAATAAATGTTTACGATTAAAATGATCTAGAACTGATAGCTTTCTGGTAAACTGTTAAAGACTTTTGTAAAGAGGCTTAAAAGGTTGGTTATTATGTCTGTGTATTAATCTGTCACTCTAACAAACCATAGCCATAACATAAACCATATAGCATAGTTTTTCGTATGAATACAATGTGATGTAACTACTTATATGATTTTATTTCAGACTCTTATAAAGATTGGTAAGAGACTTAAAGAGTAGGTTCTTATAACGATAATAACCCTTTAAAACAATAGCTAAGCTAAAAGTAATAAAAATCTTAGCGTAGATTAGTTTAATTACTCGTACTGGTTATCCAAATGAAGGAGTTTACATGAGATGGATAGGGATGACCTGGCCATGTCATCATGGACCTCTGGTAGATCGTTTTGTCAGCAGGAATACCCAGGATACCCGGCCCCTCTCGAGTTACAACTCTGATATTTAACTCTGACATTGAACATTTATAAACGCCGGTGAAAGCTCATCAGTTAAACTTTTGTCTTTTTAAATTTTAAAAGAATATCTGTAACGGAAATTACTAATATTCCCCCTAACCCCTCGTTTCACCTCGGTAGTGTAATAGCCAGGATTCGAACCCAGGACCTCTCGATCGTAGGGTCGACTCCTTGGGCTACCGACGCTTGTGCAAACTGTGTGTTTGTTTACTACCTTAATGGCATAAAAAGGCTGCCCTATCGCAAAACCAACCACTATCACTCGGGATGCTGTAAGGATTCTAACGATACCCGTTAAACTCGCATTATTTTAACTCTAAAAACATTAGTCTGCTTTTATGGGCAGTCCTGTTAAATGACAGTATAATATTTAAAATCATATTAATGAGACCACTATTATTCACTAAAATAGTAGTATTATAAAAAAAGTTTAATATAATAATAAATATTCTAAGACATTCTACACAGCGCTTTCTAGACCCAAAGTAAGAATAGTTTAACTAGCTTGTGTTAAGGGTTCCAGAATGCGGATAAACATACTTATATACTTATTTTTTGGAAATATATATTATACATAGAAATACCCAGACCGCAGATGCATTGAGCGGGAATCGAATCTGCGCCCCCTGTCGTAGCAGTCGAATGCACTACCGCTACGCCACAGAGGCCGATTTTTAATTTTTGAGAATTATTTAAGGTATGTTACCTCATTAGCTGTTACTGACGACCCCCTTACTTTGAACGGGTGCAATGTAATTTCCCTTTCATGAAAAGTTTATAAAGGTAAAATATTATATATAAGAATTGAGACGAAAGCAGAAAAATGAATACATATTATATTATATACTACTCTTGATCATAGTGTAAACAAACCTATTTTGTAATGTCAACATGGAAAATTATATTAGATACCTACTTGTCATTTATAATCAAGACGTATCGTTAACAAATAGGGTAGGAACGCGAAACTAGATGCTACGGAATAATAAATTTTCTCGCCACCCCCTTTTAGGAATGTTTACATGTAAATATAATTAATTCGTACCAATTTCTTCTTTCATAGAACATATTTCTATTTAAAAATCCTAATTAATTTCTTAAAGTTTTTAGTTTAGGGTTAAATAGTGACGCACAAAATAAGTATATAGGATTTATATATAATGGATTCGTTTCAAAGTATTTTTTTTAATACGACTCTTCTCAACAAATGAATTTCACGCCACCTACTGCACTTAAAAGTTAATTATACAAATCAAAATCCAGTTACATAGAAAAAAAAACAGCTTACTCTCACGAAACTCGTATCGGCGGAAATCGGGACCGGTCCGTCATCCAGCCATCCGGTGGACCGGTTTGCCACGATGATTTTCATTCATAAAAACACTGAGAAACACACACCTTGCCACTAATTTTTCACTGTAATCCGTAAACACTGCGTCGATGCTACAGGTTGGGAACGGGCGGGTATAGACGTGTACGCACTTCGGGCCACTGATGCCGTGTGACCCGGGGCGTGCGCGCGGGGGCCGCGCTGGGCGCGGGGCGCGGGGGGAGATCAGTACAGCGTCCCGGGGAGCCTGCCAGAGCCTGCGTGCTCGGGCTTGACGTTGCTACACTTTGGGGCGTTTTTTTCTGCGTATTTTTGGCGAATTGCGTTTTGATTTTTGAATTATGGATTGGTAATTAATTCTTTGAATTTTTCTTTTGATTTCACATTTTAGCGGGAAAATTTTAAAAGGTTTTATTCGGTTTTGGAATACCGTATTATGATTCGAACTCAGTTTATAAAGAAAATTAATTGGAATCAACCCACACAATGACATTTTTGTGAAAAAGCCGTTTTTGTCAAAATTCTGTATACCTACAGTAAAATTATTTGTTATTTTGAATAAAGTTTATTTACAATATTGTACGTACATAATAATTTGTTCTACATACAATTTTTTAACTTTTAATAAGTGGTAGGTAATAAAAAGAAAATCCTTGATTCCTTTTAGCAAAACTATCTACTTATGTGTTGGTTGGTTATTTATGACTGGTTTTAGTTTTTTTTTCTTTTAGTAGGTATGATTTTTGAATCTTCGATTTTTCAATCGTCAGTAATAAAATGGCTTCGACAAAATGATTTCCAGATTCGATCATTTGGCGGTCTGTTCAAAACCACTTCTATGTTATATTGCTGTTATACCTACTAGGTAAGTACAGTCAACGACAAAAGTAGCTTTACAAATTCCAATTTCTTGATCACCTTAGCTCCTCCTTTAATGAAGTAATAAACAAAACATTACTTATATTTACTTTGCCGTCTGGGTATAATAAAACTGCTTATACTACAATCGTCGGTACATGAATTCCAATGTAAAAAGGGCCTGTAAATATTTTAGTGTTAATCAACTTTTGTCGGTGACTATAATAGAAAAGAGAGAAAGCAAGAAAAATATTGCTATCAAACAAAAATTGTATCACTGTTCCTGTGTGAGACGAAAATGAATTTTGAATTTGGAACGAGCCGCAGAAACTAGATAAATAAAAATGCAAGAATAATTTTTCGAGTCGCGCATTATTCTAGAGATTAACGCGTTCTAAGAAACGAACGAAACTTTATTTTCTTCTTTTACGTGTTAGTTTCCGGTAGCATCCGAGGCTTTTAGCTCAGAGTCCAGAGTCCTCTCGCCGACTTTTACTTCTCCACGACACACGGACTTCTGCATCCATGGTAGTGGCACCACCTTCCACTTTCTTATTTGTATAGAATACAAAATATTTACGAGTAAGCATTTTAAAATATGGATTTGACTTGGGAAACTCGTTATTAGATTTTGATTAATTTATTTTTTACTTGCTGACCTGGTGAACTGCGTTCCGCCTTAGAATCAAGCTATGTTGGCTACCTCCTCATTGAACTGAATTGATTTTGTGAATGTCTCCTTGCACCCCGACCTTAAAGATCCGAGGTGGCATGAGGCTTTGGTGGGTTCGAGTCCAACATAATCACCCCGCTACCTGGAGAGAGGGTGACCGGGGCGATTTCCGTAAAAAAAAACACCGAATGGTATGCGACGAATCTATAAAATCAATGATCATGAAAATCGGTCCACCCGTTCTTGAGTTTATCCCAGTCATCACTAACATGACTTTATTTTATATAGATTAGTTTTCTTTCACAAAATGAATCATACAAAGGCGTAGATCCTTAATGTTTTGAATATTTTCTACCTACCCCTCAACCAGGGGGTGGTATAGTTACGAAGAGGGTAGGTGCGACAGTCTTTATTAATATACCGTTTGGGCTGACGTTCACCAGTAAAAGTCTGTTCAACTAGACCGAGTTCTTACGTTTTACACTATAAAACTCATTTACTAAAATGTTGTAAGTAATGCAGTTTAGTTCGATTTAAATAAATAAATATTCTAGGACATACCCAAACTAAGCAGAGCTTGTCATAAGGGTTCTAGAATGCGGATAAACATACTAAGATACTTTTTTTTTTGTAAATAAATACATATTATACATAGAAAAACCCAGACCAATGCAAATATACATATTTGCAATGAGCGGGAATCGAACCCGTGACCTCTTACTCAGCAGTCGAATGCTCTACCGCTACGCCACAGAGGTCGTCTATTTGATAGCTGTGTTTGACTTAAAAGACTATAGATAATATGAAAAATAAGTTGGGTTGAGTCTACAGGACCCTATCTATATAATCGGTGCACCGGCTAAACAATGGACGAGACTCTAGAGAGCCTTTCCACTCAGGGTTGGGAGTTCCGACAGTAGTTGCTCCCGGAAAAACCAACAAGCAAAGTGCAAACTTGAGATGCAACTGAGTAATTATATATAGATAAATCATCATCAACCTATTCTAGTCCACTGCTGGACATAGATCTCCCCTAATGAGCGCCATAGCGCCCTGTCTTCAACTTGCCGCATCCAGCATCTGCCCGCAGTCTTTCGCAGATCGTCATCCCACCTGGCCGGAGGGCGTCCTACACTACGTTTGCCGAGTCGCGGTCTCCACTCAAGAACACGTTTACCCCAGCGGTTGTCGGTTCTTCGCGAGATATGGCCGGCCCACTGCCACTTCAGCTTGCTTATTCTTTGAGCTATGTCGATAACCTTGGTTCTCTGTCGGATGTATTCGTTACGAATCCTATCCTTCAGAGAAACTCCGAGCATAGCTCTTTCCATAGCTCGCTGAGCGACTTTGAACTGGTGGACCAGCCCTACCGTGAGTGTCCACGTCTCAGCTCCGTAGGTCATTACGGGTAGGACGCACTGATTGAAAACCTTCGTTTTCAAACACTGCGGTATGGATGACGAGAAGACCCGACGTAGTTTCCCAAACGCTGCCCAGCCTAGCTGGATCCTCCTCTTGGCCTCCTTCTCAAAATTGTTTTTACCCAACTGCACAATCTGCCCGAGGTAAGTGTACTCAGAAACAATTTCAAGAAGGTGGCCATCCACGACGACCGGTCCTGGATCAATGTGGCCATTGATCAAGACTTTGGTTTTATCCAAATTCATGCCAAGACCGATGCGTCGCGAGGCTGAAGTTAGGCCGTCCAGCATCTGGGTTAGCTCCTCTAGCGACTCCGCCATTAAGACTATGTTATCAGCGAATCGCAGGTGTGAGATGTAGTCGCCGTTTATATTTATGCCCTTACCTTTCCAGTCCAGCGTCTTAAACATATCTTCCAATGCGCTCGTGAACAGTTTCGGGGATATGACATCCCCCTGTCTCACTCCTCTGCGCAATTGGATGGGTTTAGACTGCTGACCCTGTACTTGGACACTCATAGTGGCGGCTTCGTAAAGGCATCTCAGCACCTCGACATAACGATAGTCTACTTGACATCGCTGTAAGGATTCCAGAACAGCCCAAGTTTCGACGGAGTCAAATGCCTTTTCATAGTCCACAAAAGCGAGACACAGGGGCTGATTATATAAATAAATACTCCAGGACAATTTACACAACGCCATCTAGGCCCAAATTAAGCAGTGCTTGTCATATGGGTTCTAGAATGCGGTTAAACATACTTGGATACATTTTTTTTTGTAAATAAATACATATTAAACATAGAAACACCCAGCCCAATGCAAATTTACATATATGCACTGAGCGGGAATCGAACCCGCAACCTCTGACTTAGCAGTCGATCGCGCTACCGCTACGTCACAGAGGTTATTATGAGGATGATGACGAGAGATAGACTTTAGAAGGTAAGCCAGTGTGAATCTTGTATCTCAACCGTTTGCAACTACAATGTTATATACCGACTTGCCAACAGTAAGTCTTGCATTCCACAAGTTCAAATTGCGTCACGGCACCAATAAATCTAATTCAAAACGACAAATAAGTTCTCACGCATAATATAAAAATGTTAATTATTATAAATCATCAATTGCCATCAAGAAAAAAAAACGATATTTACTAAAACAACTGATAAAATAACAACTTTATGAGCTCTGAAAAAAAAATGGTAGCATTCATTTTTTGTTCTCACACAACCTGTCTGTGTTTTTTTCAATACTTGTTTTTTTTATCGATCACAAACTAAGTAGACACATGCCCATCACCAAATGGATGACGTATTCTGTTGACATTACGGTCGGGATTCGTGTGTAATGTTTTACTAAAATGGTCAGCATCCGACTAATGTCAAGTGGTATTTTGTATTTTTTTTCTTTTTTTTAATGCCCTGTTTGGAGAACAGGTGTTTTGTCTGAGGGCATTTGATGGTTTGAATTTGGAGTTGTCTTTGTTATTCGGCAGGAATAGAAGGTTATTCTTATGTTTATCTACTAATCAGTAAGGTTAATTTTATAGTTCTAGGCACCAGATGGTGAGTGGTTACTGCGAGTGACACCGGGTCACTCACGCATTAATGGCGAAAAAGAGAAAGATAGATAATCTTTCGTCACACTTATAATGATCGGCAAACATCTTGACAATGTACTTTAACTGCGCAGAAAATGTTTTAGGTCTCTTTGGTGCCTAAGCGGCGATAGCCCAGTGGCGTAGATACGTAACGGACTGCTGAGACGAGGTCTCGAGTTCGATCCCCAGTCGCCCCGGGCACACACCTCTAACTTTTCGTAGTTATGTGTTCATTAATAAAATGTTAATTATCGCTCGCTTAATAATGTGCCCAGTAGATGGCAATAGGCTCTCCTCCTACTACATGGGGACCTTAACATAACTAGCGAATAGTGGGTGTGTAATACACCTCTACTACCCTTCTACTACCCCTTTGGGGATACAGGCGTGAAAGTTATGTTATGTTATGTTTGGTGGTTGCGCAGGACGCGAAGGCGGAGACGCACCAATTAACCAATCACGGGCTCAAGTCATTGGTTCATCAATCCTTTTATAATTTTTTAAATTCTTTCGTATAGTGCACATGCGTTAACTTTCTGACGTTTGCTCAAGATGTTTGCCGATAATTATAAAATCCTATAAAATCAATTAGCCAAGTGCAGTCCACTGCTGGACATAGGCCTCTCCCGGCTCTGAAGTGAAAGTAAGACAGCAACCAGGACCTAAGATGTTGATGGAGCCAAGTCACCACCAGCCAAGTGGCCACCTAACTCCAGACGTCGGAGTTACGATCCAGATATTATATTTATATTATATATCTCAAAAGATACTTTTTCACGCCCCGCTTGAAGAACCCGGGATTGTAAGAAGAAGGAAACACGTGCGCGGGCAGAACATTCCAGCTCTTTATCGTGCGACAAAGAAAGGAAGCACCGAACCACTGAGTTCGGGACCGTATGATCTCTTGATTATAAGGCTGTCTCTTTAACCAATAAGCTATCACTACTTAATCGCTAATGAGGATTAATCACATACCAAGAATTTCATTTTTCAATTAGTGTAACGTATGCGCTATAAATTTCTGAACGTCTTATTTTTTAAATGATTTGAATCCGATAAGAAATGACGAAGTTATTAAAGGATTCTTAATATCTACTTTAAAACGCGCATTCTTACTGGATTTTGGTCACTGACGTCATCTGTCACAACATGTGCGATGCGCATTCGCAACCTCGGTCAGTCGCGAGTCAGTTCGACATTCATTTATGGCTCGGCTTGAGCACTGCTTTTATTTTTTGTTTGACACATTCATATGTTCAAATAATAGCAAATAAATGCACAGTGTGTTAAAGTCCATTCAGATAATTGGCCCAAGTAGATTGGTTTATGGTGGCAAAGTTTCATTAGAATAATGCAAGTTTTTGCAGCGCCAAGATTCGAAAGGACAAAATGAAATACGAAATAAACAATTAACTTAATATAAATTAAAACAATACCTATTGTGTCCTGAAGTTACTTTATAACAAAAGTGTTTTGATCTAGCTAGGTTTAATTTTTTGAAAACTTCGAAAAAAAAAATACCAACCAGACATTTTACCTATACCTATAGGTTACTAACAAACCGCCCTCGCTTCGCTTCGGTCATTCTGTGCTTCGGTTTCTTTTTTTTTTTAACTCAAGCCATCGTAATTCACACATAATTAGCCTGTGTCCATCAGTATAATATCCACCTTTCAAATGATGAAAGATTTTTTCCAATAAGTGAAGTGGTTGCGCAGATTACCCGAGATATATAAACAAACTCACAAAATTCGGTCTCTCTCTATATAGTATTAGTATAGATACCTTTTTATTTTGAAATCTCCCCGTGACCATGACTGCTGAAAAGCAGCCGAAACATCAGGATCAATGTAAAATATAAAATAATAAATAAATATAATAAATATTGTACGACAAAGTACACAACGCCATCTACACCCAAACTAAGCAGAGCTTGTCATATGGGTTCTAGAATGCGGATAAACATACTTAAATACTTTTTTTTTGTAAATAAATACATATTATACATAGAAACATCCAGACCAATGCAAATATACATATTTGCACTGAGGCGGGAATCGAACCCGCGACCTTTGGCTTAGCAGTCGAATGCACTACCGCGATAGAATCTGTTAAAAACAGTTTTATTTCAATGTGTGACATTCGCGTAAACTTCCGACAGTATCATACCTTTTTATTTACTTAGATACGTCACAGAACCAATAACACTAGCGTATCATATGGCTATCTGATATTATGAATGAGAAAGTTTGTGTTAAGTATTGTTATTACTAAATGACGTAAAATAGCTTGACGGATTTGGTTGAAATTTGGCACACAGATAGACCATTACCTGGGCAATGACACAGGATATTATGTTATAACATTTATTAATGTTTCCTTTCAGTAATAGGTTTTAGTAGATCGTGGGACTAGGTCCCATTTTGTATACTTCGGTGATTCCTGTCTTTGTCGTACGATAAAGAACTCGAATACTGTACCCACGAACGTGTTTCCCTCTTCCTCCAATCCCGGGTTCTTTAGGCGGGGGGTAAAGAAGCATCTGTCAAGGCTGTGAAAGTAAGGACCTCAATTCTAAGGACAGCATCTGGTATGGTGGCCACTACTTGTACTACTTATGGAAGGGCGTTATATATACCCTCAGATTGTTCACGAAAAACATTCTCGAAACCAGATATCTCAAAATGAGAATTCAATTGGCCAAGGACCATTTGACCACAGATTACCTTAGAAATTTTTTGTCGAATATGAATCTCAATCGATTAAAATAATCGATTGCTGAAATTAATGTAAGTTTAAAATTTGCAATGTTACAACTTCAACTCAGTTTTCCTGCCGGAGTCTTCTCAGGACAGAGCCGAGTATCGAACCGGTGGTCCATTTGCTAAATATTAGTCTATTTTTTTTGACGTTTTGTAAATTCCGTTATAATGGTCTATACAGAATAAATTAATTTTCACTTTGACTTACCATCAGGCGACTAACAGTCAAATATAAATAAAAGCAGTTGAAGCTGTGAGTTGAGTATAAACTATGTGTGTAAAATTTGTCATCATCCGAGCACCAAACCCGATTGCATCCAATGCTTGCACGTTGGATCCTGGGGTTGAGTCGACCTTACGATCGTGAGGTCCCGGGTTCGAAAGCGCCTGAGTCATATCCGTCAATCAACAGACCTGCTGTACTCGCTTGCAAGCGAGGTCAGTTTGGGCCCTAAGGACCAAATTAGTATTCAAGTCCAACATAACCATCATTAGTCAACGCCTGTTGCTAAATTATATGTCAACATTCTAGACAAATTAACTCCCACGCATCGCCAACATAAATTATCTTTTTGTATATGAAAACTGTGAAAGATCAAGGCTCTTGTTAAAATGGTCTTTAAACTTCCAATTTGATTAGAGCTCTAAGTTAAAAGTTGTAGTATGGGGTGATAGGTCTTGTGTAAATGGTAATTAGTTGTTTTAAGTAATAAGTTCAATGTCCTCATATTATGTTTTAATGGTAATTTGAAGCTATGTTTTTTAAACTTGAATGAGCGGAGATTGTACGAATCTGATAACTTATTTACAAATCCCACATCTTATTAAGTAGATCTGTTGAACAAATAAAAAAAATGTTTGTGATTGTTCCACACCTCAGTGGTGTGGCGGTAGACCATTCGACTGTTACTGTTGCAGGTTCAATTCCCGCTCAGTGCAAATATTTTGTAAAATAGCAGTGCAGTGTAAATGTTTGTGCGCATGAATATGTCTATTTGCGTTGTTCTGAATGTTTTCATGAATAATCTACATACTTTAATATTATAACGGTGAAGAGATTGTTTGTTTGATTGAACGCGCTAATCTCAAGAACTACTGATCCGAATTGAAAAAATCTTTTCTTGTTGGATAGCCCTTTTATCGAGGAAGGTATAGGTATCATCACGCTACTACCTAGGAGAGCGGAGCAGTAATCATAAATGTCAACAAATCGGGTAAATTTCGGTACATTATTGTATAGAATTAATAAATTACGGACATGTATGGGGGACAAATGGGTGCCACGGGAATGAAGTAAACCACGAGCGAAGCCGAAGGGCACAGCTAGTAATATAATGAAGATAAAATAAATATATTCTACGACATTCTACACAGCGCTTTCTAGTCCCAAAGTAAGCATAGTTTAACTAGCTTGTGTTATGGGGTCCAGAATACGGATAAACATACTTATTTACTTTTTTTTGTAAATACATACATATTATGTATAGAAACACTCAGACCAATGCAAATAGACATATTCATGCATACAAATATTTGCACTGAGCGGGAATCGAACCCGCGCCTTCTGTCGTAGCAGTCGAATGCGCGCTACCGCTACGCCACAGAGGCCGTCAATACTTATCTATTTTAAAAATATGAACCCATAGATTTAGATCGGAAAAAGAGAACATCTACCAACTGAGCCACCTAGACACACGTTACAAGCTATGCTTAGTTTAGGTCTAGATAGCATTGTGGTGTGGAGTCTCATAATAATAATAGCGGGCAGATAAGCAGTGGATCTTCCCTGCCTGAGTCCGTGTTTCTGAAATATTATATCCTGGATATCTTCCAGTCTCGAGTGAATAGCTCCCTTCAAGTCAAACGTGTTTCATCGTAAACCACATCATAACTTCTCAGCAGGTGAGATAGAGGTCAACCGCGAGCCTATTAATGATGAAAAACGACAATGTCAAAATCATAAATTCGTTAATTCTACACTAGTTGTCCATTATTTTCTAAGAGATTTGTCTTGATAATAATAAACACATCAAAACGGTCCAGCATTTTTTTTGTTTTTTTTTTTTTTTTAAAGAATATTAGTAACCGAAATTACTAATATTCTCCCTAACCCCTCCAGCTAAGCTAAATTGCTTGTGTTAGGAGTGGGTTCACGTCGCTAGTGTAATGGCCAGGATTCGAACCCGGGACCTCTTGATCGTAGGGTCGACTCCTTAACCACTAAGCTACCGACGCTAGCCGTGACGTGATGCCGTGACAAGGGAAATAGGGATTAATTTTTATATATAAACCAGCTGACCCGGCAAACTTTGCTCTGCCTTAGAATAAAGTGATGTTGGTTACCTTATCAGCACTAAAAACACGAGCCGGCGTGAGGTTTTAGTCGGTTCGAGTCCGACATAATCACCCCTGCTGGCCAGCGAGGGGGGTACCGTAGCAATTTCCGCAAAAATAAACCACAAATGGCACAGTATAGGCGGAAATAAATCTAAAAAAATAAAGATGATGAAAATTGGTCCGCTCGTTCTTAAGTTTATCCCGGTATGTAAATTTTATATTATATATGTATATATGGATAAGATGGGCTCATATACACGGAACTTACAAAAAGTCAAAGAAATACAGTAATATAGAAAATGTTAGACTAATTAAAGTTTACTAAACCGATTACCGGTACACAATGCGGATCTAATATTGAACTGTTGGTTAATATTAAGACTTATTCACACTATGCTGCCTTTTACCATCGGCCGTAAGTCCCTTACTAATATTCCTTCTTCCCACTTTCTCCTAGCCTGCAATAAGCAGGTTCCCAGCCATCCTAGGGTAATACCACCCTTAGAGGGTGTTAATACTGGCAATATTCATATTGTTATACAACCTCATTCATTAAGCCGGACTTACGTTTAAGTTGAGCTAGATATTATAAAGATAAATTGTTATAAATATCCATTAAACGGACGATTTGTCTCAGCCTTGGCAGTTTTATAAACACCTGCGTACGAAATGTTGAGCGGTGAGAGGAACAAGGAGTTGAATATTGTACACAAAAATATGTAGAAGTTCAACTTGATATGTTTAAGATAAAATGGGAAACTAGAGGACCCAGTTTCAGACGTGTATATTTAGTTTTTAGAGATTATTTGTACAGATGTCTTTTTAGATATGTACATATACTCACGCCTTTTGCTCTTGGTACCCCAGAGAGCCTACCGGCAGCAACAACAGCCCGCCATCTGCTTTTGTCCTTACAAAATTCACGAGCATCCTCCACCTCCACTGTTATTAAACGTTTCATGCAAGCCCGCTGGTTTTGAGTACTTTTAACCTGCGTTTTTTCAATACATCATTAATTTTATGAATGTATATTCTGCGAGGTCGATCCCGGATTGCTGGGGGCAGGCAAGCTGAGGTCGACAGCACAGATTTACTGGGGTAGAAATTTGATGACACAAATTTGTCACAAAATTCGGCCGGGTAGGTACCACCGTGCACGATTGCGAAAAACCCTCCATAGTAATCCAATTTCGGTTTGATTGCGTTCAGGGGTCAGCAACAATCCGTAGTACCGTAATGATATATCACCTATGATACTAACAAATTATGTGGTGTTCTTTTTGTAAAACAAATTTCAATAAAAGTTCAGTAGATCCAGAGATTACCCCTACAAACTCACAACATCACAAACTTTATCTCTTTATAAAATTGATATAGAAGTATAGATGATTTCTTAGTTATAATTCTGGTATTTTTTTCTGTTGTGGCACAATGACATTTCAATAGATTGGTGTTTAGTGAATGTTTGTTTATCCTTCGTGCTTTCAAACCTTTAGTTAGTCAACAGATGTAATCTTCATACGCAATACGTCGTACAATATCGTGACCCAGATGCGGAGCGTCTGCCTTCTGTGAACTGTGACACTCACGGAGTCCTGTTAAATGTGTTGAAATTATCACAAATTTGTTGCTTCACTGCGGTCTTATTTGCGAAATAGTACCTTTTTTTCTGCGCGCAGACAAACCCCTCTCGGGTTTACCTCACCAGAGTCAACGATGAGATGGGTATGTCAGATTCGAACCGACTGGTCTGACTGGACGGTGGACTGGACGAAAACCGCACGGTGTTTCGGCACTTCGGCCTGTGTGGTGATCTGGAAGAGAAGATATCTCAAAGACCCCGACCGGCCTTTCCCTACAAAGAAACACGGCACGCCACAACACTGGGTCTGCTTCCGTTAGGGTGACGGCTAGCCTCAATCGTCACCCCGTGGCCCGCGCTCATGGAGGACAGAGATCGTTTTGCGATCTCCGCTGCCCGGTACACCTTTTGCAGCACGAGAGTTCGAGGGTGGGGGTATTCTAAACACTTGCGAAATAGTAGCCCATATGTTAATCTAGGATGTTGGTGGGTGTTAATGGAGCCCAGCAAGACCTTCGGGGCTAAGCCCACCTCCTTTGCAAGCTAGTAAATCTGCTGATTGGAAAACGAGACTCTGGCAGAGAATTTCCTCTAGGGGTTGGGGTGTCCGACGACAGTCGCTCTCATAAAAGCCATTTAATCCAAATCCAAAGCAGGAGGAGTATACGTACCCCGGGTTCCGTATTAAAGCCTTGGATGCAACCGAAAACAATCCTAAAATAATCACAGTAAGACCATAATTTTTTTCACTCCAACTACTGTCAGATGGGTGTTCCGTCTGAAGAGTCCTGTATTACATCTATGACCAGCCTCAATCAGTACCTACTACCTATACCCATGATGAAGATCTTCAACTGTCTTGTTAGGAACGAGACTCCCATCTCCGGTTGGTCAGCAATGGTCAGACAATTGGCACAGGAACACGTGTGTTGAGAACGAATTCCAAGTATCTCTATATACATACATAACTTCGTATCCCCGAAGGGGTAGGCAGAGGTGATTACACACCCACGATTCGCCAGTTATATTTAAATCCCAATGTAATAGGGGCGAGCCTATTGCCATCTACCGGGCACATTACTAAGCGAGCGATAATTAACATTTTTAATACACACATAACTACGAAAAGTCAGAGGTGTGTGTACAGGGCGATTTAGGATTGAACTCGAGACCTCGTCTTGGCAGTCCGTTACGTACGCCACTGGGCTATCGCCGCCTTAACAGAAGTATCTCTAGTCTTTATTTAAAGCTAGCTTACAGTACCTACCTATTTATTTAATGCTCGTATACGCCATTACATTGAGTGCTAACCAGCGCTTAAAGGTCAGTGTATTCTATACATAAATAATGTTAACGTGTGCAACATTAGTACTACCTACGTAGTTAGAGTCCACCATGAATAACATAAACACACAATGCAAGGAATTAAGTACCTAAATGCTCAACACAGTACTGGAACTAGCCTTACACATAGGCATCAAAACGTGCACTTTTATTAGAATAGGATTCCTCCCACTATTTTTCCATATATATAGATGGCCCCACCGGCCAGTGCGGGGGTGGTTAGGTCGGTCTTGAACCAACTAAAACCCCACTCCGTCTTGGGTCTTCAGACGCCGGGGTGTAAGGTCACCCATAAAGCATTTCCCTCGCACCCCGACTGATCCTGGGTCATCTCCGGCTTCGGGATGGCCCCGTCGGATTTGGGAATCACGGTGTCCCCGTCTTGCCCCGGTTTGGGGGGGGCGACTAAACCTCACATACTTACTGTATGGGAGCTAAAGTCTGCCAACAAACTGCCTTACAGTTTGGCAGAAAAAATGTAAACATAACTGTGTGTTACATAGATTCGGTTTCTTTATTTCTTGATTTGGCTCATCTTAGTATTTGCGGAAGCGACTTCTGACCACGACCCCGAGAGGTGCGCCTGCGCCAGAGCCTCGTCCGTCAATCAGCAGGTGTACCGCCTTGCAGGTGAGGTTGACTTGTGCCCAAAATATACTGGTGGAGGCGTGATACAACCGGTGAGTATATATGAAAACAATGATTAGGATGCTGAGTGCCACCATTGTTAACATGGTACGGTAAAAAGTAGAAAGGTAATATGTCTACCGACTTCCATGATCGGGGCCTGAGGACGGCAGTTGGCCGACTTGCCGTCCTTACAAAAGCAGGTCTCGGCGGAGGCGTGTCGTGTGTGCCCTACACACGCCTGCCAACTCACCGATGCGGTATCAAACCCGACCCCACCTGGCGAGGCCGTGGTTGCGGGGAAAGTCAACCGGTAACCCTGGTTGACTTTGACTTTTGACTTTGACTTTGTCAACTGGGTCCGTTGGCAAATTTTTCGATTTGTATAGTCACGAACAATATTGTAGACTTATGTTAGTCAATATGTTTCTCACTCAATCCTCGTACCTTTTCAAATATAATGCAGAATGTTCGTTATTACTACCGTAGAAGTATGCGGGAGACAAAACTGTATGAAAATCCATTGTTAGTGTACCAAGCGGGAGACAAAACTTCTGTGGAAATATGCATGAGAAAAACCTGTATGAAAATCCAATGTCAACGTACTCAGCGGGAGACAAAAGTGTATGTAAATTCATTGTTAACGTGTTTTTTTTTCCTTGTAGGTGTAGTATAAAGCACTATGTATCACTTGGCACAAAGTGCGATTATTAAGTCGTGTGTATTGAGACCCTACACTGCGCGTCAGGCCTCAAACCACACCCTTTTTAGTAATCGGTCCCTTACTCCCTACGATGAAAAATATACTATTACTCACGCCTATATCCCCGATGGGGCAGTTATTAATGTTTTTACTCTGGTATTGCACCCGCTGTATTTTTTGGAGCCAAGTAATTTCGATCCAAGTCGGGTGAGCCTTACGAACATAGAACTACTGATGTTTCATTTACAGAAAACCCTTAAACACTGCCTGTCTTAGGAATCGAATTCAGGACCTCACCATTCATAAGAAAATTTGGATTCTAAATTTCCTATTTCAAACTACTGACTTTTGGAAATGAAAGTTTGTAGTTTCGAAGTTTGGTTCATGTGGGTTGCGGTAGCGGGACGGGATCAGTGTCTCACACGAGCGGAGCCGCAGGCAACAGCTACCTTTTTTTTTTTTTTTATCGTGCGGAAATCCCTTTGGATACCCCCCCGCGTGCCAGCGGGGGTGCCTAGTCTATTTATATAATACTAGCTATCCGCTATCGCTTCCCTTCGGTTAAAACAAGTTTTTTTTTAACTCAAGCCATAAATATATATAGCCTATGTCCATCGGGCTTAAAGTACCTTTCAAGTGGTGAAAGAATTTTGCCAATAAGTGCATTCCGAAGATTACCCCTAACATATGAACAAAGTGATAAGATTCGGCCTCTCCGTTTATAATATTAGTATATATTTCTGCTTTTCCTTCACAAATAGGTCGGCTCTCGTTCCTAGCCTGTTTCCCGGGCTATTACTGCAAATATTATCCAACTTTTCAAAGTTCTCCTTTCAGTGTGTCCACTAATACCTAAATGAAGTTTGTGAATGCAAGCGTGTAACTTTTAATTGGATTTCATTGAAGTTGAGCTCGTTACAAAATCACCCTCCCACTTAATATAGATTTAAGTAGCAGTATGCTACATTTAGGCTGTATTTCACGAGTAGAAATTTGTTTAACTAAACTGAGTTTTGATATTTTCCTTAATGAAAGTCATTGCGTAAAATGTGACAATGCAGTTCAGTTTGCGCTTAGTAGTTCCTATAGCGGCCTCTGTGGCATGGCGGTAGGACATTCGACTACTATATTAGAGGGCGCGGGTTCGATGCCCGCTCAGTTCAAATATTTGTAAATATAGCTAGACCCAAAGTAAGCATAGCTTAACTAGCTTCTGTTGTGAGTTCTAACGCGGATATACATACTTAGATACATTTTATTTTGTAAATACATACATTATCAATACCATTATGTAAAAATACCCAGACCAATGCACCAATACCATATTCATGTACACAAATATTTTCACTGAGCGGGAATCGAACCCGCGACCTCTGACTTTGGAGTCGAGCACTCTACCCCTACTCCACAGAGTAATTCGATTAAAAGCAAACAAGTCGCTTTTAAACAAGCAAATCTTGATATTACGTTCCGAAACATTTTATATAATCAATCCTTTCAATCGGTCTACAGCCTATTATACATACCTATCGATATAAAACTAGTTTTCATTCATGATTCCTTTGCGTTCTCTTTTTAAAATCCGGCGTGGGAGCCACTACTGTATACAGACTATCTTTTTCTCTCTTGTAGTGGTATATGTCGGTCTCTGTCGCACACGATGCGTCGACGCATCAAGTAGTCGAGTCCGCCATGCTTTTTTTAATTTAGCCGTTTTTTAGGGATGCGTGTAAGGGCCTCGGAGGGTCTTTGTTTCGAGGTAACGTTGAGGAAGGTTTTATGCTTGTGTGTAATTATCAGCGATAGAATTCGTTTACTTAAGCATGAATCGGTAAACTTATAGACTTGCTGTGCCTCTCAGTTTCACACGACGTATTCAGCTCTATTCGGGTTAAAAACCCGGGACCTCTCGATCTTAAAGTCAACTACCCAACCATTATTGTAATATACCTACATATATATATTACGAGTATATATTATATATCCTCGTAATATTATAAACGCGAAAGTTTGTGAGTATGTATGTATGTTTATATGTATCTTTGTTGCTCTTTCACGCAAAAACGGCTGAACGGATCTGGCTGATATTTGGCACAGGGATAGATTATAGTCCGGAATAACATATAGGCTACTTTTATCAGGGGAATAGGTTACCATGGGCTGCGGGAACGTGATAAGAATTTTACGCGGACGGATCCGCGGGGAACAGCTAGTATATAAAATAACCATTTGACGGTCTCTGTGGCGTAACGGTAGTGCATTCGACTGCTACAACAGGGGTTTGATTCCCGCTCAGTGCAAATATTTGTATGCATGAATATGTCTATTTGCATTGGTCTGGGTGTTTCTATGTATTATATGTATGTATTTACAAAAAAAAGTATATAAGTATGTTTATCCGCATTCTGGAACCCATAACACAAGCTAGTTAAACTATGCTTACTTTGGGACTAGACAGCGCTGTGTGGAAAGTCGTAGAATATTTATTTATTAATTCACAATAAAAAGTACCTAACAGAACCATTTTTTTATAGACAGAATCATACTTGATGAGTCGAATTCGCCTCCGAGTTGAACACATTCGAGTTTGTAACACATCCGGCCGCGAGAGGAAATGATGCAGTTAACATTCAATCGTAACTCAGAACTTTGTACTTGAACATACAACCTGTTATGAACGAGTTCGAAGTCAAAATTCTATAAAGACGCTTTAGCAATAAGTTTATTATGCAAACTGCTGTGGAGTGGAATGCCCTGCCTGAGTCTCCAAAAAAAAAAGCTTCAACCTGGGAGTCTTCAAGTCTAGAGTGAACATGGTACTTTTACCCAAGCGTGCTCCATCGTCGACCACATCACCACTTACCAACAGGTGAGATGGTGGTCAAACGCGAGCCTCATTATTCTTTTGTTGATTTTTATACATATAAATATTTGCATTGAGCGGAAACTTAACTAACCGCTATTTTTTTTTTCGTGTGGCTTCACCTCACCGGAGCTAACGGTGAGGTACGCATGTCGGAGTCGAACCGACTAAAACCGCACGGTGTTTCGTGATCGTCACATAGCCCAGTGGTGTATGTAACGGACTGCCGAGACGAGGTCTCGAGTTCGATCCCCAGTCAACCCGGGCACACACCTCTGACTTTTCGCAGTTATGCGTGTATTAAAAATGTTGATTATGGCTCGCTTAGTAATGTGCCCGGTAGATTTTTGCAGTGGTAGAGTCAAGCAACAGTCATTTTGGCCGTTGCATGAATGGGCCGACTCGACCGGGGAAGCACCACCCTCTCACAGAATATCGACGCCAATTAACAGTATTTGAACTGTTGCGTTCCGTTTGGTGAGTGAGAGTGCCGGAGCCCAAATTCCTCTCCCATCCCCTCCCAAACTCCTTTCCCATCCCCTCCCAAACTCCTTTCCCATCCCCTCCCAAACTACAACATCCCCTTTCCTTAACAGGGTCGGCAGCGCGAGTGTGACGCCACTGGTGTTGCACACGTCCATAGGCCGCGGTAAACGCTTCCTATCAGGTGGGCCGTGTGCTTGTCTGCCACCTTAGTGGTATAAAAAAAAAAAAAGATGGCAATAGGCTCACCCCCTATTACATTGGGACCTAAGCATAACTGGCCATTCGCGGGTGTGTTATACACCTCTGCCTACCCCTTCGGGGACACAGGCGTGAAGTTATGTTATGTTCGTCACATCGACCTGTGTGACGTGTGAAAGGATATCCCAGAGACCCGGACTGGCCCCGGCCGCCACTACTGGCGACCTCGACGTGATGTTAGGGATCTAAATCCCCTATAGAGAAGCGTGCGCGGACACACAACGCGCCGCCATTCAGGGCCTGCTTCTGCTAAGGTGACGACTAGCCCCAACTGTCACCCCCGTCACCCCCAGGCAAACTCAACCCCTGACATAACAATCGAATGCTCCACTGCCACACAAATCAATAGTGTATTAATTTCTTTGAATACTCAAACCTCATTTGAAACACGAAGACCCACCTGTCTTTACCGCGATCTCTGAACCGTGTCCACAGTGACTCAGAACACGGGTCACTGATTCTATGACTACCGTGGGACTGTCTTTACATACGCCTTTGTTTAGGGGACCCACCGAGGTGGTACTGGTCAGACGGAGTGGTACTTTTGGGCCGATAGATTTTGGCGAGGTTTGAATGAATGATTAAAACTGTTATAAACAAAAAGTTATGTTAACTATGAAGCTAGGAGAATACGATAAAGTTAATGGGAGTTAAAACGATTATTGTACAGGTATAAATACTATAGGTACCTATACGATTTTTTTAAAAGCGTTCTATAACCGAAAATTCTAGAACTCTCCAGCTAAGCTGAACTGCTTTCATTAGGAGTGGGTTAACGTCAGTAGTCCAATGGCCAGGACTCGAACCCGGGACCTTTCAATCGTATAGCCATAGGGAAGAATAGTAAGAATACGGATCAAATCCGCTTGCTTCGGTTTCATAGAGGATGCTCTCTATATCATAGCTGACGTAATAGAAGAATTTTCTTAAAAAAAAATAAGCAATGACCATCGAGATAGAGGTAGGTATATTTTTTGTCAAAATTGACTTGATTTTTTTAAGAATTTTGGTTGAAATTCAACTGTCCAAACCGGGGGTATTTCCAACTAATTTTGAATGATTTTAACGCGGTTTTCAAGACAGTTTACCGTTCCCTAGGACTTCCCTGTGTCGCTGCTCATTTTTTTAATGAGCCTCTACTGTTGATTGTGTTTCCAGGAGTTAGAGTAGCGAGAAAGATCTTCCAACCGTTTCAAAACTGCTCTTCGAAATAATTATTACGAAAACAAGTTTTCTCATACACTCAATCGAAACGAAAATCATTTCCCATAGCATAATTACTTTATATAATTCACATACTCATTACTATGTAGATGTTTTGCATGCTATGATGTTACTTTTTTAATTTACGCTTTGAGAAACTGGTTGGGCGTGAATTGTCCACGGATGAGTAGTTTATATTTCTTATTTATTGATTGATACTCCTGAAATGACAACAGTAATTTATTTTAGTGATAAATTTTTACTAAGAAAAGGAGATACTTCAGAATCCAGGGCACTTTGACCGACTTAAGAAGCGGGTTTTTTAAACTAAGATAGCAAATTTTCAGCGACTACGGTAGAGGTCCCGGCTTTGATTCCGACTCAGTACAAATGTCTGTACATGAATTTGTCTATTTGAATTACTTTGGATGTTATTATACATAATATGGTTATCTGCTTTCTGGAACCCATATTACAAGCCATTCTTAGTTTCGTCTAGATAGCGCTGTGTAATACGGCCTAGAACATTATTATAATATCATTTAAGTTTAGGGTCCTTGAGAATGCCAGCCGAGGTCTCAGTGATATCCTTTCTAGGGCACACCTATTTTTCCCGGCCAACAGGCTGATGCGACGATACACCTTAGGTTTTAGTAGGTTCGAGTCCGACATACCCACCTTTTCGTTGGCCCCAGCGAGGTGAGGGGTTACTGCATAAAAAAACAGTGTCCTTGGATATGAAATCTTGGTGCAGATAGCCAATTGATTGCTTTTAAGTAGTACTTAGACGGTAGTACATCCGTAGCAGTCTATACAACATATCTAGCCAGGCCGGTTTTACTTCCCTTTCAAGTCAATTACCTGTGACTTAAGACTTTATTCACGAGGATACCAGGTTTAAATTATCCAAATTTTCCCACAGATATAAATTATATACTCATTCATACATGTATATCCTTGATGTTGTAGGTAGAGATGTTTTAACGCTTCCGTTTCGCCATCAATTTTTTTGGTACAGCACGGGATTAGAATCCGAGACAGTCTCTTTCTAGGAGGAATACTCTGTCAACTGTGTTGCCTCGACCTGTATTGAATAGTTGAAATTCTTATTCATGTACAGGTTAGATCAGTAGAAAAAAATATTAAATGTTTAAAGCGTAAAGCGGCATTGTTAGGATCTTACCAAATTTGGATAGGTAGGGGGGGAACACTACTGACGGTGGAGGTGAGCGCTGATGCATCACAAGGTGGCCACCCTAAACCTACATCTGGGTCGCAAGTCCCAGTCGCCGTCATGGTGTTCCTCTCTGTACCACGCTATGGACCCGGCGACCGCACGGCGAATCCATGGAGTGCTGAGAATCGGATCTCTATCAAAGTAAACATTTCAATAAAATTAATTATTAAATTAAGGCACATATTTATTTATAGCTAAGATCCATTTCCATCATATCAGCTTCGATCAAAAGAATCCGCATTAAAATCTGTTTCCCCGTTCGAGACCTACGATGCCATAGACAGACACACACACAGATACGTCAAACTTATAAAACCCCTTCGTTTTTGCTTCGGGAGTTAAAATATATATATCATGCATTTTTTGCTGATAGTAACTTATAGGTACCATTTTTAGTTTAAGAAACAAAAGAATATCGAATAGAATAGAGAATAATCACTAAATAAATAAAACATAACATAACTTCACGCCTGTATCCCCGAAGGGGTAGGCAGAGGTGTATTGCACACCCACGATTCGCCAGTTACGAGCCCTTTTTTCCGGTTTCGGGATCTTCGGTTTCGAGATGGCCCCCTCGGGTTTGGAAACCACGGAATCCCCGTCTTGGCTCGGTTTGGGGAAGGGGTGCTAGTCGCCCCACCGTCCCGGCCTGCTTCTGCTGGGGTGACAGGCGGCCTCACCTGCCACCCCCAGGCCTGCGCTCATGGAGGACGGAGGTCGTTAAGCGACCTCCGGCGCCTCAGTCGCCTGCGACGCGCGGCGAGCATGTTGCGGGCTCGGCGGGCCGGGAGAGTTCTGAACCTCTCCCGGGCGCGCTCTGCCATCTCCTTCGCGAGCATTACATGCTCGCAGAACTAGCGTCGCAGTGATGACACTCAGGCGTTGACTCCTTCCTGATCCGATGCAGGTGGTCCCCGAAGCACCCTTACCCGGAGACCACCTGCGTCAGTCGGTACGAGAGGCTTCCGTGTCGCCTCTCTAGCCAATCCTCCATGATGGGCCTTACCGCCGCTATTTCGGCGTGCCCTGCGCTTGGTCGCCCAAAGTCGTTCCTTCCACTCCACCACGATGGCCTGGCGGAGCTGGGACTGCACGGCTTCGATTTCTTGAGGCTCGGGGTTCCGTCCCTGCTCTCGCGCCTCCTTTCGCCACTGGTATAGTTGCGAAAGGGCTCTCGCCTCCAGGTCCCATGGCGGAGTTCCGGCAAAGAGACTCGCCGCCTCGAAGGAGATCGTGCGGTACCCGCGAATGACCCTGATGGCCATCACCCGCTGCGGAGCGCGCAGCATCCGCACACTTCCGGCCTTCTGGGCCTCCGCCCATATTGGGCACCCATACAGAGCCATGGACCGCACGATCCCCGCATAGAGTCTCCTGCAGGAGTCATCGGGCCCCCTCATGTTGGGCAGCAGCCGCGCCATAGCGAGAGATGTGCCCTTCAGTTTGGGGGCCAGACTTCAGATGTGCTCTCCGAAGTCCCATCGGCCGTAGAGCACGAGCCCCAAATATTTCATTTGGGGCTTGATGCCGATGCGATTACCTCCCACGATGAGACTGGATCCCTCAGGTGGCTTGCTCCGAGGCCCATGAAAGAACAGGGCCTCGGTTTTAATAGGGGGCGAGCCTATTGCCATCTATCGGGTACATTACTACGCGAGCGATAATCAACATTTTTAATACACACATAACTACGAAAAGTCAGAGGTCTCAGCAGTCCGTTACGTACACCACCGGGCCGCTTTTAAATAAATAAAAAATCATCAAAATTATATGATTTGGCCATCGGGACGTAACGGTCGTGATATAAGAAACGGAAGCATGCCTGTTTTCTTGCACTCAGAATAATTTTTATAAACGACCGCGGCTGAATGTAAAATGGCTACAAAATGAACTGTCTCGTGCAACGTACCCGATAATTGCCAATTCCGCCGGTCCTTACTATTTTACAACTTCTCAGTGTTATAATTATAAAATTAAATTCAAAACTCACGTACTTCGTACAATGAAAACAGAAATTATAAAATTAAATTCAAAACTCACGTACTTCGTACAATGAAAACAGAAATTATAAAATTAAATTCAAAACTCACGTACTTCGTACAATGAAAACAGAAATTATAAAATTAAATTCAAAACTCACGTACTTCGTACAATGAAAACAGAAATTATAAAATTAAATTCAAAACTCACGTACTTCGTACAATGAAAACAGAAATTATAAAATTAAATTTTAAGTAATTAGTATGCTTACTTTTTCTATACATTTAGATCGGAAAAAGAGAACATCTTGGACGGGATTTTTAGTTGTTTTTTTTTTTTTTATATTTAGGACACGTCAATTTGTCTTCACCTCGCCTGATGGTAAGCTGAAGGTAAAGTCTCAGGAAAGAGAGACACCATTACATACACGTATCATGTTAACAATGGTGGCACTCAGCTTGACGGCCTCATCAGAAGAGGATTGTCGTCGCAGCACCGCGTGACACCCACCGGTCCCACTAGTGCTGCGACCACAGTCCCCCTGCCCGGCTATGCACTTGCTGACCCCTGAACGCAATCAAACCGAAATTTGATTACTATGGAGGGTTTTTCGCAATCGTGCACGGTGGTACCTACCCGGCCGAAATTTGTGACAAATTTGTGTCATCAAATTTCTACCACCAGTAAAAAGAGTGGTCAGCTCAGTGGTCAGAGCATTCCCCCTGTAAAGGACTGATCGCGGGTTCATGTCCTGTCCTAGAAGATTTTTTTTCCGATCTAAATGTATAGAAATTATAAAAGTTAGGAAACTGCATTATACGTACTAAAGTTAACGGGAATTAACGTAAACATGGTATAGGTTTTTCCTTTGAATAGCCTGACGTTTCGACCAGGTTACAATGACCATGGTCATAGGCTGACTGCGGTAGATGGTCTATAAGGTGTCAAAAAATTAGGTCTCTGAACTTGGTGAGATGACTTGGTATCGACAAAATATGTACCTATTTGAAACAAAAAAATAATAATATGGGGTAAAATAAAAAAAAAATAATATAAAAAAAAATTATAAAAAAGGAAAAAAAAATCCGTTCCCGCAGGGGGAACGCACAGGTAGATTTCGTGAAGCAATTAATATTATTTTATATAGAGAACTACGGACTTTAAACAGTTAAATTATTTTTTTCTCGAAAACGGTAAATTTTAGCGAAAATCTTTTCAGACATTTATTTTAGACTTAAAAATGGCCTATCGATTAAAAATGTTTCCGACAGCAAGTGTTCACCGGTTAGAAGTTATGATTTTTTTCCCGAAAAATTTTGGTTTTTCCCCCCTCCACTTTTAGTTAAAGTTTTAATCTTATAGGTTTATAAGTAAAAGTTGTTGGTATTCATGTATACTATGGGGTAAAATTAGAACGGTTCGAATATCTTTCATGGAACGTGAAATTTTGAGGAAAAACTGATTTCACAAAACGTGAGGCCCTACCGTCCCCTTAGGCCGGATTCCACCTGTTCACGAACTTAAACTAAGTTTACACCCAAGCAATTTTTAACCGCAGTTTGAAAGCGATCGGGGCAAAAATGCGACCGTGAGAGTGCCGCAAATTTTGGGAAGTGGAACCATACATACATATATATATAAATATAAACTTTTTGACCAGTGGTCATTTCGGACTCAGGGGGTCATAACTAGACCTCCCATGAATTTTTTTTTTTTAAATTCGACAGTAGTCAAGAAACCAATAGGTAGATCGATTTCATCGAAATCTACCTAAAACACCATCAGCGACCAGCGTCACGTGATGCGACGAGCACACGTGACGCTGGTCGCGATTTAGTATCGCGAATTGGTATCGCGGATAGTATCCTCGCAGTATTCTCCAATCGGATGTGTGGGAAATACCTAAATCGCGACCAGCGTCACGTGTGCTCGTCGCTGGTGGTGTTTTTTTTTTCATTTTTATAGTTTTTATTTTATTTTATTTTTTTACCCGATATTATTTTTTTTTGTTTCAAATACATATTTTGTGGATACCAAGTCATCTCACCAAATTCAGAGACCTAATTTTTTTACACTTTATATATACTTACCTAGTCTTGCCATAAATACTGTAACAAAGAAAGAAAAAATTTCTATTGCAAAATATTGTACTGTATTACTGTATTGTATAATAATGTATTGGCGCCAAAATGAGAAAACACAATGAACAATCATATAAAAATGACAGATTCCAAATTCAAATGTAATTTTTGTTTGTTTTTAATTGAAACCGTATTTATGGCCAGACTAAGTATACATATGCCATGATGGTACTGATTCCCGTTAACATTGTGTATATGGAACATGGAACGCGAAAGTTTGAAAGTTAGAATTGCAGTAAGTACTTTTTGAAAATATACTTTTGACACCAAAATCCCACCATTTTGATTTTTTATGACTTCACCCGGCCTGATGGTAAGCCGAAGGAGAAGCCTCAGAATTGAGGGTCACCATTACAGACACCTATAAAGCTACAATTGCGGCCCTCAGCTTGGCGGCCTCATCAGCAATTTTGAGAGACTTACACGGGATAATCAGGTTTTTTTTTTATGTAAACTATTTTATGAATTAAGCCAGAATTATCAGATTTGTCAAATCGGAAACTGGATTTCTCCTCTGACCTGACACACGTCTGACTTTTCGTAGTTATGTGTATATTAAAAATGTTGATTATCACTCGCTTAGTAATGTGCCCGGTAGATGGCAATAGGCTCGCCCCTAATACATTGGGCCTTAAACATAACTCACGAATAGTGGGTGTGTAATACACCTTTGCCTACCCCTTCGGGGATATAGGCGTGAAGTTATGTTATGTTTTTTCTTATTTATATCAACTGGTATAGCCGTATAACTAGCATCCCATTAAAACAGTCGCATCTACTCGGATCGTACGATTTTAATTCTAAAGAACCACTTATTAGAAAGGGACCGCATTCCATCTGTTAGGAAGTGGCGTAGAGTATATGTTTGAAAGGGGATAATTTCCTGTGCTCTGTGCTAGGATTCCTAGCAGAGTACTGGATAGTGGATAATCGCATGGTGGTTTGACCACGTTGTTGTTGACACACAGTAATGTGAGATAGGTTTATACTGTAACTATAGACTTGAAACAAAGATATATATATATATACATGGTCAAACGCGCACACACACACACACACACACATATAGACCTTATTTTTATACTTGTTTGTCCACTGCATGTATTAAACAATTTTGTAACCGCCATAAGACATTATTAAAGGACACTATTTCCTAAGAAACAGACAGCATTTCTGCCTAGTTTAGGCAAATGAGTCCTACGAGCCTTCTTTTGTGTACGGGTTTTTCTTTTCTTTATAAGCTTTAATTATATAAGACAACTCTGTATGCCATGTGCAAACTACTATTAATTAATACACTAGGAATTCAGTGCAGGGTGCGACTGAAATAAATTGAGCTGAGCGAGCAGGACTCTTACTTGAAAATAAGACATCTTACTACGGTCGCGCGCTTAGCTAAGGCCGCGCGCTGGGGTGCCCTGCAACGGACACTTGGGGAGGACACCGTGCGGTTTTAGTCGAGACAGACACGACATAACCACCCCGCTGGCCGACGGGGGGTATCCGAAGGGATTTCCGCAAGTTAAAAAAAAAAAAAAAGGCCGCGCGCTAGTGAAACTGTTTTCAAGTGATTATTCCTCAACCCAAGACGGCGTGCGGTTTTAGTCGGTTCGAGCCCGACATAACCGCCCCCGCTGACCGGCGGGGGGGTATCCGAGGGGATTTCCGCACGAAAAAAAAAAAAAAAAAAAAAGGTACATTGTATTTGAACAGTTGACCCCTATAAACACTCAGCGGTGTCTACACTATCACCATGGCAAATTTGGTCAAGATCGGTATTGTGGTTCTGGAGGAGTACAGTCTCGACCAAACGGCTTAGCCACGTATAAGAGCTTCGCTTCGCTCAGCTCAACTACTATTATGTGAGAAAATTGAGTAAAATAATGCAACTAAAGGCTTTTATGTACATATTTACAAGAAATTAAATATTTAATACGTTAAAATTCATCTCCATTCAAAGGGAACCTATGTAAAAAATCTTTTAGTTATGAAGTTGTCCTTTGTACATTATTTTGCTTGTATAATTCCATATAATATGTACATTTTAAATCAATAATATTCTAGGAGATTGTACACAGCGCTATCTGTTTCCAAAGTTAGCTTGGTTATGGGTTCTAGAATACGAGTAAACATAGTTAAATATTTCTTTTGTAAAAACATTCTTAAACATAATGTAATGCAAATATATATTATTCAAGCATACAAATATTTGTACTGAGCGGGAATCGAACCCGTAACCTCTGACTTAGCAGTCGAAGTTTATTTATAGATATAGAATGGCTTCACGAAAGTAAACCAATGCTAACCAACCAACCAAACGCCATGTCACATCGTTTTTTTGTGTCTAAACAACATCTTAAATTGAACCGGATGAAACCGCGAAACATACCACTTTATAAGTAACATATAAGAAACAGTTTACCATTAACTGACTACAAAGAGCAAGTCAACGGTTTGGTTCGTAGCAGCCGGTAGCAGCTGGCGACAATAGACGTGACTCATTACACTGCAGGACACAAATAAATGGTTACTTTTATATCTTTAATATTTATTTTTTATTATGCACGTGACTACGTATACCTGCCTGCTATAAAACGTATATCCAAAGATACGGACTAAAGTTTCATGCTATTGATTGAATCATGAAACGCATTTATTCCGCAATTGGGCCCGAAGACGGCACGTTCGGCTTAAACTAAATCGAAAGAAATCTATAGTAACTTGATGTTACTTACCTAAATACTACGTCTTTAACAAACTGTAGTACTATTCTTTCCACTATCCATTTTATATTGTTGAGTTGTATAGGATCCTACAAAGATCTGCGGAAGCCCAGCAAAATTCACCTGCCAACCGGTCCACGTGCTGAACAACGGATGCAACTCTAGCGCAGGTTATTCTCTCGGGGTTAGAGGGTTAGACGACGGTCGCTCCCCTAATAGGCAATACGCCAAATATAATATATGGTTACAAGGATTAGGAAAGCGGATCAAGGACCCTTTTTTTTATAAAATATAGAATTATAATTATAAATTATAGAATAATTTCACATGATATAAAAAGCATAAACATAAACTCACGCCTATATCCCCGAAGGGGTAGGCAGAGGTGCTAACACCCACATTTCGCCAGTTTATGTTTAGGTCCCAATGTAATAGGTGGCAAGCCTATTGCCATTAACCGGGCACTTATAAACCAGCGATAAATACTCACATAACTTCGAAAAGCATCGAAAAGTCATTGGTGTGTGCCATGGTAATACCTGGGATACCACTAGGCTACCGCGGTGTACACAATCTCAATATTAAATTATAAGAATAAAACTGCTGTGCTCTATTAGTTTTATAAACATAAAACACACAAAAGGCTACAGTTTTTCTCTTTTATTTACTTGATATAAACGCAAAATCCATACTACAAAAACAACGTGGTTTATTGGTAGCTGAATAATTGTTTTATTATGCCTAATTTAATGATGACATAATAATTTGTATTATTGCGAGCCACTTCAAAGACATAAATCAAATTTTAGGGATAAAATTATTGTAATAGGTTATATTGCTGATGCAGAACAAACTGCTTTAAAATTTATGATATGCTTAAAATTATATTCTGTAAGTTTATATGAATGTATACGAGCCAGCTATAATAATAAACGTAATTTGTTATGTAACTTTATTCCAAATCATATAATGAAATGTGAATTTTCTACATAATAAACTCGCTGACTACATTTTTATAAAGATAAATGGATTTGCAATTTTTCTTTTTAACAAAATGTCTTTTTTAAATTTATTTCATTTAAATGTAAATCTGAAAATGTTCGTGGTAATAAATTAATGAACATATTATACAGAGGTACTGTAGCGGTAACCTTTGCGACAATTAATCAAATTCACGCAACGACAAGTAAATGGCTTTTTAATTGTTTGCGACAAAATCGTATGGGGAGAGGTTTTCTTGCTAATAATAAACGGGGTTGGAGTTAAAAGGGTGTTGTAACCTTTTTATTTTCAAATAAAAAGATATTGCCCTTGTAATTTGTTTTATTTATGAAATGGAAACTGTACTTCCTGACAGGGCATTTGTTTATTCATTTAATATTATATATTTTATGAGCTTAAGAACTTATTTATCGTTAAACATAATAAGAGACGAAATGAAAGGCTTTTTTTTTTTTTTTTTTTTTATTTATTTTTTTTATTTTTTTTTTTTTTTTTACGCAATACATACATAAACATTTTTTAATGGTTGTTTTAGGGTTCCGTTGCCAAATGGCAAAAAACGGAACCCTTATAGATAAGTCATGTCTGTCCGTCCGTATGTCACAGCCACTTTTTTCCGAAACTATAAGAACTATGCTGGTGAAACTTGGTAAGTAGATGTATTCTGTGAACCGCATTAAGATTTTCGTATGAAAATCTTAATGCGGTTCACTATTTTTGTATAAAAATAGAAAAAAAAACAATAAATTTTGGGGGTTCCCCATACTTAGAACTGAAAGTCAAATTTTTTTTTTCATCTAACCCATACGTGTGTGGTATCTATGGATAGGTCTTCAAATACGTCGTTTCTAATTTTACTAACAAGTTGAAAACGAGTCCATGTCCAGCCGCTTTCACCTTAGATTTTTTTTTTTAAATAATATTAGTAGCCGAAATTACTGATATTCCCCCTAACCGCTCCAGCTAAGCTGAATTGCTTGTGTTAGGAGTGGGTTCACGTCGGTAGTGTAATGGCCAGGATTCGAACCCGGGACCTCTCGATCGTAGGGTCGACTCCTTAACCACTAAGCTACCGACGCTTTAAAACTTACATCTATGGAAGATCTATACTAACCTGATCAAATTCACGTATTCCAATATAGGCCACGGTAACCACTTCCTATCAGGTTGGCCGTGTACTTGATGTAAAAATAATGTGATTATTTTAGTTAATTAATAAATATTTTAATAAAACAAAATAGGCATTCTTTTCATAGGCCTATGAAAAGAATGTCAAGACTGTAAGTTGAAATAACACATGGCCAAAATAATATTTGGCCTGCAGTGTACACTGCCACCTGTTCCTATAGGTGGGATTCGATACAAAACATCTTACATTGCATGTAACGTACCAAACCTTTATTTGCTATACATTGAATTTTTAACAAGTTTCTGTCCCAAACATGACTGATTTGAGCGAGCTATGTATGAAAGGCAATTTCGTACTATAGATCTTCTACAACAGGTAAGTCAGATCAATGGTAAGATGGTTTTTTAGGTTTCGGTTATCGTTTGCGAAGACATACGTAATATTGGGGTGAGGGGTTGTGAATAAGGATTGTATAAGAAACTAGCAGGCCCTCCCCGGCTTCGACCGTGACGATTTCGAACCCCCATTGTACCACTTTAACCCATATATGCCTGTAATCAATTAGTTTTCATATTATGTATAGGAATCTGCCGGATTTGTTGACATTTAATATTACTGCCCGGCTCCCTTGGGTAGTAGTGTGATGATATATAGCCTTTGATACTCACAAATAATGGGGCTTTCTATAGGTAAAAGAATTTTCGAAATCGGTTCAGTAGATCCAGAGATTACCTCCTACAACCTCACAAACTTTACCTCTTTATAATATTAGTAGTACAAGATTATTTAATGTTTTTGCAAAATTAATAGCATATTCATAGAATTACAAAGTTCGGTCCAGGAGAGGTGAGTGACGACGATCAGTACAACCTAGTTAACCAGTTTAAAGGTAGGTACGTAATATTTGGGCAACCTTACACCCCGTCGTCTGAAGACCCAAGACGGCGTGCGGTTCAAGCCCGACATACCCGCCACCGCTGGCTGGAGGGGGGGTATCCGAGGGGATTTCCGCAAGAAAAAAAAAGTTACGTAATATTTAGTTTAAATTACGGATAGACCTTTATACCACTACAGCGGCAAGTAAGTACAAGGTGGGAAATGATGGTAAGCGGTTATCTCTGGCGGCAGCCACTCCCGTAAAAGTCAAATTAAACCGAATAATTAAAAAGCAATAAAATTTCTACCTACCTAGTCATATTCATCTCAGGATGGTGTCCTGATTGCATCCGATGAATTTATCTACCCAGTGATTCAATAAATATAAAATCCAACATAATACTCATCTAAATCAGTTAAGCCGTTTAGAAGCTACGAGGGAACATATTATTTTTATTTCCAACGGGGAAGCAGGTGGTCTGGCGGGTCGCAAGCGAGGACTCAGGGCTGCACACGCTGGCGGACTGCCCGGCGTGGGAGGCACCGAGGCGTGACCTCGTGGCAGCCATCGGGGTGGGAGTCCTCTCGCTCGGCAGCATGATTGCGGCAATAGTGCGGAGCGCGAGCGCGTGGGCCACCGCCACCTCCTTCTGCGAGCATCTAATGCTTGCGAAGGAGATGGCGGAGCGCGCCCGGGAGAGACTTAGAACTCTCCCGGACCGCCGAGCCCGCAACTTGCTCGCCACGCGTCGCAGGCGACTCAGGCGCCGGAGGTCGCTTAACGACCTCCGTCCTCCATGAGCGCAGGCCTGGGGGTGGCGGGTGAGGCCACCTGTCACCCCAGCAGAAGCAGGCCGGGACGGTGGGGCGACTAGCGCCCCTCCCCCAAACCGGGGCAAGACGGGGACACCGTGGTTCCCAAACCCGAGGGGGCCATCTCGAAACCGGAGATGGCCCAGGGTCAGTCGGGGTGCGAGGGATATGCTCTATGGGCAACCTTACACCCCGGCGTCTGTAGACCCGAGACCTCGTGCGGTTTTAGTCGGTTCAAGCCCGACATAACCACCCCCGCTGGCACGCGGGGGGTATCCGAAGGGATTTCCGCACGAAAAAAAAAAAAAAGGTGGTCTGGCGGGTTATCGGCCCTTACCTTAGTAGGCCATTTCACCCATTTCCCCTGATGCTTCCTTTTGGGAAGGATATAGTTTCCAGCAATCACGGCGTTCCGTCGTACTTACCTGTATTCTTGCAAAATCTTACGATCTGGTCCACCTTCAGATCCTCCAGGTCTTCTGTGTCCATTGTATCAGACCCTATTGTCTTCCATCTTATCAGTGAGTACATGAGGTATTCGGCCTAAAGGTGGAAACTGGTCTCGTTGCCCTCCATGCACTCTGGGCATCTGGGGTCGGTTTTCAGGTGAGACGGTCAGGTGCCTGTGACTTCTATGACGAGCCTCATGCTTCCCCTAAAGAGCTTTATCAGCTGGCTCGTCCTTTTCTTGTACATGCCCATGCCATTTATGAAGATCTTCGAGCAACGAGGGAACATAAGCACGGATTGACATAAATAGGTATACACAGGTCGAACACATAACCTCCCTTTTTTACTTTCGCCGCAGTAGAGTAAAAACACCAGAACGCAATTAATCTAACTAATACCATCCCGAAATATTTCACACACAGTGTTACCTGACGTAAAAAAAGCACCAGAACACTTGACTTAATTAATAAATTTATAGCTGGCAACAAGACTGAGAAACTGCCGTTCCGTACCCCATTAATTAATGGGTCCCATTTTGGGGATTTCCTTAGGGGAGGCAGAGGGTAAATGGTGTATAAAAATTGGGCCATTTTCTTGTTAATTTTAGTGTTGATTTTTCTGAGTTGATATGGCGGTCAAATTGGGGTTTCGGTGCTTTCGCGGAGGAAATTTGATGAACGAGAATAAGTGCAAGTAATTTTGGTCTCAGTTAAAATTTAATATATTTTTACTGAAGTCATCATCTACCTGGCCTTGTCCTAATTTAAAGCATCGGTAGCTTAGTGGTTAAGGAGTCGACCTTACGATTGAGAGGTCCCGGGTTCGAATCCTAGCCATTACACTACCGACGTGAACCCACTCCTAACACAAGCACTTTAGCTTAGCTGAAGGGGTTAGGGGAAATATTAGTAATTTCGGTTACTAAAATTCTTTAAAAAAAAATGTATATCTACTCTGACACCCTCCCACACATACATATACACACACTCACCTCACACACGTCTCCACTTTCACGACACACACACACACTCCACATTCACATATTTTGTATGATGCTTACTGTTGTAGCCGCGGTAGCCTAGTGGTATGGGTAATGGACTGCTGAGACGAGGTTTCGGATTCGATCCCAGGTTTTACCATGGCACACACCAATGACTTTTCGATGCTTTTCGAAGTTATGCGTGTATTTATCGCAGGCTTATAAGTGCCCGGTTAATGGCAATAGGCTCGCCACATTGGGACCTAAACATAAACTGGCGAAATGTGGGTGCTAGCACCTCTGCCTACCCCTTCGGGGATATAGGCGTGAGTTTATGTTATGTTATGTGTTATGTTGTATCTTACAATGTCCTAATTCTCCTTATGTTGTCCATAGTTATGTATACTATACCCCACAATGTCCAAAATGCTTTTTAGGGTTCCGTTGCCAAATGGCAAAAAAACGGGACCCTTATAAATTCGTCATGTCTGTCTGTCTGTCCGTCCGTATGTCACAGCCACTTTTCTCTGCAACTATAAGAACTATGCTGTTGAAACTTGGTAAGTAGATGTATTCTGTGAACCGCATTAAGATTTTCACAAAAATAGAAAAAAAAACAATAAATTTTGGGGATTCCCTATACTTAGAACTGAAGCTCAAAAAAGTTTTTTCGTCAAACCTATACGTTACGTCAATGGATAGGTCTTCAAAAATGATATTGAGGTTTCTAACATCATTTTTTCTAAACTGAATAGTTTGCGCGAGAGACACTTCCAAAGTGTTAAAATGTGTCCCCCCCCCCTGTAACTTCTAAAATAACAGAGTGATAAAACTAAAAATTGTCTGAAATTGTCATAATAATTTTTGAGTGTGTGAAATAAATAAATAAATAAATTTAAAAAAATAACCTTGCCTCTTTTCCCCTTTTTACCCTTGCCACATTTACCCTTTTGACACTTTCCACCTTCCCCTTTTTCACATTTCCCGTTTTTTAACCCTGCCTCATTTCTCCTTTTTACCCTTGTTAAATTTGCCCTTTTTACCCTTTACACAATTCCCCTTTTTACCCTTTTATAATGTGTGTATGCGCAATTCACACACGGTAGAAGTGAAACTTATGCAAAGTCCCTGATTAAAAACTTATTGAAAAGTATTGAAAACTATGGACTTATTTTTTTCGTTTCATCGAGTTTCAAATCACAACGATTCTAAAGAAGTTTCACTTCAATAAAATAAATCTGGGGTCGGCGCAACATGCCAGTCTCTCATTTGACTGATCTTCCATGCCTTGCCATATCCTCTTTCTCACATTCTATTCACCTGTTCTTGGGTCTACTTCAGCTCCTAAAGGTCTCTACATTGAACCTTTTTAAGCCCCGACGCAAAAACGACGACTATACCTCTATTATCATAAATGTGAATGTTTGGATAGACATTTGGATGGATGCGTGTTTGTTAACCCTTTCACTTAAAAACGGCTGAACGGATGTGGCTGAAAATCGGTACAGGGATAGATTACAGTCTGCAATAACACATTTCTTTTTATACGCTTTTTTATTCCTGGAATGGGCAGGAAATCCCTTCGGATACCCCCCCGCCGGCCAGGGGGGCGGTTATGCCGGTTATGTCGACTAAAACCGCACGCCGTCTCGGGTCTTCAGACGCCGGGGTGTAAGGTTGCCCATAGAGCATATCCCTCGCACCCCGACTGACCCTGGGCCATCTCTGGTTTCGAGCTGGCCCCCTGGGTTTGGGAACCACGGTGTCCCCGTCTTGCCCCGGTTTGGGGGAGGGGCGCTAGTCGCCCCACCGTCCTGGCTTCTGCTGGGGTCAAAGTCAAAGTCAAAGTCAAAGTCTTTATTTTTCAAAATAGTGCAACGTAATTACATCTTTTTGACGTCAAAATCTGCTTAAAACTAAGTTTACCACCGCTTCCTACCGGGGTGACAGGCGGCCTCACCTGCCACCCCCAGCTCTGCGCTCATGGAGGACAGAGGTCGTTAAGCGACCTCAATAGATGTAACATAACATAACATAACTTCACGCCTGTATCCCCGCAGGGGTAGGCAGAGGTGTATTACACACCCACGATTCGCCAGTTATGTTTAGGTCCCAATGTAATAGAGGGCGAGCCTATTGCCATCTACCGGGCACATTACTAAGCGAGCGATAATTAACATTTTAACAATACACACATAACTACGAAAAGTCAGAGGTGTGAGACCTCGTCTCGGCAGTCCGTTACGTACACCACTGGGCTATCGCCGCTATAGATCAATAGATGTATACCTAAATATAGACAGGTATAGATAAATACACCTAGTAGTAGTAGCTATAAGGGGAACTGTGCCCCGGTCACAAACCACAAAATCTGGGTACCATCCAGGAAAGTGAAGATTTTTTAATTACACCATATCGGCTGGTCTAGTTAGGGAAGAACAATCGGGTGATTACGCGTGTGAATACGATGCGTTCGGCTTCAAAGCGCTGGACAGCGTCTTAATCTACAGGATGATGTCAAAATGTAGGGATGGTTTGATACGCGTTTATCATTCTGATATTATTCTATAATTATTTTATTATGGATGATAGGCTCTCGTTTGACCTCTATATAATTTTTGATTAGAACCAGTAGTTTTTGAGATCAGCGTGTTCAACCAAACAAACTTTTCTACTTAATAATATTAGTATATAGATTATAAATTATCAATAATATTTTCAATTTTATAGATTCTATACATCTTTTCAAAATTAGCAATATTAGGTTTTTAAAATACCTATTATGATTAAAAAAATTGTGTCTTCAGTAGAAAAAAGCGTTACTATTATAGTATGTATGTATTATTCTCAATTGCTGTATATTATTTTGCCACTATTATTCTCACTTCCAAATAAATAAAAGACGTATAGCATTTTAATAAATCTTATATACTTATAAGTAATTTATTATTAAATAAATAAATATTCTACGACATTCTACACGGAGCTTTCTAGATCCAAAGTAAGCATAGTTAAACTAGCTTGTGTTATGGGTACCAGAATGCGGATAAACATACTTACTTTTTTTTTTTCGTAAATACATAACTATTATACATAGAAACAACCAGACCAATGCAAATAGACATATTCATGCATACAAATCTTTGCACTGAGCGGGAATCAAACCCGCACCCCCTGTCGTAGCAGTCGAATGCACTACCGCTACGCCACAGAGGCCGTCAAATTATAATTTTTCAGTGTAAAGAGTCAACAGGTAGATTTCGTGAATCAATTAATATTATTTTTTAACATGTTTAATTTTTTTTTCTCGAAAACGGTAACTTTTAGCGAAAAACTTTTCAAACATTTGTTTTAGACTTAAAAATGGCCTATCGATTAAAAATGTTTCCCACATCAAGAATGTTCCCCGGTTAGAAGTTATGATTTTTTTCCCGAAAATTTTTGTATACATACATACATATGTACATACATATTTATATATATAAACTTTTTGACCAGTGGTCATTTCGGACTCAGGGGGTCATAACTAGACCTCCTATGAAGAATTTTTTTTTAAATTCGTCAGTAGTCAAGAAACCAATAAGTAGAACGATTTCATCGAAATCTACCTAAAACAGACATAAGTACAAAGAAATACCAATGGTATTTGAAATGTGGTATTCGATTGGAATAGATCATAAAAATCCATCCTGTATCTACAAGTCCGTGGTTATCTTGGTAACCCTACGCCCGTCACACTCTGCAGTGCAGTGTGGGACGGTCCCACGGACCCACTTTTAATAACCCACGGGTTACGGATTAATGACCATTTAAAAATGAGATGGGCAGACATATTGAGATTGTTCATAAACTAATTAACAAAGGGCTTTGTGCACGACAAAAAAATAGGTAAAATTGGAAGATGCCAACTCGCGCGAACGAGCGAGTTCCATGTAAGCCAGTTGAGGAATAAGTTTTGGTTACGAAATAGAACTCCTTCAATTTACTTCTGATTAATTTCAAAGCGGGTTCCAAGACAGTGTAATTTTCTCTGAGACTTCCCGAGTGTCATCACTCGGTGTGTTTGTGGGTCACTGCTGTTGATCCTGGTGTACAGGAGCTGCAGTAGTGGAATTGAGGGTGGGATTAATGTCATGGATACTGGAGTAAATTGGGTTTAAAGCGAACAATAACACCCCGCATTACCACCGAAGAGATCTAATAAACGCTTTCCGCGCCGCTTGAGTACACGGCGGCCTCTGTAGCGTAGCGGTAGTGCATTCGACTGCTACGACAGCGGGCGCGGGTTCGATTCCCGCTCAGTGCAAATATTTGTATGCATGCATATGTCTATTTGCATTGGCCTTGGTGTTTCTATGTATAATGTGTATGTATTTACAAAAAAGTATATAAGTATGTTTATCCGCATTTTGGAACCCTTAACACAAGCTAGTTAAACTATACTTACTTTGGGTCTAGAAAGCGCTGTGTAGAATGTCGTACAATATTTATTATTATTTCCTTTATTAAATTTAAAAAACATAAAAATTATATTTTTAAATACATTCCATATAAAAAAACAATAATAATAATAATTATTATCGTCAAGTTGTTTGCCGATCATTGCCCACCTTAACAGGTAGTTACAATTTCAACTATATATTGAAACTTGTACCTTTAATAACATACCAAATATTTTTTAGAAAAGTTATGTTAAGTATCTCAATAAAACTCGTGGGGTTCCACATATAATTAATTATTATAATTATCGAAACCCGTGGCAACTACACGCATAGAACTAAAACATACATTGCCATGTTTGTAATTGAATTCCTCCACGAAATTACTATGTGTTTGAATGTTTATTGATTTATTTAATACTAACTTTTGCCCGCGGCTCCGCCTGCGTAGATGTCGGTTATCGCGACAAAACATAGCCTATGTCCTTTCCCAAGGTCTAATCTACCCCTGTACCAAATTTCAGCAAAATCGGTTCAGCGGTTTAAGCGTGAAAGCGTAACAGACAGACTTACTTTGACATTTATAATATTAGTAAGGATTAGCGTCAGTAGCTTAGTGGTTAAGGAGTCGACCCTACGATCGAGAGGTTCCGGATTCGAATACTGACCATTACACTACCGACGTGAACCCACTTCTAACACAAGCAACTAAGCTTAGCTGGAGGGGTTAGGGGGAATGTTGGTAATTTTGGTTACTAATTTTCTTTAAAAAAAAAATACCTATTCATTTCACACCAAGTCTATAAGGCAGATGCTAGTGGGCAGACAACCCGATGTCGACCTCGCAGAACATACACTGATCAAATTAATGAGGTATTGAAAGAAGGGCAGGTCAAACGCACTCGAAACCGGCGGGCTTGCATGAAAGGTTTAATGACAGTGAAGGAAGCTCGTGATGTGTCAGGACAGAAGCAGATGGCGGGCTGTTGTCTCTGCCTACCCCGGAGGGAAAAAAGCGTGAGTATATGTATGTATGTATATTATCTATTCAATAGTCTGATAAATGTATTTGAATAATGATTATTGACCTACTACAGTTTAATCATCGTCATTAATTTGGCGAAGGTCCTTAGGTTGCTTGCATTCCAGGATATGGTACCACTTACCTGCTTTTTAGGGTTCCGTACCCAAAGGCTAACACGGGACCCTATTACTAAGACTCCGCTGTCCGTCCGTCTGTCACCAGGCTGGGGTTATCCTTTCGAGGGCTTACCCGGGGTGCCCGGCAACGGACACTTGGGGAGGACACCGTGCGGTTTTAGTCGAGACACGACATAACCACCCCCGCTAGCAAGCGGGAGGGTATCCGAAGGGATTTCCGCAAGTAAGGAAAAAAACCAAAAGGGGGCTCCCATACAACAAACGTGATTGTTTCGCTCGTTTCTGTTCGATATTGTTAACGTCAACAGGTATACGCTTGAAATATTTCCTTTTTTTAGGGATTTTCTTTAGAAAAGCCCTATTGCTATCGAGTTGCCATCGACGTCGTCGTTGCCAATTTTCTGTCCCGGTTTTGGGTATGAAGGAGATGAGCTATCGAGTTGCGAGATTCGTGCTAGGGTGAACCATTGCAAGATAAAGAAAAAAAAAACCCTTGTATTCGGCTGAGCTCGTCTCAGGAATTCAACTTGTTTTAATAATAATATTAATAACCGAAATTATTAATATTTCCCCCTAACCCGTCCAGCTAAGCTTAATATCGCTTGTGTTAGAAGTGGGTTCACCTCGGTAATATAATGGCCAGGATTCGAACCCGAGACCTCTCGATCGTAGGGTCGACTCCTTAACCACTAAACTACCGACTCTTATGCTTAATTTACTGATTATTAAGTTATATATAATCACTTTAAAAATAAATAATTAAACTAAAATAAAACAAATATTTTAGGGGAGCGATACCCTCCAGCCAGGTCTGATATTATCCAAACAGCTACCCAAAAATGTCTACCAGCTCTCGGACCATTTTATACTCAGATTAACTGAAGCGAATATAGGGCAGTTACACATTGTGCAACGATAAATCATACTTCTCTGTAAAGCCGTGAATACACGGTGTGCAAATGAGACGCTTATTGTGCCCGCCAGTAATTTATAGTGCAATTGTCTTTTTGTTATGAGTATGAATATATAGGAATATTTTCTTAGTCTAGTTTGTGTATAATTCATTGTTACAAGAGGCGATAGCCCAGTGGTGTACGTAACAGGCTGCTGAGGTGAGATCGATCCCCAGTCGCCCCGGGCACACAACTCTGACTTTTCGTAGTTATGTGTGTATTAAAAATGTTAATTATCGCTTGCTTAGTAATGTGCCCGGTAGATGGCAATATGCTCGCCCCCTATTAAATTGGGACCTTAACATAACTGTCGAATCGTGGGTGTGTAATACACCTCTGCCTACCCCTTCAGGGATACAGGCGTGAAGTTATGTTTATGTATTTCCTAAGCTTCACGGATACAAATATTTTTATAATATTATAATTTTCATAACTATTAGGTCGTTACATATGAATTTGCCGTTTTTCTTGAAGAAATTGGAGGAAACCCAATTTTCAGTACTAATATTTTTGCATTTTTTAGGAATGACAAATCCAAATTTTATGTTTTTTTTTTGTGTATAAGTGAGACAACATTAAGCTAACAAACAGCAACTTTTATTACATTTTTGAAAAGTGACAACTGTTAAGTAATACGAAATTTATCATCAAAATGGATAGCATTTAGGAAGTATTGTTTTTGAAGATCGAATTAATTTATCAAGCGGCCAATAAAGACAAATTTAATACAGAGTTGTAAAATCTTGAAATCAACTTTCAAACTAAATATAAATAATGGAAATAGCTATTAAATTACAGGAATAACGAACTTATGAATTTGTAAGAAAATTTCGGCAATTTTATAGGTAAAGACCTATTATTATTATGATAATATTGGAGCTCAAAATCTAGAATGACTCGACACCGCCATAGGTAATTAAAAATTAATTTGCTGTGTAGTCCTACAGAGCGCGGCCACCGGATACTCCGGTAATAAGCCCGGTAATTAAGGAACAACAACAGAAGATATTGTTAATAACCATTGGATTATGAAATATTAGAGACTTATCTTTGAGTTAGAGGACAAAAGATTGTTGTAACATAACTTCTACATAACATAATCTCACGCCTGTATCCCCGAAGGGGTAGGCAGAGGTGTATTAAACACCCACGATTCGCCAGTTATGTTTAGGTCCCAATGTAATAGGGGGCGAGCCTATTGCCCTACCAGACACATTACTAAGCGAGCGATAATAAACATTTTAAATACACACGTAACTAAGAAAAGTCAAAGGCGAGACCTCGTTTCGGCAGTCCGTTACGTACACCACTGGGCTATCGCCGCTTTTGATTTGTTTGTTGTATATAACATAAATGTTAGCACAAAACTATTTTTAAAGGATTCTATCGCGATTTATTTGATATTATTTTATCTCTTTGTGACCATGGCTGCTGAAAAGCAACCCAAACGTCGGGATCAATGTAAAATATAAAATAATATCAAATAAATCGCAATAGAATCCGTTAAAAATAGTTTTATTTCAATGTGTGACATACGCGTAAACGCGTAAACGACAATATCATAAATGTTAGAATGTTCTACACAGCGCTATCTAGACCTAAAGTAAGCATAGCTCAACTAGCTTGTGTTATAGGTTCTAGAATACGGATAAACATACTTAGATACATTTTTTTTATAAATACATACATATTATACACTAGCTTTTATTGGTCATATCTCCGGTTCTACCAAACCAATTGCAATCAAAAATTCGGTAGATTTTAAATCTGACCAAGGCCTTTCTAATAGAAAAAACCGCATAAAAATCTATGAATTCTAGACGAGAATTCAAAAAAATATTTTTTGTGTTCAGAATTTCTCATTTAACATAATCCAACTTTTTTTTTAAATATCTCCAATGTACACACACAGCTAATGTATAATATTATAAGAGTTAGTAAACTAATTCCTGCAAAATTTCATTGAACCAACAAGATAAAAAAAAAAGAAATAAAACTATTTTTAACGGATTCTACCGCGATTTATTTGATGTTATTTTATATTTTACATTTATCCCGACGATTCGGTTGCTTTTCAGCAGCCATGGTCACGGGGAGACTAACATCAAATAAATCGCGATAGAATCAGTTAAAAATAGTTTTATTACAATGTGGGATATTCGCGTAAACTTCCGACAATATCAAGATATGTTTAGTTTGACTAAATAGCGCTGTGTAGCAGATCCTGCTATATATATATTACTAACTAGCTGACCCGGCAGACTTCGTACTGCTTCAATCGATAACAACTTCCATATTTATTCACCTTTTAAACCTTCTCTGGACCTCCACAAATAATTCAAGACCAAAATTAGCCAAATCGGTCCAGCCGTTCTCGAGTTTTAGCGAGACTAACGAACAGCAATTCATTTTTATATATAAGAGAAGAAGAAGAAGAAGAAGATTATTTATATAATGACAACTGATATGACCATTAACATTGACACCATCATTTTTAATTTCCGTTGTCGTGCCAACAATTTTGTTAGCGATATTAGCGCCATAATACATCGGATTTTCTTTAATATTACGTTATTTCGTGAATTTACCACATTTTAATTGTGATAGCTGCTATTCGGCGATCGAGACAAATTCAAAAAACCAAAGATCATAAAATTCTGTTCAGCCGTTCTTGAGTTATAAGAAAGTAGGATTTGCCCCTTTTTTGGCCCTTAGGGTCTGAATTTCGAAAAATCGTTTCTTAGTACACATCTACGCCCCTAAACAAACACTCTATATAAATTTCAAGTCTCTAGGACGAGCGGTTTAGGCTGTGCGTTGTCTCTAAGTCAATCAGTCAGTCAGTCAGTCAGTCAGGACTAAGAGTTTTATATATGAGATTTACGTGTACCGGTTTCACTTGGGAAAATTGAGTACAAATTTGGTATCTCAATAGTCATTAACTACACAAGTTCATGTAGCTGTCTGACACACACCTACCCACTTAGAAATAATTGATTTTAAACTAAGTTCAAACAATATTCATTATCAACTTCATACCAGCGTGGTTCCCAATTGCATCCGACGCTTTTAACTGGCTTATACGACTTTTACGAAAGCGGCGATAGCCCAGTGGTATTCGTAACGGACTGCCGAGACGAGGTCTCGAGTTCAATCCCCAGTCGCCCCGGGCACACACCTCTGACTTTTCGGAGTTATGTGTGCTTTAATAAATGTTAATTATCGCTCGCTTAATAATGTGCCCGGTAGATGGCAATAGGCTCGCCTCCTATTACATTGGGACCTAAACATAACTGGCGAATCGTGGGTGTGTAATACACCTCTGCCTACCCATTCGGGGATACAGGCGTTAAGTTATTAAAAAAAACGACTTTTATGGGAGTGATTGCCGTCTGAAATCCAAAGCCCGACAGGAAAGCTATCGCCAGAGCCTTATCCGTCAATCAATAGGTTTCACCGATTGCACGTGAGGATGACTTGACTTGATGGGGATAAATACACCCATATGAAATTATGATCACTACGTATTTTAAAACTAAGTACACCTCTGCCGCGTCTGTCTGTCTTTGCCAAATAAACTCAAAAAAGTCTGCACTAATTTTCATGCTGTTCCCACTAATAGATAGAGTGGTTCTCGAGGAAGGTTTTAATATATAATTTGTTAAGTTTTTGTGTATATTGACTAAAATATAATGATATTTGTTGGAGATGTCGGGAAAAATAAACTGTTTGAGAGTTTTCAACGACGACGCTGCTTAAACGCTTTGAGATATAACAAAATGATGTATGGTGGAATTCTGTATCTAATAGAGGTTGTTGTGGTGGAATAGAGTCCTATGGGTACCGGAACGGGGGGGTTCTTGGTTGGGGACCTCCACGCGGTGCACCCTGGGCAACGGAGACGGCAGCGCCTCTCTCCTAGGCTGGGAGAGACGCTGCCGCCTACGGCCAACTCCGACCGAGGCGAGGACGGCCCTGTTGAGGGCTGTTCGGAAGCTTTCCACGTATCCCTCTGATTAGCAGAGGGCACAGTGGAGAGCAAGTAAGGGGACATCTCGAAACCGGAGATGGCCCAGGATCAGTCGGGGTGCGAGGGATATGCTCTATGGGTAACCTTACACCCCGGCGTCTTAAGACCCCAGACGGCGTGCGGTTTTAGTCGGTGCAATCCCGACATAACCACCCCCGCTGGCCGGCGGGGGGTATCCGAAGGGATTTCCGCACGAAAAAAAAAGGGTACCGGGAACGGGATCAGAATATGTGAAGCCGCGGGTAACAGCTAGTAGTAACGCCCATGCTGTCTAGATGCCGCTACTGGGCTCATTTTTGTTTTTATTGCAAAGCTACTTGCAAAGATCGCGCGCCCTCACCGGCAAAATTAAGTACTAACTTCTTCTAGCCATTAAAATTGTCCAGTGCACGTTCGCTCCGCTATTTATTTAAAGAAAATCCTCGAATTGTGTTCAAAATAGTTTTCTAGCTGTTTACACGCATAGATCACACCGTAACACACCCATACAACATCACATTTCCAACCGACAACAGCTAAGTATAGTGTTTTTTCATATACCTAAGTGCTCCCGCGCCGCAACCCTGGTAAGTTTTTTTTCTAACTTTTCTATTTTAAATATATTCCCGCGCTGGACAGGCATTTCAACGGCCTTCAGGTGATGCTGAAGCCCGGCCCGTCTATTGTTTTGGTGCCTCCTGTGAGGATATACTCCTCAAATTGCATATTTTTTCCTCCCGCATAATTATACATACCCGCACGCCTGCCGTATGTTAGGTCATTTTCTCTTATTTTCCGCATCCGCCCCCTATTTTACGAGCAAGTGTCCGCATTATAATTATCAACTGTGCATATTCAAGTGTTTTTTATAAGTACAAGTGGCTAGTTTGTAAAATTATTTTATTTTATTTCCGCACCGCACCGCTCGTTCATTCAAATTGTCAATATGGCTACCGCAAAAATTACAAATAAATTACGCAAACAACTAGTTTTGCAACAATGTTGTCGTGAAACTTATTTCGCACGAATGCAACGTTTATATGATAACTCTAAGTCAATTTCCAGTGCAGAGGCGAAGGAACTCTTTGTCTCTAATTGTCAAACAATAGATCAGCTTCGTCACGAGTTTCGTCAATGTGTCAGTGACATAAATGACATAGAAATGGACTTAGATGCCGATTTTAAGCCAGATTTTAGCATGTGGAGTAGTTTTGAAGATCTGTATTGTCAAGTGACACGTGTTAAAAATGAACTGTGTTCACTTCCAAGTACCACAAATGTTGTTCCCATGCCGTGCAAAATGTCAGCCGCTAAGCCTAAATTACCGCCTATAGAAATTCCTGAATATAATGGAAATCCTGCGAGTTGGGCTATTTTTTATGAGACCTTCAAGACTACTGTCCACACTAACACCGCTCTGTCAAATTCAGAGAAGTTATATTACCTTTTAGGCAAACTAAAGGGCCCCGCGCAACTAGTGTTTTCAGGTCTCAATCCTACCGCGGACAATTATGAGTCTATTTGGACAGCCTTGACTTCCAAGTACCAGGACAAGCGCTATCTCGCTAATTCATTCTTAGATAATATCTTTGAAATAAAGTCCCTCCCGCCGTCCGCAAGTGCTTCGCAATTAGAAATATTCATTGATAAATATGCCGCATCTATAGCCGCGCTCCGTCAATTGAATATACCCAACTTGACCGACTATATATTTATATACATGGCTTTAAAACGTATAGATCGCGATACCGCTAAGTCGTTCGAAATGTTCGTACGGGATACCGATATACCTACGTACGATACGTTTGTAAATTTCGTAAAAGGTCAAGTTAAGATCTTGCAACGTACAAATCCTCATACAAACGCACCTGCTTCAAAAATGACGCCAAAAGATCATAAAAAATCTGATGTGCCTAAAATATCGCACACCTACCTAAACTCAAATTCGTCAAACAATGACGTGAGTACTTGTTCGTTGTGCCGATCGAAACACGACCACGTTTATAACTGCAAAGGATTTCTCGATCTGTCACCCGATCAGCGCTTAAAATTCATTAAAGAAAATAAATGCTGTACTAATTGTTTAAGCTCTAAACATCGTTGGAGTACCTGTAAAAGCACGAAGATTTGCTCGCATTGTGGTTTACGCCACCATTCTTTAATTCATTTGCAACGAACTGCGAGTGCGGACCGGACTATGAATACGGCCCAACATTCTCGTCCGTCGCAGTGCTCGCAAGCGCGCGAAACTGCAGCCGCGCTCACGACTAGCCGATCGTCTCCCGCTCTCGATTCAAATGTGCCTCAGCGCACCACAACGTCACATGTATCTGTCTCTGTCGCTCCTCCGCCATCGCAGCACGGTGAAGTTTGTCCTCCCGCTTCCACTCATGCGCCCGTATCCGAAAGCAAGTCGGGACAGAGTGTATCTTACATTTCCTCGGATAATAACTGCGTTAGTGATAATTGTGATAACGATAACACGATGCACGCGAATTTTAAACAAACTTCGACTGTTTTGTTAGGTACGGCTTGTGTTTACGTACGTAACCGTTCGGGAAACTTGGTTTCATGCCGATGTATTATTGATCCTGGGTCCCAAAATAATTTTGTAACCGCTTCGTGTTGTAGAAAACTACAATTAAATATCGATCAATTAAATAATAAAACGATTATTAAAGGTCTTGGTGACCACGCTAGTACCGCCCGCGGAAAAGTGAATTTAAGCTTTTCTAGTCGCATAAATCCTGATAAATCCTATTTAATGGATACTTTAGTGTTAATTAATATTACACAAAATTTACCCACCGCACCTATCGATGTCACTACTTGTGATTATCTCACGAGTCTGCCGCTCGCCGACGAACATTTTTATGAGCCGTCAGAAATTGAAATTCTGATTGGCGCGAAACTCTTCGTAGACATTCTGTTACCCGGAAAGGTTACAGGGCTGCCTCATCAGCCTTCCGCTTTCTTAACCACTCTTGGTTATGTCGTCATGGGCGAGTCACAGGTTGACTCCGAACCCGCTACCGCTACCTCTATATCGTGTCTCTCAACCGCCGAGTCTATTCATAGTGACTTAGGAAAATTTTTCGAACTCGAGGACTTGAAAGAAAAGTCAGTTCTCTCACCGATCGATGAGGATTGTGAGAATTTTTATAGGTCTACGACTGAACGTGATAGCTCTGGGCGATTCATTGTTGGTCTTCCCTTCAAAGAAAGCCCTAGTTTATTAGGTGATTCTTTAAAAACCGCACGCAACCGCTTTCTAAGCTTGGAACGTAAGTTCCAACGGCTTCCTCATTTTAAAGCCCGCTATGATGAAGTCATATCGGATTACATCGATAAAGGATATCTTAAGGAAATTCCTGAACCGCAAACTAATGGTAATGGCTTTGTTCTTCCGCACCATGGAGTGCTCCGCGAAGATAAGGTGACTTCCAAACTTCGCGTTGTTCTCAACGCTAGTGAGAAAACAGATTCCGGTGTGTCCTTGAACGACATACTCCACACTGGTCCTCCACTCCAAACTGATTTGTTTGACGTCTTGTTGAACTTTCGGCTCTTTGAAATAGCCATAGCCGCTGACATCCGCCAAATGTATCTCCAGATCTTGGTAAAACCTGAAGATCAATGTTATCAACAAATCGCTTATCGATTTAATCCCCGCGAACCGATTAAGTATTTCGCGTTTCAGCGAGTTTGTTTCGGGCTTCGCTCGAGCCCGTACCTAGCTATCCGCACCGTTCATGAGTTGGCTACGCAAGAAAAAGATCATTATCCTCTCGCTTCTCAGCTCGCACTTCGCGATTTATATATCGATGATATAGCCAGCTCCATTCCAAATGCGGAACAGGCCGTAGTGTCGGCCAATCAACTCATTGACATGTTCACCGCTGGCGGATTCGACATGGTCAAATGGTCGAGTAATTCTCGCGAAGTTCTCGCCACTATCCCTGAGTCCCATCGCTTGACTGATCCAATCAATCTTGACAAGGATGAATCGCTCAAGATCCTCGGAATGCAATGGTTGCCCGCAAGTGATTTGTTCACTTACACAATCCAACCGTCCGACCGCACATGTACCAAACGTAACATGTTATCCACTATAGCTCGTCTGTGGGATGTGTTAGGGCTAGTTGGACCTGTCATTGTCTTCGCCAAAATTCTGATTAAAGAACTCTGTTCTCTTAAATTAGACTGGGATGATACCCCTCCAGATTACATATGCCACGCATGGACTCAGTTTCAAGCTGAATTACCGCTTCTAGGTAATATAAAATTCCCGCGACATCTCAATGTCTTCCAACACAGTGAGGTTATCCTCCTGGGTTTCTGCGATGCCAGCGAAAAGGCATACGGAGCATCTGTATATTTGCACGTCAATAACAATGGCATTACCGCTACCACGCTCGTATGCGCTAAATCCAAGGTATCTCCAAGTAACCACGTCGTTACCATGCCACGACTAGAGTTACTAGCCGCACTACTTCTCGCTAGACTCATCCATCATGTCGTTGAAAATTTCGCACCTCGTGTAACTATAAAAAATATATATGCGTTCTCCGATTCGACCATCGCGTTGCATTGGATTAACACGCCCCCGCATCGCCTCCAGATATTCGTCGCAAATCGAGTATCTAAGATTTGTGACTTACTGCCCGCACAACACTTCTATCACATTCCCGGAGTGAACAATCCGAGTGATTGTCTGTCGAGAGGACTGCTACCCTCGCAGCTTCTTAAGCACCCGCTTTGGTTCACTGGCCCTTCTTGGACATTGCAGGAAGAGAAGGACTGGCCTGCAACCCCATTCCAACACAACAGCTCGGTCGAGTTACCTGAGACGAAATCCGTTTCTCTCACATCTACTACTGCTGTAGATGAGACCCCGCTGTTATGTCAACTCGCCAACCGCTGCTCCTCCTGGAATAAACTGCTAAGAACCACTGTTTACATATACAGACTTCTCAAAGTGTTGCCGCGTAATAACATAATCACATCAAGTGACTTAGATTTCGCTGAAAATAAAGTTCTGTCCGCACTGCAATCTGTTCATTTTAAAGAAGAATTAAAGAGCATAAGCACTAATAAACGGTGCCATAAACGCATTCAAAAACTTAATCCTTTCATGTCGAATAATGTCATTCGCGTAGAAGGGCGTTTGAGACACGCTAACTTGAACTTTGATCAACGACATCCCGTGTTGTTACCCCGCAAAGATCATATGGTCGATCTCATTGTAGATCATTATCACCGCTTGTACTGCCATGCCGGTCCTAACCTATTATTTAATTTGTTAAGACAACGGTACTGGATTCTAACTGGACGTCGTACTATCCGCTCCCGCATTGACAAATGTAATTACTGCTTCCGCACAAATCCAAAACCCATGCATCCCATGATGTCTGATCTACCCCCTACTAGGACAAATGTAGTCCCCAAAGCTTTCATCCATACCGGTTGCGACTACGCAGGCCCTCTAAATGTGACTTTGAAACGTGGACGCGGAGTACGCAGTCACAAGGCATACATATGCTTATTCATTTGTATGACGACCCGCGCCGTTCATATCGAACTGGCTTCAGACCTTAGCACCGCGACTTTCCTCTCCGCATTCAAAAGATTCTTATCGCGCCGAGGTCCTATATCTGTCTTTCATTCTGACAACGCTACCAATTTTATTGGGGCAAAGTCGTACTGCGATGAGCTTTATAAATTCATAACATCAGACTCTTACCGCAATGCTCTCGCGTATGAGCTATCTGAATATAAAATTGACTTTAAAAATATTCCGCCAAATTCGCCTCATTTTGGATCCTGGGAACCCCTTATTAAATCTGTGAAATCACATCTACATCGCGTTATAGGATCTCAGATTCTGACATTTGAAGAACTGAGTACTGTATTGACTCAGATAGAAAATATTATTAATTCTCGACCGCTGTGTGTTACTCTGAGTCAAGATCCAAGTGAACCGCTTGCTATAACACCGTCCCATTTCTTAACTTTAACGCCGCTTAAACACCTTCCAGCTGCCCCAGTAGACGATCAACCGTTGCATATGCTCGAACGCTATCAGCTGTTAGATAGACTTGTGCAGTCCTTCTGGGACAGGTGGTCCTTAGAATATCTAAATACCTTGCAGTCTCGCGAAAAATGGAACGTTCAATCTGATAATGTTAAAATCGGTACAGTAGTTCTGATCATTCAAGAGACAAAGGTTCCTCCTCTGCAATGGGAATTGGGGGTTATCGTTGACTTACATCCCGGTAAAGATAACATAGTAAGGGTTGTCACCGTCAAAACTGTTAAAGGTCTTTACAAACGGCCAGTTGTACGTTTGTGTCCCTTACCTACCCAATAGTTTTTTTATCCGCTACTACATAGTTGTTAATTATAAGTTAGTATACTTGTTCGTCTACTTTTTTTGTATTATCTCTTTTTATATATTTTATTTTATTGAAAGTTTATCCTTTCAAGGCGGGGAGTATAGTAACGCCCATGCTGTCTAGATGCCGCTACTGGGCTCATTTTTGTTTTTATTGCAAAGCTACTTGCAAAGATCGCGCGCCCTCACCGGCAAAATTAAGTACTAACTTCTTCTAGCCATTAAAATTGTCCAGTGCACGTTCGCTCCGCTATTTATTTAAAGAAAATCCTCGAATTGTGTTCAAAATAGTTTTCTAGCTGTTTACACGCATAGATCACACCGTAACACACCCATACAACATCACATTTCCAACCGACAACAGCTAAGTATAGTGTTTTTTCATATACCTAAGTGCTCCCGCGCCGCAACCCTGGTAAGTTTTTTTTCTAACTTTTCTATTTTAAATATATTCCCGCGCTGGACAGGCATTTCAACGGCCTTCAGGTGATGCTGAAGCCCGGCCCGTCTAGCTAGTAAAATAAAAAATTTAAACAATCAATTATTATAAGCTTTAATTTGTGTAACCCTTTATTTCAGATTTTAAAATTTTAAGATTTATATACATAAATATACAAAAATGTGTTTATTTGTTATTTAGTTTTGGTGACGACCAAGCAAAGAGCGCAGGGGCTTGGTGGATGCAGGCCGCTACAGACCGGTCAAAGTCAAAAAACCATTTATTCTGTATAGACCATTAATACGGCACTTACAAAACATCAAAAAAATTAATCTAATGTTTGGCAAATGGACCACCGGTTCGAAACGCGGCCCTGGCCTGAGAAGACTCCGGCAAGAAACTCAGCGGGCTGTTTTTTTTAGGTCTATTCACAAACATATTTACTTAACCTAAGCACAATATTTCGTTTGAGTAGCATAGAGAGAGAGAGCAAACAGTTCATATCCAAGCTTGTTTGTCGTCTAAATAGTCTTGAATTTTATAGTAGCCTTTTTGGCAGAGTTTACTTTTAATTTGGCTTTTAAATTTATGAAGAGGTAGATTCTTCATTTCACTAAGAAGCTTGTTGTAGAAGCGTGCCCTGAAAGGAATTACTAATCTTGTGGAGTCGACTATTACAAACCATTAGATTGTTTTTATGTCTAGTATTTACGTTTTGTATATCAAATGGTCAAAATGGAAGTCGATGGGGGAGGCCTGTGTTCAGCACTGGACTTCCTACGGCTGATATGATGATGATGATGATGACAAAGAAATTATTGTGTTGCTCTGTAAAACAAAGATTTATTTTTATATTCAGAAATAAAACACTAGTTACATTTACATAAAGTTATAAACATTATCTGTAAAACAAAGGAACGACATTTAAAGTTTATTTGTCGACCTTTCCTTAATAGCCAAACTAAGTTATCTTTATAATATTTTGACCACTTCAATGACAGCCATTACGTGAAAAATTATAATGTAGGTTTTACTAATCTTCTATAGCTGCTGCCACCTATTGACTTAGCGAAGTCAACGAACAATGACATTTGCGAAACGCGCCATAATTCAAATACGAAGAAATCCTAGACATAATTTCTAGATATTTCTTTACATAAATATTTAAATCAAAGGTCTTAATCACTTTTCTAGCTCCAATTAATAAATAACCCTTTACAGACTTAACTACTAACAATATAAGTCTGTACTCATTTATCGAAAACATGCCCTAAAACCGTAACTACATCAATAACTCACAACATACAAATGATTCGGTTGGACAACCGTTATCGCAAACGGCCCGGGGGACATCGGTTAACCGATTGTAAAGTGCATTACCCGGATAATAATATAGATTACATCCGGGTACCGGTTCCGACCCGGATATTTAGCATAATTGGTTTCATAGACAGGTAATATATTACAGAAATCAAGTTGTGTTGATAATGAGAATGGACGGATTTTATTAGTAAACAAGTATACAATTCATTTGATGGTAAGCAGTAATCGTGGTTTAAGATCGTATTTTTTTCTGTAACGTGTGTGTGTTTGTGTTGAATTCCGATCCCAAGTTTATTTTTTAATTTTTCTATTTTGTCCTGACATCGTACACAAAAAGAAATTTGGTGCAGTCGTTCGGAAGTTATGTGAAGTCGGAGATCTCAGGTTCAATTCCCGCTTAGTTCAAATATTTGTATGTATGAATATGTCTATTTGCATTAATCAGGGTGTTTCTATGTGAAATATATATGTATTTACGAAAGGAAATGTATTTAAGTATGTTTGTTCACATTCTAGCACCCATAACCCAAGCTAGTTAACTATCTTACATTGGGTCTAGATAGCGTTGTGTAGAGTATTTAATTTAACAATAATAATACATACATTTCGTCAAATCTTTTTTATTTATTTAGATTCTATTGTTCTGAATACAGAGTAAACTGAATAAGAATGTTATGTTCTTGCAGATTTCAGAAGCTCGTATCGTGAAATAAATTTCCGCTTTATATATTTGCACTATAAGCTTTTACGTGAGCGACTGCTGGCTGACTCCCATCTAGACAGAAAAGCCTGCGCCAGAATCTCGTCTATTGAGAATAGCAGAGGCATATTCATGCATAGGTACAAATATTTACACTGAGAGATAATCGAACCTGTGAGCTCTAACATAGCAGTCCAACACTTCCACTACGTCACACAGGTCATTCATTTGAACTCATACTTTGCATCATTAGCCAGTGTTGATCCCAGTTGCAGTCAACGGAGCCTAACGGTTGTTCTTTTACGCGTTCTCCTCTTGGGTTATCGTGGTTTTTACTTTGAGCGACTGTCGCCTTACCCCCTAAAGGGAAACCTGCGCGTGATACTCGTGCATTGAGTATAATATACATTAAGTGAACATTTAAATCGGAAAAATCAACGCCCAGGATGGGACTAGAGATCGTGACCAGAATGCGTCTAGAGGGATACTAACCAACTGAGCTAGCTTTTTTTTTTGCTGCTGAAATCCCCTCGGATACCACCCCACCCCGGTCAACGGGAGCAGTTATGTCTGGATTGAACCGACTAAAACCGCACGCCGTCTTAGGTCGTCAGACGCTGGGGTGTAAGAATGCCCATAAGGCATATCCCTCGCACCCCGACTACCAACTGAGCTACCTGGGGGGGTCCAGGTAGCTCAGATGGTCAGAATACTCTGGATAGTCGAAATTCTATAATAATAGGTAAGTATACCTGTTATACATTCTAGCAATATGCGTGGGAAACAAGCGCTGAGCCTGACTTTACCCAAGAATTTTTAATTTCTTGGTATCAATGAGCATATACTTATTCGGTAAGAGAAATCTCTTAGTATAAGAAGTTTTTCCCGTCTCTTCATTAAGACCCGAAAATATATTACATTTATATCGATCACCTCTTCCGGACTCAAAAGGCATATAAACAAGTATTTTGTTACTGGCAATATGTGAAAAGTGACTTTAGGCAAAGTTTCTGTATCACGTTGTAGTGACTTGGCAGATGACATCGACTTTCACCGGTTTCTCTGTAAAATAATAATATACGTGATAATGGCTTGTAGGTTACAGTTACAGATCCTAAAAAATACGGATGGGTTGCGTGAAAAAGGAAATGACAAGGAAAATAGCAATTGATGAGATGAGGTCAAGTTCAAGAGGTAAAGTGTTTCTAAGTGGTTGTAAAATATTTTGCCTTCACCATTGAAGATATAGCTGAGTGTACAATAATATGCGTATGGTCTTCAAGTCTACAGTCAATAGGTTCCTTTTGGGTAAACGTGATTAAAAGCAGACCACATCGTCACTTACCACCACGTGAGATAGAGGTCAAACGTGAGCCTATCAATATACTTATATATAAAACAAAGTCGTGTTTGGTGATGACCCGATTTCCATGATCTTTGATTTATAGATTTGTCTCCGCCTATGCTGTGTCTTCTTGAGTTTTTTTTTGCTGTAATCCCCACGGTTACCTCACCACCAGCTAATTTGGGTAGATACGTCGGACTCGAATCGACCAAAACCGCACGCCTTCTCGGGTCTCTAATGCCGGGGTGTAAGGTGGCCAAATAAGACATTCTTTTTAACCATCCTATAATAACAAAAATAAATAGGTCTTGAACCTACTATCCTATATGTGTGTTTATGTTTGTTACTCTTACTTCTACTATCTATGTTTGCATTAACACCAGTGAATCAGCAATAGTCATCAAGTTACGAATTGTATATTCATATTTTTTTATTTTCCTAAAAGTGTATTAGTACCCGAAATTGCCAATATTGCCGTTAACCCCTCCAGCTAAGCTAAAATTACTTGTGTCAGAAGTGGGTTCACGTCGGTAGACGTCACGTGGGTCCACGTTTTGGCCAGTATTCGAACCTAGGACCTCTCGATCGTCAGGCCGACTCCTTAACCACTAAGCCGATAGCTTACGAACTTGATAATACTATCACAATCATTAGAATGTAATTTAGTATCAAACACGCTAAATAGTTTAACCCGTTAAACCCTTTGGACTTTAAGGCAATAATTTAATCTACTTTTATTCTGAAACTCATATCGTATTAGATGGTCATCTTACATTATACCAACAAAGTGCCGCCATTTTCTCAAAAGTCTGAATTTGTACTTTGACTGGGGCATTCACATCACATCTGTCCGGCGCTGCACCTGCGGGCTGATGACCTGGTACTGTCTCTTTTTATAGCCACCAACCGGTCCTAGAAGTTTGGACGGTGTTATGTTAAATAAACACGACTGGAAAAGGTGTTGTAGTAATATGTTTTCAATAATATTCTGCTAGTGTTATAAATTTATTGTAAAAGTTTGTGAGAATGGATGTGTGTGTGTGAGGGTGTGTTTATGTATGAGAGGGTGTGTGTGTATATGTGGTATAATGTGTGTGTGTGGACCAATCTGGATCAAATTTGGTACAGAGATAAATTATAGTCTGGAATAACACAGGCTGCTTTTCATCCCGGAAATTGATTCCTGTGGGCCACGGAAACGAAATCAGCGTTTCAGGGCGCGGAGTATTAGCTAGTATATTTAAATAATTGAAGTATACTGACTTTCAGATACTATAACTGCTAAGTTTATAAGTATTAAAGCAAAATACTGTCAAACTTCGTCACTAATGCTTGACACTTTATAGGTCCCATATTTTTATTTTTTTGCAGTTTCCAATATTTCGGTATAGTCAAGTTATATGTCATCTTGGCACGTGTAAAGAGTGCCTTAAAAATATATTTTTATTATTGTAAGTGTTTGTAAACTGCTAAAGCAACTAAAGTGATTTAGTGAAAATCTTGGAAAAATGGCTTCGAGGATACGCAATATATTATTAAATGTTACGGACTGAACTAGCAGTTGCTTTTGAACGTCATAAGGCATTCTTTTTTTAAGAAACCTTAACAAATATTATGAAAAACTAATTATGTCTTATAATAAGTTTAAATTCAGACAGGTTTTACAAAACCATGGGTCTCTTGGGTATCTTCGCGGTCCAAGCCAACCTCACACCTGCTGATTCACTGACGAGGCTCTGACGCAGGCTTTCCTCTTTGGGGTTTAGAGGTCAGACGGCAGTGGCTCCCGCAAAATTCAAAATAAAACAAGAGAAAAAGCAGCTAAATATAATAAAACAAGCTTTGGATACATGATGTTGTTAGTCGGTTCAAGCCCGACATAACCACCTCCTCTGGCCGGCGGGGGGTATCCGAAGTGAATTCCGCACGAAAAAAAAAGATACATGACGGTAATGAGGTTTCACAAAACATATTTATATCCTAAAATTAAGTTGACGGTTAACCAAATTAGATTTGTAAAATATACCATTCAAATGAAAAGATTCTCTTCAAGAACAACAATTTACCCTTGAACAACTACCCTTCTTATTTAATTGTCGAGCCCTAGACAGAAACTTGTTAAGAATTCTAACAAAAAGGGGATTTCTAAGCATAAAATATTGCACGCCTTTCCAATTTTAAGGCTGTATCATTCCGTCATTACCGTTTTTGTTTACCCAAGCTATCTAAGTCGTGACCTCGTGACGAAGCGTTTTAGTCCGTCAAACAACCGAGGAACAATGAAAAAAATTGTTCAGCAACGAGTCGTACACGTGCTTTAAGGGTTCCGAAGTAGAACCGCTGTTATATTAGCAAAAACATTGGACTGGATATTTTTTCAATACTGCCAACGATAGGTCCAAGCATGACGTGCGTCATACTTGGCTCTCTGGTTGGATAAATTATGTTACTCTGTCAAGACTAGGAAAGTTAATTCACATTGGTAAATTCGCTTTCTTGATTGACATTTATTTACCAACTGTAAAACTTTCGTGTTCCATGATATACAATTAATAATTTTAACGGGAATTAACACAATATTTCAAAATATCAAATAAATAAAATAATGTTAACGGGAATTAACGCAATCATGTACCTCTGAATAGCCTAACGTTTTGACCAAGTTAAACTGACCGTGGTCACAGGCTGAACCTGGTCGAAACGTCAGGCAATTCAAAGGTACCTTACGTTTTTTCATTTAATATTGTGGTATATGTACCCAAATCATTATTCTCATAGCGGTTTACTAGTAGTTTCAAAGTTTGTACCTTGGAGCCCGGGGTCCGCTTTTTAGAAAAATAATTTATATTCAATTTAAGACCTTTCGCTGCGGAATCCTGAAGATGAATTTCTTAATTATTACTGAGTGAATGTCAGCCCATTTCAAGAAAAGAATAATTTTCTTGGAATTACGGAGAGGGGCTTTATTCTTTGAGACTTTGAAATAGAATAATTAACAATTTTAACAATTCGTTAAAGCAAAATTAGTGCGGCTGTTGATTGAAAAGGTCCTGAGTTAGTTAGTTAGTGAGTAAGTAGTGATGTTACTTTTTTGTTAAAACACTAACTTTCTAAAGAAATATTCCCACTTAAATATAAACTTCATTAAGGCATTATGGAGCCGCATCATCAAAGTCCTTACCATTGCTGATTGATGGACGAGGCTGTGGCCAAGGCTTTTCTCTAGAGTTTGGGACAGTCTGACGGGTAGTCGCTCCTGTAACAACCAAATTAAGCAAAATAACTAGGAATTCAGTGCAGGGTGCGACTGAAATAAATTGAGCTGAGCGAGCAGGACTCTTAAAAATGGAAATAGTAGAAAATGGACCACGGGTTCCGATATGCAGGTCTTGAATACAACCCTTCCTCACCGTTTAACTGATTATAATTACATTTATACTATTAGAAAATTATAATTAGTTGTCTATACATTGGAGATATTTAAAAAAATCGACGGTTCTGAACACAATTTTTTTTTATTTCTTACCAGTTTGTTAGTGATGGACGTAAAAACTAGTAAACGAATTTTGATGCCGTTTTTTTTTCTTTTATAAAGGTCTTGATCAGACTTAAAATCTGCCCTATAATTGATTGAAATTGGTTAAGCAGAACCGGAGATATGACCAAAAAACGATAACCAAACTCCGTGAGCGGCGTCGCGGGTATCAGCTAGTATTGACTTAAAAATATAGTTACTTCGGGTTAATTTGTACTTTTATTAGTGGTTGAATAATTATTATATATGCGGTTGGAATAATTATTCACTAATTAACAGGCATCAATAAAGTTATGAGATTCAAACACTTTTTTAAAATAAGCTTTCTAGTAAGTTTACAACAAAACAAACCAAATGAACCCAAACATGACAGGTTTATCTTATTTAGTTCAGAAGTTCCTCTGTCCACCTACCGTCTCCTTCTTCAGACACTGGATATCATGCATTATAACAGAGTATTTGCCAAGACAAAGCAAATGATCCCAAGCTCGATTGGTTTATCTTGTTAAATTCAGAAGCTCCTGTGGACACCTTCCGCCTCCATCATCAGACCAGCAGGCTTCACAATACCAAATTATCGCATTATCACCGAATATATCCTATACGAAAATTGAGTCCCATCTAACGTCAGAAAATGGTTCAAAGTGGGTTTTTTAGATTTGACCGATACTAACTAACTAACAGAGCAAGTTAAATAAACGCTTATAATAAAAACAGACTATTTTATGCTGTGCTATCACGACTTGTAATGTTTACTTTTTGGTTCGCTCGCACGTAATGCCGTCCAAGCGCATCGTAGACCGGACGCGGCCGAACTATTTTTTATTCTTACAATATCTTTGTATCTATTTTATCAACTTTTTAAGTAATAGTGGGAACATGTTAACTGTTATGATTGGAAGTAACAGAAACCATTTATTACTGGTTTTGTTCGTAGTTAAATACCTTTCGATTTCCAACATTTAGACAGAATTGTTATTAGAAGTTTTTGTCATTGTATATATTAGGTCGTCCGCCGGCAACCCTGGGGTTATCCTTTCGAGGGCTTACCCGGGGTGCCCGGCAACGGACACTTGGGGAGGACACCGTGCGGTTTTAGTCGAGACACGACATAACCACCCCCGCTGGCCAGCGGGGGAGTATCCGAAGGGATTTCCGCACGTAAAAAAAAAAAAAAAACGTCGTTACATAATGAAATTGCCGTTTTTCTTGAAGAAATTGGAGGAAACCTAATTTTCAGTACTAAAATTTTTGCATTTTTTTAGGAATGACAAATCCAAATTTTGCGTTTTTTTTTGTGTATGAGTGAGACAACATTAAGTTAACAAACAGCAACTTTTATTACATTTTTGAAAAGTGACAGCTGTTAAGTAATACGAAATTTATCATCAAAATGGATAGCATTTAGGAAGTACTGTTTTGGAAGATCGAATTAATTTATCAAGCGGCCAATAACGACCTCTGTGGCGTAGTGGTAGTGCATTCGACTACTAAGCTAAAGGTCGCGGGTTCGATTCCCGCTCAGTGCAAATATGTATATTTGCATTGGTCTGGGTGTTTCTATGTATAATATGTACTCGTATTTATTTACAAAAAAAAAAGTATTTAAGTATGTTTATCCGCATTCTAGAACCCATATGACAAGCTCTGCTTAGTTTGGGTCTAGATGGCGTTGTGTACTTTGTCGTACAATATTTATTTTTTTAAAAACAAAATTTAAAACAAAGTTGTAAAATCTTGAAATCAACTTTCAAACAAAATATAAATAATGGAAATAGCTATTAAATTACAGGAATAACGAACTTATGACTTTGTAAGAAAATTTCATAGGTAAAGACCTATTATGATGAACTTTATTTTTTGCGCAAATCCCCTCGGATACCCCCTCCCCCACCGGCCAGCTGGGGCGGTTATGTCGGGTTTGAACCATCTTAAACCGCACGCCGTCTCGAGTCTTCAGACGCCGGGGTGTAAGGTTGCCCATAAAGCATTTCCCTCGCACCCGACTGACCCTAGGCTATATCCGGTTTCGAGATGGCCGGGCCCCCTCGGGTTTGGGATTGGGAACCACGGTGCCCCCTCTTGCCCTGGTTGGGAGGGGGAGAGGGGGGAAGGTGCTAGTCGTGCCACCGTCCCGGTTTGTGCTCCGAAACCCGGGGTCCGCTTATTGTTTTTGATTGGTATGTCTGCTTTTCCGGGAGCGACTGCCGACTGAACTCCGACGAGAGATGCGCCTGCGCCAGTGCCTCTTCCCAGGGCTTGATCCTCAAGGTGTTGGTGAGGCCATTAAGAAATGTTTCTTTCAATTATTATGTTTCGTGTCTGTCCTTAATTTCGACTGTTACGTCACGGGCGCGGGGACGATTCCCGCTCAGTGCAAATATTTGCATACATGAATATGTCTATTTCCATTGGGTGTTTCTATGTATAATATGCATGTATTTACAAAAATAAAAGTATATAAGTGTGTTGGAAGCCATAACACAAGCTAGTTAAACAATGCTTACTTTAGGTCTAGAAAGCGCTGCGTAGAATGTCGTAGAACATTTATTTATTTATTTAATAAATGTATTATCTTTCTTTCTTAAGTCACACAAGTAACAACGTTACGTACGGTAAAGTTATAATAGATATATTCTTATTACTAACCTATTTTTAGCCTCCCTTTTATATATTTTTACTGGTAACCTTGTACGTGTGGTGTTGCAAGTGTTTACAAGTCATAATAACCATTTATTATCAGGCGGACCGTGTGCTTCTTCGCCATTTAATTATCATAAAAACAAAACATATCCACTCATCCAAGTTCATTGGCTTGTGTTAGTATGAATGACTGTATATTTACCAAGTGGCTACTGCTCAAGGCTCCTCCCGCGTGGAATTCCAATCTATTTTTTTTTAATATTTAGTACACGTCAATTTGACTTCACCTCGCCTGATGGTAAGCTGAAGGTAAAGTCTTAGGAAAGAGGGTCACCATTACATACACGTATCATGTTACCAATGGTGGCACTCAGCTTGACGGCCTCATCAGAAGAGGATTGTCGTCGCAGCACCGCGTGACGCCCGCCGGTCCCACTAGTGCTGCGACCACAATCCCCCTGCCCGGCTATACACTTGCTGACCCCTGAACGCAATCAAACCGAAATTTGATTACTATGGAGAGTTTTTCGCAATCGTGCACGGTGGTACCTACCCGGCCGAATTTTGTGACAAATTTGTGTCATCAAATTTCTACCACCAGTTGTGTCATCAAATTTCTACCACCAGTAATCTAGTTCCTGTAACAAGTAGGAACCTATTCCAGGGATAAATGGAAGCCTATGTGTTATTCCAGACAATAATCTATCGCTGTGTCTACCAAATCTTAACCAGATCCGTTCAGCTAGAAGCAGGCCAAGACGGAGGTGTGTCGTGTGTGTCCTACACACGCCTACCAACTCACCGTTGCGGGATAAAACCTGACTCCATAGGAGAGGCCGCGATGGCGGCCAAAGTCTGCCGGTAAGCCTGGGGTTGTCCTTTCGAGGGCTTACCCTCGGTGCCCGGCAATGGACGCTTAAGAAGGACACCGTGTGGTTTTAGTTGGTCCGATTCCTACATACCCACCCCATCGTTGGTACCGATGGGGTGAAGACCGTGGGGGTATCCTTCCCGGATATCCCCCCGCCGGCCAGCGGGGGCGGTTATGTCGGGCTTGAACCGACTAAAACAGCACGCCGTCTCGGGTCTCCAGACGCCGGGGTGTAAGGTTGCCCATAGAGCATATCCCTCGCACCCCGTCTGACTCTGGGCCATCTCCGGTTTCGAGATGGCCCCCTCGGGTTTGGGAACCACGGTGTCCCCGTCTTGCCCCGGTTTGGGGGAGGGGCGCCGTCCCGGCCTGCTTCTGCTGGGGTGACAGGCGGCCTCACCTGCCACCCCCAGGCCTGCGCTCATGGAGGACAGAGGTCGTTAAGCGACCTCAATAGATGTAACATCAACACAAAACTACTGAATGGATTGTGATGCGGCTTTTTCTATCAGAAAGGTCTTGGTCAGACTTAAAATCTGCCGTATGTTTGATTGCAATTGTTTAGAGAGATGATGAAAAAACGATACCTGGCCCTGAGCAGGCGGAATCGTGACCATCCGCTACCTATTTATAATCCCCCTAAAAATCCCCCTGCCCGGCTATGCACTTGCTGACCCCTGAACGCAATAAAACCGAAATTGGATTACTATGGAGGGTTTTTCGCAATCGTGCACGGTGGTACCTACCCGGCCGAATTTTGTGACAAATTTGTGTGATCAAATTTCTACCACCAGTAAAATAAAGTATAATATTAGTAGGATAATATTCTAGGATATATTATACAGCATCGTAGTGCTCTAGACTCAAACTAAACGATGGGTTCTAGAAAGTGGATAAACAAATGAAAAGTAAGGTGTAATGTTAAGAACAAATATAAACCAATTACCAAATACTTTCACACTTGTCGCAGGACCTTATATAGCACTAGGTAGTGTCGCAAGTGTTAGTGCCAAATTTGGTACTATCTAATCAAATTACTTTGTGTCATTGCACTGTACTTTAGAAGTAACCGTTGCACTAGTGATGTGACAAAGATACCATATTTTTTTTTGTAATATTTAAAGATAATTTTGCTATGAAGTGAGTTCTCAAAATTTAATCATTTTTAGGGTTCCGTTGCCAAATGGCACAAAACGATATACCTTTACCTTTATAGATTCGTCATGTCTGGCTGTCTGTCTGTCCGTATGTCACAGCCACTTTTTCCGAAACTATAAGCATGTATTGTGTATTATGGATTATGTATTATGTGAACCGGATTAAGATTTTGACACAAAAATAGAAAAAAGACCATAAATTTTGGGGGACCATAAATACATATAATTGAAACTCAATATTTTTTTTTCATCTTCAAAAATGATATTAACGTTTCTAATTTCATTTTTTTCTAACCTGAACAGTTTGCGCGAGAGACACTTCCAAAGTGGTAAAATGTGTCCCCCCCCCCTGTAACTTCTAAAATAAGAGAATGATAAAACTAAAAAAATATATATAAATAAGTATAAAATATATGATGTGGTTTGAACGAGATCTAGTAAGTAATTTTTTTTACTTCATAAATCGTAAACAGAACTTTACCTTTCATTCAATCAACTCAAATATAAAATTAAAACAAATAAATTTTTATGTTACTTGCTGTTACGGAACCCTTCATGGGCGAGTCCGGCTTGCACTTAGCCGCTTTTTTATATATAAAGTAAATAAATATGTTAGTACATTCTACAAAGCTATATCTAGACACAAACAGAATAATGAGGATTATAGAATGCGACCCAATACCGATCAGGCCCTTTCAGCCGTTTTTGCGTAATTAAAAATTTATAAAATAACAAAATTTCGCGTTTATAATTGAGCTGAGTGAGACGAAGTCGAGCGAAAGCTCCTCATACCAGACTTCAGGATTTTCTTGGTCACAGGTCTCCTCCTAAACTACTAATCCAATCAGAACCAAATTTGGCATGATTAAGGAGGTCAATCAGAGGAAGGTTTATGGATATATTTTGAAAAAATTAATGCTACCACAGAGGAATGATTACCGTTAAAAAAATTCCAGATGGAATTACATAATAACCAAACTTTACACGCTCAGAAAGCTTGTCCAGAGTTGTGACTTTCAAAAAGAATTTTCAAAATCAGACTTGCCACGGAGGAATGATCACTGTTCAAAATTTTCAAAATCTGATTCACGATCTCACTCAGCTCAACATTGCAAGCAGCGATTCGCCTTGCAGACCTAGTATTAATAGGATTTGTCAATACATACCTACATATTATAAATGGAAACACTCCGATCAATGCATATAGACATATTCATACATACAAAAATTTTCACAGAGCATCGACCCTCGATCTCTACGTTAAATCATAACATAACATAACTTCACGCCTGTATCCCCGAAGGGGTAGGCAGAGGTGTATTACACTCCCACGATTCGAAAGTTATGTTTAGGTCCCAATGTAATAAATAGGGCGAGCCGGGCACATTACTAAGCGAGCAAAGTCAAAGTCAAAAAGTCAAAAACCATTTATTCTGTATAGACCATTAGTACGGAACTTACAAAACTTCATAAAAAAATAAATAATCTAATGTTTGGCAAATGGACCACCGGTTCGAAACGCAGCCCTGTCCTGAGAAGACTCCGGCAAGAAACTCAGCGGGCTGTTTTTTTTGGTCTATTTACAAACATATTTACTTAACCTAAGTACAATATTTCATTTGAGTAGCATAGAGAGAGAGCAAACAGTTCATATCCAAGCTTGTTTGTCGTCTAAATAGTCTTGAATTTTATAGTAGCCTTTTTGGCAGAGTTTACTTTTAATTTGGCTTTTAAATTTATGAAGAGGTAGATTCTTCATTTGACTAGGAAGCTTGTTGTAGGAGCGTATACAGTGACCCTGAAAGGAATTACTAATCTTGTGGAGTCGACTATTACAAACCACAAGATTGTTTTTATGTCTAGTATTTACGTTATGTATATCACAAAGCCTTAAAAAATTGGAAATGTTTCTTCTAACATACAAAAGAGTGATAATCAACATCTTGAACATTTAAATCTAACACAGTATATGTAGCAACACTATTCGCTACCAAATACAGAAGGGTCTAACATCTAGAACTCCAGTAACCACTTGAGTTATACACGCAAATACTCGGACAACTGTCCACTTAGAGGAGTCAATATCCGACAGTACGTGTTAACAGAATTGTGTTATTACAATGGATTGTTTCCGCCTTATTGGAAGACTTGGACTAACAAAAGAACTGGAAAGAAAACTATTTTAAACGGAGTCTATCACGACTAATTCGATGTTATTTTATTGGTGGCACTGATCCCGAAATTTCATTACACACCTTACGATTCGCCAGTTATGTTTAGGTCCCAATGTAATAGGGGGCGGAGCCTATTACCACCTACCGGGTACATTACTAAGCGAGCGATAATCAACATTTTTAATACATGCATAACTACGAAAAGTCAGAGATGTGTGCCCGGGGCGACTGGGGATCGAACTCGAGACTTCGTCTCGGCAGTCCGTGACGTACACTACGGGGCTATCGCCGCTGATTTTTTTCAATCGAAATTTCAGTTGCTTTCAGTTGCTGGGTTCCCGTGTACAATGTGTGTACAACTGTTGAAAAGCAACCAACAAAACAGTCAATTGAAAAAAAACACAAATAGCGTGATAGAAATATAGCTCAAAATATCCTGACGAGGAAATTTAAAGCCGGCTTCTTTACATTTTTCCCTTTTAATTAAAACAAATGTGTACTATTTTCCGAATATACTAATAATGTATACTAATGATGTACGCAGCATTCATGCTGAGATGGGGCCCTATTTGGGTCTGCGCGATGTTTGAATGTTGCTGTATATTAGTAATATTATTGTATTGATGTATTATGTCACATTGTGCAGATGGCTCAAATAAAACTTTTTTCTTGCTTTTCTTTCTTTCTTTCTAATATTGCAACAGATCCATGTCACAGAGGGTTCCGACGAAAAACTAATAAACGCACCGACACGTTTTCTTTTTCTTTTTTAATAGGGCTTTGGCGCAAGGCCTTCAGCCTAATCCTAAACATGGAAACACATAGTCTTGCCCTAGTAAAGTAGTGGGAGTTTTACTAAAGGCTTCTTTGGAGTTTTGGAAACAACATGGAAAATCACAATTCACGGTAAATATGCCACTTTCCTAGACTTGTTTGTGTTGTCGAAGACGTTATGTCTAAAAACCCACCACTTTTACACATAAAAACTCGAAATTATACAAATTTTAGAAACACTGCCTCGATGCGTCTTTTCCCGTGTTGGCGCCAAAACTCCCCGTACCGACACGAATGACATTACTGAGGACTCATAATTTGTGACGTAATGGCCCAGGGTCAGTCGGGGTGCGAGGGATGCTCTATGGGCAACCTTACACCCCGGCGTCTGTAGACCCGAGACAGCGTGCGGTTTTAGTCGGTTCCCGCTGGCTGGCGGGGGGGCATCCGAAGGGATTTCCGCACGAAAAAAAAAAAAAAAAAAAAAGTACTGTATTGGATCTCGACAGGTTGCAGCAACATACCATCCGCATTTTTGTATAACACTTATGTGGCAGTAAAGCAGACGGCCTACCTGATGGGAACCGGTGTCTAACACCCTAGAACTTTGAGCAGTATTTTGCCGCCTCTACCATGCCAAGTGTTCCGAGAAGCTCTTCCAATTATTCCCACCCTCCACTTTCCTATGCAGAGCAATTATCAATTCCATCAAGAACCAAGCGGTTCGAACACTTTTCTTGGCCGCACTGTCAAGACTTGGAATTCTTGACCAGCACACGTTGTTCCCTTCTTCCTACAGTCCCAGGACCTTTAAGCGGTGAGTGGAAATCTGATGTGGCCGTTAAACTGAAGGCCACGACTGTAGCATTACTTGTATCTGCAATGGTGTCCCTCATTACCCCCCCGGCCCCCCGCCGGCCAGCGGGCCCCCGCTATGTCGGGCTTGAACTGACTAAAACCGCATGCTATCTCGGCTCTACAGACGCCAGGGTGTAAGGTTGCCCATAGAGCATATCCCTCGCACTCCGACTGAACCTGGGCCATCTCTGGTTTCGAGATGGCCCCCTTGGGTTTGTGAACCACGGTATCCCCGTCTTGCCCCGGTTTGGGGGAGGGGCGCTAGTCGCTTCACCGTCCCGGCCTGCTTCTGCTGGGGTGACAGGCGGCTCCACCTGTCACCACCAAGCCTGCGCTCATGGAGGACGGAGGTAGTTGAGCGACCTCCGACGTTTGAGTCGCCTCCGCGAACCAGTAAACCCTTAATGCAGTTGTGCACAGAGCCCTCGGTGCGCGAGTCCGGCTCGCACTTGACCGTTTTTTTTTGTGTATAATATACCTATAATTTAGTTAAGCATGCCTTCCTACATATTTTATATCCCATGGGATATGGCAATCCTTATGAATGAAACCGAAAGTAATGTTTGGTCGGTTAAAAATCAATACGGAAAATATATGTAAAAGTTAATCGAATATATTTACCTAGCCTCAGCCATGAAATCTCGTTACCCTCAGCAGCACGACCGCGAAAAGGAAACAAAAGATATGCCCCAAATAAAATATAAAAGGGTCCCTCGAAGGTCCCTCTACGTAGCCTCCTCCGTACCCTAATGAATGAAGTAATTAGGAGCGCCTTGTTTTATATTTTTACTTTGGATTGTGAAAAGTTAGGGTAACTTAGGCTTCATTGATGTTGTTTTATTAAGGTCTGTGATTTTAGGCGTGCAGAACCCACTATACCTGCATACACACATATACATAACTAGGTCGGCGATAGCCCAGTGGTGTACGTAACGGACTGCTGAGACGAGGTCTCGAGTTCGATCCCCAGTCGCCCCGGGCACACACCTCTGACTTTTCGTAGTTATGTGTGTATTAATAAATGTTAATATCGCTCGCTGAATAATGTGCCCGGTAGATGGCAATAGGCTCACCCCCTATTACATTGGGACCTTAACATAACTGACGATTCGTGGGTGTGTAATAATGCCTACCCCTTCGGGGATACAGGCGTGAAGTTATGTTATGTTATGTTATGTTATGTCTGCTATTCATTCTGCTGTCACAAAAATTGAGCGAAGCCATTCACCAGGACTTTTTTTAACGATGATAATTCCTCAATGGCTGGTCTGATTTTCGTTTTTCTTTTTTTGTCTTGTATATATGAACATATTACTTAATTTAATACCAATCGCGTGAATAAGGCTTTTTTGTTAATTGAGAAATCAGATTTTAATTATTTCTTCCGCTGATTATTCCTCTGAGGTACTTTTGATTTTTGATTTTCCTAGCCTATGTCCTTCCTATCAGTAACATCTTTGCTTGTATGAAATTTCATTAGAATCGGTTTAGCCGTTTGGGACGAGAAGATGGTCCAACGAAATACATGAGTCGTCTTAAAGAGAGCTTCACTCTTTCAGAGCTCAGTCACGCCTTTTCGCCTCTGGGGTAGGCAGAGATGATACCCCGCCATCTACTACTGTCCTTACATACTTCGTGAGCTTTCAAATTCATCTCATGTGCGGTTTCCTGCTTAACTAGAACGGTTGCCAGCTTGGCAATCAACCCAAACTTAAGCGTATCGAGATTTGCCTATCCAACAATAGGTCAACGTGACCGGTCGACTTTTTCCATTGATTTTGTTTCTCGGTGATTATTCCTCGATGGTAAGACCGATCTGGACATTCGACCCCTTACGACACTCAGTAATGTCTACTTGATCACCGTGGCAAATTTGGTCGAGATCGGTCAAACGGTCTCGGAGGAGTATCATTTGTTTGAAATGCAACTTGCAACCAAAGACGCTTCGCTCGCCTTCGGCTCGCTACGCTTAACAACGGCTGAGGCTCTGGCGCAGGTTTTCCTCTCGGGCTGGGAGCTCAGACAGCAGTCGCTTTCGGTAAAGCCGACATATTGACCAACAACAATAAGCGGACCCAGGGCTCCAAAGTGCAAACTCAGGACTCAACTGGGCAATCGCTACGAGGATGATGTAGCATGGAGCACGGGATCCGCTCTCTTACTCCTTATTTTCATTATTATAATAATAAATATTCTAGGACAAACTACACAACGCCATCTAGACCCAAACTAAGCAGAGCTTGTCATATGTGTTCTAGAATGCGGATAAACATACTTAAATACTTTTTTTTTGTAAATAAATATATATTATACATAGAAACACCCAGACCAATGCAAGTGTAAATAACGGCAACTCCTTTGCCTTAAAATAATTTAAAAAAAATAGGTTCCATAGCCAATGTTCGAAAAAAAAAGAGAAATTATATTTTTTTTCCCGCCATTCCTCATTTCCTCTCTGTAGTGTATTTGCTCTGTGGCTTCAATATTCAAAACCCGAATGACAGAAACATACTACCAGTATATACGTATCTACCTACAAGAGCAGACGCCTGGCTAAGTAGTATTAAGTTAAAACAAGAAAGGTATTGGCGTGTATCTTTAGAACAACAAAAACCTTCGCTACCGGTTGTAAACGAGTTCTACGGTAAAGGATGTGGGCGCTCATCTATAGTGCAGCCTTGATCATTGTTTATTATGCTTTCAGATTATTGCTTTTTATTTTTAGATTATCTATACCATTATAAAATAGTAAATTAGTTGTGTTGCATTGGAAATATTAAAAAAAAACTTGGGTTATGTTAAATGAAAGTTTCTGAATAAATAAATATTTTTTTTGTGGAATTCTTGTCTGTTGGTCAGTTTTTTCACGATGTATGCAAAAAGTACTGAATGGATTTGGATGCGCTTTTTTCTATTAGAAAGGTCTTGATCAGACTTAAAATCTGCCGTATGTTTGATTGCAATTGGTCTAGATAACTAATTTCATTTAAATATATGGCAAACCGGAGATATGACCAAAAAACGAAAACCTAACTCCGGGCAGGTAGATCGGCGGGTATCAGCTAGTATGGTTTAACATGCAAAAGTTTGTATGATTGGATGATTTTTTTTTCAATTATGAATGAACGAACCAGAATAAAATTAGGCACAGAGAGAGCCTGGAATAGCATATAGGTTAATTACATACTACTTAAGGTATATTTTTTCCCGGGAATATATTCCTGTAGGTATTACTTTTTTTTTCGTGCGGAAATCACTTCGGATACCGAGCATATCCCTCGCACCCCTTCTAACCCTGGGCCATCTCCGGTTTCTAAATGGCCCCCTCGGGTTTAAGAACCACGGTGTCCCCGTCTTGCTCCGATTTGGGGGAGGGGCGCTAGTCATCCCGCCGTCCCGGCATGCTTCTAATGGGGTGACAGGCGACCTCACCTGCCACCCCCAGGCCTGCGCTCATGGAGGACGCAGGTCTTTAAGCGCCCGTAGGTGTTTCCTATGGAATAAGTAATTCAGGCGAGCGTAGAGAAATAAAATTCGATTAGAAAGTATTATTACTGTAAAGGTTGCATGAAAGGTTCAATGACAGTAGCGGAACCTCGTGAAGTGTGTGTCAGAAGTCAATAGCGGGCTGTAATTAAAAACACATATCTTGCAGTAAAGTACATCCAACACAATCAAAATTATTGCACCTTGTGGTAATCATACAAAGAAATATTTTCCGTGAAGCTACTGCAATCTGAACTCCACAACCCACTGGCGATATCGAAGTTCTGTAGTTATAACAGGACGTCGAACTTTTTAGGGCTCCAACTGCCCGTAATGAATGTCACAGATTTAATATTAGTCTGGCAACTAGGACTGCCGTCTTAACGTGCTCTCCGAGGCATGTTAACGGCCTTACTATAACAATAAATTGCGTTCGTCGCAACCCAGACTACGAATAAATCCCTCACTAACTAAACTTTATGTAAGTTTATAATCATTTTGTTTGATACAAATAACATGTTAACTACCGGGGCTCAAATCGTACCGACGCGGGGAATTCGTGTTGTGTCGAGGTACGAGGTAGTGAGGTAGGCAGGCGCCGCGAGCATTGTATAATTATATCTCAAATGAGTTCGAATTTTAATCCAAAATGTCTTTCTTTATTGTATATCTATCAGGTACCTTGAAAGAAAGTGACGCCATGACTTAATGAGAGAAAGGAATAGTTTATACTTTAAATGGTGTATGAAAAAGAAAGTTGTTTCTTATTAAAAATTTCCTATAATTTTGGTCGTCTTCAATTCAGTCAGGCTGACCGAATTGAAGACGACCAAAATTATAGGAAATTTAATTTCATACAACTTTATTTAAAACCATGTTTCTCGTAACTCCAACCGCTTCTCAGGTATAAATCGAAAATTTCTATCCTTTTTTTTTTTCGCGCGGAAATCCCTTCGGGGGTATCCGCCGGCCAGCGGGGGTGGTTATGTCGTATATCGACCAAAACCGCACGGTGTCCTCCGTCCGTTGCCGGGCACCCCGGGTAAGCCCTCGAAAGGATAACCCCAGGGTTGCCGGCGGACTTTGGCCGCCACCGCGGCCTCGCCTGGTGGGGTCGAAAATTTCTATCCTAACAAAAAAATTATGGCAACCAAAATTGTCGGAAATTTAATTTGAACTATTTTTAAAACAGTTTTGCATGTAAAATTGAAAATAAATGAGTTGTTAATCAAATAAAATTTCACCCCCTCTTTTTTGGTATAAAGCGGAAAATATCGGCTCCGAGGCAAAAATTTCCACGAACAAAATTGTAGGATTCTAAACAACTTTTATATTTGACATTTAGGTGTGAAATAGAATATTAAATCAAGATGGTGGAAAACGCAATGGATCAATTTTGAATTCAATTTTGAATACCAGGGAGAATCCCCTAACGAATTCCGATGGAAAATTACTACTTCAAATTTTTTCCAGGTCAAATCCTAATTCGACTACCTCATCTGCAAGCTGCTACAGGTTTTTCTGTTGGGGTTCTTCATTCAATACAAATATATTTTCAGCTCATAAAATGACGTCGACAATAGACCCACTTTACGTAGAACCGCAAAGCATAGTTGGTGAAATGTGGGTATTAATATACTTCTGCCTACCGCTTCAAGAATATAAAGGCATACAAGGAAGCCTGCTAGATATAGTAATGTTGTAAGCTGTAATGAATTATGATAGCGCCTCAGAGGCAGGGAGAAGCGGAACTCAAAAGTTATGTAGGTACTAATACCGGATGTCCAATTAGAACGCGAGCATCGAACCTTGAGCGTTGCTCTCAGACTCCGTAGTGTACAGTTTTGTACACAACTGTATTGTGTAATAATGTACAGTAAGCAACAAAAGCTGCTGAAAACCAACCATGCTAACCTAACTTAGAATGGTTAAGAATATTATTTATTTACTGAAGTTACAGGTACCTACCTATGTAAAAGATATTTTTCAAATCGATTGTATGACACTGTGATTCGATATTGGTACTCTATAAAAATCTGTGTCTACTAGCTGTGCTCGCGACTTCGCCCACATGGACTTACATCTGGGTTTTAATTTTTTCTCGCTAAACCTTAATTCGTTTTCTAAAATTATAGTACCCGATGTTATGCCTTGTAATATTAGCTATCTACTAGTGAAAGTTCCGGCAAAACTGGATAAAGCGTCGGTAGCTTAGTGGTTAAGGAGTCGACCTTACGATCGAGAGGTCCCGGGTTCTAATCCTGGCTATTACACTACCGAGGTGAACCCACGCCTAACACAAGCAATAAAGCTTAGTTGGAGGGGTTAGGGGGAATATTAGTGATTTCGGTTACCCTAATATTCTTTAAAAAAAAAACAGAAAGACAGACAAACAGACAAAAGTCAAATAAACGGGTTTTAATTGTAATTACCGCGTATACATTCATTGAAAAACTGTTATTTTAACGTTACAAACAGACACTTCAATTTTATATATTTGTATATAAATGATTACATATATCCGCTGTGTTCACACTGTACATCTCGGCTTCAATTACGAACAAATACACCCTTATTAAGGAAGATATAACGGAAACTGATTATTGTTCAGTTAGCCAACAGTCCTCTGACATACGGCCATGTTGGGGCCGTAGACGCCAGAGAATACGCTTCAGGATTGTCAGGAAGGTATCAATACAAATACAAGTCTAAAATTAAATGTAGAGAGTTCATTACACATTTTCATTCACTCAGCAAAATGCTTTATTTTATTTGACTTTGGTTTTATGATGTTAAAGTTTGAAATTAAATGGCATTTTTTAGGGATTTTCTTTAGAAAAGCCCTATTGCTATCTAGTTGTCGTCGACGTCCTCGTTGCCAATTTTCTGTCACGGTTTTGGGTATGAAGGAGATGAGCTATCGAGTTGCTGTTTTCGGTAATAGATTTGTGCTGGGGTGAACCATTGCAAGATAAAGAAAAAAACGCAAAAAATCGCAAAAAAAAAAATATCGCAAAATCGAAAATCCCTTGTATTCGGCTGAGCTCGTCTCAGGAATTCAACTTGTTTTGAATTTCAGTGAAATGACAGTGGCTTGCATCAAACACAAAATAGCAGAATTGAAGCCTTAAGTATTTGTTTGTTTGTAATCGATAAATACTGAAACTACTGAAGCAATTTCAATAATTATTTCATCATTAGAATGCTACATTATCCCCAAAGTACGATACTGATCCCGTGGGAATATCACGATATTCCCACGGGATCAGAACTTACGCTGATGAAACCGCGAGGCGATGTTAGACGCCGGTTGTAAATTCTAGACTAAGGATAGCATATCATATGGTTTCTTGAATACGAATTGACATACTAATTCACATTTTTTTTGTAGATTTTGATCGGAAAACGTCGATATCCTGGCGCTTGAACCGGCTGCCAGTCCCATTCTTGGGGGAATGCTCTGACCAACTGAGCTACCTGGGCACGTCCTGCTCATTAAAAAATTCTTCTAAATATACTTGACTTGATGTAAAATGAAGTCAAGTATGTATCAAAATCTAATGCAAATGTAGCAATATATTTTCTTTTTGATAGGTTTTTTGATACGTTTGAACACCATCTCACTTGTTCTTAAGCGATGATGTGATTTTTAGGTGACGGCCTGTACACGGCTCACCTAATAGGAAGCGGTTACCGTGGCCTATGGACATGTGCAACACCAGGGCCGCAGGGGCGTCACACTCGCGTTGCCGATCCCTTAAAAACCTTCTTGAAGAACAGGTTAATATTTGAACTGGAGCGGGATTTGAAGCGACAGCCTCAGAAGTAGAAGTCGAACATTCTACCACCGCGGCACAGGCAGCTAAATAGCCATTTTCTTATTTACTATCTCAGAAGTATAAAAAGGCTATAACCGACTATAATACATCCTAAAACACATCTCAAACTGATTATCCTAAAAGCACAACGGATCGAAACGCCATTATTTTGAGAGCTTAATAAAATAAAACCACATCATATATTCATACAAACTGAACATAGTCCTACAAGAAGTACGTCACGCGCGATGCATGACGTCATGAAAATCCAACCGGATGTGACATCATAACAGCTTAAGCGTCGGTGAAAAATTTACACGCGTTTTAGGAGGAAATGTCTGAGTGTCGGAGTTCCGTGTCGCGGCTCTGATGTGGGAATCTGTTTTCAATTTATGTTTCCGAGTTGAGTTTGGAGCACACATACATGTGTACGAGTACAATACAATCCGTGAGGGCGGAGGACAAAGGGAGGCTGTGAGGAAGACAGCTTTGGTAAATTTATTTCGAGATGTTATTGAGATGTGTTTCTATTTGTGAATATTAATACACGAAATTGTTTTGAAGCTCCGCTGGTACAGACGTCATCGATATTAGCTTATTTTTTTTTAAATTTCTTTATTTCAAATCATACATTGCTCTTACAGACTACGTCCAATATTACAATGTATTACCTATTAATTATAATTACTTATACTTTAATAACTTACAAGTTCAAGAAAATGCAGTGTCACCCGATTGAACTCCGCACAACAATTTTTTTTTTCTTGGGGTACGCTATTTAAAATGTTTAATACTCTTACGTAAGGACCACACTTTAATAAATTTGTTCCGGATACTAGCACCTCGAATGTCTTGCTTCTCAGCGCAGTTCAGCACCTATTTTACCCCCTTAGTAGCAAAATTTTGAAAAACGCTGATACTCGTATTCATTATTCCTAACCAAAAGTAGGTATATGAATTGTTCCGGGACGGTGGGGCGACTAGCGCCCCTCCCCCAAACCGGGGCAAGACGGGGACTCCGTGGTTCCCAAACCCGAGGGGGCCATCTCGAAACCGGAGATGGCCCAGGGTAAGTCGGGGTGCGAGGGATTTGCTCTATGGGCAACCTTACACCCCGGTGTCTGCAGACCCGAGACGACGTGCGGTTTTAGTCGGTTCAAGCTCGACATAACCGCCCCCGCTGGCCGGCGGGGGGTATCCTCAAAAATTACGAAAAAAATATAAACTTTCAACTCTTATTTTACCCTCTTAGGGGTAAAATTTTGAAAAACGCTTACTTCATTTTATTTCTAACCAAAATCAGGTGTATTAAATTTCGTACTTCTAACATTGAAAATGACGGACTTTCATACAAAATTTCATCGCTTATTTTACCACATTCGAAGTGAAATTTCCAAAAATCCTTTCATAGTGGATGTCTTCAATATAAAAGGCATCTACTTCCATAATTTCAAGTTTGTAGGTCCAGCAGTTTAGGCTCTGCGTTGATGTTTCAGTCCGTCAGTCACTCGGGACAAGTAATTACACTCGTAGATGTTTAGATGAAACAACCGTGTGATACCGTTTATAACTCAAGAACAAGCGGACCGAATATCATGATCTTTGATTTTTTAGATTTGTCTCCGCTTATACTATGCTATTTTTGATTGTTTTTTTTTACCGAAATCACCACAGTTACCCCACCGTCAGTCAGTAGTAGAAAGTCGGCCCGGGTGCCCGGAATTGGACACTTGGGGAGGACACCGTGTGATTTAATCGGTCCGATTCCGACACGCCCATCCCATCGTTGGTACCGATGGGGTGAACCCGAGGGGGTTTCCAAACGTAAAAAAACAAAAGGAAAAAAGAAAGAGGTTTGATATATATATTTACATATATCAAACCATAGAGAAAGAGGCTCACGCATGTTCCTACTTGCCACCAACCTGGCATACAAATAAAAGTTCTTTTGCTTTCGTAATAGTTTTCATACATAGCACGGCATCCGCAGTATTACTGATGGAAAATGATGAGGATTTTACTTATTGTTTGAGATTATAGTTTTGTAACAAACATGGACTATTTGCATAAATAGTCCGTGTTTGTTACATTGGCTAAAATATAATATTTGTTGCAGGTATTTAAAAAAAAAAGCGGCCAAGTGCGAGTCGGACTCGCCCATTAAGGGTTCCGTAACAGCAAGTAACATAATAATGCTTTTTTTTAATTTTTATATTTGAGTCGAATGAATGAAAGGTAAATTGCAGTTTACGATTTATGACGTATTAATAAAAAACGACTTACTAGATCTCGTTCAAACCATTTGTCGTTGAAAGTTTACATGGTAATGTACATCATATATTTTTTTAGTTTTATCATTCTCTTATTTTAGAAGTTACAGGGGGGGACACACATTTTATCACTTTGGAAGTGTCTCTCGCGCAAACTATTAGTTGACGCAGTTTAGAACAAACTGATATTAGAAACTTCAATATCATTTTTGAAGACCTATCCATAGATACCACACACGTATAGGTTTGACGAATAATTTTTTTTTGAGTTTCAGTACTAAGTATGGGGAACCCCCAAAATATAATGTTTTTTCTATTTTTGTATCAAAATCTTAATGCGGTTCACAGAATACATCTACTTACAAAGTTTCAACAGCATAGTACTTATAGTTTCGGAGAAAAGTGGCTGTGACATACGGACGGACAGACAGACAGACATGACGAATCTATAAGGGTTCCGTTTTTTGCCATTTGGCAACGGAACCCTAAAAAAGTCTGGGAGCTTTCAACGAAAACCCTGCATAAACCCTTTGAGATATAACAAAATGATGTATAGTGGAATTGTGTATCTTGTATAAGTTGTGGTGATGGAATAGGATCTCATGGGTAGCAGGATCAACCGCGGGCAATAGCTAGTTTGTAATGTTTGTTGCATTTTATTTCAACAATTACAACACTAACCATTAAAACACTAAAGAAATATGTCTTAAGCACTAAATCAGAGTACGCTATGATGTCTTGACCTGCCACATTGTAACGCATTTGCCACTGGATGTGTGCCAAGCTGGAATACATGTCGCCACTAATTTGTTTACGAGCTAAAGTCACAATGTATTTTGTGGTGATATACGACTTGAGATTCTTGACTTCTGTATGCCACTTTGACTGCTCGATTAAGTGGGGCGTGACCAAGCATCTGATGAGGCCGTCAAGCTGGGAGCTGCCATTGTAACATTATGAGTGTCTGTAATGGTGGCCCTCGTTCCTGAGACTTTACGTTTAGCTTACCATCAGGCAAGGTAGTCATATTGACGTAACCATTATAAAAAAGTGGCCAAGTGCGAGTCGGACTCCCCCATTAAGGGTTCCGTAGCAGCAAGTAACATAATAATGTTTTTTTTTAATTTTTATATTTGAGTTGATTGAATGAAAGGTAAATTGCGGTTTACGATTTATGACGTATTAAAAAAAACTACTTACTTGATCTCGTTCAAACTAATTATCGTTGGAAGTTTACATGGTTGCATGATATATTTTTTTTAGTTTTATTATTCTCTTATTACAGGGGGGGGGGGGCACACATTTTACCACTTTGGGAGTGTCTCCCACGCAAACTATTCAGTTTAGAAAAAAATGATATTAAAAACCTCAATATCATTTTAGAAGAAATATCACACATATGGCTTCGATGAAAAAAAAAAATTTGAGTTTCAGTTCTAAGTATGGGGACCCCCAAATTTATTGTTTTTTTTCTATTTCAGTGTGAAAATCTTAATGCGGTTCACAGAATATATCTACTTACCAAGTTTCAACAGCATAGTTCTTATAGTTTCCGGAAAAAAGTGGCTGTGACATACGGACGGACAGACAGACAGAAATGACGAATCTATAAGGGTTCCGTTTTTGGCCATTTGGCAACGGAACCCTAAAAACAAAACAGATGCTCGCCAACTATGCGGGACCAAGTACACCACTGGCGAAAATGTATATAATGGAATATCAGAAATTTTTTATTTTCATCTTCTGACTGATCCCCGACTGACCCCGGCCACCTCCGGTTTCGAGATGGCCCCCTCGGATTTAGGAACCACGATGTCCCCGTCTTGCCCCGGTTTGGGGGAGGGGCGCTAGTCGCCCCACCGTCCCGGCCTGCTTCTGCTGGGGTGACAGGCGGCCTCACCTGCCACCCCCAGGCCTGCGCTCAAGGAGGACGGAGGTCGTTAAGCGACCTCCGGTGCCTGACTCACCTGCGACGCGCGGCAAGCATGCTGCGGGCTCGGCGGGCCGGGAGAGCTCTAAATCTCTCCCGAGCGCGCTCCGCCATCTCCTTCGCGAGCATTACATGCTCGCAGAAGGAGGTGGCTGCGGCCTACGCGCTCGCGCTCCGCACCATTTAGATTTTCATGCCTATAATTCCAGAAGATGAAAATAAAAAATTTCTGATATTCCATTATATACATTTTCGCCAGTGGTGTACTTGGTCCCGCATAGTTGGCGAGCATCTGTTTTGTTTTTAGGGTTCCGTTGCCAAATGGCCAAAAACGGAACCCTTATAGATTCGTCATTTCTGTCTGTCTGTCCGTCCGTATGTCACAGCCACTTTTTTCCGAAACTATAAGAACCATGCTGGATACTGGTGGTAGAAATTTGATGACACAAATTTGTCACAAATTTCGGCCGGGTAGGTACCACCGTGCACGATTGCGAAAAACCCTCCATAGTAATCCAACTTCGGTTTGATTGCGTTCAGGGGTCAGCAAGTGCATAGCCGGGCAGGGGGGTTGTGGTCGCAGCACTAGTGGGACCGGTGGGTGTCACGCGGTGCTGCGACAACAATCCTCTTCTGATGAGGCCGTCAAGCTGAGTGCCACCATTGTTAACATGGTACGTGTATGTAATGGTGACCCTCTTTCCTGAGACTTTACCTTCAGCTTACCATCAGGCGAGGTGAAGTCAAATTGACGTGTCCCAAATATAAAAAAAAAAACCTTTACACGGGGAGTCTGTGGGTCAGCTACACAAAAAGTGCGTTAGACGAGCTGCGCCTCCAATATAATAATGTCTTTAGGGTGCTATTGGGACCACGGTTCTGCACCGCCTCAGAAATGTTCCTTCAAAACAGAACAGACGGCTACCACGCCGACGTTCGAAAAAATACTGCATCGCTATTACGCAGGTCACGGGATAGTGACAACAGCATCTTAAAGACAGTGGCGGACAGTATTAACTCTCCTATTAATAAATTCCTTGTAAGAAGAACAATCATTTATATATGTTTCCCTGGCTAAAGTCCTTCTCAAAACCACGAAGAATTTATAAATTACTAGCGACCCGCCCCGGCTTCGCACGGGTGCAATGGATGTTATTATACATTTAAACCTTCCTCTTCAATCACTCTATCTATTAAAAAAAACCGCATCAAAATCCGTTGCGTAGTTTTAAAGATTTAAGCATACATAGGGATATAGGGACAGAGAAAGCGACTTTGTTTTATACTATGTACCTTTTCGGTTATGTCGTTTCGGTTATGTCGGGCTTGAACCGACTAAAACCGCACGCCGTCTCGGGTCTACAGACGCCGGGGTGTAAGGTTGCCCATAGAGCAGATCCCTCGCACCCCGACTGACCCTGGGCCATCTCCGGTTTAAGATGGCCCCCTCGGGTTTGGGAACCACGGTGTCCCCGTCTTGCCCCGGTTTGGGGAAGGGGCGCTAGTCGCCCCACCGTCCCGGCCTGCTTCTGCTGGGGTGACAGGCGGCCTCACCTGTCACCCCCAGGCCTGCGCTCATGGAGGACGGAGGTCGTTAAGCGACCTCCGGCGCCTGAGTCGCCTGCGACGCGCGGCGAGCAAGTTGCGGGCTCGGCGGGCCGGGAGAGTTCTAAATCTCTCCCGGGCGCGCTCTGCCATCTCCTTCGCGAGCATTAGCAGGTTGAAAGCATAATATCCTATGGGCTGAGTAGTTACGGACGTACCTACAAGACCTACCTAGACCAAATTTACAACCTTCAGTACAGATTGCTAAAACTCATAGTTCCCCCAAAAATAAAGAATAAGTATTCAAACGATCCCGCTCAGCTGTTTAAGTTTTGTGGTATATTACCTATTCATAAAAAAGTTGAACTATTACTATTGATTGAACAATATTTTCGAACGGAAATTCAAACTCCTAAAACTGGCTATAAAACTACGCGTAGTGTTTCCAAAAACATGTTGTCAGTGCCTCGATTTAACAATACTTACGTCAAAAGAACATCTAAATATATTCTCCCAACATTAATAAATAAATTACCACTAGAATTAAAAAATAATCTTACTGTAAAAAATATAAAATGTTGCTTAAATAAATTCTATTTAGAACATGCATGAAATGGAGCATGCTGTACCGATGCATTGCGCGCGCGCGAGCGCTGCAATGGCTGCGTCAGGCTTAAAGAAACTACTCGTTGCTGTTGTTGTTCAGAACCGGGTATACGGACTCGGGTTCTGCCTCTGCCTACCAGCTGTTATTGAGCATTCGTGCGCAGCGAGCATCTATTGATTGTAATTTGAGTATAGGTAATATTAGATTAATTGTAAATTAGAATGTAGTTATCTTTTACGAGAATCTGTTGTCTAGACAAACCTATTCTAGGTTTTAAGACAATATAATAAGTGTAATATGTTTGTAAAAATTATTTAAATAAAAAAAATAAAAAAAAAAAAAATTACATGCTCGCAGAAGGAGGCGGCGGCGGCCCACGCGCTCGCGCTCCGCACCATTGCCGCAATCATGCTGCCGAGCGAGAGGACTCCCACCCCGATGGCTGCCACGAGGTCACGCCTCGGCGCCTCCCACGCCGGGCAGTCCGCCAGCGTGTGCAGCCCTGAGTCCTCGCTCGCGTCGCAGTGATGACACTCAGGCGTTGGCTCCTTCCTGATCCGATGCAGGTGGTCCCCGAAGCACCCCTTCCCGGAGATCACCTGCGTCAGTCGGTACGAGAGGCTTCCGTGTCGCCTCTCTAGCCAATCCTCCATGATTATACTATGTACCTAGTGATGATGTAATCAAATTTAATGTGCAAACTAACACTAGATATAAGTTCGTACTAACGCAATGGATCATATTTAGGGTTCCGTTGCCAAATGGCAAAAAAAGTAACCCTTATAGAATCGTCATGTGTCTGTCTGTCTGTCCGTATGTCACAGCCACTTTTTTCGAAACTATAAGAACTATGCTGTTGAAACTTGGTAGGTAGATGTAGTCCGTGAACCGCATTAGGATTTTCCCACAAAAATAAAAAAAAAACAATAAATTTTGGGGGTTCCTCATACTTATTAATATACGCAAAAATTTTTTTTTTCATCAAACTCTTACGTGTGTGGTATCTATGGATAAGTCTTCAAAAATGATATTGAGGTTTCTAATATCATTTTTTTCTAAACTGAATAGTTTGCGTGAGAGACACTTCTAAAGTGGTAAAATGTGTCCCTCCCCCCCTCTGTAACTTCTAAAATAAGAGAATGATAAAACTAAAAAAAATATATGATGTACATTACCATGTAAACTTCCACCGAAAATTGGTTTGAACGAGATCTAACGAGTAGTTTTTTTTAATACGTCATAAATCGTAAACCGCAATTTACCTTTCATTCAATCAACTCAAATATAAAAATAAAAAAAAAAATCATTATTATGTTACTTACTGCTACGCTTGCTTGCTGCTGGAACCCTTAATGGGCGAGTCCGACTCGCACTTGACCGCTTTTTGTGATCTTAAAATAAACACAATTATTATTCAACTTCGCCATAAATTATAATAACTAAGTTTTTGTTTGAGCATCTATTTTCGGCATAGCATATTAAATTTTACTGGCTTACATCGCACAACAGTTGGAACAAAAGCATTATTACATACGTGCGCTAACCACACTCTACTAACTACCGGTTCTACAACAAAAGCTTGACGCGAGAGCTGACAATCGATACAGTTCCCGGAATGCAATATCTTGGCTCTCTCCGGGTACAGTAAAGTATTAGAGTTGACTGTATGTTACAATGTGTAACAAAACTAGTGTCCGATCAATAAGGGGCACATAGATGTCCTAAATACATAACGATCTGCCACCACCAATCCGTGCGCTAAAAACCATTAATTCATTTAGGAAAAAATATCGAATACATCTATTAAATCGACAACAAAATGGATAACTCACACTGAAAATGCACGCTTAAATCGGTGGTGTTGAGGATGTAACCCGGGCTGGACGTTGTTTTTAGATGGGGCTGCGCATATGGAGCTGCCGTGCTCTGTCTCGCTACCAAATAGCTCATCACATCTCACAACTTATTGCATGTCCATGAGATATATTGAACACATAGGTACGACAACTAAACACTTCAATCCACAAAACGCACATTTTCACAAATGGTCATTGGTCATCGCAGTAACGTATGCAGAAGTGGCGCTGATATTGATATCATCCAGCATCAATTATGTAATTATTGGCATATCTATGAATTCTATGATGTAACGAATGATAGATGATATAATTAATGTTATGTATTGTGTAATCTCGTTGAGTAAGTTTCCATTTTGACAGTTAGCTGTCAATGTTCGTCATGTCAGTCAGTTAGTCGTTCATCTGTATGCGCGGGAATGGCGCAGGAGCACATATATTAATGAGTTCCGAGTTGCACCACAGGTAAAACCATAAAGTTTTTTTCTTTTTCTTTTTTAAGTTATCAGCATTTTTGTTTTGAGTTTTATTTTTTATTTGTTTTCGTTGTTTAATTGTTTGCGTACGCGACGTCACCGGTTTGGCGCCATCAGAATACCAGCGCTGCGCATGTTGTAATGGCATGTGCAGCAATTATGCTGAGATGGCGACCATATTTAGATGCGCACAATGGAGCTATATTAGAATTTAAGGTTAGATTGTAAGTCATTAAGTTTAAGTTTAATTGTGCGTATTGTAAATAAAATATTTTTCTTTCTTTCTTTCAAAAATAACCATATATGAAATTAAAAATAATATATTGATGAAAATAAATGTACTATTAGCATTTTAAATGCCATTTCCTAGATCATTATTACCCAATATCTCCCCAAAATGTAAGAACGTGACAACACCACATAGTAGATATACCGTGCCCTCTTATATTTTTTTAAAATTTATTTTTTTAAGTTTGTTTGTTCACAAAGTGTGGTAACACATGACGGTTACTTACTTACATGGTAATGTAAATTTCCTCACCGAACTAAATTTTATTGCAGTTTCTGTGGTATAATTTTATATAATTTATATTCTAAAAAATTTACTACGATACTACTATATAATATTACTATATACACCTTCACGGATCGGACACTAGTTTCGTTACATATTGTATAAGGATGTATAATTCACAAATTAGCTATTTATCATAAAAATTTCTGAATTACCTTCCATCATAGAAGCACTATTTTTTTTAAAGATTACTAGTATTCCCGTTTACCCCTCTAGCTAAGTAGTATATAATTGCGGGCTAGGATTCGAACCCGGGACCTCCTGATCGTAAGGCCATTAAGCTATGGACTCTTTCAACGTACGTATTCATATTATAAGAACTCATTTTTTAACCCCCGTTGCAAAAACGACGGGTTGTTATTAGTTTAACGTGTCTGTGTATGTGCCTGTCTGTGGCATCGATATTCCTGAACGGATGAACCGATTTTGATATTTCGTTTTTTTTGTTTGAAAGGTGAATTAGTCGGCAGTGTTGTTATCTATGTTTGATGAAAATCAGTCCAATATGCCTACCGTCACAAAATGGCGGATTGCATATTTTTTTCATAACTTCATCAACATGGCTATCAAATGAAAGGGCTTCACTAATGTTGTTTTTTTTTCTTTTATAGGGTTTCACGTTCATACCTTTTTGATTTATTTTGTGTCGGAGGTTTTTTATATTTTATTTATTTGAAAGAATCTACAACTTGACGGCCTCTGTGGCGTAGCGGTAGTGCATTCGACTGCTACGTCAGGGGGCGCGGGTTCGATTCCCGGTCAGTGCAAATATTTGTATGCATGAATATGTCTATTTGCATTGGTCTGGGTGTTTCTATGTATAATATGTATGTACTTACAAAAAACAAGTGATATAAGTATGTTTATCCGCATTCTGGAACCCATAACACAAGCTAGTTAAACTATGCTTACTTTGGGTCTAGAAAGCGCTGTGTAGAATGTCGTAGAATATTTATTTATTTATTTAAATACCAAGTATGAGCTACCAAAATAGGTTAGGGTTTTAATAAATAAGGTTACATTAACCGCGTACATTTCTACTGTAGGTGTCACGTCCGTTGGATGTCAAAGGGAATTCTGAAAATTTCAATTTGCAAGGATTTTGTTCAACTGTATCCACTACCGCCGACCATTTTATTGGAATTACTAAGCAGATAGTTTCGTGTACAGTCAACGACAGAAGTCGCTTAACAAATTCGAATCTATTGATTACCTTAGCTCTTAACCCTTTCATAAAATAATAAATAAAATTATAGGCCTTTACCTATGAAATTGCCGAAATTTTCTTACAAATTCATGAGTTCGTTATTCCTGTAGTTTAATAGCACTATTTCCATTATTTATATTTTAGATTTTACAACTCTGTATTAAATTTTGTTTTTATTGGCCGCTTGATAAATTAATTCAATCTTCAAAAACAGTACCTACTTCCTAAATGTTATCCATTTTGATGATAAATTTTGTATTACTTAACAGCTGTCACTTTTAAAAAATGTAATAAAATTTGCTGTTTGTTAGCTTAATGTTGTCTCATTCATACACAAAAAAAACATAAAATTTAGATTTGTCATTCCTAAAAAAAATGCAAAAATGTTAGTAGTGAAAATTGGGTTTCCTCCAATTTCATCAAGAAAAACGGCAATTTCATATGTAACGACCTAATATGAATAATATTAACTTTGTCCTCTGGGGATTAATATCCACTATTGGTTCATGGTATTTCTATGTAAAAATAGGTTTGTAAATATTGTTACTGTTAACCAACTTTTGTTGTTGACTGTACCTTTTATAACTTTCATAGCCTGGTAATATATATATATATATATAGCATATGTTTTAAACTGAGACGGTGAGCAATTCCATGGCCGTAGCAAACACAAGGCAACTGCTTTTGATATATAGACAGACTTTGGTTGCGTGGATAAAGATTTTTAAGTATTTTTTTTGTGCGGAGTCTATATCTTTTATAAAATTACAGTAGCTTATATATTACGCCTTATAATATTGTCTATCAGCCAGTGAAATTCCCTTCGAAATCGGCCTAGCCATTCCAGAGATAACCTAATTCAAACAGATAGATAAAAACTTCAAATATTGCTTTTTTGTTATATGTAGGTACATACACTCATATGCATTTATTTAAAACCTGATCTTTTAATGTTACAAACATACGCTTGAATTTTATTTATTAGTATAGAATATAGATATTATAGATAGCTGTTTTGTATACATCAAAAGATTAATATTACAGGTTGCTTTAGGAACATTTACATAACATACATAACAATAACATATACTCAGGTCCATCTTAGCTTTTGCTGACGATCTCGCAATACTGACGCGTAATCCAAAACAATGTCAGGAACTATTAAAGGAAGTCGATGAGTTCTGTTCGTGGACAAATGGACTGAGGACGAATCCCAGTAAGTGTCACTGTCTGTGTCTGGGTAGACGGGACACCAAATTTACCTCCTACGACCCGGGACTCTTCATTGGGGGTAAACCAGTTTCCATAGTCGCTGAATCGGTGTCATTTAAATTTCTTGGGAGAAAGATAGACTATAAAGGACGCACACCATCCTTAGATGAAGTTTTCGATACGTTTATAAATGACCTAAATAAGATAGATCAGGTACCACTAAACAATATCAAAAAAGCTTGGATATATGACAACTACTTAACATCACGTCTGACTTGGCCTTTTCTGGTGTATGAATTCGGTAAAACCTTACTGGCGGAAATAGATGCAACTGTCATAAAATCGCTAAAATCGTGGCTTGGACTAGCGCACTCTGCTGATTCCTCTGCTCTATTTAGGGATCAAAATAATTTTGGGATGAAACTTAAGAAACCATCGGAGCTCTATAAACAGCTTGGAGTTACCAAAGCCCACATCTTAGGTAAATCCCAAGATGTCACAATCAGGGCACTCCCGAAAGATAATAACGCGTCCGAGCTTGAATCTAGACTCCTATTCCATAAACGATTTATGATAGGGCCCAGTCGAACAGAGTGGGGTTGGGAGTACGAGAGCCAGAAAGAGACCAGGATATACTTAAGTCCTTTCTAAAACAAGACGAAAATGATAAATATCGAGTGCACGCGATGAATTTGGAAATCCAAAATGAATGGTTGACAATGGGAGAGTTCTGCATACCGATGGCCTTAAAGTGGCGCACCTTGATCTATGACTGGTCGCCGGCCCTGTTAAAATTCTATCTTAACGCCTTTCAGATGACCCTCCCAGACCAGAGTAATCTGGTAAGGTGGGGGAAGGCCACAGAAAAACAATGTTATACTTGTGGTGAGGCAATAGGGACGGCTAGACACTTATTAGTAGGATGTAGGCTGCTTCTCGATAGAGGCCATTACTCACGCCGCCACGATAAGGTGCTTACATCATACGTGAAGCAATGAGTCTGGCAGTAGCTACGGCCAAAAAAAAAAGATTGACTACTAACAGACGTCATATCAACTTTGTGTCTGAAGGTTCATCCATAATATCCAGGAACAAACCTAATTCAATCTTAGATACTGCCCCAGATTGGACTCTCCTAATCGACATGTATGAAAAGCACTATAAAATTCCGGAGGATGTTGGGGTTTCGTCATCTAGACCTGACATATTTCTATATTCTAAGAGGTTAAAACATGTGGTTCTTGTGGAACTTACTGTACCGTGGGAAACAAATATACCGAAGGACCACACAAGAAAAATAAATACTATGATCTCACAAACGAATTAATCAAAAACGGTTACGTGGTTAATTTGTATGCAGTGGAAGTGGCAGCGAGAGGTATACCAGCAAAATCTCTCTATAACCTACTTAAAGATCTAGGCCAATCGAGAGCTACAATAAGCTCATTACTAGGACGAATGTCTAAAGCGGCACTAGTAGGTTCGTATCAAATTTGGTTAGGCAGGGCGGGGAACTTGGGTAGTGAAGGTGAGTGTTGATGTACATCAACAAAAGGGGCCCCTTCTAAACCTACACTTGGGTCGCAAGTCCCAGGCACTGTCCCGAGTTCCCAACTCAGCAACGCAATGGACCCGGCACCCGCACGGAGAATCCATGGATTGCTAAGAATATCGGTCTTATTAAAACAGAACATAACATAACATAACTTCACGCCTGTATCCCCGAAGAGGTAGGCAGAGGTGTATTACACTCGGGGATCGAACTCGAGCCCTCGTCTCAGCAGTCTGTTACGTACGCCACTGGGCTATCGCCGCTTAAAATCTGTTAAAACCTGTTAAAATCATATTGAACCATTGTTGTTAACCCCTGACGCAAAACCGACGAGGTGTTATAAGTTTGAAGTGTCTGTGTGTGTGTCTGTCTGTGGCATCGTAGCTTCCGAACGGATGAACCGATTTTAATTCAGATTTTTTGTTCGAAAGCCCATATGATGGTTCTTAGCTACAAATAAATATGTGTCGAGGGTAATTGAATTTTTAAATTAATGTTTTTAGATTATTTCGCCATTTTAAAAGATTCTTAAAGCCATTAAAAAAAATATCTTAAAGTGTGAAAAGAGGTTTTCTATGAGATCCCTGATGATACTTATACGTGCTTATCCTTGCACCAATATTTTCCAAAGTTTCCCTGGCTGCTAGTAATGGCGAAAGTTTTAAACCATCGAAACTTATGTATGTGGTGATGTAAACGGATTCACTTGATTAACTACACCATCAACTCGAAACAGTCTCGAACCTAAGACAGCATGACTATTATAAAAAACGTGCATCCTTTGTCACTTTCCCTGAAGACAATAAAGTGCTCTGTACAGGCATCGAACTGTGAACCCATTGTCAATTTGACACACTATGCATTGATCGATTTGATTGGAGTTCAAAGACCTTTAGTTATAGCAGTACTTTTAGATTCCCAAAACGATAGTACGTGGAGGGGGGGGGGGTTCCACGATGGGTGGCGAATGCCTGGTGGATTTCCTTTACCTGGTGGTATAGGTATCAGTGACGGACCTGTCATCCACGGGGAAACCGTGGTTCCCAAACCCGAGTGGGCCATCTCGAAACCGGAGATGGCCCAGGGTCAGTCGGGGTGCGAGGGAAATGCTCTATGGGCAACCTTACACCCCGGCGTCTGAAGACCCGAGACGGCGTGCTTATTTAGTCGGTTCAAGCCCGACATAATCACCATTTAGCCTCGGTGAGTCGTTAGCGTGGGGGGTTCCACGCGTTAAAAAAAAGTTTGGTACAGAGTCAAACTTCAAACTCGGTTCACACATAAATTTTTCCTATTTTTCATCCAAGCGTTGGTCCAGGTAGCATCCAACTTTGGAGCCGGGGAGCTGCTCTCCAACTCTTTCTTTCCATAGTTTCGTTAGCTTTTATGAGAGCAACTGCCGTCAAACTCTCCCAACCCCAGTAGGAAAGCCTGTGACAGAGCCTCATCCGTCAAAAAGAAACAAACAAATATTATTTATTCCTGGAAACCCAGTTACAATTACAGTATTATCTCTGCCAAACTATAAGACTTTAAATCTCATTTCATTACAGTAGGTATTCTCATTCCGGAGATGGCCCAGGGTCAGTCGGTGTGCGAGGGATATGCTCTATGGGCAACCTTACACCCCGGCGTCTGCAGACCCGAGACGTGCGGTTTTAGTCGGTTCAAGCCCGACTTAACCGCCCCCGCTGGCCGGCGGGGGGGGGGGGGGTATCCGAAGGGATTTCCGCACGAAAAAAAAAAGAAAAAAAAAGGTATTCTCATTCCATGATATATTTATAGGTATTACGAGCTGTGCCCGCGACTTCGTCCGCGTGCATTTAGGTTTTTACGGTTTTAGATCCCGGGACGGTAGGGTGACTAGCGCCCCTACCCCAAACCAGGGCAAGACGGGGACACCTGGGTTCCCAAACCCGAAGGGGCCATCTCGAACCCGGAGTTGGCCCACGGTCAGTCGTTGTGCAAGGAATATGCTCTATGGGCAACCTTACACCCCGGCGTTTTAGGACCCGAGACGGCGTGCGGTTTTAGTCGGTTCGACATAACCGCCCTGCTGGCCAGCGGGGGGGGGGGTATCTGAAGGGATGGAAAAAAAAGGGGTTTTTAGATCATTTGCGCGAAATACTGGTGGTAGAAATTTGATAACACAAATTTGTCACAAAATTTGGCCGGGTAGGTACCACCGTGCACGAATGCGAAAAACCCTCCAAAGTAATCCAATTTTGGTTTGATTGCGTTCAGGGGTCAGCAAGTGCATAGCCGGGCAGGGGATTGTGGATAGTGCTACACTAGTGGGATTGGTGGGTGTCACGCGGTGCTGCGACGACAATCCTCTTCTGATGAGGCCGTCAAGCTGAGTGCCACCATTGTTAACATGGTACGTGACGCTCTTTCCTGAGACTTTACCTTCAGCTTACCATCAGGCGAGGTGAAGTCAAATTGACGTGTCCTAAATATAAAAAAAACCCTAATTATTTTTCCTAATATACAGACAACCAATTTACAATTTTATAATAGTATATATAGAAGAACAATATCTCATTACATTCATATTCAAACTTGTTGAAGGTCAAACCGCATAGTTTAAAAAAAATTGCCCTTTAAGATGACACATATATATTTGGAAAACGCAGCTGTAGCGCCACCTTGACAGCAGGTGGGGCATAAAAGAATACCGTTCATCAGAAACACCTGTTCTTGGTAATTATAACTATTACTGTTCTGGTTAAGGGGAAGTTCTTAGCTGATAACAGGCTTTAGGCAGTGACTTTGTCATGCGTTTTACGAGGTACCTATTTTTGTTAAGTTTCTGAGTAACAGTACAGATTACAGAGAAGTATCTGATAGATGACAATAGGCTTAGTTTTCATGAGAGCAAGATTATTAGGAATAAAATTTAGATTTACATGTAATGATCCACCGAGTCCCTTTATTTTTTTTTTCATGCCGAAATCCCTTCGAATACCTATAAATGAGGAACAAACCCTCTATATATAGTTTTGTTACATCTCAAAGGGATTAGGCAGCGTATTCGATTGAACCTCTAATAGAGAACTTAGTAGAACAATATATATATATATATACTTCTACTGGCCGGTGGTGGAGTCACGACTCTGTTTTATGTGTATATATTTATATATTGTAGTGTTCGGACCTCGTCCCACACACTACGGTTCGTTACCTGGCCATCATGTGTCAGAGTTTAAAAATAATTACTTATTTGAATTAAATAGAGCGTAGGGAAGAAAAAACAATTGCTGCGTGGAGCTGCATTCGGCTGTGCGGCTGACAGCGGGCGACTAGACGCGCCGCCCGGGTCCGCCGGCCGAAGAGAAGATATAATTGTAATTAAATTAGGCTCAATCCTTGAGCGGAGTTCGCGATTCCCTAGTTCGCATTAAAATAATAATATACGCGTAAAAACCTCCCTAAACTCGTTATAGGAAGCTTTTGTTGATATAATAAATGCCCATATAAATTTCTTCCTCTGTGTTTATCTTATTATCTACACGAGGTATTGTGGCGTCCAACCCCCGGACGCTACAATATATATACCTAGATCGGCCAGTAGAAGTAGTTATGTCGGACTCGCACTCCGGTTGACCCTGGACTATCTACGGCTTTGAAATGCCCTTGGGATACTATGCAAATATAGAATTCATGACACTGTGAGCTCATTCTGCGTAAATAGTAACACCAACAATTCAGCATAGTTCGGGTACTTTGACATAACTTACACTTCAAACTACAAGACAACAACCATCTTTAGTCTCCTCGTGACCATGGCTGCTGAGAAGCAACCGAAATGTCGGGTTCAATGTTAAATATAAAATAATATGAAATAAATCGCGATAGAATCCGTTAAGAAATAGTTTTATTTCAAGAATAAATAGTAAAAAATAATGTAGTATGCTTGCCCTTAAGCGCGCACGCGTCGTGATCCTTACAACTGTCGCACGCGCGCCGCAGAAGCTGCATCTCAACTAGCCGTCGCGATACGAGGGGCACAATATTGAAGCTTGTGGCGATTTATTGAAGAAAGCAAAACATTTTGTGCCAAAAAAAAATACAAAAATAAAAGATCAAGTTGGTTGGCTGATTATTGATTTAGTAGTATACATTTATTTGTAACCAGGAGCTGTGGCCTTCTGAAGCAGACCGGGCAAGACCAAGACGGGGATACAGTGGTTCCGAAACCCGAAGGGCCATCTCGGAGATGGCCCTGGGTTTGCCGGGGTGCGAGGGAAATGCCTTATGGGCCACCTGGCACCTGACGGCCTTTGCGCGGATGCGATTCCCGCTACGTCTATTTGCATTGGTCTGGGTGTATCTATGTATAATATGTAGGTATTTTCAAAAAAAGTATATAATTATGTTTATCCGCATTCTGGAACCCATAATACAAGCTAGTTAATTTATGCTTACTTGGGGTCTAGATAGCGCTGTGTATATAGAATGTCGTAGAATATTTATTAATTCTATGCAGTCATCAAGTTGGTGGGCTGGTTATTGATTTTGTAATATATATTTGTTTCTAATCAAGAGCTGGGGCCTTATGGGGGTGACAGGTGGGGCCGCCTGTCACCCTAGCAGAAGCAGATCGGGGCAAGACCGGGGACAGGTCGGGGACACCGTGGTTCCCAAACCCGAGGAGGCCATCTCGAAACCGGAGACGGACATGCCTTAGGGCCACCTTACACCCCGGCGTATGAAGACCCGAGACCACGTGCAGTTTTAGTCGGTTCGAATCCGACATAACAACCCCCGCTAGCCGGCAGGGGGCTATCCAGAGGGATTTCCGCCTTAATGTATAGCTCTTTCTCGCTCCCTCAGCTGAACAGTGTTTTGAATTGCTATAAGCGCCCTGTGGTAAGGCCCAGGTATATGAAATTTTAGGCTTCTACGGACCTCTTGTGACTTAGACCTGACGGTGTGGAAGCTCAGGTAGCCAACAAGTGATACAAAAAGGTAATTAGTTCCAAGATCACCTGTACTCTTACTTCCACAAGCCTAACGAGCTCAGCTGGGTCACGAATAGCACATTTTAAACTAGTTTTGACCCGCGGCTCCGCCTGCGTGGATTTCTGATCCCAACCCCGCAACCCATGAGAACCTGTTCCAGGGGTGGTGGTACCTCTTGGTTTTCTTTTTTTTCGTGCGGAAATCTCTTCGGATACCGCCCCCGCTGGAGAGCGCGGGGTCTCCAGCGGGGGCGGTTATGTCGGGCTTGAACCGACCAAAACCGCACGCCCTCTCGGGTCTTAAGACGCCGGGGTGTAAGGTTACCCATAGAGCATATCCCTCGCACCCCGACTGACCCTGGGCCATCTCCAGTTTCGAGATGGCCCCCTTACTTGCTCTCCACTGTGCCATCTGCTAATCAGAGGGACACGTGGAAAGCTTCCGAACAGCCCTCAACAGGGCCGTCCTCGCCTCGGTCGGAGTTGGCCGTAGGCGGCAGCGTCTCTCCCGCCCTAGGAGAGAGGCGCTGCTGTCTCCGTTGCCCAGGGTGCGCCGCGTGGAGGTCCCCAACCAAGCACCCCAGGGGTGGTGGTACCTATGGGGTATTCCAGACTAGAATCTATTCCTGTACCAAATTCCAGCTAGATCCGATGAGCTGTTTCAGCGCGATTAAGTTTGGAACATCTTCATATGCTTTCACGTCTAAAGATCTATCTATCTATCTATACTATTATAAAATTGTAAATTGGTTGTGTCTGTACATTGGCGATATAAAAAAAAAACTTGATTTATGTTAAATTAACTATTCTGAACACAAAAATATAACACATAACATATCTTGACGCCTGTTTCCCCGAAGGAGTAGGCGGATTTGTATTTCATACTCACGATTCGCCAGTTATGTTTGGGTCCCAATGTAATAGGGAGCGAGCCTATTGCTATCTACCGGGCACATTACTAAGCGAGCGATAATTAACATTTAATAATGCACACATAACTACGAAAAGTCCTTTAATGGAGTCGATTAAAATTTATACAAAACACGAAATAACGCTTCAATTAGTGAACGAACTTTTAATATCACCAATAAATCTTAAAAGAAGGATAAAAAAATATTCCCCATGTATATTCACTGTGAAACTAGAGTCACCCAAGCTAAAACTAGGAATTCAGTGCAGGGTGCGACTGAAATAAATTGAGCTGAGCGAGCAGGACTCTTACTTGAAAATAAGACATCTTACTACGGTCGCGCGCTTACCAAAGGCGGCGCGCTCGTGAAACTGTTTTTCGCTGATTATTCCTCAATGGTACATCGGACATGAACCATCTCGCTTCAAAATACTCCTCAGTGTCCACACTATCACCGTGGTAAATTTGGTCGTGGTCGCGCGAGTGGCTCCGGAGGAGTTCAACCACCAACAAACGGCTATGCCGCGTATAAACGGCTACGCTTCGCTCGCTCAGCTCAATAAAAAAAAAACAACTACCATAAAGACGGATGAGCAAATACCCTTGTCTTGGGGCACTTAATTAAAGTTAAAAAAAGAAAAAAGAGCTTGACAAAAACAAAGGGTGGTAAAAATTCAATTAATTTGAAGTAAATGTTAGGAATGCCTGCTGTTAAGGACTTGATACATTTAGTCGCTTCACAAATTTAAACGATCCACTTTGATTAATTTGATCAAAGTAATTGGGATTAATATTTTTCTCAGCATGTACGTTTACCACATGCCACCAGCACTTAAAATATGACACGTTAGGATTTAAAAAAATCGACGGTAATTTACTATACATTATATAAGCGCCGGCCTATCGCCTTTTCAGTCTATTTCTTATTAATATGTAAATTATTATTATGTGTGAATGTGTAATGAAATAAATTGAAGTTTTTTTTTTTGTATTTTTTTTTTTATATATTTAGGACACGTCAATTTGACTTCACTTCGCCTGATGGTAAGCTAAAGGTAAAGTCTCAGGAAAGAGGGTCACCATTACATACACGTACCATGGTTAACATGGTGGCACTCAGCTTCACGGCCTCATCAGAAGAGGATTGTCGTCGCAGCACCGTGTGACACCCACCGGTCCCACTAGTGCTGCGACCACAATCCCCCTGCCCGGCTATACACTTGCTGACCCCTGAACGCAATCAAACCGAAATTGGATTACTATGGAGGGTTTTTCGCAATCGTGCACGGTGGTACCTACCCGGCCGAATTTTGTGACAAATTTGTGTCATCAAATTTCTACCACCAGTGAAATGACATTAATTTTTTTTTTCAAAAGTACTAGTAACCAAAAACTACTAGTATTCTCGCTGACTCCTCCAGCAAAGGGTTAATGTTGGCAGTGCAATGGCCGTGACTCGAATCACTCGCAATCAATCAATCAATCAATCGCAAGTCCAGCAGCTAGACTAACGCCACTTTTAACTTTCAAGGTATATTTTCAGGGTTCCCAGAGTTGCGTGCAATAAAAACACCGTGTGTTTTTAATCGGTTCGATTTCGAATAACTACTTCAGGTGGTACGAGTGTAGGTAAAAAAATTGCTTTTAAATGAATGTATTTCATTATATTATACTAGTTGTTATCTGCGGCTTCACCCGCGTGGAATTCTGATCCCGTTCCCGTTACCCATGGGACCCTATTCCACGACCACAACCTATATAAAATAAGCAATTCCACTTTACAACATTTTGTTATATCTCAAAGGGTTTAGGCAGTGTTTTCGCTAGAAGCTCCGAGAAGTCTTATTTTTTTTCGACACCACCAACAAATTTCTTTATATTTTAGGCAATGTATACAAGAAAGAGACTAATTATACACTAAACCTTACTTCGATAACTACTCTATCCATTGATTAAAACAGCATGAAAATCGGTGCAGAAGTTTTATAGTTTATCGGGAACACACTTTGAAATGATTTTATAATATTTAGTAAATCAGTGATAGTGAAGTGAAAGGATTGGTATTTTAGGAGTACCATGTTCGTTCAGGATTTAAAAAAAATAACTTAAAAATACGAAGTTAGACTGATTTTTATCGTCAACAAATTGTGGGTGGCGACAGAGTGGTCAGAGGTCACGGGTTCAATACCCGCTCAATACAAATATTTGTTTTTGTGAATATGCATGTATTCACAAAAATTGCATCTGAGTAAGTTTATATCACCCACATTACAAGTCATGCTTAATTTGGGACGTCTTTGTCTAGAATACTAGCAACCCGCCCTCGCTTCGCTTCGATTTATATGATTTTATTTAAATCATAACATAACTACATAACATAACTTCACGCCTGTATCCCGAAGGGGTAGGCAGAGGTGTATTACACACCCACGATTCACCAGTCATGTTTAGGTCCCAATGTAATAGGTTCCGAGCCTATTGCCACCTATCGGGCACATTTTTTAAATCAAGCCATCGTAATTTTCCATCCGTGTTTTCCTTTCCTTTCACATGTTGTAAGAATTTTGCTAATAACAGCAATGGTTTCGAAGATTACTCCAGACAAATTAACAAACTCACGAAATTTCTTTTTAAAATATTAGTGTAAAATATTAAATTTATGAAAGCTCGTGAAGTGTATCCAGAAGCAGATGATGGGCTATTGTTTGTGCCTACCCCAGAAGAAGAAAGACGTGAATTAAGTTTACATCCAAATTTTTGATTCATTGTTTTCTAAATTATCTAACCAAGTCAACAACTAGACTCAATGTAAAAGTGTAACGAGTCTTTAAATTCTTATCCAACGGTACTTAGAGGTTTGTCTTGCAAACTTCCAATATGAGCGCACTCTTGTAACTACTGTAATGATCTAAAAGGAAAAAAAAACAATTGAAAAATCTATCACCGTGAGGAAGTTTGAAATTGGTATTGAAAAAGTTTGAACGTATAGAGTTTTTATTGAATAGGGTGAATAGGTTAAAAATATCGAATAGGGGTAATCCGACGGCAACCCTGGGGTTATCCTTTCGAGGGCTTACCAGGGGTGCCCGGCAACGGACACTTGGGGAGGACACCGTACATACAAGACATGATAATAGTTTATTCACTAGGGTCGTAATGCAATCTGCTGTTGCAATGTTGAGCTGAGAGTGCACTACATGATTACCTACAATTCACGCGCAATTTTTTTTAATTGAATACCATTGAATTGTTTTTTCGGTGATTATTCCTCCGTTGCTAGAAAGATTTGCAATTTTCTTTTTCTGTCTTAAGCCAATAGTTAAGTTGCACATTTTGGCGCCAAAATCGTGGTCTCAGCATTGATCATTTTGGAGAAATCAGATTTAGATTTTTTTTAAGATTGATCATTCCTCCATGGTATGTTCTATTTTCAATTTTAGTTTTTCTGAATCTTCCGGGTATCAAGTTGTATTTACATGCCAAGTTTGGTTAACAATGGTCGATTAGTTTAGGAGGAGTAGCGTCACGACCGAAATACACCGAGTGGAGTATAGAGAGCTTTTCGCTGGACTTCGTCTCACTCTCAGGTCAACAATTGGCTTCTGAGTCGGTGTTCATTTTTCTTCTGCTCTCCTGGTTTCTGGTGAAATGATTCTTTGTAGAAGCCACTCCTACAAAGAATCATTTCACTAATGTGAAGTAAAACATTTTTTTTAACTTAAAAGTTCTTTACGCGCGTCGAGCACTTTCCATATGAGTACTTTTTAGGTGAACCATAATCATGAAACTGGCTTTTTTTTTAATATCTCTACATACGTCATCGACATGCCTACATCTCTAAGACGCTTTTCATATAGTTTTTTATAACAATGCCATCTTATTTGTAGTTGGCTGGATGGATGGAGGGATTGAGGGATAGAGGGAGGTAGGGATTAGGGAGAAACGAAGGGAGGTAGAGAGGAAGAGGGTAGGGAGTGAGGGATGATGGGAGGGAAGGATGGATGAAGACGATTAAAAAATACAGATGTAATGGTTCAAGTTTTCTGTCAGCACTCCTGGAGTGCCATTGCCTTTTTTTTTTAAATATTAGTAGGTTTCCGAAATTATTAATTTTCCCCCTAACCCCTCCAGTTAAGTTAAATTACTGTGTTAGGAGAGGGTTCATATCGGTATTATTATATCCAGGATTCGAACCCGGGACCTCTCGTTCCGATACTAATATTTATAAAGCTATTGACGGCGAAACGCCAATGTTTAATAAATCTACATCTACATTTATATTATAAAGAGGAAAGATTTGTATTTATGTATGTAACGAATAAACTTAAAAACTACTGCACCAATTTAAAAAAATGTTTTACCGTTAGGCTCTATTTATTCATTTATTTATTTATTTATTTATTTATTTATTTTTTATTTATTTCATTTATTTATTTTTTTTTTTTTATTTATTTATTTATTTATTTATTTATTTATTTATTTATTCCCACCAGGCGAGGCCGCGGTGGCGGCCAAAGTCCGCCGGCAACCCTGGGGTTATCCTTTCGAGGGCTTACCCGGGGTGCCCGGCAACGGACACTTGGGGAGGACACCGTGCGGTTTTAGTCGAGACACGACATAACCACCCCCGCTGGCCAGCGGGGGGGTATCCGAAGGGATTTCCGCACGTAAAAAAAAAAAAAAAAAAAAAAAAAAAAAAAAAAAAAAAAAAAGGCTCTATTTATTGCTAGAAAAAAATCATCTACGCGAACGGAGCCGCGGGCAACGCTAACATTATATAAAAATATGCTACTATTTGTTTGAAAAATACTACCGCGCTAAAACAAGCTACTAAAATCTTTGATTAAAACCTTATTTGTAAGATATAAAGCCTAATATATATCCTATAATAAGCCGATAGCCCAGTGGTGTACGTAATGGACTGCCGAGACGAGGTCTCGAGTTCGATACCCAGTCGCCCCGGGCACACACCTCTGACTTTTCGTAGTTATGTGTGTATTAAAAATGTTGATTATCGCTCGCTTAGTAATGTGCCCGGTAGATGGCAAAAGGCTCGCCCCCTATTACATTGGGACCTAAACATAACTGGCGAATCGTGGGTGTGCAATACACCTCTGCCTACCCCTTCGGGGATACAGGCGTGAAGTTATGTTATGTTATGTTAAAGCCTAATTAAATGCACAACATGGCCTAGAACATTATTGAAGTGTATCAAACCAACTACATTAACCAATACACCCGTAGCATAAATAATTAACCGAACATTACCTACCTGAAGTGATGCTAAGCTCATCAGAATCATCACTGTATTGGCAGATTGTGTGGAGAATATGTTAATCATGTACTTCGATATTACTATAAACTATGGTCCTGCGCATAAGCTGTAGCGATTTTGTTGATATTAGGACGTTACATATGAAATTGCCGTTTCTCTTGAAGAAATTGGAGGTAACCGAGATCCGATTCTCAGCACTCCATGGATTCACCGTGCGGTCGCCGGGTCCATAGCGTGGTACAGAGAGGAACACCATGACGGCGACTGGGACTTGCGACCCAGATGTAGGTTTAGGGTGGCCACCTTGTGATGCATCAGCGCTCACCTCCACCGTCAGTAGTGTTCCCCCCCCCTACCTATCTAAATTTTTTGGTTGGTTTGTGGTTAATCCTTTTTTCGCTCTAGCTACCGCCAAACTTACAGCCTCACGTATGATTTCTAATACCTTATCATGACGGCGCGAGTAATGACCCCGGTCTAATAGCGTTTTACAACCCACTAGTAGGTGCCTAGCCGTAGCAGTTGCTTCACCACTTGAGTTACATGTTTTATCTGTGGCGTTTCCCCATCTGACCAGATCGCTTTGGTCGGGGAGGGTCAACTGGAATGCATTTAGGTAAAATTTAAGTAAGGCCTGTGACCAGTCGTATATTATGGTACGCCATTTTAAGGCTATGGGAATACAAAATTCACCTAGGGTCAACCATTCGTTTTGCATTTCTAGGTTCATCGCGTGCACCTTATAGGTGTTGTTTTCGTCTGCTTGAAGAAAAGATTTTGTTATTTCTTTATCTGTTTGTCTCTGAATATTACCTAGACCTACTCTACCAGTCTGCGAGCCTATCATGAATTTTTTATGGAACTGGAGGCGTGATTCGAGCTCCGATGCATTTTTCTCTTTTGGAAGGACTTTTACTATTTCGTCTTTAGATTCCGATAAGACGTGCATTTTAGTTACTCTTAGGTGTTTATAGAGTTCTGATGGCTTCTTAAGCGTCATTCCAAACTAACATTTACACTACTAACATTTTTGCATTTTTTTAGGAATGACAAATCCAAATTTTATGTTTTTTTTTGTGTATGAATGAGACAACATTAAGCTAACAAACAGCAACTTTTATTACATTTTTGAAAAGTGACAGCTGTTAAGTAATACGAATTTACGAAATTTATCATCAAACAAGGAAGTACTGTTTTAGAAGATCGAATTAATTTATCAAGCGGCCAATAAAAACAAAATTTAATACAGAGTTGTAAAATCTTGATATCAACTTTCAAACAAAATATAAATAATGGAAATAGCTATTAAATTACAGGAATAACGAACTCATGAATTTGTAAGAAAATTTCGGCAATTTCATAGGTAATACCTATTATATCGTCATGATATTATATCATGATATTGTCGGAAGTTTACGCGAATGTCACACATTGAAGCAAAACTATTTTAAATGGATTCTATCGCGATTTATTTGATGTTATTATTTATATTTTACATTGATCCCGACGTTTCGGTTGCTTTTCAGTAGCCGTGGTCACGGGGAGATGGTTGTTGTCTTGTAGTTTGAAGTGTAAGTTATCTCAAAGTACCCGAACTATGTTGGATTGTTGGTGTTACTATTTACGCAAAATGAGCTCACCTAGAGCAATGTAAATAATATAGTTTGGAAGGCTTCAAAAGGCTTTTTATCCCTGGAATAGGTTCCCATGGGTTGCGGGTACGGGATCAAAATTCCACCTTGGGTGGACTAATACCGCAACAGTAACAAGTAATCTTATAATCTAAAAATTTGAGGCACACTCTGCGATATCAAAAATGGCCGCCATCTGATTGCCTGCAACAGTTTAGATGCGAAATCTACCTTTTTTGAATACAATATCTATCATTCTTGTCACTCAATTGTACCAGTGCTCACAATCTTACGTTAGTCAAGAACCCATATTACGCAGTTGATAATTCAAAGCCAATTTCATCTACTATGAATAATGATTATCTACGAGTATTGAAGCCTAGTTTACCAGAATTTGCATTAATTCCCTGAAAATGGGAACTTAAGTGCTACTTGGTCCATTTTAGCAATGATACGTATACACGCACACTACTTCATGAGTGTAATTAAGTTTTAGAATTTTCTAGGTAAGATGGAAAAAATTGGTGAGGCAAGGCCAAGGAGACCGAAATAAAGAGAAAGAGACAATATTATAGCATAACTTCACGCCTGTATATCCAAAGGGATAGGTACAGGTGGAAAATACACTCACGATTCGCCGCTTATATTTAGATCCCAATGTAACAGAGCCTATTGCTATTTACCGAGTACATTACTAAACGGGCGATAATTATTATTTTTAATACACATTTAACTACGAAAAGTCAGAGGTGTGTGCGCGGGTGACTGGGGATCGAACTCGAGACCTCGTCCGAAGTCCATTACGTATGCCACTGGACTGACAAGAGCTAAAAGTTTTTTTTATTTTTTTATTTCAGAATATATTTTTTTAATATCACCAATGTACAATTTTACACACCTAATTTCCAATTTTATAATAGTATAGGTATGTAGATATTTAGATGCGTATGAGACTCGAGTTGTGTTAAAATTTTATGACACCACTATAAAAGTGGAATTGAATGATGTAGTAGTGTGCGAAGGAACTTGGTTAGTCAACTTATTATGCAGAATTGAATTATAGAGGCTTATAGCAGGTGTGAGTTAATAGGCGCTCAGAAGTCGACATGTGCTGGCTAAAAATACCCTTGAGGTGAAGTCAATTGTTAGTTTGTTATGACTAGCTTTATGAGTTAGTATTGGTTAAATCGTGGAAGCCTAACTAAAACCACTTCCTGACGCTAGATTGGACTCAAATTTGTTATATTAGTGTGCCTTGGGTGAATGCGATAATATTGTGTTGTCGGAAGGTGAATTTAATTGGAGATTATGATATTTTTTTGTTTTATAATTAGGACACGTCAATTTGACTTCACCTCGCCTGATGGTAAGCTGAAGGTAAAGTCTCAGGAAAGAGGGTCACCATTACATACACGTGCCATATTAACAATGGTGGCACTCAGCTTGACGGCCTCATCAGAAGAGGATTGTCGTCGCAGCACCGCGTGACACCCACCGGTCCCACTAGTGATGCGACCACAGTCCCCCTGCCCGGCTATGCACTTGCTGACCCCTGAACGCAATCAAACTGAAGCTGAATGCATGGGGATTACCCTTGCAGCTTCAGCGGTAATGGCCAGGAGAGTGGAAGGCCACTCAATACGCATGCTCTCCGACAGCATGGCCGTGCTGCAAGCTTTAAACAGCCACACTATAAACTCGGGACTAATACTGGAGTGCCATCTTAAATTGAACCAAATAGGCCACTTCAACAACATAACCCTGCAATGGATCAAGGGCCACAGCGGCTCGCGCGGCAATGATACGGCAGATGAGCTTGCCAGGAGAGGATCTGACATGGTGATAATGGGACCTGAGCCCATAATACCGATCCCCTTTGCATACCTACGAACCATAGTAAACAAACGAACGAGAGATCAACACAACAGCTATTGAATAAATCTGGAAGTTTGCAGACAGGCGAGGGAAGCACTCCCTGTGCTTGAAAATAGACTGACCAGGCGTCTTCGACAACTGACCAAACGGCAACTGCGCACGGCCACAGCTGCAATCACGGGGCATGGCTCCTTCAATAAACACCTTTTTATTTTAGGAATCACCGACAGGCCCTCACTGCAGAGCCTGCATAAGTGAGGAAGAAACAGCGGCACACGTGCTCCTACACTGCCCTGCAACCGCCACATACAGGGTTTTTTTTTTTTTTTTTTTTTAAATTACTAGCATCTTTGACATAGTCAAAGCCTAATCTCGGACTTTAGGCCATCTATCTAGTCTTGCTATTGGTTTGAACCCACTCAGGGTTTTCCTCTTATTTATCTTTTCTTATTCTACTTATTAATCTATTGTTCGCGCTTGCATTCTTGTCCCCTAATACCATACCAGTTCTCGCTTTTATTCCTCTCGCACTTTCATTCCATGCCTTTCATACTTTCGGGATTAAGGGGTAGGGGACTATATTTCGCCAGTTTCTTTATTAATTTCAATTCAACCTTATATCTATTTTCTTATGACTACTATTTATTACATCCACATACAGGGTTAAGTACTTCGGAAACACAGGTACGCTCCGGGAGATCGCCGGCAGCGTGAATAGCTTGCTAGCGTTCTTCAATGAGCTGGGGTGGATCGAATAGGATGCCCACCCTCACGCAAAAAACGCGCCTTGTCGTGGAGTTGCGGATACCAGCCCGTGATACCATATCATACCTACCCGGCCGAATTTTGTGACAAATTTGTGTCATCAAATTTCTACCACCAGTTTAATTAAACTTTTTTTTTGCCGTTTGGAGTCGAAACGTTAGGGGCATGGGGTCCGACTGCTCGCAGTCTCTTCAGGGAGATTGCAACACGTATGATCGACGCTTCTCGTGACCAGAAGGCTGGCTTCTTTTTAGCACTGAGCGTGCCAATGTTGCTAGTCTTCTGGGCACGTTACCACAGGAGGCATGCGATGCGGAGGAATTCCACGATGCATTTTAGGTTTAAGTTTCTTTTAATTATTTATTTTATTTTAGTTTTATCTAGTTTAGTTGTATTTCAATTAATGTTGTGTGTTTTGTATGCTTAATTTAATTTTGAATAAATACAAGTGTACGGAACTACTGAACTATATATAAGATAAACTAATCGGGTTTAGGCTCAATTGTTTTGTCTTGGCAAATACTCTGATGTTACATGATATCCAGGGTCTGAAGATGAAGAAAAAACAAAAATGGATTTGTATTGTTTAAAAAAAAATGTTATGTTGTGATGTATATCAGAGAATTTCGAATATCTGGGACTTGCCTAGGTGGCTCAGTTAGTCAAAGCATTCCCCCTGTAAGGGACTGGTCGCGGATTCAAGTCCCGACCTAGATGTTCTCTTTTTCCGATCTGAATTCATAATTTATGTTTATGCGAAATAACAGGATCATTGTATTGATATGTACATCTTTGATAACATTATACCAGCTGTTGCAACACCACCCGTTGCCGCGACCCATCGGAACGTAATCCCTTGAAAAAAGTAGCCTGTATGCTATCCCGGACTATAATCTATGTCTTTGGTAAATTTCATTCAAATCCGTGCAGCCGGCATCCATCCTCCCAAATTATAGATTAACAGTAATATTAGGATGGTTTTGTACAGGTAGCTTAGTAGTTAAAGGCTCTGTAACTAATCTATAACTAGAGGTCCCGGGTTCGAACCCAGGCTATTACACTACCGAACCCACTCCTAATACCAGCAATTAAGCTAAGCAATAGGCGTAATTTTGGTAACTAATATTCTTTATAAATAAAACAAGGCGAATCGTTTAATTGTGTAAATTAATCAATAAACCACGTTATTTTTTAACAAAACACGCATGTGTAAATAAATACAAACTGTTGGCCTTTGTATTCAAAATATAATTCTCAAGTAAATCTTAACGACTCCCTTGAGGAGAGAGGGTCTACAGAACTCAAATGAAGATGGACAACCATAAACACTTATCCAACATCCTATCTTTTTTTCACCTTTCATTATGTATTGTCATGCAAAAATTACCCTTTTCTTGTGTAATAGAGTTTAGTTTTGTTTGTGGAATATTGTATTTTTTTTATAACTTATTAGTTCGTGCAACCTTGGCATTTAGTGGACAAGTGTAAGGTATTGGTCACTTTTATTTTAAGGATTATATTAATGAGGGATGTAGGTGGCCCCACAGGCGAGGCCGCGATGGCAGCCAAAGTCCGCTGGTGATCCTGGGGTTATCCCCACTTTGGCTTTGACCCCTAAATAAGTTAATTCAATATGTTTAGTAAAAACAAGTTTAATTCGGTTACCACTTAGACATGAGCCTTATTATTATGGGTAATGAGATTTACTTCATTTTCGTAACTAACCGCCGACGCAAATCGACGAGGTGTGTGATAAGTTGGGGTGTGTGTTGGGTAACCTCCTCGAGTGTCGCTCCGATTCCGATCCCGCTGCAGTCCGGGGGGAACGGAATCGGAGCGGCCGGTACACCCTGGGCGGCGGTCAATGGCTTCCCCTTCACCCCTTCATAGGGTTGGCATTGATCGTCGGCCAATACCCAACGTGGCGGGAACACATCGCTCTCCGTACTCCTCTGCTTTCAGAGGAGACAGGATGAGCGATGCTGTTAGTGGTGAGATGGCCCAGGGTCAGCCGGGGTGCGAGGGATATGCTCTATGGGTAACCTTACACCCCGGCGTCTGAAGACCCGAGACGGCGTGCGGTTTTAGTCGGTGCAAGCCCGACATAACCGCCCCCGCTGGCCGGCGGGGGGGTATCCGAAGGGATTTCCGCACGATAAAAAAAAAAAAAAAAAAAAAAGGTACCACCGTGCACGATTGCGAAAAACCCGGCATAGTAATCCAATTTCGATTTGATTGCGTTCAGGGGTCGGCAAGTGCATAGCCGAGCAGGGGGATTGTGGTCGCAGCACTAGTGGGACCGGTGGGTGTCACGCGGTGCTGCGACGACAATCCTCTTCTGATGAGGCCGTCAAGCTGAGTGCCACCATTGTTAACATGGTACGTGTATGTAATTGTGACCCTCTTTCCTGAGACTTTACCTGCAGCTTACCATCAGGCGAGGTGAAGGCAAATTGACGTGTCCTAAATATAAAAAAAACAAAACTTTATTATGCACAAAATACAAAAAGAACAGATATATGGGGCAAAGCAAGGTTAATTCAATATATATTCCCTGGCAGAAAACCTTTGAGCAGTTGAGGATTAATGAGCACTACATAAAGTCAGAAATATGTACACACCGTTTATGCAACTTCTGTTTGGATATTTGAGTAAATGAATGCATTTGGCACGAAATTTTATCAAGCAGGAATTACTAAACTAAATTAAATTTTTGCATTTAAAACGTTTTAGTAAACGAGTTTTTTAAAGGAGTCTTCATCTAGACGCCAAACCCGCCGACATGAGTCGCCGACTTTCTTGTCGGCGGGTCTGTCGGCGACTTCACATCACGTTCAAGTACTAAATATTGTCGGTGGTGCGACATCAGTAACTCTTTTGAGCTTTTGACCTTTTTTGACGGCCTCTGTGGCGTAGCGGTAGTGTATTCGACTGCTATGACTGGGTGCGCGGTTTCGATTCCCGCTCAGTGCAAATATTTTGATGCATGAATATGTCTATTTGCATTGGTCTGGGTGTTTCTATGTATAATATGTATATATTTACAAAAAAAAAGTATATAAGTATGTTTATCCGCTTTCTGGAACCCATAAGACAAGCTATGAACTATGCTTACTTTGGGTCTAGAAAGCGCTGTGTAGAATTTCGTAGAATATTTATTTATTTATTATTTATTTATCAGGCGAAGTATAAAGTCAAATTGACGAGCTATAGATGAAGGTGTCTACACACCAATTGAGAAGATACCATTGAAAGTTCATTCTATTGTGAGCCTCCCGGTTCGAATTCTGGCCATTACACTACCGAGGTGAACCCAATCCTAAAAAAGCTATTTAGCTTAGCTGGGAGTTTAAAAAACTCGCGATCTATGACACAATTTTATTCTAAACTAACTGTGTCCGCGTCTTCGTCCGCGTGATTTAAAGATTTCCGAAGATTTGCGAAATCCGAATTGTCTTTGTATATACAAGTAGCCAATGTTACGCCTTATGATATTATCTATTTGCCAGTGGAAGTCCCATCAAAAGCGGCCCAGCCGTTCCAGAGATTACCAAAATCAAACAAAATCAATTTTTTGTTGTAAGTAACGTGTATAAATTCATCTGCATTCAATAAAAAAACTGTAATTTTACTGTTAAAACAGACACTTCAATTTTATTTATTTGTATACACTTCTTGTCTTGTAGTAAGAATAACATAAATATCTTATGTTGCTGCATTTAAATTTACATTTATAAGGGTGTAGACACTTTAACGTAGATAGCAAGTACAGGGTGTTCTTGCGGAAAGTAGGTAGTGAAGTTCCGCAAACAGTGGGGGTTAATTCTCGCCCCTTTGTGCCTTGTATGCACCGCGTTCTCTTAAACTAGCGTCCGCCTGCACCGGAATTCCGTTTTGTTTGAAGGAGGAATGGCAAAGATTATGCTGGGAGGTGACTTTTGGTATTATACCTATTGAATGTAGACAGAATATGATTGCTAACTTTTAAGCTTCAGCTTAACCCGATATAGTATTATGTCCATGAGTGTTGCCGGTACAGTTATCGACACTCGCATTGTATTTATGTACTAATTAATAGCAATTAAAACTGAAGTCGTATAAATATAATGAATACAATCACAATACTATAAAAACCTATTATTATTAGAATGAATTACTTGACTGGTTATATAATTATGTTTATATTCTCACTATTGTGTATTCTCACTATTAATGGGTAAGTTGTTAGGCATATAATCAAGAGTATACGGATCTATCTGCATATTTGTATAAGGATCAACTTAAATAGAATATGTCCTTCGTGCATCTGGTGCCTTGTTTGCGAGCTCAAGTCGTCTATTGAATCCACGTGGGGATGGCATAAACCTGCAGATATCACCACATAGTTCACAGATACTAGAATAGATACAAAACTAAAAGCATTATCAAGTTATATGCCAATGATTCTTTGCTATACAGAAAATCCAGCCTGCGTGATCAGGGGTCGAAAATTCGCTTCACAACCTCCCTGAGGAGATATATAAAAGCTTCAGCTAGTGAAAATAAGAATGTTATAAGTTTACATATATGTATGATCCTTTCTGTGCTATGAATATGATTAAAACATGCTCATGGAGTTGACTTGGGCCCCGAAGATGTTGGTTGGGTCCATAGACCCCACCATTACTCATGGAGTATAGTGTGCTATACATAGACTAACTTGCCGTCAGAGCAAATCCGACTATCAATAAAGTAACATAACATAACTTAACTTAACGCCTGTATCCCCGAAGGGGTAGGCAGAGATGTATTACACACACACGATTCGCCAGTTATGTTAAGGTCCCAATGTAAAAGTTGTGCCTATTGTCATCTACAGGCACAATATTAAGCGAGCGATAATTAACATTTATTAATGCACACATAACTACGAAAAGTCAGAGGTGTGCCCGGGGCGACTGGGGATCGAACTCTAGACCTCATCTCAGCAGATCATTAAGTACGCCACTGGGCTATCGCCGCTCAATCAGTCAATAAAGTTCACCTAATTAATTACATGATCTGAAGCTTATAGTAAAATATATTGTGCTGTTACATTTTGAGGGCCTAATTTTAAGCAAAACTGTAAATGGGGGGTACGCTAACTCTTCCTCGTTTTGTTTTTAAAACTGTACATTATAATATAATTTTTCAACCATCTGCAAAATTACAAAACTTAATCTTTGACAACTATTTAACGTATCTACCTAAATATACGGATGTATGAAATAATTTGCGGTACATAGGTGAGGTTGCGATGTTTGAGCGACGTACAAAACTAAAGGTACTTTCCTTCCCCTTTCAAAGGTTTAAGCTGACTAAATAGCGCAATTTTGGACTTATAGTGTGTTTACACCCTTTGGTAGACAATGGCGATAGGTAGCTCGAAGTACTTTTATGGGAATGAAGAACAGGAATGTCAGGTTTCTACTTTTGTATTTCACATCAGCATAATATACGTCAGTAACTTCAAGTTTAATTATATGGAGGAATGAACGAATTAATAGGAACTTAAAGAAATAGTGAAAGAATGAATGAATAAATTAATAATGAACAAATAAATAAATAAATAAATAAGTGAACAAATGAATGAATAAATTAATAAATGAACGACTGAATGAATGAATGGGGGAATGGAAGAATGCATGAACGAATGAATCAATGATTATTTTGTGAAAAGCATGGTACAGTCGCCCTCAGAAGTATCTGAACACTAACAATGTTACAAACGATCTGTACATTGAAATAAATCAATATTTAAATTGATGTATATATTCATTTTTCTAATCTTCAGAGGCCAAAATTTGACATTTTTTAATTTTTGTTTATCTATTTATGTACTTTTAGAACTACGGTGTTCGGTAACTTGGAATTTGCTAAGCTAATACCGATGGCGACCGATGTAAAGCTACACTGTGATAACTGTCTACTCCAAAGACAGCGTTCTATCTGCAATATTTTATTATCAGCTTCGAGGTGGCCCTCATAAACCCCTCTAACCCAATGTTTGCAACTAATGAGAATTATCAAAGTTCGAAGACGGCCTTTTGGCGTAGCGGTAGTGCATTCAACTACTACGACAGAGGGCGCGGGTTCGATTCCCACTCAAATATTTGTATGCATGAATATGTCTATTTGATTGATTTGGATGTTTCTATGTGTAATATGTATGTATTTACATAAAAAAGTATATAAGTATGTTTATCCGCATTCTGGAAGCCATAACACAAGCTAGTTAAACTATGCTTACTTTGGGTCTAGAAAGCGCTGTGTAGAATGTCGTAGAATATTTATTTATTTATTAATTTTTTTCTTAGCTCTGTAGCAGCGTGGACTTTATTTCATGCCTGTTATCGGTAATAGGGGTCTTATTACTTGGGACCTTTGAGATTTAGTAATATATAAGGTGTCACAAAATTAGGTCTCTGAATTTGGTGAGATGACTTGGTATCGACAAAATATATATTTGCAACAAAAAAAAATATCGGGTACCGGGGAAGCACCACCCGGTGCTTCCCCGGTCCCCGGGTATTCCCGGTGGTCGATATTCTCACAGAATATCGACGCAAAGTAACAGTATTTGAACTGTTGCGTTCCGTTTGGTGAGTGAGAGTGCTGGAGCCCAAACTCCTTTCCCATCCCCTGCCAAACTCCTTTCTCATCCCCTCCCAAACTCCTTTCCCATCCCCTCCCAAACTCCTTTCCCATCCGCTTTCCTTTACAGGATCGGCACCGCGAGTGTGACGCCACAGGTGTTGCACACGTCCATAGGCCATAGGCCGCGGTAACCGCTTCCCATCAGGTGGGCCGTGTGCTTGTCTGCCACCTCAGTGGTATAAAAAAAACCGAATTGGATAATTGATTTTTTTATTCTGTTTATCCCTAGCATAGGTTCCAATGGGTTACGTGAACGGTATCAGAATTCTACGCGGGCGGAGACGCAGACAACAGCTAGTGAGATATAACTATTTCAAACTAACTGTTGCCGGCGGCTCCTACCGCGTGGAATTCAAATCCCGTGCTCGTGACCCATAGGAACTTATGTCAGGGATAACAAGTCCTTACAGAAGCAGGCCGTGGCGGAGGCGTGTCGTGACACGCCTGCCCACTCACCGACGCGGGATGAAACCCGACCCCACCAGGCGAGGCCGCGGTGGCGGCCAAAGTCCGCCGGTAACCCTGGGGTTATCCTATCGAGGGCTTACCCGGAGTGCCCGGCAATGGACACTTGGGGAGGATACGGTGTGGTTTTAGTCGGTCCGATTCCGACACGCCGACCCCATCGTCGGCACCGATGGGGTGAAGCCCGTGGGGGTTCCCACACGTTATAAAAAAAGTTATAAAAAGTAGTCTATGTGTTATGCCCGACTATAATCTACTCCTGTACCAAATAACAACCAGATTCTTTCAGCCGTTTCAGCGTGATTGACGAACAAACAACCAAATATATTCACAATCTTTCACATGTCATGGTATTAGTAAGAAGGAAATAGGATGCTACACCTCTGTGCATCCGGCGAGTATCACCAAGCGTGAAGAAACTATGAACAATGTCAGGAATTCATCTAATTTTATATCATTACACCCTAGCCCTTAGCTCTTAAGCTACAGTAAGATATAAAGGTGCGTGTAGATTAGCATTTTTATCTAATATTATTATATAGTATGATTATCAAATTACATAAAATATATAGATTTTACTCGGACCAAGTGAACATCCAGGATAGGATTTGAACCCGTTACCAGTCCCTTACAGGGTAATACTCTGACCAACTGAGCTACCTGGACACGTCCTAGATATTCCAAATTTTCCGATACACTAGCACTAGCATGTTCGTAAACAAAAGCTATTTATATTGTTACAACAGCGTCGATATCTCGAAAACTACTGATCGAATCTTCTGGAAATTAAAACGCATTGTTAGTGTCGAAGTACTCTACCGAACAATGTAGAAAAATCTAGAAACCCCAACACAAAACCACAAGTACTTCAAATACCTATACCTACTTTACCTACAAATCTTGAATACAAGGTTATTCACCTCGACCGTCCGCGTGACTGTACCTACTCAGTAGTAGATACGTTTCTCGAACGCTCTAGTTAGATACCTAACGTGTTGATGATTCCGGAACATTCTACCCTCCGAATTAAGAGCTATAAAAGCACCCGGCTATCGCCACGCAGTCAGTTTATTTCCGAAAGCGAAAGCGAACACATCTTACCGAAGCGAACCAAGAGGGTTATACCTGCGATTTAAGCAACGACTGTGGACTATTGTGAACTGCTGAGCGCCTTGAACTGTTGAAGAGTACTGTGTGTGCTAGTTATTTAGTTGTCTAGTTTGTGGTGAGCGAATAAATCTCTTTGTTGTATAAACGGCATTTAATTGTACCCCGCGCACGTAACAATATATTTAATATTATTACGCAGAAAAATAGTCGCCATTCCAGATGCTGTTGATCCTAAAATGATAGTCCGTACCTTAACAATCTTGACAGATGCTTTTCACGCCCTGCTTGAAGAACCCGGGATTGTAAGTGGTTCGAGACAGTATTGTTCGTAGCGTATGTGGCTGAAACTGAAAGTACGTGTCGTTCTTGGTAGGATGGGTGACGATGGGTCTAGTTTAGTCATCGGAACACTCACCGTGGCAGAGGCGGTAAAATCCAGCCAGAGAGGGAGTCTCTCTACGCAACTGCAGAGGTTCCACATAATGTAGTCTTCGTGTCAGCAATGTTAAAATTAAATTACATAGATCTCAGCGTTCTGAACTCCCCTTTATATCAAGACGTCTTGACATTCCTTTGTACCGTTGGCAAAAACAATCTGCAAATAATAGCATAAAAGTTTGAGCTTTTTCAGTAATTGTATTTCTTAAATAATTTAAATGGTAGTGACGTACATACTAAAGCCAAAAATTGTAGATAAAACGTTGTGGACTAAAAACTCCAAACATCACAGTCTACGTGAACCCACATAGTTGGAGTTAAATAAACTAGGTCCGCAAGGCAGTAGCTCTTGCAATGTTGAGCTGAGAGTGCCCGTATCTGAGTGATTTGGAAAGGAGCATAGAATATGGTATATTTGAAAAATCAGCTTTTGAATTTTTTGTTCGGTGACTATTCCTCCGTGGTACTTTTTTTTGTATAGCCTATGTTCTTCACATCATTATCATCTATGATTAAGCTAAAAATCATTAAAATCGGTCGAAGGGTCTAGGCGCTAGAGGGACACACAAACAAAATATTTTATATCGAGTGGAGTAAAGGGAGCTTTCGCTCGACTTCGTCTCACTCTCAGCTCAATAAATATTCTGCGACATTCTACACAGCGCTATCTATGTAGATTCAAAGTAAGTATAGCCTAACTAGCTTGCATGTTCGGAAAATGTAAATGAAAGTTCTTTAGAGTTATGTTACAAATGAGCTGGTGTTTTTTTTAACTACTGAGGTGGCAAGCAATCATAAGGAATTCCTTTAGGAAAACATCGTCATGTTTTGTTAGAAATCCCTCCTCCTTTACTTGCTTGACTCGGAGTAGAGAAATAATAATCCCTATAACAGGTTCCTAATGGGCAGTGGGAACGGAACCAAAATTCCAAGCAGGCGAAACCGCGGGCAAAAACTAGTACTTAACATTATTAAGAGAGAGGCCGAAGTTTGTGAGTTTGTAAATATTTTTGGGGTAATTTTCGTAACCATTGTACCTACTTATTGGCAAAATTCTAACACCGTTTCCCCGATGGGCATAGGCTTTATGTTATGTATGTGTTAATTAGATGGCTCAGGTCAAAAAAATATCATATCCCCATAGCAAAGCGAGATGGCGAGTTGCTAGTAAGATTCGGTTTTTTAGCTAACGCTACATCTAAGTATTTACGATTATCTTATCAGTGAGTCGCGTGGCAAGATATTTTATTACCTTTTTACAGTAGTACTTGGAAACAATTTTCTGCTGCATTCTTGGACCTTATGTCTGTCTATGTAGAATTTAGTGAAGTCTTATACCTACGATTTTAATTAAGTACTGTGTTTATGGATGCATGGGTTGTGCGGTAGTTAAATAAATAAATAAAGAAAATAAATATTCTAGTACAAATTACACAACACCACCGAGACACAAACTAGGCAGTGCTTGTCATATGGGTTCTAGAATGCGGATAAACATACTTAGATACATTTTTTTTGTAAATACATAACATACCTACATAACTTCACGCTTGTATCCCCGAAAGGGTAGGCAGAGTTGTATTACACACCCACGATTCGCCAGTTATGTTAACTGGCGAATCGTGGGTGTGTTTTTGTAAATAAATACATATTATATTAGGAACATTTTCGCATGCAAATTTACATATTTGCACTAAGCAGAAATCGAACCCGCGACCTCTGACTTAGCAGTCGAACGCACTACCGCTACGCCACAGAGGTTTTCAAGTTTGTTTTAGAACTGCTAATATCTTCACTGCGCATAGATTTCTATGAGGTTATGTCAATGGTTATCCAGCAGCGGCTTGCAGGAGGCTTGGTGCCTAGGTAGGGGTGCGAGGGATATGCTTCGGGGTGCGAGGGATATGCTCTATGGGCAACCTTACACCCCGGCATCTGTAGACCCGAGACGGCGTGCGGTTTTAGTCGGTTCAAGCCCGACATAACCGCCCCCGCTGGCACGCGGGGGGGTATCCGAAGGGATTTCCGCATGATAAAAAAAAAAAAGGTATTGGTGGCGAGGGAAATGCCTTATGGGGCCGCCTCACAAGCCGACGTCTGAAAACCCGAAAAAAAAAAGGTCTTGGTGCGGTTCTGTCATTAATTCTCAATTCTTTATACCTTGATTGCATTCCATAATGTGATACATTTGTTAAACTAAAATTAGGTTAAAATAAAACTATTCTTAATGGATACTATCCCGATTTATTTGATGATATTTTATATTTTACATTGATAAACCACAGATACTCGCCAAAGAAAATCGATTCCTACCTAGGATACTCCGCGAAGCTATTGAAATTAAAAAAACATCCTAATTTTAATAGAGGAGATGGTTGGAATGTACCACCAGCTTAGGAGCCAGTCATTCACTTAATTAATTCCAAGAAAAATCAAAATACAACAAGACTTCATGACACTGTGAGCTCATTCTGCGTAAATAGTAACACCAACAATTCAACATAGTTCAGGCACTTTGAGATAACTTAAACTTCAATCTACAAGACAACAACCATCTTTAGTCTCCCCGTGAACATGGCTGCTGAAAAGCAACCGAAACGTCAGGATCAATGTCAAATATAAAATAACATCGAACAAATCGCGATAGAAGCCGTTAAAAATAGTTTTATTTCAATGTGAGACATTCGCGTAAACTTCCGACAATATCATTAAAATTAGGTTAGAATTATGGATCCTGTCGGGCACAGCACAAAGTTTGGAGAGAGGAATAGTTTGATAAACTTAATTATTCGGTATATTATCTTAGAATTATTAGTTTATATTATTGTACAACAATTTTATTTCAATTAAGTATATTATTTTGGAACTTATTATGCAGTTTCTTTTAATTTTTAATGTATTTTACCTAACCTTTTATTTTATTTCCTTTCATTTATGATGTAAGTGTAACTTAAAAATCCTATCTGTTATAGAATTACATCCAATAATAGGATTTAATTATAGTCAATATAATTCGAAATTTTTACTGTATAGCATGTCAAAATCATTCATGCAGATACGTATTATACAATTTTAAAATTAAACAAAATTAAATGTCATTAAAATAATCATTTATTTTCTCTACTGTCTTGTAAGACTGTGGGTTTAGACATCGTGAGTTATATTTAAAAAACCACCCAAGTGCGAGTCGGACTCGCTCATTAAGGGTTCCATAGCAGCAAATAAAATGTTTATATTTGAGTTGATTGAATGAAAGGTAAATTGCCGTTTACGATTTATGACGTATTAAAAAAACTACTAACTAGATCTCGTTCAAACCAGTTTCAGTGGAATTTATCATGTTAATGTACATCATATATTGTTTTTAGTTTTATCATTCTCTTATTTTAAAAGTTACAGGGACACACTTTTTACCACTTTGGAAGTGTCCCTCGCGCAAACTATTCAGTTTAGAAAAAAATGATTTTAGAAGCCTCAATATCATTTTTGAAGACCTATTCATAGACACGTACCCTTTGATGGGTTTGAAGAAAAAAAATTTTAGAGTTTCACTTCTAAGTAAGTATAACAACCAAAATTTTTTTTTTCAATTTTTATGTGAAAATTTTAATGCGGTTCACAGAACCAAGTTTCAACAGCTTAGTTCTTATAGTTTCGGAAAAAAGTGGCTGTGACTACGGACGGACAGACAGACAGACATGACGAATCTATAAGGGTTCCGTTTTTTGCCATTTGGCAACGGAACCCTAAAAAGGCCTTTTTCTCCAAAAATCTCGTTTCGACTCAATCTATCTAGGCAGTGCTGTAGCAGTATAGTTATGGCCACTAAAACGTCAGTGTAGGCAGCGTGGCAGTAAATTTGCGCACGCTCTACTCGACATGGCTCTTTCCTTAGGAGTTAGGGAGGTAAACACGGGAGTAAAGTTAGTGGATCATGCTTCGTAATAATGATAATAATTTATGTCACATTTCTCCATATTTCTTGTTAGTTACACAAAAGATATTATATTTTTTATATATTTTTTTTTATATTATTTTTTTATAATAAGACAAAAAAAAATAAAAAAAATAATAAGAATATAACAAAAACATTACAATAAAACGTGATCCGGCAGTCCGGTAGGTCACCTCAGCACTAGGACTAGGACGTGTTATGGTCATTGTGCATATATTCTGAGATTGTGAGCAAATAATCTTTACTATCGAGAGGTCTGGGGTTCGAATCCCGGCTATTACACTACCGACGTGAACCCACTTCTCATAAGCGATTTAACTTAGCTCGAGGGGTTAAAATACTAGTAACTTCAGTTATTTAATGAATTAAGATCGGAAAAAGAGAAAATCCAGGACGGGACTTAACCCGCGAGTAGTCTCTTACAGAGGGAATAGTATGACCAACTGAGAAAGAAAGAAAATATGTTTATTCAGGAGAAGCACACATAGGTAGTAAGCAAAAAAACCGGCCAAGTGCGAGTCGGACCCGCCCATGAAGGGTTCCGTAGCAGCAAGAATTGTATTTATATTTGTGTTGATTGAATGAAAAGTAAATTGCGGTTTACGATTTATGACGTATTAAAATGAACTACTTACTAGATCTCGTACAAACCAATTATCGGTGGAAGTTTACATGGTAATGTACATCATATATTTTCTAGTTTTATCATTCTCTTATTATAGAAGTTACAGGGTTATTTTACCACTTTGGAAGCGTCTCTCGCGCAAACTATTCAGTTTAGACAAAAAATATTTAAGAAACCTCAATATCATTTTTGAAGACCTTTCCATAGAATCCACGTATGGATTGGATGAAAACATTTTTTTGAGTTTCAGTCCTTTGTATGGGGTAACCCCCGTTTTTTTTCTTTATTTTTGTGTGAAAATCTTAATGCGGTTCACAGAATACATCTACTTACCAAGTTTCAACAGCATAGTTCTTATAGATTATTATGGACAGACAGACAGACATGACGAATCTATAATGGTTCCGTTTTTTGCCATTTGGCACCGGAACCCTAAAAATCAGTATATTGTAACAGTAGGTGTGCGAGCCTCAGTAGGTCACCAGCTCAGCATAGATGCTGCCCATCACATGCTAACCATATAATGTGCAGCGCTGGTATCCTGATGGCAGCTTTGGAATGACTTGACGTCACGCACAAATGCACAAGGATACATACAATTATTAATCTAATTTACTCCAAACATAATAACATTATAAATGAAAAAGGAAAACAAAATCAAAATAACAAAATATAACAATAGGAATTACAAAAAAAAATTGCAAAAATATTGCAAATAATAATAGACAAAAGCAGAAAATAAACGCTAATCAAATAGTGACACACCTCTCTCTTTATCATAACTCAACTTAAAAAGTTAAATAAAAAAAAATTAAAAAAAAAGTCTAGGTGGCTCAGTTGGTCAGAGCATTCCCCCTGTAAGGGACTGGTCGCGGGTTCAAGTCCCGTCCTAGATGTTCTCTTTTTCCGATCTAAATCTTTAGAAAAAAGTAAGCATACAAAATGCTTAAAAATTTAATTGAATTAATTAGGCGGAGTCATCAAAAAACAATGACTGTAAAGTTATTCATTGTTTTCGTAGGTCGCAAGAATTACGGTAGATGGCTCCAACGTCGCCTTAAGACGTATTAATGTATAGGAGAATCTCGAATATCTGAGACGTGTCTAGGTGGCTCAGTTGGTCAGAGCATTCCCCCTGTAAGGGATTGGTCGCGGGTTCAAGTCCCGTCCTAGATGTTCCTTAAATTAATTATTAATGACTTAATGAGTTCGTTATTCCTGTAATTTAATAGCTATTTCCATTATTTATATTTCGTTTGAAAGTTGACTTCAAGATTTTACAACTCTGTATTCAATTTTGTATTTATTGGCCGCTTGATAAATTAATTCGATCTTCAAAAACAGTACTTCCTAAATGCTATCCATTTTGATGATAAATTTCGTATTACTTAACAGCTGTCACTTTTCAAAAATGTAATAAAAGTTGCTGTTTGTAAGCTTAATGTTGTCTCATTCATACACAAAAAAAAACATAAAATTTGGATTTATCATTCCTAAAAAAATGCAAAAATCTTAGTACTGAAAATTGGGTATCCTCCAATTTCTTCAAGAAAAACGGCAATTTCATATGTAACGACCTAATATTGCATCACGCGATGTACACATGTATGCAAAATTTCAGCTCATTCGGTAACCGGGAAGAAATTTAATTTGCAAGATTTGATGACAAATCAACATGTGACATGTGAAAGTAAATGAAATTTGTAAAATAAAAAAATAAATAAGAAAAGAAATAAACAATTGATAATAGCTCGGCTACCTGCACACGTTCTAGATATTCAAAATTGTCCGATATATTACACCATCTCGGTATCATCTTAGAAGGTGTGGACAGAGGTGTATTAGCGTCCATATTTTGTGAACTTTGGTTTTTGGTCCCACGGATATCTAAAGGATGAAAACCTATTTGCCGTCAAATTTACTAAATAAATGAATGAATATTCTAGGATATTCTCCGCAACGCTATCTAGACCCAAAGTGAGCATAGCTTAACTAGCTTGTGTTATCGGTTGTAGAATGCTGATATGTATACTAAGATACATTTTTGTAAACACATACGTACCAATGCAAATAGACATATTCATGCATAAAAATATTTACACTGAGCGGGAAACAATTATATATACATACCTATGTAGCAAAAGTGATAGCACTTCTCAAACCGGGCAAGAGCTCGAACGACCCTAAAAGCTATCGCCCCATTTCCCTTCTCTGCCACACGTTCAAGATGTTCGAAAGGATGCTGCTGAACCGCCTTACAAACATTCTGGAGGCTAATCTCATTCCCGAACAGGCTGGATTCAGACCTGGTAAATCGTGCACTAGCCAAGTTCTCAGACTTACACAGCACATAGAAAATGGCTTTGAAACCGAACAAATAACCGGTGTCGTATTTGTGGACCTGTCAGCGGCATACGACACAGTTAACATCAAGAGGCTCCTTGTAAAAGTACTCAGGATGACCAATGACATAGGTTTTATCCAAATTCTGAGAGAGCTCCTCACAAACCGCAAATTCCAGGTACACATGCATGACAAAAAAAGCCGATGGCGCGTCCAAAAGAATGCGCAGGGAAGTGTTTTGGCTCCAGCACTTTTTAATATATATACAAATCAACAAGTCTTGTACTTTCCACTTGCGCAACCGGGATGCAAAACGTCCCCTTAAAATCACATGGCGAGGTGTCGAGATTGAGCACTGCCCGGAGCCGCGCTACCTTGGTGTTACCCTCGACCGCACTCTCACATATAAAGCCCACTGCCTCTATACTAAGCAAAAAGTCGCGAGCAGGAACAACTTAGTTCAACGCTTAACATCTACGTCCTAGGGGGCAGCTCCACATGTTGTCAGGACAACCAGCCTCGCACTTTCCTTCTCGGCGGGTGAATTTGCATGCCCAGTATGGCATCGCTCTGCCCATGCGAAACAGGTTGATGCTGCACTAAATGACACATGCCGAATAGTAACAGGTTGCCTCAAGCCTACTCCCCTGAACAAGTTGTACCCACTTGCCGGTATCGCTCCACCAAGAGTACGGCGGCACGTTGCTTGTGGGATTGAGAAGAGAAAGCAGGAGACTGATGAACGTCACACACTCTATCGACATGACATGCCCAATTCGCGTCTCAAGAGCAGGAAAAGCTTCCTGCGGTCCACTGTTGCCGTTGAGGGCCAGCCTGAGAGTGCTCGGTGCCGGAGGTGGCTCACGGAAAATCCTCCGCCTCCAGACTATATCCAGCCCACCGAAAACTTACCCCCTGGGCATGGGCTGCAGTGGACGACCTGGAACTCCCTTAATAGATTAAGGTCCCAGGTCAGCTGCTGCAGGGCAAACCGGGTAAACTGGGGCTACCTGGATGCTGAGGGCGGCGGCTGCTACTGTGGTGCACCCCTACAATCAATGAACCACCTACTGTCGTGCCCACTAAGCCCCAATACGTGCACAATCGAAGACCTGAACGGAGCAAGTGAGGTGGCGGTCAATGTCGCCAAGTTCTGGGCTGGGCACATCTAAAGAAAAATATAGGTAAAAAAAAAAATTGCCATCGACCCGATGAAGAAGAAGACCCATAGTACATACATATATGTACTTAATATATAATAAGAACTTATTTGCACAATAAGAATTTGCAATAGTTAATACAATTATCTATTACAAGTCAGAGAAGAAAAACATATTGTAGGAATGCAGAACGTTGGCACCTGTGCTAATGTAATGTATTTAAACATTGTATCAAAAGTGCCAGAATATATTTACTAGGTCTGCAAGGCGAATCGCTGCTTGCAATGTTGAGCTGAGTGAGACATCGTGAATCAGATTTTGAAAATTTTGAACAGTGATCATTCCTCCGTGGCAATTCCGATTTTGAAAATTCTTTTTGAAAGTCACAACTCTGGACATGCTTTCTGAGCGTGTAAAGTTTGGTCACAGTGTCTCGAGCGGTTATTATGTAATTCTATCTGGATTTTTTTAACGGTGATCATTCCTCTATGGTAGCATTAATTTTTTCAAAATATATCCATAAACCTTCCTCTGATTGACCTCTTTAATCATGCCAAATTTCGTTCTGATTGGATTAGTAGTTTAGGATCAGTTCAATTAACTATTACCTGTTAATACTAACAGGGACAGACTAACAGTTACAGGTAGATCCCTAAAATATCCTAATACTAATATAATTGTTTGTTACTCTTTCACGCAAAAACGGCTGAACGAATCTGGCTGAAATTTGGTACAGGGATAGATCCTTACAGAAGCAGGCCGTGGCGGAGGCGTGTCGTGTGTGCCCTACACACGCCTGCCAACTCACCGGAGCGGGATAGAAACCGACCCCACCAGGCGAGGCCGCGGTGGCGGCCAAAGTCCGCCGGCAACCCTGGGGTTATCCTTTCGAGGGCTTACCCGGGGTGCCCGGCAACGGACACTTGGGGAGGACACCGTGCGGTTTTAGTCGATACACGACATAACCACCCCCGCTGGCCGGCGGGGGGGGGGGGGTATCCGAAGGGATTTCCGCACGTAAAAAAAAAAAGGGATAGATTATATTCGAGACTAACACATAGACTTTTTACGCCTGGAATAGGTAGTAGCTAGTAATAAATAAATATGTGAATTCTGGGCACTTACAGCGAAATCTGAACAACTCTTATCAACAAGCTCGCCCCATTTGCTTCCCGTATACGCCCCGAATATCTCCCGTATCCGGATTAAATAATAGTAAAATCCTTGCCAACTGGCAATCCCGCGTTGCCAAGAGGTTGCGATTCGGGGACATAATTAATTCTCTAATTTGTAGCAGTTCACTTATTCTCAAGTGCATAGTTAATTAAATGTTGTTGAACGCTGAATGACGCCATGCTTGTGAATTATATAATTTGTATCATTCCAGTTGCATCCCAAGCTAGCGTTTTGGAGCCCGTGGTCCGCTTTCCTGCTCCTTATTTCCTTAGGGATTGGTTTATGGGGATTTTCAATCTCCAACTACTTATGTCCCTCATGAGCGTAGGCCTAGGGGTGATAGGTGGAGCCGCCTGTCATCCCAGCAGAATCAGGCCGGGACGGCGGTGCGATGCGTGCCTTTCCTCTCCGAGGCAAGATGGGGACTCCATGGTTTCCATACCTGAGGAGGCTGTCTCAAACCCCTGGCTGCTCAGGCTCAACAGGGGTGCGACGGAGTTGTCATATTAGACCTTATACTGGGCATATGAGACCCGAGACGGTGTACTGTTTTAGTCGGTTTAAATATACCTTTTTTATTTTCTTTTTTCGTGCGGAAATTCCGAAAAACCCTACCTAATATTATGTGGAAGTATATGATGGTGGATACCTTGATGACTTTTGGTTTACTGTTAAACGCAAAAAGACTGAACAGTTCTGGATGAAATGAGGATCTATCCCAGCAATAGTTTCTTGTGGGTCACGGGCATCAGTTTTCCACTGTATTTTCACTTAATAAATGAAAACGTATTAACGTCAACTTCGTATTTTCCAGATTCCATGATGCTACTAAGCGATTCGAAACATAAGAATCACATAACACTTGGTCCATCCTCGAAATCTGACCCTTAATTTCCGGTATAGCAGTCGGTCTTTGAGAAGTAAGCTATACACAAATACACGAGAAGATTATCGTTGATAAAAGAGTGTCGGTAGCTTAGTGTTTAAGGAGTCGACTCTACGATCGAGAGGTCCCGGATTCGAATCCTGGCCATTACACTATCGATGTGAACCCACTCCTAACACAAGCAATTAAGCTTAGGTGGAGGGGTTAGGAGGAATATTAGTAATTTCTGTTACTAACATTCTTTAAAAAAAAAAATAGCCATGACCCAGTATTACAGACAGACATTACAGCATACAGACCTACATAAATATAAGGTATGTTGGTATTTATTGCCTGCTAACAGTTTATTAAACAGATTTAGTACAACCTAAACTTGAATTCTAAACTGTTTACTAATCACTACGCATGGTAAAACAAAGACCTCCGCAGCGTCTGTATATCTGTCTGTTCGCGATGTGTATGTGCGCTATGTTTGTTCGTTTACACGCAAACTTTACCCACAGCTGACGTCATACACGCTATCAGGTACCGTGGTAGCCAGAGTGTCGACTGTCAGAGATTTTGGAGTGACATTCGACTCCAAACTATTATTTGATGCGCACATTGATAATATCTCCAAACGAGCTTCTAAAGCCTTAGGCTTCATTTTTAGAATTTCAGCAGATTTTAAAAATATTAAAACAATAAAAATCCTGTATTGTACATATGTCCGAAGTCACCTCAAATACGCCTCCCAGGTATGGAACCCAGGGGTGTGTGTTGGGTAACCTCCTCGAGTGTCGTTCCGATTCCGATCCCGCTGCAGTCCGGGGGGAACGGAATCGGAGCGGCCGGTACACCCTGGGCGGCGGTCAATGGCTTCCCCTTCACCCCTTCATAGGGTTGGCATTGATCGTCGGCCAATACCCAACGTGGCGGGAACACATCGCTCTCCGTACTCCTCTGCTTTCAGAGGAGACAGGATGAGCGATGCTGTTAGTGGTGAGATGGCCCAGGGTCAGCCGGGGTGCGAGGGATATGCTCTATGGGTAACCTTACACCCCGGCGTCTGAAGACCCGAGACGGCGTGCGGTTTTAGTCGGTGCAAGCCCGACATAACCGCCCCCGCTGGCCGGCGGGGGGGTATCCGAAGGGATTTCCGCACGATAAAAAAAAAAAAAAAAAAAAAAAAAAAAAAGGTATGGAACCCAATCTATAACATATACATCGATAGATTGAAACAAGTTCAAAAAAGATTCTTAAGATATACACAGTACAAATGTCAGACATATTTACCCGATTATTATAGTCGCTGCAGAAAGTTTCACCTTCTTCCTCTACAAGAACGAAGGAAAACTGCACATCTTTCTCTCTTATTTAACATAGCGAACGGATCGACTGACGTAGCCGAGTTGGTGGGCCGGATAGGTCTTCGAGTCCCATCGGCATTCTTGAGAAAGTACAGCCCGCTGCATGTCCCTATCTGTCATACTAACTACAGGCAGAATGCGTATATGCTCAGAGCATGTCATACGTACAAAGCTGTGTGCCGTAGCATCGATATAGATTTATTTAGCACGAGTGTAACTAAGTTAAGGAAGATGTTATGTGACGATTACTTTACTTAGTGTTTAGTACTTCACTTATTTTTGTGTGTTTAATCATGTCGTGAACCATAATTTATAATTTTTAAGTTTACTATTCGTAAAATCTTGTAATTGGCCATCAAATGAACGTTTATCACATGTAACTCCAAATACTAGCTGTAAGTTTTCTAAACTGTAAAATAAAATAAAATAAAATAAATAAATTCAGAAACTACTGCACCGATTTTCATGCTGTTTTCACCAATATATAGAGTGGTTCTTGGTGAAGCTTTTAGTATACAATTTGTCAAGGTTTTATATTCATTGGCTAAAATATAATGATATTTGTTGGAGTTGGAGCTAGTAACAAAATAAACCAAATTGTGGTAAGGAGAAAGTCGCCATCCGGTGGCAACTGGGAATATTACTCCCGATTGCCGCCACCTGGTGAGAATCCCTGTGTGGGTGACTGGAAGTATGCTCTCAATAAGATGTTGCGTAATCAGTGATGGATTAGCAACCTAGCTTAATACTCTAGACCATGAACCTATGAACAGTTCAAACAGTATCTCTATAACAGTCAGATGGCAGTTATCTCGTGAAAAACCAGATAGCAGTTCCATCTGGCTAACTCAGTTGAGCTTTAATTAAATAATTTAATTTTTACCTTCTTCTTCAGTCAATTTCAATCAGCACAACCCTTGTATAAAATTATTATTTTCGTTTTAGTACAACTGATTTAATTTATAAAACCTTGTTTTAAAAAAAGTTTTATTTTATTTTTACCTTTTTAGTTTTAGTAATGTCATGTAGCATCAAAGTGCTTGCCAGGGCCAGCCAAAGGAGCTCAACACAATGAGTCTATCTTGTTTAGTTTATCGTCTTCATCTTCAGACCTTGGTCATCATATAGTACTAGAGTGTTTACCAAGATGAAACAAATGAGCCCAAACTCGATAGGCTTATCTTGTTAAACTGAGGAGTTCTTATGACCATCTTCCTGCTCCATCATTAGATCCTGAATACCGTGTAACACCCGAAAGTTTGTCAAGACAAAACAAATGAGCACAAACTCGATATATTTTGAAATAAAACTATTTTAAACGGATTCTATCGCGATGTTTTTGCTCTGCTTCCCCCACGATTGGGGGAAGCAGAGCCAGAGCCCAGGGAAGGATTGAAAAAGGTGTCTTAAAAAAGGCTTGACCCATCACAAATTTAGGGTCAGTAACCACGGCTGGCACTGCATCAACCTTAACGTGGTCGAAAACACAAAACTAAAAGGCACAATATTAACAGTACTCCTAATCCCCAAAATATGACTTTCGCAGCGTGGAATGTCCGCACCCTCCTTTATCTTGAAGCCAGCATGGGCCTTCCCCGAAAAACTGCCCTCGTGTACCGGGAACTCCACCATTACGATGTAGATATCGCTGCCCTCAGTGAGACACATCTGGCTGCCGAGGGGGAGAGGATTGAGCGCAGGGGCGGATATACTTTCTTTTGGAAAGGTAAAGCGTATAAAAAAAGTGGAGCGTGATATTTTCGGAAGTTTACGCGAATGTCACACATTGAAATAAAACTATTTTTTAACGGATTCTATCGCGATTTATTTTGATGTTATTTTATAATTTACATTGATCCCGACGTTTCGGTTGCATTTCAGCAGCCATGGTCACGAGGAGACAAAAGATGGTTGTTGTCTTGTAGTTTGAAGTGTAAGTTATCTCAAAATACCCGAACTATGTTGAATTGTTGGTGTTACTATTTACGCAGAATGAGCTCGGTGTCATGAAGTCTTGTTGTATTTTGATTTTTCTTGGAATTAATTAAGTGAATGACTGGGTCCCCTGGTGGTACATTCCAACCATTTTCTCTATTAAAATTAGGATGTTTTTTAATTTCAATAGCTTCGCGGAGCATCCTAGGTAGGAATCGATTTTCTTTTGCGAGTATCTGTGGTTTATCAAATCTTAAGTAATGTTCACATACAGCAGACTTTTTTGAGGGTTGGTGTTTTAAATCAGCTATGTGTTCTTTGACGCGAGCAACACATAGCTGATATAAAATACCAACAATTGAACATAGTTCGGGTACTTTGAGATAACTTACACTTCAAACTACAAGACAACAACCATCTTTAGTCTCCCCGGGACCATGGCTGCTGAAAAGCAACCGAAACGTCGGGATCAGTGTAAAATGTAAAATAACATCCGTTAAAAATATTTTTATTTCAATGTGTGACACTCTTGTAAACTTCCATCGATATATTTTACTTGTTTAGTTTAGGAGTTCCTACGAACACCTTCCTACTCCAGCATTAAACCCTGAATACCATGGCACATCAGAGAGTGCCAATGAGCCCGAACTCGATAGATTTTACTTGTTTAGTTTAGGAGTTCCTATAGCCACCTTCCTACTCCATCATCAGACCAGCTCCATGGTGTCATTTTAATGCATTGTAGTTGCAAAATATGTTTGTGTTCAGAATTGTTCATTTAACATAACCCATTCAGCGAGTCTCATACAATAACACTTGGTAAAGAGGGTATAATGAAAAACTTAGTTTTTAGTTTTTCCAATAAAATATTTTGACATAATCACTTGTCTATAGCTTTATATTATAGATATATTAAAAGCAATAAATAGGTGTCAAGTTTATCATAAATATGAACATTTTTAAGATGCATTTTTAATCATATCTGCTCCTTTCTCGGCTAACATGATAACTGCGGCATTTATGGCGCTCCTAGGAACCATAGGCATAACACTGGCGTCAATTATTCTGATCCTCTCGAACCCCTTAAGTTTCAGGCTACTGTCAACAATAGTTCCCATGGGGCAAGTGCAGGCATAGTGAAATACGCTGATTGCTGTATTCAGAATGTAACATTTCCAAAATTCATCGGACCCTTTCTCCTTGTCTGCACATTCAGGCAAATCTAAACCAACGATTTCTGCTTTCATCTTCCTGAAAGAATGGGTTTCACCTATTCTGATGAAATCTTTCACATATTTCAGCATATTGTCTATATCTTGTACTTCAGTAAAATGTTTTATAGTAATTTCAGGACTGTCAAATGGATCGTTGCTCTTCAAGCGAACTGTACCTCTGGATGCCGGTTGAACATCTACAACGAGATTGAAAAATGAGTCGCTAGATCTGACTTGGTTATTCCATCTATCACATATATCATCTCGATAACCAAAAGCGGGACGACATGCCAGTGTAAGGAGCGGCGTATCATGAGCAAACAACAAATTGTAAGTTTGATAATCAGGGTTCATGAAATCAGATTTATTTAAAGCTACCGTCCCCACTATTACTGGGAATGGGATTTTCGTAAGATCAGCTTCAAGCCTTGTTAAACCGAGGGGTGGTATTAAATACTTTTTTGTTTTATACACTATAGTGACAGCAGGTTGGTCAACGAGGTTTTCTCCTACCGGCATATTAGAAACAACCTCAATATTCATTGATTTTAAATGTTCCTCAGGGCCTATGCCGGACAGCATCAATATTTGAGGAGTGTTAAATGCTCCTGCACTTAATATTATTTCTTTCTTGGCTCTAAAAGTGTAGGTGTGCTTCTTATAAACTGCTTGCACTGCAACAGCAACATTATTCTCGAAGATAATTTTTGTCACCCGCATATTTTTAGATAAATGAAAATTAGAATAATCTTGAACTCTTTTTAAATAAGAATAAGCCGGTGTCTGCCTTATGCGGTTAGCTATCATATATTGAGGATTTGTATACCCTACAGGTTGATCTGCATTTATATCCAGTACTATCGGATTACCAGTTTCATCCAATGCCCTAAAGTAGTCTTCAAGTTCATTATCATGTAATTGTCTAGTGAGACCCATAGGGCCATCTATGCCATGATAATAAGCGTATTTGTCTAAAATTTCTTTATCATCAACCCTTTCGCTTTTAATAAAATATTTTAAAATATTTTCGTACTTCCAAGAGGCATCTTTTACTACTTTAGCCCAACCATCGAAATCTGATGGTGCACCCCGTATGTGTAGAAAATGGTTAATGGTATCAGAACCGCCGAGAGTCTTCCCTGCCGTCAACATGGTGTAGTTATTTTGGGCCCTAGCTGCATAGGGGTCGAACGTAGATGTGTAGTTATAGTCACCAGTTGAGTGCGGTAATGTGACAAACAATCCTGGAATCTGTGAAAAATACATCTTACTTTACTTTTACTCAAAGCCGGATACTGTACTATTGCTCCTCCTCACACACACAAAACTCCTCTTCCAAGCGCCAAACCCAGTCGCATTCAAAGTTCGCACTTTGGTGCCTGGGTCCCACTCTCCTGCTACTTATTTTATTGGTGTGTTTTGACTTTCATGGGAGGGAATGCCACCTGACGTAAGTTCAGGTGGCAACCCCGAGAGAAGATCCTACGTCAGTCTCGTTCGTCAATCAGCAGGTGAACCACCTTGCAGGTGAGGTTGGCCAGGCCCTGAGGGTCTTGGTGCAGTGGGAGCCCCCACACAGAGCAATTAATATACTACGTAATTAAACTCAAGGAGCTCCATACATCAAATTCTGAACCATTTGAACACGCCATTGTGATTGACTTGTACATTGTCAATAATTATATCTAAGAACAGCTAAAGACTTAAGTGATAAGATGCATGATTTAGGTCATATTAATTATTACGTATTTGTATATTACGTTCTTTGTTGCTAGTGCTGTCACCTTTTGCCCGGGCACCTGTATAGCAGCTTGACCCTTTTGACTCGGTGCGAAGGCGGGCGCTGAGAATCGTCGATGTTCACGTGCTTTGTGCAGTGTGTCTGTCTGTCATCTCTCAGAGATAGAAGAGATTTTGCCTCTCGATTTGTGTGTGTGTACACACACGTGTCTCTACCGCCTATACCTATATAATGGTATGTGTTCAGAACAATTGTTCGATATGATGCCCACGACAACGTTCTATTATTGCACTGCTCGCCACAGACAGGGAATTCATCCTAACACGTTGCAACCGGTAACAGTGCACACAGTAAGATATGAAAGAAACTTCATCCTGCGCACGCTCAAACTGTGGAATGATCTCCCTGCTGCGGTTTCCCCAAGCGTCTACAATATGGGGTTCTTCAAGAATAATAAATAAAAATATTAGCATTACAAGGTTTCTACAGAGTCGGCAGTGCGAGTGTGACGCCCCTGGTGTTGCACACATCCACAGGCCGCGGTAACTGCTTCCCATCAGGTGGGCCATGTGCTTGTCTGCCACCTTAATGGTATAAAAAAGATGATGCAAATGCTGCTACATACAAGAGCAGTGACAGGAGGATCGCCACCATATTCCAAAGCTAACACGCTGTTCTTCTGATCTTCTGCTAACCTCGTGGCTACCACGGATCCTGCACTACCAGTGCCGATCACTATGTAGTCGTACAAAGAGTTATCTGAAAAGAAAAAGCAATCTGAGATACTGTTGCAGACAATAGAATTACAGAGGAGGCGTATTACAGGTATGTTGTTGAGCCACATTATACTGGGACCGATCTTTCAATACAGACAGGACTGTGGTTGCCAACAAACCTGACATTGTGGTGATAGATCGGTCTGAGTAGTGCGCTATGTTTGTCGTTGTCACAATCTCTCATTATGAGAATCTCGTGAAAGCTAGGAAAAACAATCAAATAAAGAATCTGGATTTAGCTCACGAGATTGTCGATATATAGGAAAGTGGATTCGGCACTCATTGATCCAATAGTTGTCACCGTTTAGGGATTTATAGCCAAAAGCTTCGACAAACACCTGAAGAGGCTCGCGTTGGGTCAGTTCACTACATCCCGCGCGTTAGTTTCAACAACCCCCCCTCCCCCCTGCCTTACAACCCTCATCTCGCACGAACCATTGTAGTGTCACGCATGAAATTACCAAGCTATATCTTGGGAATATCCTTGAGGATGTACTACTTTACTGCTGTTTAAAGCGACTAATCCCACCCATATTCCCACTGCTGTAACTTCTGTGTGCCAGGATCAATAGTAGTAATCCAAAAACACAGAGTAATGACACTCGGGAATTCTCAGGTATAGTTAAACTATCTTAGAACCCGCATCGAAATTAATGAGAAGTAAATTGAAGGACTTAGAAATTACATAAAATAAATAAAATAAATAAAATAAATAAAATAAATAAAATAAATAAAATAAATAAAATAAATAAAATAAATAAAATAAATAAAATAAATAAAATAAATAAAATAAATAAAATAAATAAAATAAATAATATAAATAAAAAAAATAAAATAAATAAAATAAAAAAAATAAATAATATAAATAAAATAAATAAAATAAATAAATATTTTACGACATTCTACACAGCGCTTTCAAGACCCAAGAAAAGCATAGTTTAACCCTGAGCGCTGCTAACAGAAACATGATTCTATGAAGTACGTTAATTACATGTTTGCGAAATTTAATATGAGTGTAACCGATCCGTGGATAGTTTTATGATGCAGTAGTTGTCTGCATTCAAATGTTCTAGCTTTAAACATTATAGTCACCACAATATGTATATAAGAAATCAATTACTTATCAGTGGGGCTTGCTCCGGCCAGGTCACACCATCTAGACCCAGATATGTTAGCAAAGCTATAGGTATCTGAGCTGCTTGTAGAGCAGCCGTAGATGTACTGGATCCCATGGTGTTTGAGATCTGTAAAAAGATATTTCATATGATTACAGCCTCGTATGCATTATGTTTGGGGAGCAACCTGTGAGGCACATATGTAATTTAGTAAAAATGTGACGTTATGACGTATAATTTTTTATTTAAAGAGGTGGCAGGACACGTCTATATCTCCTGTCCTAAGTAAGCATTCGACTGGGGTAGTACTTCGTAGCCAGAGGTCACTGAAGGGATTATGTGCTGTCAGTGGATAGACCAAAGACTTGAGTTATCATTACTGAGTTGTGTGGGCGTGAAATGTTGGCATGACGGTCAGGGCGATCCAGTGAAACGGCCTTACGCTGGCCCTCCGCAGGCTTGTACGTCCCGAACCTGAGGACTACATAATCTTCACCCTAGGAAGCTAAACCAGCCGCCTGTGCAAAGTCCCTGGTGCTGTGGTCGTGCCAGAGGAGGAGACCGGGTGGACCGTGCTACAGTGTGCGAGTGGGGGGGACCGGTGACCCTCCGCCCACTGCGCCAGCCAGTCACACGATCCTGAGTTATCAGTGGTGGTATGAAGTCCTGCTTTGTCTCCTGCGCTGTCAGCCAAGAAACTCGCCTAACCGCTTCGCATCAGGTAGGCCGTGTGTTTGTCTGCCACCTATACTATTTCCATTTCTTTATATTCTCGATGACAGTTCTGATTTGTTAGTTGTAGTGTTGTGACCAAATAAGTAATGATGTCGATCGCATATATTTATTATGTTTAGAACAAAGACAAATACAACAAAAACATTTAAATATATTTGCCCACCACCAACATAAAGGCCCACCGCCATGTTGTGTTTGTTTTAATCTGCCACTCGCAACAAGACGGTCGTGCTATATAGTCACTATATCCATACGCTACGTTGTGTATTTTTGTTCCTCCGTGTTGATTGCTGCCCAGCTGTCAAATATCAAAATGCCTAAAGGATCTGTTCTGAAACGGCAGGCGAGAGAACTGGTGATCAAGGTTCGTAATTACTTTGAAGCAGAGTATCAAAATGGTGGCCCGCTATTACCACTGTCGCAAGTGCGAGAGCGTGTTGCGGCCGCATCAGGAATTAGTGGACCTACTGTTTCAAAAATGACTACCGAAGCTTACGGTACAAGCGGCATGCAGAAAAATAAGCTTCGTATGCCGAAGAAAAAACGCCAACCACGTCGTGTGACATCGCTTGACAACTTCGACGCTGACGCTATTCGCCGTCGTATATATGACTATTACTTGCGTAAAGAAGTTCCAACACTTAAAAAACTTGTTGTTTCTTAACGTGAATGTGGTTTGTTCCATGGCCAAAAAACGTCATTAAGCTAGGTTTGGAAAAAAAATGGATTTTCTTATAAAAAATCGGACAAACGTAAAATATTGATGGAGCATCACGACGTTGCTATGGCTCGCTGCGAATTTTTGCGAACCACACAGTTTCTAAGAACTAGACTGACGACACCGCCGCTTCCACTAGTTCAGTGCCAATGGGTAAAGGTGAACGTCTTGTCATATGTCATGCAGGGTCTACGAAAGGATTCGTGTCAGATGCTATACTGGCCTTAAAATCCATGGAAACAGTGGACTGAAGAAATGAACGCGGAGATTTACAAGGATGGTTTAAAGAAATGGTGCAATCTCTGGAAGAACCGTCGATAATTATTATGAACAACGCTACATATCATTCCAGACGAATTGATAAAATGCCCACGCAGGCCAATAAAAACGAGAGATAATTGACTGGCTCCAGCGTCATGGCGAAAATGTGGATAATACTTTATTAAAAGTACAATTAGTGGATATTTTAAAATCGAAAAGAAGCCTCCCTAAAAGATATATTACCGACGAAATAGCTGCCGAATGTGGTCATTGGGTTCTTCGACTTCCAACGTATCATTGCCAGCACAATGCTTTAGAATTAATATGGGCACAAATCAACGGACACGCCGCTCGAAACAATACGCATCCCCCTTTTACGGCAAACAAGATGTTAGAATTAAACATTATAGCATCGGATCGGGAAATTCATGTGGCATTCGATAATATAGAAGCCTTTCCTAAATCGGTAGTTTAGCTCTGCGTTGATGAGTTAGTCCCCGAAAAAGGATTTCTTCTTCATAATAAAATTGTATATATTTATTTATTTTAAAAACATCAATTTATTTATGTAAAGAAATGAAACTATTAACTATCTGTACAGTAAAAACAAAATTAAAAAACTAGCCAGCTTTTTAGTCACGCGAAGCATCGACCTGTCGCTTAGCGATTTATTTATAAAGCGACCGTGCACTCGTGCCCCACGAACCTAATTAATAATTGAAAATATAACAATGAAATACCCTAATACATGTTGACATACATGTCCTTGATGGCCAGAAGTCGCGGGCAACAGCTAGTGAACATATAAATAAGAAGAAGCAGTCTACGTAAGTGGGAAAGAGGAAAGAAAGAAAGAAGGAAATTATTTAAAAGTACTTACATCTTTTCTGCAATAGGTTTTATGTCAATATAATTTGATGCAGTGTTTGCGCAAGTGAAATGTTCTGGCTACTATACCTTGGTCGAGTAACGCACACAATTTATATCATTCGTAACAATGTAGTAAATAAATAAATAACAAGTTCGTAAACCTATAAACTAGATAAGGCCGGCCACTGCTTCATGCGTGTGCATGGAACGGGTACCCGATGCGGTCTCCCGCATCACGCAGCACTACCAGTACATCATTTGACATCCTACTAGTACTATAAACGCGAAAATTTGGCTCTATGGGTGTATGGAAATTTGTTACTCTTTCATGCAAAAATAGCAGAATGGATCTGGCTGTAATTCAGTACAGGGATAGGTCAAATAAACACCCCCCTCACGCTCCCGCCCACTCGCTCACCCGTTTATAGCTTTGCTATATGACACACCCATGGTTCACACGAGATGAGGGGCGTAAGGGTGGTACTGCCGTCAGGTTACCACGTGAACCATGGGATTGTCACGTTGGAATAGGCCAAGCTTTAGTTTTCGGTATGAGCCACATAGTTTTGCTTAATTTGGATAGTTTGGACCGGTCGCTCGCTAGCTGGCGGTGTGGCCTGCCCTATACTCGTCTCTCTTCATCGCCGGCGATGGGACAAGTACCTTAGTTGAAATCAAGCGAAAGGTGTCTCAATCAATAGGTCTGAGTTTTGTCGGTGTTCGGGTACAAACAGACAAACGTTATCGCTTTTTCGCTTTTATCCAATAATATACATGCCATTGTTGGAATGATATATTATATTGATGATATAAATATAATCAAAGCTTTAAAGAAAAATATGAATGGAATATGCACAGATATATTTTCTAAAGTAACAATAATTTTATTTAAGGTATAAAAATTATTGTAATAATATGAATGTTATGTTATAATATAATATGATTAAACAAATATAGGTATAATTGTTTGACAAATATATGCGAACGTAAACACTATCAATTGATATAAAAACTATCAAGTGCAAGCAACTTTCGACCTTTAATGACATTTTGTTTTTATCGTTGCATTTTTCCGTTTTTAGTTAAAAAAACTGCACATGTGGTTGTGGCGTGGGGAAGGATTTTCGAATGGAATTCCTGACCGCATAACTAGTAGTGCATGCTAGTTAGTCGGTGGGAAAGTAGTCGTCAGATCCGGGGTCAATTATCCTCTCATGTAGCTCCATGGTGTGGGACATTACCTTTATACCGCGGTGGCTCCCACACTTCTGCACTGACCCCTTGCCTTTGAAGACTGGAGTAATAATACTCAGCCTCCATCGGCTTGGGATCTTACCGCGGAGGAGTACCTCCTAGGCCTCGATGGGGACACCATCTTTTGTCCGTCAGTTTTCCGATTCATCATGCAGCGAAGAGCAGTCTGGACTTCTACAGGTGTTATTGGTGGCACTAGTCCTTGACTCGGAGGGAGATTCGGTGGAAGCAGCACAAATAAGTGCCTATTTATGCTGCTTGCTCAGCAGCTCGGGGAAGTATGAGTGCCTTCTCTCCTGCCAGACTCATCATCAGACTGCCTTCAGTGTCTTGTACCCAGCGGCGCTTGGATATATCCTGTGCCGCTTTGACTCTGAAGTGCATCAATTTATAGATGAGCTTTTGCCCCTCAGACGATTTTAACTTGTCATAGAGAGATTGTAAGTGTCCCGTCTGGCTCTGGCTACAGCTCTCTTAGTGGGGCGTTTTACATTTGTGTGCGAGCTACAGGAGATTTAGATGCTTGCCACTTTTTAAAGAGGGCTTTCTTCACCTAGTCTCCCTCTGGACTGTGTCATTCCACCACCAAGTTTCCTTGTCACACTTGTCTCCACCCCTAGATATGCCAAGCACCGACTTTACCGCTCCACTTTTTGAAATAAAACAATTTTTTAACGGATTCTATCGCGATTTATTATGATGTTATTTTATATTTTACATTGATCCCGACGTTTCGGTTGCTTTTCAGCAGCCATGGTCAAATCCTAAGTAATGTTTGGTCCCCTGTTGCACGTGTTCACATACAGTAGACTTTTGTGCGTTGGTGTTTATATCAGAATAAACCACAGATATTCGCCAAAGAAAATCATTCCTACCTAGGATGCTCCGCGAAGCTATTGAAATTAAAAAACATCCTAATTTTAATAGAGAAGATGGTTGGAATGTACCACCAGCTTGGGACCCAGTCATTCACTTAATTAATTCCAACAAAAATCAAAATACAACAAAACTTCATGACACTATGAGCTCATTCTGCGTAAATAGTAACACCATCAATTCAACATAGTTTTAACTTTGATATAACTTACACTTCAACCTACAAGACAACAACCATCTTTAGTCTCCCCGTGACCATGGCTGCTGAAAAGCAACCGAAACGTCGGGATCAATGTAAAATATAAAATAACATCAAAATAAATCGCGATAGAATCCGTTAAAAAATAGTTTTATTTCAATGTGTGACATTCGCGTAAACTTCCGAAAATATCACGCTCCACTTTTTTTATACGCTTTACCTTTCCAAAAGAAAGTATATCCGCCCCTGCGCTCAATCCTCTCCCCCTCGGCAGCCAGATGTGTCTCACTGAGGGCAGCGATATCTACATCGTAATGGTGGAGTTCCCGGTACACGAGGGCAGTTTTTCGGGGAAGGCCCATGCTGGCTTCAAGATAAAGGAGGGTGCGGACATTCCACGCTGCGAAAGTCATATTTTGGGGATTAGGAGTACTGTTAATATTGTGCCTTTTAGTTTTGTGTTTTCGACCACGTTAAGGTTGATGCAGTGCCAGCCGTGGTTACTGACCCTAAATTTGTGATGGGTCAAGCCTTTTTTAAGACACCTTTTTCAATCCTTCCCTGGGCTCTGGCTCTGCTTCCCCCAATCGTGGGAGCCTCTAAATATAGCTGCTTCGTCACTTAAGGAGCAGCCGAATCACACCGTTCACCCAGTGCAGTGCAAAGCGACCATCTACCTTATGCCGCTCACATGCAATCACATCATCATCATCAAACAGAGCCCAGTGGGCATCAAAACCAGACCCCTCTGCCTCCGCCCATCGTCGTAAGACTACATCAAATCGGAGTCCGTTTATAAGAAGCCAAGTCAAATACGCAGGATATATTATAGTGTATATTTATAGTGTTTTGGTGAAGTATACTACAACCTTCTCCAAAGTAAAACAAATGCTTATCTGAAAACCGCATCAAAATTGGTTCAACGAAACTCGAGATAATCGCGGATAACATTCATAAAAACGTACAATTTAAACTGTGAACATCCATTTGAGTCGAAAAAAAGGACTTGGTGGCGATAACCAAGTTCCACGCAGGCAGAGTCGCGACCGAATAGCTAGTTTAAACATAAAACTATTGTAACAATCAGTGTAAACATCTGTGCATATAACATTTATCTTTTCATTTACAGCTTTGTTTATCAGCGAAGACATCAAAATAATATATTTTATCGGTTACTTACCTATTTAAAATTAAAACTAAATTTATTCTAACTATTGTCAGCATAACTTTGTCTCATATGTTCATGACGCATATTGGTTGACTGTTTACCTAAGTTCTTTTTTTTATTATTGGTCATAGTCTCGCGTTTAACCACTATCTCACTTGTTGGTAAGTTATGCTCGCAGACACTTGTGCCACGCGTGCTACTTGCTCCCATCGAGGTCCACGGCTCTCACCATGCTGTCCAGCGAGAGAACGTCCACGCCCAGGACCGCAATAAGATCTTGGCGCTCGTTGACTCGCCCACGCTGGGATCTCCACCAATGTGTGGTGCACCGTGTCTTCGACGGGATCCTCGTAGTGCTGGCACTGCAGCAATATCTCCTGGTGGATGCGCCACAGATACTTACCGAAGCACCCATGTCCGGTAATCATCTGTGACATCCGGTCGGAAAGGTCACCGCAGTGCCTTTCCAACCACTCCTTCATGACCGGCCTCACCGTCGCAATGGTGGCTTCTCCCCACCTCGGTTGCTCAAGTCGCACCTTCTATGTCTCCATGAATTCCTGGCGGAGCTGCGACCACTAGCCCTTGATTTCTCGGCGTTCCGGCCTGTTGCCCTGCTCCAGCGCCTCATTGTGTCATTGATACAACGACGCAAGGGCCCTCGGGGACCCGGCTAGGAGCCATGCCGCCTCGACGGAAATCGTGCGGTAGCTCCTTATGACTCAACAGCCAGCGTTTTCAATGGGCTGTGCAAAGCAGCCACATTGTGGGCCGCCAGACGTCCCACCCATACGGGGGCCCCGTACAGGGCCATGCTTCGCATGATCCTCAGGTACAGTCTCCTAGTGGGAGCTATTGAGTTGGGTCCCTTTATGTTGGGGATCAGCCGCGATAGCGCGGCCGTAGCCATCTTCAGTTTAAGAACCAGACATCAGCGATGTGGTCCTAACTACCATTGGCTATCGAGTACGAAACCCAGATACTTCATCGAGGGCTCGATGTTAATGCTAACTCCCCCTATGGTTATGCTAGTTATCGTGGGTGGCCCTCTCATAGGCTCGTGAAAACACATAACCTGAAATTTGTGAAGGCCACCTCGAGTCCCAGCCGCTGTTTTTGACCCTCGACTTAAGCAACACCTGCTGTGGCCTTGCGTGCCGCGCTTAAGTACGTTGCAGTAGCAGACAGTCTAACGTAACAGCTGAATAAATAATTTGTCAATATAATGCCACAACATTATATTGACATACTAAATAATTTGTGAATTGAAAAGAGTAACATTGTTTAAAATTAAATAAACAAATTAACAATTTAATTATTTTTCTTTAATTGTGGCCATAAATTTTATGAACGTATGCAGTTACACAGTTATTCGTAGAGGTGGTCAGCATCAGTACGGCCCCGTCAGAGCTACATTGCTTGTGTGGTAAATTTGACTTCAAAATAAATCGGAAATGTTCCGTCTGTTATGTCTGTGAGTTCCAACCCCATGCAAAATAACTAGGTGTTCATCACAGTAAATGTCAATTGATTTTGTTATTGAAATGACCATGTAAGCTCACGGTAGGTTAACAACAGGTGTTAACGAGAATAGTTTCGATTGCTTCTTCTTTTAAACGCGTACCGAAGTTCCTTATATTCTTTGCGGAATGTGAGATGAGATATTGAAGTCAAAGATTTGTTTTACAAAAGTGTGGACTCAAGTTTATTTTGGTCGTGACCTCTTTAGTTTATAGGTAACAAGCCCATAAATAGTTAGTCGACTATTTTATTATTATCTGAACTTGTGTCAAAGCACCCGCAATGCACTTAGTAGTCTCCATTTAAAATTTTGTAAAATTGCCTACGAAATCCACCTTACTATTAATATTTCTAATTAATTGTGCGACGAACACTTTATTACCTAACTAGTGATACAGATGTATCAAATAAATTGATCAATAAGTACTCAAACGCAGGGAGAACAACAAGTCTTGCTGTTCACAGCTAGTGCCACGGTAACCATTGACAGTTACATAAATATCATAACGTTAACTTCGACTTGAAACTTGAACTTGAAATTGATGCTCATTTAAAAGTTGTAATTTTACATATTACAGTCCTAAATTTCTTACCTGCCACTGAAATAGAGTATACTTGAGTTGAAAAGTTTATAATGATCAGATTGGCAGGTAAGCTGAAAGGTAGAAGTTTTGGGTTTTAAGATCACTTGTCATTGAGTATGTACTTAAGTAGTCCAAATGTGTATTGGCGGATCCACGCGGTGGATAATGCCTCTTCAATGACGTGTAGGATATACTAATGCAGTATATATGTGACGCAAGCACTGGAGATGCAATCGTAGTGTTTCCTCGTTGGTTATGACTTGCTGAGGTTGTGTCCTAAGACATACTAACGCAGGGTATATGTCTTAAAGTTACAAGCATTACAGATGCTAACATTGACTTCCTTTCTTTTTGAAATGCCAACGTTGCGTATCAGTCATGTTAATTTTCACGATGGGTCATATTTTGGTGAAAACTAAAGCCCGATCCATCCCTATCCTATGATATCGGTTGTTTAATAACATGGGCTTGCCCTAAGATAAAACCTATGGCACGTGCAGTACTTAGGAGGCTACTACTCTTTCGAGTCTACATGCATTAAAATTGTACCTAAATATATTGGCATCGGGCTTGCGTGCTTATGCGTCGAGTCTGTGCACCTACATCACGCAGTATGCGTTAGGACATGTAGGAGATGTTGCTCTCATCCCAAGTTCATCGAGAGCGTCTAAAATTAAAAATTGCCATATATTTTTAGGGTTCCGTTGCCAAATGACAAAAAATGGAACCCTTATAGATTCGTCATGTCTGTCTGTCTGTCCGTCCGTATGTCACAGTCACTTTTTTCCGAAACTATAAGAACTATGCTGTTGAAACTTGGTAAGTAGATGTATTCTGTGAACCGAATTAAAATTTTCACACAAAAATAGATTTTCACACAATATTTCAAACTTGACGACGCATCTTTGAATAACGCAGTATATAAATACAAAGGCAACCGTTGTACAAGTGTTTTCGTGAAACCACCGATACCCTATGGTGACGTGTATAGTAAATATAACTGGGACATAGTTGAGAGAATTCTGAAGCCAGTCCGAGCAAGAATCATTGGCATTACTTTGAAACCAGTTGCAGTCGGTACTGCAGAATACGTTAATAATCATAACAAAATAGAAGCTGTATTCAGCACAAGTGTATCACAGACCCTTGAAGAGTCAGTCGAACATACTTGGAGCACTTCAGGGCAACTGACCGTCGGACAAGAATTTAACTACGGTCTCGAATTTGAAGTGGCAAGTGCTGGTGGTTCCACCTCATTGTCTTATACTTCGGGCTGGGGTAAGGATAATACAGAAACCAGAATAGTTACTCTTGGAACTTCTTCAGGTATAGTGGCTACTGTTCCTCCAGGTGAAATGGTGGTGGCAAAACTTACAGCTTCCCACGGTACGATAGAGGTCGAAATAGATTACGAGGCCACTCTTAATCATGGAGACGTATTTTGCAACTATGAACATACGTTTCAAGGTCATCATTTCTGGGCGTATAGTCTGTGGGCACTACAACGTTCTGGGAATTTACCCACAATGGTAAAGTCTACAGAGAGTATAAAATGTGGTTTTTATTCAAATGCCAGACTTGAGATATCCAATGGCACATCAAATGAGGACAAACCAGCTAGAATTATCAAAGTGGGTGACGAAACGAAGAGTTAGATTAGAATAATATTATTATGCTGATTAAATGACAGAAACACTTTTGTATTTCTAATTTAATTCAAATAATATAAAAAGAGAAATTTGTCGAATGCAATTTTCTTTCTAATAATGATTCATATCTAAATTGTTATCCATAGAGTAATGTGGGGCTAAAAAAACTTTGCTTCTATCAGTAATAAATAAGAGTTTACTTCTAATCCTACATATTATTAATGAAAATGTGCAGAGTCTCGTCTCATGGTTATTTCTCAACGAATAATGTACGGTACTGCTGCACACAGAGCTTCTAGTGCCACTTCTGCTCTCGGTTTGGCTACTATGATATCTTCTCCATTTCGGCTATATCTCGATTTGCATCCTCGTTGGATTTGTAGCATTGCACGGCTGGTCCCTACGCTGCGGAAGGTGACTATCTGCAAAAACTAATAGTTTAAGTTTCAATATCATAAAGAGACAAATAAAGCACTCCGGAGAAGAAGTCTAATATCTCTACTCGTTTAGATCACAAGGTAACATTTTATGAACAGCAAGCGGCTTCTACATTTATTTACACAACCAGATTTGTGAGGCAATAAGTAAGGTCTGCGAGGATCTAGAAATAAAACTCATGGCTATTCTTAACATAGCACATTGTGCAAGTAACAAAAACGATGCAACTCAGGAAGGAAAGACGGACAGATGGATGTCTAAATTAAAAAAAAATACGGCCCTTTTTAGGGTTCCGTTGCCTAATGGCATAAAACGGAACCCTTATAGATTCATCATGTCTGTCTGTCTGTCCGTCCGAATGTCACAGCCACTTTTTTCCAAAACTATAACAACTTTGCTGTTGAAACTTGGTAAGTAGATGTTTCTGTGAACCGCATTAAGATTTTCACACAAAAATAGAAAAAAAAAACAATAAGTTTTGGGGGTTCCCCATACATAGAACTGAAACTCAAAAATATTCTTTTCATCAATCCCATACGTGTTGGGTATCTATGGATAGCTCATCAAAAATTATATTGAGATCATTTTTTTTGTAAACTGAATAGTTTGCGCGAGAGACACTTCCAAAGTGGTAAAATGTGCCCCCCCCCCCCCGTCCCTGTATCTTCTAAAATAAGAGAATGATAAATCCACCGAAAATTGGCTTGAACGAGATTTAGTAAGTAGTTTTTTTTTTACGTCATAAATGGTCGCGGATTCAAGTCCCGTCTTTGATGTTCTCTTTTTCCGATATAAATCTATAATCTAAGTTTGATTAAACTATACTTTTTAAGATATTTATTATCTAAACTATGTTTTAAGTACCTATTGGACGACTCGCATGCGGTTTATTAATACCACGAGCAGGATTAATTTTAAAAGTGGTGGGAATGGATATTGAAACACTGTCAGTTCTAGCGATGCGTAGCGTAGCGTGCGTAGCCTAGCCAAACCACAAAGGTGCATAGGTCGCTGATTACATTTATGAGCTGGAATGTAAAATTAGTGATGTAAAATAGATATGAGCTGGATAGTAATTATCTCGAAAATCGTGTTTAAATATTATAATATGTAATCATTAAACATTACCTTTTTTTTTATCGTGCGGAAATCCCTTCGGATACCCCCCCGCCGGCCAGCGGGGGCGGTTATGTCGGGCTTGCACCGACTAAAACCGCACGCCGTTTCGGGTATTCAGACGCCGGGGTGTAAGATTACCCATAGAGCATATCCCTCGCACCCCGGCTGACCCTGGGCCATCTCACCACTGTACGGAGAGCGATGTGTTCCCGCCACGTTGGGTATTGGCCGACGATCAATGCCAACCCTATGAAGGGGTGAAGGGGAAGCCATTGACCGCCGCCCAGGGTGTACCGGCCGCTCCGATTCCGTTCCCCCCGGACTTCAGCGGGATCGGAATCGGAGCGACACTCGAGGAGGTTACCCAACACACACCCCCATTAGACATTACCTACTGTTAATGAATAATTAGGGTTTGGTTAGGTTAGAACAGTGACCATTAACGGATCAACAAATTTAATCACTTAGCTATGTTGTACGGGCGGCGGTTCATCAAATTAATGACCTAAAATTATATGTTACTATTTTTTCTATGTGCGTTTCTTAACTAACTTATTTAGTCTACAAATATTGACCACGGATAAATCTACAGTAGGTGGATCATCCATTATTTAAATTCACCTTATTTGAATAAATCTTAGGTGAGTTGACCTTTAGAAATTTCATCCATTAGTTATTACAAACATCTGTGAAAAGATCATTGACCGTAGTTTTTTGGAAAATCGTTAAAACAACATTAGTTGAAATGATACGTAACCGAATAATAAGCAAAAGCAAAATAGCTTAATATCCATAAAACAGTCTTTATAAACTGTTCATATCTCTGTATCTCGGAAACGGCTCCAACGATTTTCATGAAATTTAGTATACAGGGGTTCTGGGGCGATAAATCGATCTAGCTAGGTTCCATTTATAGAAAATGCTGAAATTAAACCGAAGAAAGCTCGGTCACCTAAGTATTTATTATAATGAAATATTTGAATAATATTATTAAATTACGATATAAAAGGTGTCACAAAATTAGGTCTCTGAATTTGGTGAGATGACTTGGTATCGACAAAATATGTAAGTATTTGAAACAAAAAAAATAATATCGGGTAAAATAAAAAAAAATATATAAAAAATATTTAAAAAAAAAACAATGAAAAAAAAAACACCACCAGCGACCAGTGCCGCGACGAACACACGTGACGCTGTTCGCGATTTAGTATCGCGGATAGTATCCTCGCAGTATTCTCCAAGCGGATTTATGGGAAATACCTAAATCGTGACCAGCGTCACGTGTGCTCGTCGCTGGTGGTGTTTTCTTTTCATTTTTTTTTTATTGTACCCGATTTTTTTTTTTGTTTCGGATACATATTTTGTTGATACCAAGTCATCTCACCAAATTTAGAGACCTAATTTTGTGATACCTTATATAGGTAATATCTATGATATTCATGTTTACAAACATATTCGAACGTAAATTTTACAGCAATGAATATCAACGTAAATTTATTTTCTATTGGTACAAACAACTTTCATAAGTTGCCACATTATTGGGAATCCTGGGATCACCAACACCCTCGAACCCTTGCAGTGGCGTAGAGATATTGCCCCTTTGGCAGTATGTTACTGCCTCTACCATGGCGATGATGTTCCGATAACCTTTTCCAATTAGTCCCACCAAGAGGGTGGAACATTCCTATATAGAACAACACGTACAGGACTGAGGTACCAGAAAAACTAGGAATTCTTTACCACTTCTTTCTTCTTCTTTACGTGTTTCCTTCCTTATGCAATTCCGGGTACTTTAAACAGGGCGTGTAAAAGCATCTGATGAGACCATCAGGCTGAGGGCCACCATTGTAACATTTATTGAATCTGCAAGGGTGACCTTCATTCCTGAGACTTCCCCTTTAACTTACCATTAGACGAGGTACCCTACGTAAAATAAATACGTACGTACTTTAAAGGTCTCAAAGTTAGAATTCGTCCTTAAATGGTAACCAATTACGTTAGTACATTTTTTTTTATATTTAGGACACGTCAATTTGCCTTCACCTTGCCTGATGGTAAGCTGAAGGTAAAGTTTCAGGAAAGAGGGTCACCATTACATACACGTACCATGTTAACAATGGTGGCACTCAGCTTGACGGCCTCATCAGAAGAGGATTGTCGTCGCAGCACCGCGTGACACCCACCGGTCAGACAAGTGCTGCGACCACAAGCCCCATACCCGGCTATGCACTTACTGACCCCTGAACGCAATCAAACCGAAATTGGATTACTATGGAAGATACCCACCCGGCCGAATGTTGTGATAAATTTGTGTCATCAAATTTCTACCACCAGGTTACGTTTGCAAAGTTAAGCAATTCTAACCAAGTCTGAAGACAGTGAGAGCCCTCTGTGCCTTGGAGAGCACGTTAAGCCGTCGGTCCCGGTTGCCATACGAACATCTATGGCAGTTGTTACGGAGTCCTCAAAAGTTCAACTGTTTTAACTACAGAACTTCGATATTGCCAGTGGGTTGTGAAACCTAGATGGTAGTCGCTTCATGGAAAATATCGAAGTTACTCGTTGCTCAGTTTTTTTCCCGACGGTACTGTAGCGTTCGGACCTCGTTCGAGCACTACAGTTTGTTTACCTGGCCATCATGTGTGACAGAGATTAAAAATAAATTGTTTAAATTGAAATGAGAGTTTAGGGAAGAAAATCAATTGCCTTGGCGGAGAAGTTGCTGACAGCGGGTGACCGAGGGCTCCGGCCTCGACCCACCGTCCGAAGAGAGTTCCAAGAGAATTGATTGTAGGCTCATTCCTTGAGCAGAATCCGCGATTCCCTACAGTTCGTTTAAAATATAAATACTACCTAAAACTCGAAATAGGAAGTTTTATGTGCAAATAAATGCCATTATAAATATAAATACTTGTGTTTATCATTTCGTTAACACGAGGTATTGTGGCGTCAGACCCCCGACGCTACAGTACCTATCAACGGTACATGTTGAGTCAGAGGTTATCCTTGAAACTGAAATCGTTCATAACATGACATAACTTCATGGCTATATCCCTGAAGGGGTTAGGCAGAGATGTATTACACACCCACGATTCGCCAATTGAAGTGTCTTCTTGTGATATTAAAATAACGGCTTGTATTGATTGCATAATATTAATGGTTACAAGGTATTAATAAGAACAATAAAAAAAAAAAAAATTTATAGTGTGTCTGTCTTTCTGTCTGTTTGTTCCGAGTAATCTCCGAAGTGACTGTACCATTATGACAGAATTTTTACTGCAGATACCTGATATTATAAGGAATATGAAGTATATTATTATTATAATACTGAAGCTACTTTTATTTCAGAAAAAGCTGGGTTTTAATTTTTTCGCGGAACCCTTCATATTTATTTATTTTATTTTTTCTTATTTATTTACTTAATATTTTTTCCACTATCTTACAGGGTATCCCAAAACAAAAATGGACTTACAACTAACACACACATAAGCAATTAAATAATAAAACAAAAAGTACAACAACTTACAACTAAACACATCAAAATATAACAAAAAATCCAAAATACTTACATACTATGAAACAATGTAACATATAATGACAACCTAGCGAGCTCACTCCATTGGTCAGAGAAAATGTTTATTCTGTCTGTAATTTCATTAATTATTTTTAAGGACCTGCTAAGAGGTGTTCTCTGAAGCAAGTTGGTCCATGGTTATAATAAATTAAAGTGGTCCCAAGTTACTTCCCTGACTTACGCCCGATCTTATGAAATACGGCTCAGAAACACACCCTTTGTAGTCAACGTACTGCTGCCTATCTTTCATATAGCCTGGAAAGAACTCCAGTAAGTGCTGCGTGCATCCGACGGCAGCAAGCTTCGCTAAAAGTAGGTACGTCATTATCAACCTTATCGAGGGCTTTCTTTATATCGAAGTAAGTATAGCGTCCACCTGTACACCAGAGTCAACAGCGGGCATCACATGAGCCATAAAGTTTAAAAGGTTGGTGGAAGTGCTGCGTCCTGGTCAGAATCCATGTTGTGCGTCCGATATTAGTCCTTGCACCTGTTCCTGTATACGGCGCTGAACAGCAGATTCAAATACCTTGCCTAGAGTGGACAACACCGCCACTGGTCTATATCCTGTGACATCTGGTCCTGCCTTACCCTTAGGAACTGGAATAACTCGAGTAGTCTTCCACCGATCGGGGTATAATTTTGATTGTAACATAACATTAAATATATAATGAAGAGGTGTTGCTATTACTCTACTACAATCCCTAAACAGAAAATGGGGAAAACCATCAAGGCCCTCCGAACGCTTTAGTTTTAGGAAAGCTAAAGCTTCGCTAACGTTATCCAAGCTAAGAGCCTCGAGATGCATGCGTACACCGAATGTTCTATAGGCCTGCGTCACTGCTATTGCAGCTACTACACATCGATTTAAAAAATCAGCTTAGTGCTCAAGACATTCCTCATTAGTAATTTGCGGACCATTCTTCAAAATAGCCAGTTTATGAGCCGTGCCCTTCCTACTTCTTAAAAGTCCCAAAAAGCTTTAGGGTCCTTTTTAAACTTATTCTGAATGTTATTCACATATTGTTTGTATGCTAACTCTATTGCACCCTTAATACGTGTTCTATACTTAGCGAATTCTCTGTAATCAGATTCCAATTTAGTTTGTTTATACCTTTTGTGGAGTCTAGATTTAATTTATAATTAATAGGTTCCGCGCAAAAAATTAAAACCCAGATTAAAATCCGCACTGAATAAGTCGCAGCACATCTAGTTATAATTATGAGAACACAGCCTGTACAAAGTAACAATATTATAAACATAGTCCCATGTATTTCTTGGAAAGAAACAATAGTTTTCTAGCTCCTTTTAAACGAGAAGACACAGGAAGCGGCTAATATATATTTCTTTCTTTCACTTTGAGATCAGGCCGAAACCAATTTACTTTTAATCTGCAACGAGATACAGTTCGCTGCGGAAATTGTACAGTCAACGATAAAAGTGGTCAAAAAAGTTAGATTTTTCTTCCATACTATTTTACATCTATACTTTTGTAAGCAAATTAGTTTTGTCTGTACATTGGAGATACTTAAAAATAATACTTAGGTTATGTTAACTTGGAACGAAAATATTTAATATTTTTATCCCTTTGTCTGTTTATCTGTTTGTTTGCGATGGACTTGAAATGTTTCTGTTAGAAAGGTCTTGGTCAGACTTAAAATCTGCCAATTTAAATCTTGCAATTGGTGAAGTAGAACCGGAGAGAAAACAATGATCGACCTTCGCGCGGGCGGAGCCGCGGGCATCAGCTTATTAAGAATATTAGTAAGTGACCGAAATGATTAGTATTGCCCCTAACCCCTCCAGCTAAGATAAATTATTTGTGTTAGGAGTGAGTACACGTCGGTAGTGTAATGGCCAGATTTCGAACCCGGGACCTCTCAATCGTAAGGCTCCCTCCTTAACCATTGAGCTCCCGACGCGATGCTTAATCTTCTTATTAAACACCTTAGCTCTGAAACCTGTCATTTTAGCGGATTCATGGCCGAATTAATTAGGCCGAATGAACTGTCATATGCCGTCTTCGGACCCGATTGCAGGATAAGTGCGTTTCATGGTACCGACTGTAGGTAGGCCTACTGATATTCTTATTTATTACAAAGAGACTGAGACATTCATCGAACAGAAAATTCAATCCGAACAAATTAATAGAGAAAGAATTCCGTACATTTCTTCAAAGGGATCGGAAAATCTAATATTCGTACATTCATTCTACCTCAATTAAAAGCATTCTCTTTGTCATACACAACCTCTTCCAAGGCAGTTAGCTTCGCTCTGTCCACAGTTTAAACTTGGTTATTTTTCCATTCCTTTCTAGTTTGTGTAGTGTAGGAACGTTATGCGTTTGGTCAACATCAGGATAAACCCAGGACGATTTTATTACGACATTTCAGCAATTTAATCTGTTTTTGTCGCAGCGAAATAAGAAATTAATTGCCGAAGATCGAGACTTACTAAAGAGGTTGACATCTAACAATCATATGAATCAACTCATCAGGTGCCAATAATAAAAAAAAATGTAAAGCATATAAAAGCAGCCAATTTTATAGTTTTTGGTGGTATGTTACATTTTAAGTTCCTTAAGTCTCGTATTTTTACCACGTTTTTCTTAGTTTCACTTCGTGTCTGTGTTTCTGTGTTTCTTTCCCTCTGAAGCCAAATATTGACACTTAATTTTCGACCACTTCTGATCACCCTAAAGCTCTGAATTTTTTTATGTAGGCTAATGCCACCTTACATTTTCATATTTAATCATCAGAAATAGTCAGTAGTTAATAAAAAATAAAAAAAACTTTTTAAAAACCACGTTTTCAACAGTAAAAAACGTGTGGCGTGAATTTAATTCTTTAATGTATCGTTTTCCTTAGATATTCAATAATTTAACAATTTCAACGCCCGCCCCACGTTTTGTAGTGTTGAAAACGTGGTTTTTAAAAAGTTTTTTTTTTATAGGCTCGCGATTATACAGGGCCGTACAAGTATTAACAAATTCGATTACCCAAAAAAGTTTGTCATATTAGTCAAAGTGAAGTAATACATTGAACTGAAGCAACTGCTGACCCTTTAACAAGTCCGATCGTGTCCGAAATACACTTTTATCTTTACGACGGATTAGAAAAGTACTTAGTGCCTTTTAGTGTACTTGGTGGTATCTTGAGACCCTGGAGTCTACTGACAGAGTAAAAAACACCCTATTCGAGGGTTCATGTCATATGATGATTTAATAATAGAAGGTAATCGTAAGCTTCTTATAAACAAAAAAAACTTGTATTAAAAATTTATTTGTCCAACACTTTATAATTCATCACTTAATTACCATATCTTAACAATTATTTGTGCAAAATTTATAAAACAAAAAAATTCTTAGAATATTCGCTTATACCACAAAAGCTAGTCACCCGGTAGGACCCGAGGTACTCTAAGCCGTCCAACCCGTATGCCCGTTTGTGTCTGTCTCAGTTTTGTTTTGAATACATGAACTAACACAGCCTCGGAAAATCAGGACGGACAGCAATTTGTTGCTTTTACCGTGCTCTGTCCATTATTTGCATTACTCAGTGGACAAATTTATTGTAGTAAGCACAGTCTATAGAGAAAAGTCTTCCTATAAATGTTCTACTGACGGCATAAAAGCTGTATTCTGAGTATCGTAGAATCAGCAAGCTAAAGTGCCAATATGCTGGCCACATCAGGTAAGGAACCGATCTCCACCTTTGCTACCTTACTTTATTTTTTTAATTAAGAATATAATTCATTGAAATACTTTTATAAAACTTTCCTAAGGTCGTCAAAAGTTAAGCGCAACTTCTATGTCACATAATCATGTGTCAAAGTCGCGTTCCATTTCACTCACATCGTTAACTTAATTTCCTTCATAATTTAGAATGCTTAAATAACTGTTACTTTTGTAAGATTACAATATTTTGAGTACTGAACCATTTAAACAATCTCTATTCTATTTTGCATTTAAAATATCATTTCAATGTTTTGTATAGTAGAAATTACCTACCTTTGCCTTGCGTATGCAAGACTCAGGTATCGGTTTTGTTTTGAATAAGTGTATAATCAACTCAATAACTTCCTTACTATAAACACTCTCCTCAATCCCTTCCAGTCTGGCTTCCGTCGCAGGTATAGTACTATTTCAGTATTGGTAATGTAGGGGTAAGGTAACGTTATTATCCTTCGTTGAATTAAGCAATGCATTTAATACTGTTGATTACCACATACTACTTGGAATTCTACGCTCTCTTAACATATCTCCAAGGGCAATTGATTGTTTTCATAGTTACCTGTTTGGTCGCCGATCTTGAGGGCTCCTTTTCATCCTGGCGAAATGCTACTGTTGGTGTTCCGCAGGATGGCGTGCTTTCCCCATTACTCTTCGCAATTTTCATAAGTTCTATTTCCAGTCATTTAGTTGCAGCCTACCACCTTAATGTGGATGATTTACAGATACATATTTATACTCATATCAATGAATTATCGGATGCACTTACTACAATACGAACCTAGATCGTATATATAGGTGGAGTAAGGACTATGGGCTTGAGGTGAATCCTACAAAAAACTCATGTTTGTGTTATTGGAAGCTGCAGAACGGTCTTCTAAATTGATTGGTCCCAACAGTCTGGAGTTTAATTTAAAAATAGCACCATACCGATCAGTATGAAGGTCAAGAACCTGGGAATCGTAATTGACAAAATTTTATCCTGGGATTGTCAGATACAGGAGGTAAGTCGCAAATTGTTTGCGTCTGCGGGTTTATTGCAAAGTTTGTGAAATTTTCTTTCTACTGCTACTGAGATTGCACTTGCTCAAACTCTTCTTCTTCTGCTTCTTGACTATTCCGATGTCAGCTATCTGAATCTTACCGAAGCACAACTCGAGCGACTTGAACGACTTCAAAACTTTTGTTTAAGATTTATTTATTTATTTAGTAAAACTTCATGCACATAATGTACACAGGCGGACTTAATGCCGCAGGCATTCTCAAACAGTCAACCTTATAGGTGATGCAGAGAATAAAAAGTAGGTGCATTAAGGAAAGTAAAATTATTGAATTATATATATCAAATGAACCATAAAGTAGGTATACATAGCTACATTATTACTAATGTATGCAAACATAAATACACATACATAAATATGTATATACAAAAAATAAATACATACATATAAAACCATACATATTTAAAGTTTAATTAAATATGAATATTACTAATCTACACATTCTGCCAATTTGCTCAACAAGAATTTACGAACCTTCATTTTAAACATATGACGGCTAGTGACCATCCTGATCTCGAGAGGCAGCGCGTTCCAAAGAAGCACAGATTGAACAGGAAAAGAAGAGTGAATAAAACCGGATGTATGAGCAGGACAGAGCAAGACGAGATTATTTTTAAAGCGCAGGTCTCTGTCGTGATTAGAGCAAATATATTGGAAGTAAGGAGATAAGTAAGAGCGAGAATTAAAGTGACAGCACTGCGAGGATTCCGGCGAAGACACGGTGCTCCACACGTTGGTGGAGTGCCCTGCGTGGGTGAGTCAACGCCGGGATCTCGTTGCGGTCCTGGGCGTGGACGTTCTCCCGTTGGAGACCATGGTGAGGGCCGTGGTCTCCGACGGGAGCAAGTGGTACGCCGCAGCCTCTTTCTGCGAGCAGGTTATGCGCGTGAAAGAGACGGCGGAGAGGGAGCGGGAGAGAACCCTGCCCCCCGAGTTCCGCAGTCTGCGGCGAGGACTTACTGGTGGTAGAAATTTGATGACACAAATTTGTCACAAAATTCGGCAGGGCGGGTACCACCGTGTACGATTGTGAAAAACCTTCCATAGTAATCCAATTTCGGTTTGATTGCGTTCAGGGGTCAGCAAGTGCATAACCGGGCAGGGGGATTGTGGTCGCAGCACTAGTTGGACCGATGGGTGTCACGCGGTGCTGCGACGACAATCCTGTTCTGATGAGGCCGTCAAGCAAGGTGCCACCATTGTTAACATGGTACGTGTATGTAATGGTGACCCTCTTTCCTGAGACTTTACCTTCAGCTTACCATCAGGAGAGGTGTAGTCAAATTGACGTGTCCTAAATATAAAAAAAAAACTTGTGTATGTATTGTAAATGGTGTACAAATAAAGTGTTATATATAACAAACATTTTCACTGTCTCATACGCTCGAATATAGTCACGTTATTGAAACCCAACTTTCCGGACTACTGTTTCCGGCTCTGTTGGGATCACGGTTCTAACCTAACCTAACCCAGAAGCGGCCAGAACCACTAGTCACTGCAATAGGCACTCTAATCGTAACAATGTTTTTCGAAACAGCGTCTTTCGCGACTATTTCATTCGAGTCCATGAGCTTTCGAATCTGTGAGGCAGTGGAAAAATAATTCGCAGCGTTCGAAACTACACTCGACTACGCAGTTCTATTGTTACAAAACTTAACTGTTCCGTTAAAAATTATTCGTAATGATGAAAAATAAATAGTAAAATATGAATTCCCTGCGGTTTATACTTGGGGTCCCGGACCTCAAGTGTCGAGGGTTAATTCTTTAATGTAAAAAATATAACACAATAGTAATGGAGGCAGAATACACTAATATTATGAAAAATTCATTACGATAATGAATATGGTTGTATATGATTGATTAATATGGTACATTAGCATTTAATTTATTATTATTTTCATTCTTATGAATAATTATTCGATAAGGTTCGTGTAATAGTGATCATACAATGTGTTGATTTGCATTCGAATTTGCGCATCATTCACAGACTCTGCTCTTACTTATAATCATCAAAATCTAATTTAAAAAACAAGAATAAATAAAGCGGCCAAGTGCGAGTCGGAGTCGCCCATGAAGGGTTCCGTAGCAGTAAGTAACATAATAATGCTTGTTTTAAATTTTATATTTGAGTGGATTGAATGAAAGATAAATTGCGGTCTACGATTTATGACGTATTAAAAACAAACTACGTACTAAATCTCGTTCAATCCAATTTTTGTTGGCAGTTTACATGGTAATGTACATCATATATTTTTTTTAGTTTTATCATTCTGTTATTTTAGAAGTTACAGGGGGGGGGGGGACACATTTTACTACTTTGGAAGTGTCTCTCGCGCAAACTATTCAGTTTATAAAAAAATGATATTAGAAACCTCAATATCATTTTTAAAGACCTATCCATAGATACCACACACGTATGGGTTTGATAAAAAAAAAATGTTTAGTTTCAGTTCTAAGTATGGGGACCCCCAAAATTTATTGTTTTTTTTTTCTTTTTTTGTGTAAAAATTTTAATGCGGTTCACAGAATACATCTACTTACCAAGTTTCAGAAGCATAGTTCTTATAGTTTCGAAAAAAAGTGGACAGAGACAGACAGACAGACAGACATGACGAATCTATAAGGGTTCCGTTTTTTGCCATTTGGCAACGGAAACCTAAAAATAGAATCGCACATTTTCGAATTGCATTTGCATGTTATTTATAGATCTCTATAGAATTTAATCACTAGTACATTGTTCTACAATTATTATTAAAATAACAATGCTTTTATAAATCTTTTGTTGCAATATATTGGTGTTACTAGATGGGAATAACAAGTTGCATAATTATTGCCATCATAATATCATGACATAATCTTTCAACATTTTTTTAAAGATATATATCGCTTTTGCCCTTTTGATATCTAATCGCAATGCATTCCATAAGCGCATATCCTTAACAGTAAAGGATTTGTCAGCATAGTCGGTGGAATGCATTGTCATTTTGGGTCTCAAATTTTTGGATGACCACAGGAATCTAGTATGTATGTCATGAAGGAACTAGAATCGTTCTTTGAAGTAAGTGAGAGTGGCGGAGTTAAACAAACATTATAATAATAATGTTAGAATATGAGCATTTCTGCGCATCCAAATTAGTAACCACTTGAGTCGTTTACGAAAATCGGAAACGTGATTATATTTGCGTAGATCAAACACTAATTAATCGAATACAACAATTTTGAAGTCGGTCAAGTTTATGAAGTTGCTGCTCAGTGAGATCGGGATAGCTGAAATCGGTATACTCGAGGACAGAAAGAAGAAGCGATTGTGCGATCACAGTTTTAATGGACATTGGAAGAAAGCTTCGTAGCCTTCGTAAAGAACCTGCTGATACATGAAGTTTGATTCTGGTTTCTCGTAAACAGTCCAGTATTACCACAAGAACTAGAGTAGTTGACAACGCGACTTAGTATATGAAGCATTTGGTCTAAAATTGTTACAATCGTATTGCGGCTAACGGCATCGCTACCGACAGCATTTGATGAGATCGATAAAATGCTCATCTTAACTTCACAAACAGTCAATTGGTTGAAGATGTAAGGTGAATGATAAGGAGATGGATGTAATAAATGAAATATATTGCAGTGTACTGATTTTAATAGTTTCATTGAAATTTGAAGAAATAGAGAAATGTACATTTAGTGAATTTCAAATATATATACAACAATAACTTAAAATGATTATGTACAACTAATTATACATAAATGTAAAGAAAACTAAACCTAAAAGATAGAAAAATATTTACATACATGCGTCATAGAATTCCTCCTCATCACCGACTGGCAATGTTCCCAGAAGACTGGCAGCATTGCCTCGTTGAATGGCAATGCTAATTCTTTGTGCAAGATAAAGTCCAGCCTTCTGGTCGATCAGCCGCTTTGCCAAATTTTTGTAAACAAAACGGGCACTTGGATGGACCCCATGACCCCAATGTCTCAACCCGAAACGGCTCAAAAACATAATCACCTACTAGGTTGGAGTATTTACGCTGTTTGAGGCTTTCCGCAGATGCAGCACAGCAGTAGCGCCGGCACAACCCCCTGTGCTTGGAAGATGTGAAAGCGCAAGGTTGTCGACACACGTTGCATCCCAAACCAAAGGCCTACATATCTTCCGAGGCAATAACGACATACCATCCAGTCTCTTGCCATCGTCGCGTACCAGCCCATAAGGTTCACGAACGGCTGGCACGCCAGCGGTGGCAAGAGTACGTCGGATTATGTCGTTGATGCTAGCGTGTCGCGATATACGGCCTGCGCTTCTGCTGCATGAAAGGCCATGGTGCCCAAGGCTGTCGACAGCTTCACTACAGTGACAATGATGCAGGGAAACACACGGCGCTCCCAGACGGAGGCAAGTGGCAAGGCGGACAGTTGTATCGTCCAACATGGTATCTATGTTGGGCGATGGAAGTGCCTGGATCCAGAGTCCTAACTCCCATTCCCCCACAGCCAACAAGCGCGCACGCTCTGAAACATTGGAAGATGTATTTATTAAATTATCTTTTACCAACTTGCAGAGCGGCGCATCCCATTGTCTCTGGGAGAAAAGATTGGCAGGCAATTCAGTATTGGGACAAGCCACCTTCCAAGCATTTATGGCATCGGTCTTGCACGACACTTCAGAGTCAACCTGAATAATTATTAATATTTAATTATTTTTATTTAATAATAAATTTTATTTAATTTATATTAATTTAATAGAATTTTCCTGGTTAACTCCTCAGTGCTATGGACCGACGACAGAAATACTGGCAAGCGAACCGGTAAAGATGCTTGGAGCCAGCCTCGGTCGTTTAAGGCCACAATTACAATTTTGCTAAGGGTATTATGGATAATGTTGTCAATTTTTAACAAAACTTGTAATACCAAAATTTTTAAGATGTTTAAAGTGGGATGATAGAAGTGCATTTTTCCGACACCTCCAACAAATATCATTATGGTGGTAGAGTCAAGCAACAGTCATTTTGGCCGTTGCATGAATGGGCCGACTCGACCGGGGAAGCACGACCCTCTCACAGAATATCGACGCCAAGTAACAGTTTTGAAAATGTTGCGTTCCGTTTGGTGAGTGAGAGTGCCGGAGCCCACACTCCTTTCCTATCCCCTCCCAAACTCCTTTGCCATCCCCTCCCAAACTCCTTTCCCATCCCCTTTCCTTTACAGGGTCGGCAGCGCGAGTGTGACGCCACTGTTGTTGTACACGTCCATAGGCCGCGGTAACCGCTTCCGATCAGGTGGGCCGTGTGCTTGTCTGCCACCTTAGTGGTATAAAAAAAATAATTCAGCTAACTTATACAAAAACTTAAAAAATTATATGCTCAAAATCCTCGAGAACTACTCTATCCATTGGTGACAACAGCATGCAACAGGTGCAATAGTTTTTGAGATAATCGCGCACGGACAGACAGACGCAGCGGAGGACTTTGTTTTATAATATGCAGTGTCTAGCTGTTACCATTCCCGATTCCCGCGGGAACCTATTCCAGACACCGAAAGTAGCCTATGTGGTATACCAGACTGCATCAAATTTCAGCCACATCCGTTCAGCCGTTAGATTGACTAAGAAACATACAAACATCTTCACAAACTTTCAGATTTATAATATTAGTACGAAGTAGGATTAGTAGGATAATAGGATAAATGGTGAAATTGTGGTAACTAAATTTAATTTTATATTTTCAACAATCTGTGTCCAATTTATACTTTTTTCATGAACTGCGTTAATTGTGGTCAGTCATTGCTCAATTAATTGTTTTTAGTACTCTCTTTACTATTCCTGAATTGTTGAGGCGTGTTAATTACAGAACTATATCAAAAAAAAACAAAGTTCGATCATTTCATTGTTGGCATGAAAATGTTGGTATGATGATTCTGGCCTAAGTGAAGATCTGATGTAAAAAGATGTTGCCTGCGAAATGGTTGAAGCCGATGTAGAATGAAAATTTAAATAAAAGAAACTATATTACATAAGAATAAAGTATAGTATAGAACAATGAAATCCTTCTGTCTGCTTATGTACAGAATATATTATTTCTGTCGCCGTTCTATTATGACTATGGAATTTAATTTCAACAATGGATATAATTTGTCTAAGCCATCGAAATACGATTAATGTCGAAGTTCGATTAAGCCGAATTTATTAATTTTTGGTGTTGGAAAAACTTGATGAAGGGTGCTTGTTTTAAATATATGTTGAATTCAGTAGTCAGTACTTCAAAGTGGTATATACAAAAAATGTCGACAGCTAAATCATCGAATATACCCACAGAGATCTTACTAAATAACTACTTGAGAGACGATATACAGATGATATTTTATCCTTTCTATTTGCTGCACAATATATTTTTATCGTCAAAATTTACAATACGAGATAATTTCATCTATCCAAACGGAAATAAATTTAATATTATCACAGCTCTCTTTTTGATGATTTTGTTTGTAGCAAATGCTTACAAAATCTTTATTAACCAAACATTAGAAACAGATAACCAATCTGGCAGTAAAACGATGATTTTTTTAACGTACTTACATTCTTTGTACTATTATTTTGGAATCACTGCAGTCTTTATGCTCAATATTGTGCATAGTGACAATAACGTTTTGCTAGTACTAACTATCCAGACAATCCAAGACAATGTCCACATGGTAGAAAACTATAAAAAATTCATTATTTGGAACTGGATCTGTAGTGTGGGGACAGCTTGTGTTTGTGTACTATTAATGGTATTTTACTGCTTCATGAATAATTATTGGGAAATTATTGTATGTATGGACTATTTATTTTTAATTTATGACTTGAATCTCATTTATGCTATTCGCATTATAATGTTGCTACAGAAATATTTAAAAAACTTTATAAAGAATACTCTCGTGGTTGATTATCTGCATGTAAAGTATACTGAGAAAGTTTTTGGCGTCTATCAAAAGCTTTTGCAAGCTTATGCTTTGTATAAGAGCATATTTCATATTTTGGTAATTTTTGTTTATTGATAATTTATTTATATCATCAACTGACAAAGTAATATTCTTCTAATAAGAGCCCATTTTACGTACGATTATTATACTTAGAGAGTATACTACTATAAGATTTAACTCTCTCACTCTCTTGTTACGTCAGGGCTCTGCCCTACCGAATGACTTGGGCGACCCAGCGCAGGACACGCCGTAGTAGCGGTGGTAAGATTCATCATGTGAGACTGACTAGAGAGGCGACAAGGATGTTTCTCGTACCGGCTGACGCAGGTGATCTCTGGGGAGGGGTGCCTTGGGGAGCATCTGTGTCTGATTAGGAAGGAGCCAACATCCGAGTGCCACTGTGATGCAAGCGAGGACGTGGAGGAGCACTCGAGGATGCCGGGCACTCGCCAGTATAGTGGAGTACCCAGTGTATTTTGTGCTGAGGCGGGCCCTTGGGGCGGAAGTCCTCCCGCTCGGCGTCTTGCTCACGGCAATAGAGCGGAGGCTCCAGGACCACAGAACCCAAAAGGCTTGGAGGCGCCTCAGGTATCGGAAGTCGCTCAACGACCTCTGTTTTCCATGATGTGGTAGGGTGGGCACTAGCCTTTTACCCTAGCAGAAGCAGGCCTGAGTGGTGGTGCGTTGCCAGGGGCAAGATGGGGACACCGTGGTTTCCAAACTCGAGGGAGCCATCGCGAAACTGGATATAGCCCTGATTCAGCCTGAGTACGAAGGAAATGCCTTATAGGGTCACTTTACACTGAATCTTACTCCTTATCAGAAGACCCGAGACGGCTTGCAGTTTTAGTCGGTTCGAGTTCAACCTAACCAGCCCTGCTGACCAGTGGGAAGGTATCCGAAGGGATTTCTAAAAGGAAAAGAAATTGCCCTGCCCTACCAACATACTTGAGGCTAAAGTCAAGCCAACTAGCATCTGCTTTACAATGGACGAGACTCTTGTACAGGCTTTCCTTTCAGGGTTACGAGGTCAGATGCCAGTCGCTTCCCAACAAACCGATGTACCAATCAAAAACAATAAGCGGACCTCGGGCTCCAAAGGGCAAGCTATAGACTATAGACGCAAGTGGGCCATCGCTAAGAGGATGATGATGAGAGGGTATACTGTTACACTTATAGCTGTCTCTTATAGTTTCACTTCGCTATCTTAATGCAAATATTTGGGACAAACTGATGTTTGCGATGTGAATGATGTGAAAAATTTAGTTTTCCTATCTTGATGAAAGGTAGATAATATTCCTTAAGAACGTTACCAATCATTTACGGACTGAATTTAAACAGTACAATACTTCGACATGTAGCGAACTTTGAAAACACATATATCGACAAGTCATTGCTTCGACAGACAATTATTAGACAACATACTTCGAATTACCACTACTTCGACAGACGATTATTCGACAGGATACATCTTCGAATGACCACTACTTCGAAAGATTTTTAAAATTATATTCCAAAAATAAATAAAGTGGGTTAGGTTAGGTTAGAATTGTGACCCCAATAGAGCGCGAACCGAGCAAGCGAAGCGAGCGTGCCGCGGCAGCGGCCGGCGAAGCGCCGTAATTGATGATTGATTGGGTACATATTTAATTAGGTAGAGTACATTTTTTAATACATTTCAGAGCATTATTATTTTGGGAGAATGTTAAAAAAATCTGTCAAACTAGTGGTCATTCGAAGATGTGTCTTTTTTTTGTCTGTCGAATAATCGTCTGTCGAAGTAGTGGTAGTTCGAAGGTGTGTATAGTCTAATAGTTGTCTGTCGAAGCAATGACTTCTCGATATATGTGTTTTCGAAGTTCGCTACATGTCGAAATATTGTACTGTCTAAATCCAGTCCGTAAATCGTTACCAATGTCTAAGTTATTTTTACGTTAAGTGTTGTATGTTCCTTTTTTGAAGTGAAGATTTCTTTAGGCGCGCTTTAAATTCGCAACACTGTTACCGTTACCGATATTTTTTATAAATCATCTAATTAACGCGGTTTTTGAATTTTCGTGTGATTCTTGCTGGTTCTTGAGTTTTTCGTGGGGTTCTTGAGGGTTCTTGAGTTTTTCGTGGGGTTCCTGAGGGTTCTTAAGTTTTTACCGACACCTCTGTAAATATTTGATGACGATAAAAAAAAACACACGTAATTGTTCAAGTATTTCACTTCAGTCGGCACTCCCGGAGGGCCACCAGTTTTTTCTTTTCAGGGTTATACATTGCTAATGGGAATATAACTCTCTCAAGAAATTTGGATGTACCTTTTTTTTTTTTTTTTTTTTTTATCGTGCGGAAATCCCTTCGGATACCCCCCCCGCTGGCCAGTACCTCATTTCCAAATTTAAGTGCAATAATTTTATCAACTAATTTTGTCGGTTATTATTACAGATATTCTTACACTTTACCGATACATTCATCCGCTGTTTAAGCGGTATACAAGCTGAATTGGAAATGTCTAAACTTAGAACATACCATTTCAATGATGTAAGTGTGTGTTAGCATTCATAAATAAACTACATTGAAAGTATGAGATGAACAGAATGACGTTAATATTTCATATTGTTTTAGATGCGCGCGATGTCGTCAGTGGTTACAACAATGTTTTTTCTGTTTAAAAATGTTTATCTAGATATACTATTATGCATGCACTGTGAGAAATTTTATTTAGCAATTGAAGAAGTAGAAACTACTTGTATACTACAGTTGACGGACGCACATTGTGGGGGTGAGTGTTGTGAAATACAGTTACTATACGTCTCACAATATAGCTTGATCTCTGTGACAGTTGTCACTAGTACTGTGTCACTTACGACGGAGATCGTATTTTTATCGACAAATCTCTTTATTTTTTAAAAAGTGAAATTAAATTGTTATTGACTGTTTTATGAATAAAAATGTTCTCTGAGTCTATATCTGAGTCATAATCTATAGTATTATTATTTCCTCTGAGAAAATTAATATTATAAGTGTTTCAATTTATGTATTTCATGAGCTGTGTGTTGTAATTGTAAAAAACATTGAAAGTTTTATACGGGTACTGTATTGATTTTATTTCTTCTATAATAATTGAATAAGGATTGGTTTTCGATTTACGTTCCGGGATTGTCTTTTAGAACTTAGAAGGTACATTTTAGGCGTGAATTTTATATAAATTCACTTATTATTCAATTATTTTTATTGTGTATTGCACTTCAGCTGCGACCAAACTGGCATCTAAAGAATGGAAATATAGGTGATACAAAATAAAATTGTTCATGATGCTTATTCAAAGTTACTTCGTTGGTTTCGTAGCTATCTGTCACAGATATCAAGCTATATTGAAAGGAATTATGGTTTTATGGATCGCAAAGATATCTTTTCTTTTTTTTCAGGTAACAAAAGACAATTATATAAAAATATGATACAGCTAAACCGTAATTCGTTTAGTAAGATAAGTGCATGCGGCCTGTTCAACGTGGACGCTGCGCTGCCCTTGACGTTGGTGTCACAACTTACGAATTATGTAATTGTATTACTGCAATTTTTTATACAGTGACATGATTTTGTCTCTTTTTTTAATTAAGATAAACGTCGTTGTTACTAAATTTAATTGTATTTTATTTTCAACTAGAGACCCGCCCCGGCTTCGCACGGGTGCAATGCTGATACCAATATAATACAGAATGTCTTTATGTACAACGTTCACAGCTTTTTTTGTCATCAGACAATACAAACATGTCATTGGATATGGATTAATGCTATATTGCTTAAAATGGCTTCGTAAAGAAGCCATCATTTCTCGTCAGAAGTAAAGGAGTAAAAATGGTCATTGTCGGTTATCCCTAGAGGTAGACCTATACCATCGCGGAGTTTTTTGTAGACCTTTTGACGGTGTACAATACTATTTTTAAATGACACTTCATGGTATCTGTACATTTGTCAAAATGTGTGACTTGGCTGTTTCATTACTCAAGGACCTATAGGTATAGAATTAATGCCAAGTGTTTAGTTTAAATCGTTAAGTATTTATATTTTGATATTTTCACCGCGTATTAACATATCGGTGTTTGGATATTATTTTTTCTTTACGTACCCGCTCATTATTCGTAGTACGAGCGCAATAACGCCTGCACCGGACGAAGTGGGCGTGGTATGCGGGCAGTACATCGAGAGATGTGCGCGAGGTGCCTTGGTCTTTGAAGTGATCGAGCTCCGCTCGTTGGTAGATCACGTGCTCGCGCTTTTTTGGTGGGCTTAGCGACGCGCTGTTGAGGAGCAAACCGTGTTTATTTATTGTTTTGGATTTTAATGCGCTTGAGGTTCGCGCTTTGTTATACGAACTCGCGCAGTTTAGTTTTGTGAAGAATTTGGTTTGGAACTTTAACTGTTTCATTGTGGGCGTCTGAAGATTGGACCGCCGTTGCCGATTTAAAGGGAAGTGAAATCTTTTATAATTTTTGTAATCTATTGTATAATACATCCTCTACATAGGTACATTAGACTAGGATTAGATTAGGTACATTATCCACGAGCGATGCGAGCGAGGACTCAGGGCGACGCGAGCGAGGACTCAGGGCTGTACACGCTGGCGGACTGCCCGGCGTGGGAGGCACCGAGGCGTGACCTCGTGGCAGCCATCGGGGTGGGAGTCCTCTCGCTCGGCAGCATGATTGCGGCAATGGTGCGGAGCGCGAGCGCGTGGGCCGCCGCCACCTCCTTCTGCGAGCATGTAATGCTCGCGAAGGAGGTGGCGGAGCGCGCCCGGGAGAGACTTAGAACTCTCCCGGTCCGCCGAGCCCGCAACTTGCTCGCCGCGCGTTCAGGCGACTCAGGCGCCGGAGGTCGCTTAACGACCTCCGTCCTCCATGAGCGCAGGCCTGGGGGTGGCGGGTGAGGCCACCTGTCACCCCAGCAGAAGCAGGCCGGGATGGTGGGGCGACTAGCACCCCTCCCCCCAAACCGGGGCAAGACGGGGACACCGTGGTTCCCAAACCCGAGGGGGCCATCTCGAAACCGGAGATGGCCCAGGGTCAGTCGGGGTGCGAGGGATATGCTCTATGGGCAACCTTACACCCCGGCGTCTGAAGACCCGAGACGGCGTGCGGTTTTAGTCGGTTCAAGCCCGACATAACCGCCCCCGCTGGCCGGCGGGGGGGTATCCGAAGGGATTTCCGCACGTAAAAAAAAAAAAAAAAAAAAAAAAAAGAAATGGTACATTATCCAGTGATAATGGACCCAGTGGTCATTTGTTTCTAATAAGGGGGCCGTCATTAATAAGGTTAGTTAACAACCCACTTCTATATTTCATTTTCTTGAAATTTTATTTATTTGTTTGTTTGTGTAATCGTCGTATTTTGTTTGAAATCGATTGATCTTTTGTCTCGATTGAAATACCACGCGGATTTCGGTTGTAATAATTGTACACGTCGGGACGTAGCGGGCATCCATTTTTGATTTCCCTCTTTGTAAAATAAATTACTATTTCATATTAAACACTTGATTAACCTTGTCTGAAAGTCAAATGTTGCCTAATCACTTGCGATCGGAATTATCCTTTGAATTTGCATGATTGTTTTGATTTGAGTGCCTATTTTAATTATATTTGGGACTTTGTGGGATTTAATTTTGATAATATTTGCGTCCACATATTGTTGCTTGAGATCTATATAATTGACCTAACATTTTCCCATACTGTGATTTTTTGTCAAGAGCGAGTTACTTTAGGGGACGGTTGGGTTACTCAAATTAATTAATTAATTAATTAATATTTGGAAATTTATGTTAATACCTTGGGGAGCTCTCAACAACTTTTAGAAGCCTATCCTGAACATTTTTATTGATTTTTGCAAGTGGGGTTTGGTAGACCCCCAAATTAAAATTGGTCCAAATTTTGCATTCGTGTTTCTGATTTGTGTCCGGTCGGCTCCCAGAACTTATTTGAACTGATTTTTATATTTGTCCCTATTTATTCTTTACGGGAAATTCGGGTTTTGCCTAACCTAGTAATAATTGTTTGTGTCGATTTTGCGGGCCTAGTTTGGCATCGGATTCTACTAGACACGGTTGATAAATTAATGATTAAGTTTTCCGTACGTTTCCGCTTCGCGATTTTTTAGACTTAAATTAATATCGTTGACTTACGACGATATCGGTGCATCGTAACGCGGTTTCAGAGCGCGAAAGCGAGTAGTGGGGCTACGGTATGAAAACTACCTACTCGTAGTTGCATTTTTCGCATTTGCTTCCTCCTTAGTGAGGGGGCTGGTAGCAGAGCTGCTTCGGAATCATTGCTCTGGCTACGTTCGCGTACACCAAGTGAATCACTTTATGTTCAAAAGTCCATACGATGATCTACGTCACTGTAACGAAACGGTTAGCTCATACATTCTGAATAACGTGTAGAGCTTACAGAGAACTTAAGATTAGAATTCACACAGAATGCTATACGCAACGATGAAAATTAGTGAGTGGTAGGTTAGGACGTGTAGCGCAGAGAGCTTGGCACTCCACAAGATTTCATAACTTTTTTTACTTTTCAAGTAATATAAACTCGTCTTGGCGCACGCTCGTTTTTCGAATTTCTTTTTATAAGTAACATACATTTCATTATTATAAAATTACTTATTGCCATTTATTTTGTTGAGTACCAAAGGCCCTTCTTGTTAATTCCTTAATGTAAAATATAGTGCGTTTTTATGAAGGCAGAGTTCACCAATATTAGCATTTTCATTACGATAATGTATAAGCTTGTCTGTAATACATTACCATCATACGACCTCTGTGGCATAGCAGTCGTGCGTTCGACTGCTAAGTCAGAGGTCGCGGGTTCGATTCCCGCTCAGTGCAAATATGTATATCTGCATTGGTCTGGGTGTTTCTATGCATAATATGTATGTATTTACAAAAAAAAGTATTTATGTATGTTTATCCGCATTCTAGAACCCATATGACAAGCTCTGCTTAGTTTGGGTCTAGATGGCGTTGTGTAAATTGTCTTAGAATATTAAAATATATATATATATTAGCACATATACTTTTTTATTGTAAATACATACATATTATACATAGAAACACCCAGACCAATACAAATAGACATATTCATGCATATAAATATTTGCACTGAGTGGGAATCGAACCCTCGCCCGTGTTGTAGCTGCAGTCGAATGTACTACCGCCACGCCAGAGAGGCATATGATCTGGGTTAATTTTGGTCAGTAATTGATCAATTAATTGTTTTTAGTACTCTTTTTACTGTTAATGAATTTTCTAGTCGTATTAATTACGGAAGTACTACCGGGCTATATAAAAAAAATTGAAGTCCGATCATTTTATTGTTTCAAGAAAACCAACTCCAACTTAGTTGAGAAAAGGCTCAGAGTATGACAATTTTGGCCTAAGTGAAGGTCTGTTGTAACAAGATGATGCCTGCGAAATAGAACGAAAAGACAAATAATGTAGACTATATTATATAAGAATAAAGATAACATAGAACAATGAAATACTTCTGTCTGCTTACATATGCACGTAATACTTAATTTATGGAATTTAATTTACACAATGGATATAATTTGTTAAAGACATCAAAGTACGATTGATGTCGAAGTTCGATTAAGCCGAACGTATCATTTTTTGGTGTCGGAAGTATCATATTGAAGGTGCTCGTTTTAGAAATATGTTGAATTCAGTAGTCAGTACTTCAAAGTGATACAAAAAATGTCGAATGCTAAATCATCGGATAAACCCACAGAGATCTTACTAAATAACTACTTGAGAGACGATATACAGATGATATTTTATCCTTTCTATTTGCTGCACAATATATTTTTAGCGTCAAAATTTACAATACGTGATAATTTCATCTATCCAAACGGAAATAAATTTAATATTATTACAGCTTTCTTTTTGATGATTTCGTTTATTGCAAATGTTTACAAAATCTTTATTGACCAAACATTAGAAACAGATAACGGCTCTGGCAGTAAAACGTTGATTTTTTTAACATACTTAAATTCTTTGTATTATTATTTTGGAATCACTTTAGTCTTTATACTCAATATTGTGCATAGTTATAATAACGTTTTGCTAGTACTGTCTATCCAGACAATCCAAGACAATGTCAACATGGTAGAAAACTATAAAAATTTCATTATTTGGAACTGGATCTATAGTGTGGGGACAGCTTGCGTTAGTGTTCTATTTATAGTATATTACTACTTCACGAATAATTATTGGGATATTACTTTAATTATGGAATATTTATTTTTAATTTATGACTTGAATCTCATTTATGCTATTCGCATTATAATGTTGCTACAGAAATATTTAAAAAACTTTATAAAGAATACTCTCGTGGTTGATTATCTGCAAGTAAAGTATAATGAGAAAGTTTTTGGCGTCTATCAAAAGCTTTTGCAAGCTTATGCTTTGTATAAGAGCATATTTCATGTTTTGGTAATTTTGTAATTTTTCATTTTGTTTTTTGATAAGTTATTTATGTTATCAACTGACATAGTAATATTCCTCTAATAAGAGCCCATTTAACATGCGATTATTATACATAGAGGGTATACTGTTATAAGATTTAACTCTCCGACTCTCTTTTTACTTCTGGACCTACCGAACGACTTGAGCGACCCAGCGCAGCTGTGGTAAGACTAATCATGGAGGTCTGACTAGAGAGGCGACAAGGTAGCCTCTTGTACCGGCTGACGCATGTGATCTCTGGGAAGGGGTGCTTGGGGAAGCACCTGTGACGGATCAGGAAGGATCCTACATCCGAGTGTCATCACTGTGATGCAAGCGATTACTCGGGCTGCATATGCTGGCGGATTGCCCGGCGTGTGAGGTGACGAGGGGGCCCTTGTGGTCGCCCTCGGAGTGGGAGTCCTTTCGCTCGGCCTCTTGCTTACTACGAGGGTGTGGAGTGCGAGCGCATGGGCTTGCCTATGCCGCCCTCTGCGAGTAAGTAATGCTCGATAAGGAGGCGGCGGAGCGGGTCCAGTAGAGACTCAGGTCTCTCCCAATCTGCAGAGCCAGCGAGGCGCAAAGGTGACTCATACCTCAGAAGTCGCTCTACGACCTCCGTCCAACATGAGAGCAGGCCTTAGGGTGGGCACTAGCCTTTTACCCTAGCAGAAGCAGGCCTGGGTGGCGGGTGCATTGTCGGGGGCAAGATGAGGACACCATGGTTCCAAAACACGAGAGAGCCATCGTGAAACCAAATATGGCCCTGGTTCAGCCCGGGTACGAGAGAAATGCCTGATAGGGACATCTTACACTGAATCTTATACCTTTCTGAAGACCCGAGACAGCGTGTGTTTTATAGTCTAAACCCCTGCTGGCCAACGGGTTGTATCCCCCTCCAACATACTTGAGGCTGAAACCAACCTAACCAGCATCTGCTTAACAATGGACGAGGCTCTTGTACAGGCTTTCCTTTCAGGGTTACGAGGTCAGACGCCAGTCGCTTCCAGAAAACCCGATGTACCAATCAAAAACAATAAGCGCACCTCGGGCTCCAAAGGGCAAGCTATAGACGCAACTGGGCCATCGCTAAGAGGACGAGAGGGTGTACCGTGTCACTTGTAGCTGTATCTTATAGTTAGACTTCTCTATCTTAATGCCAATATTTGAGGAAAACTCATCCTTGCGATGTAATGTTTAAATTTTTCTATCTTGATGAAAGGTAGATAATATTCTTTAAGAACGTTACTAATGTCTAAGTTATTTTTACGGTAAGTGTTGTATGTTCCTTTTTGAAGTGAAGATTTCTTTAGACGCATTGGGCCTTTAACGAGACAGAAAAAAAAAAATCGCAACACTGTCACCGTTACCGATATTTTTTATAAATCATCTTTTTAACCCGGTTCTTGAGTTTTTCGTGTGGTTCCTGGGGGTTCTTGAGTTTTTCGTGGGGTTCTTGAAGGTTCTTGAGTTTTTATTGGGGTTCCTGAGGGTTCTTTGAGTTTTTCTCTGTGAATATTTCCTGACGATTCAAAAAAAATACACACGTAATTGTTCAAGTTTTTCACTTCAGTCGGAACTCCCGGAGTGCCACCTTTTTTTTCTTTTCGGGGTTGTACGTTGCCAAAGGGAATATAACTCTCTCAAGAGAGGTATATCCAAATTGAAGTATAATAATTTTATCGACTAATTTTGTCGGTTACTTCACAGATATTCTTACACTTTACCGATACATTCATCCGCTGTTTAGGCAGCATACAATTTGAATTGGAAATGTCTAAACTTAGAACATACCATTTCAATGATGTAAGTGTGTGTTAGCATTCATTAATATACCACATTGAAAGTATGAAATGAACAGATTGACGTTAATATTTCATATTGTTTTAGATGCGTGCGATGTCGTCAGTGGTTACAACAATGTTTTTTCTGTTTAAAAATGTTTTTCTAGATATACTATTATGCATGCACTGTGAGAAATTTTATTTAGCTATTGAGGAAGTAGAAACTACTTGTATACTACAGTTGACGGACGCACATTGTCCGGGTGAGTGTTGTGAATACAGTTACTATACGTCTCAAAAAATAGCTTGATCTCTGTGACAGTTGTCACTAGTACTGTGTCACTTACGACGGAGATCGTATTTTTATCGATAAAACTCTTTTATTTTTTAAATAGTGAAATTAGATTGTAATTGACTGTTTTATGATTAAAAATGTGTATATTTATTACAATACGTGGGACACTCAGAAAGTTTTGCGAAAATAAAAAAAAGTGTTCTATAGGTAAATATTTTTTTTTTAAATCTTTTCAAAGTACTCTCCACCAGCCTATATACAAAGTTTCATGCGTTTGAACCAGTTTTCAAAACACTTTTTCCAATCCGCCGCAGTTACCTCGTTTACAGCCTGCTCAAACGTTGACAGCGCATCTTCCGGCGACGAAAATTGTATCCCTTTGAGCTGATTTTTTATTTTCGGGAATAAAAAGAAGTCGCACGGTGCAAGGTCAGGGCTGTAAGGAGGGTGACCTAGGAGTTTAACCGGAGTGCTGTCCAGGAAGTCCCTCGTTTTAAGCGCGGTGTGTGCGGGCGCGTTGTCATGGTGGAGTAGTATCCCGCGGAGCCCTGTGTTTGGTCGCTTGTAGCTCACTACAGAGAAAACTTCTGCCAAGCATTTGGTAGTGTACCATTCAGCGTTAATGCTTCTTTGATTTCGTAAAGGGATTGATAACAAGTAGCCAGACAAATTGAAAAAACTCGCGATCAAAATCTTTCCTCCGCTTCTAGATCGCTTCACTTTGGTAGGTGTTGATTCGTTTTGAAACACCCAAACCGTCGACTGGCGTTTTGTTTCTGGATCATACTGATAAATCCACGACTCATCACCTGTAATGATGTCATAAACACGCCGAGACGCGCCTGCTTCAAACTTGTTTATCATATCACGACACCATTCCACCCGGGCCTGCTTCTGAGCATCGGTGAGATTGTGCGGCACCCAGCGTGAAACTATCCTTCTCACACGAAGATGCACGTGTAGAATCTCGTGAAGGCTTCCCGATTCAATCTGAAGAATGTGCTGAATCTCTTGATATGTGACTCGTCTATTATCTTGGATTAAATTTTTCACTGCTAGCACGTTTTCTTCCGTAACAGCCGTCAAAGGGCGACCACTTCTTTCTTCATCCTCCAAAGTCAGTCGACCGCGCTTGAATTCGTTATACCAACGATACACGGTCGCCTTGGAAGCCTTCATCCATGAATGCCATTTGAAGTCTATCGTACAATTCGTCTGGTTTCAGGCGACACTTGAAATCGTAGAAAATCATAGCGCGAAAATGTTCCCGACGACGCAGATCCATTTTTCAATGAGACACAATAATTGAAATTATCTTGCAAAAAATGCAGAGAGAAATTTTGTAATTGGAACGTACTTATTTTTACTCATAAATAATCATAAAATATTTTAGAAATAGATTATAACTGACCAGTCTCTCATATATAAAAACTTTTTTTCGCAATACTTTCTGAATGGCCTTGTATGTATAACAATATAGAATCAATAGTATTATTATTCACTTTGAGAAAATAAATATTCTAAGTGTTTTTCAATACTAAATGACCTCCATTTATGTATTTCATGACCTAACTGTGTGTTGTAATTGTAAAAAAAATATTGAAAGTTTTATACGGGTACTAGGTACATTGATTTTATTTCTTTTATAAATAATTTAATAAGGATTCGTCATCTAATCGCTAAACGTAAATCGATACCAATCTATCGATTTACGTTTAGCGATTGTCACATGATTACAAGGTATATTAGAACTTATAAGGTACATTTTAGGCGTGAATTTTATATAATTATGTATTGCACTTCAGCTGCGACCAAACTGGCACGTAAAGAATGAAAATATATGTGATACAAAATAAAATTATTCATGACGCTTATTCAAAGTTACTTCGTCAGTTTCGTAGCTATCTGTCACAGATATCAAGCTATATTAAAAGGAGGTATAGTTTTGAAGATCACAAAGATATCTATATTTCCTTTTTCTTTTCAGATAACAAAAGACAATTATATAAAAATGTGATACAGCTAAACCGTAATTCTTTCAGTAAGATAAGTGCATTTGGCTTGTTCAACGTGGACGCTGCGCTGCCCCTGACGTTGGTATCACAACTTACAAATTACGTAATTGTATTACTGCAATTTTTTATGCAGTGACATGATTTTTTCTCTTTTTTGTAATTAAGATAAAAGTCGTGGTTGCTAAATTGAATTGTATTTATTTTCAACTAGAGACCCGCCCCGACTCCGCACGGGTGCAATGCTGATACCAATATACTACAGAATGTCTTTATATACAACGTTCACAGCTTTCTTTGTCATCAGACAGACAATACAAACATGTTATTGGATATGGATTAATGCTGTATTGCTTAAAATGGCTTCGTAAAGAAGCCATCATTTCTCGTCAAAAGCATAACATAACATAACTTCACGCCTGTATCCCGGAAAAGGTAGGCAGAGGTGTATTACACACCCACGATAAAAGTAAAGGAGTAAAAATGGTTATTGTGGGTTATCCCTAGAGTTTTTTGTAGACCTTTTTACGGTGTACAATACTGTTTTTAAGTGACACTTCATGGTATCTATACATTTGTCAAAATGTGTGACTTGGCTGTTTCATTACTCAAGGATCTATTAGTACAAAATTAATGCCAAGTGAATCAATTTCTACTCATAAGTCCATACGATGATCTAGGTACGTCGCTGTAACGAAACGGTTAGCTCACACATTTTTAATAAAGTGTAGGGATTACATAGAACTTAAGTTTAGAATTCAAACAGAATGCTATACGCAACGTGTAACAATACAATACTGTAAAGGTGTAATTGTGGTTAGCGCCATCTGTAGGACACAGTTGCAACTACTGTGATTGCATCAATGTGGCTGACTTTAGCGACTTCCCGTCAGATGGCGTGAGTATAGCATTCGGATCGCAAATTGTTGTCATAGCAGTCTCAAGGAAGTTTCGAGGTGGATATCCACATAGGTACTATTCTAGCAAAATCCAGATTTAATTGAATATATAAGGATGATCGCAGTGACCCTATGATTCATTTTTTGTTTGAGAGGTCATTAGTCGTGTCCAGTGTAGTTGTTTTTGTGAATTGATATTATTGAGAAAAATATATTACCCGATTTGGAGGTTATAGTTCGTGTGTGTTCCCAGATTTGACTGGTTAGTTATTTTATTCCATTGCTGTTAGTATATTCGCATAATGGGGATGTGTTATTGATAAAAGTTGTATATCTTCATCACAGGGTCGTTAGTTCTGGGAAAGAACCCTTTAAACAATTGAGAAGGCCGAGACTCTGAGGTTGTCAATCGTGGTGGCTTGGATACCTAGACCTTGGGAAAGCAGATCTAAGGAAAAGCTCCGGAATCTGCTCTGCCGGTCCCCAACCACTGGCGGTCCCGCGAATACCTGAGATCCATAAGGTCAAGCTAGTTGATAACTATATTTGTTCATTCCATTACTGCTGACCGGCGCGAGGCTGGTGTATGGTATACCTGAGCTGTGCCACTACTGGCTGGCATCTTTGAGAAACATCTACATCATCATTTACATATGAGTGTACTTATACGTGTGTTCTGTTATCTTGCTGTGTAAATTATTCTGTGTATCTGTCTGTGTGCTGTGACCTCTTAACCTAACTTATATATATTCTGTATCTGTGTCTGTGTCTCAGTTTCCTTTGAGTATATATTTGTATTCTTTTTTTTTATTTAGTATCTTTTAAATATCTGTATGCCAACTGATTCTTGAGTTTCATTGGAGATTAGCTGACCTGTACACCACCTAAGAAATCTCTGTAGAAAGGCGCCCTGGGATTAAGAACTCTGTTGCTCACCTGGTCTAGCCGGTGTATAACCCCTATAAGGAAAAAGGTTACAAACAATAAAAATTAGTGAGTGGTAGGTTAGGACGTGTAGCGCAGGGAGCTAGGCTCTCCACAAGATCTCATAACTTTTTTACTTTGCGAGCAATATAAACTCGTCTTGGCGCTGCTTTACATGAAATGTTTTTTGTGGGACATTATTTCTTTTTGTAAGTAACATACATTTAATTATAATAAAATTACTTATTGTAATTTATTTTGTTGAGTACCAAAGGCCCTTCTTGTTAATTCCTTAATGTAAAATATAGTGCGTTATTATGAAGGCAGAGTTCACCAATATTACCATTTTCATTACGATAATGTATAAGCTTGTCTATAATACATTACCATCATACGACCTCTGTGGCATAGCAGTCGTGCGTTCGACTGCTAAGTCAGAGGTCGCGGGTTCAATTCCCGCTCAGTGCAAATATGTATATCTGCATTGGTCTGGGTGTTTCTATGCATAATATGTATGTATTTACAAAAAAAATATGTATTTATGAATGTTTATCCGCATTCTAGAACCCATATCACAAGCTTTGCTTAGTTTGGGTCTAGATGGCGTTGGGTAATTTGTCTTAGAATACAAAAAAAAAACATATATATTAGCACATATACTTTTTTTGTAAATACATACATATTATACATAGAAACACCCAGACCAATGCAAATAGACATATTCATGCATACAAATATTTGCACTGAGCGGGAATCGAACCCGCGCCCCGTGTTGTAGCAGTCGAATGTACTACCGCTACGCCAGAGAGGCATATTATGATCTGGGTTAATTGTGGTCAGTAATTGATCAATTAATTGTTTTTAGTACTCTTTTTGCTGTTAATGAATTGTTTAGTCGTATTAATTACGGAAGTACTACCGGGCTATAAAAAAAAATTGAAGTCCGGTCATTTTATTGTTAGCATGAAAACCAACTCCAACTTAGTTGAAAAAAGGCTCAGAGTATGACCATTCTGGCCTAAGTGAAGATCTGGTGTAACAAGATGTTGCCTGCGAAATAGAACGAAAAGACAAATAATGGAGACTATATTATATAAGAATAAAGATACATAGAGCAATGAAATCCTTCTATCTGCTTACATAATGTACGGAATACTTAATTTAATGGAATTTAATTTCAAAAATGGATATAATTTGTTAAAGACATCAAAGTACGATTGATGTCGAAGTTCGATTAAGCCGAGCGTATTATTTTTTGGTGTTGGAAGTATCACACTGAAGGTGCTCGTTTTAGAAATATGTTAAATTCAGTAGTCAGTACTTCAAAGTGGTATTTACAAAAAATGTCGACTGCTAAATCATCAAATATACCCACAGAGATCTTACTAAATAACTACTTGAGAGACGATATACAGATGATATTTTACCCTTTCTATTTGCTGCACAATATATTTTTAGCGTCAAAATTTACAATACGAGATAATTTCATCTATCCAAACGGAAATAAATTTAATATTATTACAGCTTTCTTTTTGATGATTTTGTTTATAGCAAATGCTTACAAAATCTTTATTGGCCTAACATTAGAAACAGATAACGGCTCTGGCAGTAAAACGTTGATTTTTTTAACATACTTAAATTCTTTGTACTATTATTTTGGAATCACTGTAGTATTAATACTCAATATTGTGCATAGTTACAATAACGTTTTGCTAGTACTGTCTATCCAGACAATCCAAGACAATGTCAACATGGTAGAAAACTATAAAAATTTCGGTATTTGGAACTGGATCTGTAGTGTGGGGACAGCTTGTGTTAGTGGACTATTTATAGTATTTTACTGCTTCACGAACAATTATTGGGATATTACTTTAATTATGGATTATTTATTTTTAATTTATGACTTGAATCTCATTTATGCTATTCGCATTATAATGTTGCTACAGAAATATTTAAAAAACTTTATAAAGAATACTCTCGTGGTTGATTATCTGCAAGTAAAGTATAATGAGAAAGTTTTTGGCGTCTATCAAAAGCTTTTGCAAGCTTATGCTTTGTATAAGAGCATATTTCATGTTTTGGTAATTTTGTAATTTTTCTTTTTGTTTATTGATAAGTTATTTATATTATCAACTGACATAGTAATATTCCTCTATTAAAAGCCCATTTAACATGCGATTATTATACATAGAGGGTATACTGTTATAAGATTTAACTCTCTGACTCTCTTTTCACTTCAGGCCCTACCGAACGACTTGAGCGACCCAGCGCAGCTGTGGTAAGACTCATCATGGAGGTTTGACTAGAGAGGCGACAAGGTAGCCTCTTGTATCGGCTGACGCAAGTGATCTCTGGGAAGGGGTGCTTGGGGAAGCACCTGTGACGGATCAGGAAGGAGCCTACATCCGAGTGCCATCACTGTGATGCAAGCGATTACTCGGGCTGCATATGCTGGCGAAGTGCCCGGCGTGTGAGGTGACGAGGGGGCCCTTGTGGTCGCCCTCGGAGTGGGAGTCCTTTCGCTCGGCATGTTGCTTACTACGAGGGTGTGGAGTGCGAGCGTGTGGGCTTGCCTATGCCTACCTCTACGAGCAAGTAATGCTCGATAAGGAGGTGGCGGAGCGGCTCCAGTAGAGACTCAGGTCTCTCCTAATCCGCAGAGCCAGCGAGGTGCAAAAGTGACTCAAACCTCAGAAGTCGCTCAACGACCTCCGTCCTCCATGAAAGCAGGCCGTAGGGTGGGCACTAGCCTTTTACCCTAGCAGAAGCAGGCCTGGGTGGCGGGTGCATTGCCGGGGGCAAGATGAGGACACCATGGTTTCCAAACCCGAGAGGGCCATCGCGAAACCAATTATGGCCCTGGTTCAGCCGGGGTACGAGGGATATATAGGGACATCTTACACTTAATCTTATACCTTTCTGAAGACCCAAGACAGCGTGTGGTTTTTAGTCTAAACCCCTGCTGGCCAACGGGTGGTATCCGAGGGGATTTTTGAAAGTAAAAACAGGGCCCTGCCCCACCAACATACTTGAGGCTCAAGCCAACCTAACCAGCATCTGCTTAACAATGGACGAGGCTCTTGTACAGGCTTTCCTTTCAGGGTTACGAGGTCAGACGCCAGTCGCTTCCAGAAAACCCGATGTACCAATCAAAAACAATAAGCGCACCTCGGGCTCCAAAGGGCAAGCTATAGACGCAACTGGGCCATCGCTAAGAGGATGAGAGGGTGTACCGTGTCACTTGTAGCTGTATCTTATAGTTAGACTTCTCTATCTTAATGCCAATATTTGGGGAAAACTCATCCTTGCGATGTAATCTTTAAATTTTTCTATCTTGATGAAAGGAAGATAATATTCTTTAAGAACTTTACTAATGATGAAGTTATTTTTACGGTAAGTGTTGTATGTTCCTTTTTGAAGTGAAGATTCTTTAGGCACGTTGGGCCTTAAACGAGACAGAAAATCACAACACTGTTACCGTTACCGATATTTTTTTTTAAATCGTCTTTTTAACCTGGTTCTTGAGTTTTTCGTGTGGTTCCTGCGGGTTCTTGAGTTTTTCGTGGGGTTCTTGAAGGTTCTTGAGTTTTTCTTGGGGCTCCTGACGGTTATTTGAGTTTTTCACTGTGAAAATTTCCTGATGATTCAAAAAAATACACACGTAATTGTTCAAGTTTTTCACTTCAGTCGGCACTCCCGGAGTGCCACCTGTTTTTTCTTTTCAGGGTTGTACGTTGCCAAAGGGAATATAACTCTCTCAAGAGAGGTATATCCAAATTGAAGTATAATAATTTTATCGACTAATTTTGTCGGTTATTTCACAGATATTCTTACACTTTACCGATACATTCATCCGCTGTTTAAGCAGCATACAAGTTGAATTGGAAATGTCTAAACTTAGAACATACCATTTCAATGATGTAAGTGTGTGTTAGTATTCATATATATACTACATTTAAAGTATGAATGAACAGATTGACGTTAATATTTCAAATTGTTTTAGATGCGTGCGATGTCGTCAGTGGTTACAACAATGTTTTTTCTGTTTAAAAATGTTTATCTAGATATACTATTATGCATGCACTGTGAGAAATTTTATTTAGCTATTGAGGAAGTAGAAACTACTTGTATACTACAGTTGACGGACGCACATTGTCCGGGTGAGTGTTGTGATATACAGTTACTACACGCCTCACAATATAGCTTGATCTCTGTGACAGTTGTCACTAGTACTGTGTCACTTACGACGGAGATCGTATTTTTATCAATGAAACTCTTCTATTTTTTAAATAGTGGAATTAGATTGTAATTAACTGGTTTATGAATAAAAATGTTTATATTAACAATATGTATAACAATATAGAATCAATAGTGCATAGCGGGGCAGGAGGATTGTGCCCGCTGCACTAGTGGGACCGGTGGGCGTCACGCGGTGCTGCGACGACAATCCTCTTTTGATGAGGCCGTCAAGCTGAGTGCCACCATTATTAACATGGTACGTGTATGTAATGGTGACCCTCTTTCCTGAGACTTTACCTTCAGCTTACCATCAGGCGAGGTGAAGTCAAATTGACGTGTCCTAATTATAAAAAAATAGTATTCTTATTCACTCTGAGAAAATAAATATTATAAGTGTTTTTCAATATTAAATTACCTCGATTTATGTATATTATGACCTAACTGTGTGTTGTAATTGTAAAAAAAAAATTGAAAGTTTTAGATTGGTTTTCTATTTACGTTCAGCGATTGTCTTTTAGAACTTAGAAGGTACATTTTAGGCGTGAATTTCATATAAATTCACTTATTATTCAATTATTATTATTATGCATTGCACTTCAGCTGCGACTAAACTGGCATGTAACGAATGAAAATATAGGTGGTACAAAATAAAATTGTTCATGATGCTTATTCAAAGTTACTTCGTCGGTTTCGTAGCTATCTGTCACAGATATCAAACTAAATTGAAAGGAATTATGGTTTTAAAAGATCGCAAATATATCTTTTCTTTTTTTCAGGTAACAAAAGACAATTATATAAAAATATGATACAGCTAAACCGTAATTCGTTCAGTAAGATAAGTGCATGCGGCCTGTTCAACGTGGACGCTGCGCTGCCCTTGACGTTGGTGTCACAACTTACGAATTATGTAATTGTATTACTGCAATTTTTTATGCAGTGACATGATTTTTTCTCTTCTTTTAATTAAGATAAACGTCGTGGTTACTAAATTTAATTGTATTTTATTTTCAACTAAAGACCCGCCCCGGCTTCGCACGGGTGCAATGCTGATACCAATATACTACAGAAAGTCTTTAAATAAAAAGATAACAGCTTTTTTGTCATCAGATAATACAAACATGTTATTGGATATGGATTAATGCTATGTTGCTTAAAATGGCTTGGTAAATAAGCCATCATTTCTCGTCAGAAGTAAAGGAGTAAAAATGGTCATTGTCGGTAATCCCTAGAGGTAGACATATACCATCGCGGAGTTTTTTGTAGACCTTTTTACGGTGTACAATACTATTTTTAAATGACACTTCATGGTATCTGTACATTTGTCAAAATGTGTGACTTGGCTGTTTCATTACTCAAGGACCTATAGGTACAGAATTAATGCCATCGTGGGAGGAAATCGCATCGGCATCAAGCCCCAAATCAAATATTTGGGGCTCGTGCTCGACGGCTGATGGGGCTTAGGAGAGCAAATCCGAAGTCTGGCCCCTGAACTGAAGAGCACAGCTCTCGCCCTGGCGCGGCTGCTGCCCAACATGAGGGGGCCCGATGACTCCTGCAGGAGACTCTATGCGGGGATCGTGCGGTCCATGGCCCTGTATGGGTGCCCAATATGGGCAGATGCCCTGAAGGCCAGAAGTGTGCGGATGCTGCGCACTCCGCGCACCGCAGCGGGTGATGGCCATCAGGGTCATCCGCAGGTAACACACGATCTCCTTTGAGACAGCGAGTCGCCTTGCCGGAACTCCGCCATGGGACCTGGAGGCGAGAGCCCTTTCGCAACTATACCAGTGGCGAAAGAATGCGCGGGAGCAGGGACGGAATCCCGAGCCTCGAGTAATCGAGGCCGTGCAGTCCCAACTCCGCCAGGCCATCGTGGTGGACTGGAAGGAACGACTTGGGCAACCAAGCGCATGGCACGCCGCAATAGCGGCGGTAAGGCCCATCATGGAGGATTGGCTAGAGAAGCGTCACGAAAGCCTCTCGTACTAACTGACGCAAGTGATCTCCGGTAAGGGGAGCTTCGGGGATCACCTGCATAGGATCAGGAAGGAGCCAACGCCTGAGTGTCATCACTGCGACGCGAGCGAGGACTCAGGGCTGCACTCGCTGGCGGACTGCCCGGCGTGGGAGGCGCCGAGGCGTGACTGTTAGATCACACATTTTGAACAACGTGTAGGGTTTACAGAGAACTTAAGATTCGAATTCACACAGAATGCTATACGCAACGATGAAAATTAGAGAGTGGTAGGTTAGGACGTGTAGCGCAGGGAGCTAGGCTCTCCACAAGATCTCATAACTTTTTTACTTTGCGAGCAATATAAACTCGTCTTGGCGCTGCTTTACATGAAATGTTTTTTGTGGAAAATTATTTCTTTTTGTAAGTAACATACATTTAATTATAATAAAATTACTTATTGTCATTTATTTTATTGAGTACCAAAGGCCCTTCTTGTTAATTCCTTAATGTAAAATATAGTGCGGTATTATGAAGGCTGAGTTCACCAATATTAGCATTTTCAGTACGATAATGTATAAGCTTGTCTATAATACATTACCATCATACGACCTCTGTGGCATAGCAGTCGTGCGTTCGACTGCTAAGTCAGAGGTCGCGGGTTCGATTCCCGCTCAGTGCAAATATGTATATCTGCATTGGTCTGGGTGTTTCTATGCATAATATGTATGAATTTACAAAAAAAAAATGTATTTATGTATGTTTATCCGCATTCTAGAACCCATATCACAAGCTCTGCTTAGTTTGGGTCTAGATGGCGTTGGATAATTTGTCTTAGAATATAATAAAAAACATATATATTAGCACATATACTTTTTTTGTAAATACATACATATTATACATAGAAACACCCAGACCAATGCAAATAGACATATTCATGCATACAAATATTTGCACTGAGCGGGAATCGAACCCGCGCCCCGTGTTGTAGCAGTCGAATGTACTACCGCTACGCCAGAGAGGCATATTATGATCTGGGTTAATTGTGGTCAGTAATTGATCAATTAATTGTTTTTAGTACTCTTTTTGCTGTTAATGAATTGTCTAGTCGTATTAATTACGGAAGTACTACCGGGCTATAAAAAAAAATAGAAGTCCGATCATTTTATTGTTAGCATGAAAACCAACTCCAACTTAGTTGAAAAAAGGCTCAGAGTATGACAATTCTGGCCTAAGTGAAGATCTGGTGTAAAGATAAATATTGGAGACTATATTATATAAGAATAAAGATAACATAGAGCAATGAAATCCTTCTGTCTGCTTACATATGTACGGAATACTTAATTTCTTTCATCGTGCTATTATGATTATGGAATTTAATTTACACAATGGATATAATTATTTAAAGACATCAAAGTACGATTGATGTCGAAGTTCGATTAAGCCGAACGTATTATTTTTTGGTGTCGGAAGTATCATATTGAAGGTGCTCGTTTTAGAAATATGTTGAATTCAGTAGTCAGTACTTCAAAGTGGTATATACAGAAAATGTCGACTGCTAAATCATCGGATATACCCACAGAGATCTTACTAAATAACTACTTGAGAGACGATATTCAGATGATATTTTATCCTTTCTATTTGCTGCACAATATATTTTTAGCGTCAAAATTTACAATACGAGATAATTTCATCTATCCAAACGGAAATAAATTTAATATTATTACAGCTTTCTTTTTGATGATTTTGTTTATAGCAATTGCTTACAAAATCTTTATTGGCCTAACATTAGAATCAGATAACGGCTCTGGCAGTAAAACGTTGATTTTTTTAACATACTTGAATTCTTTGTACTATTATTTTGGAATCACTATAGTCATTATACTCAATATTGTGCATAGTTACAATAACATTTTGCTAGTACTGTCTATCCAGACAATCCAAGACAATGTCCACATGGTAGAAAACTATAAAAATTTCAGTATTTGGAACTGGATCTGTAGTGTGGGGACAGCTTGTGTTAGTGTACTATGTATAGTATTTTACTGCTTCACGAATAATTATTGGGATATTACTTTAATTATGGATTATTTATTTGTAATTTATGACTTGAATCTCATTTATGCTATTCGCATTATAATGTTGCTACAGAAATATTTAAAAAACTTTATAAAGAATACTCTCGTGGTTGATAATCTGCAAGTAAAGTATAATGAGAAAGATTTTGGCGTCTATCAAAAGCTTTTGCAAGCTTATGCTTTGTATAAGAGCATATTTCATGTTTTGGTAATTTTGTAATTTTTCTTTTTGTTTATTGCCTCTTTTTACTTCAGGATCTACCGAACGACTTGACCGACCCAGCGCAGCTGTGGTAAAACTCATCATGGAGGTCAGACTAGAGAGGCGACAAGGGAGCCTCTTGTACCGGCTGATGCAGGTGATCTCTGGGAAGGGGTGCTTGGGGAAGCACCTGTGACGGATCAGGAAGGAGCCAACATCCGAGTGCAAGCGATTACTCGGGCTGCACATGCTGGCGGAGTGCCCGGCGTGTGAGGTGATGAGGGGGCCCTTGTGGTCGCCCTCGGAGTGGGAGTCCTTTCGCTCGGCATCTTGCTTACTACGAGGGTGTGGAGTGCGAGCGTGTGGGCTTGCCTGTGCCTCCCTCCGCGACTAAGTAATGCTCGATAAGGAGGTGGCGGAGCGGGTCCAGTAGAGACTCAGGTCTCTCCCAATCCGCAGAGCCAGCGAGGTGCAAAAGTGGCTCAAACCTCAGAAGTCGCTCAACGACCTTCGTCCTCCATGAAAGCAGGCCGTAGGGTGGGCACTAGCCTTTTACCCTAGCAGAAGCAGGCCTGGGTGGCGGGTGCATTGTCGGGGGCAAGATGAGGACACAATGTTTTCCAAACCCGAGAGGGCCATCGCGAAACCAAATATGGCCCTGGTTCAGCCGGGGTACGAAGGAAATGCCTTATAGGTACATCTTACACTGAATCTTATACCTTTCTGAAGACCCGAGACAGCGTGTGGTTTTTAGTCTAAACCCCTGCTGGCCAACGGGTGGTATCCGAAGGGATTTCTGAAAGTAAAAACTGGGCCCGGCCCCACCAACATACTTGAGGCTCAAACCAACCTAACCAGCATCTGCTTAACAATGGACGAGACTCTTGTACAGGCTTTCCTTTCAGGGTTACGAGGTCAGACGCCAGTCGCTTCCAGAAAACCCGATGTACCAATCAAAAACAATAAGCGGACCTCGGGCTCCAAAGGGCTAACCATAGACGCAACTGGGCCATCGCTAAGAGAATGAGGATGAGAGGGTATACCGTGTCACTTGTAGCTGTATCTTATAGTTAGACTTCTCTATCCTAATGCCAACATTTGAAGAAAACTCATCCTTGCGATGTAATGTTTAAATTTCTCTATCTTGATTAAAGGTAGATAATATTCTTTAAGAACGTTACTAATGTCTAAGTTATTTTTACGGTAAGTGTTGTATGTTCCTTTTTTGAATTGAAGATTTCTTTATACGCATTGGGCCTTTAACGAGACAGAAAAAAAATTAAATTCGCAACACTGTCACCGTTACCGATATTTTTTATAAATCATCTTTTTAACCCGGTTCTTGAGTTTTTCATGTGGTTCCTGCGGGTTCTTGAGTTTTTCGTGGGGTTTTTGAAGGTTCTTGAGGTTTTCTTGGGGTTTCTGAGGGTTCTTTGAGTTTTTCCCTGTGAATATTGCCTGACGATAAAAAAAAAATACACATGTAATTGTTCAAGTTTTTCACTTCAGTCGGCACTCCCGGAGTGCCACCTGTTTTTTCTTTTCAGGGTTGTACGTTGCCAAAGGGAATATAACTCTCTCAAGAGAGGTATATTCAAATTGAAGTATAATAATTTTATCCACTAATTTTGTCGGTTACTTCACAGATATTCTTACACTTTACCGATACATTCATCCGCTGTTTAGGCAGCATACAATTTGAATTGGAAATGTCTAAACTTAGAACAAACCATTTCAATGATGTAAGTGTGTGTTAGTATTCATACAAATGTACTACATTTAAAGTATGAATGAACAGATTGACGTTAATATTTCATATTGTTTTAGATGCGTGCGATGTCGTCAGTGGTTACAACAATGTTTTTTCTGTTTAAAAATGTTTATCTAGATATACTATTATGCATGCACTGTGAGAAATTTTATTTAGCTATTGAGGAAGTAGAAACTACTTGTATTCTACAGTTGACGGACGCACATTGTCCGGGTGAGTTTTGTGAAATACAGTTACTATACGTCTCACAAAATAGCTTGATCTCTGTGACAGTTGTCACTAGTACTGTGGCACTTACGACGGAGATCGTATTTTTATCGATAAGACTCTTTTAATTTCTAATAGTGAAATTAGATTGTAATTGTCTGTTTTATGAATAAAAACATTTAAATTAACAATATGTATAAGAATATACGCTCGGGTGCAATGAAATCGCACATTTGACTTTTTTTTTGCAAAATATCAATTCTTATTCTTTTAATAAGGAAATTCTATTATTTTTTAATATGAAAGTAAAGCTTTTTTCAATACCTATTCAATGATACTATATAAACCGTCATAAGTTTACCCTACTCCAAAAAAAAACATCAACAACCAATTCAACTTCATCAAAAGGTGTGGCAATTAATGATTAATAGAAAAAAACAACTTTTACTAAAAATATCATTATTAATAAGAAGTGTTACCCCCTCTGGTCCGAATTATCGCTCGACACCGGTTTTCCATAGACTCTATCAAGTACTTGATAGAGTCTTGTGGGATAGCATCCCATTCCTACTTGAGTGCAGTTTGTAGCTCCAACACTCGGTAAATCTCTCGTAGGCCTTCTGTAGACCCGTCCTCATCCCTTATTACCATAAAGACACTTCCTGGACTTATCTGGGAACAGTACTGTTCTCCATTGGTCGACTCTCCAGTCCACATGTTCCTGTGCAAATCTAAGACGGGCCTGGCGGTGAGCTGGTGTCAATTTAGGGCCGTTTGCTGGCCTATGAGCAGACAGGCCGCCTTCAACAAGTCTTCTTCTGACCGTCCACCTGCTGACTTCCACTTCACGCACCTCTTGGAGATGAAGTGTAAGATCAATGGCAGTCGCACGACGATTTCGTAAAGCCGTCGTAACGAGAAATCGGTTGTCGCACTGAGATGTAGCTCTGACTCGACCAAGACCCTCGTCGTCCTTCAAAGCCACAAGTCTCCCGATAGCGCTGGTACACACGACGAACTGAATATCGACTGATATTCAGCTGTCGAGCTACAGCACTCTGGTTCTGGCCCGCTTCAATTAGAGCAACGACTTGAGCGGCTTTTTCCGGAGTAGTATCCATTTTCTTCTGATAAATGCAGTTGTATTCACTGGACGTCCTTTCCTGCTGCCTATTCCTGATGACTCTTGACTCAAAACATATCTTTTTATACCTGCAATTAATCTGGCAAACTGCGGTGACCAAAGGGAGTAATTTTCGGGTTTTTTGTTATCATTACTTTTTGGCAATAGGATAAACTTATAACGGCTTATTTTGGTATCATTGAATAGGTATTGAAACAAGCTTTAATTCCATATTAAAAAATAATAGAATTTCCTTATTAAAAGAATAATCATTAATATTTTGCAAAAAAAAGTCACATGTGCGATTTCATTGCACCCGAGTGTAGAATCAATAGTATTATTATTCGCTTTGAGAAAATAAATATTATAAGTGTTTTTCAATACTAAATTACCTCAATTTATGTATTTCATGATGTTGTAATAATTGTAAAAAAAATACTGAAAGTTTTATACGGGTACTGTATTGTTTTTTTTTCTTTTATAAATAATTTAATAAGGATTGGTTATCAATTCACGTTTAGCGATTGTCACATGATTACTAGGTATATTAGAACTTATAAGGTACATTTTAGGTGGAATTTTATATTATTATGTATTGCACTTCAGCTGCGACCAAACTGGCATGTAAAGAAAGAAAATATAAGTGATACAAAATAAAATGGTTCATGACGCTTATTCAAAGTTACTTCGTCGGTTTCGTAGCTATCTGTCACAGATATCAAGCTATATTGAAAGGAGGTATAGTTTTGAATATCACAAAGATATCAACATTTCCTTTTTTTTCAGGTAACAAAAGACAATTATATAAAAATGTGATACAGCTAAACCGTAATTCGTTCAGCAAGATAAGTGCATGCGGCCTGTTCAACGTGGACGCTGCGCTGCCCTTGACGTTGGTGTCACAACTTACGAATTATGTAATTGTATTACTGCAATTTTTTATGCAGTGACATGATTTTTTCTCTTTTTTTTAATTTAGATAAAAGTCGTGGTTGCTAAATTGAATTGTATTTCATTTTCAACTAGAAACCCGCCCTGGCTTCGGACGGGTGCAATGCTGATACCAATATACTACAGAATGTCTTTATATACAACGTTCACAGCTGTTTTGTCATCAGACAATACAAACGTGTTATTGTATATGGTTTAATTCTATATTGCTTAAAATGGCTTCGTAAATATGCCATCATTTTTCGTAATAAGTAAAAGAGTAAAAATGGTTATTGTCGGTTATCCCTAGAGGTAGACATATACCATTGCGGACTTTTTTGTAGACCTTTTTACGGTGTACAATACTGTTTTTAAGTCACGCTTCATGGTATCTGTACATTTGTCAAAATATGTGACTTGGCTGTTTCATTACTGTTGGTTCCCAAAATAACAGGCTTACCTAACTTTGGACTCCAGTATTTCCTTCTGCTACTTGAATATTATACGCCATAGCGCCTACTGCATATGCGTGGCGAGAACCGTCTCTCTATTACCCGTAATACAGGTTCACGCCTAGCACGGGAGCGGGGATATTGTGTTTGCCAGGCGTGCAGTAACTTTTGCTGAACTGTATCATGCTATTAGTTGTAGTAATTTTGTCACTTTTTAATGAAAAATAAAGATATTATTATATTATTATTAATCAATGTCCTATTGGTACAAAATTAATGCCAAGTGAATCACTTTATATTCATAAGCCCATACGAGTATCTACGTCACTGTAACGAAACGGTTAGGTCACACATTTTGAATAACGTGTAGGGTTTACAGAGAACATTAGATTAGAATTCACACAGAATGCTTTATGCATCGATGAAAATTAGAAAGTCGTAGGTATGGTGTACGTGTAGCTTAGGGAGCTAGGCTCACCATAAGATCCGATAACTTTTTTACAGTGCGAGCAATATATACTCGTCTTGGCGCTACTTTACATGAAATGTTTTTTGTAAGACATTATTTCTTTTTGTAAGTAACATACATTTGATTATAATAAAATTACTTGTCATTCATTTTGTTGAGTACCAAAGTACCTTCTTGTTAATTTCTTAATGTAAAATATAGTGCGTTACTATGAAGGCAGAGTACACCAATATTACCATTTTCATATGATAATGTATAAGGTTGACTAGAATAGATTATTTATTTATTTATTTATTTATTATACACTTTATTGTACACCAGGTGAACATAATATACATTATTACAAGTATTATAAAATTAGAGGAGGAAGCAGTACAATGGGCGGTCTTATCGCTTGAAGCGATTTCTACCAGGCAACCTTTGGATGGTAATGTGTCGGTAGGATTGCGCGGTAGTTGTTTGGCGTACTTATAATTGTAGTTAAGTATAATAGGTACATAATATACACATAAATGTAATTACCTAAATTATATCATTTATATATGAATATATATATATATACATATATACCTACATATATTATAATATATACCTTTTTTTTTTTTTTTTATCGTGCGGAAATCCCTTCGGATACCCCCCCGCCGGCCAGCGGGGGCAGTTATGTCGGGCTTGCACCGACTTAAACCGCACGCCGTCTCGGGTCTTTAGACGCCGGGGTGTAAGGTTACCCATAGAGCATATCCCTCGCACCCCGGCTGACCCTGGGCCATCTCACCACTAACAGCATCGCTCATCCTGTCTCCTCTGAAAGCAGAGGAGTACGGAGAGCGATGTGTTCCCGCCACGTTGGGTATTGGCCGACGATCAATGCCAACCCTATGAAGGGGTGAAGGGGAAGCCATTGACCGCCGCCCAGGGTGTACCGGCCGCTCCGATTCCGTTCCCCCCGGACTGCAGCGGGATCGGAATCGGAGCGACACTCGAGGAGGTTACCCAACACACACCCCTATAATATATACCTATATATAAAATATACTACACATAGTTACCAAAAAAAAAAAAAAAATTAAACGCATTTTAAACTTTAACTTGCAGTAGAACGACATGTTTACAGCGATAAATAGTGTTCCCTCACCATAAACTTAAAATTGGCTAAATTCTGAGCTTTTCTTAATTCCACTGGCAGCTTATTCCATAGACGAATGACTGTAACTGTGAAGGAGTTGTCGTAAAAAGCTATACATTAGCATACATAATTACCTCCGTGGCAAGGTGGCAGAACGTTCGACTGCTACGTTGGAGGTCGCGGGTTCGAGTCCCGCTCAGTGCAAATATTTGTATGCGTGAATATGTATATTTGTATTGGTCTGGATGTTTCCATGTATAAGATGTGTGTATTTACAAATATTAACCGCATTCTAGTAACCTTTTTTTTTTTCGTGTGGAAATCCCTTCGGGTAGCCCCCCGTCGGCCAGCGGGGGCGGTTATGTCGGGCTTGAACCGAATAAAACCGCACGCCGTCTCGGGTCTTCAGACGCCGGGGTGTAAGACTGCCCATAAAACATATCCCTCGCACCCCGACTGACCCTGGGCCATCTCCAGTTTCGAGATGGCCCCCTCGGGTTTGGAAACCACGGTGTCCCCGTCTTGCCCCGGTTTGGGGGAGGGGCGCTAGTCGCCCCCGCATTCTAGTACCTATAGCACAAGAGCACGACTGTCCATGGTAAAAAAACGGTGAAAAACGCTAAAAAACTAAAAATATTTTTTCGGAATAAATCGAGAAAGGAGTTTTGTCATAATGGAACTCTGGTGTCCCAGCCTGGCCTGGAAGTGGCCTTAGTGTCTGCGACACAGTTCTCAACTAATGCAAACACTATCACACTAACTGTTATTTTTGTTGTGCTTTTTGGTTTCAATAAAGATTATTTATTATTATTATTTATATATGGCCAGTCGTTACAGGCTGTTGGAGCCCTAAAAAGTTCGACAAATGGTCTAACTACAAAATTTCGATATCGCCAATGGGTTGTGCAGGTCAGATGGCAGTCTCTCAAAGTCCAGCGGCTTCGTAGTTAGACTGAAAAGCCGACCCAAACTGAGTTGGGAGAAAGCTCGGAGGATGAAGGTAATATAGTATTTTGGTGCCTTCAAAAAAAGTTTTTTCAAATGTTGAAATTAAACTGTCACTGTTCTCTTTTCTAATCTGCCCCGCAACAAGATTTAGAGCATGGGCTAAACATGCATGGGACCTGGAAGCGAGAGCCCTTTCGCTGCTGTACCAGTGGCGCAAGGAGGCGCTGGAGCGGGGCCATAGGCCGGAGTCCCGAGAAATCAGGGCTCAGCGGTCCCTGCTCCGCCAGAAACTCATGGAGACATGGAGGGTGCGACTTGAGCACCCAAGGTGATGATGATTGCGGATGAATCCACCATTGCGGCGGTGAGACCGATCATGAAAGAGTGATTGGAGAGGGACTATGGGGACCTCACCTACCAGATGTGCCAGATGGTTACCGAACACGGGTGTTTCGGTAAGTATCTGTGGCACATCCCCCTGGAGACAACCGTGCCCGTGTCCGCGTTAGGACACAGCCGTACTGGCCGACGCGCGCCGCGCGCCGCCGAACCCCCCCCCCCCCCTGGGACGAGCCGAACGCCCCCGTCGGGTTTCTCGGAGGCCCCCCTGATTAACCCTGCCCACCTGGACTCACCCGCCCTCCTGCAGTCCTCCGCAGCGTCTGACGCGGAGTCCGAGGCCTCCTTGGTCTCCCTCTGCTCATACGGCTCGGATGGTCACGCCAAGGACGAGGGCAAGAAGCAGAAGAGGAAGAAGCGGCTGGTGAATGTCATCCGCATCACGGGCCTCAGCCCGGAACGGACTGACGCCGCCGCCTCCGCACCCCAGCCACCTACCCCTGTCGAAGACTCAGCCGAGCTCCCCCCTCCCCCGGCCCCGCAAGTTCAAGCGGACGCCGTCATGGAGGTGGATGCCGCTTCGCTAAGGAACGCGCGCCGCCACCGATCTTCGAACGAAACTGAAGAAGAACTGGCAAAACGTAGGCGTCCGTCTCCAGATAGGCGGTCGCCACCAAACACGCAAGCCACGTCCAATTCGCAGTGCTACGCCGGCGCTGCGCAAGCGCCGCTCACCTTTACGGCTGCACCGCCGGCTGCCCGCTCGCATCCCTCTCCGAGTGGCGCACCCGTGCAAGCCAAGAAGCCGAGATGCCCTCCCATCGTCGTCGAGAGACTACCGAATTGGGCTCATCATCTTAAGGACCTGAAAAAACTTCTCGGGAGAACCGTGAGCGTCCGCCCCTACGGGAAGGGCGTATGGTTCTCCCCGACTGATGAAGACGAATACCGGTTGGTACAAAGGTACCTAACCGAGCTAGACAAAAACGAGAACGTCCCGTGGTTCACGTACTCCATGCCTACGGAACGAAGCCTGAAGGTGGCCATCAGAGGCCTCCCGTGCGACGCGACCCCGGAGGAAGTGGGGGAAGAACTGACGAGCCCGAATATGTTCGTAATATCCGGGCTCGAGGAGACCGACCGGGCTGCATTTTACATGCAGTCCTGAGGAGGACCCCCACGACCGTCCCAGCTATCTGGGAAGTAAGCGAAATGCTCGGAGTTCCCGGAGTCATCGTAGAGGCCTGGCGAGGGTAGAGGAAGCCCGCACAGTGCCACCGATGCCAGAGCTTCCGGCACAGCAGCTATGCGTGCCACAGAACTCTGGCGTGTGTTCGCTGCGGGGGCGAGCACAGGGTGGCACAGTGCCTTTGACCGAGGGAGGAGCCAGCCACCTGCATCAACTGCGGTGGCCCTTACCCCGCCAACAACATAAACTGTCCTGTGTTTCGGAGGGAAGGCCGGAACAGGAAAGCCGGGACAGTAGCCATCACCGGAGGTAGCTTGCGCCGACAGCCCTCTGTCACCGAGAGGCCAGCACCGGTGAACCCCATCCCAGAAGGGGAACAACCAACGGAAGGTTCGCTGATGGCTGCAGCGAACGACCATACCCCCTGCGTAGCCGCGGGAAACCGCAGGAGACGCCAATGGTGGCGGAACCGCAAGCAGAAGGCCTCAAAACCCGAAGCCGAGGGCGAACACCCAAAAAACACCATCGGGGGCAGTTGCTCCCGTAAAAGCCAACTCCCGCCCAGAAGTCCCAAATGCGGTGCAAAAGGCGCAGCGTTAGCGACCACGAGGGCCACTCACCCGACATCTGCGGCCTCACAGCCGATCCCGTGAAGTCCGTGGGGCCGGTTATCGCATCAGTCGTCTCCCAGGAAGCGTGTCACTTGGTGCTGGGCCTTCTCCGGGTAACCGGAGATCTCACCTGACTCGGGTAGACTGCCCAGGGGGATGTGAAGCGCGATCCCGACCCCACTCAGCAAGAAAAACCCCGCTGGCTTCCCCACCATGCCGCCGCTGTCATCACCAGAAGAAAAGGCCACTTAGCCCAACCCAACCACCGGTCTGTGCTTACACAGGCTAAGAAGGAACGTCTCGCTCAAGAGGCACACGCCCCGGAATGCGATTCCGCCCATCCTTAAGGATGGGGGCGAAGACCAACGACCTCTACATCAGTCACAAAGAAGTCACCGCCGAGGAGAGTTCTCCGCACTCGTCGGCACCCGGACCTGAACCACTGAAGATGTCCACCGCAGTGACCGACGAAACGTTTGGAACACAAGTTTCCTATGGACCACGGCCAAACAGCCCGAAAGCAGTATATTCTACATGCAACGCCGGCCGTGAAAGCTTTATGATTTATAATCATGAAATTCGATTAATTCGAAGTAAAATTCTAAGGGAGTGTGGTGTTCTTTCTTCATACCTTTATGTACTACTCGTTCTACATGTCTTTTGACGTTACTCTGACGAGTTGCACTCAAATATGCTTCGCATTCAGAGCGGTAAATTAATCCACTTGCATGGTCGTAAAGAAGCTCCGGAGTATCTTTGATCCACTTGTTGATGGTGGCCTCTTTGACTGAACTATGCGCCTTGGTAATACTTTTAATCAAAGGATTAATCTGCAGCAAAGAAATAGTGAATCTTAGAAAACCGTATGAGAGATAGGGCACAACAGTTGCGAAGTAGTTGGGCTGTCACCGCTTTTAAATCCAAACTCTCTCTATTATTAATAGAGAAATGGATAGATTCTCCGATAGTAATTAATTGGAATACAGACTCTTAAAACAGAGTTTTCTTGTATAAGGTTACTAATACAAAAAAAAACAATACTTAATTTCAATTTAATACGTATTACAATCGTTAACCATCTAATGAATTAAAGCATTTAAAAAAGCGCCCCGTATTTTAAGCTTCTCAGTAGCATTTGAAATCATTGTATCAAAGAAGGTCTTATTAAAACAATACCGATTTTCATAACAATACAAGAAAATATTATACATTGCGAAAATCTAATTTAAAGCGTCGGTAGCTTAGTGGTTAAGGAGTCGACCTTACGATCGAGAGGTCCCGGGTTCGAATCCTGGCCATTACACTACCGACGTGAACCCACTCCTAACACAAGCAATTTAGCTTAGCTGGAGGGGTTAGGGGGAATATTAGTAATTTCGGTTGCTAATATTCTTTAAAAAAAAAAAAAAAAAAAAAAAAAAAAAAGGCATTTTAATAAAAATATGAACAAGAAACTTAACAAGTATATCAAATATCAGCAACTTCAAATATCCAATTATCCAATATAGTAAGGCCAAATCAAAGTCCGTCAATGCGTGCCGAAATAGTCGTATTAAGTAGAGTCTAGAATCCAATAAACAAGTCAGGATCAAACAGAATTCACTCCACAAAACACAACAGGAAACAAACGAGCGCATTCAACGAACCGAGGTAAGAGAATGAGCTTACCCATTTTTGTCAATGAGTTTACCAATTTATTGCTAATAGAAAGTTTTAATGCGGTAGAAAGAGACAAAACCTAGTACATTTCGTTAATTTCCGCTATTGTTTTCTTTTGTTCTCGTAAGCTATGTTGTGCGAACTAGAAATGTGGCAACATTGCACGTGTATGCATTGGAATTTTGCAACTTCGGACATCCGAATATGTCGTTGATGTATGTTTGGCAACGTTGCGCGTGCAGTGGTTTAAATTGTGTAAAAGTAAATAACTTTATTATTTCATAAATAATGGGATTTTTTCTGCTCTTTAAATTAATCTCGGGATTTGAAGCATATCCACTTCATTCTTTCGCTGTATGAAATCAGTGTAAATACCTAAATAACTCAACCTAATTCCGACCTCTGCTGATACGATAGCGTGTATTACATAAATGAAGTCGTCGAACCGATGTTAGTTGTTTTGTTGTCGTAACAACCAGTTTGTGTCGAAATTACATAAAAAATATTTATCATTTTATTTAAAAAATACCCAGTAAGTTCTTCATAACAATACTAGCTGACCCGACAGAGGTTGTCCTGCCTTAGCTATGAGTATTGAATTTGGTGTCATCAATTTTAGTTAATAATTTAATTGTCATTAGTTCAAATTAAATCGAAAGATCGGCGCTGCTCATCATATAATATGTTGATGGACAGCATTTATGCTGAGATGATGCTGAGATGGCGACCTGTTGAGGCTATACACCTGTACACCTATCTATAGGTATATGTGTATAAATATATTTTTGTTGTAACTTATTTGTACGTGTCCTCAATAAACTTCTTTTCTTTCTTTTCTTTCCTTCTTTAGTTATGTAATATGATACTCGATTGCGTAGGGGAATTATTTAGTGGGCTGTAATCCGATGTTAGTGTTATAATTAATAAAATAATGTGATAATTGTTGAGATGAACTACAGGTATTTATTCATGTTTGTATCTTTACATTGTCATTTGATAGTAAGTTATGGCAATTACTTTAAAAACCTGTAGAAGGGTGTAGCACTTCTATCCGTCGTCCAGAAGTATGAAGGTTGATAGTTAGATGAGGAAATAAGCGGAAGATGAACAAGGCGGTGAAATGAAGAATATACAATTTATGGACAGTTATATGTATATTTGATACACTGAATTAACAGATTACAGCTATAAATATTAAGTATATGGGACAAGCAAAGCGATACGAAAGAATATAACAACAAAGCGTACGCGCGCGAGTAGCCACAGCGAAAGAGTGAGTTGATGTACCTGCACGGTCGTTAGCAAAACCGGTCGGCTAAGGTGCTGGTCCAAGTTAACGCGCCATAAGCGGAGCGGGTAATCGGAACGGCTACTCTATACGAAATGTATAGAATAGCGTCCGCTACATCTTCCCCCTGGCCAGACCGTGACTACGGTCGATAAAAATCGGGGAACCGGACTCTTCTGCCACTTCTTGTTCTCTTCTCTTCTGCGAAATCTGGTGTCGTAGAAGGAAGAGAAGATGGTACTGGTGGTTTTGCTTCTTCCTTGAGTAGATACGCTGGCTTCAGTCTATCAACAGTGACGTTCACCTTCTTGCCTCGAACGTCTATGGTGAAGAATTTCGGCTGCCGGTGTAGAACCTTGAAGGGGCCAGCGTATGGTGCTTCTAGCAAGCTGCGAACGCGATCTTGGCGCAGAAAAATGTGTGGTGAGGTTGCCAAGTCTCGCGGTATGTAGAAAGGTGACGAGTGATGCCATGAAGTAGGACGTGGTGTCAACTTGGCCATATGAGAACGAAGACGGCTTGCATACTCGGTGACGTCAGCTGCAGTGTAGTCTTCTTTAGGAAAGATAAACTGTCCTGGTAAGTGAAGTGGCTCGCCGTAAAAGAGCTCTGCAGGGGAAGTCTGTAGATCTTCTTTTAGGGCACTTCGCATACCAAGAAGAACAAGAGGAAGCGCTTCAGTCCATTGTGACGAGGTATGACACATAATGGACGCTTTTAGCTGCCGGTGAAGGCGCTCCACGATGCCATTCGCCGCGGGATGATACGCCGTAGAGCGAAAGTGACGGGCGCCGACCAAAGAAGTCAAAGCATTGAAAAGGTTGCTTTCAAATTGGCGTCCTGTCAGTGGTGATTCGTGCTGGACAGCCAAACCGCGATATCCAACCGGATACCAAGGCTGCTGCACAGGTTTCTGCTGTAATATCCTTCAGCGGAAACGCCTCAGGCCATCGAGTAAATCGGTCGACTACGGTGAGGCAGTATCTGTAATCAGAAGAAGGTTGTAAAGGCCCTACCAGGTCGAGGTGAATGTGTGAGAAACGGGAAGAAGGAGTAAGAAATGTGGCAGGAGGGGAGATTGTATGTCGGGAAATCTTGCTTTTTTGGCATTGCAAGCATTGCCTAGCCCACTCTCTACATTGCTTACGAATCCCTGGCCACACAAATCCGTAGCCGTATAGTAGCAGTACCTCCAGGATGATGTAGGTTATGTACCATGTCAAACACATGTCTTCTCAGCTGTGGTGGTACATAAGGTCTCGGTGTTTGAGTAGATATATCGCAATATACAGGTAAGTCACAGTTCTCAGTGCGAATTTTGTTGAGTTGTAGTGAAGAATCATGTTTTATCAGGTCATGCAGTTCTGGATCATTTTCCTGAAATCTTGCAAGGTCCTGATAATCTATGCACGTTGTGATCTCATCAACACGGGAGAGTGCGTCCGCCACGACATTTTTGTGACCTGGTATGTATCTCACATCAGTGGTAAATTGAGCGATGAAATCCAGGTACCGGAACTGACGTGGTGAACATTTCTCTTTACTACTGGCGAAAGCAAATATGAGAGGCTTATGGTCCGTGAATATCGCAAATGTTCTAGCTTCTATCATGTAGCGAAAGTATTTAATAGCCTCATACACCGCTAAGAGTTCTCGGTCATATGGACTATACTTTTTCTGTGACGTAGAAAGCTTGTGGGAGTAAAAAGCTAGAGGTTGCCAGTCAGTGCCTACACGTTGCTGTAGGGCAGCTCCAATAGCCATGTCTGAGGCATCAGTTACGATCGCCAGTTCAGCAGAAGGATCGGGATGAGCAAGCAAGGTTGCTTGAGAAAGTGATTTCTTACATTCATTAAAGGCATCCATCAAGTCTGTGGTCATATCTACTGGTTGTGAGCCTTTTATTTTGGGACCTGCTAGTACTGCGTGTAAGTTTGCTTGAAAACGGGCGGCATTTGGAATGAACCGACGATAGTAGTTGACCATTCCTAAGAAACGTCGAAGTTCTTTAACCGTTTTAGGGACAGGAAACTCATCAATAGCTTGTACTTTGGTCAGGAGTGGCTTAGTTCCAGCCTCTGATACGCTGTACCCAAGAAATGTGACACTTTCTTGACCAAAAGAGCATTTTGAAGTGTTGACCAATAACCCATAATGCTTGAGGCGCTCGAAAAGCTGTCGTAAATGACATAAATGTTCTTTTTTCCCTCTAGAAAATACCAATATGTCATCTATATACCCGTAACAAAAGTCCAGGCCTAGGAGAACTTCGTCAATAAACCTTTGGAAGGTTTGGGCTGCATTTCGGAGCCCGAAGGTCATAAAGGGAAAATCAAACAATCCAAAGGGCGTAGATATCGCTGTTTTAGGTATATCCTCAGGGTTTAAAGCTATCTGATTATAAGCTTTCACGAGATCTATGGTTGAGAATACAGAACATCCTGAAAGCTGATATGAAAAGTCATGTATATTACGGATTGGATATCGATCTGGTATTGTCCTCGCGTTGAGAGCGCGGTAATCACCGCATGGTCTCTACCCATCGTCTTTCTTCTTGACCAGGTGCAACGGAGAAGACCACGGGCTGTCGGAGCGTCGTGCTGTACCTGCAATCATCATGTCCTGGAACTCTTTTTTAGCAGCTAGCAAACGAACTGGATCAAGACGACGTGGTTTGCAACTAACTGGGGGACCTGGAGTGGTGCGAATATAATGAAGCGTCTTATTGTTAGGTGCTTTAAATACTCCTGCAGGACGGGTAATCTCAGGAAATTCGCGTAGAAGATTGTGGTAATCCGTTTCACCTGTAACGGCCTTAACAGAGAGTATGGTATCGTCAGGCGACATAGAACACACAGCTGATACTGTCAAAGAAGTCACACCGTCCACTAAGCGTTGATTTCTGCAGTCTACGAGAAGATTGTAAAATGACAAAAAATCAGCACCAATTATAGGCTTCGCAACATCTGCTACGGTAAAGCTCCAGGTAAAATCTCGTCGAAGTCCAAAATCTAAATGTAGTGGCATAGGACCGTATGTATGTATAATTGTACTATTAGCTGCTACTAGATCGTACTTAGTTTTAGTACAGGGCGTTCTTATCGCTGACCGTGGAAAAACACACAAGTCTGAACCAGTGTCCACAAAGAACTGTATTTTTGATACACGGTCGGTAATGAATAGACGGCCTGTTGATGAGGGGCAGTCGTTGGCCGCTATTTGCGACTGCCCTGGGAGTTTTCCGCCGGGAAAGTGCAAGGCTGCCTACACTTACTCGCCTTAGTGCCATATGTGTAATGATAATAACAATGAGGGTGCCCAGGTGGCGGTTGTTGACTAGAGCGGCTGCGAGAACGAGAGCGTAAGCGATTGTGTCTCCAGTTACGTGATCGCGAGTGACGTCCTCCACCACACTTATTAGTAGTTAATAACGCTACCTGTTTAGTAAGCTCGGATACTTGTCTGACTAGGTCGTTGTACAGGTGATCAGAGGTAGATGCAGTAGAAGTGCTTGCAACCTGAGGTGATGACGGAGCTATCTCGTGCACTTTATCCGCTAGGTCAGCTAACTTATCTATTGGTAAATCGTCCTGTGAAGCAATAACAGTTTGAATATTACCAGGTAACCTACTGCACCAAATAGTTTGTAAAAAACCTGTCGGTACTGATGGGCCAGCCAGACTCTGCATGTGGCGAAGAAATTGGGAAGGCTTTCTATCTCCGAGCTCCTCATGCGTTAATAATTGCTTCATGCGTTTTTCTTGAGATGCTGAAAGGCGTTTTATTAATTCGGTTTTTAATTTCACATATTTATCAGTAAGTGGGGGGTTGGCGATTACGTCCTTAATCTCGGCTGCATATTGATGATCTAATTGAGCAACAACATAACAAAATTTGGTATCATCGGTAGTAATTTTTGAAATTTTGAACTGGCTTTCCACTTCGTTGAACCAAAGTTCTGGCTGCCGTGGCCAAAAAGGGGGTAATTTCACCCCGACTCGCCAAACTTCTGTAGTTCCAGGCACTTCAGCGTCTTTAAAATCATCATCCAAGTTCGAGTTAGACATAGTAAAAAAAAAATCGCTCACCGCTTATGAATTGGCCTAGATCCTTATAATTTGACTTTGTTCAACCAAAGGTCAAAAGATGTTTCTAGACACTTTATATTTTATTTTTCACTCCAAACCTTGAGATGTGGCTGCAGTTCCAGTTGTCGAGGGTCACCAATGTAGAAGGGTGTAGCACTTCTATCCGTCGTCCAGAAGTATGAAAGTTGATAGTTAGATGAGGAAATAAGCGGAAGATGAACAAGGCGGTGAAATGAAGAATATACTATTTATGGACAGTTATATGTATATTTGATACACTGAATTAACAGATTACAGCTATAAATATTAAGTATATGGGACAAGCAAAGCGATACGAAAGAATATAACAACAAAGCGTACGCGCGCGAGTAGCCACAGCGAAAGAGTGAGTTGATGTACCTGCGCGGTCGTTAGCAAAACCGGTCGGCTAAGGTGCTGGTCCAAGTTAACGCGCCATAAGCGGAGCGGGTAATCGGAACGGCTACTCTATACGAAATGTATAGAATAGCGTCCGCTACAAACCTTATATAATGAATTACAGAAAATTAGAACGTATTTGATAAAAATAGGCTCAAAGAGAAGGCAAGGAAATATTGTAATAAATAAACTAAAAGAATGTAGTGAAATATATGAACGATATTTATGCTGGTCAAATAAATGTAATTTGGAATTACATGAAGAGAGTGATGAAGTTCCAATAGTGAAGATTTTTTATGAAGTTTTTAGGGTTGTATAGAGAAATTTTAGATTAATGCCAAAGTGAGCAATCCTGTTCTGAAATTATTGTAACAATGACTACTTTCGATTTAAACGGCTTTGAACTTATTACCCTGTATGACCGATACAGAGGTCAACACAAAACAATTAATTGATAATATTGAGAGATTAAATTCTAATTATTCTCGTGTGAAAGATTTAATTACGGATATGAAAAAAGAACTTTTGCCCTGTGAGTCTGCCACTGCGATTTCGGCAAAATTGTTAAAAATTAAACAAAATAATTTGACAATTTCTGATTTTGGGAAATAATTATCGGAATTATTAGTTGATCTTACGATATCGCAAGCGAATGGAAATTCAGATAATTATAACGTGTTGAAGCCATTAAATGAAAATATTGTTATTAAAAAATTCGCTGACAGCTTGCGAAATCGTAGGATTAGTACAATTATTGCTGCGAGGAATTTTAGTTCCCCGAAGGACGCGATCCACTCAGCCTAGGATGAAGAGGTCTCCACCACATCGAGTTCCGGGGAGATACTGGGTATCTACAAAACTACATACTTAAATTCTAATTTTAAAAATAATGGCAGAGGATACCGAGTAGGATTTAGCAATAGATCCCATTCATATAGAGTACCAGGTCGTACTAGTTTTTGAGGACAGCAGCAGCGAGGAGAGCATCAACAGGCTACATTTCGGGGTGCTTCGACTCGAGGTCAGCAGTTCAGAGGTAAGAATAGAGGAAATAATATAGGAAACCAAGGGATGCGGCAAAGCCAAAATGTTCTGGTTATTAATGAAACGCGACCTGGTAGTTCACCGCAAGGTAAAGGAACCGTCGTCTTCGAATATAGCACAACAGTTTTTTCGTACCTAAAGATGAGCATACGATTTAATCCTGTGATAGTGACTGTTTCACAAATTTCTCAGTAAACGGTGAATCATTTTCTTTTCTAATTGATTCGGGTGCTTCTTAGTGTGCAATTAAGTATAAATATGTATTAGAACAAAATCTTTCCATACGGAACGAAGATCTTATCATAAATGGTTTAGGAGGCAAAGTTCGTGCAATAGGATACGTGTATTTAAACTAGATTAAAATAAATTGAGCGCTGATGATCTAATTATTAGTCATAATATTTATGTTTTTAATTCATTGCCAATTATGTCAAACGATATTATTGGTAGAGACTTTTTAAGGAGATACAGATCCAAAAAATTTATATAGCCGACCTACCCTGTAATTGAAAAAGACCTACTAGCCATAGTGTGGGCGGTAAAATATTTTAGATAGATATTTTAAAATCTGTACTGACCACAAGCCCTTGGTTTATTTGTTTAATATGAAAGATCCTTCAAGTGGATTAATTAAATTCAGATTAGCTTTTGAAGAATACAATTTTGATGTTTGGCTAGAAACCCACATTATGAGTACCACAACAGAACGAAGCATATACGGTTAAGACATTTCTTTGTAAGAGAAACTGTAATGAATGGTCTGCTAGAGATAAAAAAGGTATCATCTGAGCTGCAGTTAGCAGACATGATGACAAAGCCATTATTCAAGCCCCGACTTACAATGTTAAACAGAAAAATTGGTTTGTCTTACAGAAGTCTATCAAGGTGAAAAGAAAAAAGAAGACAATGACTGAACTTGACAAAGAGAGAAGATGTTAAGAATGAATAAAGACTACTTTGTTAAGTTCGTACCTATATATACTTTTTGGTATAATAAGATTAACTATGTAAGTTGTCAAAACACCTTTTTCTGTCATAATTTCTATCTTTCAATAAAATGCGAGTTTTGTAAAGATTTCCCTAATTATTTCTTGGACTTTAACGATATATATAAAAGGCTGTAATAATTCTGCAGCGGACGCTTTATCTCGAATATCGATAAATGAGTTAAGAGAAATGAATGATAGTGCAGTAAACGTTATGACACGTGCACATTGCGCATTAAAAGATTCTCCGGTTTATATGGTCCCCTCAGAATATTGGCCTGATCAACCAAAAATCGTAGGCACACATATTAATCCGAAAGAATCTGTAGAGTTATTATTTATAGACCATAATAAGTATAATAAAATGAAAGACGAAGGAATTATAAGTAAAGAAAGTAAAATATTTTGTTACGTAGAGAGTAAAATAACTATTTACATTAAATATTTAGAATCTCAATCTCGAATTACACGATGTGAATTCGTGAGAGAACTAGATGTATTATGTAAAAATATTAATGTAGAAGTTTGTATATAAAGCTTAAGGCTTTCACGGCCGGCGTTGCTTGTAGAATATACTGCTTCCGAGCTGTTTGGCCGTGGTCCATTGGAAACTTGAATTCCAGACGTTTCGTCGATCACTGCGGTTGACATCTTCAGTGGTACAGCTCGGGACGCCGTCGAGTGCGGAGAACCTTCCTCGGCGGCGAACTCGCTGCGATTGATGTAGCGGCCCGAGTCACTGGCGTATTTATGGGCGCAGTTGAAGGGGGGAAACAACGTGATCGGTCGTGATTGGTTGAAAGCTGCGCAACCTATGCGCTCGATCCTGATTGGTTGAGGCTAAGTAAGGGGGTGTGGCCTCCCGCTACCGGGGATGACCTTAAGCTTTATATTCGACGCCTCTACGGGGAGGAAGTCCACCAGCGAGTTCGCCGCCTAGAGTCACTTCGAAAAAGAAAAGCCCACCTTTTGTCTTCATTGGCGATTCTACTCCGCTGTCGAGATAGCAACGTCGTGCCCCGCTTTCTACGCCAGAAGCGGATCATACAGAGCCCCGCTTCGCACCGTATCTACGATCGTACTGCGAGAGCCCTTCTCCGAGAACGTATTCACAGTATACGGCGTACCCTGGCGCTACTCAGTCAAGATCTTCTGAGAGTTCACCTTCAAGTCGCTTACGAGCTTTCACCTAATGATTGGGACCGCGTCGAAAAACTGACTTTTCACACCATGACCTGGGAAAGTGAGCAGGCTTCTACACGAAAGAAGAGGAAATTTGACAAGCTCCCAAGAAAACAAGAGTCTGGGCCAAGTCTGGATAAACGCCTTGTAGTAGTGAACCTGTCAGACCACCAACTGTCTGAAGAGGAGAGCTCAGTCTTGTGCAAAGGGGAGAATTTTGCCATTACCCCAAGATCACTTCCGGTGGAAGATATCATCGCCAACGTTGAAGCAAGCTCGCGCAAGCTTCCCGAGGAACTGGCGGAGAGGGTCCGCCAAGAGTCCTCCAGAATTCTACAGCAAGCCAAGCCACCGAGGAGCAATATCACAGAGAAAGAGCGGAAAGCCTTGAACAAACTAAGGGCTAATAAGGATATTGTTATCCTAAAAGCTGACAAGGGTAATACCACAGCGGTTCTCAACACGAAGGATTATGAGACCAAGATCAAAGATCTTCTCAACCCGGCCACCTATAAGGAGATTCCAAAGGACCCAACGGCAAGAATCTTGAGACAGAATCTTAAACAACCTGATTAAGGGTTCGTCTATTCCAGAAGAAACGCAGCGTATTATCAAGAAGTCTGAAGCTCTGCCACCTAGGCTGTATGGGTTACCAAAGATACATAAGCCTTCAGTACCGCTCCGGCCCATCGTGAGCGCTATTGGCTCGCCCACTCATCCAGTCTCAAAGTATCTCACCGGGCTGCTTCAACCACATGTCGGATCGTCCTCGTCATACATCAAGAACTCACGCCACTTCGTGGAGAAACTTGAGAATCTCAACCTACGAAAGTTCCAGTCAAGGAAGCTATGTCACGTATCCGACCGCTGTTCTCTAAGGACATCGCAGAATTGTTCGAGTTCGTGTTGACGACTTCATACTTCCAGTGGAACAACACGTTCTATGAACAAGTGGAGGGTTTAGCCATGGGAAACCCCATCAGTCCTGTAGTTGCGAACTTCTACATGGAATTCTTCGAAGACGCCGCTCTGGAACGAGCGAGCAAGAAGCCTAAGGTCTGGTTCCGCTACGTAGACGATACCTTTGTGGTTTGGAGTCATGGAGACACGGAGCTGACTAAGTTCCTGAATCACCTGAACAGCATCCATCCTAACATCCAGTTCACCATAGAAGTAGAGAAGAACGGGGAACTGCCATTCCTCGATGTCCTGGTATCCAAAAAAGAGGATGGTAGCCTCGGTCACCGGGTCTGTCGAAAGCCTACACACAAAGACCGTTACTTACACAAGGACTCCAACCACCATCCCAGACAGAAAATGTCAGTCATCAAGACCCTGGTCCACCAAGCTAAGAGCATCTGTGAGCCTCAACACCTTCAAAACGAGTTACGCCACCTGGACTCGGCCTTCCAAGCCAATGGATTCTCTGCCCAGGAGATACGGACACCTCTTCATCCGAGGAAATCTTCTCTAACGAACCAGGATGAGGAGAAATCTGCCCCTCTAGGGAAGGCCGTTTTACCATACATTCATGGTACAACGGATCGTATCGGGAGACTGCTAGAAGCTTACAACATTAAGCCTATTTTCAAGCCCACGACGCAGTTACGTAATCTTCACCGTTCAGTCAAGGACCCTCGTGACCCACTATCTTCAGCTGGAGTTTACCGAATCCCCTGCTCGTGTGGCTCGGTATACGTGGGCACTACTCAAAGAAGCGTCAAGACCCGCTTTTCGGAACATGAACGAAATTGCCGCCTCAGCCACTTCGACAAGTCAGCGGTTGCAGAACACACCCAGGAGGATGGTAATCATACCATCAAATTTCAGAACACGAAGGTTCTAGCTACCACTTTACATTTCTTCCCACGGCTATGTCGAGAAGCCATCGAAATATTCAAGCATCCCAACAATTTTAATAGAAAAAACGAAGGTTTTCATCTCCAGAAAGATTGGTACCCAGCACTGAGAGCCGCGCGTCATCACAATTCAAACATGACGAAGCCACCACCATCCCCGGTAGCGGGAGGCCACACCCCCTTACTTAGCCTCGACCAATCAGGATCGAGCGCATCGGTTGCGCAGCACTCAACCAATCACGACCGATCACGTTGTTTCCCCCCTCCAACTGCGCCTATAAATACGCCAGTGACTCGGGAAGCTACATCAGTCGCAGCGAGTTCGCCGCCGAGGAAGGTTCTCCGCACTCGACGGCGTCCCGAACTGTACCACTGAAGATGTCGACCGCAGTGATCGACGAAACGTCTGGAATTCAAGTTGCCAATGGACCACGGCAAAACAGCCCGGAAGCAGTATATTCTACATGAAATTTGTATAGTTAACAAGAAAAATTATGAAGTTTTTATTAAAAAGTTATTGGAAGAAGTGAATAAAATAGAAGATAGGTCCTGACCACGTATATGTATCGTTAAAGATGTAGAAACATTACATAACATAAACTCACGCCTATATCCCCGAAGGGGTAGGCAGAGGTAGCGAAATGTGGGTGCTAGCAGCACCCACATTTCGCCAGTTTATGTTTAGGTCCCAATTGTAATAGGTGGCGAGCCTATTGCCATTAACCGGGCACTTATAAACCTGCGATAAATACACACATAACTTCGAAAAGCATCGAAAAGTCATTGGTGTGTGCCATGGTAAAACCTGGGATCGAACCCGAGACCTCGTCTCAGCAGTCCATTACCCATACCACTAGGCTACCGCGGCGGGATGTAGAAAGAATAGACAATAAAGATGACAGACGAGTTATTTTGAACGATTTCCATCTCCTACCCAGTAGTGGCCATGCTGGTATGAGAAGAATGTCGAACAATATCAGGAAATATTATTAATGGCCTGGTATTGTTAAAGATGTTAATGAATTTGTGAAACACTGTGATAAATGTCAGCGACACAAACATTCTACTCCAACGAAAGAACCAATGGTTATAACTAGTACTGCTAATTCGGCATTTGAAAAAATATTCCTAGATCTTATAGGTCCTTTAGGTACGGATGACGATAATTATTCTTACATACTTACTTTACAATGTGAACTTAGCAAATATGTCGAAGCTTATCCCTTAGTTTCCAAGAAAAGTGATGAAGTAGCAAAACCGTTAGTTGATAATTTTATCCTTAGATATGGAGTTCCAAAGGAAATAGCTACTGTAGCTAATGTATTTGAAATAACATTTCAAGAAGTTTGTAAGTTATTACAAATTAAACAATTAAATTCAACCGCTTTTCAAAAAATGAGAAACTAGATATTATTCATAAAAATAGCACTAAATTGTATCACTCTTAACGAAAAATGTTTTAAATAGTGTAATGTATATATATAATATAATTTCTTTAGCTTATGTGCAAGAGTATACAAATATATTATGGAATATGTTATAAGCATATTACTGATATGTAAATTTACATAAAGTAACATAATAAAATAATGTAAAACCTCTTTTCTAAAAGAGGGGAGATGTGGTGTTTATGAGACACGTGTAACCTCATTTTATTGTGTATTTAATCATGTATAATTCCAATAAACAGTTAGTCTAAATCATTGCTTCATTGTTTGAATTGCTCTCCTAATACCTCTCGTACAACTTTACAAGTTAAAAAATATATCGGCTTGTGTTTACAATTTGTACTTTTGCAGTTCCCATACATTTACTATGGCACGGTAATTCACTAATCTTATAAGAAGAAATGTAAAAAAAAATAAAGAAAATTAAAAAAAATTGATGCAAAAAATTATATGTTCACAATTTGTACTACTGCAGTTCCCATATAGTCAGTCACCAGCCCGATAAGACATAACATAACATAACATAAACTCACGCCTATATCCCCGAAGGGGTAGGCAGAGGTGCTAGCACCCACATTTCGCCAGTTTCTGTTTAGGTCCCAATGTAATAGGTGGCGAGCCTATTGCCATTAACCGGGCACTTATAAACCTGCGATAAATACACACATAACTTCGAAAAGCATCGAAAAGTCATTGGTGTATGCCATGGTAAAACCTGGGATTGAACCCGAGACCTCGTCTCGGCAGTCCATTACCCATACCACTAGGCTCCCGCGGCTGATAAGAAGCCCGATAAGAAGAAACAGAAAATAAAATTGATCGCAGAAAGACAATATAATTCCCAAGAATTACGGCAGATGACTCCAGCGTTGCCCCGAGACGTATAATATATCGGCTGATTTCTAATATCTGGGACGTGTCCAGGTAGCTCAATTGGTCATGGATGTTCTCTTTTTTAGATCTAAATCTTTAGAAAAGTTGGCATACTAATCTAGCTTCAAAAATTTCATTGAATGAAATTAAAACTAATAAGTTAATGTATTCTCTATTTATAGGGTTATTGCCCGTGGTTCATCTGCGTAGTTCACCTGGGTGGGACCATGTTCAAATTATTTCTTCCCATGGTTTTCCTGGTTGGACCACGGAATATTATTTTTTCCCGTGGTTTAACTGGGTGAACCTGGGTGGACCACGGGCAATTATTTCTATGCGACTCCCGTACATTTACTCTGGCACGGTTTGTACACTAGTTTGATACTTATACTCTATCCAACAATTTATTTAACTTGTGATAGCGGCATCAGAACGTAACTGTTACATTATTCGTAAAAGTAATCTTGGAAATGCGTGACCAAAAAAATACATAAACTGAGTAATTATATGTATCTACCCGGTTTATAACTCATCAAAAACATTAAAATGCTTTGAATGAATTATTATATAATTTACTCGCTACATAAAAACAGTTACATTGTACCGCATCTAGTGTGGGGATCGAATGTGTTCGCTGCAAATTAATTAATCGCAAGTAATTGTTTACACTTATTTGCATTTACATCGTTTACTTTGGCCTTGCGTTTGCAGTAATGAATCCTTGTAACAACTTTTAATGAAAACATTTTTTTGACATTTTTAACATTTTTGAAGGTGTATTGATAAGGGATTAAAAGTTGTCATTATATTATGCAAAACAATTAAAATAGGTACTTAGATATTATACCCGTTTATAAAACCGATTGCAATTTCTTCATTAATAAAGTCGATTGTAGTGTAAAATCGAATAGGTTACGCATTCGGTTATGCAATAAGTTTCGCTGTTCTACATAACTATTTGACAAAAACTTGAGCTGTCAAAAATGTAATAATTGGTTTGACAGAGTATAGATAAGTCTACTAAGAATTTTAGCTGACTTCATTAACCGACTTTGTTATATGTAGAATATACTGCTTCCGGGCTGTTTGGCCGTGGTCCATCGGAAACTTGAATTCCAGACGTTTCGTCGATCACTGCGGTCGACATCTTCAGTGGTACAGCTCGGGACGCCGCCGAGTGCGGAGAACCTTCCTCGGCGGCGGCAAATTCAATTGTTACACATAATATTATAAATAAAAAAAGAATAATAAAATCCAAAAATTAAGAAATCACAATGAAGGAAAAAATAAAACAGTAACAATGTATACACACGTTAGCCTCTCTCTAATAATAATTACACGCAAAAATATAACTGTGCGTGCTCCCCATAGATAAAAATGTGCTCGCGCGCCGCACAAGCTACACAATAATCCATGAGCGACACTATGTCATCCAACCGAACTGTCAACTGTCAAGTCCGGACAAAAACTCAATTAACAAAATCAATTCATTACATAAGTAAAATAAAGTAATTTCCGCACTAAAAAAAAAAAAAAGTATTCATACTTTAGTAGTATAATAGCTCAGTAATTTATATTATTGAAGTATAAATTTATGCAAAAATGCTGCGTGACGCGTTGTTTTACTCATTCCGTATATTTATGGGGCCTCCCATACAACAAACGTGATTTTTTTACCATTTTATAGATAACTTGCTGTTCCCTAACCCTATTCCACCACCACAAACTATAAGTACATCATTTTGTTATGTATCAAAGGGTTTAGGCCGCGTTTTCGTTGAAAGCTTCCAGACGGCTTATTATTTCCGACACCTCCAACAAATATCATTATAATTTTGCCAATTGATACAAAAACTTGACAAATTATACATACTTTCATCGGGAACCATTCTATCCATTAGTGAAAACAGCATAAAAATCGGTGCAGTAGTTTTTGAGTTTATCACGAACAGACAGACAGACAGACGTGGTGGAAGACTTTGTTTTTTAATATGTATGATGACTCGCGTTTTTAGGGATTTTCTTTAGAAAAGCCCTATTACTATGGAGTTGTCGTCGACGTCGTCGACGTCGTCATCGATGTCGTCGTTGCCAATTTTCTGTCATGGTTTTGGGTATGAAGGAGATGAGCTATCGAGTTGCTGTTTTCGGTAATAGATTCGTGCTGGGGTGAACCATTGCAAGATAAAAAAAATCGCAAAAAATTGCAAAAAAAAACGCAAAATCGAAAATCCCTTGTATTCGGCTGAGCTCGTCTCAGGGATTCAACTTGTTTAACGTTTCTTATCAAACTAGGGAATAAAAAGTGCCATAATAAATGTATGGGAACTGTAAAAGTACAAATTGTAATTTTTTTCTGTAACAACATTCATTGTTTCTGTAGTTCGCAAGAAATACGATAGATGGCTCCAGCGTCGCCCCGATATGTATATAATATATCGGAGAATTTCAAATAGCTGGGACGTGTCTAGGTAGCTCAGTTGGTCAGAGCATACCCTAGTCCTAGATGTTCCCTTTTTCCGATCTAAATCTGCAGGAAAAGCTAGTAAGTATACTAATTGCATCGAAAAGTTCATTGAATGCTTACATTGGATCTAGATAGCGCGGTTTAGAATGTCCTAGAATATTTATATTTGTTCTGTAATCACTACATAAACACACAATACAACACAAATAGTGATGATTATGATGATTTATCATCATTTATTACACACATATATTTTTCTATTTATAAATAATAATAATAATAATAATAATAAATATTCTACGACTTTCTACACAGCGCTCTCTAGACCCAAAGTAAGCATAGTTTAACTAGCTTGTGTTATGGGTTCCAGAATGCGGATAAACATACTTATATACTTTTTTTAATACTATATTTTTTAGTAATATATACATATTATACTTAGAAACAGCCAGACCAATGCAAATAGACATATTCATGCATACAAATATTTGCACTGAGCGGGAATCAAACCCGCGCCCTCTGTCGTAGCAGTCGAATGCACTACCGCTACGCCACAGAGGCCGTCAAATTTGTGTTGTAACACTGACCTGTTCTATAGCTGTTTGTGTACATTTATTTCAACTTATGTAAAATATTATTAAACTCACATTTATTTTTGTTTTTACTAAAATTATTTTCTTTGATTAATAATGCATCTGTAGTATTTGTGAGATCTGTCGTCTTAGGTGTACACGCCGTGTAATAAGAGGGGTAGGGCACATACTCCTCCCTCAGTCACTTCACTGACAGCGCGAGCGCAGGACGGACGCAAGCGGAGATATCATTATATAAGCCGATAATTCTATAATACACGAGAAATCTGCAAACAGTACATTTTCGACGGTTGTGTGAGTACTGTATATATACTATATTCGTCCCAGTCCTTAGTAAACTGTATGGTTCAGACGAGGTCTCGAGTTCGATCCCCAGTTGCCCGGGCACACACCTCTGACTTTTCGTAGCTATGCGTGCATTAATATAATTATCGCTCGGTTAATAATGTGCCCGGTAGATGGCAATAGGCTCGCCCCCTATTACATTGGGACTTCAACATAACTGGCGAATCCGGGGTGTGTGTAATACACCTCTGCCTACCCCTTTGGGGATACAGGCGTGAAGTTATGTTATGTTTATTGTTGAAATTGATTGTGCATGTCTTTTTTTATTTTACGTGCGGAAATCCCTTCCACCAACATGACCAAACTAGCCACAGAAAAATGGCGTCTGATACTAAGTGAAAGCAAAACAATATGATGCACAGGTACCCATTTATGTTGTTCGAAATCCTGGTGGAAACGTAATGAATCAGATGTTTACCTACGAAAAATTTATTGTAATGAACCCAATTAGATGCTAATGTTGATTATAAGGAAAAAATATTATTAGTCTACGGTTACAATGTTTCTGCCAGATCATTTTGCAAAAAAAAACCGGCCAAGTGCGAGTTGGACTCGCCCATGAAGGGTTCCGTAGCAGGAATTAAATTTTTTATATTTGAGTTGATTGAATGAAAGGTAAATTGCGGTTATATATGTGTAAATTACATATGTGGCGATGTATGGCGTATTAAAAAGAAACTAGTTACTAGATCTCGTTCAAACTAATTTTCGGTGGAAGTTTACATTGTAATGTACATAATTTTTTTTTAGTTTTATCATTCTCTTATTTTAGAAGTTACAGAGGGACACACATTTTACCACTTTGGAAGTGTCTCTCGCGCAAACTATTCAGTTTAGAAAAAATAAATATTAGGAACCTCAATATCATTTTTGAAGACCTATCCATAGATCCACACAGGGTTTGATGAAAAAAAATTTTTTGAGTTTCAGTTCTCTAAGTATGGGGAACCCCGAAAATTTATTGTTTTTGTCTATTTTTGTGTGAAAATCTTAATGCGGTTTATAGAATACATCTACTTACCAAGTTTCAACAGCATAATTCTGATAGTTTCGGAAAAAACTGGCTGTGACATACGGACGGACAGATAGACAGACATGACAAATCTATAAGGGTTCCGTTTTTTGCCCTTTGGCAACGGAACCCTAACAATGACCTTAGAAAAATTTAGTCGAATAGTGCGTAACTACTTATTCTACCTTTTTTTTTTTTTTTTTATCGTGCGGAAATCCCTTCGGATACCCCCCCGCCGGCCAGCGGGGGCGGTTATGTCGGGCTTGCACCGACTAAAACCGCACGCCGTCTCGGGTCTTCAGACGCCGGGGTGTAAGGTTACCCATAGAGCATATCCCTCGCACCCCGGCTGACCCTGGGCCATCTCACCACTAAAAGCATCGCTCATCCTGTCTCCTCTGAAAGCAGAGGAGTACGGAGAGCGATGTGTTCCCGCCACGTTGGGTATTGGCCGACGATCAATACCAACCCTATGAAGGGGTGAAGGGGAAGCCATTGACCGCCGCCCAGGGTGTACCGGGCGCTCCGATTCCGTTCCCCCCGGATTGCAGCGGGATCGGAATCGGAGCGACACTCGAGGAGGTTACCCAACACACACCCCACTACTTATTCTACCTATTCTATTGTTCGTGATAATGCGTAATTTAATTTTTTTTTTGGTTCTCAATATTTTTAATTACCTACTTGTTATTGTTTTAAATAATAATTATGCCCGTCAGCGATAAAGGGCGACGAAGCAGTCGGTCATGGAATGGATAATGCCCGTTTCATGGCTAAATGTTAATACATGATATTTGTACAGTCGTAATAGCTGGACACTATCAAAAAATAAAACTTTACATTGGAATGAATTAATAACATTATAATATTTTATAATCTTCTGAGGACAAATAAAATACTTGACAAATAAAATACTTGGAGCTATGGTGGTAAGCTTGGAACGTGTTGGGCTGGTACCGATGGCGACTGTACTAGCATAATACAAACTAATGTAGTAGCAGCACAGGACCACGGCAAGGCCACAGTTTTAGTCCTACTGGACTTTTCTAGGGCTTTCGAAGATTTGAGTATTTCTCTTTTGCTTTCCAAACTGGCGTATTATGGATTTGACAGTAACATAATTCAATGGTTCCACTTTTACTTAAGTGGCAAGTTTGTGGAAACCCAAAAAAAGTGGCGGATCTACACTGCGTTCCTATCTATCAGCCGTAAATAGAGGTGTACCACAGGGATCTGTTCTGGGGCCCTTAATGTTTATTCTATATAGTGCGGACATTGCTCAAGTTATAAAACACTGCCAATTCACTATGTACGCGGATCATGTTCAAATTTATTTCTCCTTCGAGGCCAATGAATTCCAAGAAGCCATCACGAAAATCAATGAGGATCTGACTGGCATTTATCAATGGGCTCGCCAAAATACACTAGTATTAAATGGCAACAAGACTAAATTTTTAATCCTAGGCTCAAAAAATCAAGTCACACAAATTTCACAACTAAATCCTCAATTATACATTGATGGCGTCCCTATTGAGCGTGTGCAAGAGGCTAAGAATCTAGGCTTATTAATGGACGAAGTTGAGGTTTGAACAACATATTGCGGAATGCGTGAGGAACTGTTTTTACAGATTAAAACTTCTTTAAAAATGCGTAGCTACCTCAGTGTTGAGCTCCGTGAAAGGCTGGTCGATACCCTGGTGTTATCCAAATTTAATTTTCTGGATGTGGTCCTAGACTACTAGTTAAAACGGCTAACTTAATACAAAGAGTGCAAAATGCGTGCGCGCGTTTCTGTTATAATATACCACCTAGAAACCATGTGACCCCATATCTAAATAGATGGAACATACTTAAAATGAAGTATATAAGGGAGTTGCATCTAGCTACTGTTGTCTTTGGGGTTGTTAAGACAGGAAAACCGTTCTACCTGTACTCCAAACTTAAATGGCTCAATGAGGGCAGTAGATACCCTACAAGAGCGTCGCGTCTGAACTTACATGTACTAAAACACAGGACCGCGGCATTTCAAGGTAGTTTTAAGTATTCGGCTGGCAAGATATGGAATAATATTCCTCCGCCTCTTAGGACACTCACAAGCATCCATAACTTCCGGGTTAAGCTCAAAAACATACTACTCAATAAACAGAAATGTAGTGCATAACGGCGCTTGAGCCGCGAACATAAGGCGTTTTAGGGGCATTGTGCGTCGCACTGCTGACAATGCCCTTACATACACGGATGTGGGAGATGTACCTTTTTTTTTTTTCGTGCGGAAATCCCTTCCGATACCCCCCGCCGGCCAGCGGGGGTGGTTATGTTGGGCTCGAACCGACTAAAACCGCACGCCGTCTCGGGTCCCGTGGGAGATGTACGTTTGGTTTGGTTGAGAACCAGCCATCAAAAAAAAAAAAATATTATTATTGTATAGATTATACAAGTTTAAAACTAGGTTAAAAACGTACGTATGTTAATACCTACGTACCTTGAAGAGATGATTGTGCCTGATATCTGCAAGGTTGAACGGTTGCCCTGGTCTGATATTTTTTATGATGTAGGTAGGTACTTTGTGATGTATGGGTCCGGAATGAGCGAGACTCGACCTGAGCGTGAAATGTTTCGGTTAATTTAGCGTTAATAAGCAAATGATCAATATCTGGTTGACGAATATCTGATCTGGTGGTATAAATTGTTTTTATTGTTATCAATTACAATCTATGAGTGACTTACATGCTGTCTCGCGTCGTTGGGTGTGTCCTCTTGAGGCGGACATTGAATCAGACAATCGCTATCATACTTTTGCTGAATGTCGGCCCATTGCAAGCTCAGCGAACAGAAATTTTGTCATCATATTTGTTAATGTATAACCCCTACATACTTTTGACAGCACATGGCGCCACGTCAAGAGGTCAGTCATAGACACAGAGTATATTGGTCATAGAGTAAAATAAAATATGCGTATTGAGACACAGATAATAAATTGTGTGGGCTCCAGACACGGTCAAATAACCATCAATAACTTGACGTCATAAGATATTTTGATTGAGGTTTGACTCAATATTATTGACCGTGTCCGGAGAACAAAAAAATAATAATTCATGTAATGTAATATCCTATGCCCTTCATGGACGTGCAATGGCGATGCCGACTGCGCTTTTAGCCCTACAGAGGGCGCATCTTTGTTATTGTTTATGGCCTCCTTATTATTTGTTGTTTTGTTTGGTCATTTGCTGCTGCCATCTACAATTAGTTTTGCGTCGGCATCCCCATTAATATAAATATTTTGTGGGTGCAATGTAAAATACTGTTCCGAAGCTTTGCAATAAACTTTTATTTATTTTTTATTTTTTATGTTTATCCGCATTCTGGAACCCATAACACAAGCTAGTTAAACTATGCTTACCTTGGGTCTTGAAAGAGCTGTGTAGAATGTCGTAGAATATTTTATATTTAAAAGATTCTTCTTCCCAGATAAATAAAATCTGGGAAGAAGAATCTTTTCCTGAACCTAAACGCCGTTTACTGTAAACGGTGTTTTGGTTGGCACAGTGGCTAAGATTACGTATATTATGGCAGAATTCATAGTTTGGCATTGAAAAAAAACCAATCGCTATTCCTCTCTCGTATACGCTTATAGCCATTCAATAGTTCATGATCTGTCTACGTTTACTGGCAGTCCGATGTACGACAGAGAGAACGCTCTAGAAAAACGAAGTAAGTCAATCTTAGCCAGCCTCTATCTCTTCTTCCCGGCACGGTCCCAACCTAAGTGTCGGGTCCTGTACAAAACTGTTTAAACTAGACTACCTCCTTAAAATCTAAATTTAATCCGATGGCAATTGTAACAAAATTACGGAATTCAAATAAAGTTATTTTAGTTTAGTGAGATGAGCAATAGAATTGCCGCCGTTGTGTGAATTCAATAGCACATGAAAGATTTGTTTTAAATTTCTATGCTGTTATATTTTTTTCAAATTTTCGCTCAATTTTGAACATCAAGGTGACTTTGTACTCATCATCAGCTTTTGAAACTTTATCGCAATACTTACTTTTGACGCTCTGTAGCATCACCTACTTATGACACCTGGATATGATCATCAACTTTTGGCGCTGAGTATACTCTACGTAAATAGTAATAAGTACATCGTGGTGCTTACGTCCAATTCGAATTATTCGTGTGGAGATTGAGAGTTTATATAATAGAATAAAGAAATACATGAACTTACACATCACATTATTATTAGTGCAAAAAAGTACTAACGGGCTGGTTAAAATCACTCACTTACCTTGAAACTGAAAGACTCCTGGAGTATATTATATAGTGACCCTTACTTTTTACATGCAGGACCCCCCTCCCCAAACACACACATCCTCCCACAGCCCCCACTCACAGACACCCTCAAACCACAACACAAATCACATACATAGGCTTAATATTTTAATTTAAGTAATAAACATAACGAGATGTTTGATTTCGATAATAATTTTAATTCTTATTTAAATGAATATATACATAATTTAGTATAAATAATAAAATTAATAAGTATGTGAAATAAATAAAAATTAAAAAGTATCCAGATGGTTTAGTCCAATACCCCAGTATTGCACTCTACAGTCCATTTCCCTGTTTTTCATGAAATTCTGGTAGACCTATAGTAGAAACATTTCGACATTGATGATTTTCAGAGAATGTAGACTTGTCATCTCTCAAGATAAATTAATATGAAAGTATTTTAAAGATATTTAAAATGCAAAATGATTTCGAATGTTAAGACTAAATTTAGCCCTTTGGTACGATTGCACTCTACTAATCAAAGGAACACGGGGAGAATCAAAGAAACTTTCAAAAATGTTTTTATTGCAGATAAAACGCCACTCCCTATGTATAATATCGCAACTGCGTTTGATCAACAGCATGGCAAAGTTGATCAAATGCAGTTACCGTATTAAATATAGGAGGCGTCGATACATAGAGCTTTGTTAAGGACAGAGATAGGAAAAATAATATTTTTGAATATATTATTAAATAATATTATTATAGTTATTTATGCAACTGTGGTATAATGAGGGGTATTAAAACATGAATGTGGGTTTATCACACGAAGCGAAGCTGAGTGTGATAATAGTATCACATGAGTGTTTTAATACCTAATTATACAGTTGCATACAAGACTTTATCTACACCCATGATAAACTAATAATACATCTTCAGATAATGATGTACTGCCCTTTGATATTTTCCAATTCATGAAAACTTGGTACGCCTTTTCATACTGTTTTCTAAATTTTTCCGGTAGTAATTTGTTAGAAATGTCCTTTGCTGCATTCGAAATGTCTGGAGGTGTGTTATCAAAACTTGAATCGCTCATTTTCGTAAGTAAACAAAACAATTTGCAAAAATAATAGCGAAGAAAAATAGCGGGAATTCGAATTCGAACGAATAAGCTTTAATTTTTTTTTAACGGCGCGCCGCCGCTGTGGCAGTGCAATGCAACGCGCGTGAATGACAGTTCTTTTTTTGAAACTCATACAGATTCCACGCATCGAGCGGTAAGAATTTGGCTGTCTGATGAGTAACCCTTTGCGCGGAAGAGATTTAAAAAAAAGAAAGGAGTGTTATTATGAAATTTCATACAACATTATAACACCCGTTCGGATGATATTATGGTTATTAGGACATTGGATGTATTAATGTTGGCAATAAGCTAACTGTTTCAGAATCTTTTATAGAGGATTTAAAGCATGGGTGTAGATAAATATTATTAAATGATTACAAAATTAATGCCTACCCCTTCGAGGATACAGGGGTGAAGTTATGTTATGTTGTTATGTTACAAAATCATTTTGCTCATGCATAAGCATGGTCAAATGCATATACAACATTATACGTGGGGAGAATCCAACAGTAAAAATGAAAATACCTTGTTACAGCTCTGAGCCATTATGGGATCTAGCACCTCCACAGCAGCTCTTCAAGCAGCCCAGATACCTATTGCTCTGTTAACATATCTGGGTCTGGATAGTGTTTCCTGGCCTGCACAGACGCCTCTGATAAGTAATTGATTTCCTATTCATTTTGTGTGATGATTGATGAGGAGAGACCTATTTCCAGCAGTAGATTGCAATAGACCAATTTTTTCACCATCATCTAAACGGGCAATTCTGGTCGCTTCTCAAGGCTTTCACCTACCGAGGCAAAAGCCAGGGCTGCTTGACTTAATAGGCTAATTGATTGATATTGTGTGATGTAGTCAGCAATTCGGAGATAATTTATTTTTTTACGTTCTACACTGTATACTTTTTTTTGTAAATAACAACGCATATTCATGCATACCTATATTTGCACTGAGCAGGAATCGAACCCGCTCCCCCTTACGTAGTAGTGGAATGCACTACCGCTATAACACAGAGGCCGAAAACAGCCTACTCCTCACCAACTATTCCTTTTCTCAGTATGAATTAGATGGCTCAACCAGGAAATGCTTGCTGCATATATTATACCTATTTATGATTTATAAAAGTATCAAAGTAGCAAGATCTTTCTGATACTTTTCCCTATTGTCTTCCTTTGACTCTTCGTGGAAAACGAGAACATCTAGGACGGGACTTGAACCCGCGACCAGTCCCTTACAGGGGGAATGCTCTGACTAACTAGTGTTTTTTTTTTCAGATAACACTTCATACGACTACATAGTGATCGGAGCTGGTAGCGCAGGGTCTGTAGTAGCCACGAGGTTAGCAGAAGATCAAACCAACAGTGTGTTAGTTTTAGAAGATGGTGGCGATCCACCGGTCACGGCCCTTGTATGTAATAGCCTTTTTATTTATGAGGATGGCACACTTTGTTAGATAAAAATAAGGACACTAAAACAATTAAGATCAAAATAAATACAGATATAATAAACTATTTACTTTACGTCAAGGGTACCCCGAGGGCATCACTGCGACGCGAGCGAGGACTCAGGTCTGCATACGCTGGCGGACTGCCCGGCGTGGGAGGCGCCGAGGCGTGACCTCGTGGCAGCCATCGGGGTGGGAGTCCTCTCGCTCGGCAGCATGATTGCGGCAATGGTGCGGAGCGCGCCCGGGAGAGGTTTAGAACTCTCCTGGCCCACCGAGCCCGCAACATGCTCGCCGCGCGTCGCAGGTGACTCAGGGCCGGAGGTCGCTTAACGACCTCCGTCCTCCATGAGCGCAGGCCTGGGGGTGGCAGGTGAGGCCGCCTGTCACCCCACAGAAGCAGGCCGGGACGGTGGGGAGACTAGCGCCCCTCCCCCAAACCGGGGCAAGACGGGGACACCGTGGTTCCCAAACCCGAGGGGGCCATCTCGAAACCGGAGATGGCCCAGGGTCAGTCGGGGTGCGAGGGATATGCTCTATGGGCAACCTTACACCCCGGCGTCTGAAGACCCGAGACGCCGTGCGGTTTTAGTCGGTTCAAGCCCGACATAACCGCCCCCGCAGGTCGGCGGAGGGGTATCCGAAGGGATTTCCGCACGAAAAAATAAAAATGGTACCCTGAGGGGGCCATCTCGAAACCGGAGATAGCCCAGGGTCAGTCTAGTGCGAGGGATATATATGCTTTATGGGCAAAATTACACCCCGGCGTCTGAAAACCCGAGACGGCGTGCGGTTTAAGTCGGTTCAAGCCCGACATAACTGCCCCCGCTTGCCGGCTTTTAGTATCTCTTATTAGCATTTATTAGTTATCTGTTATTTATAAAATAAAAGGGTACTTACATAAACATACAAAAGACCAAGTTCGTAAAGTACACGTGGTAGTCTTATCACTTAACTAAATCACAATGACAACATGTTGAACACACATTTCGAAATTTAACAAAATTATTTGATACAAGGTCCTTTATTCCATCCAGTCCTACTAATAGTTGCACAAAAATGATTAATTTATGGGGATAAAATAAATACAATTTTAATTTTGTCATAATTATTGTACTCATACAAAAATTGAATAGTGTTCTTAGAGATTCCTGAGATACAAATTTAATAATTAAATAACAACCATTGGTTGTTATTAGCAATGTAGCCTAGTGTTTTCAATTACCGGGAAATCTGAATATTTTTTCACCTCGGAACTTCTTAAGAATGTGTTTGTAGCCTCATTCTTATCTTTAGTCATATCATTTATTGTTAAATAGCTGCTGTCCGCGGCTTCGCTCGCTTGGAATACTGTTTTCCGTTCCAGCTTCCCATTCCTACCTATTCCTGAAATAAAAACCCCATGTGTTGTTCCAGACTATAATAATAATAATATTTATTTGTTCAGATAACAAAAATCCATTACTTGTTAGTAAGCAATTACAAGTCTAAATTAATATACATTTAAAATTCAATCTATCCCTGTGCCAAATTCCATCAGATCCTTTCAGCCGTTTTTGCGTGAAAGCGTAACAAACATCCATACATCCAAACTTTCACATTTATAATATTAATAGGATTAAATGATCTACGGATAACGAATTAATTTGTTTTCTTCTTTACAGTTACCAGGATTATTCGTTACCTTGCCTCATTCACTTGGAGACTACAACTACACGTCTACTTTCGACCCCTATGCAGCTAGAGCCCAAAATAACTACACCATGTTGACAGCAGGGAAGACTCTCGGAGGTTCCAGTACCATTAACCATTTTCTACATATAAGAGGCGCACCATCAGATTTCGATAGTTGGGCTGAAATATCAAAAGATGACTCTTGGCAATACGTAAATATTTTAAAATATTTTGTTAAAAGTGAGAGAGTCGATGATGAAGAAATTATAGAAGAATATGCTGATTATCATGGCATAAATGGTCCTATGGGGCTCACTAGACAAGTGAATGATAATGAACTTAGAGATTACTTTAAAGCTTTTGCTGAAGCTGGTAATCCAACAGTACTGGATATAAATGCAGATAAACCAGTAGGGTACACAAATCCTCAAGTTATGCTAGCTGACCATAAAAGGCAGACACCGGCTTATACTTATTTTAAAAAAGTTCAAGATTATCCTAATTTCCATTTATCCAAGAATACACGGGTCATAAAAATTATATTTGAGGATAAGGTTGCTGTAGCTGTGCAAGCGGTTTATAATAAAAAAACTTACACTTTCAGAGCCAATAAAGAAATAATATTAAGTGCAGGAGCATTCAACACCCCTCAAATATTGATGCTGTCTGGCATAGGCCCTGAGAAACATTTGAAATCCATGAATATTGATGTTGTTTCTAATATGCCGGTAGGAGAAAACCTCGTTGATCAACCTACTGTCACAATAGTGTATAAAACGAAAAAGTAAAGAAAGAAAGAAAGAAAGAAAAATGCGTTTATTTTGGCTTACTGCAGCACACAAAACAGTTTAACTTTTATTATAACTATTCCATGACATTTTAAATGAAGTAAATTATAATCAAAGATATACAGTGTTACGTATTATATGTTTTGCATTTTTTAGACCATCTTATATTATTTTAATTTCATTTTGTAATTGGCAACACTGACCATCATTCACTCTGCAGCCATTACGTAATCTATGATATCTTAGAATTATGATATCATACCTAATCTATGACTCAACAATGATGTGATATAATTCTATGATATAATTTGTGACAACAACAACGAACATATACAGTGCCAATTGAAAGATGGTATATTTATTTCTTGTGTTGTGATACAATGTTAAATATGATATGCACTGCAGCCGCCAAAACTGGTCGCTACTCAGCTTGTTGCTGTGATGAGTATTCGGTGAGTACCAAAATTTACATCAAGCGCTGATTTTCGTTCACGGCCATTTTGTGAAGTAACGCATTACGCAAGCGTCGAAAGTACTTAATACCACTCCTGGGTTTAACAAGACTTGAAACTGATCTTACAAAAAGTCCGTTCCCTATAATAGTGGGGACGGCAGCCTTAAATAAATCTGATTTAATGAACCCTGATTATCAAACTTATAATGTGTTGTTTGCTCATGATACTCCGCTCCTTACACTGGCATGTCGTCCCGCTTTTGGTTATCGAGATGATATATGTGATGAATGGAACAATCAAGTCAGATTTAGGGACTCATTTTTCAATCTCATTGTAAATGTTCAACCGAAATCCAGAGGTACAGTTCGCTTGAAGAGCAACGATCCATTTGACAGTCCTGAAATTACTATGAATTATTTCACTGAAGAACAAGATATAGACAACATGCTCAAATATGTGAAAGATTTCATCAGAATTGGTGAAACTAACACTTTCAAGAAGATGGAAGCAGAAATCATTGGTTTAGATTTGCCTGAATGTGCGGACAAGGAGAAAGGGTCCGATGAATTCTGGAAATGTTACATTCTGAATAGAGCAATCAGCGTATTTCACTATGCCTGCACTTGCCCCATGGGAACTATTGTTGACAGTACACTGAAACTTAAGGGGTTTGAGAGGATTAGAATAATTGACGCCAGTGTTATGCCTATGGTTCCTAAGAGCGCCACAAATGCAGCAGTCATTATGTTGGCTGAAAAAGGAGCAGATATGATTAAAAATGAATCTTACAAATAATATGGTTCTTGAATTTGTATCACTTTTTATTTCCTTTGTCTATTGTTAATACATGAACAACGTTAATAAATATAAGTTAATAAGTAAAAAGATTCATAGCGAGTTCCAACTTCGTGGAATCATTTCTCTGGTCTGAATTCATTTCCTGTCAACAACCAATAAAATTAAGTAATTGTAATGAAAATCTCTATCATCTAATAACTGTATGTTTCGTTGATATATTTTTTTTCAATGCACTTACTCAGAATATGGCCATAATCTCACCGCAATTAGGCACATAATGATACCTATTATCAAACTGTGGTTTTTTGATTGTTATTAAATCACGAGTAAGTAATCGTTTTTTTTATTATATTGGTTGATTTGCATTATTCTTAAAAAAAAATCGATACTTTGTGTATCGTTTTTTTTTAAGAATAATTTTAATAGCATTCGATTGTGTATCGTATGTATCTATGTATGTTTATGCATGTATATGTATATAAGGTATCACAAAATTAGGTCTCTGAATTTGGTGACATGACTTGGTATCGACAAAATATGTATCAGAAACAAAATAAAAAAACAAAAAAAATATATAAATAAAAATGAAAAAAAAAAACACCTCCAGCGAACAGCGTCACGTGACGCGACGAGCTCGTGACGCACGTGGGAGGCGTGCAGTCCTTCTCCTCGCAGTATTCTCCAAGCAGATGTGTGGGAAATACCTAAATCGCGACCAGCGTCACGTGTGCTCGTCGCGTCACGTGACGCTGGTCGCTGGTGGTGGTTGTTTTTTTATTTTTTATAATTTTTAATTTTTTAATTTTACCCGATATTTTTTTTGTTTCAAATATATATATTTTGTCGATACCAAGTCATCTCACCAAATACAAAGACCTAATTTTGTGACACCTTATATATACATATGCATAAATATGCATCTAAAAATGATCATGATATAGCTGTGGAGATTATAGAATAAATATAAATATTCTAGGACATTCTACACAGTGCTATCTGGATCCAATGTAAACATTCAAGAAACATGTATTCAACTAAAACGCTGCCTAAAAACCCTTTGATATTATAACAAAATGATGTATGGTGGAATTGTGTATCTTACCTACATAGTTTGTGGTGGTGGAATAGGGTTAGGGAACAGCGAGTTATCTATAAAAACGGTAAAAAAATCACGTTTGTTGCATGGAAGGTCCCTTAAATATACGAAATGAGTGAAGCAACACATCACGCAGCATGTTCGCACGAATTTATACTTTAATAATATAAATAACTGAGCGGGATCCTGCCGTTTGGCAAAATATGTTTCGTCAAATTTCACTTCCCAAAAAACTCTTTAACAAAATTAAATTTCGCATTTTATACACTTCGTCAAATATTCATTTGGCAACTTTTTACTTGCTCAATTTTTATTAAGTCAAAATATACATTAAGCAAATGCTTTATTTTGTAAAAAAATATATTCCTAAAGTAAGTTCGTTCAAAAAGCATGTCTCATTGATAATTAATTATAAGTAAAGTAAAATACATTAATTCAATAAAATTTTTAAGCATTTTGTATGCTTACTTTTTTCTAGACATTTAGATCGGAAAAAGAGAACATCTAGACTTGAACCCTTGAAGATATTCGAAATTCTCCGATACATTAATACGTCTTAATGTATCGGAGAATTTCGAATATCTGGGACGTGTCTAGGTGGCTCAGTTGGTTAGAGCATTCCCCCTGTAAGGAACTGGTCGCGGGTTCAAGTCCCGTCCTAGATGTTCTCTTTTTCCGATCTAAATCTCTAGTAAAATACATTAATTTCACATAAGTTCCGGTAGGATAGATCGGAACTGCCCGAAAAGTGGGTTAGGTTAGGTTAGAACTGTGGCCCCAACAGAGCGCGAGCTGAGCGAGCGAAGCTAGCGTGCCGCGCTATATATATATGTTACGGTATTTCTCAGGAAATAAATAAGAATAATAGGAATGAAACCAATTATTGATTGTGAGTACGAAAAAGTGACTTTTATTTCTTCCGTTAGCTAGGTAGTCTGAGAATGCATCGCTAGCGCCGCCTATACTTAAATCTATTGAACTAACTAGTCTACTTAACTACATAAGATCAACGTGATAGAAGAATTATATCTAAACATGCCCCCGGGCGTTGAAGGCTGCCTCCTTCAACCATCTTCCAATAATGTGCAGATTTTACTGAACGCTCGACGAACAACTCCTTTGGCTGTCCTGACATCTGCCACCCTGCTCACATTATCAGCGCCGGGATATAAAGCCACAATACGTCCAAGTCTCCATTTGAGTGGAGGTAGGTTCTCCTCTTTCAGCAAAACCAAGGAATTGAGCTTCAAAACGTCAATTTTATTGCGCCATTTGACTCGCTCCTGTAGCTGCGAGAGATACTCCTTGCTCCATCTTAACCAGAAGCAACGGCGTAATTGTTCAAGGCGATGAAATCTAGGAAGCTTCTCCTTTGAATAATCGACGTCATTTGACGTTGGAGGAGACGTGATGGGACGTCCGATGAGAAAATGACTCGGCGTTAAGGGCAGCAAGTCTTCTGGATCATTTGATAAGGGTGTTAGAGGCCTTGAGTTGAGGATTCCCTCAATTTGTACGAGTACGGTCGACAGTTCTTCGTAAGTTAAACGACAGTTACCCAACACTCGATACAAATGAAACTTAATTGATTTCACTCCCGCTTCCCAAAGTCCTCCAAAATGAGGAGCATAAGCAGGAGAGAATTTAAACTCAATGCCATCACCAGCAGCAGACTCAGATAAATGACTATTGTTGTCCTTTAAAAACCTAGCTAAATCATTACTGGCGCCAACAAAGGCAGTACCGTTATCAGAGTAAATTTTATTTGGTTTACCTCTGCGAGATATAAACCTATTTAATGCACACAAAAAGTTATTACTAGTTAAATCCCCTACTAATTCAATATGCACAGCTTTAGTTGTGAAACATACGAAAATGACAATATAAACCTTCACAATTTTACTGCCTCGACCTTGACGGCTGATTGAGAGTATAGGTCCAGCATAATCTGTCCCCACAGTCTCAAAGGGAAACCCAGGAGTAAGACGGTCCCGCGGTAAATTACCCATGAGAGGAGCATTTATTTTGCCTCTCATACGACGACATCTTAAACAATTCCGAAAACAAAACTTTGCTAAGTTTCGACCCCCTATAGGCCAGTAAGTTTCCTTTATAGTTGACAAAAGAAGTTGAGGTCCAGCATGCATTAAGCGTTTGTGTTCGTGTTCAAAGAGTAAGTTTGTGAATCGATGAGTGGACTGCAATAAGATAGGATTCTTTCTTTCATAAGATAACTCTGAATTTTGAAGACGACCACTGATACGAAGCAACTGGAAATGGTCAATAAAAATATTAAATTTTAATAATGAACTATTCTTAGGTATATTCTTTTTATTAATAATTAATGTATACTCAGGGAATGATTCTATTTGTGATAATTTTATTAATAAATTTAATGAATTTTTTAACTCTTGTACTTGCAGTGGGCCAGTTGTTTTATTTTTAGACTTAATATTATTTATAAAACGTAATACATACGCTGTAGTACGCAATAACCTACTGTAACTAGAAAATCTATCAAAATTAATTATGGTTAAACGTTCAGTCTGATCCATGACATGAAAAACCTTTTCTAATTTAATTTCTGGTAAGTTTTCAGTGTTACAAAAACGATTAGGCCATGATGATTCAGGCATACACAGAAAATCGGGTCCAGACCACCATAAATTATTATTTATTATTAAATTTGGGTTTAATCCGCGTGAAATTAAATCGGCGGGATTTTTATCGGTAGGTACATATCGCCATTGACAAGAACCCGTGATTTCTAAGATATCAGAAACCCTACTTTTCACAAAGGTTTGAAGTTTAATAGGTAGCATTTTGAGCCAACCAAGAACAATGGACGAGTCAGTCCAAAAAATACTACGACGAACCTGAGTCATTGCCGTGACTCGTAATGACGAAATAAATTTTTCGTAAAGTTTAGCACCAGTTAGGGCAGCGCACAATTCAAGACGAGGTATCGTCAGCGGCTTTAATGGTGCTACCCTGCTCTTAGACAGCATTAACCTAACACACATCTCACTTTCATTTATATTCGAGCAAACATAAAGACAGGCGCCATAAGCATCCAGTGACGCATCTGAAAATATATGAATATCGATGTATTGATTTGGCACAAACATAGCTGCGCGAGGTACGCGGACTAAGTTAAGTGCGGGCAGCGCCTTAATTAACTCTAACCACTGGTTATTTAAATCAGACGGCAATGGTTCGTCCCATGATAGCTTATGTAGCCACAGTTTTTGAAGCATACGCTTCATAGGCACGACACAAGGCCCTAAAAGACCTAAAGGGTCAAATACCTGACTAATGATTGATAAAACACTACGCTTAGTGTAACTTGTAGATACTTTTACATCTATAGCAAAACTAAGTTCATCCGTGTCTGTAAGCCAATTAACACCTAAAGTTTTGCTTGCATTAAGTGACCCTATATTTAAGTCAATCTGCTTGGCATTGGAGGAACTGGTAAACAGCTGAGGCTCGTTAGATTTCCACTTGCGCAGCGGCAGGCAAGCGGATGCAAGTATGGAGGTGAGTTCTTGTTGGATGTACCTAGCGTCTTCTATCGAGCAAGATCCAGACAGTAAATCATCAACAAAAAAATCTTTAGTGATGACGTCAGCGATTAATTTATTTTCACATTCGAGGCCTAGTTGATGTAAACACCTGACCGCGAGAAAGGGCGAACTAGCCAATCCATATGAGATTGTGGTTAATTCATATGGTTTAATGTCTTTAGCTGAGTCGCTGCGCCAAACAATCTGTTGAAGATGCCTATCCTGAGGGTGCACTGATATCTGGCGGTACATCTTTTCGATGTCAGCCGAAATGACAATTTTGTGCTGCCGAAAACGAATAAGGATAGAGACTAAGTCATCCTGGATGGTCGGTCCTACCATCTGCAAATTATTTAATGACAAGCCAGAAGAAGTAGCGCTGCTAGCATTAAAAACAGCTCTGAGCTTGGTGGTGGTGCTACTTTCACGGAGAATGCCATGATGCGGTATAAAGTAGCTTACTTTATTATATTTATTAAAACTAACTTCTGTCATGTGACCAAGACTTTCATATACTGCCATAAAGTCAATATACATTTGTTTTAATAAGGGTTGTTTAGATAACCTGCGCTCTAATGAAATCAAACAATGCTTCGCGCGTGATAAGGAATCGCCTAACAAGTTATATTCGCGTTTAAGTGGAATTCGAACACAAAAACGTCCATTACTAAGCCGTGTAGTGTGCTGCTTAAAATGGTCTTCACAGGCTTGCTCCTCTTGAGAATAATAAGAAGACTTAGAAGAAACTTCTTCTAATTTCCAAAACTGCGTCAACTGGTTTTGGATTTCTTCATTGAGGAGTTCAGTAGCACAAGTGGTACCAGCAGACACAAAATTGCACATAAGCGATTGGGGTGGCATTCCTGTAAATGGGTAGTTTACAGAACCTGAAATAAGCCAACCAAGTCTTGACTCGGTTAGAATAGGCTTGCCATCACCCAAACGGATTCGCTGAAATCCTAACAAGTCCCAAAAATTATCAGCCCCTATAATAATGTCTACATCAGACGGGGTATGGAAATTAGGATCCGCGAGTACAATATTAGACGGTAAATTAAAACTTGAAATGTCTACTTGCTGACAAGGCACTTTATCGGTAATAATTGGCAAAACAAAACAAGTAATATTTGAAAAATATTGGTCATCTAACGACTTTAAATAAATTTTGCACATTTTATTTATAAGGGAATTAGAATTATTAATTCCTGAAATGCATCTATTAATATTATAATAAGGCAAGTTTAATTTGCGGTGCAGCTTTTCAGTTACCAAGCACGACGTGCTACCACTGTCTAAGACGGCGCGAGCTATATGTACATTATTATGTATATCATAAACCTTAATAAGTGCCGTCGATAACAACACCTGTTGTGTTTGAATAGGCGAGGTAGTAACGCGAGCCGAAAGTGAGATGTCGCTAGTAGACTCACCGGCCGGCAGCGGCGGCTGCTGCTGCACTTGATTACTCATAGTGGGAGGCTGAAGCGAATTATTATTACCTGCTGCATTCGACTGATAGTTGGCTACATGAATTAATAAGTTGTGCTTACGGCGACACATTTTGCAGCCAGCCTTTTTACATCGATTGGCGTAATGCCCTTTCTGCAAACAGTTATAACATACTTTTAGGTTAGGTAACAATAATAATGGGGTGTGTGTTGGGTAACCTCCTCGAGTGTCGCTCCGATTCCGATCCCGCTGCAGTCCGGGGGGAACGGAATCGGAGCGGCCGGTACACCCTGGGCGGCGGTCAATGGCTTCCCCTTCACCCCTTCATAGGGTTGGCATTGATCGTCGGCCAATACCCAACGTGGCGGGAACACATCGCTCTCCGTACTCCTCTGCATTCAGAGGAGACAGGATGAGCGATGCTGTTAGTGGTGAGATGGCCCAGGGTCAGCCGGGGTGCGAGGGATATGCTCTATGGGTAACCTTACACCCCGGCGTCTGAAGACCCGAGACGGCGTGCGGTTTTAGTCGGTGCAAGCCCGACATAACCGCCCCCGCTGGACGGCGGGGGGGTATCCGAAGGGATTTCCGCACGATAAAAAAAAAAAAAAAAAAAAAAAAAAGGTAACAATAATAATCGTTGTTCATTTGTTAGTTTGAGGAAGTCGGGGCAGGAGCTAAGTGCGTGATTATTACTGCATTTCGGGCAGCATTTTAACGCAGATTCCTGTGAACGATTGTCTATTGAGACCATAGTTTTTAACTTATTAGAATTAGCTACAGTTTTGACAGGTGTAGGTGTAAATCGGGACAATTCCAGTGATTCGAGAAAATCAGCGCGGCTTCGTAAGAAGGTGATAAACATTTCGAGTGTGATACTAGTGTTTTTGTTCAAAATATTTTTATTTTCCTCCCACTCGCGAAATGTTTTTGCATCAAGTTTACGCGAAATTATGTGGATCAAAAGGGTATCCCAGTGCTTGGTGGGTTCTCCCAGAGACTCTAAAGACCGCAAATTTTTATTTATTTGATCGATAACACGCTTAATACTAGCCGAACACTCTTTATTACCCATGTCGATACCTAAAAGTGCTGTGAGGTGATTTTGTGTTAACAATCGTTTATTGTCAAACCGCTCACATAACAACTTCCATGCCTTAGGGTAATTGACCTCGGAAACCTCAATGGAACTAATGCACTCTAAAGCTGAACCCCCCAGTGACGATTTTAAGTAGTGAAATTTAGTTATATCATCTAAATCTTCATTGGAAACAACCATACTTTTAAAAGTGTCATGAAAACTAAGCCAGTTTTCGTATGCTCCATCAAACTTCGGCAGTGGAATAGTAGGTAATTTAAATGCTTTATATTTACCTCGAGAACTAATACTACTAGCTTTTTCATTTGCTGGGTCATTAAACGCAGTGATGATTCCTAACGAGCGTGCATGAGCCTTGTGATATGTGGACTCAAACTCGGCCCTCTCTAACAGCTGGGCCGACTGGTTCTCGGCTAAAACCTCCAGCTGAATTTGAGTTTCATCAAAGTTATTAAATAAGGTTGCAAGTTTACTTATCCTGGACTCAAGTTCATTTATATCAGCCTGAGTTGGTGATTTATTAAAATTAGAAATGAAATTGACAAATTGTGTTAATTGTCCCTTATAACTTCCTCTTTTTTTAATCAATTCCTTTTCTGTCATTTTTGGGAATCGAGAATGAAACCTGAATATAAATAAAATAGAAACCTTTTATAAATGAAATTAATTCAAGTTTACAATATTACGGTTAGGGTACAGATTCAAAGGTTAAGTAGTTTTACAATGATTAAGTTATGAATTTAATATAATATTGCCAATTTTAAATTAAAATTAAAGTTAATTTAGCTATAAAAGACTCTAATAAAAGTGTTTAATTGGATATAAGTTGAATAATTAATTCAAAAGTGAAATGTCATGTAGTGAGTTGATTCCTTTTTTAACAAAGGCAAATACAATAAGATTCCTACAAATGACTACCTACTAGATAGGCAAAATTGAATCCTTAGAACACTGAATTATGCTTTTACAGATAAGAATTGGACAATATATTTAACTTAAATACCTACTCATATAAATGTACGAACAAAGACTAACCTGTTTCGTATGATGACGTTGCGCGATTTACCTAGAAACACTTAAATACTACCTGTGAGTGTTGGGTTTTAATTAACTAATTAATGTCCTTAATAACACTGTTATTCACCAAATGTTGATTGTAGTTTATTAAAATGCGTAATTAGTAAATCTTTCTTCGGCGCTTTGTCTCCTCACTCCGGTTTCCATATAAATCCTTCCTTATTTTTTCTTTCGAATGGATATACTTAGGGTCGCTGGTTTTCACATTAAATCCGGTGATGTAGGAACATGTTACGGTATTTCTCAGGAAATAAATAAGAATAATAGGAATGAAACCAATTATTGATTGTGAGTACGAAAAAGTGACTTTTATTTCTTCCGTTAGCTAGGTAGTCTGAGAATGCATCGCTAGCGCCGCCTATACTTAAATCTATTGAACTAACTAGTCTACTTAACTACATAAGATCAACGTGATAGAAGAATTATATCTAAACAATATATATATATATATATTCTGTATTTTTTACTTCTTACTACCTATGTGTTCGTGCCTTGAACAAACGTGTTTTCTTTCTTTAAATATTTATTTTAATCTGTTTTTTAGTATCTAAATATATAAACTAACCATGAATGACAATTATTTAAAATAAAATAATATCGAAGTACCAACCTATTTTAATTGTTTTAATATAATATAATGATATCTTTTAATCCCTTATCAACACAACTTCAAAAATGTCTTTCATTAAAAGTTGGTACAAGACTAAATTACTGCAAATGCAAGGCTAAAGTAAACGATGTAAATGCAAATAAGTGTAAACAATTACTTGCGATTAATTAATTTGCAGCGAACACATTCGATTCATTCAAAGCATTTTAATGTTTTTACTGAGTTATAAACCGGGTAGATACATATGATTAGTCAGTATTTTTTTTTTTTTGGCAACGCATTTCCAAGATTACTTTACGAATAATGTAACAGTTACATTTTGATGCCGCTATCACAAGTTAAATAAATTGTTGGACAGAGTATAAGTATAAAACTAGTGAACAAACCGTGCCACAGTAAATGTACGGGAGTCGCATAGAAATAATTGCCCGTGGTCCACCCAGGTCCACCCAGTTGAACCACGGGAAAAATAATATTCCATGGTCCAACCAGGTGAACCATGGGAAGAAATAATTGCACATGGTCCACCCAGGTGAACTACGCAGGTGAACTACGCAGGTGAACCATAATCATAATCATAATATTTTTATTTTATGGATCATAGGTTTTAGTTATAAAGGTCTTACAATTTATGTTATGTGCGCTATGTCCTACCACACGTGTGGTGTACAAAATAACATGCATCAAATTTAAATATGTTCACAATCATGTTTCACAGTCGAAATATTCAATTAATAGTAAGTATAAATTAAATAAAAATCAATCAACTACAAAACAACTAAACGATTAGTTTCAAGTCTAGTATGTCGGAATATACATATCAATTTTCACATTTAAACAATTAATATAAGAAAATTAGAATAAAATAGTATTTGTCAATCAATATAATATGTCAATCAATATAATATGTTAATCAATATTAAATGTCAACCAACATTATATAGATGTCAACTAATATTATTATCATTTATAAAATCCACAATCGAGTAATACGTCTTATTCACCAAAATATTTATATTTGGCTCTAGTCTAATGGATTTTGGCAGTTTGTTATATATTTTTGGTGCCATGGCAAAGATGCTGTTATGATGTAGTGCCGTTCTGCTGGAAACTAGTTGCAATTTATCTGCTCGACGTGCACTAATAACTGCTTTAAACTTTTCCATATTTCGTTTAACAAACATTGCAGTTTCATAGATGTAAAGGCTAGGCATTGTAAGTATTTTAAGTTTCTTAAAAAACGGTACACAACTATCCGTTCTACGCAAATTGCACATTGCCCGTAAACATCGTTTTTGCGCTATGAAAACCTTTTCTTTTCCAGTTGCATTACCCCAAAATATAATTCCATACCTTAAAATTGAGGAAATAATACCGTGATAGGCTGTAATCAAAGTGGCTTCATTAACTGTTTTCATAAGCATGTACAAATTATAAGCGTATTGATGTAATTTACTGCACACACTCTGAATTTGTTAATTCCAATTCAATGACTTATTTATGTATAGACCAAGAAATTTGGTCACCTCGGTTTTATTAATGATTTTTCCATTATAATTTAATCTAAATTGCATTATTGTCGTCTTATCTAAATTCATTTTAAGATTATTCATAGTAAGCCAATTGATAACCGTAGTAATGTTCTCATTAATGTCAGTTCCAAATTATTTATATCATTATCATTAAAAACTAGAGTACTGTCAACAGCAAACATGATCATAGGATAGGAAGCAGAATGCGGAAAGTCATTAATGTAGATAATGAAGAGCAGTGGTCCTAAGACACTGCCTTGAGGCACGCCGTAGGTTACAGTTCTTTGTGAAGAACTGAAAGTTACTTCAGATCTTCTGACTATTCTGCTTAAAATAGTTCTTTGCTGACGATTATGAAGGTAAGATTCAATTAATGCAGATATATTACCCCTGACGCCATAACGGTTAAGTTTATTTATTAGAATTTTATGATCTACATAGTCAAATGCTTTTGACATATCCATAAACAATCCCATTACTGGCAGTTTTTGATCTACTCTATTGACAATAAGGCTCAACTACTAATTTTACCACTTTTGTGCTGATACTGTCATATCTTGTGCTGTTGGTATTATTAAGTGACATAATAATTTGATGAATGTCCTGAGGAATAGTTGGTGGCATAAACATAGAGGAAGGTCTGTTAGATTTAATTGTATTTCGATACTCGGAGGTTCCTATAGGCTGCACTTGATCAATGAAATGATTATTAAATTCTTCTGCTATATCATGAGGGTGAGATATTGTTTTACCTTCAAGTTTAATGCTATTTACACTTTCATTTGGATAGTTAACTCTTAACTTTTGTATTACTTTCCACGTCGCCTTTGGTTTGTTTTTTGAATTTCCAATAAAATATTCATTTTGAGATTTTTTTGTAAGTTGAATTACCATGGGCAATAACCCTACAAATAGAGTACACATAAACTTATTAAAGTGAAACTTTTATTACATCCTCTCAAACTTTTTCGTCTGTGTGTTGCATGTCGCGTGACGGTCGGCCGCGGAGTAGGGATAAAGTGAAAGGCGCTCGTCATAGCAGCCAAGGCCAATATGGCGGTGCCTATAGTTCGCAGCAGCTGACCGTGTAGTGTATAGACTATTACTCATTTGTGCCAGTGCTCCACGCGATTTTGTTTGTTTTTGTCAGTGTTTAATGTAAATGTTGTCTGTCAGTGTTTAATGTAAATGTTGTTATTTATTAAGTATAAAATAAAGATTGATAAAGCGATTTTTATACCCTTAATTGAATATTATTCCAAAAATGTTTAGTTAAATGTCTATAATGTGAAAAAAAGTTTCACTTTTACCGTGGTTTCATAAAACCACACAATCCTTTTAGTATTCATTTTATTCAATGAAATTTTCGAAGCTAGATTAGTATGCTAACTTTCTAAAGATTTAGATCTAAAAAAGAGAACATCCATGACCAATTGAGCTACCTGGACACGTCCCAGATATTACAAATCAGCCGATGTATTATACGTCTCGGGGCAACGCCGGAGCCATCTACCGTAATTCTTGGGAATTATATTGCCTTTTTGCGATCAATTTTATTTTTTGCGTTTCTTATCAGACTAGTGACTAGTAAATATGTAGGAACCGCTAGTACAAATTGTGAACACATGATTTCTTTTTATTTTTCTTAATTTTTTTTACATTTCTTCTTATTAGATTAGTGAATAACCGTGCCATAATAAATGTATGGGAACTGCAAAAGTACGAATTATAAACACAAGCGGATATATTTTTTAACTTTGTTTTTTTTTTGGCATTATACAAGTTAAGTGATGCAGTTTTCATATCAATTTAAAGTATTACAAAACTTTCTACCTTTCTATAAAGGACAAAAAAATCGGCTCACTTAACGTTTCCAGCCTGTATATAAAAAAATGAATTCTTATTTCAGTGACGTCCAGCAGGGACCGGTTTCGCTAATTCTGTTTGTTATTGTCAGGAGAAGGTTCTTCGCCTTGCGGGCGGAGGCTTCGGAGGTCACGGAACGACCTCCGTCCTCCATGAGCGCAGGCCTGGGGGTGGCAGATGGAGCCGTCTGTCACCCTAGTAGCAGAAGCAGGCCGGGGCGGGGGTGCATTGCGCGCCTCTCTACTTTCCCATACCCGAGGGGGCCATCTCGAAACTAGAGATGGCCAAGCTATGTTGTGCGAACTAGAAATGTGACAACATCGCACGTGTGCGCATTGGAATTTTGCAACTTCGACATCCGATGTCGATGATGTAAGTTTGGCAACGTTGCGCGTGCAGTGGTTTAACTTGTATAAAAGTAAATAGGTAACTTTTTTATTTCATAAATCACGGGATTTTTTCCGCTCTTTAAATTAATCTTGGGATTTGAGGCATATCCACTTTATTCTTTCGCTGTATGAAATCATTGTAAGTACATAAATAACTCAACCTAATTCCGACCTCTGCTGATAAGATAGCGTGTATTATATAAATGAAGTCGTCGAACCGATGTTAGTTGTTTTGTTGCCGTAACAACCAGTTTGTGTCGAAATTGCATAAAAATTATATATCATTTTATTTAAAAAATACCCGGTAAGTTCTTTATAACAAAACTAGCTGACCCGACAGAGGTTTTCCTGCCTGAGCTACGAGTATTGACTTTGGTTTCATTAATTTCCTTTTGAAATGTGAACTAAGAAGTAGGTTATAAATTAATTATCAAAAATTATCAAACAGACACTTCAAATTTTATTTATTTGTATGTAAATAAATAAAATTGAAGTGTGTGTTTGTAACGTTAAAATAACAGTTTTTCAATGAATCCATATGAATGTATTCACGGTACTTACAACAAAAAACCATTTTCTTTAACTTAACTTAATCGTAGTTGTTGTGTGTCTGTCTATTCATCTTTCTATCAGTTAGAATTAGATAATCTCTGGAATGGCTGGACCAATTTTGAAGGGAGTTTCACTGGTAGATAGCTAATATTACAAGGCGTAACTTAGCTTACTTTAATTTTAGAAAAAGTATTAGGGTTACGCGCAAAGGAGGAAACCTCAGATCTAAGTCCACGCGGGCAAAGTCGCGGCCACAGCTAGTTTTATCAATATAATTCCGAGCGATGCATCTGTTGTGTCAATTAATATATCAATTGCGCCAACTGCAAGGGACTGACAGGTATATCAAACACTATAAATTTATGTAGAATATACTGCTTCCGGGATGTTTGACCGTGGTCCATAGGAAACTTGTGTCCCAAACGTTCGCTCGTCGCCGCCCGGATCTGTGCTACTGAAGATGTCGACCGTAGTGATCGACGAAACGTTTGGGAGACAAGTTTCCTATGGACCATCGCCAAAGATCCCGAAAGCAGTATATTCTACATACAACGCCGGCCGTGAAAGCCTTTATGTATATGCTATAAGTTTATATTATAAAAGTTAATATGATTGATAAATTTTTCAAATTTTCCAATTTTCTTTCTTAACTTTTTCTTTCGTAAGCACCTTTTTTTTTTTTTTTTTTTTTTTTTTATCGTGCGGAAATCCCTTCGGATACCCCCCCGCGTGCCAGCGGGGGCGGTTATGTCGGGCTTGAACCGACTAAAACCGCACGCCGTCTCGGGTCTACAGACGCCGGGGTGTAAGGTTGCCCATAGAGCATATCCCTCGCACCCCGACTGACCCTGGGCCATCTCCGGTTTCGAGATGGCCCCCTCGGGTTTGGGAACCACGGTGTCCCCGTCTTGCCCCGGTTTGGGGGAGGGGCGCTAATCGCCCCACCGTCCCGGCCTTCTTCTGCTGGGGTGACAGGTGGCCTCACCCGCCACCCCCAGGCCTGCGCTCATGGAGGACGGAGGTCGTTAAGCGACCTCCGGCGCCTGAGTTGCCTGCGACGCGCGGCGAGCAAGTTGCGGGCTCGGCGGACCGGGAGAGTTCTAAGTCTCTCCCGGGCGCGCTCCGCCACCTCCTTCGCGAGCATTACATGCTCGCAGAAGGAGGCGGCGGCGGCCCACGCGCTCGCGCTCCGCACCATTGCCGCAATCATGATGCCGAGGAAAGTGATAGGAAAGTCCGGACTCAGTTGACTGCATTTCGAATGCATCATCCGCGGTCGTCAATCATGAGATTGTACATCCCGCGGAAATGTGGGGGTCGGGGATTTTTAAATGCAAAGACCCTTCATAATCGCGAGGTGTGCAATCTCAGAGATTATTTTCTTAAGTCGAACGTGGATATGCACCGTGATGTAGTCAACGTAGATACCGGGCTCACCCCGCTCGGTTTGGCTAAGGAGAACTGGCGCAGACCTAATAGTAGTCGGCACTGACAGCCGAAGCGAGGTATGGCAGAGTAAGGAGCTACACGGTAGATTCTATCGGGCCCTCCACAGGCCCGAAGTAGACCTACTGGCATCCGTGTCCTGGCTACGTTTCGGTGACCTTTTTGGGGAAACTGAAGGTTTTGTCTGTGCGATTGCGGACGAAGTTATCAAGACGAATAACTACCGGAAGTATATAATGAGGGATGGCACAATTGACATCTGTCGAGCATGTCACCAGCCTGGTGAATCCCTCAGGCATATTACTTCCGGCTGTTCTCGTCTTGCTAACGGCGAGTACTTGCACAGACATAATCAAGTAGCCAGGATAATCCACCGGCGACTTGCTCTGAAACACAACCTTGTGGAAGTTGAAGTGCCGTACTATAGGTATGTTCCTGAGCCGGTTCTAGAAAATAGTCATATCACATTGTACTGGGATCGATCTATCATCACTGATAGAACTGTTGTAGCCAACAAGCCTGACATTGTGGTGATAGACCGATCCGAACGCCGAGCTTTGATTGCTGATGTTACCATTCCTCATGACGAGAATCTCGTGAAAGCTGAAAAGGATAAACAAGTTAAGTACTTGGACTTGGCCCACGAGATTGTCGACATGTGGAGTGTTGACTCAGCAATCATTGTGCCGATAGTTGTGTCAGTGAACGGTTTAATAGCAAAGAGCCTCGACCAATACCTGAAGAGGCTCGGGTTAGACGGTTGGGTCAAGGGCCAGATGCAGAAGGCTGTGCTTCTTGATACGGCGCGCATCGTGAGGAAGTTCCTTTCTCTGGAGCCCTAACCACCGGTAGCTTGGTTCCTGTACCCGATACCGGTGGAGCACTATTTTTTATATTTTTAAATATATTTGTGTTTTTTTTTTATATATAGAATGTATTTAAAAATATAATTGATAAATTGATAAGTATTTAAAGTTAAATAAAGGAAATAATAATAAAAAAAGGCGTAGGGATGTGGTGAACCCATCGCCCACGGGCGGAACAGCTAAGATGAGATAGTTGTTCCACCCGCGCAAGTAACCTGCACTAGCTGAAAGTGTAAGGCACCGTGCTGAACGTCAGCATGGTCCAGGGTGCTTAAAGAACTGGGTCGCTAACGGTCCCCCAGGAGTTCCGGGCGTTTCTCCGGGGTAAACTAGCCTTCTGTAGGTACGGGGCTCTGCCTACAGTGACCTTTGCACCCCACTTTCCAAAGCCCATGATGAATGATACTGAACTAACATCTTTAGTGCAGACGAACTCGAACAACTAAGACTTGAGGCTGTTCCAGCCCCTTCACTTGCACCAGCTCAGTGACGGGTGTCTATCGCATCTATTCAGAACGATGTTGATACTGGGATAGACACCGCAACTCAACCTTTGACTGCTGACGGAGGATTGGAGGGAACGGTTTTCCAGGATTTAGAGCAGATTGGGAGGATTCTTGAGGAGGCGATCCTGGAAGTGCGTAAGATGCCTCTTGAAAGGAGGCCTTGGATTCCCAGAATAGCCCTGAGTCACCAAAATCGGGATGTCGTTGAGGCCGTTAACTCGATGCTGCTTCCATATCTGGAGAACAGCAGCAGTCTCGGCGATACGAATTCAATTCTGTTTGGCGCCGCAATGGCAGTATGCCGGTTTATCGGCGCCAAGCTACAGCCAAATCGGCAGGTGGCAGCTGCTGGTGCCCGGCGTGTGAGAGATGCTGAGCCTGCCTGGAAGCGCAGAATTTAGAATCGTATCGCTGAGACTAGGGTCCTCATCGGCAAACTGATTAGTTTCAGGGCGGGTCATATAAGGCCGAGAGTCCTGCGGTTTGTCAGAAAAGCATTTGCGGGGTGTGGCGTAGGTCCTGTAATACCAAATGCTCATCAACTGACTGACCGCATTGACACCCTGAAACAGAAGGTGGCAGCTTGGAGCATGCGAATCCGACGGTACTCAGAATGAGTAAAAAGGTATCACCAGAATCGCCTCTTCATGACTGATCAGAGGAAGTTCAGGTCATTAGAGCAGCCTAGAGTCAACGCCACTACTGAGCGTCCTGAAGGACAGGAGTTGGTGGCATTTTGGCGTAACCTAGGGTCACGACCTGTGGAGCATGTGGAGGGATCCTGGATGCAGGTCATTGAGGAGTCGTGTGCGGATATATTGCCAATGAGCCCGATAACTATCAGCCAGGACGATGTTCGCGTAGCAGTTGCCAAAGCTCCCCACTGGAAATCTCCAGGGAGCGATGGACTACAGCATTACTGGCTGAAGAGTTTTCGGGCTTCCCATGACACCCTAGCAAGACAGTTCCAGGAGGCCCTAGCCAGGAAACAGCTCCCTAACTTCCTCACTACTGGGGTCACTCATTTGGTTCCTAAGTCGGAGCGTACCACGGACCCATCGCAATACCGACCGATAACGTGCCTTCCTACCACCTACAAGGCACTGACATCTGTTCTGGAGGCAAAAATAGCGAGCCATCTAAACAGCTGTTGCATCGTCGCTAATGCCCAGAACGGATGTCGGCGTGGTAGTCTTGGAACCAAGGAACTCCTCTTAATCGACGCGGTAGTTAGCCAGCAGGTCAAACGCAACCGAGTGTAACGGTTAAAGTTTATGGTGGGTTTTTAATGGAGTTTACATAATTTTAGGGTGATGTAATTGAACTGTAAAAATTAATTAAGGAACTAATGTAATTGGTACTAACTACCGTCTAGGGCGAGCAGTGATAAATAAAAGGTTGATTACAATATATTAGGAGATTATAATCGGTGTAAGATAACGTTACATAAATTTATATAAGGTATTGGACTAAATGAACCTCAGGGAATGGATTCGTAATAAATATTCTGCCGTGGCGTTGTTCGGTCTGTTGTGCAAGGATGGTAGTATGCACTTAGCTAGTGGACACGTGGCTAGTGGTGTTGCCGGCGTGCCAGGGTCTCCGCTGGTGTGCCTCGCTACCGCCATTATGGTGCGAATCCCGGTGCGAAGACCCTGGAAATAGAAAAAGTGCGGGTCAGTTTGTCACTAGGTAATTACTACCAAGTGACCCGCTAAAATAGCAGGTGAAGAGAATCTCCCAGCGGCAATGCAGCGTAGCTAGAAGCTATAATAAAAAGAATATAAATGGCAGCACAAGCTGGTGCCGCGACCTCTGACCGTAGGGGTCATCGGCCTCGTGGCACTAATTAGGTAGGCTGAAATAGCACACATAATAAAATAAAATATATTAAGCCATGCATTTTAGCAGGCAATAAGCTGCACCGCTGGAAAGTCTTCACCTGTAGAAAGAAGTAGGAAGAGTTGATCTCAAAACTTACCCGGAGCCGACAGCAGTTGGCCACGGGGTCAAAGTGACCTTCCTCGGCGAAGGTTACCAAGGAAAGGAACGATTTAAGAGCCGTCAGTTGATAACTGGGCTAGTGTTGTCCAATCTCGCTCGCAAAACCATAGATAATTAGTAATAAGTTATCGAAACATACTAAAATATCGATTAATTTATGGATATAATTTTCTTTTGATTTATAAAGAATCCACAACGTTACACGAGGTAATTTCTCCGCTGCCTGGATAGACTATAAGAAAGCATTTGACTCGGTCCCCCATACATGGCTAAAGAGAGTCCTCGAGCTGTATAAAATTGATCATACAGTTCGAGACTTCCTCGGTGCCTGTATGGAGCAATGGAGCACAATGCTTAGTCTTTCTGGGGTGCGACTGTCGGATGCGGAAGACCGGATAAAGGTGAGGCGGGGTATCTTTCAGGGTGACTGTCTGAGTCCATTGTGGTTTTGTCTGTCCTTGAATCCTCTAAGCACATTGCTGGATAAGTCAGGGACGGGCTTTCAGCTTCGGAGAGGGGGCCTGAAGGTGTCTCACCTGTTCTACATGGACGATCTCTAGTTATTTGCTCCAAACGCTGCAGGTCTGATGCGGTTGCTAGATATCACTTGTGATTTCAGCAGCAGCATCGGCATGGAGCTTGGAGTGGACAAGTTTGCGGTTCTGCATGTGGAGCGGGGGAAAATTATCTCATCGGACCGTATACCAGTGGTGGGGTGAGCCTTCGTTCACTCTCCGAGGGTGAAACATATCGGTACCTGGGCATATCGCATAATGTAGGTGTCGACGCGGTGGACATCAAACAGGCTGCATGCGACGTGTTTTGGAATCGTCTGGTAAAAGTGTGTAACAGCCTTTTATCGTGCGTGAACAAGACACGGGCGTTTAACGGGTGGGTGATGCCCGTCCTGTTGTACACCTTCGGCGTGGTCAGGTGGTCTCAGACCCAACTGGACGCCCTGGATAGAAGAGTCCGCGCAACTATGACTCTCCATAGAATGCTCCACCCGAAGTCTTCGGTTATGAGATTGTACATCCCGCGAAAGGGTTTTTAGGCAGCGTTTTAGTTGAATACATGTTTCTTGATTGCTTACATTGGGTTTAGATAGCGCAGTGTAGAATGTCCTAGAATATTTATAATTGTTCTGTAATCACTACAGCTATATCATGATCATTTTTAGATACATATTTATGCATATCTAAATATTATAATTTAGTATAAATAATAAAATTAAAAATTAAGTGAAATAATCCCTAGTATTGCACTCTACAGTTTTCATTTCCCTATTTTTCATGAGATTCTGGTAGACCTATAGTAGAAATATTTGGATATTGATGATTTTCCGAGAATGTAGACTTGTCATCTCTCAAGATGAATGACTAATGAATGTGAAAATATTTAAAAGGATATTTTTTTAAATTATTTATGTACCTTGTGGTACAGATTACACACTCTACTAATCAAAGGAACACGGGGAGAATCAAATAAACTTTCAAAAATGTTTTTATTGCAGATAAAACGACACTCCCTATGTATAATATCGCAACTGCGTTTAATCAACAGCATGGCAAAGTTGATCAAATGCAGTTACGGCATTAAACATAGGAGGCGTCGATACATAGAGCTCTGTTAAGGACAGAGGTAGAAAAAACAATATTATTAATGCTTACAAAATAATTTTGCTCATGCTTAAGCGTGGTCAAATGCATATACGACATTATACGTGGGGAGAATCCAACAGTAAAAATTAAAATACCTTGTTACAGATCTGAGCCACTATGGGATCTAGCACCTCCACAGCAGCTCTTCAAGCAGCCCAGATACCTATTGCTCTGTTAACATATCTGGGTCTGGATGGTGTTTCCTGGCCTGCACAGACGCCTCTGATAAGTAATTGATTTCCTATTAATATTTTGTGATGATTGATTAGGAGAGACCTATTTCCAGCAGCAGGCAATTTTTTCACCATCATCTAAACGGGGAATTCTAGTCGCACCTCAAGGTTTACACCTACCGAGGCTAAAGCCAGGGCCGCTTGACTTAATAGGCTAATTGATTGATATTGTGTGATGTAATCAGAAATTCAGTGATAAAATATTTGAAAACAGCCAACTCCTCACCAGCTATTCCTTATTAGATAGCTCGACCAGAAAATAGTACACTCTAACTTCATATATTGTTTCTATAAACTTGCTGCATATATTATACCTATTTATGATTTGTATCAAAGTAGCAAGATCTTTCTGATACTTTTCTCTATTCTCTTCCTTTCGCTCTTCGTGATACATTAATGTTTTTTTTTTTCAGATAACACTTCATACGACTACATAGTGATCGGAGCTGGTAGCGCAGGGTCTGTAGTAGCCACGAGGTTAGCAGAAGATCAAACCAACAGTGTGTTAGTTTTAGAAGATGGTGGCGATCCACCGGTCACGGCCCTTGTATGTAATAGCCTTTTTATTTATGAGGATGAGACGCTTTGTAAGACCAAAATAAGGACATTAAAACAATTAAGTTCAAAATAAATACAGAAATAATAAACTATTTACTTTACGTCAAGGGTACTCCGAGGGGTCCATCTCGAAACCGGAGATGGCCCAGGGTCAGTCGGAGTGCGAGGGATATGCCTAATGGCAACCTTACACCCCGGTGTCTAAGTCCCGAGATGGCGTGCGGTTTTAGTCGGTTCAAGCCCGACATAACCGCCCCCGCTAGCCAGCGGGGGGGGGGAGTATCCGAGAGGATTTCAGCACGAAAAAAAAGGGTACTTACAAAAACATACAAAAGACAAAGTTCGTAAAGTACACGTGGTAGTCTTATCACTTAACTAAATCACAATGACAACATGTTTAAACACATTTAGAAATATAACAATTAATTATTTGATACAATGTCCTTTATTCCATCCGGTCCTACTAATAGTTGCACAAAAATTATTGATTCATCATACAATTTTAAATTTGACATATTGTACACATACAAAAATTGAATAGTTTAATAATTAAATAACAAACATGGTAGCTATTAGCAATGTAGCCTTTTGGTTACAATTACCGGGACATCTGAATATTTTTTCACCTCGGAACTTCTTAAGAATGTGTTTGTAGCCTCATTCTTAAATTTAGCCAGATCATTTATTGTAAAATAACTGCTGTCCGCGGCTTCGCTCGCGTGGAATACTGTTTCCGTTCCCGCTTCCCATAGGAACCTATTCCTGAAAAAAAAGCCGATGTGTTATTCCAGACTATAATCTATCCCTGTGCCAAATTTCATCCGGATCCTTTTAGCCGTTTTTGCGTGAAAGAGTAACAAACATCCATCCATCCACACTTACAAACTTTTAATTTATAATACGTTTATAATATTAGTAGGATAGGATAAAATGATCTACGGATAACGAATTAATTTGTTTTCTTTTTTACAGTTACCAGGATTATTCGCCACCTTGCCTCATTCACTTGGAGACTACAACTACACGTCTACTTTCGACCCCTATGCAGCTAGAGCCCAAAATAACTACACCATGTTGACGGCAGGGAAGACTCTCGGAGGTTCTGATACCATTAACCATTTTCTACACATAAGAGGCGCACCATCAGATTTCGATAGTTGGGCTGAAATATCAAAAGATGACTCTTGGCAATACGTAAATATTTTAAAATATTTTATTAAAAGTGAGAGGGTCGATGACGAAGAAATTATAGACGAATACGCTGATTATCATGGCATAAATGGTCCTATGGGGCTCACTAGACAAGTGAATGATAATGAACTTGGAGATTACTTTAAAGCTTTTGCTGAAGCAGGTAATCCAACAGTACTGGATATCAATGCAGATAAACCGGTAGGGTACACAAATTCTCAATATATGATAGCTGACCGTAAAAGGCAGACACCGGCTTATTCTTATTTTAAAAAAGTTCAAGATTATCCTAATTTCCATTTATCCAAGAATACACGCGTCATAAAAATTATATTTGAGGATAAGGTTGCTGTAGCTGTGCAAGCGGTTTATAATAAAAAAACTTACACTTTCAGAGCCAATAAAGAAATAATATTAAGTGCAGGAGCATTCAACACCCCTCAAATATTGATGCTATCCGGCATAGGCCCTGAGAAACATTTGAAATCCATGAATATTGATGTTGTTTCTGATATGCCGGTAGGAGAAAACCTCGTTGACCAACCTACTGTCACAATAGTGTATAAAACGAAAAAGCATTTAATACCACCCCTCGGTTTAACAAGACTTGAAACTGATCTTACAAAAATTCCGTTCCCTGTAATAGTAGGAACGGCAGCCTTAAATAAATCTGATTTAATGAACCCTGATTATCAAACTTATAATTTATTGTTTGCTCATGATACTCCGCTTCTCACCCTAGCATGTCGTCCCGTTTTTGGTTATCGAGATGATATATGTGATGGATGGAACAATCAAGTCCGATTAAGGGACTCACTATTCAATCTCATTTTAAATGTTCAACCGAAATCCAGAGGTATAGTTCGCTTGAAGAGCAACGATCCATTTGACAGTCCTGAAATTACTATGAATTATTTCACTGAAGAACAAGATATAGACAACATGCTCAAATATGTGAAAGATTTCATTAGAATCGGTGAAACTAACACTTTCAAGAAGATGGAAGCAGAAATCGTTGGTTTAGATTTGCCTGAGTGTGCAGACAAGGAGAAAGAGTCCGATGAATTCTGGAAATGTTATATTCTGAATAGAGCAATCAGCGTTTTTCACTATGCCTGCACTTGCCCCATGGGAACTATTGTTGATAGTACACTGAAACTTAAGGGGTTTGAGAGGATCAGAATAATTGACGCTAGTGTTATGCCTATGGTTCCTAAGAGCGCCATAAATGCAGCAGTCATTATGTTGGCTGAAAAAGGAGCAGATATGATTAAAAATGAATCCAAAGAAAAATGTGGTTCTTGAAATTGTATCACTTTTTGTTTCCTGTGAAATTATTATTAATACAGGAACAACGTCAATTAATTATAAGATATTAAGTAAAAAGTTTTGGCCAATTTTTTCGTCAGCATTTTATTATCCTATTTCTCCTAGGCAAATATAGGATTCAATGAAAAAAAAGGAAGGTACAGTCCGTCGTAGCGAGTTCCAACTTCGTGGAATCATCTCTCTGGTCTGAATTCATTTCCTGTCAACAACCAATAAAATTAAGTAATTGTAATGAATCTTTACACATCTATTTACTGTATGTTTTGCTGGTTTATTTCTTATAATGTAATACTGTGATTAAAAAAAAACCGGAAATATATAGTAGTTTATGCAACTGTCATATAAGAAGGGGTATTAAAACACGAGAGTCTGTTACTGTCTGCCACTAAAGTCAACCTATTATCGCATTCGGCTTCACCTCATGCGATAATAGGTTGACTCTAGTGTTTTAATACCTAAGTTATATGCAGTTTCATACACTACTTTATCTTCACTCATAGGAAAAATTGAAATTAAACAAATTAGGTAGGTTACAAGGAAGTAATTTAGCGTGCGCCAATTTTTTCACAGTTCGAACTGCGCATGCGTGCGCCTTTTTTTCATATTCAGCCTAAAACCTTAGACTAGTTTAATGAATAAAAAAAGATAGCGGTGCTATAGTGAGTTTTATGATACAGTTGGCGGTACTATAATAAGTATTATTTTAAATTTCATGTATTATGCGTTTATAAAGTGCGTATGTATAGAATCGACTTTGAATTTGATTTGAGTGTAGATAAAATATTTTTTGATATCACAATTATACATGAAATAATAATATTTATGTTCATATTCAGCCTAAAACCTTAGACTAGTTTAATGAATAAAAAAAGATAGCGGTGCTATAGTGAGTTTTATGATACAGTTGGCGGTACTATAATAAGTTTTATTTTAAATTTTATGTATATGCGTTTATAAAGTGCGTATGTATAGAATCGACTTTGAATTCGTAATTCGAATTTTTCGATTTGAGTGTAGATAAAATATTTTTTGATATCACAATTATACATGAAATAATAATATTTATGTTTTGTGTTTTATCTCTTTATCTTATAAAATCTCCCGTTAGCTAAGGAGGGAAGTAGATTTCTAACTTCTCTTCAATTTACTCTAAAATATTAGAATATTATTCATTTCGATGCCGGTTCCAAGGTAGTTTTACTTCTCTTCTCTCCACTAATGTGTATCCAGGAGTTACAGTAGTGGGAACGTGGGATTAATCCCATAAAAAAAATAAAAATAAAATAAAAACATAAATACAGTCACGTCTATTTCCATTGGAGTAGGCAGAACCAACATCTTTCGACTGGCGACGATTCTTGCATACGCCTTTCGTTTCATTTATACATTTTATCAATTTAATGTTATGTTTATACATTTTATCAATTTAATGTTATGTTTATACATTTTATCAATTTAATGTTATGTTTATACATTTTATCAATTTAAAGGCGTAAAATTATGATTACTGCACCAAAAAGTATTATTTTAAATACAAAAATACTCCATCAGCACCGACTGTACTTTGGCTCCTTTGTGTATATATTACACAAGTTCGTTCGCTTCCATTCCATTCCGTGGCAATGAAAATTGAGCCTAACCGTTGTTTAAGAGCGTTCACACCTTAAAAATGGCAACGTCACAATTTACTGTCATATTTCGTGGTAGTGGTAGTGTCGTAAGGGGTCAAATATCCAGATCGGCTTACCATCGAGGAATAATCACCGAAAAACCAAATCAATGGAAAAAGTCGACCGGTCACGTTGACCTATTGTTGGATAGGCAAATCTCGCTACGCTTAAGTTTGGGTTGATTGCGAAGCTGGTAACCGTCCTAGTTATTATTATTATGATAAAAAAATATTTTCAATTAACTTTTTAGAAATAGGGGAAACGTGTATAAAATGAATGAGAGCATTGTGTTCATCGTTAAATCTGCAAATAAGAAACTTGTAGTAAGTTATTAACATGAAGTACATTTTAGTAAATAACTGGAAGCATTTTTATTTTTTACCTATATCTCTATATTCTATCGCGATTTATTTCATGTTATTTAATATTTTACATTGATCACGACGTTTCGGTTGCTTTTCAGTAGCCCTGGTCACGGGGAGACTAAAGATGGTTGTTGTCTTGTAGTTTGAAGTGTAAGTTATCTCAAAGTACCCGAACTATCTGTTGAGTTGTTGGTGTTACTATTTACGCAGAATGAGCTCACAGTGTCCGACATACCCATCTTACAGATGGGTGAAGCCCGTGGAGGCCTCCGCAAGTAAAAAAAAAAGTGTGATGAAGTCTTGTCGTAATTTCATTTTTCTTGGTTTTAATTAATTAATTACAGGTTTAGTTCAGAAAAAGTCAACATCCAGGCTAGAACCTGCGACCAGTCTCTTACAGGGGGAATACTCTGACCAACTGAGCTACCTGGACACTTCCTAGATATTCGAAATTCGCCGATATACTATCGATTGTAACATCTAAAAAAAACTTTTTTTTTTTCCAAAGCCATCTAGACCCAAATTAAGCAGAGCTTGTCATATGGGTTGTTCTAGAGTGCGGATAAACATACATAAATACTTTTTTTTTGTAAATAAATACATATTATACATAGAAACACCCAGACCAATGCAAATATGCATATTTGCACCGAGCGGGAATCAAACCCGCAACCTTGGCTTAGCAGTCGATTGCACTACCGCTATGCCACAGAGGTCGTTACCGGAGAATTGCGAATATCTAAGGCGTGCCCAGGTAGCTCAGTTGGTCAGACTATTCCCCCTGTAACTGGCCGCGAGTTAAAGTCCCGTCCTGGATGATCACTTTTTCCGAATTAAATCTATAGGAAAAGTTAGAATACCAATTGCCTCAAACTTTCATCTAAATAGTTGAGCACATTTTAGAAATAAAACCCAATTCATCTAATATCTTCTATACATAACATAAACATAACATAACATAAACTCACGCCTATGTCCCCGAAGGGGTAGGCAGAGGTGCTAGCACCCACATTTCGCCAGTTTATGTTTAGGTCCCAATGTAATAGGTGGCGAGCCTATTGCCATTAACCGGGCACTTATAAACCTGCGATAAATACACACATAACTTCGAAAAGCATCGAAAAGTCATTGGTGTGTGCCATGGTAAAACCTGGGATCGAACCCGAGACCTCGTCTCAGCAGTCCATTACCCATACCACTAGGCTACCGCGGGTCTTCTATACGAGTAAATTAAATTGAAGTGTCTGCTTGTAACGTTTAAATGATAAGATAAATTGTAACGATGAATTTTGATATATTTTCGGTAGTAGATTCGTGCTGGGGTGAACCATTGCAAGATAATAAAAAAAATCGCAAAAAAAAACGCAAAATCGAAAATCCCTTGTATTCGGCTGAGCTCGTCTCAGGAATTCAACTTGTTTTATTAATTGGTAATTCATCATAATTAACTTAATTTTTAATACATACCTATATTAGGTCGTTACATATGAAATTGCCGTTTTTTTTTGAAGAAATTGGAGTAAACCCAATTTTCAGTACAAAAATTTTTGCATTTTTTTTAGGAATGACAAATCCAGCTGTTAAGTAATACGAAATTTATCTTAAGGCTTTCACGGCCGGCGTTGCATGTAGAATATACTGCTTGCGGGCTGTTTGGCCGTGGTCCATCGGAAACTTGTGTTCCAGACGTTTCGTCGATCACTGCGGTCGACATCTTCAGTGGTAGACGTCGGGACGCCGTCGAGTGCGGAGAACCTTCCTCGGCGGCGAACTCGGTGCGACTGATGTAAAGGCCCGAGTCACTGGCGTATTTATAGGTGCAATGGGAGGGGCTAAACAATGTGATCGCTCCTGATTGGTTGAGAGCTGCGCAACCGATGCGCTCGATACTGATTGGTCGAGGCTAAGCAAGGGGGATACTGGGGATGGTGGCGGCTTCGTCATGTTTGAATTGTGGTGACGCGCGGCTCTCAGTGCTGGATACCAATCTTTTTGGAGATGAAAACCTTCGTTTTTTCTATTAAAGTTATTGGGATGCTTGAATATTTCGATGGCTTCTCGACATAGCCGTGGGAAGAATTGTGAAGTGGTGGCTAGAACCTTCGTGTTCTGAAATTTGATGGTATGATTTTATCATCAAAATGGATAGCATTTAGGAAGTACTGTTTTTGAAGATCGAATTAATTTATCAAGCGGCCAATAAAAACAATATTTAATACAGAGTTGTAAAATCTTGAAATCAACTTTCAAACAAAATATAAATAATGGAAATAGCTATTAAATTACAGGAATAACGAACTCATGAATTTGTAAGAAAATTTCGGCAATTTCATAGGTAAAGACCTATTATTAATGCTTTCATAATAAGCTGCACTGATTTTGATTTTAATGTAGGTAATGTAATTTTATACATATCTAATGTAATGTAATGAGCCTAATTTAATCAATTTATTGATATAATTGTAATGGATGTATTTCTTCTCATGTGTATCTTATTTTATTTTTGTTTTAGTCTTTTTTTTGCAAATTAATTTATTTCTTTGTTTTTAATTATTAACATAACATAAGCATAACATAAACTCACGCCTATATCCCCGAAGGGGTAGGCAGAGGTGCTAGCACCCACATTTCGCCAGTTTATGTTTAGGTCCCAATGTAATAGGTGGCGAGCCTATTGCCATTAACCGGGCACTTACAAACCTGCGATAAATACACACATAACTTCGAAAAGCATCGAAAAGTCATTGGTGTGTGCCATGGTAAAACCTGGGATCGAACCCGAGACCTCGTCTCAGCAGTCCATTACCCATACCACTAGGCTACCGCGGCAGTTTTAATTATTATTATTTTATAATGTACCAATTTCTAGTGGCACCCTCTGCTAATTATGTGTCTTAATCTGCGGATAACGTAGTGGGTTGCAATATTGCCCATAGAATAACCAGTCTACTTTAAAATTTTTGTACTAACCATATAGGTATTGTAACTGTTTGTTGTCCCTGAGTACATAAAATAAAAAAAAATAAAAAATAACAGTTTTCCAATGAAGTATGCACGGTACTTACAACAAAAAAACATTATTAAAACTTTTTTTCTGTTTAAAACATTTTTAAACTTCTGTCTGTCTTTCTGTCCGTTTTGAATTAGGTAATCTCTGGAACGATTGGGCCGATTTTGACAGGATTCTCACTGATAAATAGCTAATATTAAAAGGCGTAAAACATATGTTACTTAATTTTTAGAAAAAAAATTACGGTTCCGCGCATAAAATTTAAAACTTAGATCTAATTTCACGCGGGTGAAGACGCGGCACTGCTAGTTCGTAATGAAAACGCATTATAATGACACTAAATGGCGACATTGCCACTTTAAGGTGTAAACCGCCCCCGCTGGCCAGCGGGGAAGTATCCGAGTGGAATTCCGCACGAAAAAAAAAAGTGTAATCGCTCTTAACACACCAATGTCATTAGGTAGTACTGAATTAATTTTCATTATTTTTAAATTAACCGAATTCCTTATCATAACCCCAGTTTTATGTTATATTTATTCGACAATAACCGGTTATATAGGCTTGTCTGGTTCCACGATATTTTTGTAACAATTAAACGAAATTACTTATATTAACTCTAACGCATTCAGCTACACTTAATTGTGTTAGGAGTGGGTTCACATCGGTAGTGTAATGGCCAGGAATCGAACCTGGGACCTCTCGATTGTAAGACTGACTCCTTAATCACTAAGCTACCGACGCTGTTCTATACTAGCTGATCTATTCCATAACATAACATAACATAAACTCACGCCTATATCCCCGAAGGGGTAGGCAGAGGTGCTAGCACCCACGTTTCGCCAGTTTATGTTTTAGGTCCCAGTGTAATAGGTGGCGAGCCTATTGCCATTAACCGGGCACTTATAAACCTGCAATAAATACACACAACTTCGAAAAGCATCGAAAAGTCATTGGTGTGTGCCATGGTAATACCTGGGATCGAACCCGAGACCTCGTCTTAGCAGTCCTTTACCCATACCACTAGGCTACCGCGGTACTCTATTCCACTAAGTCCCATTGCCCGCACCTTTCGCATCTTATTTTTTGTTGCTTAGCCCCTAACATATAAGTTCATAGCGTGATGTTAATATCATACCCCACGAACTGGGTTCACGTATTTAAAAATCCAGAGATTGGCGCGTACAAACAAACCTTTAACTTTCTCCTACTAATATTATAACATAACTTCACACCTGTATCCCCGAAGGGGTAGGCATGTGTAATACACCTCATTACACACCCACGATTCGCCAGTTATGTAAAGGTCCTAATGTAATAGGGGGCGAGCCTATTGCCATCTACCGGGCACATTATTAAGCGGGCGATAATTATCATTTATTAATACACACATAACTACGAAAAGTCAGAGGTGTGTGCCCGGGGCGACTGGGGATCGAACTCGAGACCTCGTCTCAGCAGTCCGTTACGTACGCCACTATATCCTATTATAATATTATAAATGTAAAATTACACCCAAAATTACCGAAACGTGGGTATAATGCAACTCTGCCTACCCCTTCGGGGATACAGGCGTGAAGTTATGTTATGTAAATGTAATATTTCGTGAAGATGTTTGGATATCCAGACAAATTCGACTTTTCAACCTGGCTATTTCAAAAACTATGAGCAAAAATTAACTTTTTGGTAAAGCTACTGAAGGACTACGCTTTTTTGGGTTAAATGTCGAAAATGGCACTTCTGACAATTTTATTAGGGACAGACGAGTTTATAGGTAGTATTATAAAATAGTCGTACCTTTTGTTTTGTGCGGAAATTCCTTCGGATACCCCCCCGCCGGCCAGTGGGGGCGTTTATGTCGGGCTTACGACTATAACCGCACACCGTATCGGGTCTTCAGACGCCCGGGTGTAAGGCTGCCCATAGAGCATATCTCTCACATCCCGGAAAATAGTCGTACCTATACATTGGAAGTATTAAAAAAGATAGGGTTATATTAAATGAACGATTCTGAACACAAAAATATTTTTTTTAGAATTCCTGTCTGTTTGTTTATTTTTCTGTTTGTTCACGATGGACCTAAAAAACTACTGAACAGATTTTGATTCGGTTTTTTTATTAGAAAGTTCTTGGTCTTAAAATCTGCTTGATTACAATTGGTTAAGTAGTACCGGTGATATATATATTTTTTAAATAAATATAGTTAAGATACACAATTACACCATACATCATTTAGTTATATCTCAAAGGGCTTAGGCAGCGTTTTCGTAGAAAGCTCCCAGACGGCTTATTTTTTAACCGATGAAAAAACGGAGGAGGTTCTCAAGTTGACGCGTATATTTTTTTTATGTATGACCTCGCATTACTTTTTACAGAGTAGTCCGATTTTGTTTTTTTTTTATATATGACCTCGCATTACTTTTTACAGCGTAGTCCGATTTTGATAATTATTTTTTTTATATATGACCTCGCATTACTTTTTACAGCGTAGTCCGATTTTGATAATAATATTTTTTATGTATGACCTCGCATTACTTTTTACAGAGTAGTCCGATTTTGATAATTATTTTTTTTTATATGACCTCGCATTACTTTTTACAGAGTAGTCCGATTTTGATAATTTTTTAATGTATGACCTCGCATTACTTTTTACAGAGTAGTCCGATTTTGATAAAAAAAATTATTGGAAAGAGTATACCCCGAAGTTGGTCCCATATAAATTTTAAAATAAAAATCCGACCCTAAGAGTAGGAAAATAGGTGAGGATTGATTGTTCACTCACTGATTGTAAGGTATGACCACGCATAACTTTTTACAGTGTAGTCCGATTTTGATAGTTCTTTTTTTATTGGAAAGAGTATACCCCGAAGTTGGTCCCATATAAATTTGAAAATAAATACCCAACCCTAAGGGTAGGAAAACAAGGGATGATTAACGAGCGGCATTTTTTTAGGCCTACCCATGTTGGTATATAAAGCCTGTTTTTTTTAAGTATCTATATTATACAACAAATAATGGTTAAAGAAGTATTATATGAAAGTTAAGCTTAAGTAAGGTAGGTAGATATTTTAAAAGTAATCAAATCAAATTAAGCATGTAGTAATTAGAGAATTGAGCCAGAGCCACAAAATTATTGCTTTTCAGTTTTTACGGCGGTTTAATTTTTTGATAAAAAGTTTTTATTTCCGATACCTACAACAAATATCATTATATTTTAGCCAATGTATACAAAAACTTGACAAATTATATATTAAAACCTTCTTAAAGAACTACACTATCCATTGGTGAAAACAGCATGTAGATTGGTGCAGTATTTTTTGAGTTTATCGCGAATAGACAGATGCGGCGAAAGACTTTTTTTGTGATAAAAGGCGTGATATTTAATCTATTAATTGCACGCTTTAAAAATAAACGTTTTAATGTTCGGGCCACAATTGAATAGCATATTAACTCTAATGCACGCTTTAAGATCATGTCATTTGGGTATAGGTAAATATACATCTATTCATATAATAAAATTGTAACGAGGTGAAAACTGTACATCGAAAATTTTTCAAAAAAATAAATGGTATAATATGTTCCAGGAGCGATACCGATACCGGAAATGTGATTTTTAGTATTCTTGTCTGTTTGTCTGTAGGTTATTATCCATGTCCGTACATTACTTGAAAACCGCTGGACACATTTAGTTGAAATTTTGTATAATAACACATTTTATCCCTGGAGTTAGTTCCCATGGGACGTGGGAACGGGAAGAGAATACCACGCCGGCGGGCAACGGCTAGAAAAATAAATATAAATTTACTTCTATATATGTAATACTCCTCCGTTTTCTTCTAACGGTGTTCACGAATCAGTTAAATTTGTCCTACTGTCTATCACAAATCACAATTATTTGCAACCCCTACATACATTATATTATCATAATAGTGTGAATACAGTGTAGTTTAAAAAAAAGTACATACATCGAATTGATAAATCTGTTTCTTTTTGAATTCGAAACAAACGATAGAGCAAGTACAGAGATTAGGCGGCCTAAGCAACTATGTACTATATTATTCACTGACGTCAGGGCCTAGCCTGACGACATCGCAGTAGGCGTAGCTTTAAGGTTACTTTCCACTTTGATTAGTGCGAGTGCAGGTGATTAGTACAGGTGCTTAGTGATTAGTACAAAACACGTGTGGACCGCAGTTAATTAGTGCGAGTGATTAGTAATCAGTGTAGTAAAATGGATAGAAGCGTGTTCTATTTTTTCGCGAGTAGCCACGTCCCGCGCGCCCTTCCTTCCCCTTCACTCGCAGCATGCCTGCTACTAAACACGTTTGGACATGTTTGTTTAGTAGTTAGTGTTTAGCGTACCTGTACGCTCGCCTGTAAAAAATAACTTTTAACTTTTTAACTAAGCGCTGCAACTAAACAGTATTGGACACTACTCACACTACACATTTGATCTAATCACTTACAATAACCACTAATTTCTAATCACCTGCACACGCACTAATCAAAGTGGAAAGTCAGTGTACTGTCGGCGTTCGTCCTGTGCACATCTCTTGACCTTAATTTCTCCAAGTATAATAATTGTACTCAAGATGGTGACACTTTGCATTCGAGTACGTCCCTGTTGCATTTAGTGATATGTACTGTGAGACTACCAGGCAGATGACATCTTCGCCACTAGTTCTACCGGTGCGATGCGGAGTAAACATTGTGGTCCTTCGAGCCGGTTCTCTCTTCGATAGCTTCGAGAGGTGACGACTAGGAGTTTCTCAAAATAAAACAACTGACGCCTGATTTTAGTACTGTACTTTATTTGGACTGTGTTAATGACCGTTGTTCATGACAGCCTACCCCTAGTACGGTTCCGAATAGACTGCCACTACTTGGTCTGACTTCAGTGGACCGTATGTTGAGATGTTGGTCGAAGAATGAAAACACTTTGGATGGGTGGCTTGAATGACGTCAGCGAGGCATTGGATGGTCTTGGCCCAGCACTACCCTTGATGTACTATTTCCTGTTGAGCTTCCTTGTTCTTGACCGCGTACTGAGAGAGAGTCATTTCCTAATAAATCGTCCCTGCTTTTATAGTCTTTGATAGTGCTGGCCCGCGATCCAAACTGCCTCACCCCCGCATTTCCATTTATTCATAAAACTCATATTATACATATTAATCATATACTATATATGTATACCTGTGGCAATAAGAGTTGCACGACAATAGGTATTTACGCCTGTACCGCGCGAGGTCGGGCCGCTGAATGACGGGCGGAATGACCCCTCAGACTTATATATGGCCCCTGCCTCCCGCGAGCTACTATATAATAAAATGACACGAGCCGGGGGAGCGCATATTCGCTTCTCAAGTCGTGGGAGGCAGTCGCGGGGCGTAATTAAGCTTACTACTAGTGTACAATGGCGTCTTACCTATTCATACGAAGTTATGTTAGAATCTGAGTAATGCATAGTCGTAATTATATTTGCTACTTATGATTTTCAGGGAGTGGACTTTCTTTATTAAATTAGGCTCTAACATACTTAATTACTCAGAAAACTAGTAGTAAGTAGTAGTAAGTTATTCATCTTAGCTTATTATTAAAATAATTGCATAATTACGTTTTAATTTACGTAAACCTAACATTTTCACAATTCATTCATTACATTCACGCTTACTTATCTACATGTCACTGGCACATGTGTCCATTGTCTATTTGTGTCGTGCACAGACTGTAATATAATTCAAAGACAGACCCACAAAATGCTTCGATTGAGTATATAAATGGACCTTTATAGGTTTTCGTACACAAAACACAATCGCACACACACATCTAGCGAGCAACTTTACGAGTAAAATCGTCTTAAACAACACCTCTCTGTATTGCTCTGCGATTAAAACTGTCTAGTGTAACTATAGCCTTCTATAATATTCGATATAAAAGTGGTTAAAGTGATAGGAAGACGTTATTTTAATAAGTACCCATTAACTTCTAGTAGTATAATAGTTAAATTATTTTTATTATCTCAGGTCTATATAGACGTGTGCAACACTAGGGGCGTCACACTAGAACCTCATATTGTAGTCGCTTGGGAGAACACAGCAGGTTTAATAACTTTACTGGGTGTATGGAGCCCCACCAAGTTATTCAAGGCACGTATATAGTACTATTATGTAGTTATTTTACTACTTTTATAATAGCATAAATTTGCTATAGATTTTGATCGGAAAAAGAGAACATCTAGGACGGGACTTGCACCCGCAACCAGTCCCTTACAGGGGGAATGCTCTCGCCGCCTTGAGACGTATATAATATATCGGAGAATTTCGAATATCTGGCACATTTCTAGGTGGCTCAGTTGGTCAGAGCATTACCCCTGTAAATTGGTCGCGATTTCAAGTCTCGTCCTAAATGTTCTCTTTTTCCGATCTAAATCTATAGGAAAAGTAAGCATACTAATTGCTTAAAAATTTAATTGAATTAATGCATAAGTTTGGATGGATCTTGTGGCCAGAACAGTGATTTGGATCTGGACGAAATCTGGCACAGAGATGAATTATAGTCAGGAATATTACCGCGAATAGATTTTTTTAAAGTATTTTTTTTTATCAGGTCTATAACCATGTTGTCGAGTGCTGCCACTGCAGTTATACGGGTTCTCCAGATACCGGTTGCTCTTCTAGCTAGTCTTGGAATTGATGGGATCAATTATGATACAAAAACGAATCTGAGAAGTATTATTGCTTTACTTATTAATAAATACTGATGGTAGAAATTTGATGACACAAATTTGTCACAAAATTCGGCCGGGTGGATACCACCGTGCACGATTGCAAAAACCCTCCATAGTAATCCAATTTCGGTTTGATTGCGTTCAGGGGTCAGCAAGTGCATAGCCGGGCAGGGGAATTGTGGTCGCAGCACTAGTGGGACCGGTGGGTGTCACGCGGTGCTGCGACGACAATCCTCTTCTGATGAGGCCGTCAAGCTGAGTGCCACCATTGTTAACATGTATATAATGGTGACCCTCTTTCCTTAGACTTTACCTTCAGCTTACCATCAGGCGAGGTGAAGTCAAATTGACGTGTTCTAAATAAAAATAAAAACCAGGCGTCATGGGTAATAAATTTCTGGGAATGCCCAGCTCCGCCGGTCCCGGTAGACCCAAGAAGAACTAGCCTGACGTCGCAGAGATGACATGCGTGCCAGTGGTCTCACTACCATGGATGCCTAAGCCCGTGCGAAGTGGAGCAGTGAAGGTTGGGAAGGCGGAACCTGGACTTCGAGGTGCGAGCCTCGGGTGCAACCGGGACTAACGCTTGGATGATGATGATGATTAGGGAAATGCGTTATGGGCCACCTTTCACCCTCGCATCTGAAGACACAAGACGGTATGCGGTTTTAGTCCGACATATACCCCATCGTTGGCCGGCGGCGGGAGGTGATATCCGAAGAGGATTCCGCACGAAAAAAGAAAGTAATATGATGATTAAAATAGGGTGCTGTGGCCCCATCATTGTCTCTCCAGAGTTCAGGCCAACCTCACCTGCAAGCCGGTATACTTGATGACTGACAGACGAGGCTCAAAACTCTCATTGAGGCGACGTCCAACCACATACAGACATTGGCTCTTCGCGGCGGGTGGAGGACTCACCCCGTCCTTTACACCATCAGCTACACTGAGGGCGGAATGAGAGAATAAGCCCGGTTCGCGTGCGGCAGATCGGATCAGCAAGGGGATCTCCTTACTGATCCACTGCGCGCCTTCCTTGGTTCCTGTCAATCTCGATTGCGGCTAAGGATCGGACGATGGCCGCCAGCGAGAGGTCCTCACTGCAGTCATAGGGAGTGACCCTATGACTGCAGTGAGGACTTAGCGCTGGGGTTCCCAAGCCGGGCAGAGCGCAAGCGTGTCCTGCTCCGAGTCCTCACTGCAGTCGCAGTGATGGCAGGCGGGACTCTATATCCACTCAGTGACCTTGAACAGATACTTTATGTGAAGTAACATTTACCAACTAACTACTAAAAGGTCTTAACGGTCATAAATGTTACTTTATGACCGTAATTAATGTATTTATTTAGTTTCTTGAACTAATCAATTTATTTCGTGAATGTCTCATATTAGGTAGATTTCGATGAAATCGATCTACCTATTGGTTTCTAGACTACTGTCGAATTTTAAAAAAAAAAAAAAAAAAAAAATTCTTCAATGTAGGTCTAGTTATGACCCCCTGAGTCCGAAATTACCACTGGTCAAAAAGTTTATATATATATATGTATGTATGGTTCCACTTCCCAAAATTTGCGGCACTCTCACGGTCGCATTTTTGCCCCGATCGCTTTCAAACTGCGGTCAAAAATTGCTTGGGTGTAAACTTAGTTTAAGTTCGTGAACGGGTGGAATCCGGCCTAAGGGAACGGTAGGTTCGTCAAGCGTGGCCTGCGGCAGATCACGCTTGACGAGTGGAACGAAAGGTACAGGGTGGGTGACACGGCTTCTGGCACCAGGCTCTTCTTCCCATGCGCGGTGGCGGCATACAGAACCGTCCGCAAGATGGAGGTCGCCGGCATTACAACCCAGCTGTTGACGGGGCATGGTGGGTTTTCCGGATACTTGACCCGGTTCAAGTGTAAGGAAGACCCATCATGCGCCTGCGAGCCTGGCGTCGAGGAGACAGTCGCACATTTGCTCGTGGACTGCCCAATTTTTGCGAGAGACAGATTTGAAATTGAGAATCGGATAGGCATACAAATAAAAGTTGATAACTTTCCTGACTTAATAAAAACATACAGGGAAGAATTTCTAAAATTTGCTGAAATCATAGTCAAGAAGGTCAATAATAGAAACAGCACTTAATAACCTCTGCAGATATAATGGTATACCTGACCAGAAGGTTAAACTGTAGTGTAAAATTTAAGAAATTAAAACCTGTACATCTGAAAATAGAGTGTTAGTATTAATAGATATTTGAAATGTATGTAGTTATAAGTAAAACTAAGATGTTATAGCAGAAAAGTTTGTAATAGTTAATAAGATAATGTAAACTATAAAGTAAGGATAATAAAAGTAATAAAAAGTAAACTAGCAGATAAGGAAAAGAAAAGAGAAATAAAGAAAGCAATAAACAATGTAATCCCCTACCCTACCCCAATAGTATGAAAGGAATGGAATGAAAGTGCGAGAGGAATAAAAGCGAGAACTGGTATGGTACTAGAGGATAAGAATGGAAGCGTGATATACATAGAATTAAGAATAGATAAAAAGAAATTAACCCTGAGTGGGTTTTTCAAATAAAGTAGATAAGACTAGTTATTAAAAATATTTTTGAGCGTAGGCTTTGGCCAAGCCAGAGATGCTAGTATAAAAAAAAAAAAAAAAAAAAAAAAAAAAAAAAAAAAAAAAGGGAACGGTAGGGCCTCACTTTTTGTGAAATCAGTTTTTCCTCAAAATTTCACGTTCCATGAAAGATATTCGAACCGTCCTAATTGTATCCCATAGATACATGAATACCAACAACTTTTAACTATAAACCTATAAGATTAAAACTTTAACTAAAAGTGGAGGGGGGAAAAACCAAAATTTTTCGGGAAAAAAATCATAACTTCTAAACGGTGAACATTCTTGGTGTCGGAAACATTTTTAATCGATAGGCCATTTTTAAGTCTAAAATAAATGTCTGAAAAGTTTTTCGCTAAAAGTTACCGTTTTCGAGAAAAAAAAATTAAACTGTTAAAAGTCCGTAGTTCTCTATATAAAATAAAATTAATTGCTTCACGAAATCTACCTGTGCGTTCCCCCTGCGGGAACGGATTTTTTTTAATCATCCTAATTGCTAAGTAAATAAATAAATAAATATTCCACCACATTCTACACAGCGCTTTCTAAACCCAAAGTAAGCATAGTTTTACTAGCTTGTGTTATGGGTTCCAGAATGCGGATAAACATATTTATATTTATTTTCTTGTAAATACATACGTGTTAAACATAGAAACACCCAGAATAAGAATAGGAAGTACCTAGCGGGAATCGAACCCGCATCGTAGCAGTTGAATGCGCTACTTTAACTACGCTGAGGAATTTGTCCCACTGAATTTAAAAATTTAATTTCAAGGATTTATATTTATTTAATTGATCGTGTTGTTAGAGAGATTTAATACATATGATTGACCCCTTATTGATTTCATAAAAGTACAGGATGCTATTTTTTTCCGATTTTAGCCGGTTTAATTCCCGAGTGTAGCAATCGTATTGTCGAAAGTCTTTGAATGCAGTTTAAATTGTTTTTAAAATCACAATGACGTCTTCTTTCTGTAAAATTGTCTATCCATAATATAATATATAATATAATATAAACTCACGCCTATATCCCCGAAGGGGTAGGCAGAGGTGCTAGCACCCACATTTCGCCATTAGGTCCCAATGTACTAGGTGGCGAGCCTATTGCCATTAACCGGGCACTTATAAACCTGCGATAAATACACACATAACTTCGAAAAGCATCGAAAAGTCATTGGTGTGTGCCCTTGGTAAAACCTGGGATCGAACCCGAGACCTCGTCTCAGCAGTCCATTACCCATACCACTAGGCTAGCTACCGCGGTTGTCTATCCACATTATTTAAAATACTGTCCCTCTATGTGGCATATCCGTGGGACGTCCTGTGTATATACTATTATACGGTAATTGTAAATAAGTTGTTTCTGAACATTATAGATATGAAAAAAAATACTTGTGTTATGATATATGAATGATTCTGAACACAAAAATATTTTTTGTCGTCTTGTTAGGCTCTTCGTTCACGATGGCAGCAAAAACTCCGGAACGGATTATGAAGTGGTTTCTATTGAAAAGTTTATGGTCAGACTTAAAATCTGTCCTATGTTTGATTGCAAATGATCTAATAATTTTCTATAATAATTAATAGCTAGTTTTTAAATAATTTTCATTGTAACAATTTTAGATAATACATCCTACGATTACATTATCGTCGGAGGTGGTAGTGCTGGCTCCGTGGTGGCTACCAGGTTGGCAGAAGATGAGAAGAACAGTGTATTACTGGTAGAAGCTGGATTCAACCCACCTATAACTAGTGACGTATGTATTCAAAACATTTAAATAAACTAACATCGCCGCGCGGTTTCATCCACCTAAGTCCTAATTCCGTGATAATATCAGAATAAAAAATAGCCTATTACTCATGCATAAAGTAACATTCTAATGGTGAAATAATTTTTGAAATCGGTTTACTAGTTTCGAAGCCTATTCTATTCTAGTATTAACCGAGATTAATTCAAGAACGGGTTGATCGATTTTCGTGTTTTGATTTGTCTCCGCTTATACTAATCCTCTTGTGGTTTTGTTTTTGTTTCAAAATACGTAGACCATGAACGCGTTAATGCCTGTAAACATAACTGAACTTTGTATTATTACTTACTTTGTATTATAATTTTTGTGAATTAAAGCAGACTTTTTAATTTCAGCTAGCAGGGCTCTTCGTAACGCTTCCAAAGTCATATGTTGACTATAACTACATGTCTACATTCGATCCATATGCTGCAAGTAGTCAAGGAAACTATACCACTCTAACAGCGGGGAAAATGCTTGGAGGCTGTGATTCTCTCAATCATTTAGTACATACAAGAGGGTGCCCCAGCGACTTTGATGGCTGGGCAAAAATAACAGGCGATGACTCTTGGAAATATGAAAATTTTCTTAAATACTTCATTAAAAGTGAAAGAGTTGATGATGATGAAATACTTAGAACGTACCCACAATATCATGGTGACAATGGTCCTATGGGATTAACAAGAGAGACTACGGACAAATTAACACCTTATTTTGCCTCTTTTGCAGAAGCTGGTCATCCAACAGTCTTAGATTTAAACGCTAATGTTTGTATAGGATACACGCAACCACTTTACATGATTGCTGATAACGTGAGACAAACGCCAGCTACATCATACTTAGGTAGAGTCAAACTTAATTCCAATTTGTTTATATCTACTGAAACTCGTGTCACAAAAGTTATCTTTGAAGATGATGTAGCAGTAGCTGTAGTAGCCATACACAATGGTGAAACATATATCTTTGAAGCTAAAAAAGAAATAATACTTAGCGCTGGTGTATTTAATACTCCTCAAATATTAATGCTTTCTGGTATAGGACCCGAAGACCATCTAAATGATATGAAAATAGATGTGATTGCTAATCTGCCAGTAGGAAATAATTTCACAGACCAAGTTGCAACAACTTTACTTTTCAAAACGAAGAAACACATACCAATACCAAATCCTCTAGATTTGGTATCAGATCCAACGAAAGTACCGTTCCCTGTAATGGTTGGTTCTGTGGCTTTGAAAGAAAGTGAAAAAAGCCCTGATTATCAAGTTTTTTCTTTGCTGCTTCCTCACGACACACCTCTATTAACTTTGGCTTGTCACAACACATTTTGGTATCGTAATGATATCTGTGATAGTTGGCAGAAGCAGGGGAGTGGACGAGACGTCTTGTACACTTTATTGGCTAATCTTGACCCAAATTCTGAAGGCACAGTTCGCCTGAAGAGTACTAATCCATTTGACAGTCCAGAAATCAAGACGAACTACTTAACTAAGGACGTAGATCTTACAAACATGGTAAAATTTGTAAATAATTTTATACAAGTTGCTAATACTTCATATTTTCAAGAGGTGGAAGCTGAATTGATTGGTTTAGATCTTGCTGAGTGTTCAAATGAAGAACCTGGTTCGAATGAATTTTGGAAGTGTTATATTTTGAATCGGGCCGTGAGCCCATACCATTATACAAGTACATGTGCCATGGGAAGTGTGGTTGATGGATCTCTAAAACTTTTAGGGTTTAAAAGGATTAGAATAATAGATGCTAGTGTGATCCCACGTACTCCGAAAGCTGCACCAAATGCAGCTGTCATAGCGTTGGCTGAGAAAGGAGCTGACATGATTAAAAGTGAAAGTTATTAGTATCAATGAATAATCGAATGGTTTTTTTTTTACATTTCAATAAATTCATTTTGAGATAAGCCAATAAGAAAGTCATAGTGTTCTACTTCCTCAAATGTGTTGTTTCTTCCTCAAAAGTGGGGTTGGCGATGAGCTTTTTTCGTTCATCTCTACTTGCAGTCACCTCGACATTCACTCCCTTCCCGGCCTCTTTCACATATGCAGAAGTACCTAGATGGCACCAAGTATTTATAAATTATAAGCTTCATTTGCTAATTACATCATTTATGAACTCTTCTGAGTATAGTTCATACCTCGTTCGTTGACTACAATAACCATATTTTTTACGTTTTAGTTTTTAAAAGATTGTGAATTTGCCACATGCTTGTGTCTCAAACTGTTTTTATCACTAATTCTTAATAAAATAAGTAGGAACTTAATAAATATTTTAAGAAATTCGACACAGCGCTATCTAGACCCACAGTAAGCAAAGCTTAACTAGCTTGTATTATGAGTTCTAGTATGTAGATAAACATACAGTACGGGGAAAAAAAAAATCTACTTCTTTTGTAAATGCATAGGTATAATATATATATATATACCCACAGCCGCGGTAGCCTAGTGGTATAGGTAATGGACTGCTGAGACGAGGTCTCGGGTTCGATCCCAGGTTTTACCATGGCACACACCAATGACTTTTCGATGCTTTTTGAAGTTATGTATGTATTTATCGCAGGTTTAGAAGTGCCCGGTTAATGGCAATAGGCTCGCCACCTATTACATTGGGACCTAAACATAAACTGGCGAAATGTGGGTGCTAGCACCTCTGCCTACCCCTTCGGGGACATAGGCGTGAGTTTATGTTATGTTATGTTATACCCACAGGGTGTCCCACAGTTATGCCACAAGGAGGGAAAGTATCTTAAATAATGCTGATAGACAATTTTACTGAAAGAAGACTTCATCTGATTTTCAAAACAATTTAAACTGCATTCAAAGATTTTCGACAACTCAATTGCCGCACTAGGTGATCGAACCGGCTAACGTTCGAAAAAATAACATCCTATTGCCTAAATTCCATTCAAAAATCTTTGAATGCAGTTCAATTGTTTTTAAAATTAAAATGAAGTCTTACTGCAAAATTGTCTACCTAAATGAATTAAGATATTTTCGCTTGGCGTCCCACGGCTATCGCGGGAACCCAGATCAACGCTCTTTCGCAGCAGCAGCTCGAATGTAATTAGAATTATGACTCTCTTACACGAATGGTGGGATCTGGTAACTTTGATTTTAGTTTTAACATATAACATAACATATAATATAACTTCACGCCTGTATCCCCGAAGGGTTAGTTAGAGGTGTATTACACACCCACGATTCGCCAGTTATGTTAAGGTCCCAATGTAATAGGGGCCGAGCCTATTGCCATCTACCGGGCACATTATTAAGCGAGTGATAATTAACATTTAACATAACATAAACTCACGCCTATATCCCCGAAGGGGTAGGCAGAGGTGCTATTTATTAATGCACACATAACTACGAAAAGTCAGAGGTGTATGCCCAAGGCGACTAGGGATCGAACTCGAGACCTCGTCTCAGCAGTCCGTTACGTACGCTATCGTACGTATCGCTGCTTTTCTTAGTTTTATGAACTTGAATAATTATTTAGATTAAAACATTCTTCGTACAATAAGATTCAAAGACAAGATTTGAAATGAACACTGGCAAACTTACAAATTTCTCGTCAAGGACTTTGTTGATTTGATAAAGCTATTTGCCTTCATCAAGTTTTGAGGGTTCATTGCTGAAAACTATAACTGCGACGGAATTACTTTAGGACATGTTGAGACAAGATGTTGATTTTAGTTTCCATTTGGACCTGGAGGAATGGACCAATAATGTCTGTCAAGTCAAATCAGTCTCTCTATCAAACTTCAAAATGGTGAAGGTAAAAAATTGTTCCATCGCAACTGGTTGCGAGTCACAGTTGCGATGGCGGATGATTTTTTTCAATTTTATATTGCTGTTTCAATTAAATTTTTAAGCATTTTGTATGCTTACCTTTTTCTAAAGATTTAGATCGGAAAAAGAGAACATCTAGGACGGGACTTGAACCCGCGAACAGTCCCTTACAGGGGGAATGCTCTGACCAACTGAGCCACCTAGACACGTCCCAGATATTCGAAATTCTCCGATACTTTAATACGTCTTAAGGCGACGTTTGAGTCATGTACCGTAATTCTTGCGAACTACGGTTGTTCATTCAGTCAGTTGGTCAGAGCATTCCCCCTGTAAGGGACTGGTCGCGGGTTCAAGTCCCGTCCTAGATGTTCTCTTTTTCCGATCTAAATCTTTATATTGCTGTTGTTAAATAATTTGCTATTATTGTGGTGGGTAAGATGATTAAAAATTAATAAAATTAAGGATATAATAATACATATCATAATTTACTGAAAATTTGGAGCAATTAGTGTCTGCAACATCCAGAACGGAACTGGAACCCGCGACCAGTTCCTTTCTAGGGAAAATACTTTGACCAACTGAGCTACTTGGCCACGTCCTGAAAACGCGATATATAAGCCTTGTGCTGACGCTAAAGCCATCCACCTAAATTCAGCTGATATAACGGAAAATAATCTTGCTTACCGATTTATTAGCAATGTAAGGACACAACAGTGTCAGCATTTTTAGGGTTCCGTTGCAAATGGCAAAAAACGGAACCCTTATAGATTTGTCATGTCTGTCTGTCGGTCCGTCCGTATGTAACAGCCACTTTTTTCTGAAACTATAAGAACCATGCTGTTGAAACTTGGTAAGTAGATGTATTCTGTGAGCCGCATTAAGATTTTTTCACAAAAATAGAAAAAAAAAACAATAAATTCTTAGTCGCCGCCCATACTTGGAACTGAAACTCAATTTTTTTTCCATTAAACCCATGCGTGTGGGGTATCTATGGATAGGTCTTCAAAAATGATATTGAGGGTTCTAAATTTTTTTTTTCTAAACTGAATAGTTTGCGCGAGAGACACTTCCAAAGTGGTAAAATGTCCCCCTCCCACCCTGTAACTTCTAAAATAAGAGAATGATAAAACTAAAAAATATATATGACATACATTACCATGTAAACTTCCACCAAAAATGGGTATGAACGAGATCTAGTAAGTAGTTTTTTTTAATACGTCATAAATCGTACACCGCAATTTACCTTTCATTCAATCAACTCACATATAAAAAAATTAATGGCTGCTACGGAAACCTTCATGGGCGAGTCCGACTCGCACTTGGCCGGTTGTCAGTCGCATTCGTATGTAATCTGTTTGGACAATACATTTACCGATAAAAGGAACAACTATTTGCCTAGCCCGATACCCCGCGACTCAACAACAACTAATATTATAATTTCTGACGACATTTTCTCGCCTCGCGTTGCGAATATGTCTGTCAATGTAGAAGCATTGATCATGACGTTCACAAGTGGTACTTAGCAACATAAATGAATAACATATTATTCGTATTAAAAAAGTCAGCATGGTGGTTGAGTTAGCATTTTATCCTACACTAGTAGCTGTGCCTGCAGCTTTACCCGAGTGGACTTAGATCTGGGTTTTAAGTTTTTTATTTGCGTACTTACCAATTTTCTTTCTAAACTTAAGGTAGCCAATCTGACGCCTTGTAATATTAGCTATCTACCAGTGAAAGTCCCGTCAAAATCAGCTCAGCTGTTCCAGACATTACCTAATTCACACAGACAGAAAGACAGACAGACAAAAGTTAAAAAAGAATGTGGCACACCGGGAGTGCCGTCAGAAGAGAAATCTTGAATAAACGTGTGTATTTTTTTAATCATCACCATTGCTCTCTCCCCCTCTTTCTCTCCATCCATCCCTTCCTTCCTAAACCAGCCTTCTTCCCGCCCTTTCTCTATTTATCCATCCAAACATTTATGAATATGGAAAGCATGACAGAAGGATTTTTCTTCACCCAAAAACGCCGCTATGTACCGTGCATGCATACATTCATATGAAAAACTATTATTTTAACGTTACAAACAGACACTTCAATTTTATTAATTTATATAGAAGAGAATCATGTTTCTTTTCACCCAAAGATCTGATCTTAGAACCATCAGAAAATCAATCGGCCAGATTATCACTTTCCAACGAAATATTACACTGCCCCCCGAAATGATAAAGATTCTTGTCTTGAAGACACGCACCAATTTGTCTGTCACCCCTGCACTCCGGAGGTCGAGACCTCCGGGAACAAATTGCTATGCTATTAATTATTGGCACGAAGCACCGACGACATTTGAAGTAGGTATTATCCATGATTAAAAATCCAGGGTCAGTCTGCTTAAGAAGCCGCTTAGAGGGAGAGGCTGAGTTCAATTCCCGCTCAGTGCAAAATATTTGTATTCATGAGTATATACGTCTTGTATTATATATACTAACACGGCTCTTTCCCATTGGTATAGGCAGAGACATTTTCACTTGCTACGATCCTGGCTCACGTCTTTCGCTTATTCTGCTTTTTGGCTTCTACACTATACGGCCTCTGTGGCGTAGCGGTAGTGCATTCGACTGCTACGACATGGGGCGCGGGTTCGATTCCCGCTCAGTGCAAATATTTGTATGCAATGAATATGTCTATTTGCATTGTATCTATGTATAATATGTATGTATTTACAAGAAACAGTACCTATATAAGTATGTTTATCCGCATTCTAGAACCCATAACACAAGCTAGTTAAACAATACTTACTTTGGGGCTAGAAAGCGCTGTGTAGAATGTCGTAGAATATTTATTAATTATTTATTATTTTACCATAAAATTTGATTTCCCAATCAAATTTGCTATTTTCCACCGTCATTTACATTGTAGATGAAATCTTGTATCCACGCGACACAATTTAATTGTCAATCTAGTCTGACTTATCAATACTAATACTATAAAGCTGATGAGTTTGTTTCTTTGGTTGAACGTGCTAATCTCAGGAACTACTGGTTCGAATTCATTTTTTTTTGTGTTATATAGCCCATTTATCGAGAAAGGTTATACGCTATATATAATCACGCTAATACCTAGGAGAGCGGAGCAGTAACCACAAATGCCCACAAAATTTCCATACATTATGGTAGAAAAAATAAATTACGGGCATGTTTGGGATAAATGGCTGCCAAGGGGGCGACGTATGCCACGGGCGAAGCCGCAGGTGACATTTCATTGCGGCACCTCATGAGCTGTCGTTTTGAATATTATTTTCTTTTCCGACGGTTGATTACGATGCCGATTGCACCTAACACTGGGCTACTACGGCTTTTATGGGTGCGACTGCCGACGAGTGGGTTCTGCCCTCCGATTGCACTTAACACTGGGCTACTACGGCTTTTATGGGTGCGACTGCCGACGAGTGGGTTCTGCCCTCCTATTGCACCTAACACTGGGCTACTATGACTTTTATGGGTGCGACTGCCGACGAGTGGGTTCTGCCCTCCTATTGCACCTAACACTGGGCTACTATGGCTTTTATGGGGGCGACTGGGTTCTGCCCTCCGATTGCACCTAACACTGGGCTACTATGACTTATATGGGGGCGACTGCCGACGAGTGGGTTCTGCCCTCCTATTGCACCTAACACTGGGCTACTATGGCTTTTATGGGGGCGACTGGGTTCTGCCCTCCTATTACACCTAACACTGGACTACTATGGTTTTTATGGGGGCGACTGGGTTCTGCTCTCCTTTTGCATCTAACACTGGGCTACTATGGCTTTTATGGGGGCGACTGGGTTCTGCCCTCCTATTGCACCTAACATTGGGCTACTATGGCTTTTATGGGGGCGACTGGGTTCTGCCCACCTATTGCACCTAACACTGGGCTACTATGGCTTTTATGGGGGCGACTGGGTTCTGTCATCCTATTGCACCTAACACTGGGCTACTATGGCTTTTATGGGGGCGACTGCCGACGATTGAATTTCGTCCTCCAACTCCTTCGCTTATTCCTTCCTTCTGAAACATACGAAAACAACAAACAACACAGCAAAAACGTTTAAGTAGGTAAGGTTAAGATTAAAGAGTGTTTTAATTAGTCGCTAGAAAGCAGAATAATTAGAAAAAGCAAGCTAAAATTGGAAAGACCAAAATTATTTTCAAAGAAAATAATATTCAAAACGACAGCTCATGGGGTGCCGCAATGAAATGACACTTCAAAGCGACGCGTCGGAATGGCCGTCGATTAGAATTTTTTTAGGCGGCAGCTATTTAACTGTCAAAAATAGCGTTTCATTCATTCTTACGCCGCGCCGGCATCGATTATCAATGGGGCAGTACAAAATGGCCGTCAAACTCGACGGCCATTTTGTACCGCAACATTTCGACGGCTGTGATATCGACGACACTTGGGCGGTAGGCCCACAGAAGATGGATCAGCTGCTTCTGGTGAGTGGCCGTACAGGCTTTGTATTCCATTAGCTCCGCGTCATCGTCACCGCGGACAGTTTTGAAGACGCAGATCACATCACAACAATCAGATCGAGACTACCCGCAACCGGCGCGTCACCCGTGTATGAATATAATTTATTATAAAATAAATAAATAAATATTCTAGGACATATTACACATCGCCTTCTAGACCCAAACTAAGCAGAGCTTGTCATATGGGTTCTAGAATGCGGATAAACATACTTAGTTACTTTTTATTGTAAATAAATACATATTATACATAGAAATACCCAGACCAATGCAAATATACATATTTGCAATGAGCGGGAATCGAACCCGCGACCTCTGACTTAGCAGTCTACTGCTAAGCCACAGACGTCGTCATGTATGTGAAGGGATTTCGCACGATACAATTTCATAACCAACTAGCTAGATAGCTAGCAAAAATAAAAGTAAAATTGCCAACAAAATAACGAAAACTATTCAGCTTTCAAAAAATCAAATATCTTTTTCAAGAGATGATCCGCAACCATCAACTTCTGCTGAAGAAAGCTTCATCCCGTCAGATTTTGTCCATGACCAACAAATATCACAATCACAAACTATTAACATACCCAAAAAACACCTGTCCTTAAAATTTGAAAATTGTTCTCATTTTTTTATTCTTGTAATGCCGGTTTCTTTCTACTTACCTCGCAATCGAGATGTAAAGCAGAATAGTTAGCTCGGGTGTAAGCATCAATTGCACCCTCGAACTATAGGCGCCCTCGCTGCGCTTGTGCGCCTAAATATCTCAGGCTGCCATTGATGCCTTACAGCCCATGGCTACTAATCTACTATTCTTCTTGTAGGTCACAAAGTCGTAGTCGTATGTAGTTTCGAATGCCGTCCTTGCGACGCACGCTGCTGCGAATTATTTTTTCACTGTCTTACAGGTTCGAAAGCTCATGGACTCGAATGAAATAGTCGCGAAAGACGCTGTTTCGAAAAACATTTTCACTGCCTCATACGCTCGAATATATATTCACGTTATCGAAATCCAATGTTCTGAACTAGTATATAACTAGTATATAATATATTCGAGCGTATGAGGCAGTGAAAATGTTTTGCGAAACAGCGTCTTTCGCGACTATTTCATTCGCGTCCATGAGCTTTCGGACCTGTGAGGCAGTAGAAAAATAATTCGCAGCATCGTGCGTCGCAAGGAAGGCATACGAAACTCCGTATGTATTCGTCACAAAGTAACACCTATGAACGACAAGTTTAATGATTCTAAATTTACTGCCAGATTCACAAGGCAGTTGATTATAAGACGATATATTTTCTACAGATATTACACAGTGCCATCTAGGCTTAAATTGAGCATTATGAATTGCATAGTTAGCGAAGTGCAGATAAACATACTCATGTACATTTTTTTTAAATGCATTATAAATAGAAATGTTTATGATCTCTGTTTAGTAATAAATGTGAACAAGTGGGTAGTTGCTAGCTAGATAGCTAGTTGGTTATAAAATTGTATAGTAAACTGATCTGTATCAATTGTAATGTGTGATGCGTACGGCTGCTCTCAACCGAATCATTTTCAACAAGTCGTCGTCCTTGCGACGAGAATGCGAGCAACTACCCACTTCTTCACATTTATTACTAAACAGAGATCATAAACATTTCTATTTATAATGCATTTAAAAAAAATGTACATGAGTATGTTTATCTGCACTTCGCTAACTATGCAATTCATAATGCTCAATTTAAGCCTAGATGGCACTGTGTAATATCTGTAGAAAATCTATCGTCTTATAATCAATTGCCTTGTGAATCTGGCAGTAAATTTAGAATCATTAAACTTGTCGTTCATAGGTGTTACTTTGTGACGAATACATACGGAGTTTCGTATGCCTTCCTTGCGACGCACGATGCTGCGAATTATTTTTCTACTGCCTCACAGGTCCGAAAGCTCATGGACGCGAATGAAATAGTCGCGAAAGACGCTGTTTCGCAAAACATTTTCACTGCCTCATACGCTCGAATATATTATATACTAGTTATATACTAGTTCAGAACATTGGATTTCGATAACGTGACTATATATTCGAGCGTATGAGGCAGTGAAAATGTTTTTCGAAACAGCGTCTTTCGCGACTATTTCATTCGAGTCCATGAGCTTTCGAACCTGTAAGACAGTGAAAAAATAATTCGCAGCAGCGTGCGTCGCAAGGACGGCATTCGAAACTACATACGACTACGACTTTGTGACCTACAAGAAGAATAGTAGATTAGTAGCCATGGGCTGTAAGGCATCAATGGCAGCCCGAGATATTTAGGCGCACAAGCGCAGCGAGGGCGCCTATAGTTCGAGGGTGCAATTGATGCTTACACCCGAGCTAACTATTCTGCTTTACATCTCGATTGTGAGGTAAGTAGAAAGAAACCGGCATTACAAGAATAAAAAAATGAGAACAATTTTCAAATTTTAAGGACAGGTGTTTTTTGGGTATGTTAATAGTTTGTGATTGTGATATTTGTTGGTCATGGACAAAATCTGACGGGATGAAGCTTTCTTCAGCAGAAGTTGATGGTTGCGGATCATCTCTTGAAAAAGATATTTGATTTTTTGAAAGCTGAATAGTTTTCGTTATTTTGTTGGCAATTTTACTTTTATTTTGTATGGAATCTTCAATGTAACCTTCAACCACCTTGCTGGATTTCCACCCACCGTGCCTTTTTATAGTGGTTAAGTTAGCCCCAGAATCGGCTAAAAGTGTAGCCGATGTTCTCCGGAAGCAATGACCTGTGTACAATACCGGGATTGCTAACTTTAAATAACTTGCGATTTGCTTCGGCATACTTCTGATGGTATTTTTTCCAATAACTTGTTTGTAGCTCTTGCCTTGGTGGTACTTAAAAAAAAATCGGTTGGTGTTTACATTTTCAGGACGAAGATTTCTGTATTTTTGTACGAATTCAGAGAATTCTTGAGGAACTACAAATGTTCGGTCAATTTTAGTTTTTGTGTTCGGTAGTTTAATTACTAACAACTGAACCTGTTGTTCTATGTTCTCTATTGTTATAGTTGTCAATTCAATACCTCGGCATGCGCCAGTTATACCGAAGATAAGACCTACCTAAAACAAGCGAAATATAAAAATAAGTATGTTTTATAGGATTGTAAGAGTATAAAAAAATAATTATGAAGTATTACCATTATATGATTATTATTTTACGTACCTTTACAGCTAAATAAAAAGCCATCAGGACTCTATAAACACCTAAGAGTAACTAAAATGCACGTCTTATCGGAATCTAAAGACGAAATAGTAAAAGTCCTTCCAAAAGAGAAAAATGCATCGGAGCTCGAATCACGCCTCCAGTTCCATAAAAAATTCATGATAGGCTCGCAGACTGGTAGCGTAGGTCTAGGTAATATTCAGAGACAAACAGATAAAGAAATAACAAAATCTTTTCTTCAAGCAGACGAAAACAACACCTATAAGGTGCACGCAATGAACCTAGAAATGCAAAACGAAAGGTTGACCCTAGGTGAATTTTGTATTCCCAAAGCCTTAAAATGGCGTACCATAATATACGACTGGTCACCGGCCTTACTTCAATTTTACCTAAATGTATTCCAGTTGACCCTCCCCGACCAAAGCAATCTGGTCAGATGGGGAAAGCCATAGATAAAACATGTAACTCATGTGGTGAAGCAACTGGTACGGCTAGGCACCTACTAGTGGGTTGTAAGACGCTATTAGACCGGGGTCATTACTCGCGCCGTCATGACAAGGTATTAGAAATCATACGTGAGGCTGTAAGTTTGGCGGTAGCTAGAGCGAAAAAAGGATTAACCACAAACCAAAGAAATGACATTGCGTTTGTAAAGGAAGGCTGCTCAAAGAAATCACCTCAAAAGCCATATTCAATTTTGATAGCTGCCGTTGACTGGACAATACTCGTAGCCACGTATGAGAAGCACTATAGGATACCGGAGGATGTCTGTGCCTCATCATCCAGACCCGACATATTCCTTTTTTCACGATCGCATAAGCGTGCAGTGCTTGTAGAACTCCCAGTACCGTGGGAAACTAATATACCTAAAGACCACGCTATAAAGACAAACAAATACTTTGATTTGATAGATAGATAGATAGATAGATATAAACTTTATTGTACACCAATCAAAATAAGCATATATCGTAAACTTAATTAACATATGTACAAATGGCGGCCTTATCGCTAAAAGCAATATCTTACAGGCAACCTTTGGATGGACATGAATCCTAAACAAGCTAAATCGTACATTGGGTAGTTATTGATGTAACAGGAAATAAAAGAGAACTAACGTAGTCTTATAATAAATAGATTGGATTACAAACACGTATTACAATTTAGTAGGTACATATACCTACAAATAAGCATATAATGATACATAATTACGACACCTACATATAATCGTACATAATATAAATCATTCATATATACATACCAAATTTACAAACATACATACTAAGCCTACATATAATATTTTAATACCTCGCACGAAAGTTAAGACAGCACATAATGGGAACAAGGAATGGGGGAGACTATAGGCCCAGGTAGTGCTCTTTTACCATCCTTTTGAAGATGACCAATGATTGTGCCCGTCTAATCGATAATGGCAGTGCATTCCATAACCGTACCGCCTGTACAGTAAACGATTTATCATAAAAAATCGTAGAATGCCTAGGTACTGCCAATTCCAACGATTCTGACGACCTCAAGGATCTTAAATGTGTGTCATTGAGGAACACGAAACGTTCTTTTAAATAAGTGGGAGTATTGGGATTAAAGAGAATACTATAAAGCATCGAAAGAATATGAGCATTCCGTCGAAGTCGAATTGGGAGCCCCTTGAGCAATTGGCGAAACTCTGATACGTGATCATATTTGCGTAGACCAAATATAAATCTAATGCAAAAGTTTTGAAGGCGCTCAAGCTTATCGAGTTGCTCCTCGGTGACGTCGAGATAGCTGACATCGGCATAATCAAGAAGAGGAAGAAGAAGAGATTCCGCAAGCGCAATTTTAGTGGTCGTTGGTAGAAAGTTACGCAGTCTGCGCATGGAGCCCGCTGATGCAAACAATTTGCGACTAACTTCACGGATTTGAGGACCCCAAGATAGTGTGCTGTCGATGAATATCCCTAAGTTTTTCACATTTTGGCATATTTTCAGTGGAATACCATTGAAAACTATATCTGGCAACTGTGACCAATTAACTCAAGGCAACATCCTGGAGCTCCCAACAACTATGACCTGTGTCTTAGAGGGGTTCACTTCCAACCCATACCGCTTGCTCCAAGTACATATCCTCGCTAAGTCGGTGTTGATAGTATTAAAGGCTGTCGACAGTTCTTGTAAAGGAGCCTGTGTATATATTTGAAGATCGTCTGCATAAAGGTGGTAGGAAGAATGTAATGACTTAGAGATAGAATTTATAAAAATTGTGAAAAGCAAAGGAGATAGCACGCCACCCTGTGGCACACCGACAGATGTATTACGCCAAGTGGAAAAGGAATCTTCAACGTGCACACGCTGTCGGCGCCCAAACAGGTAACTATGAAACCAATCAATCACTGTTGGAGATATGTTAATAGAGCGCAGTATGCCAAGAAGGATATGAAAATCTACAGTATTAAATGCATTGCTGAAATCGAGTAAGGAGAGTACCGTAAGATTTCCCTTCTCCATGCCCAGTCTGATGTCGTCAGTAACCTTGATCAAAGTGCTAATGAGTTAACCAAAAACGGTTACGTGGTTAAACTCTACGCCGTAGAAGTAGGAGCAAGGGAAATTCCAGCTAAATCCCTGTACAACTTACTTAAAGACCTCGGATTGCCAAGAGCTTCAGTAAGCTCTTTACTAAAACGTATATCAAAAGCGGCATTGTTAGGATCTTACCAAATTTGGATAGGTAGGGGGGGGGGAACACTACTGACGGTGGAGGTGAGCGCTGATGCATCACAAGGTGGCCACCCTAAACCTACATCTGCGTCGCAAGTCCCAGTTGCCGTCATGGTGTTCCTCTCTGTACCACGCTATGGACCCGGCGACCGCACGGTGAATCCATGGAGTGCTGAGAATCGGATCTCTCATCAGGGGCTTCATTTATGAATGTTTTCACGTCTTGCGCTGTAAAAACCTTTGACTTTTTACTTTTGTGCCCAGCAGATTGTCTTTTTAGAAAAGATGATAATTTTGAATAGTTCTTGATATTGATGTCGTGTTTAGTACTCATAGTTGCTTTTAACATTGAATAAATGCACCACAAACTAGATGGCTGCATCTTTTTTGATAGCTCACTAAAGTATGTTAAGAATACAGTCTCGGATAAAAACTTTACTCGTTTTTCTGTTCGCCACTTTATGAACTCGTCGTAAGCTTTCAAATATCTCTCTTTAGAAGTTTCAGGCAAAATATTATTAATTGCTGCTTCAGCTTCCATTTTCATTGAATCGGGAGTGCAGCTTATATCTTCATCACTTGAAGAACTCATGTTTTTTCCTAATTAGCACGTAATTTTAAAAAAATCACAAAAACAAACAATATTTAAAGTACTTAAAAGTTTTCTATTCCCGCCTTTTTTCATAAAAAGAATCAAGTAAAGAACTTTTTAATTATTTTTTTCAAGATCGAAGTTGAGTTTCGCCGTTTGATATTTAAAATTGATGACTATTATACTCACACGAAGACAAGGCTGTATAGCAAAGCGACCTCTTTGGTCATTGGGCTGAATGCATGATGTCTATTGCCAGTATGATGGTTAAATGTACGCGAACTTTTTGAAAGAAAGAAGTGTTTTTTTTTTAATTACTTACCGCCCTAGGGCTTTTCTAGCTACATTATTACCCTAGAGCGCTAATTAGTCACCTACAAGCCGCATTTGGAGGTAATAAGAACCTACTTACCGAACACGAGAGATGTAAAGATATTTTAAATATCTGAAATTTTCACATGCAACTATAATAATACATAAAATTTAGTAATGTGATCCACTTTGTTTTCCATTTCAACGCACTTAAAGTTTAGTTAATTATGCTAATATGCCCTAATCTACCCTAAGGGCGTTTTGAGCGGCTAATCTGCGGTTTGATGGCGGCTATTTATCTAAAGCCACCGAAACACCATGATTGACAGTTTGGTGCCCCGGCTGAACAGTTACATGCTTTAATGGTTATTAACGACTGAGATTGGCACTTTTAATTTATGGGGGGGGAGGGTTTCTATAAGTATGAATGTACTTATTAAATTATAATTAAAACTATAGTGATTAAAATGTTGCTCAGTGGTTAAGGAGTCGGCTATACGATCGAGATGTGACGGTTTCGAAACCTGGCTATACACTACCGAGGTGATCCCAATCCTAACATAAGCAATTCAGCTTAGGGGCTACAGCTAGTACTCATATTTTTCTTTAAATCAAGATGTGTTAATTGATGACATATTTTTTGACTCATCATCACATCCCCGACTGTTACAATTGCTTCCAAAGCCTTCAAAATCGAAGCCCAGATCCGCTTTTCTTCTCCAATTCTCAAGATCCTAAGCATCCACAACAGTGACATCTTGACACCCATGCCATCCCAACTATCCATCCCAAATTGTTTGATCCTCGAAGCAACTTGTAATCGCGCCACACAGTGACAACCCTTACGCACTCGTGTATAACATGTATCAGGGTGAGATCTATAGAGCATACTTTAACTTTGCTGAGCCTACAACAAAATCGGTAACTATAGTGTAGTCTTTGATTATCTCTAAGTTTAAGCTTAGCAAAGTCCAAGTTCACAAAATCGCTGACTTATCAAAAACTCAGAATAAAAATCAATCAAAAAAATGAACCAATCTTTACTTTTTCGTACTAACTTTTAAGGACTTTTTAAATTGTTGCGATTGGTACATAATCCTCTATTGTTAAATATTTCAACTTGTCATGGTAGAATTATATTCCTAACCATCAACAATTATCTGTCAAAGTGTTGCGATTTGTTTCTATTGTGTAACTTATATACTTTTTTCTCCTTTTATCACAAGAATTCGCGCATTTACTTCAATAATAATTGCGTGTATTCATAAAATCTCTGTGATAAATAACTACAAAGACATCTGCTTCTAATTTAATTTAAAGAAATATCAAAAAGAGAATGTATGAAAATGAATCCCAGTTTGTATTTTGACGTCACAAGTCTTAGCACGTGCAAAGATTATGCTCAGCTTATACTCAGCTACGATCTACCTTAGCTAAGCTTGAGCAAAGTTACAGTATGATCTATAGATCTCACCCTCAATGTCCACTCCTCAATATCTGAACACTGCCTCCCAAAATACAGGCATTAGGGTGGTCTGGAAATCAGAACTCACCATTTCGGAAAAAATATAATCACCATACTCATGCTAAAATCCTGATTGTAACTGTTTACCATTTGTGTCACTAAATTCATTTTTTAGGATTCGGTTGCCAAATGGCAAAAAAACGGAACCGAAAGATTCGTCATGTCTGTCTGTCTGTCCGTCCGTATGTCACAGCCACTTTTTTCCGAAACTATAAGAACTATGTATGCTGTTGAAACTTGGTAAGTAGATGTATTCTGTGAACCGCATTAAGATTTTCACACAAAAATAGGAAAAAACAATACATTTTGGGGGCTTCTTCATCTAACCCATACGTGTGAGGTATCTATGGATAGGTCTTCAAAAATGATATGGAGGTTTCTAATATAATTTTTCTCTAAACTGAATAGTTTGCGCGAGAGATACTTCCAAAGTGGTAAAACGTGCACCCCCCCCCCCCCTGTAACTTCTAAAATAACAGAATGATAAAACTAAAAAAATATATATGATGTACATTACCATGTAAACTTCCACTGAAAATTGGTTTGAACAAGATCTAGTAAGTAGTCATAAATCGTAAAACGCAATTTACCTTTTATCATTCAATCAACTCAAATATAACATTTAAAAAAAAGCATTATTATGTTACTTACTGCTACGGAACCCTTCATGGGCGAGTCCGACTCGCACTTGGCTGCTTTTTTTCATTTTCATCACTGCTCCTCCCAGATCACTCTATCATTTAAGAGGCAATGTATCTCAACAAGCAAACTACAACTAACTAACTACAAAAGTTTCTCGCAAGTATTTCAATAAGACAATTCCCGTGAAGCCGGTGATAACTCTTGGAGCCCCCGTATAACCTCTGTTCCAACTACCTTTTGACTACACTTCGGCCCCCACCCCTTAATATACCCCGTTACTTTAAACATTGAGAAATTCAAGAGTTTGTTTCGCAAATTTCTGAGGTATTTTGCAGATGAGCTTGAAGAATTTCACTGGAAGGGCACACATTGAAATAAAACTATTTTTAACGGATTCTATCGCGATTTATTTGATGTTATTTTATATTTTACATTGATTCCGACGTTTCGGTTGCTTTTCAGCAGCCATGGTCATGGGGTGACTAAAGATGGTTGTTGTCTTGTAGTTTGAAGTGTAAGTTATCTCAAAGTACCCAAACTATGTTGAATTGTTGGTGTTACTAATGAGCTCACAGTGTCATGAAGTCTTGTTGTATTTTGATTTTTCTTGGAATTAATTAAGTGAATGACTGGCTCCTAAGCTGGTGGTACATTACAACCATCTTCTCTATTAAAATTAGGATGTTTTTTAATGATAGCTTTGCTGAGCATCCTAGGTAGGAATAGATTTTCTTTGGCGAGTATCTGTGGTTTATCAAATCTTAAGTAATGTTTGGTCCCCTGTTGAACGTGTTCACATACACCAAACTTTTTTGAGCGTTGGTTCAATGTAAAATATAAAATAACATCAAATAAATCGCGATAGAATCCGTTAAAAATAGTTTTATTTCAATTCACTAGACTTTAAATATCATTTTAAACTAGCTATTGCCCGCGGCTTTACTATCGTGGAATTCTGTTCCCGTTCTCGCTATCCCATGAGAACCTATTCCAGGGATAAAAGTACTCTATGTTTTATTCCAGGCTATAAACAACCCTTGTACCAAATTTCAGCTAGATCCGTATAGCCGTTTGAGTGTGATTGAGTTAGTGACTGAGTTAATTAAACAGATAGAGAAGCTCGCCTGGAATCACGACATGCCACAATTCTGGTCTTGCTTCTGGTAGCATGAAGACTAGCTCAAACCGCCCCTGCGCGTAGTAGTTCCTTCCATTTCTCCATAAGTACCTGACGGAACAGGGATCGCTACTTCTCAATTCTTCGTGGTCTAGGACCGCATTCGTTACATATTACAAGTTTTTACTTAACTTGTTTTGTTAGTTTGGTACTAGGTTAGTGGCTCTGATTGGGCTTTCAAGATTCGACCCAATCTTTAAAGCCCAATCAGAGCCACTTCCTGACGTTAGCTTGGACTATTTGCGTATCTTCGGTGACAATGCGAAACTGTACCAACTGTATGTTCTGTATGCGTATTCTTGTGTACACACAATGAATATATTTATTATTAAGGGAGAAGCAGCGAGTTAACCCTGGTGAGGCAAGCAGCAGTCGGCCAGGGCATTAGGACGATTGGCAGAGGAACCACCGGACCATTCGGGCATTGTCAAGCAAGACCGCTGTTATTAAGATTATTATTAATATGATAATATGATACTATGAAGCTGGCCTAATGATGAGGTCAGCAGGTGTCCATAGGAACTCCTGAACTAAACAAGATAAACCAATCGAGTTTGGATTCATTTGTTGTGTCTTGGCAAATACTCCGATGCTACATGATATCCAGGGTCTGAAGATGGAGACGGTAGGTGGTCATAGGAACTTCTGAACTAAACAAAATAAACCAGTCATGTTTGGGCTCATTTTATTTGTCTTGTTATGTACTTACTAGAATGTTTGTTTTCAATTTTTTTTTTATTGTCGGGGTATGAAACGCCTAAGCACCCGTAGTATGTTAAGATTTAAACAAATAAGATTTGATATCAAACAATGCTTCTTGTATAAAGTATTGAATTCTTTAAACAATAACATTCTCCTTCTAATTATGAGTATTCAGTTGAAGCGTGAATTTTAAAATACACAACTATTGTTTTTTAATATATCAACGATTCTTTCATCAGTTTTTTGCCGGCTTGCGTACGCAATTGTGGAGAGTGTAAACGTTTCTAATATCGTGTACAAAGACTGTGAAGTTGTGGTTCTAAAAACGATACTGAATTGAAATCAAGCAGTTGAAATTTGGACTAGCCGTGACAAACTAAAGGTACTGTAAATTAAACCAATTGTAAGAGAGGTCGTGGACAGCTCGCCATCTGCTTCTGTCATTACACATTTCACGAGCTTCCTCTACTGTCATTAAACTTGTCATGCAAACCTGCCGGTTTCAAGTGGTTTTGACCGGCTTTTTTTGTTTAAATCGATTCAGCCGATTTCCTATACAAAAGGGTATCACCCTTACACAGTGCCAGTTTCTTAACCAGCACACGTGTTTCCTTCTTCCAACAGTCCCGAGTCCTTCAAGCGGGGCGGGAAAAAGCATCTGATGAGGCCGTCAAGCTGAGGGCCACCATTGTAACATTATCAGTGTCTGTAATGGTGACCCTCATTCCTGAGACTTTACCTTTAGCTTGTCATCAGGCGAGGTAAAGTCATATTGGCGTGACCATCATAAAAAAAACCGGCCAAGTGCGCGTCGAATTAGCTCATGAAGGGTTCCGTTGCAGCAAGTAAAATTTTTATATGTGAGTTGATTGAATGAAAGGTAAATTGCGGTTTACGATTTATGACGTATTAAAAAAAAACTACTAACTAGATCTCGTTCAAACCAATTTTCAGTGGAAGTTTACATGGTAATGTACATCATATATTTTTTTTGTTTTATCATTCTCTTATTTTAGAAGTTACAGGGGGGGACACATTTTACCACTTTTGGAGTGTCTCTCGCGCAAACTATCAATTTCAATATCATTTTTGAAGACCTATCCATAGATACCACACACGTATGGGTTTGATGAAAAACAAGTTGAATTCCTGAGACGAGCTCAGCCGAATACAAGGGATTTTCGATTTTGCGATTTTTTTTTTGTGATTTTTTGCGATTTTTTCTTTATCTTGCAATGGTTCACCCCAGCACGAATCTATTACCGAAAACAGCAACTCGATAGCTCATCTCCTTCATACCCAAAACCGTGACAGAAAATTGGCAACGACGACGTCGACGACGACAAGTCGATAGCTAGATTCTAAATAGATAGATAGATAATAGATAGATTCTAAAGAAAATCCCTAAAAAATTTTGACTTTCAGTTCTAAGTATGGGGTCCCATACTTAGAACTTGATTGTTTTTTTTCCTATTTTTGGGTGAAAATCTTAATGCGTTTCACAGAATACATCTACTTATTAAGTTTCAACAGCATGGTTCTTATAGTTTCGGAAAAAGTGGCTGTGACATACGGACGGACAGACAGACAGACAGACATGACAAATCTTTAAGGGTTGTGTTTATAGCCATTTTGCTACGGAGCCCTAAAAACAAGTAATCCCATGTTTTGGCTTCACCGCAGTCGAGTAATAAGACACATCCCGTATCTTTATATCTGTGGAAGTAGTCGTTTCAAACTTGAGTCAGACTTACAGGTGGGGGGTATAGACTCTTTCCTGCGTTCCCTACAGCCCAGCGCTCGCTCAGTTAAACTCAATATTTCTGCATCATTGCGCGGGAAAGCGATATTGCGATGTGTATTTTCTATTTGGTATGATTTTTGAGGAGATAGCCCAGTTCCGAATGTAACGGACTGCTAAGACGAGGCCTCGAGTTCGATCCCCAGTCGCCCCGGGAGCACACCTCTGACTTTCCGTAGTTATGTGTTAGATTAATTGAGTTGAGTGAGACGAAGTCGAGCGAAAGCTCCTCATACCAGACTTCAGGATTTTCTTTGTCACAGGTCTCCTCCTAAACTACTAATCCAATCAGAACCAAATAAAGAGGTCAATCAGAGGAAGGTTTATGGATATATTTTGAAAAAATTAATGCTACCACAGAGGAATGATCACCGTTAAAAAAAAACCAGATGGAATTACATAATAACCGCTCGAGACACTGTGACCAAACTTTACACGCTCAGAAAGCATGTCCAGAGTTGTGACTTTCAAAAAGAATTTTCAAAATCGGACTTGCCACGGAGGAATGATCACTGTTCAACATTTTCAAAATCGCATTCACGATGTCTCACTCAGCTCAACATTGCAAGCAGCGATTCGCCTTGCAGACCTAGTAAATGTTAATTATCGCTCGCATAATAATGTGCCCGGTAGATGATAATAGGCTCAGCACCTATTACATTGGGAGTTTAACATAACTGGCGAATCATGGGTGTGTAATACACCTCTGCCTACCCCAGTTTCATACTACTAACGCAGCAACACGCCCATCTGATTGCAAGTGGGTATTGCCTTTGTTACACCAGTTTTATTATTCTTATCCTTCATAATAGACGGGGAGCCTATTGTCGCCCTCTTTGTTCGGTAGAAGTTACGAGCCGACAAAAAGGTATACAAATTTATATTTACCTAAAAGTATTTGCTTGATAAATAAAAATATATACATTGACTAATAATATATCATTTTGAACCCTGTAAAAATTAACAAATATTTGACTTTTTTTTAAATAAAAAATAAATATTGTACGACATTCTACACAGCGCTTTCTAGACCCAAAATAGGCATACTTTAACTAGCTTGTGTTATGGGTTCCAGAATGCGGATAAACATACTTATATACTATTTTTTTAAATACATACATATTATCAATGCAAATAGGCATATTGCACTGAGCGGGGATAAAACCCGCGCCCCCTGTCGTAGCAGTAGAATGCATTACCGCTTCGCCACAGAGGCCGTCAGATTGAAATTTCAAAAAAAACCCAATATAATTCTGGAATTTAGGATTTTTTCTATTTAATTCTATAGCATGGTTATGGTTAGGGAAAAACTAAAATAATTTCGTTGGAAATAATCTTTATTTTTCATTTACAGTACGACTTTCTAAATTTCAAGATTGGACTGAAAATCTAGACTGGACCGGTCCAGTTCTTCTCGTTAATTACCTACCTACTGCGCGGTACATCAATCTATGTCAATGTGGTACAGACAACAACCACGTTGTTGATAATTTACTGTGGGTTTATGACTGTTATGTGGGCTGTACTTGTGTTTATGTAATGTTTAGCTCATGTTTGTTGTACACTCTCATTTATGCGCTGCAGAGTGTTGCCATGCAAAGTCATTAATGAATTACCTTTAGTATAATGTAAAGCTCGATAAGTTTTTTTTTTAATCGTATACCTATGCCTCTGCAAACATGCGGAGCCTTTGTTTAACTAATTTTAATAAAAATGCTTTCCTACTTTTTAGGGTTCCGTTTCCAAATGGCAAAAAACGGAACCCTTATAGGGTCGTCATGTCTGTCTGTCTGTCTGTCCGTCCGTATGTCACAGCCACTTTTTTCCGAAACTATAAGAACTATGCTGTTGAAACTTGGTAAGTAGATGTATTCTGTGAACCGCATTAAGATTTTCACCCAAAAATAGAAACAAAACAATTAATTTTGGGGGCTCCCCCATACTTAGAACTGAAACTCAAATTTGTTTTTTCATCAAACCCGTTTTATCTATGGATAGGTCTTTAAAAATGATATTGAGGTTTCTAATATCATTTTTACTAAACTGAATAGTTTGCGCGAGAGACACTTCCAAAGCGGTAAAATGGCGCCAGTAAAATCTTTGGGGCCATTTCTCTTGATTTGGTCGATCTTGGCTTTTACGGGAGTGACTGTTTCTGACTCTCCCCTAACCCCACCCCTCCGCCCCAAAATGATAAACCAGCACCAGAGACTCATCCTTCAATCAGCATGTTTACTACCTTTCAGGTGAGGTTGTCTTCGGCGCAGAATACCTTGGTGAGCTCCTCACACCCATACTCTTTCATAAGTAGCTTTATATTCCCCGGAGGTCGATAATTGATCTTATACGCGGCATAGCCGTTTGTTGGTGGCTAAACTCCTCCGTTACCACTCGCGCGATCTTAACCAAATTTACCACGGTGATAGGTTGGACACTGAGGAGTGTTTTGAAGCGAGATGGTTCATGTCCGATGTACCATTGAGGAATAATCACTGATAAACCGTTGTACGAGCGCGCGTCCTTAGCTATGTGCGCGACCGTAGTAAGATGTCTTATTTTCAAGTTAGAGTCCTGCTCGCTCAGCTCAATTTATTTCAGTCGCATCCTGCACTGAATTCCTGGTATATAATTTGTTCAATTTATCATTTCATGAAAGGTTGAGTAAGTGGGTAGTAAGGGGGTGAACAGCTTTAACATCTCGCTGGCCCCTATTGTCAACCTCACCTGCACGTGGTACTCCCTGCTAGATTACGAACGAGGCACTGGCGACTGAGCACTGGTGGTATAACCACACACCTAACCGGCCCGCCGGTTGGAAGTGGCTACAGCGGCCTTGGGCTGAAATAGCCCCTAAAATTCCTGGACAGTAGGCAACGGCAAACTATTGTACTATACTCCCAAGAAAACGTATGCTAGGTTCTCAAGATGATCGAAAGATGTTATGCGATCCGACTAACTCTCGGCGCCATTGTGATTCCGGGTTGCATGGTGGGAAATATGCTACCGGCCTCTCCACCGCGGACCATCAGGCGGTGGGTGGAAACTTGGCTACTGGTCTAGGTATTCTATCAACCAGGTTCCCATCTAGGAACTAACTACGCGTGGGAACTTCGAATGTTAGAGGGCAATTAAAGCCGGGCAAACTTGAGACTGTCAAGCGAGAGATGGAGAGGTGCAACATCTGTATTCTCGGGCTGAGTGAAGTACATCGTAGAGGGTACGGTCATATTTCTACGGACAACCGTAACATCATGTACTTTTCCGGTGGTGCTGATCACAGTCATAATGGCGTAGCTTTTATAATATCAAAAAAGCTACAGTCATACGTCACAGGGTATCAATCGCCAAACGACAGAATGATTGCCATAAAGCTTGATGCTATTCCAATGCCCATCAACATCATACAGGTCACGGCCCAGTCAAAAGAAGAGGACTCCGGCCAAGCGGCCGGAGCAAGATAAAAGCCGAAGCCGAAGCAAGATATCCAGCTCTGCATAGAAGCCTATGCAGAGCTGGATATCTTGCTGCGTGATACGCCATCAAAAGAAGTGACGATGGTATTGGGTGACCTTAATGCCAAAATCGGTCAAACCAGAGACGACCCACTGGCTGGCATTGCGGTCGATAGCCATGGACTAGGCGTTCGAAATGATAGAGGTGAAAAATTTCTACAATTTTGTGTGGAAAATCAGCTAGTCATAATGAACACCTGGTTTTAACATCATCCAAGAAGGCAATATACGTGGACTTCACCAAGCGGCTACAGAAACCAGATCGATTACATTGCCATGAAATCTAGGTGGCGATCCTCAATCACCAACTCTAAGACTCTTCCAGGAGCTGATTGTGGCAGTGATCACGAGTTGCTAATTGCCGAGTTTAGACTGCGTCTCAAAAACTTAAAACCTAAACCTCAAAGGAAAGTTCAATTATATGGTCCAGCACTACAGCATTACAAACGCTTCATAGACAACAACTAACTGGTTCCTTCAAACCAAAGTGCTGGACGGTAGATGACAGAGATGGTAACACCTTGACAGATCTAGAACTTGTACTAGAGACGTGGAGGATATACTGTCACGAGTTGTATCGAGATGATAGAGGTATAGTAGCTGAGAGAAAGTGGGACGACTTTACTGATGAACCCGGCATCTTGTTATGCGAGGTTGAAGAAGCTATTAGGAAACTTAAGCATGAAGCGGTAGGTCCCGATGGTGTATCAGCAGCTATGCTTAAACATCTTGGCACTGTAGGCACTAAGGTTCTACACCAGGTTATTGTGAAGATCTGGAAAACTGGTCAATGGCCTACGGACTGGACAACATCTGCCGTCATACTTCTGCACAAGAAGGGCTCCACAAGGAAGTGTGAAAACTACCGCACGTCTCTCATGTCACAAGCCAGCAAAATCCTCTTGAGAATCATCAACACCCGATTAGCGGCTTTCGTGGACCATCAAATCCCTAGCAAGCAATGTGTGTTTGTCGCAGGCAAGGGTACACGTGAGCAAGTTTTGAATGTGCACCTGCTCATAGAGAAATGCCGCGAGTTTAACAAACCGCTCGTTATGTGCTTTATCGACTATGCCAAAGCTTTCGACTGCGTGCAATGGGACACCATGTTCGAAGTTCTAATTGAGATGGGTGTCCCGGTGTACCTTGTGTTCCTGATACAGAATCTGTACCTTGACAGCACTAGCTTCGTGAAATTTGAAGATCAGCAATCGAAAACTTTCCATACAGAACGTGGCGTACGTCAGGGCTGCATTTTGTCTCCGAAGCTGTTCAATATATATGGCAAGTACATTATGCGGAAAGCACTCGAAGACTGGGACGGCGGCGTGACTGTACGTGGCCGCAAAATCACAAATTTAAGATTATGCAGACGATACCACCATAGTAGCACCAGGCGAAGTTGAGATGGCTGCCATACTGAAGAAAATTGAGGTTGAAAGCGCCAAGCTCGGTCTTAAGATCAACCATTCGAAAACCAAAATAATGGTAGTAGACAGAGCACAACTCCTTCCGCAAACAGATGCTCTTAAAGGCTACGAAAAGTCAAGCAATTTATATATCTCGGTTCCCTGATAACGTCTGATGGAAGCTGCACAGAGGAGATACGTCGAAGAGCTGGGATAGCCAAAAGCGCAATGACGAATCTTGCCAAGATCTGGAAGAACCGCGGTATCCGTCAGCAAACAAAGGTGCGACTGGTTCGAGCACTGGTCTACTCAATATTTACATATTGTGTCGAGACATGGTGGAAGCCGCGACTGTGACTGAATCGATGCTTTCGAGATGTGGTGTCCCACACCCCACTTTTGTGATGTGTGCCCGCAACCGAGACGAATGGAGAACTTTTGTATATCGTCACGATCCTCGGAATTGAGGGACCGATTTATAAGAAGAGAAGATGAAAGGTTGAAGAATATGTGATATATATGTGGTGATCAATAAATTAGAATTTAAGATATTTTTGTCGTTGACTGTACCAAGTGATGCCGATATTATCAAACATACTACAACCCAATGGCTGCGGCCCACCAGACGTCATGCCTCCTTGGTAACAGACCTTGCCTGGTCGGAGGAACATTACATACTGTTTCTCCACATATTTTTTTTCTAAAATTTTTGTAAAAAACATCTCACTAAAAGAAATGTTTGTTAACTGTTTTACTGAAGAATGTACAAAATAACCAAATAAATAACAAAATAAGAATGTAATAAATACCTCTCAATGATAATGAAATAATACATAATTTAAAATGTCAGCTAGAAAGAATCGTACATTGTAATAAATACGATGCCACCGCGACACATACGACTACACAGATCCACACGTTAAACATAGTTAATATTATCACATTTATCTTTTAGAAAATTACATCAAAATCACATTTATCTGTCAAAACTGTCAACAGAAACTAACCTACTCACAAAGTTAAATTAGTTTTACGTTGAAATAGTCATAGAAGTGCAATAAAAACATTACAAAAGTGCAAATTATAACTTGTGCAAACTGTGCTATTGTTATCCGCACGTGAAACACTAAAATACGACAAAAATAGTGAAATTAAAATCGCGAGTGACAAATAACTATCTACCCTCTTTTGTATTGACATTTCAATCCACACTGTAGTCTATATTTATGACAAATAGAATTCTCATACCTTTTTTTTTTTTTTTTTTTTTTATCGTGCGGAAATCCCTTCGGATACCCCCCCGCCAGCCAGCGGGGTGGTTATGTCGGGCTTGCACCGACTAAAACCGCACGCCGTCTCGGGTCTTCAGACGCTAGGTTGTAAGGTTACCCATAGAGCATATCCCTCGCACCCCGGCTGACCCTGGGCCATCTCACCACTAACAGCATCGCTCATCCTGTCTCCTCTGAAAGCAGAGGAGTACGGAGAAAGATGTGTTCCCGCCACATTGGGTATTGGCCGACGATCAATGCCAACCCTATGAAGGGGTGAAGGGGAAGCCATTGACCGCCGCCCAGGGTGTACCGGCCGCTCCGATTCCGTTCCCCCCGGCCTGCAGCGGGATCGGAATCGGAGCGACACTCGAGGAGGTTACCCAACACACACCCCAGAATTCTCATACCTATAAAATACTTTCCCTTAAAGACCAAAACCCACCGAAAGTGGCTGCCCAGGCTTCCGGTGGCAAAAATGCAACTGGTGACCAATCAAATGTTGAAAGTTTATTTCGACTACCCTCAACTACCGAAAGAATAAATCTGGATCCTAACAACCAAACAGGTGATGATGGAAATGATTGACTTACTACCCCAATACTGAGACAACATCAAGAACGGAAAAAACGCAGACTGAACTTAACACCGTCACCTGAAACAGTTAAAACAAAAAATCGCTACTCACAGCTTCAGGTGGATGAGACTGAAATATCAAACACCACTACTAGGATAAAACCTAATAAGCCACCACCAATAGTACTATATGGAGTACAGAATATAGCTAAACTTAAAGAAATATTGGACCAAACTGTGGATAAATTACAATACTCATTCAAGATTATTACAAAAAATCAACTTTGCATTACAACGGAGAACATAGACACCTATAAAAGTCTTATGAATATTGTTCGTGAACAAAAACTGATTGGACATACATTCACACCCAAAAGTGAGAGGCCATATCGTATTGTCATAAAGAACTTACACTCTTCAACACCTATTGAGGCTATTCAGGAAGCTATACAGAGCACGGGAAACTCGGTGAAGGGCGAAATAATAAATGCCCGGCACGGCTCAACCAAAACACTACTATCAACATGGTTTGTCAACCTCGAACCCGGCCCAAACAATGACGCTGTAAAAAATTTGAAATACATTTACCACACATCATTACAAATTGAAGACCCTAAACGCAAAAGAACAATACCTCAGTGTAAACGCTGTCAACAATATGGGCATACTAGGAATTACTGTATGCGGCCATATAGATGTGTTAAATGTGGTGAAAGTCACAATACAGTAGATTGTCCTAAGAAAGATAAAACTCAACCAGCAATATGTGCTCTGTGCCTTGGTGAGCACCCTGCAAACTATAAAGGCTGCAAGGTCTACCAAGAAATTCCTAAAATGAAAATTTCAACAAAGAACCCCACCAAATAAAGATACAGCTGGCGTACAAAATACAGAAAAAGAACCCTACAAAAAGCCGGAGAAACCTATGTGTACCGATGAAGTAACAATGGCCAACCCAAAGGTAACATATGCACAAGTTACAGCAGGAAATATCATAGAACTTATTCTATGTCAACAAGCAAAAAAGCTAGATCTTCTTATCAACCAAATGGGCCTTATGGGTCTCTTAACAACAATTGTCAATAAACTATTTCAATAAAATGGCTCTCCGTATTGCAACCTGGAACATCAATGGGCTGCCCGGCAAGAAACAAGAAATTGAAGTCTTCCTTAAAATGCAAAGCATTGATGTCCTGTTAGTCACTGAAGCACATCTCACAGACAAATCATCAATACGTATACAAGGCTAAAACATCTATGCCACCTTCCACCCTAGCAATACAGCACATGCCGGCACCGCTATAATCATAAAGCAATGTATTAAACACCAGGTCTTACCAGAATTTCGGAACCCTAAAATACAAGCTACATCCATAGAAATCTATGACAAGCAGAGCTCCTTAACACTATCCTCAATATATTGCCCGCCTAAACAGAAAAGGAAACCCGAAACTACAGAAAACGATTTTGATCAATATTTTGAAACACTCGGCAACGGGTTCTTAGTTGGAGGAGACTGGAATGCCAAACACGTTCTATGGGGATCACGTCTGACAGCAACAAGAGGTCAGCACCTACGTGAGAATGTAGAAAAACACCAATTTCGTGTCCTTTCAACTGGTCAAGCAACCAATTGGCCTACTGATCCGAGGAAAATGCCGACTTGCTGGACTTCTTCATCAACAAAGGAATACAGTCCCATTTCCTACACATAGAAGGCTGTCTCGACTCATCGTCAGATCATATTCCTGTTATTGTGACTATGAGTTCAACTATAATAAAAAAGCCAATAACACCATACCTATATAACAAAAACACAGATTGGCAGGGCTTTCAACAATACATAAATGAAAACCTAGGTATTAAAATCTGTCTAAAATCAGGAGAGGATATTGACTTTGCCAGTGAACATATTACTAAGATTATTCAAAAAGTGGCCTGGATCAATACTCCACTATTGCTGCGAAAATCTAACTACCACACAGAAGCAAATTTACCATTGTTAGTGAAAGAAAAGGTCTTAGAAAAACGTCGCCTTAGAAGAATATGGCATTCCACTCGGCATCCTTTAGACAAAAGGGATTTTAATAGAGCAGCAGAAAATCTCAAGAAACTGTTGATAGACCTAGAGAATGATACAGTACAGGCACATCTGCAGACCTTTACACCTGTAACATGCACTAAGAATGAGAACTCACTATGGAAAGTTGTTAAGTCTCAAAATAAGCCCAATATTATTCAACACCCTCTTAAAAATTCTGATGGCACATGGGCAAAGACTAACAAAGAGAGAGCGGATGCTTATGGATCCTTCTTAGCTAATGTATTCACACCAAACCAAGTTCCTGGCAAAAACGATATGGATGACAAAGTATCTTCCTTCCTGAAAAGTGACCTTCAACTTAGTCCTCCCATTAGATATTGTACACCAACTGAAGTCAGGCGTACAATAATGGAACTGCAACTAAAAAAAGCTCCAGTGTCCGACCTTATAACAGCTGAAGTGCTGCAAAAAATACCAAGGAAAGGTATAGTCTTCATGACCTCATTGTTCAACGCCATACTAAGAACTGCGTATTATCCAGGCACATGGAAAGTGTCACAAATAAAGATGGTCCCCAAGCCCGGCAAGCCACCACATTTGACCTCATCCTACAGACCTATAAGCCTCTTGCCATTGTTATCAAAGGTACTAGAGAAAATAATTTCCACACGCATCAATGAAGTGATCACTGAAAATGAGGCTATCCCAGAACACCAATTTGGATTTCGGAAACACCACTTAACTATAGAGCAAGTGCACAGAGTATGCGATCATGTGAGAGACGCCCTGGAAAACAAGAAATACTGCTATGGGGCATTCCTGGATGTGCAGCAGGCTTTCGATAAGGTCTGGCATAATGGTCTGCTCTATGAGTTGAAGAAGCTCTTGCCACATGCCATGTATCTTCTTCTGAATTCATATTTAGATGATCATATCTTCTACGTAAAAATCAACGATGCCACCTTTGAGTTCTACAACATTAAAGCAGGCGTTCCTCAGGGATCGGTATTGGGACCTTTGCTCTATCTGCTATACACGGCTGATGTACCAGAATCAGATAACGTGATTTGCAGATTTGGTGGCCACATTTGCAGATGACACCGCGGTACTTTCAGCTGATAAAGACCCAGAAATTGCGTCTAGAAACCTACAGGAGCACTTGGACAAAGTTCATATCTGGATGCAGTTATAGAAAATCGTGGCTAGAGCAACTAAATCCAACCATATCACATTTAGCCTAAGGAAAGAAGACTGTCCCCCTGTAAAATTAGGCCAAGAAGAGCTACCTCATAGTACAACTGTAAAGTACCTTGGATTTCACCTTGACAGGAAGCAGACCTGGAAGAGACATATCCAAAAAAAACGGGATGAACTCAATTATAGGTTAAGGTCATTGGAATTGCTTCTAGGCAGAGGATCGCGGCTATCTGTAGAAAATAAACTACAAATCTACAAAGCCATATTAAAACCAATCTGGTTGTATGGTATCCAACTTTGGGGTACAGCAAAAACATCAAATATTGAAATTCTGCAAAGATTTCAAAATTCAGTGCTCAAATCCATTGCAAATGCTCCATGGTTCATAAGAATGGATGATTTGCACAAATACCTGGATGGTCCCACAATAAAGGAGGAAATAGTCAAAACTACCCAGTCATACAAAGACCGGATCACTCACCATCAGAATAGACTAGCACAAAGTCTCGGAAATCAGCTGGGTACAAGACGGTTAAAAAGACTGCACACATGGGATATCCTCTGAGAGAGAATAAAAAGATGGCAGCCTAACAGTGGGAAGGGATGCTTAACACGTCAAGTATATCTGAAAACAACTGCTTATGGTTTTAAATAAAAAAGATCGCATGTTAGGACGGAAATAACAAAAAAAAACTTTTAGAAGTAATAAGATTTCTTTACTTTTTTCTTTCCCATCAAACTGAAATCACGTCGCGGGCCCCTGGATAGCTGAAATTGGCTTATACAATATACATCTTCGGAGGACTTTGGAGTCATTTACAAATCCCTTTCGGTTACGAATTAAGGGATATTACAACAAACCATTTGGCAAATTGAAAAATCTAGAATTAGTATAATTATTTGTAATCAGTCTGCTGTGCAATTTCAGAACCTAGTAAGGGACACCTACTAGAAAAAACTGGTTATTGCATTTGGCAGGTTGCTGGACCATAGAGAATCAATTCCTACTTGCCACATAGCTAGAAGGCTCAGAAATAAGACTCTTGTATCTGGAACGCCTAGCAAGTACACATCTGCAATGCTGTAAAACGTAAAAACAATAGAATAGTTAGATAATGACCACATTCGTCTCGTCCAGAATGCGGATAAACTTACTGATATACTTTTTTTTGTAAATATGTACATATTATACATAAAAACACCCAGACTAATGCAAATAGATATATTCATTCATACAAATACTGAGCGGGAATCAACCCCGCGCCCCCTGTCATAGCAGTCGAATGCACTACCGCTACACCACGGCGTATTCTTTTCTCCATTCCGACTAAAATTTCAAACTGCCAATCAAGCTTATCCGGCACGGAACTTAACGATCATTTTCCTTTAACCAAAATCCACGCCAAAATACCGTGAGTTAGTCCAAGAACACTGGCAAACAAATTAAGTCTTACCCTTATCAACCGATGAAGATTTTATAGTGTCGCTCTTCCGATAACCCCTTAACGTTTTATCTTTTATATTCAAAAACGTGCATTCTCAAAACTTCAGCATTGAAAGGGTTGCGAGCCAACTTTACGTTACATTACAAAACAATGTTTCTGTTAACAAAATGGTCGCATAAACTGCTTTCGCGAACGCAAATATAAACTTGTTTTGCTCTATTTTTTACGTACATCCTTTATTCTTGTTGAAAAATGATTCTGCTGTTCAAAATTCAACTCTATTGCGAATAAAATTTTGAATCTAAAGTTAATCAAAATTCGACTTTCTCGTTTCAATTTTGGGGTTGTATTTCGCGTGGTTGAAACCAATATTGTTGTGTTTTTTTTCTGTAGCAAGTTTCGCTATTGTCTCCGAAGTGTCGGCAATATACAAAATCGCTTGTAAGTCTATATTTGAAGTTTCAAATGCTTTCGTTTGCTTCCTGTTAAATTGGTTGGTAAAACAATTTTTAGGTAAAGATGTACTTTGTACTTGATTTAAGAGGGGACAAGGGTGGACGGATTTTGTAAAGAGTAGATGGATTGTTTGGGGTAGATTTGATTTACAGTTTCGGGGTGTTGTTGTAGCTGTTCAGCTCCTCTATAGCCGCACCACAAAGACTTGGAATTCCGACACATGTTATTGTCTTTCTACAATACAGATTCCATTAAGCTGGTCCTGAAGACTGTGGACCACCATTACAGCATTGATCATCTATGTGACTACTGCTACGTCAGAGGACGCAATTTTGATTCCCGCTTTGTGCAAATATTTATATCTTTATTCTACAAAATTCTACGACATTCTACACAGCGCTTTCTAGACCCAAAGTAAGCATAGTTTAACTAGCTTGTATTATGGTTTCCAGAATGCCGATTAACATATTTATATACTTTTTTTGTAAATATTATACATAGAAACACCCAGACCAATGCAAATAGACATACTCATGCATACAAATATTTGCACTGAGCATGAATCGAACCCGCGCCCCCTGGCGTAGCAGTTGAATGCACTACCGCTACGCTACAGAGGCCGCCCATTTACATTACATTTGGCTTTATTTGCATTAGTCTAGGTTTCTATGTATGTATGTGTATTTTTCGTTACAATCGGTCCCATAAAAGTCCTATAGCGAGCTCCGTGGTGAAAACCTCGGCAACAAGCCGCTAAAATGATGATGAGAATACTCATAACCTATTATTAAATATATTATTATTAAATAATTTTAATACCTATCATGAGATCCTATTGTCTTGGGTTCCCATATAATGGGAGGTAGGAACTACAATTAAAAATGGACGTTTAACTAATAACACATATTTGTACTTTCCCAGTAGCACAGCGACGCTGGGAATTTTCGCCAATGGCCGACGTATTGTATTCTTTAATAATTTGCAGTTGCCAAGTCAGGTGTCCAGTGGTAGATATAACATCAGTTGCGATATTTTATAGCTTCTATATAATAGGACGGTCTTTACCTATGAAATTGCCGAAATTTTGTTACAAATTCATAAGTTCGTTATTCCTGTAATTTAATAGCTATTTCCATTATTTTATATTTTGTTTGAAAGTTGATTTCAAGATTTTACAACTCTGTATTCAATTTTGTTTTTATTGGCCGCTTGATAAATTAATTTGATCTTCAAAAACATTACTATTTAGGAAGTACTGTTTTTTCTATCCATTTTGATGATAAATTTCGTATTAAAAAATGTAATAAAAGTTACTGTTTGTTAGCTTAATGTTGTCTCATTCATACACAAAAAAAAATTATAAAATTTTGATTTTTCATTTAAAAAAAAAATGCAAAAATGTTAGTACTGAAAATTGGTTATAGGTTTCGTCCAATTTCTTCAAGCAAAATGGCAATTTCATATCTAACGACCTAATATTAGACTACCTATTGTCCGCGGCCCCAATACCCCACCAATTGCAATCAAACATACGGCAGATCCGCATCAAAATCCGTTCAGAAGTTAATTGATAGTAATTAATAATCTACGACATTCTACCCAAAGAAAGCATAGTTTAACTAGGTCGTGTTATGGGTTCCAGAATGCGGATAAAGATACTTATATATATTTTATTTTTGTTTATACATACATATTATACATAGAAACACCCAGACCAATGCAAATAGACATATTCATGCATACAAATATTTGCACTGAGCGGGAATCGAACCCGCGCCCCCTGTACGACAGGGAGCGCTCGGCGAGCGCTCGGCGAGCGTTCGGCTTAACGACATCCGTCCTCCATGAGCGCAGGCCTGGGGGTGGCAGGTGAGGCTGCCTGTTAGCCCAGCAGAAGCAGGCCGGGACAGTGGGGAGACTAGCGCCCCTCCCCCAAACCAGGGCAAGACGTGGAAACAGTGGTTCCCAAACCCGAAGGGGCCATCTCGAAACCGGAGATGGCCCAGGGTCAGTCGGGGTGCGAGGCATATGCTCTATGGGCAACCTTACACCGGCGCATCTTAAAACCTGAGATGGCGTGCGGTTTTAGTCGGTTCAAGCCTGACATAACCGCCCCCGCTGGCCGACGGGGGGGTATCCGAAGGGATATCAGCAACAAAAAAAAGGGGGCGCGGGTTCAATTCCTTGCGCAGTTGAGTGCACTATCGCTACGCCACAGAGATCGTCATTTTTGGGTCCATCGCGAACAAACAGACAAGAATTCAAAAAAAAAAATTTTTATGTTCAGAATCGTTCATTTAGCCCAAATTTTTTTTTTAATATCTCCAATGTACAGCCACAACAAATTTACAATTTCATAATAATACTAACTGATGCCCGGGGATCCGCCTGTGTGGAGGTTAGTTATCGTTTTCAATTCATATCTCCGCTTCTACTTAACCAATTGCAATCAAACATACGGCAGATTTTAAGTTTGACCAAGATCTTTCTAATAAAAATACCGATGGACGCAAAAACGACTGAACAGATTTTGATGCGTCTCTTTCTCTTACTTATTCCAGGCTATAATCTGTCTCTGCACCAAATTTCAGCCAGATCCGTTTAGATTTGCGTGAAAGAGTAACACACATCCATCCATCCAAAGGAGAATGCCCATTCTTGGTTGCGCTTTTAGACGTACGCGTCAATATTTCAAATGTTAAAAAATAATATTGATTATAGTATGACTTTTCAACACTAAATCGCTTCTAAAGAACTTGGGGTTTGAATTTAACTTATAAAGATATGAAAATTGAATGAATAATCATTTCCATTTTAATTTAATTGTTACCATTATATAAAATAAACCATTGGCGGTAGAATGCAAATATACCAATCTTTTCAAAATAAAATGGTTAAATAATAATACGTGATAATAATTCGCAATGTGACATTCAAATATATTGCAGTTATGAAATCTTAATATTTCGTGTATGTATTCGTAAATTATTAGTGATAATCAGTTAAAGTTGTAAAATATTGTGTGCTTCAGTGGTAGTTTTCTCTTAATTTATACATGGTATCCCTGTCTTAATAAAACGCGCTCAAATGAATTAAATGCGCTCAAAACTAAGTACATATGCCACACTATAACCACAGCAACTCAACCTCCATCAAAATTTGAAATAAAAATCCATGACTACAATTGTAATTTTCTAAAAGATGTTTGCTCTTGCCCTTCTATTCAAAAAACTGATTGTATTAAATATCTTGGTGTTCATTTAGACCAACATTTGTCATGGTATACACATCTAGAGGCTATTTCTAGTAGGATTCGTAAAATGATTTGGATATTTCTTCTACTGCGTTACGTTGCCTCCAAGCCCTTACTTAAAACAGTCTACATAGCCCTAACGCAATCAGTGTTAACTTATTGCATTACTATTTGGGGAGGTGCCGCAAAGGAAAGATTTTTGGAAGTGGAAAGGTCCCAGAGAGCGCTTCTAAAGATAATTTATTCTAAACCAAGAAGATACCCTACTGATCAATTGTACTTGGACTGTGAGCTATTGACAGTTAGAAAGCTTTATGTACTTCACGTGGTTTTGAGAAAGCATGGAAGGGTGAATGTTTGTCCAAATCTGCAACAAAAACGTAGGAAACACTCTGTTGCAGAAACCACACGAGTGAGAACTTCTTTCGCTGGAAGACAGTTTACCAAACAGGCTAGCCATCTGTACAACCTAATAAACAAAAAAATACAAATTCACCAGCTATCAGTTTACAAATGTAAAAATACTATTACCGACTGGCTCAAAACTTTAAATTACGATAACGTAGAAAAAATCCTATACTCATGACACACACACGCGCGCGTACACACACACACACACACACACACACACACTCATCTACACACGTACACTCATCTACATACACATGATTTGTAAAACTAACACTTAGTAATTAAGAATAAAAATTATCAACTAACCCTTTCTATATTTAATATACCTAAGCATGAGGTAATCTACTTGGTACAGCATTTACAATGTTATGGATGAGCGTGGCCTTCTGATACAGGTGTATTTCAGTTAATAGAAGGTCACAACGACAAAAATATTGTTAAAAGTACCTTTTTGTTACAGAAATAAATATATTTTCATTTTTTTTTTTTTTTTTTAAAAACGTCCGTTCAACAGTGTGTCACAATATTTTCTTGTTTGTTGTTTTTCTCGTTGTAATAATTTAATTTCTCAATAACCCCAAGTTCTGTTTCAATATGCGTTTATATTTCAGATAATACTTAATGCAGGCTATTTAATGCAGTTTATACTTATGTGACATAGCAAAAAAAAGTGTGCAACCGATTTCCATACTGACATGGGCATTGTCCTTTCACATTTATAATATTAGTGAGATTTTTAAACATTTTACATTATTAACTATCTGTTAGGGACCGTTGTTCATGACAGACTATGACCTAATACGGTTCCGAATAGACTGCCACTTCGCGGTCGCCTTCAGTGGACTGTATTTTGAGGATGTTGAGTCGAAGAATGAAACACTTGGATGGGTGGACTTGATTGACGTCAGTGAGGCATTGGATGTACTTGGCCCAGCACTACCCTTGATGTACTACTTCCTATTGAGCTTCCTTGTTCCTTGAGAGACTCTTGTTGTCTACTTGTTGCTTCATGTCCAATATTTCCTACCAAATGGTCCCTGCTTTTATATTCTTTTGTAGTGCTGGCCCGCGATCCAAATTACCTCACCTCCGCATTTCCATTTATTTATAAATCTCATGTTATACATATTAATCACATAGCATATATGTATATAGGTAGCAATAAGAGTTGTACGACAATAGGTACTTATACCTGTACCGTGCGACGTCGGGCTACTGAATGACGGACGGAATGACCCCTCAGACTTATATATGGCCCCTGCCTCCCGCGAGCTACTATATAATAAAATGGCACCAGCCGGGGGAGCGCGTTATTCCCACAGGCCAGTACTCTGCATGTGACGCGTCGGTGGTTACCTCGAAGACAGCGAAAACAGACTCTATTCTTCTTGGCTATTTCCCATCTCGCGGTGATGTCTAGGGCGATGAACTGCTTGCAGTCAGGTAGCTTATGATCCCTGCTACACTGTGGACATCTCTCTTCTGATGTCTTCTTGTTGATGGTGAGCGTCTGTTCAACTCTTCTGCTTTTTTGAGGACGATAACCGGCTCTTCTGTTGTCTTCTGAGTGGTTCACCTCTGGGAGCGCGTAGGAGCTGCACTTGTCTGCCTCTTCTGACAGGAACACAGATATCTTCTTCAGTTCTGGTATGTCTTCTTTCTTCTTTGCAGCGAAGTCGTACCACTTGTTTCTGAGTATAGGTGTGAGTTTCTCGATGATACTTCTGCACATCTATGGACTGTGTAGGTAGTGCGGCTTCCTCAAGGCTTCTATGGTTCCTACGATGTTTGCTATCTTCCCAGCGAAGATACAGATGTCCTTGGCGTTATCGGTCACTTTGTTGAGAGTCTTGAGCTTCTCCATCTCGACGTGGATGAGTGCTTCTGGTCTACCAAATCTTCTCTCGAGGGCCCTTATGATCACCTCGGGGTCAGGTTGACTCAGCATTAGACACTCGACTGCTTCTTGTGCGAGTCCACGTAAACTTTTTCTAATTCTTGCGATATTTTCGTTCTTCGTGAAGTATATACCCGATTCTTCATACGTTGTCTTGAAGGCGAGCCATTCTGTACTGCTGCCGCTGAAGATCGGTAGTTCCCGTATATACTTGGGCGGCTCCCTGTTGCTTCTCATAGCCTGGGATAGGGCCGCGGTGAGCGTAGCTACATCGATCACGGAGTTCTTCACTGGGGCACTTCCTTCTGATTTTTCCTGGGTTTGACACTTCTCCACTAGTTGACCCCTATCTAGGCAGGTCTGAGTGTTTTCCTCGATGTCTTGCCCCTTTTCCTTCAGGCCGGGTGCCGCAGCGTCATCCTTCTGTAGCCACGTGTTAATACGTACCGATGCCAGATCTTCCTCAGACCCGTCGTCGCTGCTCTCGTCCTGCAGTAGTCGCTGTAGATGGATCTGCTCTATCTCTGCTTCGGCTTGTATTTGCTTGAGCTTCAGTTCTGCCAAGCGTTGTTTGACCTCCAGTTCCTTCTTCTTTCTTGAACTGGTGGAGCGGCGTGACCTCGTGTCCAAAGGCCGCATGGTGCGCTGTGAGCTAGGCTCTCCATATACAACAGCGCGGGTGTGGGGCGATTCCTCTTCCGTCGTCCCTGACTCTTCAGTGGTCACAGTTGTGCTGGACGTGGTCTGCTCGGTTTTGGCTGTGGCTTCCGACGCACCACTGTCCGCATAGCTTCTGGCCTCTTCAGTGGCCGCAGGGTGTAGTACTGATCTTGGTACTGGTGCTGATGCTGATGCCGGTTCCTCTTCCTGACGACGCTTCCCTCCATCCCTGGTGAGAACCATTCTTCTTTCTTCAAGTTTATACTTACCTGGATTTTCGACGGATCGTGGACTTTATTCCTATCCCCTGACCCGATTCCAATGGACCATAGATGTTCATGACAGACTATGACCTAATACGGTTCCGAATAGACTGTCACTTCTCCCTTAGTTGAAGAACGATGAAACGTCTATGGCTGGCAGCTTGACTTGAAGTTGACCTGGATCTTCGAAGGACCGTGTACTTTATCCGGCTCCGAAGGACCAATGTTAGGGACCGTTGTTCTTCATGACATACTATGACTATGACGGTTCCGAATAGTCTGTCACTTCGTCACTTCTTTGACGAATGATGAACACATTGGATGGGTGGACTTGATTGACGTCAGTGAGGCATTGGATGTACTTGGCCCAGCACTACCCTTGATGTACTACTTCCTATTGAGCTTCCTGGTTCCTTGAGAGACTCTTGTTGTCTACTTGTTGCTCCATGTCCAATATTTCCTACCAAATGGTCCCTGCTTTTATAGTCTTTTATAGTGCTGGCCCGCGATCCAAATTACCTCACCTCCGCATTTCCATTTATTTATAAATCTCATGTTATACATATTAATCACATAGCATATATGTATATAGGTAGCAATAAGAGTTGCACGACAATAGGTACTTATAGGTACCGTGCGACGTCGGGCTTCTGAATGACGGGCGGAATGACCTCTCAGACTTATATATGGCCCCTGCCTCCCGCGAGCTACTATACAATAAAATGGCACCAGCCGGGGGAGCGCATATTCGCTTCTTACGGCGTGGGAGGCAGTCGCGGGGTGTAATTAATCTTACATACTAGTATACAGAGTCGTATTTCCTATTTATACGAAGTTACGTTAGATTCTGAGTAATGCATTGTCGTAATTATATTTGTAATTATGCTTTTCAGGGAGTGTACTTTCTTTATTAAATTTGGCTCTAACATACTTAATTACTCAGAAAACTAACTCCTAACAGTAGTAAGCTATTTATCTTAGCTTAATATCAAAGTAATTACATAATTACGTTTTTAATTTACGTAAACCTAACATTTTCATAATTCATTCATTATATTCACGCTTACTAATCTACGTGTCACTGGCACATGTGTCCATAGTCTATTTGTGTCGTGCACACTATCTGTACAATAAAAACACAATTATATGAACTAAAATATTGTTCGAAGCAAAATCAACAAATTAAAAAAAAGTTTGACATGCCATTCGATAGATGGCGTTAGGATTGAGTTAGATGGCGATATGGTTTCATTCCCACAGAGACTATATAAGGGCGAAGAATTTTGTACAAAATTTTACAATTATATCAGATCAGGTGACAAGTTGTTGTTTTTTTTATCTCAGCTTAGTTATCCCCAAAAGTGCAAGTTGTTCCAAGTTCAAGCCGATTTAAATATCAGGCAGCTGTCTTGATATTTAACAATATTTACATCCTAAAAAAAGACTATGTACAAAGTAAAAAGTTTAGTTGTCCAAGAATTCCTCTCCATGGATTATATTTATTCTGACTAAGAAAGGTTTAAATATGTATTATTATTATTAGTAAGTAATTATCTTTGTTAGTATATTAAAATAATGACTTCCAGAATGGTATTTGAATTATTTAATTAATCGTTGCTTTTATTTTAATTTCATTTATATAATTATATTTAACTGACATTTAAATTCTGACTCATAGACATTGACTGACAGTGAGACAGTGTCTCAATATATTTTTGAAAATCTTTTGTATGTTAGAAGAAATATTTCCAATTTTTAAGGCTTTGTGATGTACATAACGTAAATACTAGACATAAAAACAATCTTGTGGTTTGTAATAGTCGACTCCACAAGATTAGTCATTCCTTTCAGGGTAACTGTATACGCTTCTACAACAAGCTTCCTAGTGAAATTAAGAATCTACCTCTTCATAAATTTAAAAGACAAATTAAAAGTAAACTCTGCCAAAAAGGCTATTATAAAATTCAAGACTATTTAGACGACAAACAAGCTTGGATATGAACTGTTTGCTCTCTCTCTATGCTACTCAAATGAAATATTGTAATTAGGTTAAGTAAACATGTTTGTAAATAGACTAGTTAGTTAGAATAGTTTAGGGTCGGCAGCGCGAGTGTAACGCCCCTGGTGTTGCACACGTCCAAAGGCCGCGGTAACCGCTTCCCATCAGGTGGGCCGTGAGCTTGTCTGCCACCTGAGTGGTATAAAAAAAAAACAGCCCGCTGAGTTTCTTGCCGGAGTCTTCTCAGGACAGGGCCGCGCTTCGAACCGGTGGTCATTACATAACATTAGATTAATTAGTATTATTTTGACGTTTTGTAAGTGCCGTATTAATGGTCTATACAGAATAAATGATTTTTGACTTTAACTTTGACTAATCAAACTGATATGAGTGTCACACATTGAAATAAAACTATTTTTAACGGATTCTATCGCAATTTATTTGATGTTATTTTATATTTTACATTGAGCAGCATTTATATGTTACATCAGCAGCCATGGTCACGGGGAGACTAAAGATGGTTGTTGCCTTGTAGTTTGAAGTGTAAGTTATTTCAAAGTACCCGAACTATGTTGAATTGTTGGTGTTACTATTTACGCAGAATGAGCTCCCAATAGCTTCGCGGAGGATCCTAGGTAGGAATCGAATTTCTTCGGCGAGTATCTGTGGTTTATCAAATCTTAAGTAATGTTTGGTCCCCTGTTGCACGTGTTCACATGCAGCAGACTTTTTTGAGCGTTGGTGTTTTATATCAGCTATGTGTTCTTTGACGCGAGTGCCAATGCTTCGCTTGGTATGACCAATATCAAACTGACTTAATATTGTGATGCTAAACGGGTAATTAATTCATGTAAATTTTGACATAATCTTACGAATAAATTAGTCAGGAGTTATAAACTTAGTCACTTCAACATATTCTCTGCGTTACTGTGTATGTATAATGATATTATAGCTTTGCATATTTCTAGTACATGAGATGTGTCACATACCTTGGTCGCTCATTGTAGGAAAGACTTTTGTTTTGACATGGGAATCGCTCTAATGGCTGCCACAGTGTGTTTCGGTTCGTTCTCGAACAATACATTCCATATTGTCTGCATACAGTTTGTGTAGCGAACCAATCAGATATTATCTCGCGTAGATGTTACGTCTTACGATATTTAAGAACAATATCGTATCATGAATAGGTCTATTTGCATTGGTTGGAGTGTTTCTATGTATAATATGTATGTGTGCATAACAACATAACATAACTTCACGCCTGTATCCAAGAAGGGGTAGGCAGAGGTGTATTACACACACACGATTGTGCCCGATAGATTGTGTGATTGATTGTGTGATTGATTGTGTGATAGATTGTGCACGATTGTCCCCTATTACGTTGGGACCTTAACATAACTGGCGAATCGTGGGTGTATGTATTCACAAGAAAGAAAATGTATCTAAGTATGTTTATTCGCATTGTAGAACCCATAACACAAGCTAGTTAAGCTATGCTTATTTTGGATCTAGATAGCGCTGTGCGAATATCGAAGAAAATTTATTTATTTATTTTATTTATTCCTTCACATGTGCTGTTTAAGAACCTACCAAGGCTTCCGGGCTTTGATTGGTATGTCGACTTTTCCGGGAGTGACTGTCGTCTGACCTAAATCTCGTAGAAGAAATACTGCGCCAGAGCCTCATTTTTCAATTAGGAGGTGTACCAGCCAGCAGGCGTGGTTGCTGTGGGCCCCAAAGGTATAGCCCTAGGGCCCTGGACCTACAACTCACATGTTTTATGGTAATAAATAAATATTATTATATATTCTGTAATATTAATCTATATATAATAAAATAAATTAATATAATTAATGTGCCCAGTAGATGGCAATAGGCTCGCCCCCTATTACATTGGGACCTAAACATAACTGGCGTATCTTGGGTGTGTAATACACCTCTGCCTACCCCTTCGGTGATACAGGCGTGAAGTTATGTTTTTTTATGAATATATTCTGCCAACTGAGTTACGAGTAGGTCAGTTGACAGAATCTATCTATACTAATTTTAAATTATAAAATTGTAAATGTGTCTGTACACTGGAGAAATAAAAAAAAAACTAGGGTTATGGATACTGAGCAAAAATTTCCTTTTGGAATTCTTGTCTGTTTGTTCACGATGGACGCAAAAACTACTGAACGGATTTTGATGCGGTTTCTTCTGTTAGATAGGTCAGATTGATCAGACTTAAAATATACCGTATTTGATTGCCATTGGTTAAGTAGAACCGGAGATAAGACCAAAAAAATTATACTAAAAATACTATTATATTGGAAATATTAAAAAAAATACTTAGGTTATGTTAAATGAACGATTCTGATAAGATTTTTAACTTTCAATTATTGTCTGTTTGACAGTTTCTTCGAGATGGACGCAAAAACTACTGAACAAATTTTGATGCGGTTTTATCATTTATAAGGTCTTGGTTAGACTTAATATCTGCTATATGTTTGATTGCAATTGGTTAAGTAGAACTGGAGATATGACCAAAAAGCGATAACCGTCAGTATAATATGTAACTCAGGTGGTAGAGTCAAGCAACAGTCATTTTGGCCGTTGCATGAATGGGCCGACTCGACCGGGGAAGCACCACCCTCTCACAGAATATCGACGCCGAGTAACAGTATTTGAACTGTTGCGTTCCGTTTGGTGAGTGAGAGCCCATCCCCTCCCAAACTCCTTTCCCATCCCCTTTCCTTTACAGGGTCGGCAGCGCGAGTGTGACGCCACTGTTGTTGCACACGTCCATAGGCCGCGGTGACCGCTTCCCATCAGGTGGGCCGTGTGCTTGTCTGCCACCTTAGTGGTAATAAAATAGAAACAGTTTAAATTCATTACTTACATACACATTACTTTCGCACTAAAAAGAGGCGACTGCTCACCAGTCACTTTTGACGGAACTATTCTACCACACCAAACGACCGTTAAATATTTGGGCGTGCACCTTGATAGACGACTCACATGGCGAGATCACATAAAGGCAAAAAAAGAACAGGCAAATAAAAAGTTTGCAGACATGTACTGGCTACTGGGCAGACACTCGACACTATGTCTGGAAAACAAACTCCTGATATATAAATGTATCATTAAGCCGGTCTGGACATACGGTATACAACTGTGGGGATCAGCGAGCCACTCAAACACAGAAATCCTCCAGCGCTTCCAGAATAAAGTTCTGAAAATTCTCTGCAACGCACCATGGTTCACACGAAACACTGAAGTCCATGAGTACCTGGAAATCCCGACAGTTAAGGAAGAAATAGAAGGTTCTTCTTCGACCTATAAACAAAGACTCACAGTACATAGAAATCATCTAGCTGCAAAACTAATAAATACCAATGACAGCATATTTCGGCTGAAAAGAATGCGACTGGCGTCAATCTAAACACAAAGATGAGTTTGAAAATAGGAGATTGAATGTCAATGGATGTGCAATCTCAACAGTACTAGTACTTCAAAAGATCTGATTATAGCTCTGGGGCTGATTGCAGATTCAATGGAAAAAGAAAAAGAAAAAAAAATTTTAAATTCATAAAATTAATTTTATTTCCATAGTATTAGAAATCCTCACGAATGAAACTACAACCTGTATATATGCCATGCCATATACACAGGATGCGCACATTTAATTAAGCCAAGAGAGAAATTATTTGACGCTCGCTGCGAACATACGGCGGACAGGAATTTAAAGGAGCATTAAATTTAACAACTTTAATGCAGGTTTTTTAATCAAAATGGCATCTAAATTGTGCCGAAACTAAAGATTGATATATTAAAAAGAATTAAGGTGCAATGAGGTGATTACCACTCGACGTAGTTAGTTTGTGAGAGAACTTCGTGTTGAAGAAACCAAAGCTTGCTAAATGCAAGCCAGGATTACCAAAACGGGATTGGAGGGTGAAGAATATGTAGGATTTTCTTCAGGGGGGAAACGTTATTAATTTTTGAGCTGAGTGAGACGAAGTCGAGCGAAAGCTCCTCATACCAGACTTCAGGATTTTCTTTTTCACAGGTCTCCTCCTAAACCACTAATCCAATCAGAACCTAATTTAGCATGATTAAAGAGGTCAATCAGAGGAAGGTTTATGGATATATTTTGAAAAAATTAATGCTACCACAGAGGAATGATCACCGTTAAAAAAAATCCAGATGGTATTACATAATAACCGCTCGAGACACTGTGACCAAACTTTACACGCTCAGAAAGCATGTCCAGAGTTGTGACTTTCAAAAAGAATTTTCAAAATCGGACTTGCCACGGAGGAATGATCACTGTTCAAAATTTTCAAAATCTCACTTTCTCAATTCACGATGTCTCACTCAGCTCAACATTGCAAGCAGCGATTCGCCTTGCAGACCTAGTATAAAGATGTCCTTATAACGAATAATGGCATTAGAAAGTTTCTACAGGGCCGACAGCGCTAGTGTGACGCCCCTGGGTTGCACACATCCATAGGCTGCGGTAACCGCTTCCCATCAGGTGGGTCGTGTGCTTGTGTGCCACCTAAGTGTTATACAATAATTTAATGGGAATTAAAGTGATCGTGTATAGGTATATATATATATACGTACGTTTGGATGGCCTGACGTTTCGACCAGGTTACACTGGCCGTGGTCACAGGCTGACTGGCGCAGTGATGCACGTCCTCTGCCGTCGAGTCCGTGAGGTACAAAGTTCTTCTTCCACCCGCACATTATATATATATACTACACTGTAGTATGTGACGGTACATGGCGAAATGTAAATATGGAAAATATCGAGAACGTGCGGGTGGAAGAAGAACTTTGTACCTTTTTTTTTTTTTTTATCGTGCGGAAATCCCTTCGGATACCCCCCCGCCGGCCAGCGGGGGCGGTTATGTCGGGCTTGCACCGACTAAAACCGCACGCCGTCTCGGGTCTTCAGACGCCGGGGTGTAAGGTTACCCATAGAGCATATCACTCGCACCCCGGCTGACCCTGGGCCATCTCACCACTAACAGCATCGCTCATCCTGTCTCCTCTGAAAGCAGAGGAGTACGGAGAGCGATGTGTTCCCGCAACGTTGGGTATTGGCCGACGATCAATGCCAACCCTATGAAGGGGTGAAGGGGAAGCCATTGACCGCCGCCCAGGGTGTACCGGCCGCTCCGATTCCGTTCCCCCCGGACTGCAGCGGGATCGGAATCGGAGCGACACTCGAGGAGGTTACCCAACACACACCCCAAGAACTTTGTACCTCACGGACTCGATGACGGAGGACGTGCACCACTGCGCCAGTCAGCCTGTGACCACGGCCAGTGTAACCTGGGCGAAACATCAGGCAATCCAAAGGTTTGTATATACCGTTTTTTTTTTTATTGTGCGGAAATCCCTTTGGATACCCCCCCGCCGGCCAGCGGGGGCGGTTATGTCGGGCTTGAACCGACTAAAACCGCACGCCGTCTCGGGTCTACAGACGCCGGGGTGTAAGGTTACCCATAGAGCATATCCCTCGCACTCCGACTGACCCTGGGCCATTCACAGTGTCCCCTCTGATAACAGCAGAGGGGTACCTGGAGCGACCATCCCCCCCGTGGGCCTTGCAGGCCCGCCATACCCCGACCCCCTCGTGCAATGGGGTCAGCTGGCCCTGAAATGGGCCGGTTGGTCAGACTCTTGACCGTTGACGTTGACGCCAGCTACTTCAGAGGAGCAATCAATGATGCGACATCGCCCACGTTGCCCAGGGTGCACCAAACTTGGAGGTGATCCAACCAGTCGCACCCCTGTCTCTGTCGACCCTAATAAGATAGAGGCGTGATTTTATGTATGGAAGTATGTATATAGGTCCTCATTACGATCTTCGAGCCCACGTCACCCTCACCAGCAAGCCGGTACAATCTGCTGCTTTCCTCTCGAGATCGTCTGTTCAGTCAACACAGCAGTCACTCCTGTAAAAAAACTAACCAAGCCATGTATACCTTTTTTTGGCTCCACCCCATCCGTGCCATCTATGGGATGGGTGTGTCAGAATGGAAGCGACTATAATCACACGGTGTCCTCCCTAAGTGCCAATTGCTGGGCACCCCGGGTGCGCCATTGAAAGGATAACCGTACGGTTACCGGCGGACTATGACCGCCATCGCGGCCTCTGTGGGATCAGGCTTGAACCCGGTTCGGTGAGTAGGCAGGCGTGTAGGACACACACGACATGCCTACGTCTTGGCCTACTTCTGTAAGGACGGCGAGTCGGCTGTCTGCCGTCCTCAGAGCTGTGGATCTGCGGACAACAGCTTGTACATCTTTATATATATATATTTCTTGTGTGCGTATGTTTGTCACTGAACTCCTCCTAAACGGCTGGACCGATTTTGATGAAATTTTTTGTGTGAGTTCAAGGGGATTTAGATTTACAATTTGGTCCACAAAAAATTAGAGTTCCGCGCAAAAGAACTAAAACCATAAAAATCGAAATCCACGCGGACGAAGTCGCGGGCACAGCTAGTTATTTATATAAGCCATAATGAATCATATGTGTGGGTTCACTGTTAAAAAAAAGCGGCCAAGTGCGAGTCGGACTCGCCCATTAAGGGTTCCGTAGCAGCAAGTAACATAATAATGTTTTTTTTTTATATTTGAGTTGATTGAAAGATAAATTGCGGTTTACGGTTTGTGACGCGTTAAAAAAAAACTACTTACTAGATCTCGTTCAAACCAATTTTCGTTGGAAGTTTATATGGTAATGTACATCATATATTTTATTTGTCTCAAAAAAAAATTATATTATAAACCTCAATATCATTTTTGAAGACCTATCCATAGATACCACACACGTATGGGTATGATGAAAAAAAAATTTTGAGTTTCAGTTCAAGTATGGGGTTACCCTCAAAATTTATTGTTTGTTTTTCTATTTTTGTGTGAAAATCTTAATGCGATTCACAGAATACATCTACTTACCAAGTCTCAACAGCATATATCTTATAGTTTCGGAAAAAAGTGGCTGTGACATACGGACGGACAGACAGGCAGACATGACGAATCTATAAGGGTTCTGTTTTTTGCCGTTTGACAACGGAACCCTCAAAAGCTGTATAACGTCACAACTCATAGGTGCTTTGTAACGTAGATGGATACAGAAATAACTTATTGTGTTATACACGTAAAGTGCATTGTTGACAAAGAACTTGTACAGTATATACATATAGCCCCTCGCCTAGTACGTCCGTTGTATCCTCTCTTACGCTTTGAAGGATAAATGCATCGTTACACAGGGTTGGCACGAAACTTTACGATATCTACTGACCGATTTTGATTGGACTTTTACTGCAGATGACTGATGTTATAAGGTATTACTTAGTCTATTTTTATTTTGGAAAACGTATTAGGGTTCCGATCAAACAAATTGAAACCCAGAAAAGTCGTGGGCACAGGTACTTACCCCGAGGGGGCCATCTCGAAACCGGAGATGGCCCAGGGTCAGTCGGGGTGCGAGGGATATGCTCTATGGGCAACCTTACACCCCGGCGTCTGTAGACCTGAGACGGCGTGCGGTTTTAGTCGGTTCAAGCCCGACATAACCACCCGCGCTGGCCGGCGGGGGGGTTCCGAAGGGATTTCCGCACGAAAAAAAAAAAAAAAGGGTACAGGTACTTATTGAGCTGAGCGAGTGAAGCTCTTATACCCGGCATAGCCGTTTGTTGGTGGCTAAACTCCTCCGTAACCACTCGCGCGATCTTGACCAAATTTACCACGGTGACAGTGTGGACACTGAGGATTTGAATCGAGATGGTTCATGTCCGATGTACCATTGAGGAATAATCACCGAAAAACAGTTTCACGAGAGACCGTAGTAAGATGTCTTATTTTCAATAAAAGAGTCCTGCTCGCTCAGCTCAACTATCTAAAGTAAGTTAGTAGCTTTTTATACTGGTCAATATGATTTCACCTCGCCTGGTGGTAAGCGAAAGGCAGAGTCCTAGGGATTAGGGTCACCGTTACAGACACCGGTAATGCTGCAATGGTAGTCCTCAGCTGAATGTCCTCATCAGCATACCTGCTTTTTAACACTCCGCTTAGAGGATCCAGGACTATTTATTTATTTATTCATTGCCTACTAAGTGTACATAGATGTTTACATATATATTTCAGTACTTAGGACTTAGTGCCCTTTTCAGGCATTGCAATATTGAGGTCACACTTCACAGGTGACTCATATAATATACTATTAATTTTGCCAATGTTAAAAATTCAAATTAAAATACATTACATTAGATTCAACAAAGATAATAATTGGTTGGAATAACAATAACAATATAGGAAGAAGGTAACATGTGTGCTTGTAAAGAACTCTAAGGCTTTATGGTGCAGCAAAGAAAGCTGCTGAGCCGCTTGGTTCTAGATGGAATTGTTTGCACCGTGCAAGGGTCGTACCTTAACCTTGCACGTGTCGTTTTGTATAAGAAAGAATAGGGTGGGACTAATTGGAAGAGCTCAGCGGAACACTGACCATGACATCATCATCATCATCATCAGTTCAGCCGTAGGAAGTCCACTGCTAAACATAAGCCTCGCCCATTGTCTTCCATTTTGACCGGTCTGTAGCGGCCTGCATCCACCGAGTCCCTGCGCTCTTTACCAGGTCGTCTGTCCACCTTGCGGGAGGCCAACCTACGCTGCGCTTATCGTCACGTGGTTTCCACTCAAGGACCTTTCTGCCCCAAAGGCCATCGGTTCTCCGAGCTATGTGCCCTGCCCACTGCCACTTCAGACACATGTGTGGAGGAACGGGGTTTGATGTTCCTCCAACACAAAGGGAGCAGCAGGCAAGGTGATCACTCCTGGCGGGCCGCGGCCCAACGGTTATCGTTGGGATGTTGTATATATGCGAACTTCACTTTCGCGATTCAGGATTGGTATTGATGTAGTAGTATCCAAGTAGTTCACCTTGTTGTCGCTAGATGGCGCTGGGTATATGTGGTATCGCCACACATGACGTGGTGATAAGGTGGAACATTAGTGACCGAGGTAGAGAAATTTGTGCTTTGATGATTCAGACACATAATAATAATAATAATAATAATATATCTCTTTATTGTATGTACACAAGAACAAGATTACAGAAACATAAAGTTGGTATACATAGTTATGCGGCATATACAATTGGCGGCCTTATCGCACAGAGCAATCTCTTACAGGCAACCATTGGATGGAGAGAATCAGTGAATAGAACTAGGGCAGTTTGCGGTGTACATATCAAATTAATTTACATTTTCCATTTATACTCTGATACATTATCTACATAAAATAAATACATATTATGCTTACTACACATATAATTTAATACATATTATACTTACTACACATATAATTTACAATGATACAATACCTACTATTAGGTACATAATATATACATAACATAATAGAAACACAGCACAGACATGAATAAAGGAGACAGGAAGACTAAGAGACATAAATAATGACTATTCCCGTAAATAGTAGGCGGTCACTAATTTTTTGAAGACGGGCAGAGATTGCGCGCTTCTTATCGTTACGGGTAAGGCATTCCACAACCGGACAGCTTGGACAGTAAAAGACTTATCCATGAATCTCGTGGAATGCCCAGGCATTTTCAGTCTCAGATTCTCTGACGATCTCAGGACCCTAGAATGAGAGTCATGAAGGTATTGAAAGCGTTCTTTTAAGTATACTGGAGTTAGAGGATTAAATAAAATATTATATAATAGATAAAGAATGTGAGCATTCCGGCGAAGGCGTATAGGTAACCACTTGAGTTTTGCGCGAAATTCGGATATGTGATCATATTTGCGTAGTCCAAATATAAATCGTATGCAAAGATTTTGGAGTCTCTCAAGTTTATTAAGTTGGTCTTCAGTGAGATCTGGATAACTGGCATCGGCATAATCAAGGATGGGAAAGAAAAGAGATTGTGCAAGCGCAGTTTTCGTGGCAATGGGTAGAAAATTTTGAAGCCTACGCAAGGACCCCACTGTGGCAAACATTCTGCGGCTAATCTCTTGGAGCTGAGGGCCCCAAGTCAAACTTCTGTCAATATGTATCCCCAGATTTTTTACTTTTTCACTGTATGGTATTTTTGTCCCATCACAGGAGACTTGAGGAAGTAGTGACCAGTCAATTCTAGAAATAGCATATGCGCTACCAATAATAATGACCTGGGTCTTACATGGGTTGACTTTCAGACCATACGATTTACTCCAGTTGCATATTTGGACCATGTCCCTATTAATGATGCTGATGGCATCCGTCAGTTTATCTGGAGTAGCTCTCGAGTATATCTGAAGATCATCTGCGTATAGGTGGTAGGAAGAAGTGAGATGATCAGAGATGGAGTTTATGAAAATAGCGAAGAGTAGAGGAGATAAAACGCCACCCTGAGGTACGCCAGCAGACGTTAGGCACCAAGAAGAAACGGTGTCTTCTATACGGATACGTTGCCGGCGACCATACAGGTAAGTCTGAAACCAGTCAATCACTGCTGGAGATATGTTAAGAGAGCACAATATCTTGAGTAATACGTCGAAGTCAACGTTATTGAAGGCGTTGGTAAAGTCTAACAACGCTAGCACTGTTAGCTCGCGGTTCTCCAAACCAGATCTAATATCCTCCGCAATATGAACAAGAGTAGTCGTGGTACTATGTCCTTGACGAAATCCAGATTGAAGAGGGTTTAAAAGAGAATTTTTAGAGAGAAAACTAATTAACTGAGAATGGATCAAGCGCTCAAGGACTTTGGAAAGGAAGGAAAGTATAGAAATAGGCCGATATTCGGAGAAGGATGAAGGATTACTCTTCTTAGGCACAGGAATTATTTGAGCATCTTTCCATGCTGCTGGAAACGTGCCACTAGCTGCCGAGTAGTTGAAGATATGGCAGATAATAGGGAGGATTTCGTCAATGATAGGAACGATCATATTGCGACTGATACAGTCGATTCCCACCGCATTCGAAGTGATCGACATTATGCTCTTCTTAACATCACAGCCAGTGAATTGAGTGAAAACAAACGGAGAACAGTCGGGAGTGGCAATTGATGAAAGATGGTTAAGAGTAATAAGTTTAGTTGCCGCGTCAAAAGTTGACGGAGCAGAGAAGTGTAGGTTAAGGGAATTTAAATCAATAGTATTAGAAATCGCACTTTGCCGAGATTTACCGACTCCCAGTGACCTTAGAAACTTCCAGACGTGAGCTGGATCACCGTTTTCAACTGAATTATGGATATGTTGGCGTTGAGCATTCCTACACACCTTACTACAGTGATTTCGAATTACTACGTATTTCTCTCGATTCAATTCCGTGGGACGACTTTGGTACTTTGACTTGGCTGCAGCTTTTTTTGATATGAGCACTTTTATTTCATCAGTTAGCCAAGGTGATGGTGGATGTTTCACTTTGATGTTACGTATAGGTGCATGCAGATCGTACAATTTAGTCAAATTAGTTGTAAACAGTTCAACTTTTTCGTTTATACAACTTGAATTAATAAGTGAACCCCAATCAATGGCACTGGCGTCCCTGCGTAGGGAGCCGAGATCCATATCACGAAAATTGCGTTGCGAAAGTATTTTAGGTTTAGATTTAGGTGGGCGAAGTCGGTAAGATAGATACAACAAGTGGTGGTAGGAAAACTGAGTAGCAGAGCGTTGACCATACTTCACAACACGATTTGGAGAGGAGACAATCATGAGGTCAAGCAAAGAAGGCACACGATTTGGAAGGTGATGAGTAGCATTAGTAGGAATAATAGACAAATTATTAGATCCAATAATAGAGTGTAAGGTAGAAGAACGTGAGTCGTTTTTTAGCAGACAGGTGTTAAAGTCACCCATGATTATGCTTTGACTGTACGAAGGTACCAAGTTTTCTAAGATGAGTTCGAAGGAGGAGAAGTAGTTTATAGTAGATGAAGGACAGTAAAAGACACCTAGCAGAGTTTTAGAGTGAAGGAGCTCAATTTCAAGGAAGAGATGTTCCCCACAGACAGGCGGCTGTGGAGACATACTAATAACAGTAAATGGGATTTGCGTCCGTAAATATATGGCAACACCTCCGCCTTGACCAACCGCTCGATCGTTTCTGATAAGATTAAAGCCAGGTATAGAATATGGAGCAGTGGGTAGGCATGGGTGCAGCCATGACTCCGAGATAAGAATAGCGTGTATATGTGTACAGTCAAAAGTTGCCAGTATATCTGGGAAGTGAGCCGGAATGCTTTGTGCATTTATGTGGACTGCGTTAAAATTCCTGGGAACGTCAGAAAATTGAGACGCAAGAAATTCAGCAAGTGATGGACTCCTCTCAAAGCTTGCATCACTACTTATAGAATAATACTCGCTATCACTATCATTACTACAGTCGGAAAATGCCATTAAATTGATAAATGTTTACGCAGTGTTTCTATATAAAACCAAGATATAAATATTATAATACTAATTTGAATAATACAGCTACGTTAAGCTCCATCTGCCGGTGGCGAATAATACATTAAAATTGCAATTTAACACAAAAAATAACTATAGTAATAAACTTTAGTGAACAGAGAAAGAAGTACAGGAATAAACAGAAAAGATTCACGAGAAAGGGAAAATTATGCCATTAGTCCAGGTACATTTTTTCATCAATCATTAATTATAATAACAATTAATAAATCATTAATAATATTTATAATGCGTAACAACAGATTGACTAGCTGCAGATATGTCACATGTTGACACATGCAAATAGAACGCAACCATAGAAATCTATATCTATGAACGCAACTCATTCGACGCTGCCATTCTTCCGTCACTGTCATGTCAACGTCATGTCATGTCATATTATTTGTTGTTTACGGCTAAAACAAGTTACCAATGTGTGTATTATAAAGAAAAGTTTAAGTTAAATACCTTCGGGTGTAGAAAGTCAAGTTATTTATGATCCTTAGATAATTGGAGGTATAAAATGTAAACAGTGAGTTGTACCTGGACTGCATACTTGTATGAAAATATTGTAACTTCACTTTTTCACAGTCGCTGCTCGTTTGGATTTTGTTGCCTTCGGAGCGACAGTGTTAGACTTCGACTTCATTTCAGCAAGACTATTTAATTCAGCCAAGGACGCCACTCGATGCCTCACTTCGTCAGGACCGATAATATAAACGTTGCCGTCCTTGGTCCAGCTCTTAGTGATGCCGAAACGTTCTCGAGCGGCCATGAATACGTCGTGTCTGGATTTCGTCAAGAACTCCGACATAGTGATTCCCGAACCCTTGAGCTTGGTCTTATTCAGCCACAGTTTGTCCCGACTGCCCAAATCCTGCAGTTTAAATAATAGGGGTCTGGGTTTTTTGGAAGAAGTCGCGCGTCCCATCCTTTGGCAACGCCTTATACTGCAAGCTGAAAAATCTGCTAGGCCGAGCTGTTGGTTGATGATGTTTAACACTGTGTGCGTGGGATTTTCCTCGTTCACTTCGTCTACACCATGAAGCAAAAGGATTTTGCGGCGTCTCTGCATCTCCATCCCATCCACGGTAACTGCTAAGGCCTCAACTTGCCGCTGCAAGTTTTTTAGAACTTGAGTGACGAACACTCTAAAATCATTGAATTCAGCTGCTAAACTGGGAAGACTAGTAGATGCATTTGGAGTCTTTTGCAGTTTTGCCTCAAATTCCTCCATCCTCTTATTGATTGCACTGCTCATGACATCAATAGTGGCTTGCATAGTGTCCATGTTGTGGTTGAAAATAATTTTGTGAAGTTGAGTGAAAAGAGAGAAGATATTAAGAAAGGATATTATTGCTCCCGGCAGGTAGACACCTTAACTATTATTTGATAGCATAAAATTTACTTAAAATATATTATTATTTATTTTAATTAATGATATTTGTGGAGTATAAAATTTTCTGACTTCACTTTACAACTACCCACAAATATATACCCACATAGATAATATTGGCGAAAGAAAACGTTTAGGCGAACCACGGGTACAAAAAAAATCCCGTGGCACACCTCGATGATCTATTAGGTGTTCCACGGGTACATACCCTAACAATAAAAAAGTAAGTTTATGCTTATAAAGTTACCCACTGCTTTACCCTTACGTGGCACCCCTATTAGCAGTGCAGGTAAAGTTCCGGTTGAATCTCACACTAGCTTCCCCCTGTTCTACCTACGATCTTCATATACAGTATGCTGTATATTTTTAGGTACATTTTCTCTATGAAGTTACAGTGACATAATAATAATAGGTAGAAAGACAGACAGATTAACTTACCGCTATTATAAATGCGAGAATTCGAGGGACAACGCTCTCGGATCCCAGTGGAAACGCTAACCTTAAACATATTTTTAAATAGCTGTTGCTCATGGCTCCGCCTACGTGAACATCGGCCTCTGTGGCGTAGCGGTAGTGCATTCGACTGCTACGACAGGGGGCGCGGGTTTGATTCCCGCTCAGTGCAAATATTTGTATGCATGAATATCTCTATTTACATTGGTCTGGCTGTTTCTGTGTATAATATGTATGTATTTACAAAAAATATACATAAGTATGTTTATCCGTATTCTGGAACCCATAACACAAGCTGGTTTTAAACTATGCTTACTTATGTCTATTTATATTTATTTATAGTGACTCCTATTTCATCCCCATACAGGTCGAATTTACAAAAACGCTATAAGGCATATTTATTCATCATCAAGTGCTTATAATAATGCAAAGCTTCATATTGTGTAAAAATTACAATACTGAATATACAGAATTAATTGATATATAGAATTAATTGTGGTTAGCGCCATCTGTAGGACACGGTCGCAACTACGGTGGTTGCAATCGATATGGCAGTCTGTAGCAGCTCACCGTCAGAGGGCGTGTGTTATGCGGTCATATCGACTGTTTTAGTCAGGTCATTCTCGGGGAAAGTTCGAGTTGGGTATCTTAACGTAAACAATTCTAGCAAGATCTAGAATTAATTTAATATATAAGGATGATCGCAGTGACCCTATTATTCATTTGTTGTTTGAGAGGTCATTAGTCGTGTCCACTGAAGTTATTTTTGTGAATTGATATTATTGAGAAGAATATATTACCCGATTTGGAGGTTATAGTTCGTGTGTGTTCCCAGATTTGATCTGGTAAGTTGTTCTTTTAATTGCTGTTAGTCTATTCGCATAATGGAGATGTGTTATTGATAAAAGTTTTGTATCTTCATAACAGGGTTGTTAGTTCTGGGAGAAAACCCCATATACAATTAAGAGGGCAGATACTCTGAGGTGTCAATCGTGGTGACTTGGAGACCTAGACCGTGGGCAAGCTGATCACTAGGGAAGCTCCGGAATCTGCTCTGCCGGTGCCCAACCACTGACGGTCCCAAGAATACCTGAGTTATACAAGGTCAAGTATCAGTTTCCTTAAACAGTACCTGGTCACTTTATTACTGCTGACCGGCGTGAGGCTGGTGTATTGTACATCTAAGTGTACCACTACTGGCTGGCATCAGGTAGAAATACATACCCTCAACGTTGTCTATATATAATTGTACCAATAACTGTGTGCTGCTGCCTTGCTGAGAAGATTGTTATCTGTATATGTCTGTATCATATGAGCTCCTAAAATCACTTCTATTTATATTTATGTTTCTACTTCATGTGTAATGTTTCTAAATAACTATCTGTGACTGTGGTATTTCTCTGTATGTAAATATATGTATGCACAACTGTGTATTGCGTTTCATTGGAGATCAGCTGACCTGTGCACCACCTAGAACCTCTGATAAAGGCGCCCTGGGATTAAGAAACTCTGTTGCTCACCTGGACTAGCCGGTGTGTAACCATAGTGAGGAAAAAAGGTTACAATTGCTATCGTCGAAAATGAAGAACTTTCATATAAACTTCCATTCCGTATATTCGTCCATGTCTGTACCATATTTCATCAAAATCGGTTCACTGGTTTAAGTGTGAAATCGTAACATACAAACAGAAAGACAAAGTCACTTTCACATTTATAATAATAATAATAACATCATTTATATCAGACCATGTTTCAGTCCATAGTGTTAGTATCTATAACATTAGGATGGACACGACGAACAGCCCACAGAACGTTTTCATTTACTTGTAAGATAATTTGTGAAAGCTTACCTTAGCGCACATAAGATATTGTTAATTAGCTGTAGCTCTACATTGTAGATATTAAAAAAGCGGCCAAGTGCGAGTCGGACTCGCCCATTAAGGGTTGCGTAGCAGCAAGTAACATAATAATGTTTTTATCAATTAAATTTTTTAAGCATTTTGTATGCTTACTTTTTTCTAAAGATTTAGATCGGAAAAAAAACAATGTTTAAAAAAAAAAAACTATGTTTAAAAAAGACTGTACAGTTATTCATTGTTTCCGTCGTTCGCAAGAATTACGTTAGATGGCTCCAACGTTGCCTTAAGACGTATTAATGTATCGGAGAATTTCGAATATCTGGGACGTGTCTAGGTGGTTCAGTTGGTCAGAGCATTCCCCCTGTAAGGGACTGGTCACGGGTTCGAGTCCCATCCTAGATGTTCTCTTTTTCCGATCTAAATCTTTATAATAATGTTTTTTTTTATTTGTATATTGGGGTTTATTTTATTTGGGTTGAATCCAGCTTCTAGCAGTCCACTGTTCTTCTCATCTTCTGCCAACCTGGCAGCCACCACGGAGCCAGCACTACCGACGATAATGTAATCGTATGATGTATTATCTGAAATTGTTACAATGAAAATTATTTAAAAACTAGCTATTAATTAATATAAAAAATTATTAGATCATTTGCAATCAAACATAGGACAGATTTTAAATCTAACCAAAAACTTTTCAATAGAAACCACATCAAAATCCATTCAGTAGTTTTAGCGTCCATCGTGAAGAAACAAAGTAACAAAAAACGGCCAAGTGCGAGTCGCACTCGCACATGAAGGGTTCCGTAGCAGCAAGTAAGATCAAACCAATTTTCGGTGGAAGTTTACATGGTAATGTATATCACATATATTTTTTAGTTTTCTCATTCTCTTATTTTAGAAGTTACAGGGGGGGGACACATTTTGCCACTTTGGAAGTGTCTCTCGCGCAAACTATTCAGTTTAGGAAAAAATTATATTAGAAACCTCAATATCATTTTTGAAAACCTATCCATAGATACTACACACGTTTGGGTTTGATGGAAAAAATATTTTTGAGTTCTATGTATGCGGAACCACTAAAATTTATTGTTTTTTTTTCTAATTTTGTGTGAAAATCTTAATGCGGTTCACAGAATACATCTGCTTACCAAGTTTCAACAGCATAGTTCTTATAGTTTCGGAAAATAGTGGCTTTGACATACGGACGGACAGACAGACAAACATGACGAATCTATAAGGATTCCGTTTCTGCCATTTGGCAACGGAATCCTAAAAAAGAATACTTGAGTTATGTTGAACGAACACATTTTTTTTTTAAGAATTCTTGTACGTTCGCGATGGAAGCAAACGTTCAGTAGGAACGGATTTCAAAGCGGTTTTTTCTATTAGAAAGGTCTTGGTCAGACTTAAAATCTGCTGTTTGATTGCAATTGGTTAGGTAGAACCGGAGATATGGCCAGAAAACGATAGCCGACCCCCACGCATGCGGAGCCGAGAGCTTCAGCTAGTTTAATATAATCTCCATTCGCTTTGTGCCGACTCCTGCACAGCTCCGCCAGGAAACTTTATAAGTTATTTACTTGCGTAACTTAGAACAATGGCCTTTTGCATGTTAATCCTAAGTTTATAGCATCCGTTGAGAAGCAGGTTTAACAAGCTAGAACTATTTGAGAAAATATAAAGGATTATTAACTTTTTTTTTGTTTTCTGCTGAAAAACATTACTAACGTGCCCTTTTTTTCGTGCGGAAATCCCCTCGGATACCCCCCGGCCGGCCAGTGGCGGTGGTTACGTCGGGCTTGAACCGATTAAAACTGCACGAAGTCTCAGATCTTCAGACGCCGGGGTGTAAGGTTGCCCATAAACCATTTACCTCGCACCCTACTGACCCTGGAACATCTTCGGTTTCGAGAAGGCCCCCTCGGGTTTGGAAACCACGGTGTCCCCGTCTTTCACTGGCTTGGGGCTAGTCGCCCGCCTTCCCGGCCTGCTTCTGCTGGGGCTTGGGGGAAAACCGTGTGGTATTAGTCGGTCCGATTCCGACATACCTATCTCATCGATGGTCGAGCACGTGGGGGTCCAACAATCATAATCATCACTTAGTGTGGTTCTCGGGTGCACCCCAGGCTTTCATCTCGGAGCCCGGAGTACGTAAACTGGCTAGCCGACGTTAGGTTCACAAATTTTTAGGGACACTTGTCTGAATGGACACTTTTTAATATTTTACTGACAATTCGGACACCGCCCAAAGAAGCTTTGGGTTTCGTTGGGAAGACTTTTGGTGTGTAAAATATTAAAGCTATTTTCTTAGCAAACTATATTTTTTGGGTGTGTGTACAAACAGCTGATTTGGGTGGAGTCCGAATAGTCTCGCCCATCAAGGGTTCCGTCGCAGCAAGTAACATAATAATGTTTTTTTTTTATATTTGAGTTGTTAAATGAAAGGTAAATTGCGGTTTACGATTTATGACGTATTAAAAAACTACTTACTAAATCTCGTAAAAAAAATTTTCAGTTTCAGTTCTAAGTATGGGGATCCCCCAAAATTTATGGTTTTTTGTTCTATTTTTGTGTGAAAATCTTAATGCGGTTCACAAAATACATCTACTTACCAAGTTTCAACAGCATAGTTCTTATAGTTTCTGAAAAAAGTGGCTGTGGCATACGGACAGACAAACATGACGAATCTATAAGGGTTCCGTTTTATGCCATTTGGCTACGGAACTCTAAAAACATGTGTGGCACTCCGGGAGTTCCAACAGAAGTGAATACTTGAACAATCACGTGTGTATTTTTTGTATCGTCATCATACCTCCCTCCCTCTATACCTATCTTACTCGATCCCACCCTCCCCTCCTCCGTACCTTCCTATCTCCTTGAAATTTGTGTCCATAACGTCGGCTAGCCCGCGAACTCTTTCTACTTCTGTCAATTTGGCTTAGTCCGACTGTTATGGGAGTGATTACCATCTGACTTCCTGACTCCGAATGTAGCCCTACGTCAAAGCCTAGTTAATAAGCAGGTATATCGGCTTGCAGATGAAGGTGGTTTGGGCCAAGAGGATCTTGGGGGGGACCCTCCTTGTTTAACTTAGACGCGGTTGCATAGAGCTGCGTATTGTGAGGAGATTCTCCTCTCTGGAGCCCTAACCAATGGTAGCTTGGTCCCTGCAACCGATGTCATTCAAAAATATCGTACTATAAGGCAGTTCGGATTATGATTTCGTAAGATGTTCATAGGAACTACTGAACTAAACTAGATAAACCAATCGACTTCGGGCTCATTTGTTGTGTCTTGGCAAAAACTCTGATGCTTCTTGAGAAAGCTTTCTAGTAAGCTTTGTTTTTTTTTTTTTTTTTTAACTGATCGCACAAGCTTGCTTTGTAACATGTTGCAGAACGCTATGTAACATTACTTAGTGTTAAAACATACCTCTTCAATTTTTAAAGCAAGCTAAAAACAGCCTCCTTAGAAGTATTTTGTCTCGAGCAATAAATACAAAACTAAGGGCTTATCGATAAGAATCTACCTGTATAAAGGTGCCAAGTGCCGGGGAAATGTCGAAGGTTTTATCAGAGGCCATAAATAACCAATAAATCAATCAAACCCTGTGATTGTTTTAATGTTTCCTTAATAACACGTTTTTATGGCATTCGCCGCAGCCATTGCAAGCTACCGATAAAATGTTAGTTCGGGAGCCGGGCTCACAGCACAATGACGTTTTGATTTTATTGTTTTACCACTATTTTAAAAGCGGAAGTTATATTGATGGATGAATGGACGTTGGTTACAGATCGGCTAAATGACTTTACCTTACTATAGTGTACCATCAACTCTATATTTTACTGAAAGTTATACTTTTAGAGTATGATTAACTTTCTAATAGATAGACAGAATGCGTTTTCAATTCCAAAAAACCGGTATTGTCATGCCGTTAAGGAATTGGCACCCGTTAAACTGGTCAACTGCGTGTCGGGCAACGCACAATGTAGGGTATACGCCAAGTACTGGCATGTCAAATTACAGCTTTCTAGAACCAAAGGTCTTGAGGCTAACCTACGGACGAACGAACGGACATAACGAAAATATAAGGTCTCTGTGTTGACAAAGAATCCTAAAAAGAAAGAAAGGAACTTTTTATTAAATGCCAGGTTAAAATACTTAAAACTATACATCGTAAAAGTTCAATTACATTTAGTACCTCACAACTCCGTCCACTGGGTTACCGTACTGGGTATCGAGTTCAGCGCTTACTTATTCTAATAACTTTTATAGCATTCTAGCGCAATTTTATTGTACCTAAATCTTGAAAGAAGTAAAATGCTCAATCAATTAGTCAATGTAATCATAGCTTGAAAGAACTAACACTCGAAGCACAATTCAAATTGCTCTGTAAAATATTGTTAATTAAACTTCTGTCTGTAGAATATACTGCTTCCGGGCTGTTTGGCCGTGGTCCAGATAAAACTTGTGTTCCAAACGTTTCGTCGATCACTGCGGTCGACATCTTCAGTGGGTTAGGTCTGGGCGGCGACGAGTGCGTAGAACTCTCGTCGGCGGCGACTTCTCTACGACTAATGTAGAGCCTCGAGTCACTGGCGTATTTATAGGTGCGTTTGGCGGGGGAAAACGACGTGAACGATCCTGATTGGTTAAGAGCTGGGGAGCGGACACGCTTGATCCTGATTGGCCGAGCCTAACCAAGGGGGCATGGCCTCACGATACCGAAGATTCCTGATCCCGTTTGAACTGCGATGGCGAGCGGCTCTCAGTGCTGCTAAAGAATTATATTAAACTTCTGTCCTTAAGAAAAGCACATTGACTTGCTTTTTGGCCTGACAAATTCGAAAAAATACCTGTAATCCGTAACACGAGTTCTATATTTTCTTCTTAAACCAATTGCTTTGGGCTCCCAACATCATCTTCAATCTACTTTTGACCGACGAGGCTCTGGCGCAAGTTTTCCTCTCAAGAGGTCAGATGACATTCGCCAAAGTAAACCATATCAGGAGGAGAAAGCGAAGGAGAGCGGGTCCTGGGCTACAAATTGCAAACTTTGATTGTAAACGGGATAACCGCTAAACCGATAAACAGGAGTGGTTTTTCTTTTTTGGTTGTTAGTAAGCTAGTTAATGTTGTAGCATCCAAGCTCCCGTCCTATTGCGAAGCTAGTAGCGTTTAACCGCTACATTCACAAAGCGATTTCTATTGTTTCATTTATATTGCTAACAGGTAGCTACTTTAGGAGGCTAGGATTGTTTGTTCTTGATTTGTATACACTACATTGCAAAGTGGACCCGATTAGACTACTTTATTGCATACTAGGTGCTGCACACATCTCCGCCGGCGTCGAAGTGCTGCACTCATCTCCGCCGGCGTCGAAGTTGTTATTAAGGGATTTCTTGAATAAAAAAGTAATGATTAAAAAACCAAAACTCGACTGCTGCTGAAAAGACCGAATCAAGTTTGATAGCAGGCGGAAGTTTACCCGTTTATCATTTGCAAATGGATTCCGTCTGCTGTCAAACTTGTTTCGGTCTTTTCTGCAGCAATCGGGTTTTTGGTTTTACACTTTTTAGCTAGATATAACATATTTCAATTAAACTTTTAAGCATTTTGTATGCTTACTTTTTTCGAAAGATTTAGATCGGAAAAAGTAAGGGACTGGTCAGGGGTTCAAGTCCCGTCCTAGATGTTCTCTATTATGTTTTATGTGTTATGTTTTAGTAATGGAAATTTTCTATGTTTTTTTGATATCATACAATTTAGCGCCAAAAATCCAATGTATACTTTTTGTTCACACTTTATGTACCCTATAACACCCGGGCGATGAATACCATTAATTTGAGACCTTATTGATCAAAATTCATCCAGCCATTAGGTCTATAGATATCTATCGATGGGAACGAAGAAACTACATACATGTATTAACATAACATAACTTCACGCCGGTATCCTCCCCGAAGGGGTAGGCAGAGGCGTATTACACACCCACGATTCGCCAGTTATGTTTAGGTCCCGATGTAATAGGGGACGAGCCTATTGCCATCTACCGGGCACATCATTAAGCGAGCGATAGTAAACATTTTTAATACACACATAACAACGAAAAGTCAGAGGTGACCTGGGCGACTGGGGATCGAACTCGAGACCTCCATTATTCTACACATGAAAACTACAAAAGTATTCAATAATCCTTCTTCATGTTATAAACTAACAATGTTTCTTTAATCAAATCTAAATGGCAGTTTGGGCGTGAAAGACCGACAGACAAAATTACTTTCACATTTAACCCCACAAATACAAGACAATATCAGGCCATCAGGAGCCTCGTCCGTCAATCAACTCAGAAGCCCGCAGTGAGGCTCCAAACACACATATTTACTTTAATTCCGTAGTTTCAACTTATAGAGTTAAACAATTTAAAAGTTACCTCAAGTTTTAAAGTGAGACAAAATAAATGTCTGAAAGCCTGTAGGCTAAAAATTGTTGCGAAAAATACGAAGAGTTAAAGACCAAACTATGCGCTAAGCGGTCTGAACTTTGTTCAGCGAATGTTTGTGTAACTTTGTGGAGCAAGCACCGAATACTGGAGTACTTGATACTTCTTGTTTGTGTATCTAAAAGCTGTTGTCCATTTAAGCTGCCGTAAGGTATTAGAATAACCATTTATTCTCTAACTAATAACTCTTATACGTGGCTAAGCCGTTTGGTCGAGACTGTACTCCTCCGGAACCGCAATACCGATCTTGACCAAATTTGCCGTGGTGATAGTGTAGACACCGCTGAGTGTTTAGAGGGGTCAACTGTTCAAATACAATGTACCATTGAGGAATAATCATCGAACAACAGTTTCACGAGCGCGCGGCCTTAGCTAAGCGCGCGACCGTAGTAAGATGTCTTATTTTCAAGTAAGAGTCCTGCTCGCTCAGCTCAATTTATTTCAGTCGCACCCTGCACTGAATTCCTAGTTCTATAAATAAATATTCTATGACATTCTACACAGCGCTTTCTAGACCCAAAGTAAGCATAGTTTAACTATAGCTTGTGGTATGCGGATAAACATACTTATATACCTTTTTTTTTCAAATACATACATATTATACATAGAAACATCCAAACCAATGCAAATATACATATTCATACATACAAATATTTGCGCTGAGCAGGAATCGAACCCGCACCCCCTGTCGTAGCAGTTGAATGCACTACCGTTACGCCACAGAGGCCGTCAATTTCTGGTTAGCTGTTTCTCTGTTATCTGTGCCCGCGTTCTATCTGCTGGTAAGTGATAATGTGGTCAAAGATGAAACACCCAGTCAAGCCAAAATTATTAACAATTAGGTTGCAAAAATAGTCGTTTTTAGGGTGCCGTACCCAAAGGGCAAAATGGGACCCTATTACTAAGACTCCGCTGTCCGCCTGTCGCCTGGCTGTATCTCATGTACTAGTAGTAATAGTTAGACAGCTGAAATTTTCAGAAATGATCTCTTTCCATTATAAGAACAAATAGGTATTAAAAGAGGTGCCGAAGCTAGACCTCGTGGCAGCCATCGGGGTGGGAGTCCTCTCGCTCGGCAGCATGATTTTGGCAATAATACGGCACGCGAGCGCGTGGGCCGCCGCCACCTCCTACTGCGCGCATGTAATGCTCGAGAAGGAGATGGCGGAGCGCGCCCGGAAGAGGTTTAGAACTCTCCCGGCCCGCAGAGCCCGCAACTTGCTCGCCGCGCGTCGCAGGCATCTCAGGCGCGCCTCCACGAGCGCAGGCCTGGGGTGGGCTCGTGAGGCCGCCTGTCACCCCAGCAGAAGCAGGCCAGGACGGCGGTGCGACTAGCAACCCTCCCCCAAACCGGGGCAAAGACGGGACACCATTGTTCCCAAACCCTAGGGGGTCATCTCGAAACCGGAGATGGCCCAGGGTCAGTCGGGGTGCCAGGGATATGCCTTATGGATAACTTTACACCCCGGTGTCTGAAGACCCGAGACGGCATGCGGTTTTAGTCGGTTCAAACCCGACATAACCACCCCAGCTGGACGCCGAGGGGGTATGGTTGTTGTGTTGTAGTTTGAAGTTTAAGTTATCTGAAAATAAATAAATAAATATAAAATAGCAACAAATAAATCGCGATACAATCCGTTAAAAATTGTTTTATTTCAATGTGTGACATTCGCGTAAACACCCGATAATATCATGTATAACACGTTATCATAATTAAAAATATAAAAAATATAAAAATAAAAAATAAAAAAAACACCAGCGACCAGCGTTACGTGACGCGACGAGCACACGTGACGCTGGTCGCGATTTAGGTATTTCCCACACATCCGCTTGGAGAATACTGCCAGGAGAAGAACTGCACGCCTACCACTTTCTGTGGGTGCAAGAGCTATGAGATGATCCGCGGTTAAGATTTTGTAGGTGGTTAGTGGAAGATCCTACCAGAAAAAAATTGTGGACAGACGAGTCCACTTTTACAAGAGTGGGCTTGTTTAATATTCACAATGCACACTGGTGTTGTTTTTTTTTTATTTTCATTTTTTTATTTTACCCGATATTTTTTTTTGTTTCAAATACATATTTTGTCGATACCAAATTCAGAGACCTAATTTGGTGACACCTTATATATGTTATGTATTAACCGTATCATAAAATTTATTTATATACAATACTTCATCACACTATTTATTTCACAAACACACCACTACACACTTCATTAACACACGAGTTCAATTTATTTATAATACTAACATACTTTATGACACTATTTATTTCACAAACACAGTACTACACACGTCATTAACATACTGCTTCGACGGTGGGACGTCCGTGTGTCACTAACCAGTGGGCCTACCGCCCAAGTGTCGTCGATATCACAGCCGTCGAAATGTTGCGTTGGTCAAGGTCGACGGCCATTTTTGTACCGCCCCATTGATAATCGATGCCGGCGCGGCGTAAGAATGAATGAAACGCTGTTTTTGACAGTTAAATAGCTGCCGCCTAAAACAATTCAAATCGACGGCGTCGCTTTGATGTTTTGAATATTATTCTCCTATTGCACCTAACACTGGGCTACTATGGCTTTTATGGGGTCGACTGGGTTCTGCTCTTCTATTGCATCTAACACTGGGCTACTATGGCTTTTATGGGGGCGACTGGGTTCTGCCATCCTATTGCACCTAACACTGGGCTACTATGGCTTTTATGGGGGCGACTGCCGACGATGGAATTTCGTCCTTCAACTCCTTCGCTTATGCCTTCCTTCTGAAACATACGAAAACAACAAACAACACAGCATAAACGTTTAAGTAGGTAAGGTAAAGATTAAAGAGTGTTTTAATTAGTCGCAGGTACAATAGGAGGGCAGAACCCAGTCGCCCCCATAAAAGCCATAGTAGCCCAGTGCTAGGTGCAATAGGAGGGCAGAACCCAGTCGCCCCCATAAAAGCCATAGTAGCCCAGTGTTAGGTGCAATAGGAGGGCAGAACCCACTCGTCAGCAGTCGCCCCCATAAAAGCCATAGTAGCCCAGTGTTAGGCGCAACAGGAGAGCAGAACCCAGTCGCCCCCATAAAAGCCATAGTAGCCCAGTGTTAGGTGCAATAGGAGGGCAGAACCCACTCGTCGGCAGTCGCCCCCATAAAAGCCATAGTAGCCCAGTGTTAGGTGCAATCGGCATCGTAATCAACCGTCAGAAAAGAAAATAATATTTAAAACGACAGCTCATGAGGTGCCGTAATGAAATGACACTTCAAAGCGACGCCGTCGATTTGAATTTTTATAGGCGGAAGCTATTTAACTGTCAAAAATAGCGTTTCATTCATTCTTACGCCGCGCCGGCATCGATTATCAATGGGGCGGTACAAAATGGCCGTCGACCTTGACCAACGCAACATTTCGACGGCTGTGATATCGACGACACTTGGGCGGTAGGCCCACAGGTTGGGCTCCAGTAGAAAACCAGCGCCAGGATACTATCTGGCGCATGCTGAACTGGGCACCCATTTGGTGCATTTGTGTGCCACATTACTATTGTGCTCCTGTTATTTGTGTGCCACATTACTATTGTGCTCCTGTTATTTTAAAATCAGTATTTTCAGATGTCATGTAATTTTATGTACTTAGTTTGTGGCCTCTTTGCACTAATAAATGTTTCTTTCTCTCTTTCTTTCTTTCATTCCCTGGTGCAGACTTGTCATGGCTGTCACTCCCGTAAAAGCCATTGCCTAACATTGCAATGTGCTAACCTACTTGGTGACCGCTTAGCCAAGAGTCCCTCAATATGGGCAACAACCAATCAACTGTACACCAATCGCTAGTGCGTAAGTAATTATCTAGTCGTAATAGCAGGACCACTTAAGCGAGTAATCAGTCGGTGTTTATGCAAAATGATTATGGGCATAATATTATAGTGGCTCTTGCGCGGAAGTGAGGTTAAACGTGGATCAGTGAACGTTAAACGGTCGAAGAATATCACTTCCTGCTGGTACAGTCACCATCGGTATTAGCTGAACACATTCCAAGGTACCGATCATCTTAGCAGTAAAGCTTTACATAAAATATAATAAACAACAAGTTGAATTCCTGAGACGAGCTCAGCCGAATACAAGGGATTTTCTATTTTTTTTTCTTTTTCTTTATCTTGCAATGGTTCACCCCAGCACGAATCTATTACCGAAAACAGCAACTCGATAGCTCATCTCCTTCATACCCAAAACCGTGACAGAAAATTGGCAACGACGTCGACGACAACTCGATAGCATTTCTAAAGAAAATCCCTAAAAATTGAAAACGAATTATACATCAATTATTTATTGATTTATTTCAATGTGAAGATCATTTGTAAGTTGGTGAGTGTTTAACAAATTACTAACGTTTATAGTTTTATTTTTTATAAAAAGACTATTAGTAACCCAAATTACTAATATTCCCCCTAACTCCTGCAGGTGGTAGAGTCAAGCAACAGTCATTTTGACCGGGGAAGCACCACCCTCTCACAGAATATCGACGCCAAGTAACAGTATTTGAACTGTTGCGTTCCGTTTGGTGAGTGAGAGTGCCGGAGCCCAAACTCCTTTCCCATCCCCTCCCAAACTCCTTACCCATCCCCTTTCCTTTACAGGGTCGGCAGCGCGAGTGTGACGCCACTGGTGTTGCACACGTCCATAGGCCGCGGTAACCGCTTCCCAAAACTTACTACTAAACCGTCCGTCGGGCCGTCAAGCTGAGTGCCACCATTGTTAACATGGTACGTGTATGTAATGGTGACCCTCTTTCCTGAGACTTTACCTTCAGCTTACCATCAGGCGAGGTGAAGTCAAATTGAATAGTGTCCTAAATATTAAAAAAAAAAAAACGAGGCAATATCTCTGTGCAACTGCAAGGGCACAAGGTCGTTGGTGACTTCAGGACTCTGACTGATATGCAGAAGAAAGAGAGTGATCAACAAAGCGGACCTCTGCTGGGTAAATGCTGGTGTACCAGCTACTACTGAAGAAAGAAAAGAAGAAAGAAACCGCTTACTGCCTATTTATGACGACCACCTCTAGTGCGTAGCACTAGTGTGTTCGACTGCGAAGTCAGAGGTCGCGGGTTCGATTCTCGCAAATATGTATATTTGCATTGGTTGGGGTGTTTCTATGTGTAACATAAACATAACACATAACATAACTTCACGCCTGTATTCCCGAAGGGGTAGGCAGAGGTGTATTACACAACCACGATTCGCCAGTTATGTTAAGGCCCCAATGTAATAGGGGGCGAGCCAATTGCCATTTACCGGGCACAATATTAAGCGAGCGATAATTACCATTTATCTATGTGTAATATGTTTTTATTTACAAAAAAATACTCTAAATGCTTATCCGCATTCCAGAACCCATATGACAAGCTCTGTTTAGTTTGGGTCTAGATGGCGCTGTGTAATGAAATGACTTATTCATCAACTTTTTATTTATTTATTAAATGAAAATAAATAAATATTCATCGAGTGGCGCGCGTGGCACCTCCTGACTTTACCTACATTTTTTAGTCGCCAGCTTATTAATTATTATTTATTCGCTTTGCAATTAATAAAAGAACAAACAAAGCACTATCTCCATCATCAGGTATTAATATTAATTTATAGATTACGAGACAGATGTACCACGACTAAAATACTCAAAGCTGATCTTGTACAAGTGTCCATATTAGAACTACAGAGGAACGTGTTCCGCGACATTTTCTTAGAAATTATAGTTTTATGTCGTCCGCAGTTTTTAAATATTATTCCTTTTTACATAATCCGTTCTTGAATTTATCCCGTTCATCACTCACACAACTTAGTTTCATATATATATATAGGTACAGGTGGTTTATTAGTAAATTTACAAATGTGGTTACAAATTTTATATCTATCTAAACTAAATAAAACTAAAATAAAATAAATAATTAAAAGAAACTTAAACCTAAAATGCATCGTGGAATTCCTCTGCATCGCATGCCTCCTGTGGTAACGTGCCCAGAAGACTGGCAGCATTGCCACGTTGTATGGCAATACTTATTCTCTGTGCTAAAAAGAAGCCAGCCTTCTGGTCACGAGAAGCGTCGATCATGCGTGTTGCAATCTCCCTGAAGAGACTGCGAGCACTCGGACCCCATGCCCCTAACGTTTCGACTCCAAACGGCACAAATTCATAATCTCCAATTAAGTTTGAGTATTTGCGCCGTTTGAGAGTCTCCGCAGAAGCAGCAGCAGCACCGGCACAGCCAGCCGTGCTGGCTATATGGGTAGGAGCAATGGTGTCGACGCATGTTGCGTCCCAAACCAGAGTCCTACCCATTTTCCATGGCATTAATGACATACCATCCGGTCTCTTGCCATCGTCGCGTGCCAAACCATTTGGTTCAAGTACAGCTGGCACACCGGCAGTGACAAGAGCACGTCGGATTATGTCATTGAGGCTGGCGTGCCGTGGTATTCGCCCAGCGCTCCTGCAGCACGATAAGCCATGGTGTCCGAACCTGTCGACGGCTTCTCCACAGCGACATCGATGCGGAGAAACACACGGGGCACCTAAACGAAGGCATGTTGCAATGCGGAAGGTAGTGTCATCTAACATAGTTCCTACGTTAGATGACGGAAGAGCTTGTAACCAAAGACCCGACTCCCACACTCCTACCGCCAGCAAACGCAAACGCTCCGCAGCATTAGAACATGTATTTATTAAATGTTGTCTTACTAAGCTGCAAAGCGGCGCGTCCCACTGTCGCTGAGAGAAAAGGTTCTTTGGGAAATCGGTGTTCGGGCAAGCAATTTTCCAAGCATTTACTGCATCAGTTTTACACAATACTTCAGAGTTAACCAGTGTAGGTGCAAGGATTTTTCTGGTTAATTCTTCCGTACTGTGGACCGAGGACAGGAACGCTGGTAAGCTTATATCCGAAATTTTGCGAACACCGAGCCCACCCAAGCGAATCGGTAGAGACGCTTGTAGTGAAGCTCGGTCATTCAAGGCCACATTCAAGATTTTTGTCAGGGTGCTTTATATAATTTTGTCCATTTTTTCTAAAAGTGTTAAATGTTTGAAAAAATGGGAAGATCTGAGGGCATGGGTGAATTTTGGAACAAAAAGGCAATACCGAAGAATAGTAAAAGCAGAATGGATATTAATTTTGAGTAGGCGATCTGAAATATTACAAAAATTAATCTCTCGTCGCCTTAGCAGTGTCAAGTCCGAGATGATAGAAGACCATAGAATGAATCTTCTGTCCTAATTTCGTAATTCTGACATCGGTAGCTTATCTCTGGATTGACGAATCAGTTACCTGAAAAACGCTTTCTTCTTCAATGAAAATATAACAATGAAATAATACCTACATGTTGTACATATATATATATATATATATATATATATATATATACCTATATGTTATATATATGTATACCTGTATATATAGACAGGGGGCGCGGGTTCGATTCCCACTCGTTGCAAATATTTGTTTGCATGAATATGTCTATTTCCATTGGTTTGGGTGTTTCTATGTATAATATGTATGTATTTACAAAAAAAACAAGTATAAAAGTATGTTTATCCGCATTTTGGAAGCCATAACACAAGCTAGTTAAACTATGCTTACTTTGGGTCTAGAACGGGCTGTGTAGAATGTCGTAGAATATACATACATACTCGTATATACACTATAAAATGCCTTGATGTGTTCCTAACTTAACGTGGATATAGTCGCAGGCAACAGCTTGTTTTCGTAATATGAACCTCAAACAATTTTGTTCGTGACTATACAAATCGAAAAGTTTGCCAATGGGCCCAGTTGACCTATTCAAAGCTGCATTAAGTCAACTGCGTTCGCAGACCCAGAAGACTAAAGCTATGGTATGTGCGATAGATTACTATCAGAGTAAGATCCAGGGCTCACCAGAACCCCAGTGAGTTCTGGCGACAGTGGGATCTTGAGTCATATAAAGAAAGTAGATGAAACAACATTTTTCATCATCATCATCATCATCAGTTGCATCCAAAGCGTGTACTTTTTAGTCTGAGGTCCGCTTTCTTAATCTTTCTCTAGTTTTGACTTATCATGATTGCTGATTGACGTGCGAAACTCTGGCGCAGGATTTTCTCTCGGGGTTGGGAGGTCAAACCGCAGTGGATCTCGTAAAATTCATCAAACCAATTAAAAATTATAAGCGTACTTATTGCAACTCAACACTAGAGCAGAATAATTTATAACTCACTTCCTTGAGAATAACCTATATATAAATGTTTGTAACGACATTCCATTACTACAATATAACTATTGTATTTCAATAAGCATTGCAGCTTCGCCCGCGCGGTGGTCGGTCATCGGTTTTTGGTCATATCTCCAGTTCTACTTAACCAATTGCAATCAAACATATGGCAGATTTTAAGTCTGACCAAGACCTTTCTAATAGAGAAACCCGCATTAAGGCCCTGTCTGGACGCAAGCTACCATAATTATGCTTATTTTTTGTTTCTACGATTATTTCTCTCTCTCTATAAGAGTACTAATGCTAGACAGTTGTTTTTTTTTATATAAACAGCTAATTATCTACTGTTCACGCACATCCAAAAACATTTTGGATAAATAGAGCAGTTTCTTGTTAAAAAAATTGCAAAGAAACACTCTTTGAAATAAATTTTTCGTTTCAATTATCTCAATATTTTTAGCGATGACATATATATTTTTTGTTACAAATATAAAGAAAATTTAATGAACTAGTGGGATATCTACAAATTAACATCCTCAAACCCGTCATATTTTTTAAATGATTTATTTATCCGTTTGCCGCCAAACAAATCAAACAGAATCTAGCATCAGTAATCTTAGAGAGAGAGAGAGAAATAATCTTAGAAACAAAAAATAAGCATAATTATGGTAGCTTGCGTCCAGATTTCCTTTCCTTCCTTTCAGTAGTTTTTGCGCCCAATACGATCAAACAGACAAGGATTTCAAAACGATTATTTTTGTTTTCAAATCGTTCATTTAACATAACCCAGTTACTTTTTTTAATCACTAATGTACATACACAGCTAATTTACAATTTTATAATATTCACAAATGAATAAAATTGAAGTGTTTGTTTGTAGCATTAAAATAATAGATTTTTAATGATTGCACATGAATATATACGCGATACATACATACATACATATAGTCACGCCTTTTTCCCATAGGGAGCAGAGACAACATCTTATAACAAAAATACAATTTTTAATATTTTTGGATATGAAATCTCTGGAATCTCTGGAACGGCTGGGCCGATTTTGACGGGACTTTCACTAGTAGATAGATAATGTTACAAGGCGTAACAAAGGTTACATTAACGGGAAATCGTCAGGAGTATGATGAGTAGTAATCTCTGTATTCGGTCTCACGTAATAGGGGGTGAGCCTACTGCTGTTTCCCAGGCACTTTTTTATGCAGCGGGATTATTAATTCGCGATTGATATCCTCCTCTGAGCTTTTTACTAGCTGAGTTAGGTAGCCTTTCAGTCTTACTACGAAATCTCGTCTTATTCATCTTCAAAATCGGTCTTTTATCGGATGCATTTCGGAGAGTGTGCGCTTTTTTTTTTTTTTTACGTGCGGAAATCCCTTCGGATACCCCCCCGCCGGCCAGCGGGAGTGGTTATGTCGTGTCCCGACTAAAACCGCACGGTGTCCTCCCCAAGTGTCCGTTGCCGGGCACCCCGGGTAAGCCCTCGAAAGGATAACCCCAGGGTTGCCGGCGGACTTGGGCCGCCACCGCGGCCTCGCCTAGTGGGGTCGGGTTTTATCCCGCTTCGGTGAGTTGGCAGGCGTGTGTAGGGCACGCACGACACGCCTCCGCCACGGCCTGCTTCTGTAAGGAGAGTGTGCGCTGGAATTGCAAAACTTGATACCTCCAAGCCCTTTCCACCAACGAACGACCAGACGCACGGCGACGCACACGCTACATGGTGGATATTCCACTCATACGCACGAAACGTTTCGGCGACACATTTATTGAACAACGTGATCCATCGTAGACCACATCGTCACTTGACCTCACGACCAGGTGAGTGACCATCCATAAAAATTTTTTATGTATTTATACTCGTAATGAATGTCATAGATGTTCGTATTGTAACCTAGGAACGACGGCTTAACGTGCTCTCTGAGGCACAAAGGGGACTGGGGTGTGTGTTGGGTAACCTCCTCGAGTGTCGCTCCGATTCCGATCCCGCTGCAGTCCGGGGGGAACGGAATCGGAGCGGCCGGTACACCCTGGGCGGCGGTCAATGGCTTCCCCTTCACCCCTTCATAGGGTTGGCATTGATCGTCGGCCAATACCCAACGTGGCGGAAACACATCGCTCTCCGTACTCCTCTGCTTTCAGAGGAGACAGGATGAGCGATGCTGTTAGTGGTGAGATGGCCCAGGGTCAGCCGGGGTGCGAGGAATATGCTCTATGGGTAACCTTACACCCCGGCGTCTGAAGACCCGAGACGGCGTGCGGTTTTAGTCGGTGCAAGCCCGACATAACCGCCCCCGCTGGCCGGCGGGGGGGTATCCGAAGGGATTTCCGCACGACAAAAAAAAAAAAAAAAAGGCACTGACCTGACAAGTATTACTTTTAACCTTGCAATGTGCCTGCTCGGCTACCATAACACACGTGCAATAGCTTATGAAGACGCGATTATATCAGCTAATGATTAAAAGGATACTAAAATCAATACACTCTACATTTTTATGAGCGTCTAAAACATTTATCTTGCGGAGAATTAATGTTTGGATCGATGTATCGTGAGAACGCATTGATACTTACTGGTTTGCTGCCTATAGAAAACAATTAAAATATACTTTAGTGCAAATGATATAGGGTAGAATTTTCTATGTACAGTGTGAAGATATCATTGTGAAATTCGCAAAAGGGCAAACAATTTATATTCTTTGCAAACAAAATTAAAAATATTGTCTGCAGTTTTGTGCACATGCATCGACGGCTGTGTGTTTGTACTGGGACATAATGTTTAAGCGGTATTGGAGGGTTAACATCGGATATTTGTTGAAGTACTGTGTTTATTGTTTTGTCAGGAGAGACGCCCGGGACTACCGACCTCCATGATAGGGGCCAGAGGACGGCAGTTGGACGACTCGCAGAAGCAGGCCGTGGCGGAGGTGTGTCGTGTGTGTCCTACACACGCCTTCCAACTCACCGATGCGGGATGAAACCCGACCCCACCAGGCGAGGCCTTTCGAGGGCTTACCCAGGGTGCCCGGCAATGGACGCTTGGGGAGGACACCGTGTGGTTTTAGTCAGTCCGATTCACCCCATCGTCGGCACCGATGGGGTGAAGCCCGCGGGGTTTTCCACACGTTAAAAAAAAGGCGGGAATATGGGCAATAGAAACAATAGCTCCTACCTGACTGTCATCACAGCGGTAACCCCAGTTGAATCTAAAGCTTGCAATTTGAACTTAGCGGCCCGATCTCCTTCGCTTCCTCCCCCTAGGCGGCTTTTTTGAAGAGAAAATGTTCTTCAGGCGCGATGTGAACTTTCCATGTGAGCACTTCTTGAGTTCAACTCGCGTTTTTTTTTTTAATCTTACCATTCGTCACTGAGACGCATTCCGATCCCGCTGCAGTCCGGGGGGAACGGAATCGGAGCGGCCGGTACACCCTGGGCGGCGGTCAATGGCTTCCCCTTCACCCCTTCATAGGGTTAGCATTGATCGTCGGCCAATACCCAACGTGGCGGGAACACATCGCTCTCCGTACTCCTCTGCTTTCAGAGGAGACAGGATGAGCGATGCTGTTAGTGGTGAGATGGCCCAGGGTCAGCCGGGGTGCGAGGGATATGCTCTATGGGTAACCTTACACCCCGGCGTCTGAAGACCCGAGACGGCGTGCGGTTTTGGTCGGTGCAAGCCCGACATAACCGCCCCCGCTGGCCGGCGAGGGGGTATCCGAAGGGATTTCCGCACGATAAAAAAAAAAAAAAAGGTATATATCTTTTTTTTATAACAAAGCTATCTGAGTTGCAGCTGGAAGGAGGGTGGTAGGGAGGGAGGGAGGTAGGTAGGTAGGGACGGATGATACTCATAATTGTTTAAGTTTTCACTACTGTCAGCGCTCCCGAAGTGCCGTTTTTTTTAGAAATTAGGAAAGAAAGAAAAATCTCTTCATTTTGGTGCAGCACAATTTACATGGGCGCTGGTTTTCAACTGACTCATATGTGGAAGACATCCGACAAACATATAAATTCTTACATTTTAAAAATACAAAAAAGAAAAGAAAAGATTCACAAAAACATCAATAAAAACAAAATTTAAAAAAAAAACAAAAAATCCGAACAACAAAAACAAATCATGTTTACGGCGATCCCTGAAAAAAAAACATGTCAACCCCAGCCGTTCCCCGCCGTCACTCACTCACTCACATGAAGTGAAAGTCCCGCTTAGTAGCTACCTATTTTTTTTATTTTATTTTTCGTGCGGAAATCCCTTCGGATACCCCCCCCCCCCCCGCCGGCCAGCGGGGGTGGTTATCTCGGGCTTGAACCGACTAAAACCGCACGCCGTCTCGAGTCTACAGACGCCGGGGTGTAAGGTTACCCATAGAGCATATGCCTTGCACTCCGACTGACCCTGGGCCATTCACAGTGTCCCCTCTGATAACAGCAGAGGGGTACCTGGAGCAACCACCCCCCCCCCCCGCGGGCCTTACAGGCCCGCCATACCCCCGACCCCCTCGTGCAATGGGGTCAGCTGGCCCTGAAAAGAGCCAGTTGGTCGGACTCTTGGCCGTTGACCAGCTACTCCAGAGGAGCAATCAATGATGCGTCATCGCCCACGTTGCCCAGGGTGCACCAAACTTGGAGGTGATTCAACCAGTCGCACCCTAATTTAAGTAGTCCTACACCTCTATCTACCCTTTCGGGGTTATACAAGCGTTTATGTTTGTCAAATTGTTGTCTAACAAATAAACCGAACCAGTTTTATGTTTACCACAAAGATATACACGTAAATACGCTTCCCTTTCAGTATTTAAAAAAAAACAATAACAGCGCTCCCACGCGACCACGTTCGGCTTTTTCCGTCGACGTTCGGCTATCTTCGCCCACGCACGACGCACACGCCTCAACCTTCGGCAACACTCGGAAATCTTCGGTTAACTTCGGCACACAACCTGTTACCGCTACCGGTCCTTGACCTACCATCAGTTCACTTTTAATTGTACTTTTAACGCCGCGTAGCGTTTTGTTGCCCTTTTGAATTCATAATATTTTTCTTTTCTTTTTTAACCCCGACACAAAAACGACAGGGTGTTATAAGTTCTACGTGTCTGGTGTCTGTCTGTCTGTGTCATTGTAGCTCCAGAAAGGATGAACCAATTTTGTTTTTTTTTGTTTTAAATGTGAATTAGTCGTAAGTGTTCTTAGCTAAGGGTTTTTAATATTTTTAATTTTTATCCTTTTTTATCGTGACTTTTATAAAAGCGCCAGAACCTCGTAGGTCAACCAGCAGGTGTACCAGCTTGCAGGGAGGTTGACTTGGGCTCCGAAGATCTTGGTGGGATGATACACTCTCCATGTTTTTAGGCTATGTAATGCCAATTTTGATTTCAATAACATTAATAAAAAAATTAAAAAACCCCCAATACAAATTTATGCGGTTTATTAAAAGGGGTAGGTAGAGGTGTATTACACACCCACGATTCGCCAGTTATGTTTAAGTCACAATGTAATAGGGGGCGAGCCTATTGCCATTTACCGGGTATATTACTAAGCGAACGATAATTAACATTTTTAATACAATACAAAAAGTCAGAATTGTGTGCCCAGGGCCACTAGGGATCGAACTCGACATCGCGTCTCAGCAGTCCATTACGTTAAAAATTCAGCAACAAAATCGGTTAATCCATTCAGGAATTACGATACCACAGACATGCACACATACAGATAAGTCAAACTTATAAACACCCGATCGTTTTTGCGTCGGGAGTTAATATATAAATCACCACAGACTTAGTGTCTGACAGACAATCTTCGTGGGAAACAGCGCTAACTTTAAATTAACTAGCGCCAATTCTCGTGTACATTTGACTTCTGTATTTGTTTATAGTGCACGATATTATTTAATCGTGATAGGTTATCTATCACTTTCAACGAGTTTGTAATGAAATGCTGCGTTGTTGAGACATGTATATATATATATTATTATCATTATCAATTAATTAACTATTGATCATTTTATTTATTTATTTTATGGAGATATTTGCTCCAGTGGAGGTATGACCAATTTAGGTGCTCACGTGCAAAGTTAAGGCGCGCTCTTCGATGGTCTGCAGTTCATTTCGGTCCATTTGCTGGCTTGTGCGGTACCAGTCCACGTTCCTTCAACCTTCTTCTAATGGTTGAGTCACTTATAGCCACTCTACCTACAATATGAAGCTGCTGCTGCAGTTGAAAAGCGTTAAGGCGTCGATTTCGTAAGGAAGTTGTTACAATAAATCTATCATCTCGCTCAGAAGTGACCCGATTTCTGCCAGATCCTGAACGGCGGTTGAACAAAACTGTCTGCCGATAGTGTTTGTAAACTCTATGAACAGAGGACAGACTTAGATGCAATCTTTCAGCCACAACACGCTGACTAAGTCCAGTATCCAGCAATGCCACCACTTGGGCGGCTTCTGCGGGCGAAGTATCCATATGATTTTTATGTTCCCAAAGTCACAGTAAACTAGGTCTGCAAGGCGAACCGCTGCATGCAATGTTGAGCTGAGTCAGAAACCAGATTTTGAAAATTTTGAACAGTGATCATTCCTCCGTGGCAAGTCCGATTTTGAAAATTCTTTTGGAAAGTCACAACTCTGGACATGCTTTCTGAGCGTGTAAAGTTTGGTCACAGTGTCTAGAGCGGTTATTATGTAATTCCATCTGGATTTTTTTTAACGGTGATCATTCCTCTGTGGTAGCATTAATTTTTTCAAAATATATTAATAAACCTTCCTCTGATTGACCTCTTTAATCATGCCAAATTTGTTTGCGAGTCGGACTCGCCCATGAAGAGTTCCGTAGCAGCAGGTAACATAATAATGTTTTTTTTTTAATTTTTATATTTGAGTTGATTGAATGAAAGGTAAATTGCGGTTTACGATTTATGGCGTATTTAAAAAAAAAGTACTTACTAGATCTCGTTCAAACTAATTTTCGGTGGAAGTTTACATGGTAATGTACCTCATATATTTTTTTTTAGTTTTATCATTTTCTTCTTTTGGAAGTTACAGGGGGGGGGGGGACACATTTTACCAATTTGGAAGTGTCTCTTGTGCAAACTATTCAGTTTAGAAAAAATGATATTAGAAACCTCAATATCATTTTTGAAGACCTGTCCATAGATACCACATACGTATAGGTTTGATGAAAAAAAAATTGAGTTTCAGTTCTAAGTATGGGAAACCCCCAAAATTTATTGTTTTTTTTTCTATTCTGTGTGAAAATCTTAATGCGGTTCATAGAATTCATCTACTAAGTTTTAACAGCATAGTTCTTATAGTTTCGTAATAAAGTGGCTGTGACATACGGACGGAAAAAAAAAACGGATAGACAGCAAAAGTTTATAGTAAAACGTTTGACTGCTAAGTCAGAGGTCGCGGTTTTGATTCCCACGCAGTGCAAATATTTGTATGTACAAGTGTTTGTTTGCATAGGTCTGAGTGAAAACGAAAGCATACAAAGTGAGCATTCGTGCAGTCAGTACAAAGCTCACAGCTACATTTGGAAAAAATAAACCGCACCGCGCTAGTAATAAAATAAAAAATTAAACAAAATTGTAAATAGAGATACATTTTCTATAACAGTTTCACAAACAAACAGACATATGTTCCACACATTTGTACACGTAGCGAGTTTTATAGCTCACAACGGACAGGCGGATGAAATTAAATAGTAAAAATACATGTTTAAATTAATATTCGGATAGTGTGGGTGGTCGGATACCATCGTTTTAAAAAGATATTTCTCGGAATATTTGAAATAACTCAGTTTGAGATTTAACGTCGAGGCATCTGTTTGAATTTATAACACCTTTATCATAATAAATGTCCTTGAAGCTACCGCCAACTGATCTCCACAACCCACTGGCGATATCGAAGGTCTGTAGTTAGACCAGGTCTACCATGAAATGTACATCAGCAATTGCGGGCCCGCACGAAACACGAACGAAAGAAGTGTCATTTAGGTACCACGAAGTCCCGCCGCCACCACCTTCACCGCCGCCAAATGCTCGCGAAGGAGATGGCGGAGCGCGCCCGGGAGAGGATTAGAACTCTCCCGGCCCGCCGAGCCCGCAACATGCTCGCCGCGCGTCGCAGGCGACTCAGGCGCTCCATGGGCGCAGGCCTGGGGGTGGCAGGTGAGGCCGCCTGTCACCCCAGCAGAAGCAGGCCGGGTTGTTGGGGCGACTAGCGCCCCTCCTTCAAATCGGGGCAAGACGGGGATACCGTGATTCTCAAGCCCGAGGGGGCCATCTCGAAACCGGAGATGGCCCAGGGTCAGTCGGGGTGCGAGGGATATGCTCTATGAGCAACCTTACACCCCGGCGTCTTAAGACCCAAGACGGCGTGCGGTTTTAGTCGGTCTAAGCCCGACATAACCCGGCCGGCGGGGGGGGGGGGGTATCCGAAGGGATTTCCGCACGACAAAAAAAGGGTATCCCAAGGGATTTCAGCACGAAAAAAAAGAAACAAAGGTACCATACAGTTACTTTGAATTTCGTTCTTTAGGTCAGGACCATAAAGTATGTTCGGAACTGAATCAAACATATCAAGGAGATTTTCGTTTACAATATATTTCTATTAAAAATGAAAACTATTATAAACTAAAATATTAAAAATACATTCCTTTGTATTGGATTATGGTAACCTTTCGACGTTTTGAAATAAGTCTTAGTCTTACTTCTCCTATAGATTTGGATCGAGAAACGTCGCCTTAGGATGTATATAATAATATCGGAGAGTTTCGAATATCTGGGAGGTGCCTAGGTGGCTCAGTTGGTCAGAGCGTTCCCCCTGTAAGGGACGCGGGTTCAAATCCCGTCCTAGATGTTCTCTTTTTCCGATCTAAAGGAAAAGTAAGCATACAAAATGCTTAAAAATTTAATTGAAATGGTTAGGTTGCTTCAACTTTTGATAATGGTAACTTAAATGCGGATAAATATACTTAGATGCTTTTTAGTACACCCGCTAATTGAAGGAAAAGCTCTCGTGCAGGCTTTCCTCTTTGGTTTGGGAGATCAGACGGCAGCCGTAAAAGCCAAGATAATCCTTCACAAAAAGCGGCGATAGCCCAGTGGCGTACGTAACGGACTGCCGAGACGAGGTCTCGAGTTCGATCCCCAGTCGCCCCGGGCACACACCTCTTGACTTTTTGTAGTTATGTGTGTATTAAAAATGTTAATTATCGCTGGCTTAGTAATGATCCCGGTAGATGGCAATAGGCTCGCTCCCTATTACATTGGGACCTATATAAACATAACTGGCGAATCGTGGGTATGTAATACACCTCTGCCAACCCCTTCGGAGATACAGGCGTGAAGTTATGTACGTATGTAGTCCTTCACAAGATCTACTTTTGTCATGGACTAGGTTTTTCGGCCAAAACAAAAAAAAAAGCAATACAATAATTTCTAGATCCAACGTGTTTGTGTGTGATCCAATGTGTTTGTCCAATTTGGACGTTTCTATTCGTGGTTGGTAAAGTGCGCCATTAGGCGGTTAAAATCAGTAAATATTATCTACTTAAACGATATTAAAACTTCTTGACACGTTCCTAAATACGGGTCATCGGTCATAACTCATAAAACTGTATAGACGTAGTGTGGGCGATTATTGCTCGTCAAAGTTGGAATGTGCGCAAACTTGATTTTAACATCATTTCAAAATGTGCACAAGGGCGAGTTTAATTCTTAGCTGAGTTTTCTTACAGCAACTCAGCGCGGCGTAGAGAGTTAGGCGTAGTGTCGGACTCGCCCATTAAGGGTTCCGTAGCAGCAAGTAACATTTTTATATTTGAGTTTAACTCTAAACAGGAATACTACTAGTAAACTTGAAAAAAAAAAACTGCACCGAAGATTTTGTACGATCTGCCCCCACTCCTCCCGCAGCTTAGACGAGCTTTTATGAAATTGTATGTTAATTGTTGAAAATATTTAAGAACTAGCTGACCCGGCAGACTTCGTACTGCCTCAATCGATAACAACTTCCATATTTATTCACCTTTTAAACCTTCTCTGGACCTCCACAAATAATTCAAGACCAAAATTAGCCAAATCGGTGCAGCCGTTCTCGAGTTTTAGCGAGACTAACGAACAGCAATTCATTTTTATATATAAAGAAGATAAAAACTTGGGTCATGTTAAATGAGCGATTCTGAACTCATTTTTTTTTAATTCTCGTCTGTTTGTTCATGATGAACGCAAAAACTGCTAAACGGATTTCGATGCGGTTTCATTAGAAAGGTCGTAGTCAGACCTAAAATCTGCTGTATCTTTGACTGCAATTGGTTAAATAGAACCAGAGACATTACTTAAAACGGTATTAAAACGGTTCATTAGTTGGTCTCTAATTAGCGAGTATACCCGGCATAGCCGTTTATTGGTGACTGAACTCCTCCGTAACCACTCGCGCGATCTTTACCAAAATTTACCACAGTGACAGTGTGAACACTGAGGAGTGTTTTGATGCGAGATGGTTCGTGTCCGATGTACCATTGAGGAATAATCACCGAAAACAGTTTCACGAGCGCGCGGCCTTAGCTAAGCGCGCGACCGAAGTAAGGTCCTGCTCGCTCGGCTCAATTTATTTCAGTCACACCCTGCACTGAATTCCTAGTTTTAAATGTAAACTAGAAACATACCTATTTAATGTAAAAACAAATCAGTCTACAAAAATTACGTTCAAAATATAATATAGATCAATAGTAATTATAATTAGTAAGTAAGTAATTAAGCTTCTATTGTATCTGGCTCCTTTAGTCCCGGGTAAGCTGTCATTCATGCCTTCTTTCTGAATCTACTAAAGTAATATTTCTAAAGCGGTCCGCAACAGGATACAAACTAATCCGAGACGAAACCAAAATATTTGGGACTAAAACTTGGTACGAAACAAGAACAAATGGCAACTAATTATATTTGTCCCTTAAAAGTGTTTAATTTAAACTTCAAAACATCCACAAACATGCGTGACTTTATCTAGCATTGGCGGCTTGCATGCCATATATAATATATTAATAATAAATTAGTACGCAACGATAGCCCAGTGGCGTACGTAACGGACTGCTGAGACGAGGTCTCGAGTTCCATCCCCAGTTGCCCCGGGCACACACCTCCGACTTTTCGTAGTTATGTGTGCATTAATAAATGTTAATTATTGCTCGCTTAATAATGTGCCCGGTAGATGCCAATAGGCTCGCCCCCTATTACATTGGGACCTAAACATCGTGGGTGTGTAATACACCTCTGCCTAACCCTTCGGGGATACAGGCGTGAAGTTATGTTATGTTATGTTTAAATTAGTATATAATGATGCTTTCTCTCCTATTTGGGTGGGCATTAATCCTTTCATCATTTATTGCTCAGCAGTATATCAAGGTGAACATTACTCACATATTGGTTACACACCTACACGATCTTCTAAGTTCATTATGTGTGGTCTAAATCATAGGAGAACTTCCTATTCCAGTTTTATATCACACGGGAATAAATTCTTCAAATAAAAGAAATCATATAACCTGATAGCAGCACCGCGTCTGCGGTGCGAACTATTAAATTTTATTGTGTGATATTTTTATATTACAATATTTCCGAAGATATTCAATGTAGTTAAATGATGGAAAAGGCAATATCAAACTATTAATATCATCCTTCCTCTTGAATCAATCTGTCTATTGATGAAAACCGCAACAAAATTCATTGGGTAGTTAAGAACATCTCAGCGAACGGAAACTGGAAAGCGACTTTGTTTTATATAGTACAGTATAATAGAAGGTGATAAAAGATTAGGTCGGGATGAGGTCGGTTCTTCATTGGACAGTAAATATAAATTCCATGAAAAATTAGCCTCGCTGACGGGAATATAACGCCCTATTGGAGATGAGCCTAGCCAACTGGTAAAAAAAATGCAAATAAATTTTATGAAATATGTGTATTGATATACTTCTGTCTACCCTTTCCGGGAATGTACAGGGGTCAATATATGTCTACGTAAAAGTTATGTTGTGCTATTATGCCAATTTACTAATTTACTGATGAAGTGAGTACCTGAAATGTAATCTGAGTCATCACTTATCACGAAGCTCTTAAAGCAGATTTCACCTTTTTTTTTTTACTTGCGGAAATCCCTTCGGATAACCCCCCCACCGGCCAGCGGGTTCGGTTATGTCGTGCATGAACTGACTAAAACCGCACGGTGTCCTGCCCAAGTGTCCATTGCCGGGCACCCCGGGGAAGCCCTCGAAAGGCCTATGATAGCATCTGTGTACAAGTGTGTTATCAAATTTTACGCAGTGAATTGTTATTGATTAGAGCGTGAATACCCAGTATACTTCTTTTTTAAGGAGTAGGTAGTAGTAACCGGCGCGTCGCAGGCGACTCAGGTGCCGGAGGTCGATTAACGACCTCCGTCCTCCATGAGCACTGGCCTGGGGATGGCAGGTGAGGCCGCCTATCACCCCAGCAGAAGCAGGCCGGGACGGTGGGGTGACTAGCACCCCACCCCCAAACCGGGGCAAGACGGGGACACCGTGGTTCCCTAACCCGCGCCGGCCATCTCGAAACCGGAAATGGCTCAGGGTCAGTCGGGGTGCGAGGGATATGCTCCATGGGCACCTTATACCCCGGCGTCTGAAGACTCAAGACGACGTGCGGTTATAGTCGGTTCAAGCCCGACATAGCCGTCCCTGCTGGCCGGTGGAGGGGTATCAGAGGGGATTTCCGTACGAAAAAAAAAAACAAACAAAAAAGGTACTAGTAACCGGGGGTGTGTGTTGGGTAACCTCCTCGAGTGTCGCTCCAATTCCGATCCCGCTGCAGTCCGGGGGGAACGGAATCGGAGCGGCCGGTACACCCTGGGCGGCGGTCAATGGCTTCCCCTTCACCCCTTCATAGGGTTGGCATTGATCGTCGGCCAATACCCAACGTGGCGGGAACACATCGCTCTCCGTACTCCTCTGCTTTCAGAGGAGACAGGATGAGCGATGCTGTTAGTGGTGAGATGGCCCAGGGTCAGCCGGGGTGCGAGGGATATGCTCTATGGGTAACCTTACACCCCGGCGTCTGAAGACCCGAGACGGCGTGCGGTTTTAGTCGGTGCAAGCCCGACATAACCGCCCCCGCTGGCCGGCGGGGGGGTATCCGAAGGGATTTCCGCACGATAAAAAAAAAAAAAAAAAAGGTACTAGTAACCGAAATAAGTATAATATTCCCACTATCCCATCCAGCCAAGCTAAATTGCTTGTGTTAGGAGTGGGTTCACGTCGATAGTGTAAAGTAGTGTAGTGTAAAGTGAACATCCGCGAACTTTTGACGTCTGTTCCGGATTTTAACACATATTCCTATAACTTGGACCACACACGTAGATTGACCAGTGACCTCTCTGCCCACATTGTCAGTTGACACGCAATAACTCAACTCATTAAAATTGTTAAGTGTACAACTTTCTATGTCCTCGGAGATTTGCACTCGACCCTGTTCATACTACCATAGGCAGGTGGACAGAGGCATGCTTGTCCCAGTAGACCTGCAGGTGGGGTTGGCGTCGAGATCTAGGATGTTAGAGGAGGTAGGGGCCCTTATGACCACACACCCTCTGAAGCCACAACTAGTTCAGGTATACAAGCCATAACAAATCACCAAGCGTAATGTTTAGTTTCCGTTATCCCTAAAGCCCACTCCTGGTTCCCCGGAGCAAGCAATAGATTATTCTAAAAGCATTAGTGCAGAATAAACAAAATAAGTTAACTTTAACGAATAGTGGGCACCGGTGACCACAGCACTGGGTAAATGTGAAACTGGACCTTTACGGGGATGTAGTAATCACTGGAAGTGTTTCGGAAAGATTCAGGACAATAGGGATGTTAAACCAATGTCGTAGTTTTGAGATAAGATAATTAAGATCTATCTCTCTCCTGACCGTATTCAGCATCAGCGACTTGCTACTAACTACTAAAAATTTGAGCTCTTCGTTGGTGCGCTCTCAGGTGACTGACATAGCCTATCTTTGATGCGCATGTACGACCACATGGCCGCAGGTGATCCGGCCTTGGGCTCGTCACGTTTTGCATTGACCTTTCCTAACTAAACGGAAACTATGACTTTTCATTATTTTTAGTTCCCAAAATAGGTCAACAATTCATCATCATCATCATCATCAACCTATTCTAGTCCACTGCTGAACATAGTTCTCCCCTAATGAGCGCCATAGTGCCCTGTCTTCAGCTTGCCGCATCCAGCATCTGCCCGCAGTCTTTCGCAGATCGTCACGCACGTCAACAATTAAAAAACTCAAATTAAAAAAGTTGAAACAAACACAAATTTTACATCTTACCCGGGGTGCCCGGTAACGGACACTTGGGGAGGACACCGTGCGGTTTTAGTCGAGACACGACATAACCACCCCCGCTGGCCGGCGGGGGGGTATCCAAAGGGATTTCCGCACGAAAAAAATATATAAAAAAACCGCACTAAACACAAACGCAACGTAGACTGAAATTAAACATTCCCACCCTTTCAGCTTCTTTTACGACGGTCAGCCTTTATTACGCCGATTCATTAAAACTTCATGCACACTGCAGGTGACAGAGAGAGTAACAAAGTTGACGCACTATCCGACACGGAAGATCCGCGACGGAATTTCCATCAAATGTAGCGTAGGCCTTAGTGCTGCGCTACGGGGATGCTTAAATTTTCTATAAATCGAACAGGAAATATCGTTACGACATAAATCAGTTGTTTGTTAAAAATATATCAGTATCATTTGTCCCATGGGACTAGTGGCCCCACCTGTCATATCATGGAACTGGGTCAATGGGACTAGTGTGATAGAATCAAAGTAAGCAGTAGAGCGTTCAACTGCTGAGTCAGAGGTCGCGGGTTCGTTTCACGCTCATTGTAAATATGTATATTTGAATTGATTCTGTGTATAATACGTATTTATTTACAAAAAAAGTATCTAATTATGTGTATGCGCATTCTAGAATCTATACTATAAGCTCTGCTTAGTTTGGGTCTAAATGGTGCGGTATAATATGTTCTAAAATATTTATTTATATTCCCTGTTATTTTTTATTTCTGCCTTATTATACTTTTATGCTTGCATTTGCACCATCCAGCATCACAACATCTCTACCGACCCTTAAAACATAATGCCAGCTAAATTAGGTCGTATACGGTTAGGTCAGCGTGAAATTAAATATTTTAAACGTATACAAGCCTTCCGTAATACCTATTAATCTCAATTTAATCTGATTACTGTTGTTACCCTCTCCTAACTATATAGTTTTAAGTTTAGAGAGTGTCTGTTTATATTACCTAAGGGTGCTTACATAAATATACAGGTTTCATATACAGATAAAACAGATTTTATTTATAAAGAGCGTGATTAATCATTATTTGGATAAAATAATACAACAAAATACGGCAATCCGCCATGTTTTGTTGAACACCAATCAGAGCGAATGACGTCACTTCTGAGTTCTTACCAACTTACTTATATTTAATTAAAAAAATCAGCTTACTCAAAAGTGACAAGCAACGCCATGTGACCAACAAGCGATTTAATTTTAAAAAAACAAGCTGTCGAGGGCCGTTAAACTGAGGACCGCTATTTCAGTTTTACTCACTGCTGGCATGTATGATGGAGGCTCTTAGACTCCACCTATAGCCTCATACCATCTAGCGGAGAATATCAATAGAAAAATATTTTTTCTTATTTCCTGTTTTTAACCTTGCCTCTTTTCCCCTTTTTACCCTTGCCACATTTACCCTTTTTACCCTTTCAACCTTCCCCCTTTTTCACATTTCCCGTTTTTTAACCCTGCCTAATTTCCCCTTTTTACCCTTGTCACATTTTCCTTTTTTACCCTTGCCGCTTTTCCCCTTTTTACCCTTTCTATATCTCCCGTTTTTACGCTTTCCACATTTCCCCTTTTTACCCTTTTTCACATTTCCCGTTTTTACCCTTGCCACATTTCACCTTTTTACCCTTTACACAAATCCCCTTTATACCCTTTAACCCCTTCAACAATTCCGCCTACACTACCCGTTTATCTCTTCACCTATTCACCCTTTTATGAATATGTATTTATTTACAAAATATGAAAATGAAAATGAAAATGTGTGTGTGCAAGTCACACACGGTAGAAGTGAAACTTCTGAAAAGTCCCTGATTAAAAAACTTTTTGAAAAGTATAGAAAACTCGATAAAACGAAAAAATAAATCTATTTATTTTTCCGTTTCATCGAGTTCGAAATCACAACGATTCTAAAGAAGTTTCACTTCAATAAAATGCAATTGTTTTCCTAATAAACCTTTAATTTCTTCAGAAATATGTTAAATCATATTTGATTCTAAACAGCATAGGCCAAATTTCAAAATCTGTCATCATGCCTATTATATAAGCCCGCGGGGGGGTATCCGAAGGGATTTCCGCACGTAAAAAAAAAAAAAAAAAAAAAAAAAAAGCCCCTAATTCTATACAATGTTTTATTAAACGAATAAACGAGGGAGAAAACCTATTCTCATACAAGAGAAATAGGTAATAATCTGTTATAAGTTTGTGAAAAGTTTCTGAAGCCCCATTTTCGCAACTTGAGGCAATGGCGAAATCAGTTAAATCGTGCAACGTTTTTGTTACGTAAGTTTACTTAGTATATAGGGTTATACTATGTAAACCTATACGTAGGAAAAACGTTGCTTCGATTCCAGGCTCCAGGTCAGATAAGACCTTATTGGGGAATAAGGTCTTACCTGACCTGGAATCGAACTCAAGCCCTCACACTTCACACCGCACTTACTATCACAAGGCAGGTAAAACCAAAACCACTCCTAACCATTCCATTAATATCACAACACAATAATCACTATCAAGAAATACATAATTAGCAACTACCGCCATATTCGTCGCTAACATTAATTAACGACACAATATTGTGACGTCATCGCCCGTGACAGGTGTTGACGTTTAGGTCATTATTATGACGTAATGACGTGTTGAGTTATGTGCGGGAAGCGTGACACGGTCGTCACGTCTTAGGACTCAATTATTGTTGTGTGTCTAGGGATGTGAGATTGATATATTGGTGACGGGATTTGAAGGAAACAAAGAGTATCAAGTGACGAGGAAGTGTCTTAAGACATCTTTAGTACGGAAATTAGTGTTGTCAAACTCTCACATGTTTATGGAGCTTCAACACGGTACAATTTAATTGTCAAACAAAGGACAATGCCCATGTCAGTATGGAAATCGGTTGCACACTTTTTTTGCTATGTCACATAAGTATAAACTGCATTAAAAAGCCTGCATTAAGTATTATCTGAAATATAAACGCATATTGTAACATAACATAACATAACATAACATAAACTCACGCCTATATCCCTGAAGGGATAGGCAGAGGTGCTAGCACCCACATTTCGCCAGTTTATGTTTAGGTCCCAATGTAATAGGTGGCGAGCCTATTGCCATTAACCGGGCACTTATAAACCTGCGATAAATACACACATAACTTCGAAAAGCATCGAAAAGTCATTGGTGTGTGCCATGGTAAAACCTGGGATCGAACCCGAGACCTCGTCTCAGCAGTCCATTACCCATACCACTAGGCTACCGCGGTTGTAACAGAACTTGGGGTAATTGAGAAATTAAATGATTACAACGAGAAAAACAACAACAACAAGAAAATATTGTGACACTGACAGTTGAACTGACGTTTGAGTTTTCTTTTGGAATGTTTTAAGACAGGGATACCATGTATAAATTAAGAGTAAACTACCACTGAAGCATACATTATTTTACAACTTTAACTGATTATCACTAATAAACTACGAATACATACACGAAATATTAAGTTATGCAACTGCAATATATGTGAATGTCACATTGCGAATTATTATCACGTATTATTATTTAACCCTTTTATTTTAAAAAGATTGGTATATTTGCATTCTACCACCAATGGTTTATTTTATGTAATGGTAATAATTAAATTAAAATGGAAACGATTATTCATTCAAGTTTTATGTCTTTATAATTTAAATTCAAACCCCAAGTTCTACAGAAGCGATTCAGTGTTGAAAAGTCATACTATAATCAATATTATTTTTTAACATTTGAAATATTGACGCGCACGTCTAAAAGCGCAACCAATAATGGGCATTCTCCTTTGCCAATTTCCATCGACACGTACATTGTACAACAAATCTTCTATCCGCACGACACGGTTTGATTGTCAATCTAGTCAGATTGGTCATAAAATTGTATCGTGTGGTAGCCCCTTTATCTTGCCTTTTTTGGGAGCAAATGCAGTCTCACCTTCTATTCCTGATAGGAAACCTGCACCAGAGCCTAGTATGTAAGGATATCTGGGAATCCCAAGGACCCTACCTGGTCCTGATTTTATATCAGTTTAAAGGTTTACAATATCTTTAGAAATGCTAAAATAATCGTCTCGATACACTTAGTGTTCCCACCCTGTATATATATCGCCGGTGTTTAACAAGCAACTGAATTCCACTCGTAAATGCTCATTTATTACAGTTTCAACAGAATCGTTCGGTCCGACTCGCACTCGTGAAATGGGCGAAGCGTTCAGTGCGCTCTAATGATGCGTGCGGGACAATTAAAATAGTCTGCTCGCCTTTATAGACTGCACCGATGGTAATGAGACGTGAATGCTTTGCGTTAGGAACTTGTGGATACGTACGGCATATAATAACTATACTAATATAATGAATAGACAGACCGAGTTTAGTTAGTTTGGTCATATGTTGAGGGTAACCTTCGGAACCACTGTGCAGTGTACTGTACTGTACAGTTACTGGAAAAAATATTTCATTATTTTGAGGATACATTATTCCTGATGGGTATATGCTATTTATTATGTGTAAATTACGATGGGTTGAGTTAATATAAAGTTATAAAAACCGAAGCGAAGTAAGGGCGTGTTGTTGGTACCTACCGGTTAATTAAGTTGGAAGTTGTCGTTATTTAAACAGGTAAAGAAAATGCAATTCAGTATCTTTTTTTCCTCCGTCAACATATTGATTTTTCAAACAATGTAGAAAGATTACTTAATGCGCATTTTTTTATCAATTTAGATTTTTTGAAACAGGCAGCATTCACTAGTTATTTTTTTTAAATAATTGATGAGGGACACCCAAACGCAAAGTTAGTTTGTCAAATACTACAGTAGAATAGCTAAAATCAAGCTGAATTACAACACAAAGTCGTGCTAAATTACACCTATACCAACACATTTGACACAATAAAGTGCGCCTTAGTACATTATTGTAGTCAAAATATATATTTATTTTCTAGCTATTTCTTTTAAAATGGTGCTACTAAATGTACACACGCCCAGACTTCGGTCTGACGATTCTTTGGTCGCGTATATCTGAAGTGTGCCAGTTGCCTAGTCTTACTGAGGTGTGCTTAGCTGTATGAGCTGCGTTTTAATTGAGTGAGATTGGTTTGATAAAACAGAGGAGAAAGAGGAGATTTGGGGGAGGCTTTGCCCAGTAATGCAGCAGAATAGGCTAGATAAAAAAACTGTACCAGAAGATATTCTGGCCCGTGACGGCACTGGTGTTTCTTATGTTCACTGTTGAAGCTATGAAAAGTTGCAAAATTCAAGCCTTAAGGGCTATGAAGATGTCTGTAGTTTTATGACATGTCTCTTGTAGTTCACAAAATTAACGTCACTAAATACCTAGCAAGTGTCCATTTTACCCTGCAAATATAACATGAATATATTTTCTTCCATCTGTCAGTTAACAAACCTTTTGTTAAAATAATGTATAAAATTTGGGTCTATTAACACCGCTTATAAAAGGATCGAGTTTGTTGAACTATCCTAGAAAGGTTGTGACGTAAAATAGGGTAGTTCCCGTTTTGTGACTTTGGTGATAATATGAGTTAACCAATGTCCAACCAACTTTCAGAACCAATGTCATATCTTTAAAATTGTGAATTATTTCTGTACATTGGAGATAATTTAAAAATATCTTGGATTATGTTGAATTAACGATTCGTATATAATGTAGCCTATTACACGCAGAGCGTAATATTAAATCGATTGATACCCCATTCATTCATCAGTTCAGTATCTTAGGCGTTACAGTGGAACATACGTAAATACCCTACATAGACAGGCAAACACATAACCTTCACTGGTGGTAGAAATTTGATGACACAAATTTGTCACAAAATTCAGCCGGGTGGGAACCACCGTGCATGATTGCAAAAAAACCCTCCATAGTAATCCAACTTCAGTTTGATTGCGTTCAGGGGTCAGCAAGTGCATTGCCGGGCAGGGGGATTGTGGTGGAAGCACTAGTGGGACCGGTAGGTGTCACGCGGTGCTGCGACGACAATCCTCTTCTGATGAGGCCGTCAAGCTGAGTGCCACCATTATTAACATGGTACGTGTATGTAATGGTGACCCTCTTTCCTGAGACTTTACCTTCAGCTTACTATCAGGCAAGGTGAAGTCAAATTTATGTGTCCTAAATATTAAAAAAAAAAAAAAAAACCTTACTACGCCCGGACTCGCGCGCCGTAGTCTGGTAAAATACGTATTCCCTTATTTACTTTGATTCATTCATTCATCATTTTAACCAATTTGATTAAATCGCACCAAGGAATAAAAAATTCTGGTAGGACCAAAAACTTGGTGGCGCTTCATACACTCAAACTTGCCTTCGTGTTTATCGTGTTGCATGTCCACACTGTTCTCAACTAATGGAATCAGGTTTTAACGCGTCAAGTAATTCGGTGTGTTTTTCATACAAGCAAACGTTACGTTGAATATATTTTGTTATATTTTATTTTTCAGTAGGGCTATTTGGTAAATATGTTTGTGTGAATATTAAATTCTGTACAGGAAAAAATGTGGGAAGCTAAGGGGCGTATCTGATTCCATCTACGGCTTCCTTGTATGCCATTTATCACTATTTTATGTCACACCTGCGAGTGTTAAGATCACTGGATACCGGGTCTTAGGCAAACGCTCCCGAAAACGAAAACAGGCGATAGTACTTACAGCAGATAAAACTAAAAGTGTAAAAAAAGCAAAAAAGTTTTTTTTTTTATTAGTATTATTTGTTATTAATTTTCGTATTACTCTATCGTGTTAGTACATCTAAATGAAATGATAATTTCATAAAAAACGCATCACTTTACCTAAAAAAATGAACATCGGTATGTCGATGTGAATAGTCGTCAACGACCGGTTTCATTTAGCTCTACTAACACGAAGGAGCGTGAATAATGTTAAAACTTTAAAAAAAAACATTTCGAAAAAAATCGTTCAGTTTTTTTTTATCTAGCCTTTTTTTTTGTTTAGCGTTTCCCTAACACCCGGTAGAGTCAAGAGCATGTGACACACAGCTATCGATCGAATGCTGTAATGTTGTCAAGATCATCCAATAGATTTAGTTCGGAAAAAGTGAACATCCAGGAAGGGATTTGAACCCGTGACCAGTCCCTAACAGGGGGAATACTCTGACCAACTAAGCACGTCCTAGAAATTCTCCGATATATTCTCGGAGCGACTCTGGAGCCATCTACCGTAATTCTTGCGAACTACGGAAACAACGAATGATGTTACAATCGACGTTACGATTGGCAAGAATAGTATGTCAGGCCACTTTTTTCCGAAATTATAAGAACTATGCTGTTGAAACTTAGTAAGTAGATGTATTCTGTGAACCGCATTTAGATTTTCACACAAAAATAGAAAAAAAAACAATAATTTGTGGGGGTATCAATGGATAGGTCTTCAAAAATTATATTGAGGTTTCTAATATCATTTTTTTCTAAACTGAATAGTTTGTGCGAGAGACACTTCCAAAGTGGTAAAATGGGTCCCCCCCCCCCCCTCTGTAACTTCTAAAATAAGAGAATGATAAAACTAAAAAAATATACGATGTAGGTACATTACCATGGGGTGTGTGTTGGGTAACCTCCTCGAGTGTCGCTCCGATTCCGATCCCGCTGCAGTCCGGGGGGAACGGAATCGGAGCGGCCGGTACACCCTGGGCGGCGGTCAATGGCTTCCCCTTCACCCCTTCATAGGGTTGGCATTGATCGTCGGCCAATACCCAACGTGGCGGGAACACATCGCTCTCCGTACTCCTCTGCTTTCAGAGGAGACAGGATGAGCGATGCTGTTAGTGGTGAGATGGCCCAGGGTCAGCCGGGGTGCGAGGGAAATGCTCTATGGGTAACCTTACATCCCGGCGTCTGAAGACCTGAGACGGCGTGCGGTTTTAGTCGGTGCAAGCCCGACATAACCACCCCCGCTGGCCGGCGGGGGGGTATCCGAAGGGATTTCCGCACGATAAAAAAAAAAAAAAAAAAAAAAAAAAAGGTACATTACCATGTAAACTTCCACCGAAAATTGGTTTGAACGAGATCTAGTAAGATGTTTTTTTTAATACGTCATAAATCGTAAACCGCTATTTAAATTTCATTCAGTCATCTTGAATATAAAAATTTTACTTGCTGCTACGGAACCCTTCATGGGCGAATCCGACTCGCACTTGGCCGGTTTTTATTTAAACATTGTGTTTAGATTACTCCGCCACATTAATTCAATGAAATTTATTAGTATGTTAACTTCTTCAAGGGATTGTTTCTACCTATTGGTAAAGTTTGAATTCTAATTGCTTTAAAAATTTTTTTAAAAATCATCCACCGGTCGCCAATTCCGGTTGTATCCAAAGCTTGCCCTTCGGAGCCTTGCCACGATTTAGTTTTACATTGGTTTTTACAGGAGCGACTGCCGGCTTCCCTCCCAACCCCGGGAGGGAAGCCTGTGCCAGAACCTCATCCGTCATTTTTTTTATAAAGTACACAACGCCATCTAGACCCAAATTAAGCAGAGCTTGTCATATGGGTTCTAGAATGCGGATAAACATACTTAGATACTTTTTTTTGTAAAAAAAAATGTGTGCTTTGGACTAGTGTACACAGGTAAGAAGTGAAACTTCTTTATGACCTTATTTTTCGAAAAATGATCTACTATTTACAGAAATTCGTTAAATAAAGTTAAATTAGATAAAGTTTAACAAAAGGCTTTTATTATCATAGACATGAATACAAATAATACAATTATTTCATTTTACCTTATTACTACTAAGATTATTACAGCAATTCATTAAAGTACAAAACAGTCGTATTAGTTTTAATGGAATTATATACATTGACTGATAGTTACAATAAAAAACTGAGGTTAACCTTAAATAACTTGAAAAAAAAAAATACCATAATCACACCCAAGTGTTAGAAAAAGAGATATAATTACTTACTTTTTTTAGAAATTCACTGGAATTAGAATTAAAATAAACCCTTTGATTTTGCTGATCACTATCAGTTGAATAAATCAACTTTTTTTTAAAAGATGGCGCGTAACGGAAAAATGTGACGGAAATTTTTTTTCGAACGCTGTTTTTTTTTTTATACCACTAAGGTGGCAGACAAGCACACGGCCCACCTGATGGGAAGCGGTTACCGCGGCCTATGGACGTGTGCAACACCAGTGCCGTCACACTCGCGCGGCCGACCCTGTAAAGGAAAGGGGATGGGAAAGGAGTTTGGAAGGGGATGGGAAGGAGTTTGGGAGGGGATGGGAAAGGAGTTTGGGCTCCGGCACTCTCACTCACCAAACGGAACGCAACAGTTCAAATGCTCTTACTCAGCGTCGATATTCTGTGAGAGGGTGGTGCTTCCCCGGTCGAGTCGGCCCATTCATGCAACGGCCAAAATGACTGTTGCTTGACTCTACCACCTTATAAAATACATAGAAAAATATTATACATAGAAACACCCAGACCAATGCAAACATACATATTTGCACTGAGCGGGAATCGAACCCGCGACCTCTGGCTTAACAATCCAACGCACTACAGCTACGCCACAGAGGTCGCACTTCAGCAGATGTACCGGCTTGCAAGCGAGGGTGGCTTGGGCCCGAAGATCTTGGTTGGCTCCCAAACATCCCTGTCATTCCCTTGACGATATACAAGGGTGAATATAAAATAAACAAAGTTCCATTACGATTCCCGGCAGATATACAACTGTAACATATTCGGTGTTAATTGAAATTAATTAATTCAACGTGATAATTATAATTCAAGCCAATTAGATTACGACTTGTCTATGCCGACATTATCCATGTATGTGAAGTACTCTACTCACCCACCTATGCGCATAATAAGCATATTTCATATATAATAAACTATAATAGAAACCGGTCAAGTGCGAGTCGAACTCGTGCACCGAGGGTTTCGCACCTATCTATTACATCACCATAATAAAATTGGTATCGCAATAAATAAAATCTTTCACACAATAGCATAATTTTATTTTTGAGGAAGTAGCCAATTAAGCTAGACCTTTTAATTGTATGTGCGCCCTTACAACTCAGAGGCCATGTATGGGGACAACCTTTAATTTGCATTTTGAGAGTTCCGTAGCCAAATGGCAAAAAACGGAACCCTTATAGATTCGTCATGTCTGTGTGTCTGTCCGTCCGTATATCACAGCCACTTTTTTCCGAAACTATAAGATATATAACTATATGTATTCTGTGAACCGCATTAAGATTTTCACACAAAAAAAGAAAAAAAAACCAATAAGTTTGGGGGTTCCCCGTACTTACTGGAACCCAAAAAATTTTTTTCATCAAACACATACGTGTTATGAATAGATCTTCAAAAATGATATTGAGGTTTCTGATATCATTTTTTTTTTAACGCCCCCCCTTGTTTTTTACGTGCGGAAATCCCTTCGGATACCCCCCCACCGGCCAGCGGGGGTGGTTATGTCGTGTCTCGACTAAAACCGCACGGTGTCCTCCCCAAGTTTCCGTTGCCGAGCACCCCGGGTAAGCCCTCGAAAGGATAACCCCAGGGTTGCCGGCGGACTTTGACCGCCACCGTGCCCCCCCCCCCTGTAACTTCTAAAATAAGAGAATGATAAAACTAAAAAAAATAAATGATGTACAACACCATGTAAACTTCCACCGAAAATTGGTTTGAACGAGATCTAGTAAGTAGCTTTTTTTAATACGTCATAAATCGTAAACCGCAATTTACCTTTCATTCAATCAACTAAAATATGAAAATTAAAATAAAACGTTATTATGTTCCTTGCTGCTACGAAATCCTTCATGGGCGATTCCAACTCGCACTTAGGTGCTTTTTTTTAAAATTTTCTATTTGTTGTGCTCTAAGACTTTGCTTTTTGCCAAATTTCGTGATTCTAGGTCAACGGGAGCTAACATATAGGTTCTTAACCCTAAAACTATAGGGAATAGAAGGGGATAGAATTTTCTATTTTGTTTACGGGTTTAAGGTCTTACTGCACAAGAAATAGGAAAATTAATAAAAATAAAAAAGTGAAAATAAAGTAAATTTTAGTACTTACAAGTTTTCGCAACAATATGATTTTGCCCATATCTTTTTATAGTATTGACTCAGATACTTGATTTTTATACACCTTATGGAGAATATAGACCTTAGTATCTGGAATAAATTTCAACTGGCTAGGTCCACCCATTCCAGAGAAAATCGGTGGTGACACACGGACAGATGGACAAGAGAGGGATCTTACAAAGGTTCCTTTTTACCTTTTTAGGTACGGAACCCTAAAAATCAAGCTGAGTGCTTAAGAAGTCGGGCTGAGAGATCCCGGGCTGGAATTTTGGCTATTATACCACCAATGTGAAACGATCGTATCTTATCAAAAGGAATTTAGCTTGTGATAGGATATCTCGGGAGTGTACAAAGAAATAAGAGAAAAGTTGAAGGCAAAGTCTTGTATTATTACCACCTTTTGTTTCTGTGACAATGAACCACACGCTCCAAGTCAGCTCCTAGTGGCTGTTATACAGTTTCCCAGGAGCTAGTAGCCATGAAGTAATTAGGAGAGCATCGGATCCAGTTGACTTAGGCGGGGTCTCCAAACAAACAGCCTCGACTTATACAAGTTTAATTAATTACTTGCGCTTTACACTTGAGGACATGAAAATTGATCCATTGAAGAACTAATTCTATTGTTCTTCCTTTTGCATTCTTCTTTTGCAGGTCTGCTAGAAGAGATTTCTAAAAAAATAAGCAGAGAACGATTTGAACTGATGATGAATATACTGCTTCCGAGCTGTTTGGCCGTGGTCCATAGGAAACTTGTGTTCCAAACGTTTCGTCGATCACTGCGGTCAACATCTTCAGTGGGCGCCGATTGGTACCCAGCACTGAGAGCCGCTCATCATCACGGTTCAAACATGACGAAGTCAACACCATCCCCGGTATCGGGAGTCCACGCCCCCTTGCTTAGCCTCGACCAATCAGGATCGAGCGCGTCGGTCCACAGCTCTCAACCAATCAGGATCGATCACGTCGTTTCCCCCCTCCAACTGCGCCTATAAATACGCCAGTGACTAGGGCCTCCACATCAGAGAAGTCGCCGCCGAGGAGGGTTCTCTGCACTCGTCGGTGCCTGAAGATGTCGACCGCAGTGATCGACAAAACGTTTGGAATACCAGTTTCCTATGGACCACGGCCAAACAGCCCGAAAGCAGTTGCAACATGCGACGCCGGCCGTGAAAGCCTTAAGATTTAGATTTTAACTGATCTATGAAGGTATCAAACTGTCAACGCGATGTGCACTAGAGAGGACACTCTATAAAACCGATGTGAACTTAGAGGAACTCTTACACTTCTTCGCAACGAGTCAAACGAACGCTGGTTACTATATGTATGTATGTATATTGGCATGTATGAGTACTATCACATATTAAATAATGGTATTACTTTACAAAACACGCTTGTATGCACGAAGTTGTTTTGTTTGGCGCGACGCAATATTTACCAAAACGACTTGTTCGTTCTCACTATATTTTGTTTTATAAATATTAAACTTTCATAAATGTAGAAGCCAGGGGATATCATTAAACGAACTTCTTGAAAATAGAGCTGGAGGAATCTTTTGGCTTTATGCCAAACATTGTTTTTATACAACGATTCGCGCTCTAAACATGAAGAGCCAGTCGTTGGAGTTTCCAACGACTGGCTCTTCTGCTGGTACGCGCGTCTCTATTACTATGCACTGTAGTTATGGATGCAGTTAATACAGCCATAACAAAACATATTCTATATTAATTGTTACCCGCGTCTCTGCCTGTGTAGAATTCTGATCCCATTACCGCTTTCCATGGGAACCTATTCCAGGCATAAGAAGTAGCCTATGTATTATTTCATGCTATAATATATGTCTAAGCCAAACTTTATCTAGATCCGTTCAGCCCTTTCGGCGTGATCGGATCACAAACATTCATATATACATCCCTAAATTCTTGTAGTACGATAAGACAATTTCGTCATTGTTTCCGTAGTTCATAAGAATTTTGGTACATGGCTTTTGCTTCGCGAGATAGGAATTACCTAGACGGCTTCAGGTAGCTAAGTTGGCAGAATAGTCAGTCTAGAAAGTAAATGTCGCTAGTTCAGATCCTGTCCATGATGTTGATATTTTTCGATTCAAATTTATAATTATACTTGCTGTTGCCTGCAGCTTCATCCGCGTGGAAGTCTATTCTGGGAACCTATTTCGGAAATAGTATAAATCTATAATCTATCCCTGTAAGTACCAAATTTCAGCCAGATCCGTTCAGCGGTTAGAGCGTGACTGAGTTACAAACATCCGAACGTACAAACTTACAAACATCTTCACAAATTCCACATATTAGTTGGAAGTATGCTTATACTTTGAAATTGGTGGTAGAAATTTGATGACACAAATTTGTTACAAAATTCGGCCGGGTAGGTACCACCGTGCACGATTGCGAAAAACCCTCTATAGTAATCTAATTTCGGTTTGATTGCGTTCAGGGGTCAGCAAGTGCATAGCCGGGCAGGGGGATTGTGGTCGCAGCACTAGTGGGACCGGTGGGTGTCACGCGGTGCTGCGACGACAATCCTCTTCTGATGAGGCCGTCAAGCTGAGTGCCACCATTCTTAACATGGTCCATGTATGTAATGGTGACCCTCTTTCCTGAGACTTTACCATCAACTTACCATCAGGCGAGGTGAAGTCAAATTGACGTGTCCTATATATAAAAAAAAAAAAAAAAAATTAACCCGCCAGGAAGATTTCTGTAGCTCAGAGTCTTATAATGGTAAGTGATAGTCGGAAAGGAGTACACTTATAAAATAATCGGTAATTAAATGATGAAACTGTGCTCCGAACTTTGCACTGCAGTGTACGGGTAACCAATCTACAGGGAACCTCTCAGCATGTGTGCTATCAGTGTTATCAAACACTTTGTAGGTCGTTTAATTGTTTTTAATTGAAGCCGCAAAAGCTGGTAATATGAAATAACATAATATTTATATGTATCCGGGCAGAAAATAAACATTTAGATCGGATAAATTCAAAATACAGGATGAGACTTGAACCTGCGACCAGGGCCCTTACAAGGGAATACTCTGACACGTCAAATCGGTTCAGCCATTTCAGAGATTCGTAGACAGACACACAAAAATTGTAAAAATTGCTTTTTAGGGTTCCGTAGCCAAATGGCAAAAAACGGCACCCTTATAGATTCGTCATGTCTGTCTGTCTGTCCGTCCGTATGTCACAGCCACTTTTTTCCGAAACTATAAGAACTATGCTGTTGAAAATTGGTAAGATGTATTGTTAGATTATTCTATAGATGTATTCGGTGAACCGCATTAAGATTTTTACACTAAAATAGAAAAAAAACCAATCTCCATACTTAGAACACAAACTCTTTTTTTTTCTTCATCAAACCCATACGTAGTGTTGCCCAAAATCGGACTGCAAGAACAAGAGTCTTGCAGTCTTGGTCTTGGTCTTGCAGTTTTGCAAGACCAAGACCAAGACCAAGACCACCTATTTTTTGCAAGACCAAGACCAAGACTGACCCTTGCAAGACTTGCGCAAGACAAGACTACGTCTGCAAGACTCTTGCAGTCTTGCAGTGAAGTCAAACTGAGATTTGAGCATTTTTAATACCTGAGTATGTAGGTACTAGGTATTTAGTTTCTATACCACAGAATAAATAATAGTACCTAGGTACCTACTACGTCTATACCTACTGATAGAATGATAGACGGAGGCTGTGGTAGGTACCTTACCTATTCCGTGGCGTAGTGGTAGTGAACGCGACCGGTACGCAGGAGGCGCGGGTTTGATCCCCGCTCAGTGCAAATATTTGTGTGCATGAAAATGGGTATTTGTATTGGTCTGGTCGTGCCTCGGAGAGCACGTTAAGCCGTCGGTCCCGGTTGCCATACGAACATCTGTGACAGTCGTTACGGGTAGTTGGAGCCCTCAAAAGTCCGACTAGTCTAACTACAGAACTTCGATATCGCCAATTAATTGGTTGTGGAGGTCCGACGTCAGTCGCTTCACGGAAAATATCGTAGTTAGCCGCAACTTAGACTAGAAAGCCGACCCTAACTGAGTTGGGAAAAGGCTCAGAGAATGATGATGAGATAAGGTACTTACCACCATACTTACCTGTTGCTTTTTTGTAGTATGTTTTTATACCTACCTATGTTTAGCGTAGGTAAATAGAAAGGAAACTTCACTGACCTTGAACCTAAAGCCCTAGTTAATGAAGAGCACAGGCGGTAATTAGTACCTATTCCATTTTCCCTTAGAGACAAATTGCCACATGTTGTTATACCTATGTATCATACCACTGGCAGCCGTACGACCCGATGTCTGACGTGCGTGCCAATATAGACGTGGCACAAGCCGCGCTAGCCAACGACTGAAGTTCTTTTCATCGTAGGCAGGTAGGTACACTAGGTACTTAATCGCGCTCATTGTCGGTAGTTACTAGTTACCGACAATCAGCGCGAGCGGCGACTTGCGCAGTGTCAATGTGAAAGTTTGTGAAGATGTTTGTATGTTTGTTTGTTACTCAATCACGCTCTAACGGCTAACGGCTCTGGATTTGGTACAGAGTTACATTAGAGCCTCGATCCTAGAATAACACATAGGTTACCTACTTTTTATCCCGAGAATAAGTAGATACACACACACACACGATTTTTTAATTCATAATCTGTAATAGGCGCGTGTCCCTCAATTGTTTTAAATTACTGTGTAATATGAATGGTTTGTGTTTTAATATTTTTAGAAGTAGGTAGGCCACTAGCCACTATCATTCGGCAGAGGAACGAACGTTTTTTAAAGACACTCGGTTCTGTTCTGGCGACGCCGCCGCCGACGACGTGACGCTTATTATGAGAATATGCAATTTCAATGTAAAGTAGGTACCTACCTACTTACTTATGTGACACAAGACTCGAAGTCCTTTATATTTATTTAAGCTTCATGTAGATACAAAGAGGACTTGCACTTATTTGCACTTATCGATCTATGCATTTGTTGTAGGTACCTATTATTTCATTGACAGCCCCTATTAAAGGTCTCAAGATTCATCAACTATCACTGACTGTAGGTACGTATACCATTATACCGCCGATTTTTGCCTATTTGGCACATGGAAATGTATGTACTTGCCACGCTAAAGCTTTATGCCTACTCTCCACGTGTAACATTTGTCAAAGAGATACCGCTTTAAAATAAAGATTTTAATATAGAGATAAAACGACATTATGGCTGCCGTCAAAGGACACCGGCGAAAGGGGACGGATTGGGCGCGTTTTTACTGATTAATCAGAATCGAATAAGACGATTATAAATATATTTATTTTTTCATTAATTGCTATTTGTAAATATGTAATGTAATGTAAATAGTGTTGAAATACAAGGTAGGTTACTAGGTAGGTACCTACTAATTCATTATCAAATTGAATATTGTTACTATTTACTGTACTGAACGTGTACGTTGGTTATTGCAAAAAAATCTAGCCTATGTAGGTGGGTAGGTAGGTAGGTACCTAATATTACTGTAAAGTTTCATCAAAATCAGTTTACGTCTGTTTTTTTTTTTTTATGTTTCTACGGCGGTAAACATGCCTACGGCCCACCTGATGGAAAGTGGTCACCGTAGCCTATAGACGTTTGCAACACCAAGGCTGCTACTAACGCGTTACCGCCTGAAGGAGACGGTGGAAAGAGAAAGGCAGGATAAAAGAGGCGGAAGGGGAGAGAGGAAGAGGAGGGATGGGAGTTTGGGCCTCCGGAACTGACACTCACCGAACGAAACACAACAGTAGATCTGTTATTTTACGTCGATATTCTGTGCCAGGGTGGTAACTACCCGGTCGAGCCGGCCCATTCATGCTGACACCTAACGGTTCCAGCGGGGCTCTACCACCAGTAATATAAGTATATTACTGTATACGTAATACACATTCCTACATACATATGCTCACGCCCGTAATTCCCAAAGGGGTAGGCAGAGAAGTATTTAACACCAACATTTTGTCGATTGGGCACTTTGTCTTGGGCTGTGTTTATTGTCGGATGTAGAACAGCCCCTATCCCATAGTCGCCTTCTACGACACCCATGAAAAGAGATGGGGTGGTCCTATTCTACTCCACCGGGAACCAAACCAGCACGGCAAATACTTACGTTACGTAAAATTAAACAGCCCAATTGTAGAGGTGACCAATGAATGTGATGATGAGTTTACTTCTCAGAAATTATTTATCACTAAAATAAAATCGATACATAAATGCTTTAAAAATAAATAGAGTTTTGTGTGAGAATCAAAGTTATACTTTATGTGATCCAATTATTCTATTTCCATGAATTTAATGGATTTAAATCGGAAAAAGTGAATATCCAGATTCTATTTCCGCCTGAATTCACCCCTGTACAGCTAATACATATAATACAATAAATCTACGATATTTTTGATATTTACCGACAAAGACGTGGCGGTATATTAAAAGAGTTTGCGACAAGTGAATTTCTTTTTTGATTTTGCCGCTCTGAAGTCAAAGGTATCCGACATTTCAAAGACTAATTAAATTAAGTTTCTGGGTGCTCAAATGTGTCATAACTCATAACGAACGGACACGATAACCTGCAAGTTGTCATGCAACCTGCAAATCCTGCAATAGTCCTTGCAATGAATATTGTAGCCACACCATAAAGATAGATAGATGTTATAGTATTATACCTACTTGATCACAGGGATAGTACCTAACCTACCTAATAGGGTTAGTGCTTAGTGCAATAGTCTTAAAAAAACTTAAAAAAAGGTGGGTTGAAGTCAATTAATAATAATTTCGTTCCTCTTTTGATAGAATTCACTTAGTTACCTCCGTCACTTTATTGTTTTGCTCGGATTGCAGAGATTGGATTTGAGGAATTTGATACTACGTTAAGATTACGTTTCTGTTTTTATAGTCTTTGGAAGGATATTATTTTTGTCAATAGATGCCGAACGTAGGTTATGTAGGTATCTTTTGGCCTTTCGGCATGTGCTGTATATAAGGGCGTTCATCATGATAAAAATGCATTTTGGTTTTGATTAAGCTGCGCTTAGAGTCAACCGGGTTTTAAAATGAGTGACATAGATTCAAATAGTTCTAGTCAGAGTAGTGAGAGTTGGACTAGGTCTAAAAGACTAAAAAGTAAATTTGATGAGTTTTTCGATATAATTCATGCCACTGAAACTGCTACATGTAAGTTATGCCACCATAAGAAAGTTGAAATCAAAATGAAGAACAGAAATACTTCAGGATTAAGGAAGCATCTACTGTCTTTTCACGAGAAGGAATCGCGACTATTACTTCCTGCAAGTCAACTAATCAAGCAAAAGCCAACAAAGGGGCCCATATCAAAGTTTTTAATGAGAGATGGAGAAAATAGACAGGTAAGAAAAAATACCTACCTAAGTGTTAATATACGTAATTATAGTTAGGTACCTACCTAATTACCAACAACAAAACATATAAAAGTATGGCAATTCTGGTAACAAGTAGGTAGATACCTATTTAACATTTTTTTCCGCCCCATGTCATTGGTTGTGCGTGGGAGATTGTCGTGCACATTTCTCTCCCCGGCTGACCCAGAGCCGTATATCTCGCCATGCATTACAAATTGCGTTGGTGCGCCAACAAAACAATTTGTAATGCATAAATATCGATGTAGATAAAAAAGTGGTCTATGCAGATAAATGAATCATAATTATGACCGATTAATTACTAATATTCCCGGTAACCCCTGCAACTAAGCTAAATTGCTTGTGCTAGGAGTGGGTTCACATTCGGTAGTGTAATGGCTAGAATTCGAGCCCGGGACCTCTCAATAGTAAGGGACTCCTTAACCACTAAGCTATCGACGCTTCTCACAATAATAACGAAAATAACTGAATTTGTTTACAGAGACTTCGACCGGGTTCGATTCCCGGTTACCTATGTATGAAAGTTAGTAGAAAAGTTTGAATGTCATTATTATTAACTGAATTTGTTTACAGAGACTTCGACCGGGTTCGATTCCCGGTTATGTATGAAAGTTAGTAGAAAAGTTTGAATGTCATTATTATTAACTGAATTTGTTTACAGAGACTTCGACCGGGTTCGATTCCCGGTTATGTATGAAAGTTAGTAGAAAAGTTTGAATGTCATTATTATTAACTGAATTTGTTTACAGAGACTTCGACCGGGTTCGATTCCCGGTTATGTATGAAAGTTAGAAGAAAAGTTTGACTGTCATTATTATTATATCCAAAATCGAAGCCATGGTTGCTAATAACAAATCTCGATATATCTCATAGTTTCTAACTTCTCCCCACTGACCCATTTGGGTTGATCACTCTGTATACTATCATAATACATTTAGTGAAAAGCTGTTAATTAATAATAATTAAACGACGAACAAACAAAATATTCATAGTATTGATGTTGTATTGTATCATATAATTATCATAATATGTTTTATTATTTTATTTCAGCCAGCACTTTCTAGAAACCGCAGTGAAAACTTTGTGGCAGCTACAGTTGATTGGATTGTGAAAAAATATCTTCCTTTCTCATTTTTTGATGATGAAGATACACAAGAATATTTTCGATCCATTTGCCCGAACCCGATGATGGTATTTCCTAAAAGGTCAACTCTCAGACGGAAGATTAAAGAGCGATTTGAAGAACTACAATCTCATGTTAAGAACCGACTACAACATTACTCGTGCAAAATGTCATTTACCATAGATGGATGGACCTCTATTGCTGGTAGGAGTTACTATGGCGTCACTGTGCACTATATAGACAACGAGTGGAAATATCGATCTATAGTCCTTGATTTTATGCCTTCACACGGTCGACATACTGGGGAAGATATTGCAACTATTTTCCACGAATGTTTAGTTGAATATGATTTGGTTGATAAAATACAGGGTATTACGGTCGACAACGCTAGTGCAAATACGCAATTTATGTTTGAACTTGGCAAACAAATGCCACATTTTGACTCAGACAATCAACATTTCCGGTGCTTTGCTCACATTTTGAACCTTGGTGTACAAGATTTATTAAAAACTTTAGCATTACATAGTGACACTGAAAATGCAGAAAGAGAACAGCAGTATGAAGAGGAAAGTGAAGAAGATGAAGAACATATTCCAAATATTGCTGACTCACGTACAGCGATTACAAAATTACGCAGTATTTGTTGTAAAATAAAAAGAAGTGAGATCTTAAAAAGAAAGTTCCACTCTGCTTGTGAAGCATCTGGTGTGCCAGCTGATCTTAATCCCATACTTGACTGTCCAACAAGATGGAATTCTACACATGATATGATTGGATTTGGTATAAAAGTCCGAATGGGTATTAACATATTGTGTACTTCTGTCAGCGAATTAAACGATTTTCAAATCACGGAAATTGAATGGCGAATACTCGACAAAATATATAAGTTTCTAATAAACTTTAAAGTTTTATCAACTAAACTTGGTGGAGAAAAATATGTTACAATACCGCTAGTCGTTGTGTCATTCAATCTTTTACTGGATAAAATTGAATCCATGGCAAAACAATTAGACGAGAAACCAAATCGAACCGAAGTGGACGAAAAGCTCGTTCTGGGTTTTCAAGCAGCCCGAGATAAAATGCTTAAGCATTATAAGAAGAGCAACTGGATTTACTGTACAAGTTTAATTTTAGACCCTAGGCACAAAGCTGAGACTTTCGAAATGACTACGTGGGGACAGCAAATAAAAACAGAAAGCCTGCGCAAATTCAATGAAATTTATACGCAATATAAAAGTACAATAAACCTTATGTCTAAGTCTCCACAGAACAATGAAAATATTGAAAATATTCTTCACGATCATGATGAAGATATTGAAGATGAAGACATAATAGATTTCGAGAAGCTATACACAGGTCCCTCTACGTCTTCAGGATCTGGCTGTGGCTTAATGAAAACTGACGAGTTGGAGGAGTATTTAAGTAAGCCGAGAGCCACCAGCTCGGAAGACATTTTAGAGTGGTGGAGGACGCATGAAACGGAATATCCGATTTTATCCAAGATGGCTCGTGATTTTCTTTCAATACCTGCAACTTCAGTACCCGCTGAAAGATTATTTTCTAAAGCATCACTAGTAATAAGAAAACACAGAAATAGGTTAAGTGATGAGTCAGCCAGGTGGTTACTTTGCATTAATTCTTGGTCAAAAGAATTATTATAATAATTCTCTTATTATTAATATTATTAAAAATCTACCTGATATTTACCATGTTTATTGTTTCTTGAGCTTAAAATTGATAATTTCAATAAATAGTATTTTGCATACTTTGTCTTTATTATGTTTCCTTCCATATATGGTGATTACGATTACTATCACTATTTATCTTGACAATATTTAAAAAATGATGTCAAGTCATTGACATAGGAATCTATGTCAATGTAATCTCAAGTTTCCATACTTCATTACGATGTTTCATATCTTACTAAATCACACTAAGCAATTGATAAGTGCGAGACTTGCAAGACTCGCAAGACTCTTGCTGCAAGACCAAGACCAAGACCGAGACTGAGCGTGCAAGACCAAGACCAAGACCAAGACCAGGGGTATCGGTGCAAGACCAAGACCAAGACTGGCTCAAGTCTCGTCTTGGTCTTGCAATGGGCAACACTACCCATACGGTTGGGTTATCTATGGATAGGTCTTTAAAAATGATATTGAAGTTTCTAATATCATTTTTTTCTAAACTGAATAGTGTGCGCGAGAGATACTTTCAAAGTGATAAAATTTGTCCCCCTCCACCCCTGTAACTTCTAAAATAAGAGAATGATAAAAATATATGATGTACGTTACCACGTAAAGTTTCACCGAAAATTGGTTTGAACGAGATCTAGTTAGTAGTTTTTTTTAATAAGTCATAAATCGTACGCAATTTACCTTTCATTCAATTAACTCAAATATAAAATTTCAAAAATAAAACATTATTATGTTGCTTGCTGCTACGGAACCCTTCAAGGGCGAGTCCGACTTGGCACTTGGCCGGTTTTTTATTCGTAATTGGTATCGTATTTACATTCATATGCATTTATTAAAAAAACGGTTCTTTTAATATTACAAACAGACAGTTTCATACCTGCATAGATGCAAAACTAAAATAAAAATAATGAATAATAATATAAAATAATAAATAAAATTGAAGTGTCTGATTGTAATATTAAAATGAAAAAATAAAATTACACGAAATTATAATCAATTAAATCAATCTAAATAATTAATCAATCATCAATCTAATAAAATGTATAGCTACACAAAATATGAATTGTTGTTTATTAAGAAAACACATAATTAAGCGTAGCGAGCCGAACGCGAGCGAAGCGTCTTTGGTTTCAAAGTTGCATTTCAAACAAATGATACTCCTCCGAGACCGTTCGACCAATCTCGACCAAATTTGCCACGGTGATCAAGTAGACATTACTGAGTGTCGTAAGGGGTCGAATGTCCTGATCGGTCTTACCATCGAGGAATAATCACCGAAAAACCAAATCAATGGAAAAAGTCGACCGGTCACTTGACCTATTGTTGGATAGGCAAATCTCGCTACGCTTAAGTTTGGGTTGATTGCGAAGCTGGTAACCGTCCTAGTTATTATTATTCTCTGAAATCAGAATTATTGTAAATATATAGGTAAATAGTTAGTAAGCTTGTGAATATTGTCTTGATTAATAACGTTTATTTGTATTTAGTATTTAAGTATTGGGAAGCAGAATCACATCACCGGCAGTTCTTTGCCAAAATAATATAAATTCTCACCAAATGTCAATGAAACTCAAGACAACGTGGCGCGACAGAAATTTCAATTATAATCATACTATCTATATGAAAATAATTCCGGGTCATAAACGCGGTGAGACCCAAAATAGTTTTCAGCCGTATCGATAGACTAACGATACAAACCTTGAGCGAATAGTTCACGAACTTACCCTCAAAGATTTATTACGAACAATATCCCACACTTGACGAGAGCCCAAAATAATTAGTAAAATACCCACACGTAAAGAGTTTTACGTTCAACGGTACGATACCGACACGACCTCACTTTTAATATAATAAATAAATAAATATTCTACGACATTCTACACAGCGCTTTCTAGACCCAAAGTAAGCATAAGCATAAGTTTAACTAGTTTGTGTTATGGGTTCCAGAATGCGGATAAACATACTTAGATACTTTTTTTTTTGTAAATTCATACATATTATACATAGAAACACCCAGACTAATGCAAATATAAATATTCATGCATACAAATATTTGCACTGAGCGGGAATCGAACCCGCGCCCCCTGTCGTAGCAGTCGAATGCACTACCGCTACGCCACAGAGGCCGTCAGAGAATATACTTTCATTAGCTTCACCAGTTACTAATATGCTTGTTAAGGTATCTTGGAAGACGAATTTATAGATCGTATCATCATTTGAAACTTAGCCGCTATTAGAAGTTTACACTCACACATCAGTGAGACAAGCATGTCATCGGTTACGACGTAAAGCCAGCAGTTCTTCGGTTTCCCTTCTCTAGGTAAACCCTCTAGGAGGTGGTATAGCTAGACAGTTGTTACCCCACGTAGCCAGCCAGCAAAACGTAACCGCACCAGCTAAAGCGATTCCCCTGCATTTTATCTGCGATGTCACGGACACGAAAACTGTGTTCTCAAGCAATCTATATGCTTGACTCTACACACGCCGTAGATTATGCATCTCCGTGATTGTTCATATAGCTTGAGTGCTATCTCTTTTCTATTTATTTTTCATGTTAATCTTTTTCCTCTCACTCTGCAGCAGCATAGGTCATAATTACCACGTATTATAACCCACGATAGGCTTCCAACATATCGGTGTCGTGTCGTCTAATGTTAAAATATCCTTTAGTTAACTCGACCCAAGATCAATAAGTACATTTAACCCGTTTTCGCCCAACACGTGTAATGTTACGGCAACTTTGAGGTAATAGTTTAATATGTATATATAAAGTTTACTATTTAAACCGACTGCTTTCATATTCACATAACATACAGACCTAGAACTCACCCATTTATATCCCAAAAAGGATAGGCATAGGGATATTAATATCAACATCTTCTAAATGGAAGCTGCAAGTGATGAACAGGTCCTCCCTGGTTCTAATAATAAGTATTCCACATCAGAGCCAATACCTATGGTTTTAATGGGTTATCCAGAAAGGATTTATATTTTAAAAAAACCGTCAAATGCGAGTAGGACTCGCACACTGAGGGTTCCGTACGAAACTGGATTGTGTTGCTAGAGGTTCTATTCTTGTCAGACAGACATACAGATTTTTATTGTGATGTGGGTAACTACATATTTACGGATTTCGGACTTTTCCCTGTACTTTTTTTTATACCAATATATGTGCAAAATATCATGATTCTTGCTCAACGGGATTGTTTCCCTTGCTATTATCTAAATATGCTGCATCAACCACAACATCTTTTGAATACGTTGACATAGAAGTCTCATTTTTTTCATAGAAGCATTTCATAGAAACTTCAAGGCGTTATAGATCTGAGTATTTTCTAATTAATTTCAACTTGATAACGGCACGCGTTCCAGAGTAAACGGCCTTGACAGACAGACAGACAGATACATGGACAACGAAGTGATCCTATGAGTTTCGGTTGTTTGCTTTTGAGGTACGGAACCCTGTCGGGGTGCGAGGGATATGCTCTATGGGCAACCTTACACCCCGGCGTCTGTAGACCCGAGATGGCGTGCGGTTTTAGTCGGTTCAAGCCCGACATAACCGCCCCCGCTGGCCGGCGGGGGGGTATCCGAAGGGACTTCCGCACGATAAAAAAAAAAAAAAAGGTACGTAACCCTGGGTCAGTCGGGTGCGAGAGAAATGCCCTATGGGCCACTTTTCACCCCGGCGTCTGAAGACCCGAGACGGCGTGCGGTTTTAGTTGATTCACGCCTGACATAACCACCCCCGCTGAACGGGGAGGTGGTATCCGAGGGAATTTCCGCAGGAAAAATAAATGTACGGCACCGTAAAAATGATGATAAGACCTGTAGAACATTCATTTTGTTCTAATTGATCCAATTATTTTGGGTTGGAGCAAAATAATATTACCCTCTTCCATATTTCTTGTCAGACGTCATTTCCTCAATTATACCTTCCTTCATGTTTTCCTTGGGTCTCGCTCTGTTCCTGAAGCCCTCTGCGTTCATATTTGTAGAATATATACACCTCTCAATTATAAGAATACGGCCAAATCCTAACCTAAGGAATAAACTATTTTAATGGACGATAAAGCTCCCCATCATCATAGACAAAATTAACCCTTAATAATTATGCGATATCATTAAACTGATCTATAAATTAAGACTTAAAATTTATACCAAATAATAATAAACGGATTGTATCACCCAGAACTATCAAATACATATCAAAATTCACGCTATCAACCCCGAACAGATCATAAAGTCAAGGACCACCCTATATCACCACGTACTCGTAGCAGAATTTCAAGAGTATGTCTCCACTAGTTCCTGGTCCCTCTGAGAAAGTTATTTTAATTTATGGCTCATGAAGTAAAGTTAAGCGAGGAATCTCGAAAGAAAATGCTGGTTAACTTTAATGAGACACGGAACCGTATGTACAAGAAGTTTTGTAGCAATTTGCTACATTTCTTGACTGAAACTCATTGGTTAAGGAGAGTTAATGGAGAACACACGGAATCTTAGACCAGAGCATATTTGTACAGGCTTGTATTTTATTTAGATGTTTTTCACTGCAGATATAGGATGGCTTGAACATACAAGAAAGAAAGAAAGGAAGAAACATTTATGATGTAAAGTGGTCACAAATAACATAAAATAAAAATGGATGTTCATTACGAATACTTTCTATCTCGAAACATAAAAGAAGCTCATTAATAATGGGCACACAAATGTACCAAATGGGTGTGCAGTTCAGTATGGGTTTCAACTGGAACTCAGCTAGCTAGTGACACACGGACGCCGAACCATCGACGCTGCGTGTAACATCTTTCACATCTTTTGAAGTACAAAGTGCATCATTTTATATGAGTCGTGAGAGCGCTGGTGGGTACTTCGCTTTTCAGGTATACCACAAGTAGTGTTAATAGTTGAGACACCATGTGGGTATTATTCGTACGACTTCCACATAGCAACGTCGTCGAGCCCTTGTTTAGAAATTTAGAACAACCATGGATTTTTGTACTATGCAGCTATTGCTGGGGTTTACGGACGCTTGCGACACCAGATGATGTTTCTGGCCTTTTTCCCTACTCAACTCTAAGAACTTCTCTCTTATCTTATAAATAATTATAATAACATTAAATATAAATTTCAAACGATCCACCCAAAAAGTTGCTGGCCAATTCATCCATTCCCCAACCCTGATTACTAAAATTATATTCCAAAAATAAGTAAAGTGGGTTAGGTTTGGTTAGAACTTTTTTTTTTTTTTTTTTTGAGAATTTGAGAATTCTAATTTGAGTATCCGCAGTAGTTCCATCATTTCAGTATGACGTATAAATGGTAGTAATGCGACAGAAAATTCGCAGTAGTACCATCATGGAACTGAGCAATGGAACTAAGGCGAACGGACGTGTCCGGGCACCCAGGCGATCTTTAAGTCGACTCTCTTAGCCAGTTTCTCTTGTGGCTCCTTACATATTACATTACAATTGCTGAGGACGTTTTCACTTTGCTTAGTGCCTTCAGCACCGCCTGGTTGTCGCCACGTTATTGATGTTGTTCAGGCGTTCGATCATCTCAGTACATTCCATTTTGGCATAGAGTTCCGCTTGAAAGACGCTAGCAAATCTGCCTAAAGCTCCCTATGACTAGGTTATCAGTATATCTAGTGAAAGACAATTATATTATAAATGCAAGAGATTGTGATTGAGTATGTTTGTTTATTACTTTTTCCTTATGTAACAGTTCATTTATTTGCATGAAATTCAAGATAGAGAACACTCAGATCCTCGAATACTTCGACTACTTTTTAACACCCGACGCAAAAATAATGGGTTGTGTATGTGTCTGTGTTGCACCGTAGCTCCCGTACGGATGAACCGATTTAGTTTTTTTTTTTATGTGAAAGCTGAATTAGTCGGGTATGTTCTTAGCAATGTCGGGGGATTTTTAAGTTATAATTTATTATATTAGTGTGAGTGGGTTTTAAACCATAGTTGAAACCGGGAAGCACAGATAGTTTTCCTGTTTGTAAAGATTAACTCATTGTTTTATTTTCATTAACTGGCTATTCTTCCATAATGAACAGCATAAATATTATAAATAAATAATGTATTCCATGTTGACCTATTGTATTCTAATAAACCACATATGGATATGATCGAAGCAATTGCATCTAACATGGACATGGAGTAGTTGTGTCTTAAGTAATCAGCTTTTAACTGATTTAATTAAAGACGGAGATTATTTAATTCTGTGTTTAAATCGTCTTAGTCGGCATATAATACTTGTAAGTAGATAATTTAATATTATTATTTTGTAACGTGTAGAACCTCTTTCAGCACTCCTTTTCTTTACAACACTATTAAGAATTCTTGTAGGTGTAGGGGGTCCATATCAATATCTTTGGTGTTCAAGCCCCTGTTACTGAACAACTTATGTATAGTAACGATCGAGGTTCTGACGAGGTTTTGCTCTTGGGGTTGGTATAAGCCGAATCAAGACAAAGAGTGGAAGTGTAAAGTACAAGCTTTGAATGCAACGCTCACCATTGCTGTGATGATGATGATGAAAGACTTAAAACTATTTGACTGTTCTACTATTCGTAATAATATATGACATTATACACAGATAAATATGTCACAGATGGGAAAAATCATTTGATAAGCCCCCAGTAGTGACGTCGGACTAGTGGAGTTAGAACTGAAATATAGTGATGTGATTTGAATTGTTTTCACGAAGGATGTTAAATACATTATCTATTATATAATGAAATACAAATTGAAAACGAGTGTGCGCATGACGCACATTTTTTGGAAAGAAATCCCATTTGTCACCAGTGGTGGCTCTTCGTACGCGTGGATTTCGATTTTTATGGTTTTAGCTATATCATCACTTGCGTCACAGTGTGCCCGGTCGATGGCAATCAGTCGAATCTGGCGAATCTTGGGTGTGTAACACACCTCTGCCTGCCCGTTCGGGGATACAGGCGTGGAGTTATGTTATGTTATGCTATGTTATTAAGTGTACTTAATACTAAATTAAGTTGTGTGTTAACAAGTATTCTACAATTGAAATAAAACAATTTTACATAAAAAAATTGTCTATTCTCGTTCGTAACATTTGAGTTGGACACTTTGAGTCCAAATAGTTCCATTATTTTGAAATTTTATTTTAATGGAACTAGTGAGACTACTACTACTTTTTCCAAGTAGTTCCATTATTTAGAAATTCTATTGCAAGGTACGTGTTGCGGCTAGTTATGTTGTAGTAACATAATGTAACTAGTATCGGGATAGAATCCGTTAAAATAGTTTTATTTCAATGTGTGATATTCGCGTAAACTGCCAACAATATCAAGTATTCTACAAGTTTTGCATGTTAATACTGGTTTTTAACTTGCTTTTAGTATCTTCGTATATATGTATATAAAGGAATCTTTGAATATGATTTTGGAGCACTTTGTAACGTCCGATTGTAATTTTGCACATTTATCATGGACCAATGACAATACAATAAATTTAACAAGTTGTAACAAAATGTAACAAGGAAAAAAAAACAGTTGAATGGCGCGACACTGTTACCGTTACCGAAACCTCTATAAATAAGTAGTACAAGTTTTCACTTCTGTCGACACTTCTGGAGTGTTTTTTTTAACTAAAATCAACGAAATTCTAAATAAGGGGTTCAAGAAGTGAAAAAAAATCAACATCCAAAAAACATTCCCGTCAATAAGAAAACACATTCAATGGAAGATATTTATAACAAGGTGTAAGCTGCTTATACATTAGGCTGCGTTCATATGTAGCGTTTTAGTTGAGATTCAATTCACGCTGTATGAACGCTAGCTGCCGACAGAACACCGGCTGATTAACGGACTAGACTCTGGCGCAAGCTTTTCTCTCTATAGGTGTGGGGGCAGATGGCAGTGCGCTCCAGTAAAATTTAAAAAGAAAAAATAAGGTAAACCAAATTGTGGAACGTCGGTCGTACGTCGGGTCTTCTCCTCATCCATACCGCAGTGTTTGAAAACGAAAGTTTTCAATCAGTGCCCGTGATGACCTACAGAGCTGAGATGTGGACACTCATGGTAGGGCTGGTCCACCAGTTCAAGTCGCTCAGCGAGCTATGTAAAGAGCTATGCTCGGAGTTTCTCTGAAGGATAGGATCCGTAACAAATACATCCGACAGAGAAACAAGGTTATCGACATAGCTCAAAGAATAAGCAAGCTAAAGTGGCAGTAGCCAGGCCATATCTCGCGAAGGACCGACAACCGCTGGGGTAAACGTGTTCTTGAGTGGAGACCGCGACTCGGCAAACGTAGTGTAGGACGCCCTCCGGCCAGGTGGGATGACGATCTGCGAAAGACTGCGGGCAGATGCTGGATGCGGCAAGCTGAAGACAGGGCGCTATGGCGCTCATTAGGGGAGACCTATGTCCAGCAGTGGACTAGAATAGGTTGATGATGATGATGAATTGTGGAACAGCGGACCAGAGGCTCCAAAGTGCAATTTTAGATGCAACTGGGATGGTATGGTTTCGCGAGCTGGTATCCGCAACTCCACGACAGGGCGCGGTTTTTGCGTGAGGGTGGGCATTTCACTCGATCCACCCCAACTCTTTGAAGAACGCCAGCAGGCTATTCACGCTGCTGGCGATCTCCCGGAGCGTACCTGTATTTCCGAAGTACTTTACCCTGTATGTGGCGGTTACAGGGCAGTGTAGGAGCACGTGTGCCGCTGTTTCTTCCTCTTTCATGCAGGCTCTGCAGAGAGGGCTGTCGGTGATTCCTAAAATATAAAGGTGTTTATTGAAGGAGCCGTGCCCCGTGATGGCAGCTGTGGCCGTGCGCAGTTGCTGTTTGGTCAGTTGTCGAAGACGCCTGGTCAGTCTATTTTCAAGCACGGGGAGTGCTTCCCTCGCCTGTCTGCAAACTTCCAGATTTATCCAATAGCTGTTGTGTTGATCTCTCGTTCGTTTGTTTACCATGGTTCGTAGGTATGCAAAGGGGATCGGTATTATGGGCTCAGGTCCTATTACCACCATGTCAGATCCTCTCCTGGCAAGCTCATCCGCTGCATCATTGCCGCGCGAGCCGCTGTGGCCCTTAATCCATTGCAAGGTTATGTTATTGAAATGGCCTATTTGGTTCAGTTTACGATGGCACTCTAGTATTAGTCCCGAGTTTATAGTGTGGCTGTTTAAAGCTTGCAGCACGGCCATGCTGTCGGAGAGTATGCGTATTGAGTGGCCTTCCACTCTCCTGGCCATTACCGCTGAAGCTGCCAGGGTAATCCCCATGCATTCAGCTTGAAATACTGTGTTGTGGGTCCCCAGCGGTGTTGATATGGATATATTAAGGTCCTCCGAGAAAACGCCGGCCCCGGTGCCTATACCAGTCTGCAACTGGGATAGGCGCGCGTATGAAGAAGAACAAATATTTTAAAGGAATTGAGACATAATTATATTTACCATGATGAAAAAAAACATGATTCTATTTCATAGCTACACAGACAATTTTACTGAGTTTACCTTCTTAATGAGCGCAGAGCACATAACCTATCAAATAGATATCTAAAAAATGGTTCGTAACATATTATGACGGTATAGAAATAAATAGGAATTCACAAATATTCCGATTAACTGAATTTTTTTTTTTTTAAGTTTCGTATATCTCAACTGTAAATCATAAGCGCCACGATAACAAATATTGTTTTACACACATATACTCACGACTTTTGCCCTCCGGGGTAGGTAGTAACAGCCCACCATCTGCAAAAGCTCTTACATACTTAAGTCCTTACATTCATAGGACACGAACTTCCTATTTCCTGTCATTAAACCTTTCATACAAGCCCGCCGATTTTGAAGGCTTTTGACCTGCCTTTTTTCAATACCTCATTAATTTAATCAGTATGTTGCTTGAACATTGTTAAATATCCGATTCATAGTAAATTTAGTTTTCGACGCTATTTGACGAAATACGGATTTAAAACGCCTCCAGTCGGCGTACAACGCTTGGTCTGGACGAGGATTTAGATGTACCTTTGAGCCAACCGTCGTTATCGTTACCCAATAGAACTTGACACCCTATAATCTCGACGTAACGTTAGATGTGAATAACACAAATAGAATTGAATGCGGAATTTTTATGATTTTATTTCCTCTTACACATTTTGTGCACGTGGAAGCCCACACAGGCACCACCTCCCCGCGGCTAGTGGGTAGCGGGTGAAGTATTTATATTGAAATAGAACGACTGAAAAGGTGTTTCGTCACGAGGATTCATAGACGGGATTTTTTTTTTCTTGCCGAAGTCCCCCCTAATACCTAACGCTGGCCAGCAGGGGTAGTTATGTCAGATTCGAACCGATCCGAAACCGCACGCCCTCTCGTATCATCAGAAGCCAGGGTGTAAGGTGGTGTAAGGCATTTCCCTCGCACCCCGGTTGACCCAGGGCCATCTCTGGTTTTAATGCCCCCCTCGGGTTTGGGAACCATGGTGTCGCCTTCTTGTCCCCGGAAACAGGAGTGGGGGGGCGCAGCCGTGCTTAAAAATTTCATTGAACGATTAAAAAAAGAAAAAAAAAAAAGGGTATATTGCGGTTTACGATTTATGGCATATTAAAAAAAAACTTCTTACTAGATCTCGTTCTATCCAATTTTCGGTGGAAGTTTACATGGTAAAGTACATCATATATTTTTTTAGTTATATTATTCTCTTATTTTAGAAGTTACAGGGTGGCCACATTTTACCACTTTGGAAGTATCTATGGCGCAAACTATTCAGTTTAGAAAAAAATGATTTTAGAAACCTCAATTTCATTTTTGAAGACCTATCCATAGAAAGCATCCACGTATGGGTTTGATGAAAAAAATATTTTAAGTTTCAGTTCTAACCATGGGGAATCTCCAAACTTTATTGTTTCTTTTTTCTGTTTTTGTGTGAAAATCTTAATGCGATTTACAGAATACATCTACTTACCAAGTTTCAACAGCATAGTTCTTATAGTTTCGGAAAAAAGTTGCTGTGACATACGGAAGGACAGACATGACGAATCTATAAGGGTTCCGTTATTTACCATTTAGCTACGGAACCCTAAAAAGTGTCCGCTCTCCTATTCCTTGCATTGATGTGGTTTATCTTGGCTTTCACGGATGCCTACTATCTGACTCCAAATTCCGAAACCTACACCAGAGCCTCATACGTACAAAGGTTAAGCGTAAAAGTCTCTTCTTTTAAACCCTCAACGCAAAAACCGCGCCTTGTCGTGAAGTTGCGGATACCAGCCCGTGATACCATACCATACCAACCCTCGACGCATACGTGTCTGCGTATGTGTCTGTGACATCGTAGCTTCTGAACCGATGAACCGATTTTTGTTCGAAAGCTGATATAATCGAGCTGGTTCCAAGCCATTTTTTTTTTATACCACTATGGTGGCAGACAAGCACACGGCCCACCTGATGGGAAGCGGTTACCGCGGCCTATGGACGTGTGCAACACCAGTGATGTCACACTCGCGCTGCCGACCCTGTAAAGGAAAGGGGATGGGAAAGGAGTTTGGGAGGGGATGGGAAAGGAGTTTGGGCGCCGGCACTCTCACTCACCAAACGGAACGCAACAGTTCAAATACTGTTACTTGGCGTCGATATTCTGTGAGAGGGTGGTGCTTCCCCGGTCGAGTCAGCACACTCATGCAACGGCCAAAATGACTGTTGCTTGACTCTACCACCTGTAAAAAACCCTCACCTGTAAAATTGTCGACGGTTTTTCATTTTTAAATTATTTTTTCAGATTAGACGCCATGGACGCCCTCGGAGTGCAAATACGAACCAAATTCATTCAGATGGGACTCCGTATGATTGTGCTTTTACAGCTCACGTCATATTTGTGGCCGCCGGACACTCCTGTAACGGGTGAGTTATTATATATTGCATTTATCTCTATCAAATACGTGTAACGGTTATGCATACGTAAGACCAATACTGCTCCAATGCGCAAAAGTGTATTCCAAATGGCTACTGTGCTTTATAATAAACTACCTAAAGAAATGAACGGACTAAATTTAAATTTGTTTAAAAAACCGGCCAAGTGCGAGTCGGACTCGCACACCGAGGGTTCCGTACAAACCTGTATATATATAAGTAAAAGTTCACCCATCACGACAATCGAGTCATAGTTATGGTAGTAGTAACTTTAAAATTTTCAAAAATATTTTTTATTATATGACGTAACTAAAAATTTACGGCTTTCGTAATTTTTCCTTTATCTGTACTATAAGACGTTACGTTAAAACGGTCTTGACAGACGGACGGACGGACGGACGGACAACGAAGTGATCCTATAAGGGTTCCGTTTTTTCCTTTTGAGTAGGTACGGAACCCTAAAAATAATTGAAAAGTTTTCTTGTAGACAAATGTAATTATAGTATAATAGGTTACCTAAATGAGCACTCAATGTAATTAATTATATTATCCATTTATTATTTGACATCTTAACTTTTACGTTTATTTAAATTTATTATTTGACATATGACATAACAAAATTTAGCATGCTTATTCTAAGGTCGAAACACTTGGAACGTATTTATATATATTTTGACAACATTATTGTAACAATGCTTTCTGTAAAATGAATGATTTGATTAGAAAAAGTGCAAGTCGGACTCGCCCATGAAGGGTTCCGTAGCAGCAAGTAATATAATGTTTTTTGAACTTATTGTATTTGAGTTGATTGAATGAAAGGTAAATTGCGGTTTATAGTTTATGACGTATTAAAAAAACTACTTATTAGATCTCGTGAAACCAATTTTCGGTAGAAGTTTACATGGTAATGTACATCATATATTTTTTTTAGTTTTATCATTCTCTTATTTTAGAAGTTACAGGGGGGGGGGGGCACACATTTTACCACTTCGGAAGTGTCTCTCGCTCTAAATTAGTCACGTGCATTTAGCTTACTCAAGTAACCTAATACTTGGTACAAATGAACTTGATAAATGCCATTCACACTTGCATTTAGCTTACTCAAGTAACCTAATACTTGGTACAAATGAACTTGATAAATCCCATTCACACTTGCATTTAGCTTACTCAAGTAACCTAATACTTGGTACCAATGAACTTGATAAATCCCATTCACACGTGCATTTAGCTTACTCAAGTAACCTAATACTTGGTACCAATGAACTTGATAAATCCTATTAACACTTTCATTTAACTTACTCAAGTAACCTAATACTTGGTACAAATGAACATGACAAATCCCATTCACACTTGCATTTAGCTTACTCAAGTAACCTAATACTTGGTACCAATGAACTTGACAAATCCCATTCACACTTGCATTTAGCTTAATCAAGTAACCTAATACTTGGTACCAATGAACTTGATAATTCCTATTGACACTTGCATTTAACTTACTCAAGTAACCTAATACTTGGTACAAATGAACTTGGCAAATCCCATTCACACTTGCTTTAACCGCGATACACTGGATAATTTGCATTCAGTTCCAAGCCATCGTTCGTCTTTATTCGGATACCGGACATACCACCGTATTTTAGTTAACCTAATCCTAGTTGATGAGATCTTGCAAGCTACTACCGTGTTACCAACTTAGGGGTTTTGCCTCCAATTTTAGGTAAGGTATTTTTAGGGGAGTATAGGTCCTAGAATAACCGAATCTAGTCAAGTTAATTAATTTTTGAGCTATGAGTCCACGACATCTACAATTCTTCTTTATTAGGAATGCAGAATCAATCCATCCATGGATATGATACGTTTCCTTATTTAACCGCCAAATGTATCTATATATAATTTTAAAAATGTAAAATCAGAAAATTTAAAAATAATGAATATTATAAAACATAAATAGTCCTTTTTAGTGGGTTTCCCAAGTAACTGTGGCGATTTAATTGGCTTTTGACTTTAGCTTTAGGGGTAAATATTTTTAAGAGTTGGTAACACTACTGGTTTTTAGTGTGATTCATTCTTTTCACTCAGTGTATGTTACTAGGCTCGTTTTATTTATATTTACTACACTCTTTATTGTGAACGAAACTCAAGGTAATTTGGGCAAAATAGCTTTGTAAGCGCGTCTACGATAGAATGCACACATTCAACTTGCTTTTAAACCCCTTAATAGCTCCTTACGACACCATAGCAAGCTTGGAAGGTGTAATGTGAGGTTGTAAATTCTAATTTTAAATACATCGCACAGTCGAAACGGTGTTTGGTTTATGAGAAGAAGTAAATGAAGTAAGAAAGAAAGCTAAGTTATTTGAGCAATTTGCACGGGTAGTTATCAAGGGCAAAAAATGATTAAAAAATAAATGGATAGATTTTGTGAAAGAATATAATATTTTATGAAGAAAAAGAGAGTAATGAGAAAAATATATGATGATCACTTCAAAGTAAATAAAAGCTGAACGATTGAAACTCAACAAAATTGACATGTTAATCTTGAAACCAATTGACCTTTAGCATCGGAGATCATCGGAGCTACTAATGTTTGTTCTGAATATGGCTTCCTATTCCATTATATTGTTTATTTTGAAATCTTCTGTTTTGTTTCAGAGATAAAGCCCTGTTATGATTTCATAATAGTGGGATGTGGTACAGCAGGCAGCATCCTCGCTAACAGACTGTCTGCGAGCGGGGAATATCAGGTGCTGGTCATTGAAGCTGGTGGAGATCCTCCCATGGAATCTCTAGTTAGTAAAATGCGTCTATTTTCGCTATCATACTTACAGTACCTAAACCTCTTTGGCGATTTATTCGCGTTAGTTCGTTTTTTCCTAATATAAGTGGGGATAATTTTTAAAAGTAATTTTTTTATTAAATCTTTTATTTAATTCGTATAGATTTCCATAGAGTTAGTTACTTTGTTACATATGGGTTAGTAGACAAGTATAGTAGTAATATGTTGACATATTTTTCACGCTTCGGATGGAATAGTCAGCACTTCAGCAAAAAAAAACCGGCCAAGTGCAAGTCGCCCCCAAGAGGGTGCCGTACCAATTTTGGTACTTACAGGTTTTTATAGATAATGCATTATCTATAAAAACCTGTAAGTACCAAAATTTACCTAATATTTTTAATATTTTTTAATTTTTTTTTTTTTACATTTTTGATATTTTTTTTGGAATTTGGCCTTTATTTGTGCTGTAAGAGCTTACTTTTTGCCAAAATTCGTGATTGTAAGTCAACGGGAACTACAATATAGGTTACAGTTGACCTAGAATTTTCAATTTCTTTCAGAGAATATTCCGAAAAATAGAAATACTTAAAAATTTGGGTGCGAGGGATATGCTCTATGGGCAACCTTACACCCCGGCGTCTGTAGACCCGAGACGGCGTGCGGTTTTAGTCGGTTCAAGCCCGACGTAACCGCCCCCGCTGGCCGGCGGGGGGGTATCCGAAGGGATTTCCGCAAGGAAAACAAAAGGTACTTACAAATTGGATTGGTTAGAGAGTCGACACGAAAGCCTCTCAGATCGACTGACGTAGGTGGTCTCTGGTAAGGGGAACTTTGGGCACCACCTGCATCGGATCAGGAAGGAGCCTACGTCTGAGTGCTATCACTGCAACGCGAGCGATTCGGAGCAACTCGGGGCTGTTCACGTTGGTAGACTACCTGGCATGGGAGGCGCCAAAGCGTGACCTCATGGCAGCTATCGGGGTGGGAGTCCTCTCTCTCGGCAGCATGATTGCGGCAATGGTGCGGAGTGCGAGCTCGTGGGCCGCCGCCGCCTCCTTTTGCGAGCAAGTAATACTCGAGAAGGAGACGGTGGAGCGAGGTCAGAAAGGATTTAGAACTCTCCCAGCCCGCCGATCCCGCAACATGCTCACCACGCGTTGCAGGCGACTCAGATGCTGGAGGTCGCTCCACGACCTCCGTCCTCCATGAGCGCAGGCCTGGGGATGGCAGGTGAGGCCGCCTGTCACCCCAGCAGAAGCAGACCCGGGCGGCGGGGCGACTAGCGCACCCTCCCTTTCCGGGGCAAGATGTGCATACTGTAGTTCCCAAACCAGAAGGGTTCATCTCGAAACCAAAGATGGCCCTGGATAATTCGGGGTGCAAGGGAAATGCCTTATAGGCCACCTTACACCCCGGCGTCTGAAGACACGTTTTAGTCCATTCTAGCCCGACATAACCACTCCCGCTGGCGGGCAGGGGAAGGGGGATATCATGAAAAAAAGGTACTTACAAGTTTTTTCGAAAATCTAAATTTTCCCATGTCTTTTTATCTTGTTGACTCAGGAACTTGATATTTATACACCTAATAGAGACTATAGACCCCAGTATCTGGTTTAGAGTTCAACTTGCTAGGTCCATCCGTTCCTGAGAAATCGGTGGTGACACACGGACAGACAGACAAACAGACAGACGGACAGACAGACAAGAGAGTGATCTTATAAGGGTTCCTTTTTTTACCTTTTAAGGTACGGAACTCTAAAAGCTATCTAATCTTGAGTCTCATACAATTGTAAGGGGTATTTTTTATTCGTATACTTAACATTTATATTATAATATATTAATATTTAAAAAAAATTATAATTGGATATAGTCACTAATTTTATTCTTAATGTTACTAATCACTATTCTGTATATTACTCAAAAATAACACAAACACGTTTTCAAAGAAACTTATTTATAATTTAACCGAAAAATTAAACTTTAAGTAAATATTAGTAATTAGGCTCACAATAAATTACAGAATTACTATGGGTAGTGAAGTTGTTACAAATCTTTTCAATATTCTCTAAAACTGTTCATCAGAATTGCCGTAAAAATAATCTATTCGCTGTTGGGACTCGCTTCCTCAGTATGAGAGAAGATCGCCAGATTTTACAAACTGACAAGAACTTAATAGACAAGGTTCAAGTCCCGTCCTGGATGTTCACTTTTTCCTAACTAAATCTATAGGAAAAGTAGGCAGGTTAATTGCTTGAAAAATTTATTGAACTTAATACACAATTCTCAGTTGTGCTGGTCTCCTCGTGATGTTTTCTTTAACAGTTCCTATTTATTATTTAGTAACTTAAGATAAAAATATTTTACCTAAATCGTTTCATTCGAAATCAAGTCAGCATTTGAATGACAAGAGCAAAACTAATTAGTACGGCTTTGGTCAATCGACTTCATGACTTCAAAGAGCAAAACTTAATTAAGATCGTGGTTGTCGGTATAACAAGACTTGGTGATAACTCTAGCTTAACAAGTAATTTTTTTTTGTATTAATACAAACGTAACAAAATGATGACTCCTCTTTCCAGTACGCGGGAACATTTTATTACATGAAAAACTCCCAATATGACTGGAACTTCACTACGGCCAACGATGGATTCACAGCACAAGCCCATAGAAACAGTATCCTCTCACTGACCAGCGGGAAACTGCTAGGCGGATCTAGTTCTTTAGGTCACCTGTTTTACAACCGTGGACATCCAAACGACTACAACCGATGGGCTGCACTTGTTGATGACGATTCATGGAATTACGATAACATGGTCCCATATTTTAAAAAATCTGAGATGCTTGACTATGAGGACGCCTTACAACTACCTAACGATGCTTTTCATGGTACTGATGGGCCAATGGGTGTTACAAGAGTTGTCAATCATGTCAGTCAGAAATATTTACATATTTTCAAACAAGCGGGTCACCAAATTATAAAAGACGGAAATAGAAATATTACCTTGGGATACTTCGAGCCAATGTTCATGACCAAAGAAGGTATTCGTCAAAGCATGGCGTATACGTTTCTAACTCCAATCAAAAGCCGCCCAAATTTACATTATTTGAAGGGAACTGAAGTTATAGAACTTAAATTTTATACAAACAATACCGTTGGAGTAGTTGGAGTTAAAGATTGTAAAATCGTAAAAATAAAAGCAAACCGAGAAGTCATAGTAGCAGCGGGGGCAATTAAAACACCACAGCTGTTGATGCTCTCAGGCATAGGTCTAGCTGATCACTTAAAGGACCATGGAATTCAATTGAAGAAAAATTTACCTGTTGGCAAATACTTTAAAGACCATTTAGAAGTATCCTTCGTCCATAAACTGAATATCAACAACCAAAAGTCAGTCCCTGTTGATCCACATGATTTTCCTGTGTCTGTTATTATTGGTAATGTAGCTCTAGATAAATCGAGAGCACATCCAGAATATAATTCTATAAATTACATTATTCCAAGCGTATCGGACAACCTCTTAGCATTTTGTTCCGTAGAACAAACTTTCACGGATGAGATTTGCGAGTCGCTGTACAATAAAGCAAAAGGTTATGAAACAATGTTATCAAAAATCACTCTTTTGCATCCAAAATCTAGAGGCCATGTTATTTTGCAAAGCTCAGACCATCGAGACCAACCTTTGATTATGTCTGGTTTTTATTCAAATGATGAAGATTTAAATAGTATGACAAACTACATTATCGACTTTCTACAACTCGCAAAAACCACCGTTTACAAACAGTTTGGTGGGGATTTTATATTCCCGATGCTTCCAGAATGTGATAGGTACTCTAATATAACATATTGGAAATGTTATGCGTTACATATGATGGGATCAGCATATCACTACACAGGTACATGTTCTATGGGCATGGTGGTTGATGAAAGATTAAGAGTTCTGGGGATGAAGGGACTAAGGGTAGTAGATGCCAGTGTAATACCTATGACTCTAAGTGGTGGCACTCAAGCAGCCGTTATGGCACTCGCAGAAAAAGGAGCTGATATGATACTGAAAGATGCAAAAAGCAAAACTGCTTCTAAGTGCACCTAAAATATCGTTGCTATGCATAATTCTGCTAGTAGTCTAACTTTGTATAGTTAGCTAGTTACGGCTTCATATTCAGCAGGTACTTATGGATAAGAACATTGTCTATTAAGATTTCTGTTTTATACATTTATTTATGGGTATCGTTAGTAAGTTATTTAGAAAATGTACAATTGTAAACTCATAAAGAGGTTTGAAAGCCTAATAGCAATTTAAATTAAGACACTTTTGTATCAACAGATTATTGAAAAAAAAACATTGTTTTTAAACTATTATATTAGGACAATTACCACCATAGTATGTGCTAAAACATTCCTTTTTAACTTCGCATGTTATGACTATTTATCACTACCTACTCCAACAGTAGTCGTCTATAAGACAGATCATTGGTCATCCACCATACACATTTGCCGCCAGCATAAACTTTTGTGAACAAATTTTTGTATCTACTTGAAATATATTTCAAAGCATACAACTTGAAATCGTAGTAAATTAGTTGTGTCTGTATAATGAAGGTATAAAATAAATACTTGGGTTATGTTAAATGAACGATTTTGAACACAAAATATTTTTTTTGAAATTTTTGTCTGTTTGTCTTAGACTTTATTCTGCCGTATGTTTGATTACAGTTGATTAAGTAGAACCGGCGGCGTAATGGCCAAAAAACGATATCCGACTTCCGCGCGGGCGGAGCCGCGAGCATCAGTCAGCCAGTAAATTATAATTGCGCGTGTTATTGAATTATTTGCATTCTATACCTTAAAGTAGCACTGGATGCCTTATAATTATAACATTGAACTCTGTAATTATTCGCTTAATAATTACACCAACGAATTAAACTGCATTAACATCACATATGAAAACTGTTTTGTCGATATTAATGGTTCTCGCAAGGACGAATTAAATTAAAATTTTCATAATAAATCATTGACCAAAGTCTCTGTATCATGGATTACTCGCTTGATGTATAAACCACCTGAATGTCACAAAGTGCGCAACGATTAAGATCGTAAATATTCATTATATAGGGAAAAAGTATTCATGTCACTTGGTACATACAAATGGTACTTTACAGAAATAACTAATGCTCGCTCAGTAGCTAGCTTAAAGCGATAGTAGATACATTAAGTCTACAGCCTAATGCATCCTTTTATGAAAGCCTTTCTAATGGATGTTTAGCTTTTACTTTATTTTTCCATCCAAGGTTTTGAAATTAAGATACAATTTACATTATAAGCAATGATAAATTGATACTGGAAATTGATAACTTTTGAACAAAATATCTTCTCAAATTATTTGTAATATTAATTTTACGTATTTTGTACATGTTCGAATTATTTATTATATTTTAAGGAAACTTACAGCTAATGGTTAGTTTACAAACAGACATATACTAGAAGACGGCCAATTACAAGTTTACACTTATATATTAGTTTGAAGGTAATGTATGTAGTATGTTGTAGACAGGCTATTGATATGGACGCACATTTGAAAGCTAAGATTATATAAAATGACAACAAAAATAAAAGATAGGTATAACAAGATAACTAAAACGGTTAATTTTCGAAAAAGCACGAGCTAAGTACGCTTTACATCTTAGCAATATTGGTTCTAAACCAGAATTGATGAAAGGAGAAATTGATAGATTACTTGTGATGAATACGTTATTAAGATTTTCTCTCCTTGTGTAACCTGGTTTTGTATTTCTACATGACAAAATGTTGAAAATTAAATTTATGATGCATAGTCACTGTTTTTTATTTGAATAATTATGGGTGTTACTTTGGTTTTCTGATTATTCATGACTACAATAATATTTATTATAGAAATAAAACTATTTTAATGGATTCTATCGCGATTTATTTGATGTTACACTATTATTTACATTGAACTCAACGTTTCGGTTAGTTTTCAGCAGTCATGGTCACGGGGAGACTGTAACATATATGAAATCGCGATTGAATCTGTTAAAAATAGTTTTATTTCAATGTGTGACGTTTGCGTAAACTTCCGACAGTATTTATTATGTCAGTTTTTAACATAGCTACAAAATTAACAGTTCTTTGTACTGTTTTTGGTTGGTTGGTAGAAAATCTATTGTTACTGACTTGGCGCTGTAAAAATTATTGGGTCTTCAAAAGTTCAGTCAACGACAAAAGTTAAAACAACCAAAAAAATATTTACTTTTTTTTTCGTTGGAACAAGTTGTAATACCAACTGACATGTAAATAGTTTCATATTCCTAGAAGACAAATTTAATATATTTCATGTTTTTTTTTGCATTATTTTCAAAGGTTAAGGCTATGGTGATCAATAAACGTAATTGTGTCGTTAACTGTACAAAGCTTAGTAAATTGTCTTAAGTATTCTCTTGTTTAGAGGGAGAAATTAATTAGATAGTCATTTCATTAGATATGTGTCCGCTTAGTCTTAGCTAGAAACTGTCTATGATCTAATTTATGACATACACATTAACATTTTTTTTATATATACCACTTAGGTGGCAGACAAGCACACGCCCACCTGATGGAAAGCGGTTACCCTGGTCTATGGACGTGTGCAACACCAGGGGCATCACACTCACATTACCGACCCTGTAAAAACTTTCCAATGGCCTTCTTGAAAAATCCCATATTGTAGTCGCCTGGGAAAACCACAGCGGGGAGATCATTCCACAGCCTGAGGGTGCACGGAATGAAGTGCCTCTCATACCTCACTATACGCACTGCTTCCGGGCGAGACGTGTGAGCATGGGAGAACACGCACATAGAGGCAAAATGTCTCTTAAGGCTGACAAGTTCTACACTGCCTGTAAATATGGGATTTTCGACAATTCTCAGCGTCCGTTTTTGCACCGAGTCGAATGGGTCAAGTTGGTATGCAGGTGCCCCGCCAAATGGTGACAGCAGTACTCCATGTGGGGCCAGACTTATAAAGACTAATTCAAGAAGAAGTCCTTGCTCCGCAGTGAATAATGATTCGCCCTGTTGAAGACTCGACATTTCTTAGACACCAACTTGACCTTATCTTCTAGGTGACTGCGGTACTGAACCTCTTTGGAGGTATTGAAACCGAGCATGCGGATACTTCTAGAGATGGTGGGTGGTGTGTTCAGGTATTGTGGCGCTACAATGAATGGCGTTCTCTTAGCAGTGAATGCACACTTGTGTCTTAGTGGGGTTGAATTGGACTAGGTTTAGTCTTCTCCAATCGGATACTCTTGTCGGACAGTCTCGATTTCAGACACAAGTCGTTCGTGAATTTTCTCCACTGCGGACCAAGGGATGTTAGCACGGCCCGTATAACATGCGTCTCCAGTATTGTCATCTACATAACAATGAACGGAGTCATCGGAATGCATGTCATTGATGTGCAGCAGAAACAGGGTTGGAGACAACACGGAGCCTTGTGGGACGCCAGCGTTTATGTTCATGTGGTCCGAGCAGCTGATGTCGACGTAGGCCTGGATACTTTTGTTCGACAAACAGCTGGCTATCACTTCGCAAAGTCCCACGGGAAGTCCATAAGACGGCAACTTCGAAAGAAGACCTTTGTGCAGAACCGATCCAAGGCCATCGCTATATCGAGGCTGACCGCTAGTGCCTCACCTTGACTCTCCTCTCGATGGTTTGAGCCCAGTGGTGTGTGAGATACACAAGAAAGTCACCGGTTGAGCGACTGTTACGGAAACTGTACTGTCGGTTGCTCAGTAGATCGTTTTGTTTTCAATGTGACTTCAGTGAAACTAACATGGGATTAGAATCATCGTAGAAATATTTATAGGAATATATTACAATATAGTTACTACTTTTCCAGTACCCGGGATTGTACCATTATCTACCAAACTCTCAACATGACTGGAACTTCACTGCTGTCAACGATGGATACACAGCTCAAGCGCATTTAAATCACATGCTTCAACTACCCAGCGGTAAGATGCTTGGAGGGAGCAGTTCTTTAGGCCATCAAATTTATGTTAGAGGACATCCAAATGACTTTAACACATGGGCAACAATCGCAAATGAGGAAACATGGGGCTATAGCCATTTACTTCCATTTTTTAAGAGGTCAGAAAAGCTAGCCTATAAAGATATTATCTATCCAGGGAATGATATTTTTCACAGTACTAATGGGCCCATGGGGATAACCAGAATTGTGAATCGTATAAGTCAAAAATATTTAAATATTTTCGAGGAATCGGGGCACAGAGTTTTAACCGATGGAAATGGAAACAAAACTCTGGGATATTTCGAGCCAATGTTTATGTTTAAACATGGTGCTCGTCAAAGTGCTGCCCTAGTGTTTTTAAAACCAATAATAGGGCGTTCAAATTTACACGTGTTAAAAGAAACAGAAGTTACGAAAATTTATATTGATCATATAGTAGCCAAAGGAGTAACTGCAGTTAAAAATGGCAAAATAATACATATAAAAGCAACACGAGAAGTGATCGTTGCAGCCGGTACCATTAAATCGGCACAGTTGTTGATGTTATCCGGCATAGGTCAAAAGGAACACTTAGCAGCTCACGGAATTCCTCTTAAAAATGATTTACCTGTTGGTAAATATTATCAAGATCATATAGGGGTGTTCCTTGTCCACAAATTTAATGCTACTAGTCCAAAATCACCCATAACAAACCCACACGATCTTCCTGTAAACGTGATTATAGGAAATATAGCCCCGAATAAGCAGAAAGAGTACCCACAATATCAAACGGTAAATTACATAATACCAAGTGATTCAGACAGTCTTCTAACGCTTTGTTCTCTTGACAATACTTTATCAAATGACATTTGTAATTCGTTTTATCAACAAACAAAAGGCTATGAAACTATGTTGTCAATAATTATCCTCTTGCGACCAAAATCTAGGGGTTATGTTGCTTTACAAACCAATAGATATACAAGTCCTCCTATGGTCATCACTGGATTTTATTCTCATGACAATGATGTGAAACGTATGTCAAGTTATATTGTGAACTTTCTCAAACTTTCCGCAACGTCCGAATTTAAAAAGCATGGTGGTCAACTTATATTCCCGAAACTGCGGGGATGTGAAATCTACCGCGGTGATATTTACTGGAAGTGTTATGCGTTAAATATGATAGCAACTAGACATAACTATGCCGGTACATGTTCTATGGGAAAAGTGGTTGATCACCGTCTGAGAACTATAGGCATTATGAGTTTAAGAGTAGTGGATGCCAGTGTAATACCTTACCTTCCTAGTGGCCATACACAAGCAGCAGTTATGGCAATAGCTGAAAAAGCTGCTGTTATGATATTGGATGACGCAACGAATCTGTATCCTATGAAATGTCCATCACCCTAGTCCTACTAAATGTTTCAATATAAACAGACTGTTATACTTCACCTAATAGCTATAATTAATAATGTAAATAAATTGTTAATTTATTTGATAAAATATGATAACGTGGCTACCAAAAATAAAAACATTTGAGTTACATAATGTTTTAGTTTGTTCTAAGACTCTGGCAAATCAGAGGTACAGAATCTCGTGAGCCATGACCCTATAGGATAGAAGTCTATAAAGTGACATATTTTCCCATTAGGATTTAGAATACGGAAACTAGTAACAATTTTCGGGAATTGAAACATACTATTACATATATAAGGTGTCACAAAATTAGGTCTCTGAATTTGGTGAGATGACTTGGTATCGACAAAATATGTATTTGAAACAAAAAAAAATATCGGGTAAAAGAAAAATATTAAAAAAACATTTAAAAAAAAGGAAAAAAAACACCACCAGCGACCAGCGTCACGTGACACGACGAGCACACGTGACGCTGATCGCGATTTAGTATCGCGGATTGGTATCGCGGATAGTATCCTCGCAGTATTCTCCAAGTGGATGTGTGGGAAATACCTAAATCGCGACCAACGTCACGTGTGCTCGTCGCTGGTGGTGTTTTTTTTTTCTCTTTTTTCTTTTTTTATCTTATATATATTTTTTTTATTATACCCGATATTTTTTCTTTTTGTTTCAAATACATATTTTGTCGATACCAAGTCATCTCACCAAATTCAGAGACCTAATTTTGTGATACCTTATATAGTGGTCTCTCCAGTTCATCTCAGATGTACCTTCTGACATACGGCCTGCGTCCTCCATCCATGAGCGCAGACCTCACCTGTCACCCTAGCTGAAGCAGGCGAGAGAAATGCCTTATGGGGCCACCTTACACCCCGGCGTCCAAAAACGGTTCAAGCCCGATAGAACCTCCCCCGCTAGCGGGAGGATATCCGAGGGAAATTCCGCATGGATAAAAGAAAGATATCTTCTGTCACATGGGATTGACAGCTGGTAGACACAGAACATAGCCTTCCACGATATGAACCAAAAATAAAACAATTCTATAATTAGGAATTCATAAGTTAAAAAAAAAGAGTAATGATGTATAATCATCCGAAGGGTTGAGTCACCCTGTGACCATGGCCAGTGTAATGTGGTTGAAACGTCAGGCAATCCAAAGGTATGTATATACCTATACATGATCGCGTTAATTCCCTTTAAATTATTGTATATCATGGAACGCGAAAGTTTAAAATTTAAGGGATTTCCGCACGAAAAAAAAAGACTACAAATATGAAAAACTATCTAGCTAGTATCTCCTACATGATGCGGTGTGAATGTTAAGTGACTACCATAGACTATAGCCCATACAGGAATCATAAAGGAGAGACATCATAATACTGTCGGAAGTTTACTCGATTATCATACATTGAAATAAAACTATTTTTAACGGATTCTAGCGCGATTTATCTAATGTTATTTTATTTTTTACATTGAACCCGACGTTTCGGTTGCTTTTCAGTTTCAAACTACAAGACAACAACCATCTTTAGTCTCCCCGTGACCATGGCTGCTGAAAAGCAACCGAAACGTCGGGATCAATGTAAATAATACAATAACATCAAATAAATTGCGATAGAATCCGTTACAAATAGTTTTATTTCAAGAAGAGACATGAGACCAGGTTTCGGATCTATAACCTCACAATCACACATAAACATAAGCTTAAACCAATACCAAGGAACCAATGAGGCGTATAACCAACAATTAAGACATATTTCGACATAAATTGACTACTACTAGAGAATAGCGTTACATATCTTGCTTGTGGCGGCAATAGAGTCATTGTGTGAACACTATAGAAAATGATGGACCCTAATAGGTTGCCTATGTTTGGATTACAATGTTGGCAGATACCCGTTTTGCAATATTATGGATACGACAATTTAAAACCCTCTGGAAACATGCCACCTTAACTAATCCTACCTATAGAAAATAACAAAAAAACTAATACCTACCTACGTTTTTAGGGTTCCGTTGCCAAATGGCAAAAAACGGAACCCTTATAGATTCGTCATGTCTGTCTGTCTGTCTGTCCGTCCGTATGTCACAGACACTTTTTTCCGAAACTATGAGAACTATGCTGTTGAAACTTGGTAAGTAGATGTATTATGTTAACCGCATTAAGATTTTCACACAAAAATAGAAAAAAACAATAAATTTTGGGGCTCCCCATACTTAGAACTGAAACTCAAAAATTTTTTTTTCGTCGAACCCATACGTGTGTGGTATCTATGGATAGGTCTTCAAAAATGACATTGAGTTAGACTTTTTAAACTGAATAGTTTGCGCGAGAGACACTTCCAAAGTGGTAAAATGTGTGTCCTCCCCCCTTTTTTTTTTTTTTTACGTGCGGAAATCCCTTCGGATACCCCCCGCCGGCCAGCGGGGGTGGTTATGTCGTGTCTCGACTAAAACCGCACGGTGTCCTCCCCAAGTGTCCGTTGCCGGGCACCCCGGGTAAGCCCTCGAAAGGATAACCCCAGGGTTGCCGGCGGACTGTAACTTCTAAAATAACAGAATGATAAAACTAAAAAAAATATATGATGTGCAATACCATGTAAACTTTCACCAAAATTGGTTTGAACTAGATCTAGTAAGCGGTTTTTTTTAATACGCCATAAATCGTCAACTGCAATCAACCGCAATCAACTCAAATATAAAAATTTTACTAGCGGCTACGGAACCCTTCATGGGCGAGTCCGACTAGCACTTGGCCGGTTTTTTTAACTTCCTCTGTTAGTTTGTTAGTATGGGTCAAATCTTAGAAGCCCAGTTAGAACCACTTCCTGCCGTTAGATTGGACTCAAATTTGATATGCTTGCATATCTTTGGTGATAATGCGAAAATTTGTACTATAAAGCTGGTCTGATGATGGAGTCGGAAGGTATCCATGGGAACTCCTGAACTAAATAAGATAAACCAATCGAGTTCGGGCTCATTTGTTTTGTCTTGGCAAATACTCCGATGCTACATGATATCCAGGGTCTGAAGATGGAGATTGTATGGGGTCATAGGAACTTTTGAACTCAAGATATACCCGTCATGTTTGGGCGCATTTCTTTTATCTTGTTATGCACTTACTAGCAAAGTTTAGGTTTGGTTATATTTCTCCGTCTTTCTCTGTCTTGGCCAACTTCCATCCAATCCTTTTCCCGCTATCACTAGAATAGCGGTCTTAAGGCATATTAGAGGAGAGATGGGAAGGTCCTTGTATTTTTTTCGCCGGATATTATATTTTTATAACGACAAAGTTCAATGATCAAAAACCTCTTTCCTTTCATCGAAGACGTAAGCTATTTTGAATGACAGGCTGCCGCAAGAAACCGGTCCGTCGACGAGTTCTAAGTAATATAAAAGTAATACATTGTAATACGCACTACACCTTAATTTATATCTCGCCGGTTTGTGAATGAATCTCACGGTGGACGCATTCACTCCGTCGACGACGTTAGCAGAAACGTCTATGCTATGATTATTACAAACGCGAAACTTTGTGAGTGTGGATGTATGGATATGGTTGGATGGTTACTCTTTCACGCAAAAACGGCTGTACGAATCTGGCTGAAATTCGTTACAGGTATGGAATATAGGTCTGGAATAACAAATAGGCTACTTTTTTCATTTCTGGTACAGATTGCCATGGGAACCAGAAGCGGGAACAGAATTGAACGCGGGTGAAGCCAATAGCCAGTGCTAGTAAATGGTTGAGTAGTTGTGTTTGTATATTGGAGATAATAAAAAAATTTAGATTATAATAAATTAACGATTCTGAACCAAAGCAAATATTTTTTAATTCTGGTCTGTTTGTTCGCGATGTAAGCAAAAACCAAGTAATGGATTTTAGTGTTGAACTTGATAACATTGCTCTTCTAAAGAGTAAAAAGTACCCCATGCTTTTCTTCTAACTTCCATCTTTGTTTTAAATTTCAAAATCAGTTCAGGGGTCTAGGTGTTAAAAGATTACAACAGGCAGTGACAGAGACATTAGTTGAGCTGAACGAAGCGAAGCTCTTATACGTGGCTAAGCCAATTGGTCGAGACTGTACTCCTCCGGAACCACAATACCGATCTTGACCAAATTTGCCATGGTGATAGTGTAGACACCGCTGAGTGTTTAGAGGGGTCAACTGTTCAAATACAATGTACCATTCAGGAATAATCATCGAAAAACAGTATCACGAGCGCGCGGCCTTAGCTAAGCGCGCGACCATAGTAAGATGCCTTATTTTTCAAGGAAGAGTCCTGCTCGCTCAGCTCAATTTATTTCAGTCGCACCCTGCACTGAATTCCTAGTATAGGTTTAGGGTGAGTGCAGATTAAAGACAACACACTCTCAAGAAAGACTCGTCACGTTGCAGATCTTATAGGTAGTTGAGAGCTGTTACGAAACAGTTTTTTTTTTCGAATTGTGCGTACTTTTATATGTTTCTGTAGAGCAATTAGTCTGTCTTAAGACTGTGTTGTCTCTAACGAGCAGTCGGCCTTAAAGTACAACGTGCGCAAATGTAAACGTACATTATATTATGTCCTTAGTTAGTATTGTCGGTGTGATTGAGGACTATCCGCTAAACCGTTGATTTCCTTTCCATTCATTGTAGCGGACGGAACCGGTTGATACATTAATAAGAGATTGAGTCGTGAGCGGTAGCGATTGCTGCTATCTGATTTTTATTATTTTTAACCTCGACGCAGAAATGCAATGTATTATAAGTTTGATGTGTCCGTCTGTGGCATCGTAGCTCCCGAACGGAGGAACCGATTTTGATAAGTGTTCTTAACTATATTGGGGTTTTATTGGTATTGCTAATTTATTGGTAGTTAATCATAAAATTTCTTAATTAGTTTTTTGAATTGCTATTATTATTATTATATTATTGCGCGGTAGCCTAGTGGTATGGGTAAAGGACTGCTGAGATGAAGTCTCGGGTTCGATCCCAGGTATTACCATGGCACACACCAATGACTTTTCGATGCTTTTCGAAGTTATGTGTGTATTTATCGCAGGTTTATAAGTGCCCGGTTAATGGCAATAGGCTCGCCACCTATTACATTGGGACCTAAAACATAAACTGGCGAAACGTGGGTGCTAGCACCTCTGCCTACCTTTTCGGGGATATAGGCGTGAGTTTATGTTATGTTATGTTTATTAGATTATTCTAAGTTATCGTTTGAATACAATAATTTACACACTTGTAGAGTCTAGACATTTATATGCTCAGTTTGCATACATAATACTAAACGTTGTCTTAATAATTTTGTTCACTGTACTAATAATCTTGGAGTTAGATATTTAATAAAGTGTGAAATTCTGATCCTGTTCCCGCTACCCATGGGAACTTACTCCAGGAATAAAAAGCCTATGTGTTATTTCAAACTATCTATCCCTGTGCCAAAATTTAACCAGATCCATTCAGCCGTTAGAGCGTGATTGAGTAACAAACATCGAAACATCTAAACTTACCGACATCTTTACAAACTTCCACATTTACAATACCTTTTTTATTTATTTTTTTTCGTGCGGAAATCCCTTCGGATACCCCCCAGCCGGCCAGCGGGGGCGGTTATGTCGGGCTTGAACCGACTATAAGCGCACGCCGTCTCGGGTCTTCAGACGCCGGGATGTAAGGTTGCCCATAGAGCATATCCCTCGCACCCCGACTGACCCTGGGTTTGGAAATCTCCGGTTTCGAGATGGCCCCCTCGGGTTTGGAAACCACGGTGTCCCCGTCTACCCCCAGGCCTGCGCTCATGGAGCACGGAGGTCGTTAAGCGACCTCCGGCGCCTGAGTCGCCTGCGACGCGCGGCGAGCAAGTTGCGGGCTCGGCGGGCCGGAAGAGTTCGGAACCTCGCGCTCGCGCTCGCGCTTCGCACCATTGCCGCAATGATGCTGCCGAGCGAGAGGACTCCCACCCCGATGGCTGCCACGAGGTCACGCCTCGGCGCCTCCCACGCCGGGCAGTCCGCCAGCGTGTGCAGCCCTGAGTCCTCGCTCGCGTCGCAGTGATGACACTCAGGCGTTGGCTCCTTCCTGATCCGATGCAGGTGGTCCCCGAAGCACCCCTTCCCGGAGACCACCTGCGTCAGTCGGTACGAGAGGCTTCCGTGTCGCCTCTCTAGCCAATCCTCCATATATTTATAATACCTATTATAATCTTTGCAAATTAGTGGTGCCTGTACATTTGAGATATTTAAAAAAATATGCTTTGTTTATGTTAAATAAACGATTAATCAACGTCCTCCTGCCCTGTGTGTTTTTCCATTTATCTCTGCTATAAATAAATGATTCTGAACGCAAAAACATTTTATTTTTGAAATTCTTGTATGTTTTTCTGTTTGTTCGTGGTGGACGCAATGAGAAAAAAATACAAGGAAGCTTGCTTTAAAAAGTGTTTTAAATTCATTCTTAATTTTATAAATATTTAGCAAATTAAGTTAAAACTACATCGTAATTTTTATGAGTAACTGTTTCATCACGAGTACATCATAATAAAAAAAAGTCAAAATTTATTTTTGAAACTCAAATCGCTACATCTTATAACCTAACCTACGTCGTCTTCTGCTCATGAACCAGTTGTAAGTCGTCATGATACTAAAAATGTAACCACTTCCGGTGGCTTGCTATGTTTTATGATTTAATCAATACATATTATGCAACTCCAACCTTCAGACACACAAATGGACTACTTTTTACTTTACTATACTTTACTTTACTTCACAAACAATAGAGAACTCACAAACAGAACTAACAAATTTGGATGAATGGGGCCCTGCCAAAAGCCCCGGAGGCAAGCCAACAGCACCTGTAAGCCGGCTCACCTGTAAGTTTCGATCGTCTATCAGCAGGTGTACTACTGATAGACGACTGAAACTCTAGCGCAGGGATTTCTCTCGAGTTTAGCGCGGGGGTTAGACGCCTATCGCTCCTGTTAAAACCAAGTTAAACCAAATATGGAAAGATAGTACAATCCCGATTGCATCCAGAGCTTGCCCCTTGGAGCCCGGGGTCCACTTGCTACTCCTCGTTTCCATGATTTGGTTTAGTGGGCTGTTGCGGGAGCAGCTACCGTATGAGCCCCCTTCCTCTAGAGGGAAGTCTGGACTAGAGTGTCGTCCGTCAATCAGCAGGTGTACCAGCTTGCAGACGGTTGGCTTGGGCCCCGCGACTCGGACGTAGGAGGTCACTCAATGACCTTCGTCCTCCATGTGCGTAGGCCTGGGGGTGATAGGTGGAGCCGCCTGTCCCCCTAGCAGAAGCAGGTCGGGACGGCATAGACGGGGCCATTTCGAAACCGGCCCTGGGTCAACCGGGGTGTTAGAAAAATGCGTTATGGGCCACCTCACACCCCTTCTAAAGACTCGAGACGGCTGTGTGCGATTTTAGTTGGTTCAAGTCCGACATAACCACCCCCGCTGGTCGGTGGAGGGGTATCCGAAATTTCCGCCTTTTTGTGCCTTGATGTGAAAAATTTTGCAACCATGTTAAAATGGTAAAAATATGAAACATAGTGGATATATTTTCTTTAATAGTAAGCTAACGCCATCTGTGACTTTATAAAAACAACACATCGATCAAAGATTTAATTGGTTCACATAAAGGATAGATGTCGCTTTCATGCATGGATGCTTACGAAGTATGTTGCAAGTATCCTGTTACAATATTAGATGGCAGGTTGGGAAGTTTTAGTACAACACATTATCAGGAGCAAGCTAGCCTCACCTGCTCATAGACGGATGACGATCTGGTGCAGGTTTTATACACTTGAGGGTGGGGGTCAGACGGCATTCACTCTCGTCAAAGCCAAGTTATAGGCATTGCACCCTTTTCAGTATGACAGAGACAAACAGTTGCGCTTAGTTGATAATTAACGCGTCGCATTGTCGCGGCATCTGCGCTGTGCATACTTTCAGCGAACGCCTATGCAGAACAAACGCTAGTGTGAAGGGCCCTTTAGAAGTAACAAAAAACTACTTGCTATAACATTAATAAATAAAATTTATAGATGCAAGACCCCCCCACCGACGAGAAAGTATAAATCTGTTCGTTCTTAAAAAATAATATCTTCTTTTTCCACTCAAGCAAGCGCATAGCCTCAAGGGCAAAATGACAGACCGCTGAACTTTTACAAAACTACCCGCAGTTTGCTAAATTCTTCATATTTATGATCAATTTGCACGTAAAGTTATCTCATAACTCGAAATTATTGACTTTGATTCGCCAATTTATCTAGCAATTGATTTATAACTTCGAGATGGCTGCCATTTTGCTTTTTCATACCTTATTTTAGTTGGAGTGATTTTTTCTTTACGATTCTCGGCGAGCTCGAGTGTGAAGGGATGAAGAGCTGCGATTGATTGGCCATTTTGTTTTTGTTATGAGGGCTGTGATGAAATGTTGAGCGTTGTTCAGAAATTTATAACATAACATAACTTCACGCCTGTACCCTTTTTTTTTTTTTTTTTTTTTTTTTATCGTGCGGAAATCCCTTCGGATACCCCCCCGCCGTCCAGCGGGGGCGGTTATGTCGGACTTGCACCGACTAAAACCGCACGCCGTCTCGGGTCTTCAGACGCCGGGGTGTAAGGTTACCCATAGAGCATATCCCTCGCACCTCGACTGACCCTGGGCCATCTCACCACTAACAGCATCGCTCATCCTGTCTCCTCTGAAAGCAGAGGCGTACGGAGAGCGATGTGTTCCTGCCACGTTGGGTATTGGCCGACGATCAATGCCAACCCTATGAAGGGGTGAAGGGGAAGCCATTGACCGCCGCCCAGGGTGTACCGGCCGCTCCGATTCCGTTCCCCCCGGACTGCAGCAGGATCGGAATCGGAGTGACACTCGAGGAGGTTACCCAACACACACACCCCACTTCACGCCTGTACCCTCGAATTGTATTGCACGCCCACGATTCGCCAGTTATGTTAAGGTCCCAATGTAATAGCGCGCGAGTCTATTACCATCTATCGGGCACATTATTAAGCGAGCGATAATTAACATTTATTAATGCACGCATAACTAAGAAAAGTCAGCCCAAAGTGTGCCCGGGGCGACTGGGGTTCGAACTCGAGACCTTGTCTCAGCGGTCCGTTACGTAGGTCACTGGGGTATCGCTGCTTTTTTTTTTTTGCTAGAAATTTATATCGAAAGAATAATACAACTCTTCATTAGAAGCAGTGGTGCTGAACTTGCTATTAATAATTAAGTAATTAAAAACCTAGCTGAAGAGGTTTACGAGATGGAGGGAATAATGTGTGACCCCAATTTACTCATCATCTGCGTACCCTTATCCCAATTATTGCTCTTATTGAGCTTTTACACCCGGCAAAGCCGTTTGTTGGTGGCTGAACTCCTCCGTAACCACTCGCGCGATCTTGACCAAATTTACCATGGTGATAGTCTGGACACTGAGGAGTGTTTTGAAGCGAGATGGTTCATGTCCGATGTACCATTGAGGAATAACCACCGAAAAACAGTTTCACGAGCGCGCGGCCTTTTTTTTTTACGTGCAGAAATCCCTTCGGATACCGCCCCACCGGTCAGCGGGGGTGGTCAAAACCGCACGGTGTCCTCCCCAAGTGTCCGTTGCCGGGCACCCCAGGTAAGCCCTCGAAAGGATAACCCCAGGGTTGCCGGCGGACTTTGAACGCCAACGCGGCCTCGCCTGGTGGGGTCGGCTTTTATTTATTTATTTATTTATTTTATACTTTATTGTACGCCAAATTACAATATTTTTATACAGAAATTAAGAAGACAGGATAAGTACAAAGGGCGGCCTTATTGCTTTACGCAATCTCTTCCAGGCAACCTTTGGATGGAAATGTACGTTGGTTGGAGTATTTGGTAGCTGTTGGCGTTTAATTAAATAGTTACATCACATACATACTTACATAAATACCCATATAAATACATATCTACTTGAAAATATATCCATAACTAAAAATACACATACTTAAAATACTTAATTATACTTAAAAAATACATACATACACAGATACGTTGAAAAGATACTTATAAGTTAATTATTCTATGCTACACGTGACACATTGGGCAAATAGTGTTCCTTGACCATTCCTTTAAACTTCACTAATGTCTGAGCTCGTCTCATTTCCACTGGCAGTTCATTCCACAGGCGTACAGCTGTAACTGAGAAAGAGTTATCGAAGAAGCCCGTAGAATGCCTTGGCATTCTTAAGACTAATCTTGCCGATGATCTCAAACACTTTTCATGCGAATCGGAAAGGAACTGAAAGCGCTCTTTTAAGTAGAAGGGTGTTGAAGGGTTGAACAGGATGTTGTATAGCAGGGAGAGGATATGCAAGTTCCGACGCAACCTAATGGGTAACCACTGTAGCTGAGTACGGAACTGTGATACATGATCAAACTTGCGTAGACCATATATAAATCTAATACATAGGTTTTGAAGACGTTCAAGTTTGTCAAGCTGGTTCTCCGTCAGATCCAAGTAGCTGACATCCGCATAGTCCAAAATAGGCAGAAGCATGGAATTTGCAAGCGCAATTTTTGTGGTGATCGGTAGCAAATGTTTTAACCTTCTAATTGATCCCGCCGAAGCAAATACCTTTCTGCTCACCTCCTGCAGCTGCGGGCCCCAAGACAGGTGGGAATCGATTACTATACCCAAATTTTTTACCTGATTGCTAAAGGGAATCATAGTGCCATCAAAGAAAACCGAGGGAACATGTGTCAGGTCTGTTCTAGAGCTGCCAACTACAACCACCTGTGTTTTCGCTGGGTTAACATTGAGCCCATAGGATCTGCTCCACGAACTTATGTGACGTAGGTCGAGGAGGAAAAGCAGCATGAGAGTGAACAAAGATCTCGTATGAACAATATTGAGATTAAAGGCGTGCCTACGTCTAATTCAGAAAACTTATTTATTATACTGGATAAGATTGGGGATATAATCAACTGTAAAATCCAAAGAGAACAGGTCAACTACATAGCCAGAGTGCCCATGCGTAATGATAAGCAGAACAAGAACATAATATGCTCTGTCCACAGTAGTTACCTAAAGAATGAATTTGTAGCAGCGGCAAAAAAAACACAAGACCCTTAAAGCAACGGATTTAGGACTACGGGGTGATAACAGGATCTACGTGAATGATCACTTGACTCTGGAGAACAAGGTCCTTTTAAACAAAACCAAAGCCCGAGCCAAAGAACGAGGATTTGAACACGTTTGGGTCAAAGGGTGCAAAATTTTTTTACGAAAAAACATGTCTTCTCCGAAGCACCATATAAATACAGAAAGAGATCTAAAAATTTTTTTATCATAGTTATAATTACACAACATACCGACTTGTTACATTGTTTCATCGGCTCAATAGGTTTGAGAACCACAGGTACATTTTTTTGCTATTCACTCCGATGCTACCGGCCTTTTGTTCGCTTATCTCTCGTTGCTAATGACCCTGCATTAGATTACTTTAATCACATTAGACATTATCCAATTAAAAATAGAATCGCTTTTTGCTCAATCAGGCAGATATTCTTGTATTCTAATAATTTTATTTTTAATTTTACCCAATACTTGTGCTCTCGAATTTGTGTACTTATTAGATATAGTGCCATAGTTCTTATTGGCGTGCAATATATTTTTTCACCTTACTTAGAATGTACCTTACATTATTGCTATTCTTATGTTAATTTCTATTATAACATTTATAATGGCACCTCTTAGCGTTTTTTATCAGAATGTTCGGGGTCTACGAACGAAAACAAGTACTTTTTACAGAAATGTGCGTGTCAGTGATTTCGATGTGATTTGTATTACGGAGACGTGGCTGCTTGGGAGTATATCGGGCTGCTTGGGAGTATATCGGGCTGCTTGGGAGTATATCGGGCTGCTTGGGAGTATATCGGGCTGCTTGGGAGTATATCGGGCTGCTTGGGAGTATATCGGATTCGGAGCTATTTGATGATAGATATCTAGTGTGGCGACGGGATCGTAATTACGCTATAACTGATCAAAAGAAGGGAGGAGGCGTTTTAATAGCTATTAAAAGGGAAATAGTTGCTGATGATCGAGGCGAATGGTGTTCGTCAGCCGAGGACTTGTGGATTACACTTACCGTAAGTCATAGAAAGCCGAAAGTTTCCTTCAAAATACATATTTGTGTTGTATATATTTGCAACGAAAACTTAGGTAATACACTGGCAGTCCAGTTAACTAATTTTTCTAATAGCTTAGTTGATATTGTACTCAAACATCCGATCGATTCATTTTTAATACTAGGCGATTTTAACCAAACGAATATAAAGTGGTGTCCGTCGGTTGATGCCCCTTACCTCGGTCCGAGTAACCAACAGGGTGATGTACAGACTAATTTCATTGACAATCTGAATATTTGTAACCTGTCGCAATATAATAGCTTCCATAATATTAACGATAGGTTGCTGGATCTTGTACTTTCGAACAGCGATGTCTCTGTTGCTCACTGCGATAGTCCCCTTGTACGCGAGGATCCCCAACATAAGGCACTCTGCGTCTCGGTCGAGTTTGTGCAGTTACACAGTCTACCAGCTCGTCCTCGTGTACAGTACCTGTATTACAAGGCTGATTATGAGTCCATAAAACATGAACTGGATTCCATGAACTGGGACTATGAACTGAACTGCAGAAACCTCGAGGATGCTGTGACGTATTTTTATGATGTTATCAATGATTTACGTAACACTTACATACCATCAAAAACTGTTATCGTGGATTTGAAATATCCTGTCTGGTATAATACTTCATTAATTAAGATAATCAAGGAAAAAGCAAAGTATCATTCAAAATTCAAAAAATATAGAAACCTTTCGGATCATCATTCATTTGTTACCTTGCGACAGAGGGTAAAAGATCTGGAAAAGGAGTTATTTGAAGGTTACATTGACAAGATTGAGTCTAACATACATCGCAATTCTCGTGCTTTTTGGGCTTACGTAAAATCTAAAAAGCACTCCAACTGCTATCCCTCGGTTCTACATTATGGACCGCGATCATCTGGCGATGGCGATGTTGTATGCAATATGTTTAGTGACTACTTTCACTCTAACTTCCTAGAACCAAACATCAACAGTCACAGCTCATCGCTTCTCACTACTCAGGACGGTAGCGGAGGTGCTGGTTGGGTTGGCTCGGTATAGGGGGCATTGAGGTGGACAGGGATGAGATCAGTAGATTACTGAAGCAAGTAGACCTAAATAAGTCTTCAGGCCCAGATAACATTCCTCCGGCTTTCATTGTAAACTGCGCTAAGAGTCTGACTGTACCGCTCTCAATTCTATTTCAGTGCTCACTTACTACGGGAGTAGTGCCCACTATTTGGAAGTCTGTGTATATAACACCTATTTTTAAAAAAGGATCAAGAACTGTCATAGAAAATTACAGACCAATTTCTAAGCTATGTGTGTTCGCTAAAATCTTAGAAAAAATTGTATATAGACAGGTGTACTCGGCACTTAAACTTAACTTTAGCGAAAACCAGCATGGTTTCCTGAAGGGGCGGTCAACTACATCAAACCTTATCCTATGTAGCGATTTTCTATCCTATTCCATGTCACAGAGATCCCAAGTTGATGTTATATACACTGACCACAGTAAGTGTTTTGATAAAATAGATCATAACATACTTATGAACAAGATATCATCTATGGGTATCCGGGGTAATCTCTTCAGATGGTTTACATCGTACGTAGAGAATAGGTGCCAGACTGTGGTACTAAATGGATATTCCTCGAGAGCCATGCGCATCCCCTCGGGCGTTCCTCAGGGATCGCTTCTAGGACCTCTCTTGTTCAACATTTTTATCAATGACATCTCGTGTTGTTTTCAATGGTCAAAAATATTGTTGTACGCTGACGACGTGAAAATCATGAAACAGATAAACAACCTTAAAGATGCGCTCTCTTTACAGGAGGATCTAGACCGTTTCCAAAATTATTGTATATTGAACAAGCTCGACTTAAATGTTTCCAAGTGCTTCACTTGCACTTTTACGCGTAAACCACGGCCCATTAACTATATCTATACACTTCGAGATATTACTTTAACCCGGGTTACATCTGTCAAGGACCTCGGAGTTACTTTTGACTGCAAACTTCTCTTCGATTTACACATTAGCAACATCATTAGTAAAGCCACCAAAGCTTTAGGTTTTATTTTAAGAATCTCAGCCGATTTCAAAAGTATTAAAACCATTAAAATTTTATACTGCTCTTTCGTTCGTAGTATCCTCGAATATGCCTCACCAGTATGGAACCCGATTTATAATACCTATATTGACCGTCTTGAAAGCATACAACGAAAATTTTTAAGGTACATTCAATTCCGATCTAACTGTTTTCTGCCTAATTACTATACTCGCTGTAAAAAATTTCATATTTTACCTCTAATAGAGCGTCGTAAAATAGCGGATTTGTCATTCTTAATGTCTATATTTAATGGATCAGCAGATTTACCGGAGCTGGTATGCAGGGTTGGCTTGTACGCGCCACCATTGTTTCTGCGTAAGCCTAACTTGCTCCACTTTCCTATGGCAAGCACTTCCTATCGACAAAACTCGTATCTACTACGAGCCTGCCGTACGTACAATGTAGCATGTCGGGATGTTGATATGGATATATTCTTCACAAGTATCTACAAAGTTAAAAAAGCCTTATGTGATCACTACTTTGTGGAATGAAATGACCATGTTGTGCTTATCAATGGAATGAGTCTTCAGCATCGTTCTCTTTTATATGTTTAAAAGCTAAGTGTTATTTGTGAAAACTTGTAATTGGCCTTCACTATGTTGTTTATCTTTTTATTGTTATTTGTTAGCTGTAAGTTTTCCTAAAACTGTAAAATAAAATAATAAATAAAATTATTGATCCGATCAATCGCTTCATTCACTAAAGCTCTGGGTGCCTGCGTGTAGATTTGCAGATCATCTGCATAAAGGTGGTAAGAAGAATGAAGTTCATTAGAGATAGAATTTATAAAAATCGAGAAGAGTAAAGGAGAAAGAACGCCGCCCTGGGGCACACCGACACTGGTATTACACCAACCCGAAAAATCATCTTCGATGCGTATACGCTGCCGACGGCCACACAGGTAACTACGAAACCAATCTATCACCGTTGGAGATATGTTAAGAGAGCGGAGTACATGTAGTAGAATATCAAAGTCCACCATATTGAAAGCGTTACTGAAATCTAGTAAACAGAGAACAGTTTGCTTCCCACTTTCCATACCGGACCTGATGTCATCTGTGATATTCACCAAGGCTGTAACTGTGCTATGACCAGAACGGAAACCGGACTGATAGGTATTGAGGAGGTTATTTTTGGATATAAACGCACTTAATTGGTTATTGACGAGACGTTCGAGAACTTTAGATAGGAATGGCAATATGGATATAGGGCGGTAATCGGTCAGTAACAAAGGTTTGGATTTCTTCGGTAAAGGAGTAATCAAGGCATCTTTCCATGATGATGGAAAACTACCAGTCGTTATGGAATGATTTAAAATGTAACAAATAATTGGGAGTATTTCATCGAGGATGGGAAGGATCATGCTCCTGCTGATACAGTCACTACCAACTGCTTTCGACGTTATAGCCATGATGCTCTTCTTAACATCACAAGCGGTAAATAGATTAAAGACAAATGGTGAGTGATTAGGAGCTGGAAGCGTCGAAAGATAATTAATGGCATGTGCCTTTGTAGTCCTATCAAAATTGGATGAGGCAGTGAAATGCTGATTAAGAATATCAGTATCTAAATCTTTTGGAATCGTGTCATGACGTGTTTTTCCAACTCCTAGAGTTTTGAGAAATTTCCAGACCCTGGACGGGTCGCCGTTCTGAATAGAGTTATGAATGTGCTGGCGTTGTGCATTCCTACACACCTTATTGCAGTGATTTCGGGCAGATACGTATCTCTGCCAGTTAGCTTCGCTAGGCTTAATTTTGTATCGAAATTTAGCGGCAGCTTTCTTTGATATCAGGACCTTAACCTCATCCGTTAGCCACGGCGACGGTGGATGCTTAATTTTAATTGCTCGTATAGGAGCGTGCTTGTCATAGAGCTGAATGAGGTTCGTGGTAAAAAAACCAACTTGCTCATCCACAGTCGCCGAAGTAAACAGTGAGGTCCAGTCAATGTCGTTGGCGTCGCTGCGCAGACTGTCGAGAGTCATGTCACGGAAATTGCGCTGCATGCAGATTTTAGGTTTGGCCTTAGGTGGACGGACTTTGAAAGAGAGGAAGAGTAGATCATGATAGGAGAATTCATCCGCTTCACATTGTCCATGCTTAGCTACTCTTTCTAAGGAAGAAACCATGATGAGATCAAGAAGTGAAGGATTGCGATTTGGAACGTGGTGAGTAGTTTTAGATGGAAGGATAGAGAGGTTACAAGAGTTAGCGATAGCGTTAAGGGTCGAGGAGCGCTCATCGTTTTTAAGGAGGCACGTATTGAAATCCCCCATGATTATAGTATGAGAGTAAGAAGGTATAAGATTATCTAATAGTGTTTCAAAGGAAGAGAAGTAATTAATTTTAGATGAGGGACAGTAATAGACACCAAGTAAGAGTTTAGTATGGTTAAGCCCGACTTCGAGAAACAAATGCTCTCCGGCATTCGGTGGAGGTGGTTGTTGTGACATGCTTATGATAGAATGAGGAATATGTGATCTGAGATATATGGCAACACCACCGGCACGCCTAACCGTACGATCATTTCTTATAAGTTTAAACCCAGGAAGGGTATACGAAACGGTGGAATGAGAGGGCTTGAGCCATGACTCGGAGACAAGGATTGCATGAATGTGTTTGAAATCAAAGGTAGCAAGCGCTGCAGGGAAATGCTCAGGAATACTTTGAGCATTGATATGCACAATATTAAAATTTCTAGGAACATCAGTGAACTGTGACTCAAGTTTTGCAGCCAACGAAGGCGGCTCGACAATAATTTCACCAGAGCTATCCAACGAATAAAAACTGTCAATTTCGCCATCGTCGGAGCTATTCACCGAATGAAAGCTGTTAGTTTCACTATCACACATAACACACTATAATATATAAATATATGATAAAAATAATTTATTTTATACTTATAATAACAATATTATATAAAAAAAATATTTATAAGCACTGGCACCAAAATACATTTGACACCCGCCAGTTGTGCTTCCATTTTAAACAATTTATACATGAATCTGATCAAAAACGTCCACCACATCCGGGCATAATATATTAGAGAATAAAAAGAAAATAAAAAAATAAAATGAAAATCACAAAATAAAATAAATTATACAGTACAAAATTCATATTAAGGTGAAATCACGAAATAAAATAATATACAGGACAAAATTCATATTATGATAACATGCCGTATGTCAGTGCTGAAAGACTTAGGTCCAGTGTACCATTATTTGACGAATGACAAATACTGACAGGTATGCTCTTTGGTGACAGATGGGCGACAGGTGTGGTGTCAGTTGTCAGTACTGTCAATAGAACTAATTTATAAAACATGTACGATATTACCGGCAAATTATTATCATAATTTATGTTTACAACTACCTTTTTGTGAAGTCTAAGTGCAAAATATAAATACAACTATAGGTACCGCCTGAGCGCACCACAGTGTGGGTATTATGATTGCAACGGAACAAGAAAAAAAGTTACTTACTTATTACCCGGACGCTGGACGTGATCAAAACAAAGATTATAGCTCGCCAAAAAATTGAATTGAAACAATCGATAGGTACCTAAGTTATTTCTTTTGGGCAGCAGTCCTCTTGGATTTAATTGTTGGCTTAGCTGGTGCAGGGGGCTTCTCTATGCTGGGTACCTCAATCTTATTAAGCTCAGAGATATTAGTGATGCGGTGACGAACTCCATTGGCTGCTATAACATATATATAGCCCTCTTTGGTCCAACATTTTGCGATACCGAATCTCTGACGCGCAGCCATGAATGTCTGGTGTCGCTCCCTTGTGAGAAATTCCGAGGCGGTGATTCCGGACCCCTTGAATTTGGTTTTGGCAAACCATAAACTGTCACGGACTGCCACGTTGTGGAATTTGACCACTATAGGCCTAGGCTTGTGATCTGCCGAGGGACGGCCCATTCTGTGGCAGCGCCGAATGTCTTCACTTGTTATGGGGGGCTGCATATGTTTGTTAACTGCGCTGGTTAACACCTCAGACAGCTCCATCTGCTCTTCTGGCTCGGGCACCCCGTGCAGCAACAACATCTTCCTACGGGAACGCATCTCTATGGAGTCCACAGCACGCGACAGCACATCAATTTGCTGTTGGAGATTACTCATAGTTTCTGAGATGAAGGCTTTGAATAATGCATATTCCGCTGACAAACTCACCACAGACGCAGCGCCTTGAGCTTTTGGGAGCTCAGCCTCAAACTCAGCCATCCGCTTCTGGAAGATTTCCTTCATGCTGCTCATTGTGTCTTGAATAGACTCCATTTTCGCTAACAATTAGTGCAGATTGTGTTGAAAAGTAGCTTGGTGTAGAGTGAACTGATGGATAACACAATACTGGCAGGTACTTGTTCTCAATAATAATTTATTGTCATTTAAAGTTCAAAAATACTAGAATTTATAATTTAATTTAATTTTTATATGGAGCGAAAATTTTTGCTTGTTTACACACCAACTACCCACTTGTTCGGTGAGTTGGCAGGCGTGTGTAGGGCACACACGACACGCCTCTGCCACGGCCTGCTTCTGTAAAGACGGCGAGTAGTCCCGGGCGTAGATGAGTCTGCGAAACTCGAGGGGCAGGGTTCTCTCCCGCTCCCTCTCCGCCGTCTCTTTCGCGCGCATTACCTGTTCGCAGAAAGAGGCGGCCAACTAAGCGCGCGACGAATGTTGGCGAAGATGTCTTATTTTCAAGTGCGAGTCCTGCTCGATCATCTCAATTTATTTCAGTCGCACCCTGCACTGAATTCCTAGTTTAATGTTAACATATCAATCTCTATCACACACTTCAGACAAACATCCCCTCTTGAGTTGCCCTTACCGTATCCTCCTTCACACATTCCATCCATGTTTACCACTCCTAAAAGAGGACGTACTTCGATTCTTTTTCTAAAAACATAAATTTGAGATCACCTCAAAATGACCGTATACCTCCCCCAAATCGGGGCATGACGGGGATACCGTGGTTACCAAACCCGAGGGGGCCATCTCGGATATGGTCCAGGGTCAGTAGGGGTGCGAGGGATATGCTCTATGGGCAACCTTACACCCCGGCGTCTGTAGACCCGAGACGGCGTGCGGTTTGAGTCGGTTCAAGCCCGACATAACCGCCCCCGCTGGCCGGTGGGGGGGGGGGGTATCCAAAGGGATTTCCGCACGAAAAAAAAGGTATCGTCTGCATTTCTCTGTCCGTTAAAATTGATTATAAATAATAAACATTTTATACAGTATAGGTTTCAGAACACGGATGAACAATGAACATACGTGGGTGGAGCCGCGGGCATCAACTAGTATAGTTGATGCCCGCGGCTCCACCCAAGGGGAGATTGGCTATTGTTTTTTGGTCATGTCTCTGGTTCCGCTTAATCAATTACAATCAAACATACGGCACATTTTAAGTGCTGACTGAGATCATTTCATCAAAAAAAACCGCATGTACCGCTCCCCAGGTATAGTCTTCAGACCTCAGTCAACCGCAAAAAACTGCGAATGGATTTTCTTCTGTAGTTTTTGCGTCCATCGCGAACAGAGACAAGAATTCATAACAAAATAATTTTATGTTCAGAATCGTTCATTTAACATAACCCAAGTTTTTAGGGTTCCGTTGCCAAATGGCAAAAAACGGAACCCTTATAGATTCGTCATGTCTGTCTGTCTATCCGTCCGTATGTCACAGCCACTTTTTTCCGAAACTATAAGAACTATGCTGTTGAAACTTGGTAAGTAGATGTATTCTGTGAACCGCATTAAGATTTTCACACAAAAATAGAAAAACAACAATAAATTTTGGGGGCTTCCCATACTTAGAACTGAAACTCAAAATATTTTTTTTCCTCAAAACCTTACGTATGTCTATGGATAGGTCTTGAAAAATGATATTGAGGTTTCTAATATCATTTTTCTCTAAACTTAATAGTTTGTGCGAGAGACACTTCTAAAGTGGTATAATGTGTCCCCCCAGCCCCCCCTGTATCTTCTAAACTAAGAGAATGATAAAACTAAATAAAATATATGATATTCATTACCTTGTAAACTTCCACAGAAAATTGGTTTGAACGAGATCTAGTAAGTAGTTTTTTTTAATACGTCATAAATCGTAAACCGCAATTTACCTTTCATTCAATCAACTCAAATATAAAATTTAAAAAAAAGCATTATTATGTTACTTGCTGCTACGGAACCCTTCATGGGCGAGTCCGACTCTCACTTGGCCGCTTTTTTTTTAATATTTCCAATGTACACACACAACTACTTTATAATTTTATGATAGTATAGATTATTCAGTACTGTTCTGAGTGTTCATATGTATAAAAAATGGATCTAAGTATGTTTATCCGCATTCTGGAACCCATATTACAAGCTTTTTAAGAATAACTCGGAACGGTTCTAACGGCTCGAGAAAAACAACGCTGATTATGCATTTCGCATTACTTACCAAAAGTAGCGCCGAATCCAATTGCTAGCAATAAAAGTATACAAAAAACACCCTTCAATTTTATTTCAATTAGCAAATGGAATTCCAGAAAGAAAAGGTTTTATCCATCGTTAATTTACCCGTATTCCAGTAAAACCGAGTAAGTATCTAAAGGATGGATAATTCAAATATATATTAGCTTGAAAGGCCTTTTGTATTATCAGATTGGAATAATCTAAGTACTGGAGGGAACTGGGGGGGGATTTAATTTTATGATACTGAAAACTAGAGGCGCGGTGACCAGTTTAGTTAAGCACTATTTTCGTAATTAAATTCATATTACTTATACCCGGCATAGCTGTTTGTTGGTGGCTGAACTCCTCCGTAACCACTCGCGCGATCTTGACCAAATTTACCAAGGTGATAGTGTGGACACTGAGGAGTGTTTTGAAGCGAGATGGTTCATGTCCGATGTACCATTGAGGAATAATCACCGAAAAACAGTTTCACGAGCGCGTGACCGTAGTAAGATGTCTTATTTTCAAGTAAGAGTCCTGCTCGCTCTGCTCAATTTATTTCAGTCGCACCATGCACTGAATTCCTAGTTATTATGGAGGGCACGACAATGTGATTTCCCCTCAACAGAAGTTAAGCTAAAGAGTAAGTCTCAGGAGCGATGGTCACGATGGAACGTCATCAGATGCTTTTGCACGTCCCGCTAAAAGGACCCGGGATTGTAAGAAGAAGTGGTACTACTAGTGGTCTACTGGTGGTAGAAATATGTGTATAATTTGAGACTGAATTCATCGAAAATAAAGATATTTTTCTTTCTGTACGTAAGACTTTTTATTCAAAAAGACAAATTTTTAATGACACCCACACTTCTCTCACACAAATTATATAGACAAGGTGAAAGTTTTTTTTTTTTTTTTTTTTTAATTACAGACATCAACTAAAAGGGAAACTTCTAACATAGAATTAAACTTATGTCTACATTATGAATAGCACGAAATTGTACATTCCGCCCCCCATGGACAGACGTACATAAAAAGTGGAAATGTTAGTCTTACACATAACTTAACCTAAAAAACTAATTACTCCAATTTAAGGTAGCGAGATGGATGGTACAAAACATACCTATAGTAAAGTACAATACAGTGGGAACAGCGTGAAGCTGTATGTCTCCATTCGCTATTACAGTGGCATGCTCGAAAACTGCAATGCTTAGTACCTGAGTAAATAAATGCCCTTACAACTGTTAAGGTTGTTAACCTAATTAATAAAAAAAATGTAAAGTAAATGCAAATACTACAATGGGCACAAGTAATATTCAAGTGAACATTTGGCTTAAACTATTAGGTTTACTCTGTTTCCGGCAGGAAACAGAGCTTAGACGTAGGGCGTTTTATCACCGTGTTTTTACATCTCAGGCTAACCACACGGGTGATTCCATCTGAACCGACGTGTTTGTCTAATATAACACCATAAAGCCACCTAGCTGGTGGAAGATCATTCTCCATCACCAGCACCACTTCTCCAATCCTTGGTTCAGGAGATAATACGTTCCATTTGTACCGACGAAAAAACTGATCTAGATATTCTCTTGACCACCGACGCCAGAAATGCTGCACCATCCTTTGCGTCAACTGCCATCTTCTTAGACTAGAAACATTTGATTTCTCATAGTTGGCATCAGGAAGCAAAACCAATGGTTCGCCGACCAAAAAGTGTCCTGGTGTTAAAGGTTGAGGGTCGTCGACATTCTCGCTAATTCGAGAAATAGGTCGTGAATTGAGACATGCTTCTATTTGATATAATACAGTAGAAAATTCTTCAAAGGTTAGTGTAGATTCTCCTAGAACTCTTTTTAAATGGTGTTTGGTGGATTTAATTCCGGCCTCCCAGAGGCCTCCGAAATTCGGGCTGTGCGGCGGAATTCTATGCCATTTAGTTCCTTTAAAGGCCAGACATTCTGCGATTTCGGCCGCTACGGTAGAGCTTTCATCGATTAAAAGGGCTCTCAATTCGCGGTCCGCCCCTACAAAATTAGAACCATTGTCACTCCAAAGTTCCGCGCAGTGGCCTCTTCGAGCTACAAACCGTTTGTAGGCTGCTAAGAACCCTTCTGACGTCATATCACTAACAGTTTCCAAGTGTATGGCTCTCGTCGCCATACATATGAACAAACAAATATAACCTTTGGTAGCTCTGTAACCTCTTCCCTTGGTGGTTCTGATAGCAAACGGGCCAGCGTAATCCACACCACTGTGTAGAAAAGGTCGGGTACACGATACCCTTGGTTGTGGTAAATTACCCATAATAGGTTGTCTATTTTGTGCCGAATACCTCAGACATTTCACGCAACGTCGAACGCAGTACTTAGTTAAACTTTTCAGCCTTACGATCCAATATTTTGCCCGGATATAATAAACCATCGATTGAGGGCCACCATGAAGCGTTCTTTGATGAGCTTCTTCAACAACAAGATCCGTCAATTTTGATTTCTGTGGCAACAAAATAGGATGTTTCATGTTTTCTGATCTTGCGGCATTGTCCAATCGGCCCCCAACGCGCAGAATTCCCTTACTATCTATATATGGGTTGAGAGTAGATATTTTGCTTTTCTTGCTTACTGAACCGGACTCTAATAAATCTTTAAATTCTGCTCCAAAATGATGCCTTTGGCATTCCAGGATGCAAAAATTCAGACTTCTTTGGAGTTCTTCATTGCTAAGCCAACTCAAAAACTGAGGCTTCGGCCTGATGCGTGTAAGTTCAAAAAATCTCTGACAAAAAGATATAACTCTGACTAATCTTTGTAACGTAGAGAATCTGCTAAATAACTCATTTTCTGGATTATTCACCGACGTGCAGCACAGTTTTGTTGGTTTTATTTCTAACTCAGTGTCCAGATGATGGTGATCGCTATCGGGAAGTGGACTGTATTTAATTTCGTTCTTCGATAACCAAGCTGGACCTTGTTTCCATAATTGCGAGTCTTCAAAATTTGCTGGATTGACGCCTCTCGAAGCGCAGTCCGCTGGGTTTTCATCAGATTTAACATGAGACCAGCAATTTCGATCGAAACACTGTAGAATATCGGACACCCTGTTGGCTACAAACGTCTTCCAACGACTTGGATGACTGCTTAACCATGCTAAGACTATGGAAGAGTCTGTCCAAGCATGAATGTTTTCCTTCGACACTTCCAAAATTTCGGCCACCTCACGAAGTAACATGGCTAGCAACTGAGCTCCACATAATTCTAAACGGGGAACGGATACCTGTTTTACTGGCGCTATCTTGGTCTTCGATGTGATTAAATTTACATGTACTTCACCGTTTTTGTCTATAACACGAAGATATACGACCGCAGCGTATGCTTCGCACGATGCATCGCTGAAACCGTGAATCTCTCTAGATTTGTCGTCTGGACTCATGTGAATCCATCTCGGTATACGGAATCCAGTAACCTTACAAAGTTCGCTTCTATAATCTAACCACTCCTGCAACAGATGCTCCGGCAGCTCGTCGTCCCATTCTATTCCTGACATCCAAATCCTTTGGATGAAAATTTTGCCTCTAATGATTATGGGTGAGATCCATCCTAAAGGGTCGAATAATCGGGCGATGTCTGAAATGACCTTTCTCTTAGTCAAAGGTGGACGTAATGGAGGGATCTGTAAAGAGTATTCGAACTCATCAGTTGTTTTACTCCATTTAAGACCCAAAACCTTTTGTATTTCTCCTGTAGATCCAATTTCTTTCTTTTCTTCGTTAGCTTCTGTTTGTCCCTTTTCTTCAAGTACTTCTGCGTGGTTGCATGACCATTTTTGAAGTTGAAAGCCTCCTGCTAACATCAGTTCGTTCATCTCATTGTATAATGTCTTACCTTCCTCGAGGGTATCAAAACCAGTCATGAGGTCATCAATGTAGTAATCTGTGAGAGTTCTTTCAGCTGCCATTGGATACTTAGGGCCTTCATCATACGCTAACTGTTGCAATACTTTAACTGCAAGGTATGGAGCTGATGCAGTGCCAAACGTAACTCGCAACATTCTGTAATGTTGTAAAACTCCATCCTCATCTCGCCATATGATGCGTTGAAAATCAGCGTCCCTTTGAGTCACCCTTACTTGGCGGTACATTTTTACTATGTCTGCGATGAAGCACATTCGATGTCTACGCCATCTCATGACTATGTGTCTTAAATCATACTGAAGTGATGGACCGACCAGCAATTCCTTATTCAGGGACACACCATTAACTCCTACACATGACGCATTAAAAACCACTCTTAATTTAGTAGTTGTACTATTCTCCTTGATCACTCCATGGTGAGGTAAATATACTACCTCATTGATATTTCGTTGCTGCTCGGGAACTAACTCCATATGACCCAGCCTTATGTATTCTTTAATAACGTTGGTATATTGATCCTTATAACATGCGTCTCTAAAAAACCTTTTCTCTAACATTTGAAATCTTTTGATAGCTATTGATTCAGTTTTCCCATAAATGCATTTCGGTTCAGTTTCGCGAAATGGTAGCTTCACCACATAACGCCCTGTCTCATCTCTATAAGTAGTTCTTGCGAAAATTTCTTCACATCTTTTTTCGTCTTGAGTCAGAATTTTCTTACTTGGAAATGGCTCGGCTTCTAACTCCCAAAATTTTCTCAATAACTCATTATCATTGACTTGAGTGAGTAAACTTATCACCTGGTTGGGCTGATCATTTTCTTCAGAGTTAACTTTTCCAGATAGAATCCATCCCAATTTAGTTTTCTGTGCTATAGGACAACCGGGTGGGCCCTTTAATAATCCTTCCTCCAGAATCTGGGCATAGACTTCAGCCCCGAGCAGCACATCTATCTTGTTAGGTGTGCTGAATTTGGGATCTGCTAATTTGATATTAACTAATTCTGGCCAGTGGGGAATGACCACCTTCTTGGTTGGGATGAACTTAGTTAATTTACTGAGTACATGAGCTTGAACAATTATGATGAACTTAGGGTCATGAACTGAATGAATTTTGATATTAACTATGAAACTAGATTCCACCGTATCTTCTTGACCTCCAAGCCCGGTGACCGTGATATTGTTTGGGAACTTTTGCAGTCCAAGTAACTGCACTGCTGACTCTGTGATGAATGAAGCTTGGGATCCTTGATCCAATAAGCATCTTAACACCGAGTCGTTGCCAGTTTTTCTTGATTCAATCTTCACTAATGCCGTAGCCAATAAGACTTGGCTGTTTATTTTTGAGAAACATGTGACAACCCGATCACACTCCGCTAATGGTTCTTCAGTAGTTGATACTGCCACCAAGGTATTCCCCTCTGCTGGTGGGTCTGCAGGTTTTGTTGTAGTGCTGGGATGTAGCAACGAATGATGCTTCCTTTTGCAAATGCGACATCTAGTGGGAAGGCGGCATGAAAAAACTGGATGATTTATTCCCAGACAATTAAAGCATAATCTTTTTGAGCGTACAAAAGTCTGTCTCGTTTCATATTCTTCTTCTGCAAATTTCCTACAGTTGTTAATTTTGTGGTTTCCTTCACAGTATTGACATAATTTCATATCGGTTTCCGACATACTAGCCAAATGAACTACTTTAACATTACTTGTGTTGGCCTTTAGCTTTGATTTTGAATCTAAAAACTCTAAAGATCTAAATTTGTGCTCTAAAAATTCTTGAAACTGTTCTAAAGTAGGTAGATCATCAGAAATTTCACTTGCTTTGGTTTCCCAATCTTTACGTGTATCTGAATCTAACTTATTTGCTATAAGATGAATGATGATAAAGTCCCAAGTGGACACATTCACACCTATGTTAGAAAGGGCATTTAAACATTCTGTAGTAGTATCGAGCGGTTGTTTAATACCTTGAGAAGATTCAAGAGACAATTGTTTTTGACCAACTAAACGGTTTAGAATACAATTAGAAATATAACGCTTATTACTGAATCGTTTTTTTAACATAAGCCAACACTGCTCATAATTTGCCTCTGTAATAGGAACGTGCCTGATTAACTGTTCTGCTTCATCGGTAAGGTGAGCCTTAAGGTAGTGTAATTTTTGTACATTTGCCAAAGTAATGTTTTTATGCACCAGTGTATCAAACAGATCATGAAAGGTGGGCCACTCAACATACTTACCTGAAAAGTTAGGTATAACTATCTTGGGTAGTTTAACAAAGTTAGAATTCTGAATAGGCTCTGAGCCGCTACCTCTACAATCTTGAGTGGTATTTCTCTTAATAGTCAATAGGCTTAATCTTTCTTTAAGAGAACATTTATAATCAATATAAAGATCTTCAACCGTGTCATATGTAGAGGATTTAAAATAGTTTGTTTTAGAATAAATGTCCCTTTCGAACTCACTTATAATTCTACTATGTGTATTACAAAAACTTACCCATGTTTTTTCCAAATTTTCCAGACGAGCCTCTATATATGGGACGGTTATCCTTTCTTTAGGCGACTTCATAAAGTTTGATTTACCCTTTTGGATATTATCTAAACAGTGTTCTTGTAACTTAAGTAAACCCTCCATTTTGAAGCTTATTTCACAGTGGAGTAAATTGAAGCTATTAAAAACTAATTTATAATATCTACACACCACTTACCAGTATTACAATGAAAATGTGCTATCAGTGACTACTTTTATTTCTAACCCTTTTTTATTTTTTACTATCACTCTTAAAGTCTATCCAATGAGTCTTATAAGATGTTTTAACCTCTGGTATATTGCACTTGCTTCATTTTAAATTGACTTTGTTGGATCACTTAATGGTTTAATAACTCTAACATGTATCTTGCCTGGAACACTGCACACTATCCTTGGTGTTGACAAAAACCAACTTTGGATCTCTCAAGTTAGCCTGTTTCCTTTCTATAGATTTCCAAAGCTTTTAAATTGACTCCACAAACTCCCGGAACAGACGATTATTTAGCTGTAGAACACTAGAATTCCTGTTACAACGAAGGAACTGATCTTCCGATGTCTTCTTACAAGTATTGTTTCTCTGCCTGTTGATCCTCCTGGTTGAATATCTCAACTTCAAAGCACCAGGAATAGATGCAACGCAGTGCCTCACGCAATGTAAATTTTGATATTTTCTGACTGAACAAATAATTTCCCACCAAAAAGTCAGAATCGGCTTACGACAGCTAGCGATGAATACAGCTCGGTGATTAGAAACTCGTGGTTTATTTGACTTTTGTATCCGGCTCGAAGGACCATGTATAATTTGAGACTGAATTCATCGAAAATAAAGATATTTTTCTTTCTGTACGTAAGACTTTTTATTCAAAAAGACAAATTTTTAATGACACCTACACTTCTCTCACACAAATTATATAGACAAGGTGAAAGTTTTTTTTTTTTTTTTTAAATTACAGACATCAACTAAAAGGGAAACTTCTAACATAGAATTAAACTTATGTCTACATTATGAATAGCACGAAATTGTACAATATGATGACACAAATTTGTCACAAAATTCGGCCGGGTGGGTACCACCGTGCACGATTGCGAAAAACCCTCCATAGTAATCCAATTTCGGTTTGATTGCGTTCAGGGGTCAGCAAGTGCATAGCCGGGCAGGGGGATTATGGTCGCAGCACTAGTGGGACCGGTGGGTGTCACGCGGCGCTGCGACGACAATCCTCTTCTGATGGGGCCGTCAAGCTGAGTGCCACCATTGTTAACATGGTACGTGTGTGTAATGGTGACCCTCTTTCCTGAGACTTTACCTTCAGCTTACCATCAGGAGAGGTGAAGTCAAATTGACGTGTCCTAAATATAAAAAAATAATAATTAAAAGTGTGCTGGTAAAGGTTTCCAAAAATATATGATGCGGCAAAGATATATGATTAGGTTGAAATGTTGCGGCCGCCTCACACTGAAGACCCGAGTAGGCGTGCGGTTTTACTCGGTTCGAATCCGACATAACCACCCAAAAAAATAGGCGGTAGCCCAGTGGCGTAAGTAACTGACTGCCGAGACGAGGTCTCTGGCACACACCTCTGACTTTTCATAGTTATGTGTGTATTAAAAATGTTAATTCTCGCTCGCTTAGCAATGTGCCCGGTAGATGGCAATAGGCTCGCTCCTTATTACATTGGGACCTAAGCATAACTGGCGAATCATGGGTGTGTAATACACCTCTGCCTACCCCTACGGGGGTACAGGCGTGAAGTTATCTTATGTTATTTATTGTTGGACCGCCTTACACTCCGGTGTCTGAAGATCCAAATAGCGGTTTTTAAGTCGGTTCGAATCCGACATAACCACCCTCGCTGGCCGGCAGGGAGGTATCCAGGGGGGTATCCCCGCCGAATGAAATTATTGTTGTATACAATAGTGACTACAAAAACTTTTGAGAACATTATGGAGGATTAAACGTTTAACCGTTTTTCGCGCGATGTTTTTTTTTTAAGAATATTGATAGCCGAAATTATCAATATTCCCCCTAACCCCTCCAGCTAAGCCTAATAGTTTAGCTGGACCGACTCCTAGGGTTCACGTCGGTAGTGTAATGCCCAGGATTCAAACCCGGGAACCCTTAATCGTAAGGTCGACTCCTTAACCTTAAGCTACCGACGCTTATGCAATGAGCTAGCCGTACATAGACTCGTCAGTGTTAACATCATAGCGTTGTTCACGGTTGAACCGGAGGCTTTCAACTCGAAGCCCTGGGACCTCTGACCCTTACGTTCTGATTTGGTTTATACTAATTTTATGCCGTCTGACCGCTCAAATCATGAAGTCTGCGCCAGAGAGGTGGAATTCAAAAAGTTAAGACCACCATTACTGATGCTATCGATTCGGAAATGGTGGTCCATAGTTCAACAGCATCAAAAGCATTACGCCACGCCTAAAGAACCCAGGATTTTGGGAACAAGGTCACACGTAGATTTGATTAACTCTTGAAATTTCAACTCTGATCCGAGCAAAGCTCACTATGAAATCTCTCCCGAAAGCGTAACTCTGCTCCTGTGTATTCCTATCGCTAACGGGACGTCATGAGAAGATCCGGCTGCTGATAGGCTCGATAAGCTCGTATGCGAACACGAACACCTAATCAGAGCACAGAAACGAATTCATTTCTGATATTACATCTCATAGTTGAGAGTAGGGCTGGTCCAGGTTCATTGTTATCGAATATATGTATGAGGAGCTTCACCTGCGTGGAATTCTGATCCCGTCCCCGCAACCCATGGAAACCTTTCAGCGAAACCACTGTTCTTATTGGAAAAATCATTGGTGAAAGATTTTTTTCGAATACACCTCTGCCTACCCCTTCGGGGATACAAGCGTGAAGTTATGTTAAGTTATTATTATTATATTATTATATTAAGCCATCGTATTTTACACATAACATAACTGTACCCGTCGGGGACAAAGTACCTTTTTTTTCATGCGGAAATCCCTAGATTATTATTTTATATTATTTATATTATTAACATAACTTCACGCCTGTATCCCCGAAGGGGTAGGCAGAGGTGTATTACACACCCACGATTCGCCAATTATGTTAAGGTAGCAATGCAATAGGGGGCGAGCCTATAGCCATCTACCGAGCACAATATTAAGCGAGCGATAATTACCATTTATTAATGCACACATGATTACGAAAAGTCAGAGGTATGGGCCCGGGGCGACTGGGGATCGAACTCGAGACCTCGTCTCAGCAGTCCGTTACGTACGCCACTGGGCTATCGCCGCTTTTTAGGCTTCTGTTGCCAAATGGCAAAAAACGGAACCCTTATAGATTCGTCATGTCTGTCTGTCCGTCCGTATGTCAAAGCCACTTTTTACCGAAACGATAAGAATTATGCTGTTGAAACTTGGTAAGTAGATGTATTCTGTGAACCGCATTAAGATTTTCACACAAAAAATAGAATGGGGCTCCCCATACTTAGAACTGAAACTCAAAATTATTTTTTTTCATCAGACCCATACGTGTGTGGTATCTATGGATAGGTCTTCAAAAATGATATTGAGGTTTCTAATATCATTTTTCTCTCTAGTTTGCGCGAGAGACACTTCCAAAGTGGTAAAATGTGTCCCCTGTAACGTCTAAAATAAGAGAATGATAAAACTAAAAAAAATATATGATGTACATTACCATGTAAACTTCCACTGAAAATTGGTTTGAACGAGATCTAGTTAGTAGTTTTTTTTTAATACGTCATAAATCGTAAAACGCAATTTCCCTTTCATTAAATTACCCCAAATATAAAATTTTAAAAAAAGCATTTTATGTTACTTGCAATATGGTGGTTCCGTAGCAGAACCCTTCATGGGCGAGTCCGACTCGCACTTGGCCGCTTTTTTTAACTTAATGTATATTAAATAACTTAATTACTATATGTGTATCTTGAAAAAATATGTCACTGATCGCCACACTAGGAAACCCTGTGTTGTGAAAACCAGTCACTTGGACTGCACTCAATAGTTTTCTTATTTAATATTTTTCTTTTTTTTTGTGAAACATACTCATTATAAACTGAAGCGAAGCGAGCGCGGGTGGCTAGTATTGGATATTTTAACAGTACACTTTCAGCAACTGGTGTGATAGCGATGGGTACAGGAAAAAATGTATCAATAAACCTAATCTAGTTTACGCGAATGTCACACACACATTGAAATAAAACTATTTTTAACGGATTCTATCGCGATTTAATAATAAATAAATATTCTATGACATTCTACACAGCGCTTTCTAGACCCAAAGTAAGTATAGTTTAACTAGCTTGTGTTATGGGTTCTAGAATGCGGATAAACATACTTATATACTTTTTTTTTGTAAATAAATAATTATACATAGAAACACGCAGACCAATGCAAATAGACATATTTATGCATACAAATATTTGCACTGAGCGGGAATCGAACCCGCGCCCCTTATCGTAGCAGTCGAATGCACTACCGCTACGCCACAGAGGCAGTCATTTGATGTTATTTTATATTTTACATTGATCCCGATGTTTCGGTTGCTTTTCAGCAGCCCTAGTCTCCCCGTCACCATGGCTGCTGAAAAGCAACTGAAACGTCTTTTATTTCAATAAAAATAGTAAAAATGGTCTGCTGGGAGAGAACTCATATTGAGTTAAGCTCGCCTTTGTACATCTTTTTTTAATGTTATTTATGTTATTATCATTTTTTGTGTGTACAAAAAGAATACAAATAAAATAAATAAATAAAAATAAAAAAGTAAAAATTTTAAAAATAGTTTTATTTCAATATTATTAGTTTTTTTTTTCAAACAATATTTAAATTCATTATTTAAATACTAGGTAACTAAATAAAACTAAAATAAAATAAATCATTAAAAGAAATTTAAACCTAATATTATTAGTTTGTTGTATAGCGTGCCAGCCCTACATGAGATGAGGCGGTTGTAGCAACAATTCCGCCGCGGAGACGCTCACAAATATTGTTATAACAATTTGTTTCGCTATGTTTTTATGAATCTCACATACATACGCGCACCATAACGCTGGTTTCAATTACGTTGGAATTTCTACTCTACGCCTTTTTAGCCTCAACAATTTTGTAATAAGAGTGCTGTGTTCGCTTGAGGCATTTGACAAATTTGTCTGAATGCGCATGACAAGCTGGTAACATCACTCACACCACTGCACTGGCTGAATATCGTTTGTTCCGTCCGTTAAAATTGATTGATAAAGAACCAAAAAAAAAAAAAAACATATCGGCTTTAAAATTAGTTCATCCGTTCGGGAGCTACGATGCCACAAAAGACACCCAGACACGTCGTTTTCAAAAAAAAACAAAACATGTAATATAATATTAAATATTTTCAAATATCCTTGTCATCTGTCAAACAAACAAACTTCAATTCCACCAATCAAAACAGCTCTGTATTTGACCGGGTTTACGTTGTCGAAACGAATCAAAACCAGCATTGTTTGCGGAGCCAATACGTCACACATCACGGGTCACGCACGTCACTGCTGTGACGTCACGTCACTCGTCCGTACGCTTATTCGTTTTTCATCGGAGCTTGTTTAATTGTAGCTCTGAGTGACGTGACATGTAGGTACACATTGAAATATTCACAAGCTAGTAAAGCGTGATTGAATTCACTTCGGTAACTCTTTTCTTCACCGCACTATATGAAAACTTGGAATTCTTCATTCTTGAGATTTCACACTAAATAGTCGCCCATCCGTTATGACTTATGACGTAATCCACATACTACTTTTTCATATTTATTGTACTAAAGACAAATCAATTTAAGCGTAAATGTAAATTATAAAAGCGGCGATAGCCCAGTAGCGTACGTAAAAAAAAAATTCAACAATAAACACTCTGTGGCATAGCGATAATGTGTTCGTCTACTAAGTCTGAGGTCGCGGGTTCTATTCCCACTCAGTGCAAATATTTAGCATCATCTCGCGCCTGTAAAGGATAGGGGATGGGAAAGGAGTTTTAGGAGGGGATGGGAAAGGAGTTTGGGAGGGGATGGAAATGGAGTTCGGGAGGGGATGGGAAAGGAGTTTGGGCTCCGGCATTCTCACTCACCAAACGGAACGCAAAAGTTCAAATACTGTTACTTGGAGTCGATATTCTGTGAGAGGGTGGTGCTTCCCCGGTCGAGTCGGCCCATTCATGCAAGGGCCAAAATGACTGTTGCTTGACTCTACCACCTACATCATCATCATCATCTGAGCGTTGTGTCCTGATTGCATCCCAGGCCCACACCTCGGAGCCCGGGGTCCGCTTTTCCGCTTTTCCTTCTCCACTTCTCACGATCTTGGGAACCATGGTAGTGAGACGGCACGCATGTCATCCCTTACAACGTCAAACCAGCACTTACTGGATCTCCCCCCACCCCCCTACCAGGCCCGGCGGAGGTGCCATGCCATGGCCAGACATTTGTTACGCACGTAGTCAGGAGGCTGCCGCAAAACGTGGCCGCACCAGCGAAGGTGACACTCCTGCATTTTATCTGCAACGTCACGGACATAATATTATGGTTGTAATTTATGGTCATATATACAATCTTCTCAAACATGTTCTGAGTCCTCGGCAGCACGGATTTATGACCGGTAGATCAACAAACTCTAACCTTCTCTGTTATGCAAATTACATATGTGAATCTTTTAACGATAAACAACAAGTAGATTCTATATATACTGACTTCTCAAAAGCGTTTGACCGTGTTGATCACTACATATTGCTCTCAAAGGCCCAGCATCTCGGCATACATGTTGATCTGTACAGGTGGCTCACATCGTATTTATCTAACCGCAGTCAGATTGTTACGCTTAGTGGATATGAGTCTGTTCCATTCTTGGCGATGTCAGGAGTGCCGCAAGGCTCGAATCTAGGTCCATTACTATTCCTATTATTTGTGAATGACTTACTTGGTAAAATTAATAGTGAATGTTTGGCCTACGCTGATGATATCAAGATCTATAGAAGAATCTCTAACCACCAAGACTGTGAAATACTACAGGCCGATATGGACACTATTGTGCAGTGGTGTGATGAGAATTTTATGTCATTAAACATAAATAAATGCCAAATTATCACTTTCAGAAAAAACTGAAATTTGCTGATATACAATAACAAAATTATGGGAATTATTGTTGATCGAGTTAAGTTGGTTCGTGACCTAGGTGTAATATTTGATACTGCTATGTCCTTCAGGTCACATTATGAGCACATCTGCAGTAAAGCAAATCGCATGCTTTCATTTGTGCTACGTAATGCAAAACTTTTCAAGCAGGCTAATTCCCTAATCATCTTGTAGTGTTCTTTAGTGAGGAGTATCACTGAATACTGCGCTTGCGTCTGGGCTCCAATATATGCAGTACATACATGTCGTAAGAATAGACGCAATTCAGAAACGCTTCCTTAGAGCTTTATGTGTCAAATATGGACTTAGACGTAAGATACCTGAATATGAAGACAGATTTAAGACCTTTGAGATCATGAGTTTGGAGAAGAGGAGAGGAATGGGCGACCTGTGTATTCTATACAAGATTCTAAACGGCTTGCTTGATTGTAACCTTGTCAACTATATAAACTTTAAGATACCTACTCGGTCCGTGCGCATTCCACAACTATTTGTTATACCGTTAAGCAAAAACAATGTTTCTCAAAACAACCTACTTCACAGAATGTGTGGCCAGTATAATACAGTTTGTACTTAACTGGACATATTTTTCGATAGTTTCACTTCTTTTAAAAAACAACTTATGTGAAATATTTTTCATTTTTTGTCAAGTATTTGTTCATTAAGTTAGTATGTAAGTTTATTAGTTTATTCCGAAGTGATAAGAACTATGCTGTTGAAACATTCTGTGAACAACAAAAACTTCTGTGAACCGCATTAAGATTTGCACACAAAAATAGAAAAAAAAACCAATAAATATTGGGGGTTACCCCATACTTTAGAACGGAAACTCAACATTTTTTACCATTTTGTACCTACCATGTTTATTTTTCTATGTCAATTTACCTGTCTTGATGAAGCTATATAACATTTAAATGCTGTGTACAGATATGATTGGATGTCAGATTCGAAAAGTGTACTTTAAAATGTTATAATCTAGATATTGTAATCTGTTGTCTGTCTCTGTACTTTTTTTTTTTTTCGTGCGGAAATCCCTTCGGCCGCCGACCAGCGGGGGCGGTTATGTCGGGCTTGAACCGACTAAAATCTGTCTCTGTACCTAATAAATAAAAATAAAAAATAAAATAAAGGCTGCCGCGTATGCGGGACTTCCTCACTCGATATTTACGCGATTTTGATACGGTTTTTAGGGTTCCGTACCCAAATGGCAAAAATGGAAACCTTATGGATTCGTCATGCGTGTCCGTCCGTCCGTATGCCACAGTCACTTTTTTCCGAAACTATAAAAACTATGCTGTTGAAACATTCTATGAACAACAAAAACTTCTGTGAACCGCATTAAGATTTGCACACAAAAATAGAAAAAAAAACAATAAATATTGGGGGTTACCCCATACTTTAGAACGGAAACTCAACATTTTTTTTTCATCAAACCCATTCGTGGATATATACCATATCTATGGATAGGTCTTCAAAAATGGTATTGAGGTTTCTAATATCCTTTTTTTGTAAACTGAATATTTTGCGCGAGAGACAGTTCCGAAGTGATAAAATGTGTGTCCCGTGTAAATTCTAAAACTAAGAGAATGATAAAACTAAAAAAAATATATGACGTATCATGTAAACTTCCACCGAAATTTGGTTTGAGCGAGATCTAGTAAGTAGTTTTATTTAAATACGTCATAAATTACTTGCTGCTACGGAACCCTTCATGGGCGAGTACGACTCGCACTTGGCCGGTTTTTTCTATTAGAAAGGTCTTGGTCAGTCTTAACATCTACCGTATGTGTAGAACCGGCGATATGACCTAAAAACGATAACTTACCTTCGCGCGGGCTCAGCTAGTATTCAATAAAAACACCGCCCTTTTTTTTTAGAGTGGGGAAACCCCCACGGGCTTTACCCCATCGGTGCGAAGATAAAATAAAAATTCGTCTGTGGAATAAATTACCGGTTGAAATAAGACGAGCTGAGACGTTAATGAAATTTAAAAGAATGGTCAAGGAGCATTATTTGTCCAGTGTATCACGTGTAACAGAGACAATATCCTATGTAAAAGTATATAAGTATATTATTGAAATAAAACTATTTTTAACGGATACTATCGCACGAAAAAAAAAGACGACGAATTTGAAAAACTACCAAAGTTTTACAAAGTTTACTTTATTTTTCAAAATAGTGCAACGTAATTACATCTTTTTGACGTCAATAACTGCTTAATACTAAGTTTACCACCGCTTCCTAGGCGCTAGTGGAGAAGAAACGGCGCAACAAACTCCACTGCTGCATTTTCGAGACGTCAGCTTATAATAGTGATTTCTTAAGACTAAATATGCACGAATGTATAAAAAAAACGTTATAATAAAATTTAACCCAAGTTAATCGTTCAAATAATTGAAAAAAGTTAAAATATGGTAAAAAGGTCGCGTGCCTACTACAATATTATGCTGTAGTTGTAACATTTTAGCATTTTAGGAGGAGCCTGCACCATGCTTAAACCAGACATTTTTGTCTTTAAGGTAATACCTAGCTAGTATCTCCTAAATGATGCGGTGTGAATGTTAAGTGACTATCACAGACTAAGCCCATACAGGAATAATAAAGGAGAGACATCATGATACGTTTTTTTTTCATATATTTAAGACACGTCAATTTGACTTCACCTCGCCTGTCGGAAGTTTACGCGAGTGTCATACGAGTACATTGAAATAAAACTATTTTTAACGAATTCTATCGCGATTTATTTAATGTTATTTCATTTTTTATATTGAACCCGACGTTTCAGTTGCTTTTCAGTTTCAAACTACAAGACAACAACCATCTTTAGTCTCCGCAAAAGCAACCGAAACGTCGGGATCAATGTAAAATATAAAATAATATCAAATAAATCGCGACAGAATTCGTTTAAAATAGTTTTATTTCAATGTGTGCCATTCGCGTAAAATTCCGAAAATATCATACGTATATTATGTTATTATATCTGTTTAAGTGTGTATATATATAAGTACCTATGTATGTTTAAAATTATGTATTTATATAAGTATGTTTATATTATAATCATTCAATAGCACGCCAACAAAGTACCGAGCACTCCAACCAATATTTCCATCCAAAGGTTGCTTGGCAGAAATCGCGTTAAGCGATAAGGCCGCCATTGTACTTTTCTTTTCTTTTTAATTACTGTTGTAATTCAATTCAATTGGTGTACAATAAAGTATAAAATAAATAAATAAAATAACAGATAAATATTCACATACATGCGTCATAGAATTGCTCCGTATTATCACCGACTGGTAATGTTCCCAGAAGGCCGGCAACACTGCCACGTTGAAAGGCATTTAGAATTTTAATTTTATCTTTTTTGAACGTGGAGCTGCTCCAAATGTCGGTAACTCGATAAAGTCCGGAAACAATACTCGTAGCAATCGATCCATCAAATTGTTTCGATTCCCATTCCATTCGTCAGTAGAAAGAATACTATGGATGTGACAGTTTAAAAATATAGATATGCCCGCGCTGAGAATGGTTATCGGTTTTTGGTCAATTTTTTTTTTTTTATATTTAGGTCACGTCAATTTGACTTCACCTCGCCTGATGGTAAGCTGAAGGAAAAGTCTCAGGAAAGAGGGTCACCATTACATACACGTACCATGTTAACAATGGTGGCACTCAGCTTGACGGTCTCATCAGAAGAGGATTGTCTTCGCAGCACCGCGTGGAACCCACCGGTCCCACTAGTTCTGCGACCACAATCCCTCTGCCCGGCTATGCACTTGCTGACCCCTGAACGCAATCAAACCGAAATTGGATTACTATGGAGGGTTTTTCGCAATCGTGCACGGTGGTACCCACCCGGCCGAATTTTGTGACAAATTTGTGTCATCAAATTTCTACCACCAGTACCAGGTGAAATCTCCGGTTCTACTTAACCAATTGCAACCAAACATACGGTGGTTCTAAGTCTGACCAAGACCTTATTTTGTTCAGTAGTCTTTGCGTCCATCGCGAACAAACAGACAAATAGATAAACAGACAAGAATTGCAAAATAAATATTTTTGTGTTGTGAATCGTTCATTTAACATAACCCAAGTATTTTTTTAAATAACTCCAATGTACACACACAGGTAATTTGGATCGTTGATCCCGTGATGCATGCCACCACCTAGTGGCTAAGGTATCAGGCTTGCAATCGAAAGGTCGCGGATTCGAACTCCGGCTATTACGGTGCGGACGGGAACCCATCAAAACACCAGTAATTCAGCTTGACTGGAGGAGTTAATAAGAATATTAATATATTTGACTAGTTCCCGCCCTACTCCTTTCTATTCCACCGCATCGCATCATCCGCGTTTATCTTATATTTTTGTTCTCATTGCTAGGCTCCTAGCATGATCTTAAATAGCCTATTACCATAAAAATACGGACTTTCTGTGTAAACAAACCATTTGCCGTTAAACTTCACCACGTCGCTACACAAGTCGGCACAAGAATGGTTGGTACATAATGTTCCTGAGGTCATCCATCTTAAGCACATATTCGAATTGAAATATATAAAACACCGCCATCTGTTGTTACTGTAACCGAACTAAGGGTTCTTATAAAGCGGGCTAGTAAATTAAAGTGTGAAAAATTCATAATATTGAGATACTGTTTCCCTCAGCAGTTAGTAATTATTTATTTAGAGCACGATGCTTTATGTGTACGTTATTTTTTCTTTTTCGTGCGGAAGTCCCCTTGGATCCCCCCCTCCCCCTCCGCCAGCCAGCGGGAATGATTATGTCGGATTCGAACCAACTAAAATCGCACACTGTCTCGGGTCTTCGGAGTGGTGTAAAGTTGTCCATAAGGCATTTTCCTCGCACCCCGACTGACACTGGGCCTGCTCCGGTTTCGAGATGACCGCCTCGGGTTTGGGAACCACAGTGTCCCCGTCTTGCCCCGGTTTGGGGGGGGGGAGAGGGCGCTAGTCGAGCGATTGACGGACAAGGCTCTGGTGGAGGCTTTCCTCTCGGGGTATGAAGGGCAGACGACTAGTACTTCTTTTAGTTTTAGTTACTAGTACTCCTGTGAACCCCTCCAGCTAAGCTGTGTGGGTTCACGTCAGTAGTGTAATTTCCAGGATTCGAACCCGGGTCCTTTCGATCGTAATGCCGAGTCCTTAATCACTAAACTACGCTTCTTAATATTAACATATAGCAAATACTATAACTAGGAATTCAGTGCAGGGTGCGACTGAAATAAATTGAGCTGAGCGAGCAGGACTCTTACTTGAAAATTAGACATCTTACTACGGACGCGCGCTTAGCAAAGGCCGCGCGCTAGTGAAACTGTTTTTCGGTAATTATTGCTCAATGGTACATCGGACATGAACTATCTCGCTTCAAAACACTCCTCAGTGTCCACACTATCACCGTGGTTAATTTGGTCAAGATCGCCCGAGTGGTTACGGAGGAGTTCAGCCACGAACAAACGGCTATGCCACGTATAAGATCATCAGAATCAATCAAATCAAATTTCTAGATTCGCAACGAGCCGCTTGAAAAAGTAAAACAAATCCTACCACTGAAGTTAATATAACACGTTCAATCCGCAATAGGCGACAGGGGGGCGAAACGGTATCCCCTACGAGTGCCATACGGACGGTAGGTGGGGGAGATGTATTAGTGAAATTCCTCCAAGGGACGGGGTTGTCGACTTTCCGAAGCTTTAATGGGCTAAATATCTTGAGCCCAGATAATTCGAAGATAGGATGGTCAGCAGAAAAAATATGTCACATTGTATTTTTTCGTACACATAGTTTACTAGCTTGTAAATAAATGTATGCTATTTCATTGCCTCGCACCAGATTCAGTGGTGAATCTAAACCATCCAGGGACCATCTGAACTATGACGCAGATGAATGAAACCATGCTTATTACTTTGAAAAAGATTGTCTTATATGTCGTGTTTTCGTCGGTAGCTTAGTGGTTAAGAAATCGGCCACGTCAATTTGATGGTAAGCTGAAGGTAAAGTCTCAGGAAAGAGGGTCACCATTACATACACGTACCATGTTAACAATGGTGGCACTCAGCTTGACGGCCTCATCAGAAGAGGATTGTCGTCGCAGCACCGCGTGACACCCACCGGTCCTACTAGTGCTGCGATCACATTCCTCCTGCCCGGCTATGAACTTGCTGACCCCTGAACGCAATCGAACCGAAATTGAATTACTATGGAGGGATTTTCGCAATCGTACACGGTGGTACCCACCCGGCCGAATTTTTTGACAAATTTGTGTCATCAAATTTCTACCACCTTTAGGCCTTACGATTGAGAGGTCCTGGTTTTGAATCCTGGCCACTACACTACCGATGTGAACTCACTACTAATACAAGCAATTTAACTTTAAAATTTCAGTAACTAATACTCCCTTATTTTACCCCCTTAGAGGTAAAATTTTCAAAAACTTTCCTTACTGGATGACTTAGGAACAGTCGTAGGGCTAATAAATAAGTACCCACATTGCAACATAACAGACATCAATTGCGAAAATCGTATGTTTTGTAGCCCCAGTGTTGGTTCTGTGTTGATGAATCGTATGTTTTGTAACCCCAGTGTTGGTTCTGTGTTGATGAATCGTATGTTTTGTAGCCCCAGTGTTGGTTCTGTGTTGATGAATCGTATGTTTTGTAGCCCCAGTGTTGGTTCTGTGTTGATGAATCAGACAGTCAGGACAAGTAATATTATTTGTAGATTACACTAGCAATCCACCCTTGCTTCGCTTCGATTTAATACATACATACAATCACGCCTTTATCCCCGGAGGGTTACGAAGACGTAAGTTAACACCTAGATTTTCCCAATCTTTGTATTCGGTCCCATTTATTAGGGGGTGAGCCTATTACCGTATTCCGGCCCTATTGTTGACTAGAGCCGCTGCTGCTGTTCGATTTCACAAAAAATAGCTGATGCTCGCGACTCCGCCCGCGCGGTGGTCGGTCATCTTTTTTTGGTCATATCTGTGATTCTACCGAGGTTACCTTATCAGCTGAATTTATTTCGTGAATGCCTTCTTGAACCGCGAGACTAGACTAGAGACCGGATACTATGTGAAATTTTGGTCAGTTCAATTCCGACATAACCACCCCCGCTGGCCGGAGAGGGGTAACTGTGGCGATTTCCGCAAAAGAAAAACACAAAAAGGCACAAATCTAAAAGTCAAAAATCATGAAAATCGGTTCGCCCGTTCTTGAGTTTATCCCGGTCATCACTAACACAACTTTATTATATATATATATTACAAGAAAAGAGCTTAAAGAGGACCAAATTACACCTAATAAGCATAATTGTATAAATTGTATAAATTATTTAATGGTTTCATTATATTAGTGCTAATCTGTTTATTTTTTGCATCTGCTGTTTTTGCTGTCGCTACATCGCTGCGCAAAGTATTAGTAAAGATTGGGCACGAGTCGCACCATTTGCCGGGAGCCCGCGCCCTGTCGATACACCCGGGTTGTTGCTTGTGCAATGGGGCAGGTACAACCTTTTTAAATTGGGCATTATAGAGGATACATCTTAACTACTAGGTTTTTCAACCGTCAGTTACCTTAGTTTTATCTGTGTTACTTGATTTTAGCTGTAGTCACATAGCACAGTTAGAATTTGGTATTTGACCGGAATCTGAATTAGTCCATCGGTTCTCATATTGTTTCCAACGCAGTGTTTATCTAGTCTGCACCTCTTAAGTCAACCATGAAGTCAAGGCTATTTTTTTTTACATGTGGGAACACCTTAGTGCTCCAACCGCATCGGTGCTAACGTTGAGATGGGTGTGTCGGAATTGAACCGACTAAAACCACAAGGTTTCCTTACTAAGCGTCGATTGCCGTCACCGCGGCGCTCGACTCCTACTCCACCGCCTTTTTCACGCGTTATCAGCTCGCAAAAAGAGGCGGTGGCGTGTCACTTGCTCCCGTCGGAGACCACGGCTCTCACCATGGCCTTCAGCTAGAGAACGTCCACGCCCAGGACCGCAACGAGATCCCGACTTTGACTCACCCATGCTGGGCACTGCACCAATGTATGGAACGCCGTGTCTTCGCCGGGATGGCACTGACCAGCACTGCGAGGATCAGGCGTTGTCTCCCTTGCGCCACGGATACCTACCAAAGTACCCATGTCCGGCAATTCCCTTGGGCTCCACCAACATGCAGCTTTCAGCTTCGCCTTTCAGCTTTACATCCACTTCAGCTCCTACATTTCAGTTATGTGGACTTCTGGGTATGCAGGCTCCTAGCTTCCGTCATCGAAGTAATAACAGGACACTGCAGACTAAACAGACACCTAACAGTGATCGGAGTGAAGACTGACCCCGATTGTCCACAGTGCATGGAGACAGAACAGACCAGCTTCTACCAGCTGGCCGAGTGTCCCATGTACTCACTAATTCGATGGGAACTTCTGGGATCGGACACACTGGACACGAAGGAGTTGAAGGATCTGAAGGTGGAAGAGATCGTAAGATTCTGCAAGGACACAAAAAGGTTTGTAGGGGCGCCGTGAATGCTGGAATAACCACGCTCTTCCTAACGGGAAGGCTGGGGAAATGGATGAAGTGGCCCACAAGCTTCGTGGGTGGATCGTCCGTCCGGCTTCCGGTGTCCCCAATTGTAATAATAAAAAAAAAAAAAATACAGGCTCCTACCGACACTTCTGGGGCTCGAGCCAACCCCACCTGCTCGCCGGGACACTTAGCAAACAACGGACGAGCCTCTGGCGCAGGCTTTCCTTTCGTGGCTGGAGCCGGTCAAGTGGCAAGCGCTACCTTAATAGCCAATACGTCAAATAATAAATAATTCTCTTGGTGCTGGATGATGATTGTCGTAAGCAATAAATGATCATCAATTACTACAAGAGTCATCAAGCACGCCATGCTTGTTAACAAAGTAAATCTCAAATCTTAACTACTTATTTTTACTTTTGGTTTGGTCTTCTATTTAAGCGTTTTTTTTAAGTTTTTTTTAACTATAATTTATTTTAGAATTTTTGGGTTATCTATTTTAATTTTTTATTATGTATCGATCTAGATAAGTGTACAATATTTCAAATTTATCCGACGTTTCCAAGTGCTCCAAAATTTAGTTCAAAGATTCCATTAAAAATCGGTACGGGTAGATTTACATTATACATTATAACATATCGGGCTTCGGTAGCTTTGTGGTTAAGTAGCTAGCATACGATCAAGAGATGCTGGACTCGAATCCTGGCCATTACACTACCGACGTGAGCGCACTCCTAACACAAGCTATTTAGCTTAGCTGGCGGGGTTAGGGGGAACATAGGAAGTAACAAAACTAGTGTCCGATCCGTGAAGGTGTATAGAGGTGTTAACATTAGGCTATGTTTATGTAATCCTTTTTGGAAAGTAAGTTAAAATAAATGACCCCACACACATTTAGTGAACAATCCTTCTCCAAAGTTATAAAATTAAAAAAACACAAGTGGACGCGACGGTACGCCGTCGCGTCCACTTGTGTTTTTTTAATTTTTTAGTCGCCACCGCTAAATATTATTGGATATCAACTATGTAGTGTTGTCGCATTTAAAATTTTCACTGAATGACACTACTCCCTATGACACCATCGGTGGTGGCTAAGGTATTATTCAATCCCCATGACACCACCGGTATTGTCAAGGGTATAATTCTTTACATTTTTATTTTATATTATTAATCTTATATTTATTATAATTTACATATTTACATATTTATCTTATATTATTAGGATTATGAATTTAGGATATCTATGCGTCCCTTATTGATCCGACACTAGTTTTGTTACATGCTGTATATACTATTCTAGCGTTACCTGGTTGCCTCCAAAATAATAATCTGAAAATAATATTCTTTGGAAAAAATAAAAACATACAAGCTTATTAAAAATGGTTAGAAGGAATAGAAAAGTGGCATCCGGGTCCAAGAGTAGATGCTTTGGAGACAACCGGGCAACGCTAGGATGAGGGAGACGAAGGACTGACCACGTTGTCTGTCTGTGAGTCGACTTTGGAGCCTTAAGAAGGAAGAACCAAGTTCTGCAATTGAGCAGAAGGTTCTGATTGAGCTGAGCGTAGCGAAGTCTCGACCAAGACTGTACTCCTCCGGAACCACAATACCGATCTAGACCAAATTTGTCATGGTGAGAGTGTAGACACTGCTGAGTGTCTAGAGGGGTCAACTGTTCAAATATAATGTACCATTGAGGAATAATCATCGAAAAACAGTTTCACGAGCGCGCGGCCTTAGCTATGCGCGCGACCGTAGTAAGATGCCTTATTTTCAAGTAAGAGTCCTGCTCGCTCAGCTCAATTTATTTCAGTCGCACCCTGCACTGAATTCCTAGTAATATTGATTTTGGGAGAAAATCAACCGCTGCTAGGTAAGCTCGTCACACAAATATTAGTGCTGCTGAACCGAGTGTAACGAGCCGATTCTAAGTAAACAATCAAATTATAGAAACAGACATAATGAGGGACCACTGGCAAACTGATGCATAATTCATAGCGGACGATATTGTTTGGGTTAGGGCGAGTTCACACTTAGCGTACAGCAGCTTATTAAATTTATTGCCTTTTTTATATTTAGGACACGTCAATTTGACTTCACCTCGTTTGATGGTAAGCTGAAGGTAAAGTCTCAGGAAAAAGGGTCACCATTACATACACGTACCATGTTAACAATGGTGGCACTCAGCTTGACGGCCTCATCAGAAGAGAATGGGTGTCGCAGCACCGCGTGACACCCACCGGTCCCACTAGTGCTGCGACCACAATCCCCCTGCCCGGCTATGCACTTGCTGACCCCTGAACGCAATTAAACCGAAATTGGATTACTATGGAGGGTTTTTCACAATCGTACACGGTGGTACCCACCCGGCCGAATTTTGTGACAAATTTCTGTCATCAAATTTCTACCACCAGTAAATTAAGCCTAAGAACTAAACACCACTTTTAATCATCATCATCCTCCTGCCCTTATCCCAACTTTATTTGGGTTTGTGCGCCAAACCCAAATAAAGTTGTGTGCTTTTCCATTCATCTCTTTTAATTTCATTACAATTTAGTTTCAGTCAAAGTGTATCTTAATAAAGTTGGCCCAAAAACTGTAACCCAAAAAGTTGTTTTTGACATTATTATTATCATTTATTATTTAACTAATACACTAGCAGCCCAAGCTGATGCGTGAATATTTTTCACTGCACTTGTATTTTTAAGTTTGTACAGTGTTTGTCCAGTCTATTTTTAAAAATGTTGACGTTAGGAGCACTTATCACACTTTCCGGTAGAGAGTTCCACATTTGCACCACGCGGTTTGGCAGGAAATGGTACCTAGGGTTGCTGGCACACCGAGGCTTGCTTAGTTTCATTGAGTGGCCTCTTAGATGTTTGTTGGAGTTCATGGTGTAGATGTTTTCAATGTTTAATACATTGTAATGTTTGTTTATAATTTTGTACGTTTCTATGAGGTCTCCTCTCTTCCTTCTCTCTTCCAGTGTAGTTAGGTTGAGTTCCAGGGGACGTTCTTCGTACGACATCTCTTTCAAACCAGTGACCATTTTAGTGGCTCTTCTTTGCACCCTTTCTAATAATAAGATGTCTTTTTTAAAGTATGGACTCCAAATTTGCAAGGCGTATTCCAGCAGAGGTCGTATGTATATTGTTTTATAGATATTAGGAAACAATTCCTTGGTGATAACATAGAACGCTTTTCTGATCATATACATCATGGAATTTGCCTTTTTGGTTATGTTCATGATGTGCTCCTCCCACTTGAGGTTATGTGTGATGGTTACCCCTAGATTTGGTTTGATTTGGATTTGCTTACCAATAGATTAGCTCACTATTTTATTTCCTTCCGTAATATTCTATTTTCTAACGTAATATAAAATATTGCTCGCAATTTTCAGAATCAATGAATCATTTCAGACAGTATCCAGCCCGGTTTTTGTCGAAGACCAATACGAGTAAAAATCTGTTGGGTTGGCTACAAACTCGTGTCAACTTAACACTATAGTCTAAATAATATACAAGGTGCAATTTGACAGTCGTAGCTGCGATCCAGAGAACGCTCTACGAAAACTTCTTCGACAAGAAATACGCCTTCTCTAAACGTGTCCTTATTGCAGAGTGGGCAGAGAAGTCGGTATTATGTATAACTGAGCTTTTGTTGAAGGGTGTTACAGGGATTTTGTAGTTCAAAGGGATGAAATCTAATTTATACAGTTAAAAGTAGTGACTTTCATTTGACTCCATTGTTTGGGAGGCAAAGGTCATAATTTTAACCTAGTCTTGGTATTGTCAAGTATAGGGGTAGTATGGGGCCCTACAAGATCTAAGGCCCAAGCCGGTGGTACACTCTCAGGTACACTCTCAGGGTTGAGGTCAGACAGCAGTCGCCACACGGAAAGCTGACTGAGAAAAGGCTCGGAGGAGGATGGTGCTGGAGGACTTTTTTCTATTTATGGATGATAGGCTCACGTTTGACCTCTACCCCACCTGGTCGTAAGTGACGATGTGGTCTACGATGGATCACGTTTGCCTAGAAGGAACCTATTCACTCGAGACTTGAAGATTCCGAGGTTAATAGCTTTCCGGAAACACAGACTCTGGCAGCCAATTCCACTCCTTAGCTGTACGCATAATAAATCATGATATTGAACGTATCAAGTTATGCTCCCATTTGTTGCTTTTAACTACAGTCTCAGCGTGGCAAAGAAGACTTACGTCTCTCTCTCTCAACTTTCGTCAACCAATTAAATAGCAGGAAAATCTGTCACGTATAAGGAGTCATTTAGATCGGAAAAGAGAACATCTAGGACGGGACTTGAATGTTCTCTTTTTCCGATCTAAATCTTTAGAAAAAAGTAAGCATACAAAATGCTTAAAAATTTAATTGAAATATAAGGAGTCATTTCAAAGAGACTCTACAGTCTACAGCTTTAGGTTTACAGTGTCTTGCTACGGAGGCTGCAAGGATATGATATACAGGTATATAAATATTATAGTATAGTCCGCTTATATAAATGCAAAAGATCTACGCGTTTTTTTTACGTGTGGATACCCCCACGGGGCTTCACCCACCCGTGCCAGCGATGAGGTAGGTATGTCGGAATCGAACCGACTGAAACCAAACGGTGTCCTTCCTAAGCGCCAATTGCCAGGCACCCTCGATAAGATAACCCCAGGGTTGGCAATAACTGCTTAGGGGCGGTTCATAAAATACGTCACGCTATTCAAACAACTTTGCAAATTTTTGTTTAGGTTTTTTGAAGTGAAACTTTATCGGCGTTGGAAAAAAAATTACCATCACATTTTTCCGTTGATTTATTCGACTGATAGTGATCAGCAAAATCAAAGGGTTTACTTTAATTCTAATTCCAGTGAATTTCTAAAAAAAGTAAGTAATTATATCTCTTTTTCTAACACGTGGGTGTGATTATGGTTTTTTTTTTTTCAAGTTATTTAAGGTTAACCTCAGTTTTTTATTGTAACTATTGGTCAATGTACATAATTCCATTAAAACTAGTTATTATTAACTAATATGACTGTTTTTTACTTTAATGAAATGCTGTAATAATCTTAGTAGTAATAAGGTAAAATGAAATAATTGTATTATTTGTATTCATGTCTATGATAATAAAAGCCTTTTGTTAAACTTCATCTAATTTATCTTTATTTAACCAATTTCTGTAAAGTTGCATATAGTATATCATTTTTCGATAAATAGGTCATAAATAAGTTTCAATTCTCACCTGTGCACCCACGTACACGCATACATATTTTTAAATTTATGATACTTATTGATTTATTGCAGTTTTATTATTGAAAATAATAAATATTTGAACATATCAATCGGATTGAGTTTATCATTCGTAACTAATGCAATAACAATATGTGACGTGTCGCACAATATGTGACGTGGTCTCAAATTTTGCGTGAATTATGTTATGTACGTCCTTTCAAAAAATATTTTTGTCACTAGTCTAAGTATTGTAGTAGCGCTTCTGAAATTTCTTCATTAATTTAATAATTTTTCGCCACTGATATTTAGGTTACAGCAGTTTGAACTAAAATGAAGTTAATACTTTCGTGTTGCGTGTAGGAACTTGGCAGAGTTTCAGAACTTGAACCATTTAATCCTTGAAACAGGGAATTGAACCAAGTCCATTGTCTTCAAGCATCTTATCTATCTATCTATCAATCTATACTATTATAAAATAAAAAAATATTTGTCACTATCAAACACCGCGACTTGCGACCCACGCGTAGGTTGCGTGTGGGTCGCAAGTCCCTGTCACTATCAAACGCCGCGACTGGCGACCCACGCGTAGGTTGCGTGTGGGTCGCAAGTCCCTGTCACTATCAAACTCCGCGACTTGCGACCCACACGTAGGTTGCGTGTGAGTCGCAAGTCTCTGTCACTATCAAACTCTGCGAGATGCAGCAATTGAAGTTTTAAGAACCTCGAAGTAATCAACTGTTTATATTAATATACTTGTCTCTTATAAACATAACACTCAATAGCTTTTCATTCACTTGCATATAATATTACTTTGCGGACATTGGTGTGGGTTATGCATGTACCTCACAGACGCAGTTACTGTTTACTTCTAATATCAATGTATAACGCATATCTGTTGAATGTTCCAATAAATAAATAAATTTATCTACCATGCTGAAAATAGCTGAGAATAAAAATCTGTCTAAAACGAACAAAGAAAGGAGGGTTTCAAAACAAATAACTACGTGATTGAGGCTTTCAGTTGTAATGGCATTGTTTATAAAATTCCCTTTCTAGGGGTCAGGTCAATTGGCGCTGGTGCTGTTAAGCCAATAAACCGGTTACATGAATACTTCGTCTGGTGCTAGTCATAGGCTGTAGCGAGTGCAAACTAAAACTGATAAAATGGGTGCATTTAGTATCTTGGTGTTGATTTTTTTGAATGGGCTTGATTGTTAACTGACTTTTAATGTAGTTAGAGTTAGAGGACTCGAAACTCGGAAAAAAACCAGTTTGTATTAACTAAGCAGACGCGCTGACTGCGTTGAACTTACCTCTCGTTCCATCAATTCATCGTTTTAGAATTGATAGCATCTGGATAGCCCTTCAATTTTTGAACTTCATTTAATCTAAACATCAGATGTAGTGCAGTCATATTGAAGGCCAAATATATATTAAAAAGTCATTGAATTATTTCAAGAGCTTGTAGCGCAAACAGTGAAAAGCGCGTTTACTAAAACTAAATAAATTTCTTGCACGATACAAGTTTCGGAAACCACCACAACTTTTGCATTTCGTTTTAGTACTTACAACACTGAATTTCGGAACGAAAGTTTGTTTTTTAAAACAGTTTGTTCTTTTATAACAGTTCTGTATTAATACTATAATTACAAGAAGTAATTAAGAATTAAGAATATAAATTACAAGAAGTAATAATATTTTATCTATTTGCCTTCTCATTCACACCAACGTTTGTTCTTATAGCTTGTGCTACCACCGCATGGAATGATTGGATATGAAATTATAATGCCTTTATAGTGCATCGAACCTATCGCTTACACTGAGCAAATAGTCATCTGATTAATACATCGGGTGGTAACGTGCGTTTCACTGACACGGTGTCATTTTAATGAGCTTGCTTGACTTTATCCTTCAGTTCAAAGTTGCTAATAAATCTATTACCTCACCTGATGGAGTTGGAGAGAGCTCAGCGAGTGATCAGCTCTATTTACCATGAGGACATGATCTTGAAACGGGTTTACAAGCTTCCTCTTACTGTAGTAAAAACGGAATTCGTAAGACGTTTTAGTGCCTACTTGAAGCCTCAGATATACAACAAAGTAAATAAAATCTGCTTCATAGGTAAGTTGTCAATGAGTGAAGCTAAGGAACTTATTCTGAAAACCTTACTTACCTGGTCCTATGAATTCACAGAAAGCTTTTTAAAACCCTTGAAGTGAGGTCTGAAATTAAATGCTTTGACCTCTTGGATTGTTTGTTGCTTAGATTTTTATATAAATAAAACTTTCGTGTAAGCGTTAAAGGCACTTCAACTATATCTTACCTGCCGTTGGAAATGCAGATATGAAAAAAAAAAGGTTTCCTACAGGACATGCTTAGCCTAGTGTAGGAAGCTTTTGGTAATACCGGATTTGTTCCTATCTAAAACTGTTGTGTGCGCTCCCGGTAACACTTGTAAGTAATTATAAGCAGTTTTGTAATGGCAAATAAATAAATTTTTACTTTTACTTTTTTTTTTAATGAAGAAATAAAGTCTCCTTGGATATTGAACACTGCGCTATGTAGACCCAAAGTAAGCATAGCTAGTGTCTTAGGGATGAAAAATGCCGATAAACATGAGCTAAATAATAGTAATTAATAACAACTGCCAGTTGTTTAGATAATTTTTTTAGTGACAGTGTATACTTAAGTAAGTCTGTAATAAGTGCGTTGCCCTCAGATCACTGTGGTCAAATAGTATCCTTTTCCAAGGGAAATAATAATCAACCTAAAGAGAAAATTATGTGTAGGCCCATAACCTCTAACAAAATTAGAGAATTCAAAAACTTGTTAGAGAACAAGCTCAATTGTGTAGCTTACCTAGGCAATAATCCTGAGGTTCATTACAATAGTTTATTTAGTACATTAACTGATGCTTTTTCACATACATTCAAACAAAAATGTAAAAAGCACAGTACTAAATCTAAATTCTGTGAATGGGCTACTGTAGGCATATATAAAAGTAGACGAACACTTTTCGATTTATACGCCCAAAAACAGTACAGACTTGACAATCGTTTCATTGAATATGTCAAAAATTACTCCAAGGTATTCAAAAAAGTATGTAGACAAGCGAAGGCCATTCATATTAAAAGGAAAATAATTGAGGCTCCCAATAAAATGAAAGAAACTTGGAAAGTTATTAACAAAGAGTCTGGTAAATGTAAAGTGAGGGATACTGTTACTAAAATTAAATTAGAAAACAAGAATATAACCTCTCCGAAGGATATTGTAAAGGCTTTTGAAGATTATTTTACCAATATTCCATTGCAACTCACTTCCTCTATTAACTCTAGCGCTAACAGTGCTGTGGCCCTTGTTGAGAGTAATATTAGTTCTTCTAAATTTAAGTTCAAACATATTGATCCCAATGACATTTTAAAAGCATTTAAAAATAAAAATGTCTGAGGATTACTGGGGCATGTCAGTTAGTTTAATTAGTCATATATATATATGAAGGCACATTTCCTAATTTAATGAAACACAGTAAACTAATACCATTATTTAAGAAAGGATCTAAGTCGGAACTTGGAAACTACCGCCCCATCTCTATTTTGCCAGCTCTGAGTAAGGTGTTTGAAAGAGTGATGCTCAATAAGATGCAACTGTATTTTAAGACCAACAATCTTTTCCATAGCCAACAATATGGCTTTACTGGCGGGAAATCTACCACCGATGCGGGAGTGGCTCTAGTCAGCCTAATTTACGACGCTTGGGAGGGATCGCAGGATGCTATTGGGGTATTCTGTGATCTTTCTAAAGCATTTGATTGTGTTGACCATCAAACACTCTTGCTCAAGCTACGTCGATATGGATTTGATGAGAAATCAATAGAACTATTAAAATCATACTTAACAGATAGGCTTCAGACTGTTGTTGTGAATAACGTCAAGTCAAACGGATCAAACGTCAAAATAGGCGTACCACAGGGATCAATCCTAGGACCTTTTCTCTTCTTGGTGTATGTCAATGACCTGCCTTATACGATCGAGGCTCAAGCTGGCATAGTACTGTTTGTAGATGATACATCACTGATATTCAAAGTAGATCGGCGTAGTACAGATGCGAGTAATATTAATAATATTTTGAACGCCATTTCAAATTGGTTTTATGCAAACAACCTATTGTTGAATGCAGAAAAGACCAAATGCATTAAGTTTACACTGCCTAATGTGAGGCAAGCACACGTTAATGTCGTGCTGGAGGGGCAAAGGTTGGAATTTGTAAACAGCACTACTTTTCTAGGCATAACACTAGATTCGAAATTGCAATGGGGTGACCATATCACTATTTTGGCCAATAAACTCAGTTCTGCTGCTTATGCTGTCAGACGGATTAGGCAGTTGACAGATGAACCTACTGCTAGGCTGGTATATTTTAGTTATTTTCATAGTCTGATGTCTTATGGAATACTACTTTGGGGGAATGCAGCAGATTTAGAAACTATATTTATACTACAAAAGAGGGCAGTTCGTGCCATTTATTGTTTAGGCAAGAGAGATTCTCTTAGGGAACGATTTAAAAAGACTAATATTTTAACTGTAGCTTCCCAATATATATTCGAGAACATACTGTATGTCAGGAAAAATATATCCAATTTTACAAAAGTAAGTGACATTACAGACAGAAATCTGCGTAATAAAAATAAACTTATCCTTCCATGTTATCGGCTTAGCAAAGTTAGTGATTCTTTTAGGGGGGAAGGTATACGCTTTTATAACAAATTGCCTGAATCGGTCCTTGGTATGCCTGACAATAAATTTAAAACCTTTGTTAAGACCACCTTATGTAAAAAAGCATACTATAGGACGGATGATTATCTTAAAGACAAAAATGTCTGGTTTGAGCATGGTGCAGGCACCTCCTAAAATGCTAAAATGTTACAACTACAGCATAGTATTGTAGTAGGCACGCGACATTTTACCATATTTTAACTTTTTTCAATTATTTGAACGATTAACTTGGGTTAAATTTTATTATAACGTTTTTTTATTATATACCTTTATTTATCTTGACACGAGACAAAAATGTACATTCGTCCATATTTAGTCTTAAGAAATCACTATTATAAGCTGACGTCTCGAAAATGCCGCAGTGGAGTTTGTTGCGCCGTTTCTTCTCCACTAGCGCCTAGGAAGCGGTGGTAAACTTAGTATTAAGCAATTATTGACGTCAAAAAGATGTAATTACGTTGCACTATTTTGAAAAATAAAGACTTTGACTTTGATCTTATTTACAAGCATTAAATTAAAACTTAAAAAAACCTTCGACATGGCTAAGAAGACTCACGACTAATTCACTTTCCAAAAAAAAACCACTCCTAACACAAGCAAATTAGTTTATCTGGAGGGGTTAGGCGGAATACCAGTTATTTCGATTACCAACATCTTAAATATATATATTAAGTCTATTTTTCTTAAAATCGAAAGGTTATGATTATGATTATTGCTCATAAAAACTGTAAAATTAACAGATAAGAAAGCCGCCAAGTGCGAGTCGGACTCACCCATTAAGGGTTCCGTAGGAGCAGGTAACATCATAATGGTTATTTTTTTTTTCTTGAGTTGATTGAATGAAAGGTAAATTGCGGTTTACGATTTATGACGTATTAAAAAAAAACTACTTACTAGATCTCCTTGAAAACAATTTTCGTTGGAAGTTTACATGATAATGTACATCATATATATATGTTAGTTTTATCATTCTCTTATTTTAGAAGTTACAGGGGGGGGAGACACATATTACCACTTAGGAAGTGTCTTTCGCGGAAACTATTCAGTTTTGAAAATAATGATGTCAGAAACCCCAATATCATTTTTGAAGACCTATCCATAGATCCACACATAAAAGTTTTTGAGTTTCAGTTCTAAGTATGGGGAAACATGTTTTTTTTCTATTTTTGTGTAAAAATCTTAATGCGGTTCACAGAATACATCTACTTACCAAGTTTCAGCAGCATAGTTCTTATAGTTACAGAAAAAGTGGCTGTGACATACGGACGGACAGACAGACAGACATGACGAATCTATAAGGGTTCCGTTTTTTGCATTTGGCAACGGAACCCTAAAAAACAAAATCGCTTCATCCGTTCGGTAGCTACGATGCCACAGACAGACGCACACACAGACACATCAAACTTATAACATCCCGTCATTTTTGCGACAGTTATTAAAAACTATAAAGTCGAAATTCCAAGAGTGATGACAATGAGCTCGGCTATTTTATTAATGGTTGAAGCTGGCGATATCGTAAACCATGTCTGCAAGAGCTGTAATGTTCATTCAGACATTACCTTTATCTCTATTCAATTGCTAAGCATATGGAATTCGGCCGGCGTTTGGGGAATTCAAATCTTCTGAAGCTTTCATTACGTATCTTTAATTAATTACTTTCAGTTGTTAATTGCAATAGAAATCTTTTTTTTCGATTGTGTATGTGAAAATCCTTAAGATGTTTGGACGTATCTATGTAGCTACGTCAGGCGCGAGTTCGATCCCCGCTCAGTGCAAATATTTGTGTGCATAATTCGTATTCTCTATGACCCAATTTCTTTCCTTTATTTACCTTATTGGACATTCAGTCGACTATTCCCCACCGTCCTGCCACACCTAAAGGAAGTGAATTTAATATAATTTCAGAAATAAATAAATATTCTAGGGCATACTACATAACGCTATCTAGACCCAAAGTTAGCATAGCTTCTTTCTCACAGGTCTCCTCCTAAACTACTAATCCAATCAGAACGAAATTTGGCATGATTAAAGAGGTCAATCCGAGGAAGGTTTATGGATATATTTTGAAAAAATTGATGCTACCACAGAGGAATGATCACCGTTAAAAAAATTCCAAATGGAATTACATAATAACCGCTCGAGACACTGTGACCAAACTTTACACGCTCAGAAAGCATGTCCAGAGTTGTGACTTTCAAAAAGAATTTCAAAATCGGACTTGCCACGAAGGAATGATCACTTTTTTTTTTTTACGTGCGGAAATCCCTTCGGATACCCCCCCGCTAGCTAGCGGGGGTGGTTATGTCGTGTCTCGACTCGTTGCCGGGCACCCCGGGTAAGCCCTCGAAAGGATAACCCCAGGGTTGCCGGCGGATGATCACTGTTCAAAATTTTCAAAATCTGATTCACGATGTCTCACTCAGCTCAACATTGCAAGCAGATTCAGCGATTCGCCTTGCAGACCTAGTATTATAGGTTCTAGACTGCGGATAAACATATTACGCGGATACACACTTAACCCTTTTTTTTTGCTAAATGCTTACATACTTATTATACATAGAAACACCCAGATTCATGAATACAAATATTTACACTAAGCGGGAATCGAACCCGTGACAGCCGACGTGGCTGTAGAACGCCCCCACGCCACATAGATCGTTATGAATAAATATATACATTCTGTGACTCAAGTCCTCGATCTCTTCCCCTTGTAGAGCCGGCTACGAATAGACGTCACATCAAACAGAACGCGCGCTACTAGCAAACAACCGTTGGTACGAACGATCTTTTTACACTAAATACCAAACTGTCGAATAGTGGACCGAAGTAATTGTGCAGTGGAAGTGAATACTTGAAGGACTCGGAGGCTCTCCGTGGAGAATAACGTACTCGTCGAGCTCGCCAATAATTTTCAAGCAACCTTGTACCATTTCTTTTTTTTTCGTGCGGACATCCCCTTGGTTACCCCCCGCCGGCCAGCGGGGGCGGTTATGTCGGGGTTGAACCGACTAAAACCGCACGCCGTCTCGGGTCTTCAGACGCCGGGGTGTAAGGTTACCCATAGAGCATATCCCTTTTTTTTTTTTTTTAATCGTGCGGAAATCCCTTCGGATACCCCCCCGCCGGCCAGCGCGGGCGGTTATGTCGGGCTTGCACCGACCAAAACCGCACGCCGTCTCGGGTCTTCAGACGCCGGGGTGTAAGGTTACCCATAGAGCATATCCCTCGCACCCCGGCTGACCCTGGGCCATCTCACCACTAACAGCATCGCTCATCCTGTCTCCTCTGAAAGCAGAGGAGTACGGAGAGCGATGTGTTCCCGCCACGTTGGGTATTGGCCGACGATCAATGCCAACCCTATGAAGGGGTGAAGGGGAAGCCATTGACCGCCGCCCAGGGTGTACCGGCCGCTCCGATTCCGTTCCCCCCGGACTGCAGCGGGATCGGAATCGGAGCGACACTCGAGGAGGTTACCCAACACACACCCCCATAGAGCATATCCCTCGCACCCCGGCTGACCCTGGGTCATCTCCGGTTTCGAGATGGCCCCCTCGGGTTTGGGAACCACGGTGTCCCCGTCTTGCCCCGGCTAGGGGGCGCACGCGGGGTGCAGTCAATTTGACGGACTATATATAAAAAGAAGCGCTAACCTTGGGCTCAAAAGTTCAAGCTTTGGTCGCAACTGGGTAATCACTGTGAGTATGACGCACACAGTCAGCCTTCACGAAATTTAAGTTCTATATATTTATATGTTCATGAATGCCATGATGGAGGAATGCCCAGCACCGCTATGTGCACACGTAATAGTGCGACGCCCCCCCCCCCCCTCGCCGCCCAGGCACCCAGGTGAGAACTAATATCGCACCAATTTTAATTACCTACACTTCAAACAATGGAACTACGGAACGAATAGAGACACTATTTGAATTACATTTATTTTGAATGATATTTTTTTTACATGCTGTTTTTTTATTTTGGTCTATTTTATCCCACTGCTGGACAAAGGCCTCACTATGCGATGAGCCCACTTATCAGGTGGCTATTTACATACAAGGCCCGTCCAATCCCATTTCTGCTTTTCGGTTTATTGCCCTACGTCTATATAAATAAAAATAAATAAATAAAAGTTTATTGCAAAGTTTCGGAACAGTATTTTACATTGCACCCACAAAATATTTATATTAATGGGGATGCCGACGCAAAACTAATTGTAGATGGCAGCAGCAAATGACCAACAAAACATCAAATAATAAGGAGGCCATAAACAATAACAAAGATGCGCCCTCTGTAGGGCTAAAAGCGCAGTCGGCATCGCCATTGCACGTCCATGAAGGGCATAGGATATTACATTACATGAATTTTTTTTTTTTTGTTCTCCGGACACGGTCAATAATATTTAGTCAAACCTCAATCAAAATATCTTATGACGTCAAGTTACTGATGGTTATTTGACCGTGTCTGGAGCCCACACAATTTATTATCTGTATCTCAATACGCATATTTTATTTTACTCTATGACCAATATACTCTGTGTCTATGACTGACCTCTTGACGTGGTGCCATGTGCTGTCAAAAGTATGTAGGGGTTATACATTAACAAATATGATGACAAAATTTCTATAATGCAAAAATTCTATAATGGTGGTTAGTGAGCTAGGTCGGAATTTGGTACTTTGTCCGGCCTTTTGAATTCCAGAATGTAGTATTCTCATCCATTACATATACTAATATAAATAAAATAAATAATAAATATGACGGAGGAGGACCCTCTCCATCATCAGTAGCACTCATCGTTGGTCCTCTTATTTACTGTGGGCGTCGGTGGGTAGTGTTGGAAGAAGAGAACAGACTTGTTTTCACAATCAAACTATAATTCCGATCCAATGATTACAATACAGGAATTAGGTAGTCACTAAATAGGTCCTAGGTACGTATCACAGAACGCGCGATGGTTTAGTAGCGCACGCGCCGACCGCCAACCGAGAAGTGTCGTTATTTCAAACTCGACGGCGCGCGCCCCACCAACTCCATCGAACGCCACTAGGTGGCGCTGGCGTACCGGATACGACTCGATTGCGACACGGCCATCCTGCTTGCACACGTCCTCGTGTGTTGCGACACGGCCATCCTGCTTGCACACGTCCTCGTGTGTTGGTTACCCTGTAAACAAAATAGTCCACGAGAGAATTTTGCTTCACTCGGTCACTCCTGACCAAATTCAAGATTCATTGGTTAAGGAAATTTTAGATCTCTACAGTTTTATTTTAACCAATTCTTACTCTTTATTTACATGGTAAAATTGGGAATAATCGAAAATACAACAATCACTACCCTAGGCCATGTACCACAGTCGTTCGAATTAACCTTTAAAACTCTACTGCATAAAATCAACTGCCAAGCTTACAGAAACGCTCGAGTAAAACTTCTAACGCCACGGCTCTCCAGCCGACCAGCAATCGCATTGCTCTCACACATCCAGCGCATGGATCAAAACTTCTGTACGCATATCCATCAAGTGGATCGCCCGTGTGCATCACCCACTGACTACACACTACGGTCTCTACAGACCCCGACCTCCGCCAGAGTTAAACGCACATCGCGCACCCACGGACTACTTGAGTTGCCTCAAGAGACACCGATTTCTACCGGGCTACGACTACGTAATAACCACTGGTACGGTCGAACACAATACGGCCGATAGAATCCTTTACTCGACTTTCTATCACAACTTAAGCTTACTCATCATCATCAAATCAACATTATTCAACATCGACTGGTACATGACTCGCTGGCATCTTTCTTAACCTATCGTGCGCGTATTTGTAGGTACGCTTAGAATCTAAAGCCTTTAGTGTATAACGATCACCGTCCAAAATCTCAATTACTCTAAACGGACCTTTAAACTTTTGATCTAACTTAGTCTGATTGCGTTCTTCGTTTTGTAACAACACAAAATCGCCAATCGCAAAATGTTGAATTTTAGCCTTTGTTTTGTCAAATCGGGTTTTGTCATATTCGGCACACTGCTTAATATTTTTGGACGCGCGCTCGCGAATTTCCTCTATGTCTACATCGGTCTCTACATCGTTACACATCAACGATAATGGTCTCGCGACTTTTCCTATTAAAAGCTCCAGAGGTGAAGCTTTTGTCACTCGATTCATCGTACAATTTAACGCAAGTTGTACATCTCCTATACAGTCCTGCCACGATCTGTTATCGCTAGTCTCTACAGCAGTTAGCATCGATTTAAGGACACTCATGACGCGCTCTACCTGCCCATTAGCACGAGACGAACCAGTCGCTATCAGATGCAAGTCGATATTCTTGCTCACGCAAAAATCGCGAAACTCTCTACTGGCAAAACAACGTCCTTGGTCCGCTATTATACGAGTCGGAGCACCAAAAAGCGCTACACTCTGATTCACCGCGTGAATACTACACTTAGAGTCAATGTTCGTCGTATGGTAGAGCAACACGTACTTCGTAAACGCATCGATTAACACAAAAATGTATTCCTTCTTATCGTTCTTTCCGCTAAGCTTACCCGTCGCGTCTATATGAACCGTGTGCCACGGGCTTGTCACTTTAGGTATCGGGTGCAATTCAGCTTGGACTTTACCGGAATGAGACTTCGCGACCTTGCACGTAACACAGCTATCTACAAATTTTCTGACGTACTGAGACATTCCCGGAAACCAGTAATAATCGAAAAGCTTTTCAGTCGTCTTTTCAGCACCTAGGTGTACGATAGAGTCGTGGAAATTATTAACTACCGACCATCGGAGAGCACGAGGTAAATACGGTAAGCATTTAGACCTACCATTGCGTTGGATATTACGATGAAGGACGCCTGAACGTAGAACATAAGTCTTGGCTAGTTGCTCATCTAGTTGATTTTCTTCTAAATCGGTTATGATTTTAGAAATCTCTACATCGCGTTGTTGTTCGGCTTGAAGCCAATTGGGAGAGAGTTCAGTAACGTCAATGCGTTTTGGACTTGCACGGGACTCTACTGATTTCGAATCGAGCGGTAGAAGGTTTCGTGAGAAGAAATCTACATGCGACATACGTTTTCCCTCCCTATACGTTACGTCAAAATCGAAAGACTGCAGAAAAGCCCACCATCTATGCGCCCGGGGAGTCAGTTCCTGCTTTGTTTGGGAAGATTTTAACGAGTTACAGTCCGTAACGACGGTAAACTTTCTGCCGTGAAGATATTGCCTAAAGTGTTTAATAGAGTTCACAACCGCGAGGGTTTCGACGAATGATACGAATGATATTTGCTCTCTGCAGGAGACGTTCTCTTACTAAAGTACGCTACTACACAACGCTTACCGTCAACCTTGACTTGGAACAAAATTGCTCCATAACCTAAACTACTTGCGTCTGTATGTAGCTCTACCGGGAGCTCTGGGTCATAGATCGTCAAAACTGGGTCATTTGTCAAGATAGAGATTACTTTTTGGCGAATAACTTCGTGTTCTGGTTTCCATGTCAATTCGCCTTTCAGTGAAGTCAGTCGGTACAATGGGGTCATTATTCTAGAGAAATCTTGCACAAATTGGCGAAAGTATGAGGCTAGTCCGATAAACTGCCGTAGTTGGGTCACTGTTTCTGGAGGTGGTAGAGCCGTTAAGGCCTCTACTTTTCTACGATTTGGTCTGACCTGGCCAGACTCTACCTCAAATCCCAAGAACTCTACCTTCGTCTTGAGGAAGGAGCATTTCCTGAGATTTAAAGAGAAGCCAGCTTTAGTCAGAACTTCTAACACAGTGTGTAGTCTTTCTAAACCTGACTCTACATCGGGAGAGATGATTAAAATGTCATCTACGTAAACAACCACGTAATCAAGAGCAAGGTCACCTAAAGCATTCATGATGGCTCTTTGAAAAACAGAAATAGCATTTTTTAGGCCAAATGGCATGGTCAAAAATTCATATTGGCCCTCAGGTGTTATGAATGCTGTACTCTCAATCGACTCTACACTTACAGGTATTAAGTGGAAACCACTAGCGCAATCTAATTTTGAAAAATAATTGGCTCCGTGAAGTCGCGCGATTTGATCGGAGATTAGAGGAAGCGGGTAACGATCGGAGACGGTGTTACTGTTAAGCTCGCGGTAGTCTATACACATGCGGTCTGAACCATCGTGCTTTTTTACTAGCAAAGCTGGGCTTGCAAATGGAGAGCAGCTAGGTCTGATAATATTCGCTTCTAACAGTTCTTTCACACGGTCGCGCACAACGCTACGTTCGTCCGCCGACATCCTATACGGTCGCCGTTGCACCGTGCGATTCGGATCAATCAACTTAATCTTAAGCTCACCTGTGTTCACTCGCGTTGTAGGCAAACCGGTAATGAAAAATTCAGAAAACTGATTAAGCGTTTGCAAAAGCCTAGACTTATCATTGTCAGTTACATCCGTCGCGATAGCAGTTAAATCCGATTGAAGCGCGTTATCACTATTATGACTCACCGAATTTACACAAAGGACTTTCGTCAACGAAAGCTCCGTTGCCGTCATGTTTACAGCAAAACCTCGATGTAAAATCTCACGACCTAACATGACGTCACTTTGCAAATAATTGTCGGGCAAAACATGCAACAAAATTTCAAGAGGGTGATCGTTAATCACTACACAACATAAAATCTGTTCTGTACTGAATACTCGCGTTTGACCTATACCAGTCATAGCAACAACATTACTAAAACGTTTACCATTAAATTTCGATGCAAAACTTTCTTTTACCAACGAGCATTCAGCACCAGAATCGTAAGTAAAGTGTAACAATTCACCTTTATGTTGTAACACGCCCGATGGTGGTTGTACCACGCAGACATCGATGCGCCGCTCGCTCCGCGTTGCGCCGTCAGCCGGCCCACCTCCGCCGCCGCCGCTCGTGCACCGGACGGCAATATGACCCGGCTTGCCACATTTAAAGCAAACCAAGGGCTTCGCTGCTGACTGCTGCGCCGCTTGAGTCGACGATGATGTAGGTGTTGCAGGTCTTCCCCTGTCCATCGGCTTGCTTCTGCACTCAATTCGCTTATGACCGGTTTTTCCACAATTATAACACTTCAGTGCAGTTATCTTAGCTTAGCTTAGCTTATCTTAGCTCGCTTGATATCGATTGTATTCGATGACTCACTGGTGGTGTTTATTTTGCGCTTCAAATGTGAAAAAGCGTTGAGTTCTTGCTGTAGTTTGTCCCTCGATGTAATATTTGTAGTGAAAGCCAAACGTTGAAGTCGCGGGTCAAACTGTGATATGTGCGCCAGTACTGTTGCTACGGCGATTTCTTCTTTGTTTACATCTTTCCAACGATTAGTCAACGAAGTAATTAATCGACTTGCTAACGCGGGTAGTGTTTCTTTTTCACTCGGTTTTTCGCCGTTCAATTTAATGAGGGTACCCGCCAATGTCTCGGTTGAAATAAATCGTGTTGTAAAAAGTACCTTGAATTCGCTCCATGTGATTCCTTCGTAGGCTATTTGAGACAGCCATGTTGATGCTTCACCTTTTAGCGCCTTGCTGACCGCCAGAACAAGTCGACCGCCACTTGGTGGATTTTCGGAAAAACACAAATCCGCTGTCGCACACCATGATCTTGCGTCGGTATCTGGTTTTTCAGGATCGAATGCAGGTAGATCTTCAGAGTAAGCTGGTTTCGGTGATCGCAGCGCCTCGATCAACGCTCGCATGTTATTATTCTGTTGTTCGAACATGGCGCGCCAGACGTTTGCTTCCTGGTTCTGATCCAACACGTATCCCACTTCTGATGACGGAGGAGGACCCTCTCCATCATCAGTAGCACTCATCGTTGGTCCTCTTATTTACTGTGGGCGTCGGTGGGTAGTGTTGGAAGAAGAGAACAGACTTGTTTTCACAATCAAACTATAATTCCGATCCAATGATTACAATACAGGAATTAGGTAGTCACTAAATAGGTCCTAGGTACGTATCACAGAACGCGCGATGGTTTAGTAGCGCACGCGCCGACCGCCAACCGAGAAGTGTCGTTATTTCAAACTCGACGGCGCGCGCCCCACCAACTCCATCGAACGCCACTAGGTGGCGCTGGCGTACCGGATACGACTCGATTGCGACAAATAAATATTCTACGACATTCTACACAGCGCTTTCTAGACTCAAAGTAAGCATAGTTTAACTAGCTTGTGTTATGAGTTCCAGAATGCGAATAAACATACTTATATACTTTTTTTTTTTGTAAATACATACATATTATACATAGAAACACCCAGACCAGTGCAAATAGACATATTCATGCATACAAATATTTGCACCGAGCGGGAATCGAACCCGCGGCCCCTGTCGTAGCAGTCGAATGCACTACCGCTACGCCACAGAGGCCGTTAATTTATCTGTATATTTGCGGAAGGGTTGTCAGAGTTATATTAATATCTACCTACATTTGGCCAACTTTGTTTTTCAGTTCTGCTTAATAGGAAGTGTACTGCCCTTTTATGTTTGAAAAGTTCTGAGAAAGAGAAAGAGAGAAATATGGTTATTCTTAGTATTTACTAACATATATATTACTAACTGTTGCCGTTCTGTTCCCGTTCCCGTTCCCATGGGAGCCTATTCCCAAGATAAAAAGTAGCCTATGTATTATTCCAGACTATAATCTATCCCTACGCCAAATTTCATCCATATCCGTTCAGCCATTTTTGCGTGAAAGAGTAACAAACATCCATACATCCAAACTTTCAATTTTATAATATTAGTAGGATTAATAGAAAAGTAGGATCGTAGGTTGTCATACAGAACTGGTATTTAAGTTCAATCCGCCTACGAACCTAATTGCTTATGTATGAGTGATTCATATTGATAGTGTAATGGGTGGGGTTCGAACCCATAGCAACCTGAAAACATGGTTGGGGAGAGATCCGATTTTCAGCACTCCATGGATTCACCGTGCGGTCGCCGGGTCCATAGCGTGGGGCAGAGAGGAACACCATGACGGTGACTGGGACTTGCGACCCAGATGTAGGTTTAGGGTGGCCACCTTGTGATGCATCAGCGCTCACCTCCACCGTCAGTAGTGTTCCCCCCCCCCCTACCTATCCAAATTTGGTAAGATCCTAACAATGCCGCTTTTGATATACGATTAAGTAAAGAGCTTACTGAAGCTCCTGGCAATCCGAGGTCTTTAAGTAAGTTGTACAGGGATTTAGCTGGAATTCCCCTTGCTCCTACTTCTACGGCGTAGAGTTTAACCACGTCCCGTAAGGACTTGTCCAACCATGTAGTTGGGTTATATCGGGAAATCATGTTTTTTGGGTTATTATTTATGCCTTCAACTGAGCAGCATCATAAACAGGCCCTAAACAATGTATATTAAATAAATAATCCATGTGTTTCTTCCATGTTAGTTTATTGTCTGATAATAAACCTAACATATCTAAACAATTGATTGACTTATCAATGACCACTGATCTTTGCGTACACAGATTTTATAATAGTTTGTTTACTGTAAAATAAAATAGCATCACCATTTTTTTAGAACGATTGCGACTCTACTCTCCATTCCAACCACTGAATGTCTATCGGAACTGGCAATAATTCGCGCTGAAAATTCAGCAGAGCCAATAAAACTCAGCGCTTGGCCCCTCGCCAGCCGGCTAATGGCTGATATCTGCACCCATTGTATAGACGTAATGAGATTTCAGGCGAACTGCTTTGATTATCATTTAAGAAGTCACGTTTGTTTTCGAGCTATGGAATATAACTTCATATTTTGGTTTACATACATAAGTATACCCAGGTCTTTTTACCGTCGGGGTAAGCAGAGACAACAGCATCTATTTCTAACCATATACACTTCACGAGTTTTCACTACTGTCGTTAAAGGTTTCATACAAGCCCACCGGTTTCGAGTGCTTCTGAGCTGCCCTTTTTAGGGTTCCATAGCCAAATGGCAAAAAACGGAACCCTTATAGATTCGTCATATCTGTCTGCCTGTCCGTCCGTATGTCACAGTCACTTTTTCCAAAACTATAAGAACTATGCTGTTGAAACTTGGTAAATAGATGTATTCTGTGAACCGCATTAAGATGTTCGCACAAAAATAAAAATAAAATATTATGTGTTCCATAGTTAGAACTGAAACTCAATTTTTTTTTTCATCAGACCTATGATATCTATGGATAGGTCTTCAAAAATGACATTGAGGTTTCTAATATAATTTTTTTCTAAACTGAATAATTCACGCGAGAGACACTTCCAAAGTGGTTAAATGTGTGTCCCCCCCCCCCTGTAACTTCTAAAATAAGTGAATAATAAAACTTAAAAAAAAAATATGATGTAGATTACCATGTAAACTTCCACCGAAAATTCATTCAATCAACTCAAATATAAAAATTAAAAAAATAACTATATTATGTTACGTGCTGCTACGGAACCCTTAATGCGCGAATCCGGCTCGCACTTGGCCGCTTCTTTTTAAACAACATTAATTTGAACAGTTTATGTTCAGTTATCAACAAATACATGCATATATATTACGTACAACCAGCGTCAAAAGTTGATGATCTAATCCAGGTGTCAAAAGTAGTTGATGCTACATAGCGTCAAAAGTAGATATTGCGACAAAGTTTCAAAAGTTGATAATGAGTACAAAGTCCCCTTGACGTTCAAAATTGCGCGAAAATATCCTCTCTTCTCTATAGGACATCAGAGGGAAATGTTGGGCGGTTGGGAGCAGGACTGCAGACCTAGGTATAGAGTAAGAAATCTTCGAGAAATAGGTCACTGGAGCTGTGGCAGTAACGCCCTAAACGAGGAGTGGTCAAGGACACATACAGGAATTTGTCTGGAGCCTCAAGGGGCGCCGCCGGGAAAGAGCAATCGCAATTATTGCCAGCGTCTCCCGAAATTTGGTCCGTTTGGTTCGGAGATTTGGTACCTAAAGCCGCACGCCGTCTCGGGTCTATAGACGCCGGGGTGTAAGGTTACCCATAGAGCATATCCCTCGCACTCCGACTGACCCTGGGCCATTCGCGCAGAGGGGTACCTGGAGCGACCCCCCCCCCGCCATACCCCGACCCCCTCGTGTAATGGGGTCAGCTGGCCCTGAAAAGGGCCGGTTGGTCAGACTTTTGGCCGTTGACGTTGACGCCAGCTACTCCAGAGGAGCAATCAATGATGCGTCATCACCCACGTTGCCCAGGGTGCACCAAACTTGGAGGTGATCCAACCAGTCGCACCCCTGGTTGGATCACCTCCAAGTTTGGTGCACCCTGGGCAAGGTGCGGAGATTTGGTACCTCCTTTCAATTCACGATAAAGAACTGGAATGCTCTACCCGCACACGTGTTTCCTTCTTCTTACAATCCCGGGTTCTTTAAGCGGAGCGTGAAAAAGCATCCACCATTTTAAAATCGACAGTGTTTAGAATGGTGTCCCGTATCTTCGTACCATCCAGCGGGGTGCAGTCAATTGACGGACTGGATAATAAAATAAATAAATATTCTACGACATCCTACACAGCGCTTTCTAGACCCAAAGTAAGCATGTTAGCTTGTATTATGGGTTCCCGAATGCGAATAAACATACTTATATACTTTTTTTTTGTAAATGAAACACCCAAACCAATGCAAATAGACATATTCATGCATACAAATATTTGCACTGAACGGGAATAGAATCCGCGCCCCATGTCGTGGCAGTAGAATGCACTACCGCTACGCCACAGAGAGTCTCTACTAAAATTTTAAATATTTTTAATATTAAAAAAAATGCAGTAGCCTGGGAAGGAGGTGAAAATATGTACCTTAAGCTGAAAAACTCAACAGTTACAACCCTACCAGGCATTAAATAAATAAACAAGTTTGTAGCAAAAGCAAAGGGAGAAAAACAAATAGTCAACTCCCAAAGCTAATACAAAGCGTCTTTACAAAGTAATGTAAGTAAAATCGAGTAGAAGCCGACCGGGCCGAGCTCATCGCAGACAATGGCCGAACTTCGATGATACAATTAGAAATCGGACTATTTGTAAAATTGCTAGCCTGAGGCACAGTAAAGTATTGGTTTTTAATGTTCCAGAGTTTGTTCGTTTGATGATTGTATGAACTAGCTCTTGCTTGTGGTGCCACCGCCTTTTTTTTCACATGTAGAAACCTCCACGGGCTTCACCCTACCGGAGCTAACGATGAGATGGGTATGTCGGACTTGAACCGACTAAAACCACACGGTGTGTCTTGCGTCAGCCATGTTGTATGGAGAATCTGGGGTGCCCTAGAAAAGATATCCCAGAGACCCCGACTGGCATTTTTTTATGTTTTTTTTTTAACGTGCGGATATCCCTTCGGATACCCCCCCGCTGGCCAGCGGGGGCGGTTATGTCGTGCATCGACTAAAACCGCACGGTGTCCTTCCCAAGTGTCCATTGCCAGGCACCCCGGGTAAGCCCTCGAAAGGATAACCCTAGGGTACCCCGACTGGCATTGGATTTTTAATTCTTCTCCTTTTTTCCTCGATTGCATTGAAGCCAAAAGGGTAAGGAAGGGTTATGTGTTTGTCCAGTACGTATGTATTTTTATGTTCCCCCGTAATTTCCATAACATAAGCAAATACTAATAAAATACTACCTTCAAATATTTATATTCTCGCTCACTACGATAGGTAAAGTATTAAAAAAACTATCTTCTGTAACAATTTTTCTGGCCTGAGCAGACGGTACAGTATTTTATAATTACTTAGAAGAATAGTATAATTTCGAATACCTGGGATGTTTCTAGGTAGCTCAGTTGGTCAGAGCATTCCCCATATAAGGGAATGGTCGCAGGTGCAAGTCCCATCCTAGATGTTTTTTTTTTCGGATCTAAATCAATAGAAGAAAGAAATTTATACGGCAAAAATGTGGGTTTAGCGTTATATATTTTTTTAGGGTGACCCGTACATCTATCAACTTATACCATGAATGAGAGAAATTTAGTTTTTGCCCTAATCACTGTGCAATGGCGAAAAATAAAATTGATAAAACCAGAAAATTAACTATAGCATATATAGATGTTTTTACAAATAGCGATTCAATTTTTGATGCCTATTAAGATTACGACGTCGAAGTTCTGAATTCGATACACAAGTACATAGACGGACTTAATGCCACAGACATTCTCTATCAGTCAGACGCACGCTCAAACTGTGGAATAATCTTCCAGCTGTGATTTTCCCAGGCGACTACAATATAGGGTTCTTCTTTGACGGCCTCTGTGGCGTAGCGGTAGTGCATTCGACTGCTACGTCAGGGGGCGCGGGTTCGATCCCCGCTCAGTGCAAATATTTGTATGCACGAATATGTCTATTTGCATTGGTCTGGGTGTTTCTATGTATAATATGTATGTATTTACAAAAAAAAGTATATAAGTATGTTTATCCGCATTCTGGAACCCATAACACAAGCTAGTTAAACTATGCTTACTTTGGGTCTAGAAAACGCTGTGTAGAATGTTGTAGAATAGAATAGAATGTAGAATTATAAATATTTTACAAGGATGGCAGCGCTTGTCTGATGCCCTTGCTTTTACACATGCTCATAGGTCACGGTAACCACTTTCCGTAATGTGTGCCGTGTGCTTATCTTATAAGTGATCTAAAAAAGAAAAAGGTGGTGCAAAGAAAGAATAAGTAGGTCCATTATTGAGCAACATTTATAGGAAGAATTGACATTATCCAACAGATTGTTAAGTAATATATACGTACCTACCACCCTACTTATCAACTCAGTTACAATGTTTTGTCTGGGTAACACAGTAGAGTGGATAGTTCAGCTCCAAGCTTGTGTGTCGTCTAAACTACACTACTTCTTGCGTCAATCACAACGTTTCCTTAATCTCATATTATATTAAATACTCCATTTGGTGAAATTTTGACAAAATAGCTATTTTTCAACTTGACTGTAACACACAACACGAATCATTGAGTCAGCGATAGGAAACAGGAAAACGGAATACCATTGCATGAAATATAATCAAACTTTTTGCCCAAATTAGTTTCTTAACTTATGATTTGAAATGTGTTCCTTATACTGGGGTTAGGGCAAAATGAGCATAAGTATTTGTTTTTGTATTTTTGGCGTTGCAAAATAATGTTTTATAGAGTAAGATTCAAAGGCTTTAAGGATAACTTATTTCGTGAGAAACAAAATCTGATGGTTCGAATAATTGAGTCGTAGAATGAACGAGAGTTAGTAGCATTATATCATCATTGGTTCGATTATTACTTTTGTTATTTGCTAGCTGACCCGGCTAACTTCGTTTCGGCTTAGAAACTAGTTAGTCTGGTAAAAAATGCCTTATTTGTAACCCCGGCATTAAAGACCGAGACGGCGTGCAGTTTTTTTGCACTGGCTGGCAGTAGGCTAAACATGGAAATTGCGATAAAAAATAAACAAGTTGAATTCCTGAGACGAGCTCAGCCGAATACAAGGGATTTTCGATTTAGCGTTTTTTTTTTTTTTTGCGATATTTTGCGATTTTTTCTTTATCTTGCAATGGTTCAGCACGAATCTATTACCGAAAACAGCAACTCGATAGCTCATCTCCTTCATACCCAAAACCGTGACAGAAAATTGGCAACGACGACGTCGACGACAACTCGATAGCAATAGGGCTTTTCTAAAGAAAATCCCTAAAAATCGCGGAGACAAACGTCAAAAATCAAAGATCATGAAAATCGGTCCACTCGTTGTCGAGTTCTAAGCGGACATCACTAGCAAGACTTTGTTGTAAATATATAGATTATTACTTTTGATTAAACAAGTCGTCGTCAGGAAGAAGATTGGCTTGCTTCGATCTATCGCACATTAAACTGACAGTTTGGTACGGTAAACCGTTTATTTATTTCATAATGGGGCACAAAACAGTTATACATTGTATCATACAGTAAAAACGTTAATGTAACAAACTTGCTAAATGTATAACCCACACTTATGTCCGCAGAGTGAGGTAGTAGGGGGATAGAGTTAAGTTGTGATAATCCTGTGCCTTAACGTATTTTCCAATTAGAGGAATGGTGATATAGCTTGGTTTTTAAATTCATTGTGCGAAAACATCCAAATGAACATACATACATGACTTCACACCTGTATCCCCGAAGGGGTAGGCACAGACGTATTACACACCCACGATTCGCCAGTTATGTTTAGGTTCCAATGTAATAGGGGGCGAGCCTACTGGCATCTACCGGGCACATTAGTAAGCGAGCGATAATTGTAGAATATACTGCTTCCGGGCTGTTTGGCCGTGGTCCATCGGAAACTTGTATTCCAGACGTTTCGTCGATCACTGCGGTCGACATCTTCAGTGGTACACGTCGGGACGCCGTCGAGTGCGGAGAACCTTCCTCGGCGGCTAACTAGGTGCAACTGATGTAAAGGCCCGAGTCACTGGCGTATTTATAGGCGCAATTGGAGAGGGCAAACAACGTGATCGCTCCTGATTGGTTGAGAGCTTATCTTATAGAGCTTATATATAGAGTTATCATTTTTTTTTTAACAATATGCGTGTTATAATTATCTAAAAGTTTAAAACTGTTTGTGCTTCTAAAATATTAAACATATAACTTCGGTTTGAGTTACCCTAAACGATATAAAGCTGTTCAACGTCCAACTCCTCCAATTATGCTTCTAATTCATTTTGATGCGGGTTCCAAGAGTTTAACTTGCCCTTGGACTTCAAGAGTATCATTCTCGTTATGTTCGCGAGACACTTCTGTTGATCCTGATGTAACAGTGGGGGAAATGAGGGCAGGATTGATAAGAAGATATCAAGTTATACAATAAAGAAACTGTTTTACTAAATCGGAGTGAACCGATTAAAATTAGAGGCGTTGGAAATAAAGGTGTGATAAATTCTCCTTCTGTGCCAATACGAAAAACCAACGAGCAAAATAGGCAAACTGCCAACAACAATAATAAGCCGCAGTGGACACTAACATAAAGGGTCCTAAGCGAGCTATTTCATTGTGTTGGTGTGATGTTATTTCAATGTAATCCATACTAAGTAATATTATAAATGATAAAGTCTCTGTCCGTCTGTTACATTTTCACGCCTAGAGTGCTGATGATTAAAGAGACCGATTTCCATAGAAACATGGACTTACCTAATGATGATACGAAACTGAAAATCGGGCAATAGTTGAAGCACTTCGAACATTTCTAAAGACCCATTTTCAAAACTGTGAGCAATGGCGAAATCAGTTAAATCCTGCATGGTATATGTTAGGTTTTAAGTTATCTCTATGGACAACCTTACACCCCGGCGTCTATAGACCCGAAACGTCACGGCGACGGGCTTGAACCGACTAAAACCGCACGCGGTTTTAGTCGGTTCAAGCCCGACATAACCGCCCCCGCTGGCCGGCTGGGCCCATCCGAAGGGATTTCCGCACAAAAAAAAAAGAAAAAAAAAAGGTTTTAAGTTATCTTTTGACAAAATGGATTCTTGCAAATCAGCCTCAGGCTGAGATTTATTTATTTATAGAAAACATACAAAGAAATTGCAATTCACTGCGATAAAGGGTTCTCTCGCAAGTAGAGCAGCGGGCAGCAACTAATCATCTGAATTTAGCAAAACGCTATAGTAAAGATTTAGATCGGAAAAAGAGAAATCTAGGACGGGAACCCGCGACCAGTCCCTTACAGGGGGAATGCTCTAACCAACTGAGCCACCTAGACACGTCCCAGATATTCGAAATTCTCCGATACATTAATACGTCTTAAGGCGACGTCCCTGTAAGGGACTGGTCGCGGGTTCAAGTCCCGTCCTAGATGTTCTCTTTTTCCGATCTAAATCTTTAGAAAAAAGTAAGCATACAAAATGCTTAAAAATTTAATTGAAAAAAAAACGCTTTTGGTTATAATAAAGTTTAAATAAAAACAAAAACATAAAAGTTCAAATATGAATAAATAACTTATTTAATACCCTTCAAAAGTTGACTTTACAAAATTCGCGTGAAATCGCCACCTACTTGGGTGGAAAATAAATTGTTTCTGCGTAAAGCAAAATAATATTCGCACGGTATGAAAAGTTGCGGAGCGACGTCAAAGCAACTTTTCATGGCGTGTAAATATTATTTTGCTTAACTAGAAACAATTTCTTTTCAATTTTATTTATGACTAATAGATTATATTTACGAAGAGGATAATCCTACTGGACAAAAAATCGAGTTAGTGATCATAGCTACCTACGTAATACATACTTCTTGTGAAAATGTTAATCAACTGGTGTGCAAGCTTGTAGGTAAGGCTGGGTGTTATGAACTAGGTTAAGTGAAAACTCAAATTTTAAATGCGTTGAAAGGTTGGTGATGCGTATATTAGCAACGGTTACAATGGTATTGGTGAGAATTTTTTGAAATAATAACGGTTTGACTTTTAAAGGCGTGAAGGTCATGACATTAACTTAACACGTTCCCGTGGATTGATCGTCTTGTCTTATTAAGCGTGAACACTGCGGTAATCTATGTGGAGCCTATATTATAGCCCTCTTTTATATTCTAATAAGTTTTAGTAGTATTAGCTTGGTTGTCAGATGTTCAATGCATTGAATATCTAATGGGTTATCAGAGCTTGCAGAATAATTTATGATATCCCTATAAATCACGAATGAAATTAGTTCTCGAAAGTCTAGACTCATGCATACGATCAGATGAACGCGTGACACTAATCATTATGTACTGCACGCCAGATGAATTATTAGCCGCTGGGCTATCGCAGCGAAATTTTGAAGCTATTTACATACTATCCCGCCAGTACAGTCCGTGGGTAAGCAGAGGCGGATTAATGTTTACTCGTCGTGTGTGAGTTTTTTTGACTTTGATGTTATTACGTGTAATCTAGAGTTGGGTGTATGAGGATCCTTTATAATCTTCGGAACTCATGACAACCTCATCTGCAAGCTGGTACAGACAGATGATACTCTGGTGCAGACTTTCCCCTCATGATTTGGAGGATGGGAGTCTTCATCAAGCATCTTTACACCAAGGAGACATGCTGAGTACTGTAGATACGACTACTTACGATGTGATGCTGTGTTTTTGAGATGCTGGTAGTTCAGTCCAATTTGTCCAGAAATTTGTCTCTCTTGAACTTTTCTTTCCCTTAATTCTGTTCTTGAGGATCAGAAAGATGAACTTCTAATATCTTAGCGTTAAGATCACTTTCTAATATCTTAGCGTTTGTGGTGTTATATTTTTCCTGAGTTAGTCTAATATCAACCAAAATAAGTAGACCAAGACAGTAAATTTACTGATAAAAGAAACAGCATCCATCAAGTCAGGCGCAATGTCTAAAGACAAAGAAGGGAGCACGAGGCGTCTATTAACTGAGCACATAAATAACTTAGGACCGGCGAAACAATGGGAGGGGACAGGCGAAAATATGCCCTGGGGCGTGGGAATAAGGACGGCTGCAAATGACGGTTGTGGCACATCTTTTGGAAGTTTGAGGTCGTATGAACGAGCGGATGCGGTAATTTATGTTTTTGAATAAAGTTTTTGCGCTATCGAAGTGATGAAGACGCAAATGCCACCGCTTTTTATAAACTCATACTATTATAACCTATGGTTGTTTGCAACCTCAGAGCTGTCACCCGCCTATTGTCAAAACCTTAAAACATAATGTAAATGGTTAGTAAGAATTATTGTACTTAGTTGCAATCAACAAAAGAGATAATTTTCTGTACAAATGGATTATGTAGAATATACTGCTTCCGGGCTGTTTGGCAGTGGTCCATCGGAAACTTGCATTCCAGACGCTTTGTCAAAGTTTCGAGAAGCTATCGAAATATTCAAGCATCCCAACAATTTTAATAGAAAAAATTAAGGTTTTCATCTTCAAAAAGATTGGTACCCAGCACTGAGAGCCGCGCGTCATCACAATTCAAATATGAAGAAGCCAACACCATCCCCGGTATCGAGAGGCTACACCCCCTTGCTTAGTGTTGACCAATCAGGATCGAGCGCATCGGTTCCGCAGCTGGAGTGCCGATGGGTGGAGCATCAGGACGTCGTTTCCCCCCTCCAATTGCGCCTATAAATACGCCAGTGACTCGGGCCTCTACATCAGTCGCAGAGAAGTCGCCGCCGAGGAAGGTTCTCCGCACTCGACGGCGTCCGGACCGGGCCACTGAAGATGTCGACCGCAGTGATCGACGAAGGGGTTAAGATGGGGATGGATTCGATTAAATCTTTAAGCCCCAAGCTGTTTCTCTTGGCAGCTCAAAGGAGGCTGGATAACGTAAACGCATATTTATCATTAATTTAATTTTATTGATGACACGACACACTTTTTGATTATATATGTTATGTATTAACCGTATCATCATATTTATTTATAATATTACCATACTCGTGGGTGTCTAATACACTTCTGCCTACCCCTTCGGGGATACAGGCGTGCAGTTATGTTATGTTTATGTTCTTACCATACTGTATCACACTATTTATTTCACAAACACACTATGTACTACACACGTCATTATCATACTGCTTCGACGGTGGGGCGTCCGTGTGTTACTAACCAGTTGGGCTTCAGGAGAAAACCAGCGCCAGGTTTTTATCTGGCACATGGTGAACTGGGCACCCATTTGGTGCATTTGTGTGCCACATTACCATTGCGCTCGTTATTTTAAGATCAGTGTTTTCTGATGTCATGTAATGTTATCCCTGTGGCCTCTTTGCACTAATAAATCTTTCTTTTTTTTTCTTCTCTCAAGTAATTATTTATTTTAGCAGAAAAAAAATTACAAATGGAAGAGACTACTCGACTGGTTTAAACTATGCTGGACTATCGTCGATATCTCCAGCAAGTCCCTGGCAGTCTCTTTAATTAGGTGACGTAAAGGTACACATATATTATTATCATCCCTTCGATTTTAACTTCCCGCGGGTTGAGGGCAAACCCTGATCTTTCCCCGTCGGCTGCAGCACTCCTAAGACAAGGCTTTAGGCTAGATTGAGGTGTATAGAGAATAAGTGGTTTAAATTTTTATCGTCCTAAGGTTTGTTCATTTAATGGATCCAACTTATATGATAGTGATCATAGGTGTTTAATGGTGATAGGTTGGAAGTATGGAACCTTGTAACAATAGACGTGTCTCTCAGATACCTGCAAAAAGAAAGACCGAGGAAAAGATAAACCTGCTTTTTTATCGTCCGAATTGGACTGACTAAAACCACTCGGTGTCCTTCCTAAGCGTCAATTGCCAGGCACTCGGGTGCGACCTCGAAAGGATAGCCCCAAGGTTACTGGCGGACTTTGGCCGCTGTCGAAGCCTCTTCTTTGGGGTCGGGTTTTATATCGCGTCTGTTAGTAGGCAGGTGTGTGTAGGTCACACACGACACGTCTCCGTCTTGGCCTGCTTCTGTAAGGACGGGGAGTTGGCCGACTGGTCCTTTTAAAACTTTTACTAAACTCAGCATTCTGCTACTTAAAAGTGACAGAATGGTACCACTCTGGCCGAGCCGTCTCATCCATACTGGGTAAAGCATATACTTACGATGAAAATAACAAATACCACATCCATGTCTGACCAATTTTTGGTATTATGAAATCTGTTGTCTAGAGGAATATTAATCTCGTCCATTACTTGTGTAATTGCATATTGTTTCGATCTTTTGAGAGACTTCCTTACGCCTAAAGAGGCCGCGATTGCCATCTGCGATCGGCATCTTATTGAGATGGTGATTGACCGGAAAATTTTCGGGTTTTAATGAAGTTTGTTTTTAATAATAATTGTTATTAATATTGATTTATTTCAGAATTCATCCATCTTTTGTTAATAACAATAAGTAAACTTTTTTTTTTTTTTTTTTTTTTTCTTTAAAAAGAATATTAGCAACCGAAATTACTAATATTCCCCCTAACCCCTCCAGCTAAGCTAAATTGCTTGTGTTAGGAGTGGGTTCACGTCGGTAGGTGTAATGGCAAGGATTCGAACCCGGGACCTCTCGATCGTAAGGTCGACTCCTTAACCACTAAGCTACCGACTAAAACAAAGGTGCATATTTAATTGACTCAGGTAGTTCAAAATGTGATAATCTAGTTTATTAGCAATGTTTGAGAACATTTTGTAATTCAATCATTCTTCTTTTCTTTAGCTCGGGAACTGAAATCCCCTCGGATACCCCCCGCCGGCCAGCGGGACCGGTTATTTCGGGCTTGAACCGACTAAACCGTCTCGGGTCTTCAGACGCCGGGGTGTAGGGTTGCCCATAAAGCATATCCTTCGCACCCCGACTGACCCTGGGCCATCTCCGGTTTGGGATCCACGGTGTCCCCGTCTTGCCCCGGTTTAGGGGAAGGGAGTTAGTCGCCCCGCCGTCCCGGCCTGCTTCTGCTGGGATGACAGGCGGCCTCACCTGCCACCCCCAGGCCTGCGCTCATGGAGGACGGAGGTCGTTAAGCGACCTCTGTCGCCCGAGTCGCCTGCGACGCGCGGTCTGCTGGAAGAGATTTCTTTGAGAAATAAGCAGAGCCTCTGTACTACTTTTTCCATTTTAGTATTTTTATATCTGATTGTGTGTGTACATAAATAAATAAATAAATATATACTGTATTCATATAAAATAACTAGCAGATGCCTGCGGCTCCGCCCGCGTGGCTGTCGGGTATCGCGACCAAAAGTAACCTTGATGATTCTATTTTTAATCATATATCCAGTTCTTCTCAACTAATTACAAACAAACAAACGGCAGTTATTAAGTCTGACCAAGAAGTTTTTAATAAGAAACCGCATCAAAATCCGTTGAGTGGTCCACCGCGAATAAACAGAGAGTCGTTACTTTTCTTTAATATCCATGATGTACAGACACAATTTTTTTTAAATTTTATGATAGTATAGAAATAACCCAAAATAGATAGCGATAGAATCTGTTAAAATACGATTTTTCCAACGATATTTATGTTTCAACATTACTCTGGGAATTTCTCAACTGCTTCTGAGGACCCTTTCCTCCAACCAACTGGCAAGAGGCTGATTTAGTGGTGACCAGCTGCAGGCCTACTATATTTAGAATGATGGCTACTTAATGCCTTCTTTTTGAAGGAACTACGCGATAACAGTAATTGATATTGCCTTCAAACTTTGAACAAAGAAAACAAAAAGTAAAACAATCTATTTTTGCCCAGTTTGGACGGGAGCTCGCATTTCATCAAAGGATTTTAGAGTAGAAAGGGATTTCTTTGTTCAAATTAGGAGTCGCCCGACTGGGGGGTACCTACACAACACCGCGAGCAAAAATACTAAACTTAAATATATAAAATATTTGTAATGTGTCCCGAAACTCGGTTCAGCAGCTCGGTTCAACTGTAAAACTCCTTTAAATCAGAAAATTTAACATCAATTATCAACTTCGTCTATACGTTCTATAAAGAATGCTCTTCCAGCTGGAAGGCAGGTTGCCTGTACCTTTTTTTTTCTTTTTTGTCGTGCGGTAATCCCCTCGAATACCCCCCCCCCCCCTGCCAACCAGCGGGGGCGGTTATGTCGGGCTTAAAGCGACTAAAACCGCACGCCGTCTCGGGTCTTCAGATGCCAGGGTGTAAGGTTGCCCATAAAGCATTTCCCTCGCACCCCGACTGACCCTGGGCAATCTCCGGTTTCGAGATGGCCCCCTCGGGTTTGGGAACCACGGTGTCCCCATCTTGCCCCGGAAAGGGAGGAAGGCGCTAGTCACCCCGGCGCCCGGGCCTGCTTCTGCTGGGATGACAGGCGGCCTCACCTGCCACCCCCAGGCCTGCTCCCATGGAGCGGCTGAGTCGCCTGCGACGCGCGGCGAGCATGTTGCGGGCTCGGCGGGCCGGGAGAGTTCTAAATCTCTCCCGGGCGCGCTCCGCCATCTCCTTCCCGAGCATTACGTGCTCGCAGAAGGAGGCGGTGGCGACCCATGCGCTCGCGCTCCGCATCATTGCTGCAATCATGCTGCCGAGCGAGAGGACTCCCACCCCGATGGCGAGTTGCCTGTACCTAAGTAGTATGAGTATCTCTGAAATGACACTTCAATGAGTTCAGATATTGCATGTAACACACTATCTCCTTCATACGAGGCTTGGGTCAGCGCGAGTGTTGCGCCTCTGGTGTTGCACACGTCCATAGACCACGGTAATCGCTTCCCATCAGGTGGGCCGTGTGCTTGTCTCCCACCTAAGTGGTACATAAAAATAAACTCCTTTTCGCTCCAATGACCGGCAGTGACCTCCGGATGTAGCGCCTTGTTTATAACGTCAGCATTTTATCAGAAATCTAAGGGTTCAGCAGTTTGTTTGACTACACTAGGGGTCGATGGGCGATTGATTTTCAGGGGATGAAAAATAACGTTGTTCCTTTTTAAAAGGGCGAGATCTTACAACAATGTGTCGTGTTTCCTTCAGAAGGTTTTTTTATCAGATTTTGTATTACGCTTCAGGACATCATTCAGCGACATTCTACACAGCGCTAGGTATAGCTTAACTAGCTTGTATTATGGTTTCTCTAGAATACATACTAAGATATTTTTATTGTAAATACATGCATATTATAGATAGAAATTCCCTCCGATACCCCCCCCCCCCCCCCCACTGGCCAGGGTGGTTATGCCGGTTGCCCATAGAGCATGGTACATATTGCCCATAGGGATTTCGGCGTGTAAGGGGTACCTCACACCCTGAAATCGCATGGTCCTACCGGTTATTTTATCACTGACAATTCGCAAATTGTCAAAATATTGAAGCTATTTTGTACAGTTAGTATGGTGTCTGAAATGTCAGTAAAATATGTATTAAAAAATTTAAATTGTCAATACGGACAAGTGTACCTTTTTTGTTTTTTTTAACATACATTTACTATTATTTGATACATACATTAAGACAACACAAATAAATTTTTCAAAGAACATTCAAGGCTAAAGTATTTACACAAAAGGAGGAGGGAGTGTGAAGTAGAGAGAGAACTAAAGTAAAAAGTTTAGGGGTCAAAGAATTCCTCCCCATTGATGTCGACTGGTGACGTACCCAAAGGCTGGCGGTAATGCCCCGTTGGATGGCAATGCTAATTCATTGCGCAAAAAAGAGGCCAGCCCTTTGGTCACACGAAGCGTCAACTTCTTTATAAGGCGACCATATTTGACTAAGGGCAGTTCCAATAAAATAACATACAATACGTGTCGAATTTTGATACCAAGCTTTTGTTTTTGAAGTTGAATAAAACCAAAGGACGAATTAATAGATAGAAATGTACAACAACGTAAGCAAAACTACGGGCTAAACATTTGCACAAAGAATACCAGATACTCCCAATATCATCAAAAGCATGTTATCCACAATTGCCACAATTTAACACCCTCCAGTCCACCCCATAAATAACAGGAACACCCTGTATATGTCAACTTCAATTAAAAACCATACAGCGGATACAAGTGTTAACGGAATACAAAGTTGTGTTTTGTGTTGGCGGCGCGTGTTGGGAAACAATTGAAGGCAATTGAAGTCGTGTTTGTTTCAAATTGAGCTCGTAGTTGCGTGATGGCCAATGTATTTATGGACGTGCATCGGACATATTTCGGGTTCGATCCCCACTCAATTCTCTAGTGATCTGCGCAGACGGATAGACACCGGGTCAGCTTACAAAATAGAGGCACTGTGAGTGTGGTTTGTCTGGGTGTAAGGGCCCCTCTAAGATCTTTGGGGCCCAAGCCAACCACACCTGCAAGGCGGGACACCTGCTGACTGACGGACGAGGCCGATCCCAAACGAAGATAAGCGTGAGTATGCATGAATTAACCTTTTCTTTTTTCGTGCCGAAATCCCATCCGTACCCCCCGCCGGCCAGTCGGTTCAAGCCTGACATATGTCAGGCTTGAACCGACTAAAACCGCAAGTCAACTTGGGTCTTTAGACGTCGGGGTGTAAGGTTGCCCATAAGGCATTTCCCTCGTACCCCGACTAACCCTGGGCCATCTCCCGTTTCGAGATGGCCCTGGGGGTTTGGGAACAACGGTGTCCCCGTCTTACCCCGGTTTGGGGGGGGGGGTTCCCACCGTCCCGACCTGCATCTGCTGGGGTGACAGGTGGCCTTACCTGCCACCCCCCGGCCTGCGCTCATGGAGGACGGACGTCGTTAAGCGACTTCCGGCGCCTGAGTCACCTGCGACGCGCGGCGAGCATGTTGCGGGCTCGGCGAGCCGGGAGACTTCTAAACCTCTCCCGGGCGCGCTCCACCATCTCCTCGAGCATTGCATGCTGACAGAAGGAGGCGGTGGCGGCCTACGCGCTCGCGCTCCGCACCATTGCCGCTATCATGCTGCCGAGCGAGAGGACTCCCACCCCGATGGCTGCCACGAGGTCACGCCTCGGCGACTCCCACGCCGCGCCGGGCAGTCCGCCAGTGTGTGCAGCCCCGTCCTCACTCGTTTCGCAGTGATGCACTCAGGCGTTGGCTCCTTCCTGATCCGATGCAGGTGGTCCCCGAAGCTCCAGTGAAAGAATTTTTTTTATACCACTCAGATGGCAGACAAACTCACGGCCCACCTGATGGGAAGCGGTTACCGTGGCCTATGGACTTGTGCAACACCAGGGACGTCGCACTTGCGCAGCCGATCCTGTAAAAACCTTCTAATGCCCTTCTTGAAGAACCTCATATTGTAGTCGCTTGGGAGAACCACAGCAGGGAGATCGTTCCACAGCCTGAGGGTGCGCGGAATAAAGTGCCTTTCATACCTAACTGTACGCACCGTTTGCGGTCGCAACGTGTGAGGAAGAATTCTCTGTCTGTGGCGAGCGGTGCGATGATAGAATGTGGACGTGGGCATCATATCATATAATTAAATACCTATGTATTAATTGCCAGAACACAGAGTCACATATACATTGATACTATTAACTGAAAACAGAGATCCATTGATCTCTATTATTATCTATACTCGGCAATGAACAATACCCCTTGTAACGTCTATATCGGCTGCTCTGTCGCTGGAACGTTGTCACACGTAAATTACCGGTTACCATTCGTTCGGGTGGCGCGCAAATTTACGGCTTGTGAAGTAACCTCCTCGTCATTTGGCGTAAGAGACACACGTCCGTGTATTGCGCACAGCAGAACTTCTGGTTGGCGGTTATAGAATACTTAATTCAATTTATTACAAGTGTTATTTAAATAAATTAAAACCGCGGTAGCCTAGTGGTATGGGTAAAGGACTGCTGAGACGAGGTGTCGGGTTCGATCCCAGGTATTACCATGGCACACACCAATGACTTTTCGATGCTATTCGAAGTTATGTGTGTATTTTTCGCAGGTTTATAAGTGCCCGGTTAATGGCAATAGGCTCGCCACCTATTACATTGGGACCTAAAACATAAACTGACGAAACGTGGGTGCTAGCACCTCTGCCTACCCCTTCGGGGATATAGGCGTGAGTTTTTTAAGTTTTTTTCTAAACGATAACCTGATGATGATAATACGGGTGCTTACAACAATCATCCAGCCCAAGCTTATTTACAATAAACTCAAACTCATTAACAAATATTTACAATAAACTCAAACTCATTAACAAATATTTTTACCTCGGTCTTCTATTAAAGCGTGTTTATTAATTTTTAAATACTTCCAATGTACCGATTCAACGAATTTACGATTTTATAAGAGTACCTACTAGCCGAAGCCCGCGGCTCCACCACATTTTGTTGGTCATATCTCCAGTTCTATCATAAGCGGCGATAGCCCAGTGGCGTACGTAACGGACTGCTGAGACGAGGACTCGAGTTCGATCCCCAGTCGCCCCGAGCACACACCTCTAACTTTTCGTAGTTATGTGTGCATTAATAAATGTTAATTATCGCTCGCTTAATAATGTGCCCGGTAGATGGTAATAGGCTCGCCCCCTATTACATTGGGACCTTAACATAACTGGTGAATCGTGGGTGTGTAAGACACCTCTGCCTACCCCTTCAGGGATACAGGCGTGAAGTTATGTTATGAATGTTATCTTCAGTTCTACATAACCAATTGCAATCAAACATACGGCAAATTTTAAGTCTCCTCAAGACCTTTCTTATAGAAAAGCTACCTCAAAATCTATTCTGTTGTTTTGCAAAAAAATCCAAAAGAAAAAATTGTGTTGTGAATCGTTCATTTAACATAACCCATGTTTTTTTTTAATATCTCCAAAATTGTAAATTAGTTCTGTCTGTACAGAAACAACTAATATTAAATGTTATAATAGTGTAGATAGGTTATGAATGTATTGGGACTGATTGGGCTGCGCACAATGTTGTCCCGTGTGCCCACCTGGCTGCCGAACAGTTTAGTGCTGTATAAGCCGGTTCGATAGTTCACGTTCACATAACAAAGTGATTGCTATTCGCCATCCATCTCATTTTATGTATAATTATAACTAGGAATTCAGTGCAGGGTGCCACTGAAATAAATTGAGCTGAGCGAGCAACTCTTACTTGTAAATAAGACATCTTACTACGGTCGCGCGATTAGCTAAGGCCGCGCGCTCGTGAAACTGTTTTTCGGTGATTATTCCTCAATGGTACATCAGACACAAACCATCTTTTAAGCGTCGGTAGCTTAGTGGTTAAGGAGTCGACCTTACGATCGAGAGGTCCCGGGTTCGAATCCTGGCCATTACACTACCGACGTGAACCCACTCCTAACACAACCAATTTAGCTTAGCTGGAGGGGTTAGGGGGAATATTAGTAATTTCGGTTGCTAATATTCTTTAAAAAAAAAAAAAAAAAACACTCCTCAGTGTCCACACTATCACCGTGGTAAATTTGGTCAAGATCGGTCAAGCAGGAGAAAAGAAGTACAACCACAAAGAAGTGGCTATCCCGCGTATAAGAGCTACGCTTCGCTCAGCTCAACTAGCTAATGCACGCGGCTCCGCCTGCGTGGATGTCGGTTATCGCGGCTATTGGTCATATTTCCGGTTCTACTGAATCAATTACAATAAAAAATACGGCAGATTTTAAGTCTTTCTAATAAAAAAGCGTCGGTAGCTTAGTGGTTAAGGAGTCGACCCTACGATCGAGAGGTCCCGGGTTCGAATCCTGGCCATTACACTAGCGACGTGAACCCACTCCTAACACAAGCAATTTAGCTTAGCTGGAGGGGTTAGGGGGAATATTAGTAATTTCGGTTGCTAATATTCTTTAAAAAAAAAAAAAAAAAAAACACCGCATCTGTTCAGTAGTTTTTGCATCCATCGCGAACAAACAGACGAGAATTCAAAAATACAAAAATTTGTGTGTTCAATCATTCACTTAACTGGTAAACTAAATAAAACAATTTTTAACGGATTCTATTGCGATTTATTTGATGTTATTTTATCATTTACATTGAACCAGACGTTTCAGTTGCTTTTCAGCAGCCACGGTCACGCGACCATATGTAAATGTGTGACATTCGCGTAAACTTTCCACAAATCATTAAACAATTTCAACTTTTTTCGCTGTAGCACGTTGCTTGTACTGTCGAATACTGTCTCGAATGAGCCAAATATGCTTTTATGGATAATCATTTCCCACCAAATAACTATTGTTACACATGGCTATATGTCAATTTGGTGATAAGAAATTGACATATAGCATTGGTGGCGGGAGTGTGACGCCCCTGGTGTTGCACACGTCCATAGGCCGCGGTAACCGCTTCCCATCAGGTGGGCCGTGAGCTTGTCTGCCACCTGAGTGGTATAAAAATAAAATAAAAACCACGATGTTAACAAGGCAATTCCTATAATTGCTAACACTAGCATTGTATAGGGATGAAATCCAAAGCTTGCACTTTCGAGTGCCCCCTCACTCCCGTCTCGGGTCTTCAGACGCCGGGGTGTAAGGTTGCCCACAGAGCATATCACCCCGAGAGGTCCGCTCTACCTGCCTGCTCCTCATTTTAACCGACTTAAAAAGGAGACGCGATTATTTTGCGTCTGGTTTTTTTCATAATTGTTTATATTGGCTTTTACGGGAGCCGCTGTCGTCTGACCACCCACCTGCGCCAGATTCTCTTCCGTATAGCAGGTGTACCGGTTTGGAAAATCTTAGTAATGCACCTACGCGCGAAAACGCGTGACGAGCCGTGTCTTACACAAATTCGTGTCACCTTGGACCGCTAAGACTTTACAAAAGTCGGTGCTCAGTAGCGAGGCATTACTCGCGTACAAAGTGTGAGCAACTGCTAATCCCAGCAACACAACATATCATCACGCTCCATAAACCGAAGTAGTATAGGATAAAACTATCCCTTACCATTCCGGGCGTCAAAATTGTCGCTCGTAAAGACGCGGAATCCTTCGTACATGTGAAATGCCGCCGGCCGCGGGCGCGTGTCCATTGCTGAACGATAAACATTTAATACGGTTTGACGGATTATATAAGAATAAAAACCGGCCTAGTGCGAGTCGGACTCGCTCACGAAGGGTTCTGTACCTATATCTATAAAAAACCGGCCAAGTGCTAGTCGGACTCGCCCATGAAGGATTCCGTAGCAGCAAGTCAAATTTTTATATTTGAGTTGATTGAATGAAAGGTAAATTGCGGTTTACGATTTTTGACGTATTAAAAAGAAAGTACTTACTAGATCTCGTTAAAATCAATTTACGTTGGAAGTTTACACGGTAATGTACATCATATATTTTATTTAGTTTTAACGTTCTCTTATTTTAGAAGATACAGGGGGAGACACACATTTTACCACTTTAGAAGTGTCTCTCGTGCAAATTCAGTTTAGAGAAAAATGATATCAGAAACCTCAATATTATTTTTGAAGACCTATCCATAGATGGGTTTGATGAAAAAAAAAACTGAGTTTCAGTTCTAAGTATGGGGAGCCCCCAAAAATCATTGTTTTTTTCTACTTTTTTGTGAAAATCTTAATGCGGTTCACAGACTACATCTACTGACCAAATTTCAAAAACATAGTTCTTATAGTTTCGGAAAATTTGGCTGTGACACGGACGGAGAGACAGACAGACATGATGAATCCATAAGGGTTCCGTTTTTTGCCATTTGGCAACGGAACCCTAAAAACACGATTGTTGTACGGGAACCCCCTTAAATATTTATTTGATTCTCTTTTTTAGTATTTATTGTTATAGCGGCAACAGAAATACATCATCTGCAAAAATTTCAACTGCCAAACTATCACGGTTCATGAGAGACAGACTGGTGACAGACAGCCAGATGGATGGACAGCGGAGTCTTTGTAATAGGGTCCCGTTTTAAATAAGGGGAATAAACACGCAGGCGCCGAGGAGAAAGCCTCGGAAACCAAGAACAACGCTAAGATGATAATGATAAGAATAATTATTTTAAAATTAAAAAACCTCTTAATATATTATACCTTAAAACCATCTCGATAATATCGGCTTTCAACAATGAAATTCGCATCAAAATCGATTCATCTATTCGGGAGCTACGAAGCCACTCACAGATACACTCACAGACACGTCAAACTTATAACACCCTGTCGTTTTTGCGTCGGGGGTTAAAAATGAATATGGACTCCTAAAGACGAGGGACTCGTGATTTCATGTGATAAATACATGCTAAGTAAGTCATGGAAGAGGACTAGCTCTCCCCTCCCGCAGAGGAGGCTTCAGCTATCGAAGATCACTCAATGATCTCCGGCCTCCATCAGTGCGGGTGTGAGTGTGCAGGGATACCCCTACCAGTAACAGGTCTGAGACTGTAATAAATTCTTTCCTATGGTATACTCATGGCCAAGTAGCCTCGGTTAGCCTCGAAGCGTTGTACTTAGATTTGAGTTTTTGTATTAATTTCAACTTGAGACTTACACACAGGCAGACAGACGGACAACAGAATGATTCTATAAGGGTGCCGCAAAAAATATTAATCTATAGTAAAGCGAACTAAATAATATCTCGTATCAACGACCATGGAAACAAACTTAACCTCCAAAGAAAGCGAGTGTCATGAAAATAAAAGGTCGCGGTCCTCTTTATGTTAGTTTTACGGAACCCTATTACGGCGGGTTGTGGCTACCTCTGCCCCTGCCCCGGGCAAGGGTGTCTCGGCCGAGCACCGACAGACCGACAGCTTTTGTTATTGATTCCTTGTCCACGGTTAAATGGAAGATAAAAGAATGAATGATGATCGATGAATGAAATGAAGAATATATTTTTATACCGCTAAGGTTTCAAACAAGTATCCGTCCAGTTCTTTTTGTTTATTGTAGGTAGGTTTTTTTTTTATATTTAGTACACGTCAATTTGACTTCACCTCACCTGATGGTAAGCTGAAGGTAAAGTCTCAGGAAAGAGGGTCACCATTACATACACGTACCCTGTTAACAATGGTGGCACTCAGCTTGACGGCCTCATCAGAAGAGGATTGTCGTCGCAGCACCGCGTGACACCCACCGGTCCCACTAGTGCTGCGACCACAATCCCGCTGCCCGGCTATGCACTTGCTGACCCCTGAACGCAATCAAACTGAAATTGGATTACTATGTAGGGTTTGAAAATAGTTTTTTTTTTGAGATCTAAAGTTTTGAAAAAAACATGTGTTAATTAATTCTTATAGCAACACACATCCCTAGTCACCTTGTTCGTGCCTCTCTCGGACGGTTGCCTAAACGGTAGGCATCTCTTTCTCACATATAGTTACATCGCATCCCGATGTTGTCACGTGACATCGCACGATGCGTGTGCGGCTAGTCTAGTTCTTCGCAGGGCCGCGGTACGAGTCCGATATTGACGGCGCCCTAATGTCCACCTCTGTTCATGTGTTATTTTATAACATACCTCGCTAAACGGAGCCCCACTGTATTCGACGTAGTGATAAAACTTTCAGGCAATATTGTACACCCACGTTATTGTATAGGTGTAAACAGTGCCTCTGCATAAAACCGAGGCCCCGTTCTTTCATGGGAATCGGAGCAAGCCACCCGAGGGATCCAGTCTCATCCTAGGAGGAAATCACATCGAGACGGCGGAGCGACTAGCGCCCCTCCCCCAAACCGGGGCAAGACGGGGACACCGTGGTTCCCAAACCCGAGGGGGCCATCTCGAAACCGGAGATGGCCCAGGGTCAGTCGGGGTGCGAGGGATATGCTCTATGGGCAATGTTCATTTCCGGGCCAGGAGGTATATTGTGCAGTGGAAGTTGGCCCTCCTGGCTACAATGGGGAAGTGAGCAGTCTGCGGTTCACAGAGCAAATTATTGTTAATGAAATAGGTTTCACTTACGCTTTTACCTGTCTGTGTCTGTATCCAAGTGTATCTGAAGTGTAAGATGTATGATGTTTGTGTGGAGACAGATAAACACAGCGCGGCGAACAATGGAGCCCTTCACATCAAATATGTAATTCGGTCGAACAACTCCCAACTGATTACGCTAATAATTCCAAAATATAACCAAACCAACGCGAGCCAAATATGATTTTCGCAGATTATACTTTATTCGGACAAAACTTATTTTAACCAAACGAGACTTTTTTCTCAAGACAATTCTTTCAGCAAGTTGACAACCAAGTGACAGATAGATCTGTCAACGCAAATTTTGTTTTTTCTTTTTACTTCGTTTAGGAACGTAACAAGCAACCTAACACCCGATACGGCGTGCGGTTTTAGTCGGTTCTAGCCAGACATAACCGCCCCCGCTGGCCGGCGGGGGGGTATCCGAAGGGATTTCCGCACTAAAAAAAACAAAGATGTAAACTTTGCAAGTCTGTGATATTTTTATACTCAACCTAGTAACTACATAATAATCTTTCTTCATCTCTCTGAGACTACGTATTCCTGTATTCTCTAATAAATTATAAAAAAAAGCAATCGCCGAATACCATTTCCAGTATAAACGTTTATTCAACGTTCAAGATTTATGCATCTCATCAAAAAAACAAACACGAAATTTTGGATACGAAACATGGATTAAAATGAAAACCGTAGTACCGTTAAAAACTGTTTGCAATTCGCAGATTCGAATTACAAATTTGGACATGGCTAAAGCGAGTGTTGCAATATAAAAATGAAATTTAAAAAATGGTTCTGCGATTTAAAACTACTCACTTTACAGGGTTGCCAGATGGATTCTTTTATTCATTCTCATTTCGAAAAGAGGTTTTAATATTTATTGCAAATTCCTTTGTCGAATCGGTTTATTTTGATCAAAATTCACAGAAATTCACCTTTCTAGTTGACAGAATATATATTTTGATTCTGAAGAAATTAGTATGCTAATTCGGACGACGGGCTAGTCCCTTCTTGGATATCAGTTTTTTTCCCTTTTAAGTTTTTGACGGCCTTTGTGGCGTAGCGGTAGTGCATTCGACTGCTACGACAGGGGGCGCGGGTTCGATTCCCGCTCAGTGCAAATAATTTAATGCTTGAATATGTCTATTTGCATTGGTCTGGGTTTTTCTATGTATAATATGTATGTATTTACAGAAACCGCGGTAGCCTAGTGGTATGGGTAATGGACTGCTGAGACGAGGTCTCGGGTTCGATCCCAGGTTTTACCATGGCACACACCAATGACTTTTCGATGCTTTTCGAAGTTATGTGTGTATTTATCGCAGGTGTAGAAGTGCCCGGTTAATGGCAATAGGCTCGCCACCTATTACATTGGGACCTGAACATAAACTGGTGAAATGTGGGTGCTAGCACCTCTGCCTACCCCTTCGGGGACATAGGCGTGAGTTTATGTTATTTACAGAAAAAAAAGTATATAAGTATGTTTATCCGCATTCTGTAACCCATAACACAAGCTAGTTAAACTATGCTTACTTTGGGTCTAGAAAGCGCTGTGTAGAATGTCGTAGAAAATTTATTATTTATTTATTTATAAATCTATAGAACACACCGTTCTTTTTTTCAGAACCCCTATAATTTGGGGTGTATGTTGGGTAACCTCCTCGAGTGTCGTTCCGATTCCGATCCCGCTGGAGTCCGGGGGGAACGGAATCGGAGCGGCCGGTACACCCTGGGCGGCGGTTAATGGCTTCCCCTTCATGGGGCTGGCATTGATCGTCGGCCAATACCCAACGTGGCGGGAACACATCGCTCTCCGTACTCCTCTGCTTTCAGAGGAGACTGGATGAGCGATGCCGTTAGTGGTGGAGGCCACCGTAGGATCCTGGGGGATCCAGGGGCGGGTTGGCCCACTGCTCACGCAGGGGCCGACGGGCACTTTTGCCGCCGCCGGTGAGAGAGGACTAGCCATCCTCTCGCGTTCCGTAATCGGCAGGTGATCAGCAACGACCTGACTGGTGGCTCCAGAAGGGTACGCTGTGAACTTGCCGACCGGAGGGCTTACCTTTATTGGCCGGCCCACGACAAGGAAAAGTCTATAACACCCGACAGCGAAGTCGTCAAAACCTATGGATACCAGCCGACCTCCATAGTATATAGGCTTATCCAGGTGCAGGGGGCTCCGCCTGGATGGACCATCTTTCCCCCATACTCGTGGGATATACTATGAATAATATCACAAATAAAAAACAACAACCGGACGATACAAATAAAAACGACCTTGGCGCGGACAACGGCATCCGAGATGATGAAACGGAGGTAGCGGAAGAGGAGGTGAGGCGGGGGCCTCACTCGCGGTCTGTCAAGGCCGTCTTCACCAGACCCGCTACTCCGTTACCAACAGGTGGGGAAACGGACGCAGACATTGCGTCTGCGGCGTCGACGGCGGGTACTGACAACGAGTCAGTATCCAGCCGTATGGAGACCGAGGAGGGTCTCCGACGTAAGCGGCCTCGCTCGGGTGGACCGTCCCTTGACCGGAGCAGAAGCTCCGGACAACGGACGGTCTCCTCGAGTGAGGATGATCGGCCGGCCAAAATATTGGCCACCGCGGCGACCAGAACGCTGAAGCAGCCGGTGCACGTCCCTCCACTACCCAGTGGCAGGGACCAAGGCGTCCTCGCGGCGAGGGAACTCCTCGCAGCGCTTGCCCGCATTACGGACACCATTAAGGGGTCCAAAAATGTGGCAGGCAAAAAGAAGACGGTGGCAGAAAATGTCGCCGTTGCCAGGACGGCGCTGGAGGAGCTCCTCGGTAGGAGCGTCTCCGAGGAGGAGGCGAAGCTCAGGGCCCGGGTCACAAGCCTGGAAACTGAGCTGGCCAACTCCTTGGAGCAACAGCGGGTCCTCCGGGAGGAGGTCAGGCAACTGACCCAGATGGTCAGGGGATCCCCGGAGGCCCAGAAGGCCCCAAGAGCCCAGGAGGTGGCGGACCACCCGAGGGCTCTTGCGCCGCCAGGGGGGGCGTCTACGTCAACGTCGGCGCCAAATTCTGTGCAAAAGTCGGCGCCAAAGTCGGCATTTACGAGGCGGCTCGGTGTTCTGGAGGACCGGGCTTACCGTCCCCCACTGGCACGGCCTGCGTCTTTCGCAGCTGCTGCCGGTGGTAAGCCCGGCCCCGCCACCCCAGTGGCCCCAACGCCACAAGGGAAGGGGAAAAAGCGCGGCACCCCCACCCCCGCCATACCCGCCACTCCCGCTGCACCCGAGCGTTCCTCCAGAGGGGAGGAATGGGTGGTAGCGGGAGCCGCCAAAAAGGCGAAGAAAGCCGCCAAAAAGGCGGCTAAGAATGCGGCAAAAGCCGCTGCGGCGAAGGCGCCGAAGAGGCTCCGCGCCCCACGCTCCACTGCCGTCGTCCTGACGGTGACGACGGAGGGTGTGGAGAAGGGCGTGGGGTACGCCCAGGTCCTGAGGCAGGTTAAAGCCTCAGTGGACCTCAAGGCCCTCGATATAGAGGGGGGGCTCCGGTGCAAAACAACTCGCACCGGAGCTCGCCTCCTCGAGGTCTCCGGCGCCACCAGCGGCCCCAAAGCCGACGCCCTAGCGGCCAAGCTGAGGGAGTCGCTGGATACCGAAGCCGTCCGCGTCACCAGACCCAACAAATGCGCAGGTTTGCGCATTTCGGGTCTGGATGACGCGGCCACGACGGAGGAAGTCATCTACGCCGTCGTGGAGGCGGGCGGCTGCCCCCGTGATCAGGTGAGAGCTGGAGAAATCCGCTTCAGCTCCACCGGTCACGGCACAGCAGTCGTCAACTGCCCCGTCGCAGCGGCGCAAAAAATTGCGGACGAACGGAGCCTCCTCGTTGGGGGCTTCCTAAAGGCGCGGGTGCAACTCCTGCAGCCCCGCGAGACCAGGTGCTTCAGGTGCCTGGCTGTGGGGCATGTGGGAGTGCAGTGCACAGCGGGAGACACCGTGGGGGATCGGTGCTTCCGCTGCAGTCAGCCCGGGCACAAGGCCAGTGCTTGTGATGCTCCGCCGCGCTGCTACAAATGCGTAGCGGAGGGCAAAGCGGCGGAGCACCGGGCGGACAGCAGAACCTGCGCCGCCTCGAGGCCAAAGCCCCGTTCGTCCGCAACGGGTAGCGGGGGTGCCGCTCAAGAGCGGCCACATTCGAGGCGGGATGCGGAGATGGACGTCCATTAATGGACACACCAATCCGCATCCTGCAGGCGAACATAAACCACTGCACCGGTGCTCAGGATCTTCTGTACCAGAGCATCGTGGAGTGGTCTATCAATGTGGTCGTGGTCGCTGAGCCGTACTGGGTCCACCCCGGAAGCCCGGTGGACCTGGACGGCGTAGCGACCGTCTTCGGGGGTTCCGCCGTGGACACCTCGCGCCTTGCACTCATTGCAAGGTGCAGAGGCTGCGTCGCGGCGGACTATGAGGGCTTGGCTATCGTGGCCGTCTACTTCTCGCCAAGCCTTGACCAGTACGAGCTTGAGCTAAGGCTCGCTGAACTGGACATTGTTCTCGCTGCGTGCCGTCCTCGTCCTGTCTTGGTCCTGGGAGACTTCAACTCCTGGTCTCAGGCCTGGGGCTCCCGGGAAACCAATGACAAGGGGCGAGTACTGGAGGACTGGGCCAACACCCGTGGTCTAGAGGTCCTCAACCGGGGGAGTGTCGCCACCTGGGAGCGGCGGGGGCTCAGTTCGGTCGTGGATGTCGCATTCGCGACCCCTGCTCTCGCCCGCCGCGTCCAGGGTTGGCGTGTGGTGGAGGAGGAGGAGACGGATTCCGACCATAAGTATATTCGGTTCAACGTCTCCCCTCCAACTAACCTGCCGCCGACAATTGCGAATCCCCCGGATCCACGTTGGGCGCTCAGACGCCTGGATCGGGAGGCTCTCCTGGAGGCATCAATAGTGCAGGCCTGGATTCCGTCACTGGCCAGGCCTGCCGATGTCGACGCAGAGGCGGAATGGTTCAGGAGAGCCATGTCGCATATCTGTGATACGGCGATGCCTAGGGTTAAGCCCGGCCCGGCAAAGAAACAGGTGTACTGGTGGTCAGCGGAGATCGCACAGCTGCGAGCAGCGTGCGTGATCGCTCGCCGCCAGTACACCAGGTTTCGCCGGAGGCGTCGCCGCCCAGACAATGCGGCAGCCCGAGAGGCGGAGCTGTATGAGGCGTACAAGGGGGCCAAGAAGACCCTCCAAAAAGCCATAAAGCAGTCCAAACGGCGGGCCCGCGAAGAGCTGCTGGAGTCTCTGGAGCAGAACCCATGGTCCGGTCCAGGTCCAGGTCCTTACCTTGCGGTCAGGGGCAAAATCCGCCCAAGGGCGCCCCTACTGACCCAGAGCCTCCAGCCGGAGCGGCTGGAGGGGATACTGGGCTCCTTGTTCCCAGCGAGAGCGGAGGAGCACGTCCCTCCGCGTATGGCTCCGCCTCAGGCGCCTGACGCTGATAATAGCGAGAGCGATGTGCCCGAAGTCAGGGAGAGTGAACTGGGGGTAGCAGTGCTCCGGCTTAAAGCCCGGAAATGCACTGCCCCCGGACCCGACGGCATTCCAGGCCGAGCATGGGTCCTGGCCCTGGAGGAACTAGGGCCTCGACTGGTGGCGCTTTTTAGCGCATGCCTCGAAAGGGGCCAGTTTCCAAAGGCTTGGAAGACGGGGAAACTGGTCCTTATCCGGAAGGCGGGGCGGCCGGCGGACCAGCCATCCGGATACCGGCCGATCGTGTTGCTCGACGAGGTGTGCAAGCTCTTTGAGCGGATTATTGCAGAGCGCCTCGTCGAGCATCTCACGAACGTGGGGCCAGATCTGGCGGACAACCAGTTTGGTTTCCGCCGGGGGCACTCCACCGTCGAAGCGATCATGCGCGTTAGGCGCCTGGCGGAGGAAGTAGTCTCGCGGGGTGGGGTGGTGGTGGCGGTGTCTCTCGACATCGCCAACGCCTTCAACACCCTACCCTGGAGCTGCGTTAGGGAGGCGCTTGCGTATCACAGAGTGCCTCCTTACCTCCGCCGCATTGTCGAGGCATACCTATCCGAGAGGGCCATAGTTTACCCGAGCTGGCTAGGGCCAGGGCGGCGAGAAGTGTCGTGCGGTGTTCCACAGGGGTCGGTCCTAGGGCCACTCCTGTGGAACATCGGATACGACTGGGTGCTGCGCGGTTCGTTGCTCGAGGGTGTCAGCATAACGTGTTATGCTGACGACACCCTCGTTATGGCGCGGGGAGCAACGCACCGTAGCGCGGCACTAAAGGCCACGGCAGGGGTTGCTCAAGTCGTGGGTCGAATACGGCGGCTGGGACTCGAGGTGGCTCTCCACAAATCCGAGGCTATGTGTTTCCACGGGCCTCGGAGGGGGCCACCTGCGGGAACCAGCATAACCGTAGGGGGCGTAAGCATCGGCATCGAGCCCACGATGAAGTACCTTGGGCTCGTACTCGATAGCCGATGGGACTTCGGACCTCATCTCCGAAGTCTGGTTCCGAAACTGAGGGGGGCTGCGGCCGCGCTATCGCGGCTGATGCCCAACGTTAAGGGACCCAACGCCCCCACTAGGAGACTGTACCTGGGGATCATGCGAAGCATGGCCCTGTACGGGGCCCCAGTATGGGCGGAGACTCTGGCGGCCCGCAACGTGGCTGTATTAAACAGCCCGTTAAAAGCGATGGCCGTCAGAGTCATCAGGGGGTATCGCACGATCTCCGTCGAGGCGGCATGTCTCCTAGCCGGGACCCCTCCATGGGACCTGGAAGCGAGAGCCCTTGCGCTGCTGTACCAGTGGCGCAAGGAGGCGCTGGAGCGGGGCCATAGGCCGGAGCCCCGAGAAATCAGGGCTCAGCGGTCCCTGCTCCGCCAGGAACTCATGGAGACATGGAGGGTGCGACTTGAGCACCCAAGGTGGGGGGAATCCACCATTGCGGTGGTGAGACCGATCATGAAGGAGTGGTTGGAGAGGGACCATGGGGACCTCTCCTACCGGATGTGCCAGATGGTTACCGGACACGGGTGCTTCGGTAAGTATCTGTGGCGCATCCACCGGGAGACAACGCCGCAGTGCCAGCACTGCGAGGATCCTGGCGAAGACACGGCGCTCCACACGTTGGTGGAGTGCCCTGCGTGGGCGAGTCAACGCCGGGATCTCGTTGCGGTCCTGGGCGTGGACGTTCTCTCGTTGGAGACCATGGTGAGGGCCGTGGTCTCCGACGGGAGCAAGTGGCACGCCGCCGCCTCTTTCTGCGAGCAGGTAATGCGCGCGAAAGAGACGGCGGAGAGGGAGCGGGAGAGAACCCTGCCCCCCGAGTTTCGCAGTCTGCGGCGAGGACGCCGCAGACTCATCTACGCCCGGGACTACCGACCTCCATGATCGGGGCCTGAGGACGGCAGTTGGCCGACTCGCCGTCCTTACAGAAGCAGGCCGTGGCGGAGGCGTGTCGTGTGTGCCCTACACACGCCTGCCAACTCACCGAAGCGGGATAAAACCCGACCCCACCAGGCGAGGCCGCTCTGGCGGCCAAAGTCCGCCGGCAACCCTGGGGTTATCCTTTCGAGGGCTTACCCGGGGTGCCCGGCAACGGACATTTGGGGAGGACACCGTGCGGTTTTAGTCGAGACACGACATAACCACCCCCGCTGGCCAGCGGGGGGGTATCCGAAGGGATTTCCGCACGTAAAAAAAAAAAAAAAAAAAACCCCTATAATTACCATAATTACTGGATTGTCCCGATGTGACTGACGTGGCGCTGCTGGACGGACCTTGCTCTGGCGTAGACCCCCTCCTCAGATGGCAGTCGCTCTTATAAGAGCTAAGAGTACGAGAGTGGACTCTGGACTCCAAAGTGCAAGCACTGGATTCAAGATGATGTGGATTACTAATAAACTTATTTTCGGAAGTTTACGCGAATGTCACACATTGAAATCAAACTTACTATTTTTAACGGATTCTATCGCGATTTAACGGATTGATCCCGACGTTTCAGTTGCTTTTCAGCAGCCATGGTCACGGGGAGACTAAAGATGGTTGTTGTCTTGTAGTTTGAAGTGTAAGTTATCTCAAAGTACCCGAACTATGTTGATGTTGAATTGTCTGTGTTACTATTTACGCAGAATGAGCTCACAGTGTCATGAAGTCTTGTTGTATTTTGATTTTTCTCGGAATTAATTAAGTGAATGACTAGGTCCCAAGTTGGTGGTACATTCCAACCATCTTCTCTATTAAAATTAGGATGTTTTTTAATTTAAATAGCGTAAGCTAGCTCAATAGCTTTTAATCTCGATGTAAAATATAAAATAACATCAAATAAATCACGATAGAATCCGTTAAAAATAGTATTATTTCAAACGTATTTTCTTTCTTCTTTCAAGAGTTTTATTATTAGAAAATGCGCGATAGTAGTGCGGGGTTCGGAAAAAGTGCACTCGGGACGGCAATATTATAGAATTGCTGGAATGTGGCATTGAAATTATAGTTGGCGAAATGAGGGTGTAATCACTCCTCTACCTAACCTTTCGGGGATATAATACACCATCCATCAGTTGAGGAGTTCGTGGATAAGTGGTAACCGAGTAGGTCCACACATTACAAAGTTAAGCAACACTAGCCAAGGCAGTCTTGGGATGGGTGACCATTCTTCTGACACATGAGACCCTCCGTGCCTCGGAGAGCACGTTAAGCCATCGGCCCCGGTTGCCATAAAAACATCCATACTGCCGTCCTTAAACCATAAATTGGTTAAGTGGAAAAGCAAATTTCGATCTAGAACTGAAAAATGAGGGCGTATCTTAAATCCTATGCTAGTATTATCTGAGTACTGAGCTAATGACACACCAAGTATATAAGGCAGATGTAAGTGGGCAGGCAAGCCGGGGTCGACCTCGCAGGACATACACTGATTGAATTAATGAGGTATTGAAAGAAGGGCATGAAAGGTTCAATGACAGTGAAGGAAGCTCGTGAAGTGTGTAAGGACAGAGCAGACTGCTTGCTGTTGTCTCTGCCTACCCCGGAGGGAAAAAGGCGTGAGTATATGTATGTATGTATGTATGTATGTATTTGCTATTATGAAGGGTTCCTTAGCAGCAGGTAACATAATATAGTTATTATTTTATTTTTATATTTGAGTTGATTGAATTAAAGGTAAATTGCGGTTTACGATTTATGACGTATTAAAAAAAGCGGCCAAGTGCGAGTCGGACTCGCCCATGAAGGGTTCCGTAGCAGTAAGTAACATAATAATGTTTTTTTTTTTAATTTTTATATTTGAGATGATTGAATGAAAGGTAAATTGCGGTTTACGACTTATGATGTATTAAAAAAACTAGTTACTAGATCTCGTGCATACCAATTTTCGGTGAAAGTTTACATGGAAATGTACATCATTTTTTTTAGTTTTATCATTCTCTTACTTTAGAAGTTTTACCACTTTGGAAGTGTCTCTCGCGCAAACTGAATAAGTTTTGGAAAAATTATATTGGGAACCTCATATCATTTTTTAAGACCTATCCATAGATACCACACACGTATGGGTTTTATGAAAAAAAAAAAAGAGTTTCAGTTCTAAGTATGGGGAACCCCCGAAATATATATGTTTTTCATGGAATACATCTACTTACTACTTACTTTCAACAGCATAGTTCTTATAGTTTCGGAAATAAGTGGCTGTGACATTTGGACGGACAGACAGACAGACATGACGAATCTATAAGGGTTCCGTTTTTTGCCATTTGACTACGGAACCCTAAAAGAAAGAACCCCAACCGAGTCGGGAGAAGGCTCGAAGGCTGATGATGATGATCACGAGCACACACAAACTAACGGCTTAGCCTTCGTTTCAAATTCTAATTAATCAACTTCTGAATAAAAGTGTTTTGTTAACTCATTAGGGCCCGTTTTCATAAATTCATATTTTCTGTACAAGCTTTTTCTCATTCAAGATTAATGACAGTCGGAACTGGATGGAACTTTTCGATATTTTTCTTAATTACGGAGTTAATTTATCATCAAACGTTGACGAGTGTTGCGTGATAGTTGCCTAACTATTCCGGGTAGGAATCAATAAACAAATAGCTTGTCTATTTGTTTATTGATTTATTTAAAACTTCATGCACAAATTAATGCACAAATTGCCAACTAACCTTAGGATAGCTATTTTTTTCGTTGATATTGTAGATTTTAATAATGTAGTGGCTACAGGAAGATGTGAAATCTTCAAAAAAAATTTTTTTTTTAAATATTAATATATTAAAATATTTTTTATTTTTTTTTTATTTTTAGTATTTAGTCCGTCAAATTGACTGCGCCCTGCCGAGGCTAAGGAGAAGTCCAAAAAGTAGTGGCCACCATTTCCAGAGATTGTTCTTTTTGAATTCAACAATCCAATGATATTTTAAAGCGTCTGTAGCTTAGTGGTTCAGGAGTCGGCCTCTCTATCAAGAGGTCCCGGGTTCGAATCCTGGCCATTACACTACCGACGTGAACCCACTCCTAACACAAGTAAATTAGTTTAGCTGGAGGGGTTAGGAGGAATACCAGTTATTTAGATTACCAACATTTAAAAAAAAACTATATTTATCTATTAAGTCTATTTTTCTTAAAATCAAAAGGTTATGATTATGATTATTGCTCATAAAAACTGTAAAATTAACAAATAAAAAAGCGGCCAAGTGCAAGTCGGACTCGCCCATTAAGGGTTCCGTAGCATGCTTTTTTTTAATTTTTATATTTGAGTTGATTGAATGAAAGGTAAATTGCGGTTTACGATTTATGCCGTATTAAAAAAAACTACTTACTAGATCTCGTTCAAACCATTTATCGGTGGAAGTTTACATGGTAATGTATATCATATATTTTTTTTAGTTTTATCATTCTCTTATTTTAGAAGTTACAGAGGGACACACACATTATACCACTTTGGAAGTGTCTCTCGCGCAAACAATTCAGTTTAGAAAAAAATGATATTACAAACCTCAATATCATTTTTAAAGACCTATTCATAGATACCACACATGTATGGGTTTCATGAAAAAAAAATTTTTGAGTTTTAGTTCTAAGTATGGGGACCCCCAAAATTTATTGTTTTTTTTTCAATTTTTGTATGAAAATCTTAATGCGGTTCACAGAATACATCTACTTACCAAGTTTCAACAGCATAGTTCTTATAGTTTAGGAAAAAAGTGGCTGTGACATACGGACGGACAGACAGACAGACATGACGAATCTATAAGGGTTCTGTGTTTTGCCATTTAGCAACGGAACCCTAAAAATACAGATACAATATTCCCGCCCTACGAGAACTACTATTTAAAAAAGAAGTGCTCCCTGATCACCTGATAATACTGAACCCAATCTTGGGAGCTGAACTGTTTGGCTTGGTTATTTCTTCGTAGGTTGGTCGTTTGGGGGATCAAATATTTAAAACGGCAGCTCCCTTGGGCGGTCCCACAAAAGGTAAGGATTAGGAAAGGTGCCTTCGTGTTCAAACTTATTGAAGAACTAGCTGATGCACGCGACTCCACCTGCGCGGACGTCGGTTACCGTTTTTTGGTCACATCTCCGTTCTACGTAACCAATTGCAATGAGCAGATATAGCAGATTTTAAGTCGAAAGAAGACCTTTCAAAAAAAATCCGTTTGGCACTTTTTGCGTCCATCGCGAATAACAGAAAAACATGATTTTAGATTGACATGGTCATTTACATTAAAATTAGAATTAAAAACGGGATATTTACCATGTTTAGTATCTTTTTCGAGAATCCGATATTTCGGCACTGTTACAAGTACAGTACATCCGTGATCATGGCACTTGTAACAGTGCCGAAATATCGGATTCTCGAAAAAGATACTAAACATGGTAAATATCCCGTTTATCATTCTAATTTTAACAGACAAACAGACAAGAATTGCAAATAAAATATGTTTGTGTTCTGAATCGTACATTTAACATAACCCATTTTTACCACGTTTTTCTTAGTTTCACTTCGTGTGAGTGTTTCTGTGTTTCTTTCCCTATGAAGCTAAAAATTGACACTTAATTTTCGACCACTTCTGATCACCCTAAAGCTCTGAAATGTTGTATGTAGACTAATGCCACCTTACATTTTCATATTTAATCATCAGAAATAGTCAGTAGTTAATAAAAAAATTAAAAAAAACTTAAAAAAAAACACGTTTTCAACACTAAAAAACGTGGGGCGGGCGCTTTAATCATTTAATGTACCGTTTTCCTTAGATATTCAATAATTTTAAAATTTCAAAGCGCCCGCCCCACGTTTTTTAGTGTTGAAAACGTGATTTTTAAAAAGTTTTTTTTTTAATGTCTCTAATGTACTAACACAACTAATTTACAAATAGTATATTAAGATATTGATCTAGCTGACTGAAAAAATACCTACTCTCGTTTTATGGTTCCGTAGTCAACGCTCTTATAGTTTCGCCATTGCTGTCCGTCTGTTTGTTGCAAGCTTAGATCAGAGACTCAATGTAAAAAACCTTTTTTTTAAATAAGCTTTTAGTAGTACACACACATACAAAATTTAATCTCAATCGGAAACCAGGAAGTGTGTCAATTTTAACTTACAAGATTTGATTACAGATAACGGACGGGTGAATGTAAATAAAAGCATGTAAAAATGTTTGTTGGTTCTTGGCTGTCGACACCGGCGGGCTCGCATGGAAGGTTTAATGGCAGCAGAGGAAGCTCGTGACGTGTGTAAGGTCACCAGCAAATGGCGGGCTGAGCGCCAATTCTCGTAATAAAAAGAATTTCAACATTTAGTCTCAATCTAGTCTTGGTCTCAGGTCGATCTCCCAAGTGTCAAAAAAGGTGTTCTCGTAACAAAATTTTGTTGAAAATTGATGATTTTTTTTTTCACGCGCGGAAGTCTCCACGGGCTTCACTCCACCGGAGTTAACGGTAAGATGGGTATTTCGGACTTGAACCGGTGTCTCTCTTGCGTCAGCCATGTGGTACGGCGAATCTGGTGTGCCCTAGGAAGGATATCTCAGAGATCCCGACCGGCTCCGGTCGCCAGCACTGGCGACCCCGACGCGCTATTGGGGATCTAATCCAGGGGGGATTAGACTCCCTAAGAGAAGCGCGCGCAGAATCACGACGCGGAAACACGTCGCGCCGCCACCCTGGGTCTGCTTCTGCTAGGGTGACGGTGAGAGCCCGAGCTTAGATTGAGACTGAATTTTGAACATGTTTTTATTACGAGAATTGGCCTTCTGTTGTCTCAGAGGGAAACAGACGGGAGTACATGTATGTTACTGTAGAAATGCTATCACTATAGATATATTTAAAGCTGTCTATACTCCACTCGGTGTATTTCGGTTGTGACGCTACTCCTCCTAAACTAATCGAACAATTTTGGCCACACTTGGCATGTAAATACAACTGAATACCCGGAAGGTTTAGAAAAATAAAAATTGAAAATCGAACATGCCATGGAGGAATCATCACTCTTCAAAAGTTTCAAAATCTGATTTCTTCGAAATGATCAATGTGCGTCAAAATGTGCAACTTAACTATTGGCTTAAAACAGGAAAAGAAAATTGAAAATAGGTCTAGCAACGGAGGAATAATCACCGAAAATACAATTCAATGGTATTCAATTGAAAAAATATTTGCGCGTGCATTGTAGGTAATCATGTAGTGCACTCTCAGCTCAACATTGCAACAGCCGAAGGCATTGCGCCCCTAGTTCTTTTGTTATATCAATAAAAAACGATTACCTGTGTATTTTCCAAATTGCAGATTGTCTTTCCCTGATGTCGGAAACTGTCTAGCTACGTCAGTGAGGGCCGTTCGCGTTAGTACTTACCGAATAAACAGGGACGTGTGTAAGCACTGCTATTGCCATATAAACTGAGCCTCTCATAACCCATGGTTTTTGTAGGTACATACGCAGTAGATTAAGTCAGAAATGTGTTCGAAATAGTAGATTGTTACACAAGGTTGAAAGTCAGCCATTTCACCCGAGATATTTCTGGCGCTCGAACGAAGTGAGAGCGCCAATAGTTCGAAGATGAAATAATGGTGACATTCATCCGAGGTAAACACTCTACTTTTCATTACAACTATGTGAGGAAATTTAAATACTACACACACATTTAATGAAACAGGTATATTAATAATTAGTTGAAATTTAAAGTAAAATTGGAAATGGATTATTAACAACAGCTTTTGCCTGTTCTTAAATTTCATCGGGAGTTAGTCAAAGTCAAAGTCTTTATTTTTCAAAATAGTGCAACGTAATTACATCTTTTTGACGTCAAAATCTGCTTAAAACTAAGTTTACCACCGCTTCCTAGGCCCTAGTGGAGAAGAAACGGCGCAACAAACTCCACTGCGGCATTTTCAAGACGTCATATTATAAATAGTGATTTCTTAAGACTAAAAATATGGACGAATGTACATTTTTGTCTCGTGTCAAGATAAATAAAGGTATATAAAAAAACAAAAGTTAAAATAAAAATTTAACCTAAGTTAAACGTTAAAATAATTTAAAAAAGTTAAAATATGGTAAAAAAAAGGTTGCCTACTACAATATTATGCTGTAGTTGTAGCATTAAGAGGGGCCTGCACCATGCTCAAGCCAGACATTTTTGTATTTAAGGTAATCATCTGTCCTATAGTATGCTTTATTACATAAGGTGGTCTTAACAAAGGTTTTAAATTTATTGTCAGGCATACCAAGGACCGATTCAGGTAATTTATTATAAAAGCGTATACCTTCCCCCCTAAAAGAATCACTAACTTTGCTGAGCCGATAACATGGAAGGGTCAGTTTATTTTTATTGCGCAGATTTCTGTCTGTAATGTCACTTACTTTTGTAAAATTGGATATATTTTTCCTGACATACAGTATGTTCTCGAATATATATTGGGAAGCTACAGTTAAAATATTAATATTTTTGAATCGTTCCCTAAGAGAATCTCTCTTACCTAAACAATAAATGGCACGAATTGCCCTTTTTTGTAATATAAAGATAGTTTCTAAATCTGCTGCATTCCCCCAGAGTAGTATTCCATAGGACATCAGACTATGGAAGTAACTAAAGAATACCAGCCTAGCAGTAGATTCATCTGTCAACCGCCTAATCCGTCTGACAGCGTAAGCAGCAGAGCTGAGTTTATTGGCCAAAATAGTGATATGGTCACCCCATTGCAATTTCGAATCCATTGTAATTCCTAGAAAGGTAGTGCTATTTACAAATTCCAACCTTTGCCCCCCAGCATGATATCAACGTGTGTTTGCCTCACATTAGGCAGTGTAAACCTAATGCATTTGGTTTTTTCTGCATTCAACAATAGGTTGTTTGCAGAAAACCAATTTGAAATGGCGTTCAAAATATTATTAACATTATTTGCATTTGTATTAAGCCGATCCACTTTGAATATTAGCGACGTATCATCCGCAAACAATACTATGCCAGCTTGTGCTTCAATTATATTAGGCAGGTCATTGATGTAAACCAAGAAGAGAAAAGGTCCTAGGATTGATCCCTGGGGTACACCTATTTTTAAGTTTGATCCATTTGACTTAACGTTATTCACATCAACAGTCTGAAGTCTATCTGTTAAATAAGATTCTACTAATTCTGTGGATTTTTTGTCAAAACCGTACCGACGTAACTTGAGCAAAAGTGTCTGATGGTCAACACAATCAAACGCCTTAGAAAGATCACAGAATACCCCAATAGCATCCTGCGATCCCTCCCAAGCGTCGTAAATTAAGTTAACTAGGCTAACTCCCGCATCGGTGGTAGATTTCCCGCCAGTAAAGCCATACTGTTGGCTGTGGAAAAGATTGTTGGTTTTGAAATGTAGTTGCATTTGATTGAGCATCACTCTTTCAAACACCTTACTCAAAGCTGGCAAAATAGAGATAGGGCGGTAGTTTCCAAGTTCTGACTTAGATCCTTTCTTAAATAGTGGTATTATTTTACTATGTTTCATTAAATTAGGAAATGTGCCTTCATCTATACATTCATTAAAAATGAGTGCTAAATCAGGTGCAATTAAAGTAACTGATATGCCCCAGTAATCTTTAGACTTTTTCATTTTGAGATTTTTAAATGCTTTTAATATGTCAATGGGGTCAATATGTTTGAAGTTAAATTTGGAAGAACTGATATTACTCTCAAGAAGGGCACTCTCGGCACTTTGAGCATTAGAATTAACAGAGGATGTGAGTTTCAATGGAATATTACTAAAATATTCTTCAAACGCATTTACAATATCTTTTGGAGAGGTTATATCCCTGTTTTCTAATTTAATTTTAGTAATACTATCCCTCATTTTACATTTACCAGACTCTTTGTGAATAACTTTCCAAGTTTCCTTCATTTTATTAGGAGCCTCAAGTATTTTCCTTTTAATGGGAATGGCTTTTGCTTGTCTACATACTTTTTTGAATAACTTGGAGTAGTTTTTAACATAGTCAATGAAACCACCGTCAAAATTGTACTGCTTTTGGGCGTATAAATCGAATAGCGTTCGTCTACTCTTATATATGCCTACAGTAGCCCATTCACAGAATTTAGATTTAGTACTGTGCTTTTTACATTTTTGTTTGAATGTATGTGAAAAAGCATTAGTTAATGTACTAAATAAACTATTGTAATGAACATCAGGATTATTGCCTAGGTAAGCTACAGTATTAAGCTTGTTCTCTAACAAGTTTTTGAATTCTCTAATTTTGTTAGAGGTTATGGGCCTACACATAATTTTCTCTTTAGGTTGATTATTATTTCCCTTGGAAAACGATACTATTTGACCACAGTGATCTGAGGGCAACGCACTTATTACAGACTTACTTAAGTATACACTGTCACTAAAAAAATTATCTAAACAACTGGCAGTTGTAGCAGTGATTCTAGTTGGTTCACAAAATATATTTTCAAGATTATAACTCTTGAACATGTTTAAAAATTGGGTACTTTTCCTACACTGTTCCAATATGTTTATATTAAAGTCTCCACACACTATTAGATTATTTTTGTTGCTTGATGCTATCCCAAGAATTTGGTCCATGACCCCAATAAACGTTCCAAAATCACTACTAGGTGGACTGTATACGCAGACTACTATATAACTATCAAGCTCGGTACAGGCCACCTCAGCACATCGCTCAACAGAAAGTCTAACAATGTCAATCCGCTCTTTACTGCGGAGACCATTTTTTATTAAGACCATGGAGCCACCTCTGATAGCAGACTTCCTGTTAAAGCAACTTACAATATTGTAATTGTCTATACTGAACATCATCTCACTCTCCTTGAGCCAATGCTCAGTCAAACACAAAATATCTACATTTAATTTCTCTAGAAATAATTCAGTTACTAATTCCTTGCCGGGAAGACCTTGTATGTTTTGATGAGCTATCTTTAGCCCTGGCATTCCTGTTGTCTGAACACTTAGTTTAAATTATTACTATCAGTTAAAAATACAGAATTACCACTACAAGTACCTGGCAAGTCTGTAGGTATCAGGTTATTACTTTGTTTACAATGTAAACTCGTCCAAAACTTAATATTATTTGCTACTAATGTAGCAATTTTATACTTGTCATACTTTGTAAGATAAATACTATCTTTAGTCTTAAAACAATAATTACTAATAAAATTATTAGTGTCAAAAAATATAAAAGTGTCACTATGACGACATGTCAGAGTATGAATAAAATTATTCAAATAGTGTATCTTTTTATTATGAGATGAGGGCTGGCAACACACATATGGAAATGCACATAATATTATTTTAAATAATCTTAATTTACTTAGGCGTTCTATAGAGTATAATAATTCTTTCTTGCCTACTTTGTTACTCTCACCTACCAGTAATACAATAGTGGAATTAATATTATGCTTGGAAGACACAATTTTATCTATAATTTGAGTGTAAGTTGCATTGGGTAGGGAATAATGAATACAGTTTTTTAAATATTCACTAAACATGTAGCCCATATTGCGACCCACACTGTCAGAAAATACCATTGTATTACTAGGCGGCTCAATGTTGTCAGAAGAATCAGATGCAGTCTCCAGAATACTGCCACAAGTAGAGAGAGCCGGTATGGAGTCATTGACAGGGGGTTGGTTGATCTGCCCAGAGCTGCACTGTCGAGTTAATGAATCCAGTAGTTCTTGGTTGTGCCTGCTGTCATCAATCAATTTGTCCAAAGCCAACATGTATTCAGTATTCTGTTTCCTTTGGAGGTCATATTTAGAGAATAAACTTGCATAATCCTCCTGCAATTGCTTCATGTGTGATTCTAGCCTGACCCTCCCAACATCATGAGCCACCTGACTCTCCGCCAACTGATTACTACATATAACCAACTGCCTACTATACATATCTAGGTCAGATTGGAGTTGTGAATTTAAATTTCTAGTATTTATCAAACAAGACTTCATCTTTAGATTAATTTTATCAATTTTTTTGTTTATTTTTAATTTATTTTTGATTTTATTATGGCTAATCTGTTTAGGCAACTTCATACACCTACTATCATTTGTGAGATCAATCACAGATGAATTGGCTGAGGCAGGCACACAGGTGCTTTCAAGGAGTTCGGTATAGAGGTTGGACATCTCTGCTAACTGGTGCGATTGGGCATCCTGCTCGTAGCTACTAATAAGCCTGTATGCCTCCCCTAGCTCATTTTCTAGCTGGGTGTTACGCCTGAGGGTTTGCTCAAACGTATCACCGCATTGGCGGAAAGATTCAATTTCTATTTGCAGCTGGTAAAGTTGCTCGCTCAACTCATCCCGAGTAACTTGGCTTTCAGACAGCTTTTGTTCCAAGCTGATGTTCTTGTTACGCATTAATTCATATTCACGTTCATTATCTTCCCTTTCCATTATTAATTGCTCATTTTCTTTCTTTTCCACTTTAAGCTGTAATAGGGCTTCTTTCAACTGCATTTGTAATTGACGGGCAGTCGCAGCTCGTGTCGCAGCTCGCGTGGACGTAGACATATTGACGCAATAGGCACTTATTTAAGTATAATAGGGAGGATAATGAACACCAGTAGCAATGCAAAGCCAACAAAACCAGCTGATTAACTAAGAAATAACCTATTCAAGTAAACACAAGTTTATCAATTGTTTGACTATTCCGGAGTGTTTATAGTGGCCAAAAAGTTGAATAAAACAATATTCAAAGACTTGAAATAGTAAAATAAGCAGTGAAATGAGTATAAAATCACTGTTCTTACCTTTTAAACTTGTGAAAAATAAACAACCGGTACCTACCCGCTTGATATCAACTTTGAATACTATTTCCTTTCAAAAACACAAAATTGAGGCGCACAAAACTTATATAGGCGTTTAAAACACTAGTTCTATATATTTAATCGGTTTTTACAATGTATTAACCAGTTTATTTATTTTAATTTACATTAAAAATACGGAGCTATAAAATATAAGTTTGACATGTATGAGTGTTAAATTAATATCCTTGTTAGTGGAATAACTTTCCGAAACCATTTTAACCATAATTAACACAACCTTATTTATTTACATTGTAATCGAGTATCTAGGCGGCCATGTAAAAAAACAGCGTCATGATATCAAGGCATTATGATGTATCTTAATTATCATGGACTCCATGGCAAACCCTAAAATTTAAAAAAAATTACTTTCCGCCCTAGGGATGAAATAAGCTACTTTGCACCCGGCTATCTACTCATGAAAATTAAACTTTCCGAACAGGAGAGATGAAAAAGACTTATATAGGTACTTTAGTTTTTCCAATTTAGTCTAACCTGTATATTACCAAATTTAAATCTAAATTAAGCCATTTTTTTAAGAACCGCGTGGTTTCACCCACGTTAGTCTTGATAAAAAGTAAATTTGGAATCCTAATCCTAATGATGAAAGAATTTTTGAAATCGGACCAGATGTTTCGGAGCCTATTCAATACAAACAAACAAACAATCAAATCTTTCCTCTTTATAATATTAGTATAGAGACATGAGGAACGTATTTGTCGAACTATATATCCCTATAGTGGTAGAAGTAGATTAGTCCTCCTCCTTTTAACTTACCTTAAATGAGAGCGACAGCCATCTGAACTTCGAGAGGAACCATCAACAGATATATCGGATTACAGATGAGATTGCCTTGGTCCTGAAAGTCACGTTCTTTCCCCGTTACACCACTAGTGTCATGGGGAATGACACCCCCGGTGGTGTTCGAGAGAATCGTCTTTTTTTAAAATAGCCTTTAGGGTTTTTTTTAAATAAATATTCTACGACATTCTACACAGCGCTTTCTTGACCCAAAGTAAGCATAGTTTAACTAGTTTGTGTTATTGGTTCCAGAATGCGGATAAACATACTTATACTTTTTTTGTAAATTTATACATATTACACATAGAAAAACCCAGACCAATGCAAATAGACATATTCGTGCATACAAATATTTGCACTGAGTGGGAATTGAACCCGCGCCCCCTGTCGTAGCAGTCGAATGCACTACCGCTACGCCACGGAGGCCATAAAGAGAGTCTTAATCAACTTGACACCCCCAGGACCGACATGGTGGAGCCCCATACACCTCACCATATGAGACCATTGTAAATCTTCACAATGGATTTTCTGTTTATACTTATACAGTGTCCCGGGGACATCGGGACATGAAAATTTGATGATCCGTCCCAGTAATAATACCTTTTGTAATAAAAGTGCGGCACTGACGCTGCTTTTTGTCTCTTTTGCATTCAAAGATGGCGGCTACCCTTTCGGTAGGGTGCGAAAGGTAAGGATAAACTATTATGTGGTTACGAAGATTTTTCTATGAATATTTTTTGTGTATGGCGATCGAATATCACGGTTTTCGATTTGAATAGACCAAAAGTAACATAATAATTCCTAGAACGTAATTGCTGTGCCACTTACCGAATGCAACTGTGTATCTAAACCATTCAGACACCCACTAATACACACACACACACAAAGTGATAAATATCAAATTTTAACGCCTCTCAGGGGTTTAATTTTGGAAATATAACGATATATATTTATTTCTAGACGGTAGCAGAGTGCCTAGTGCGAGTTTTGTTTAATTCGTCTCACAAAAACGTGCGTATACGTGAAGATTATTTTGTATGGGAATTTAAACAGTGCAACCTAGATGATGAAGAATAGAATACGATACAATCGATACAGAGTCATCTAGCGACAAACGCGAACGGCGTTCATTTTGTATGAGAAATTTGTAATTTTAACCTAGTTCTCGCGTTTGTCGCTAGATGACTCTGTATCGATTGTATCGTATTCTATTCTTTATTACCTAGGTTGCACTGTTTAAATTCCCATACAAAATAATCTTCACGTATACGCACGTTTTTGTGAGACGAATTAAACAAACTCGCACTTGGCACTAAGGTCTGTGTATGAAATATGGTGCTTTTTACTTAACGATGTACTTATTTCCATACAATTATTATCTCCCTTACGTGTGAAACTTAAAAAGTCCTTTCTTAGTGGATGTTTATAGCGTAAAAGGTATAAGTTACCAAATTTCGAATTTGTAAGTTTACAACTGTGTGTCGATAAATCAATCAGGACAAGGGACCATCACAGTTGAACTTAAGGAAGGGTTCGTTCGACTGTGAAATATCTGTATATATAAAACAAATTCGTTTTATAGAGACCGTATATAACTCGAGAACGGAAGGTACAATTTTCATGATCTTTGATTTTTTAGATTTATCTCTGTCTATATTGTACTGTCTATTTTGTATTTTTTTTTTTGCGGCAATCACAACGATTATGTCGGACTTGAACCGACCAAAACCAAACGCCGTCTCAGGTCTCTAATGTCGAGGTGTAAGGTAGCCTGGCTGGCTGACAAAGCTGACCCTGGGCCATCTACGGCTTTGAGATGGCCCCCTCGGGATACTGTGCATATACCTACTAACAATTCCCACAATGACGACGGCCTCTGTGGCGTAGCGGTAGTGCATTCGACTGCTACGATAGGGGGCGCGGGTTCGATTCCCGCTCAGTGCAAATATTTGTATGCATAAAAATGTCTATTTGCATTGGTCTGGGTGTTTCTATGTATAATATGTATGTATTTACAAAAAAAAAGTATATAAGTATGTTTATCCGCGTTCTAGAACCCATAAAAAAAGGCAAGTTAAACTATGCTTACTTTGGGTCTAGAAAGCGCTGTGTAGAATGTCGTAGAATATTAATTATTTATTTATTATTAGAATAAATAAAAATATGAAAAATTCACGAAACAAATTCAGCTAATAAGGTAACCAACATAACGTGATTCTAAGTCGGAACGAAGTTTGCCGGGTCAGCTAGTTGTGTGTAAACGGATGTTTTATCTACATAGCCATTACTATCTACATAGCCATTACTATCTACATAGCCATTACTATCTACATAGCCATTACTATCTACATAGCCATTACTATCTACATAGCCATTACTATCTACATAGCCATTACTATCTACATAGCCATTACTATCTACATAGCCATTACCTTCTACATAGCCATTACTATCTACAAAGCCATTACTATCTACATAGCCATTACTATCTACATAGCCATTACTATCTACATAGCCATTACTATCTACATAGCCATTACTATCTACATAGCCATTACTATCTACATAGCCATTACTATCTACATAGCCATTACTATCTACATAGCCATTACTATCTACATAGCCATTACTATCTACATAGCCATTACTATCTACATAGCCATTACTATCTACATAGCCATTACTATCTACATAGCCATTACTATCTACATAGCCATTACTATCTACATAGCCATTACTATCTACATAGCCATTACTATCTACATAGCCATTACTATCTACATAGCCATTACTATCTACATAGCCATTACTATCTACATAGCCATTACTATCTACATAGCCATTACCTTCTACATAGCCATTACCTTCTACATAGCCATTACTATCTACATAGCCATTACTATCTACATAGCCATTACTATCTACATAGCCATTACTATCTACATAGCCATTACTATCTACATAGCCATTACTATCTACATAGCCATTACTATCTACATAGCCATTACTATCTACATAGCCATTACTATCTACATAGCCATTACTATCTACATAGCCATTACTATCTACATAGCCATTACTATCTACATAGCCATTACTATCTACATAGCCATTACTATTTACCAACTAACCGAGACCTGCGTTCTCTACATATATAATTACTGGTCCTGACGGATTCATCAACGCAGAGCCCAAACCGCTGGATCGACCAACTGACATTTGGGCAGTAGATGCTTTTCATGTTGTTACCATTCACTAAGAAATAATTTTTACTCATTTCTTGTTTCTTTGAGGGTAAAATATTTGCGTAATATATAAATATATATATATAAGGTGTCACAAAATTAGGTCTCTGAATTTGGTGGGATGACTTGGTATCGACAAAATATGTATTTGAAACGAAAAAAATTAAAAAAAATTAAAAAAAAACACCACCAGTGACGAGCACACGTGACGCTGGTCGCGATTTAGGTATTTCCTACACATCCGCTTGGAGAATACTGCGAGGATACTATCCGCTATATTAAATCGTGAAAAAAAATAATAAGGGGTAAAATAAAACTAAAAAATATTTATAAAAAATTAAAAAATTAAAAAAAACACCACCAGCGACCAGTGTCACGTGAGTAAAACTAAAAAATATTTATAAAAAATTAAAAAATGAAAAAAAACACCACCAGCGACCAGTGTCACGTGAATATACCCGTCATTTTCGAAGCTAGAATCATACAATTTCATACACCTGTATCTTTTAAGAAATAAAAGAACACGCGCATGAGCGTTTTAAAAAATGTATTATATTTGAGGGGGTAAATTAGGCGTGCAACGGTTGTGTGGCCAGTCCTTCATTTTTGGAGTAAAAAGAAACTATAAATATACTTCGCTGCTTCTGATTAGAAAAAAAATAACTTTACGTGTTTGAAAAAAAAACCAGAGTTTCTCAACATTTTACTACTAAGGGAGTATGTCATTTTCGAAGTAAGAAGCATGAAATTTGGTATAACTGCTACTGGTTAGCAATACAGGTACACGTGTATCGGCGTTCTTCAAATGTTCACCCCTAAGGGGGCAAATAAGAGATGAATGATTATAGAGAAGTAAGTTATATAAAAAGTGCTTAACTTTTGAAGTGCTTAACTTTTTTTTACTGGTAGTAGAAATTTGATGACACAAATTTGTCACAAAATTCGGCCGGGTGGGTAATCCAATTTTGATTTAATTGCGTTCAGGGGTCAGCAAGTGCATAGCCGGGGAGGGGGATTGTGGTGGCAGCACTAGTGGGACCGGTGGGTGTCACGCGGTGCTGCGACCACAATCCTCTTCTGATGAGGCCGTCAAGCTAACATGGTACGTGTATGTAATGGTGACCCTCTTTCCTGAGACTTTACCTTCAGCTTACCATCAGGCGAGGTGAAGTCAAATTGACGTGTCCTATATATTTAAAAAAATAGCATGAAATAATTAATATTTACTTTTGACCCGGTAGGTGGCTGTACTGTGGTTATAGGAATTTAATACCGGGCGTTGCTCGAAAAAAAGTTAAACAATGCAGAAATAGTGCTGAAATAAATCACAGCGCTATATAATGATGCTAGGTTGGCATTAAATAAATCACAGCGCTATATAATGATGCTAGGTTGGCATTAAATAAATCACAGCGCTATATAATGATGCTAGGTTGGCATTAAATAAATCACAGCGCTATATAATGATGCTAGGTTGGCATTAAATAAATCACAGCGCTATATAATGATGCTAGGTTGGCATTAAATAAATCACAGCGCTATATAATGATGCTAGGTTGGCATTAAATAAATCACAGCGCTATATAATGATGCTAGGTTGGCATTAAATAAATCACAGCGCTATATAATGATGCTAGGTTGGCATTAAATAAATCACAGCGCTATATAATGATGCTAGGTTGGCATTAAATAAATCACAGCGCTATATAATGATGCTAGGTTGGCATTAAATAAATCACAGCGCTATATAATGATGCTAGGTTGGCATTAAATTCTGCAACGCAAAAATCTATTAACTATATCCTTTTATGGGCAAACTTACGACGGTAAAAAATTATTAGACCAGTATTTTCTTATTCTTCTAAGTTCTTTTGTGTTGTGGCCTAATAAACTATATAAGGTCTGAAAGCTGACTTGACTGACTTGACTTGACTCTGACTTACATAATTTCAGAAAAATTACTATTCTGAGACGAGAGAGGTCGATTAAACAGACAAAACGTATTCGTAAACGCTACGTATTATACGTAAAAATATTTTTAACACTATTGCTCGTAAAGCTGATGTAATTCCACCGGTTTTAAATATGTAAAGCGGGTCATAACAAACGCGTGTGTTACCAAAGCAAATAGTTAAGTTATAGTCCATACAAATTCCATAACAGTATTATTTGCCATTTCAAATATGGAACTGATCGCCGCCGCACGACTCCAGCTAGTGAGCAGCGCGCTGTTGCTATTCAAATTTTGAACTAATCGCCGCGCGGCGCCAGTCAGTAGGCAGCGCTAGCGCGCTGTTAATTTCACTTACTGTTTCAATAATTAAAAATGAAAAAAATATAAAATGTTATTTTTTTCTGTTTCCTCGCAAATGTGTTAAAAAACGTCGTACGATATACGTGCGTATTGGTTATAACATGCTCGGCTCAATTACGCCCTCGCCCCCGGCTCGGGCTGAAATTCCGCCTCGCATGTTATAACCATCTTAACATCGTAATATCGTAGTTAATATCGTAATGTACAATTATGAAATCCTAGAACCTGTTTGCAGTGGCACCTACCGGTATGAACTATGAATCTGAATCATCCAGGCCCATACGCAAATACATACTCGTACACAAAACAAATTGCAAAACAAATGGTTGACCCTAGGTGAATTTTGTATTCCCATAGCCTTAAAATGGCGTACCATAATATACGACTGGTCACCGGCCTTACTTAAATTTTACCTAAATGCATTCCAGTTGACCCTCCCCGACCAAAGCAATCTGGTCAGATGGGGAAAAGCCACAGATAAAACATGTAACTCATGTGGTGAAGCAACTGGTACGGCTAGGCACCTACTAGTGGGTTGTAAAACGCTTTTTTTTTTTTTTTTTTTTTTTTTTATACTAACATCTCTGGCATGGCCAAAGTCTACGCTCAAAAATATATATCTAATACCTAGTCTTCTGTACTTTTATTTTGAAAACCCACTCAGGGTTAATTTCTTGTTTATCTAAACTTAATTCTATTTATTATATCACGCTTTCATTCCTGTCCTCTAGTACCATACAAGTTCTCGCTTTTATTCCTCTCGCACTTTCATTCTGTTCCTTTCATACTAATGGGATATAGGGGGTAGGGTAAGGGGACTCTATTTTTGTATTTTGCTTTATTTTTTCTTTCTTTTCCTATCTGTTAATTCACTCTTTATTAATTTTTATTTCTATTATCTTAGTACTATTACATGTTTTAACAATGTTAACACGTTAAATTTCTTATAATTAAATACAAATGGTTGACTAAATCTAATGCTATTTTACACATATTTTCCTCTTATATTTACATAGAATGTTAACCTTCTGGCCAGGTATACAATTATACCTGCCAGAGGTTATTACTTACTATTTCTATTATTTACCTTTCTTATAATATATTCAGCAAATCTGAGAAACCTGTCTCTGTGTTTCCGCATTAATTCTGGGAAATTTTCGACTTTTATTTTGTAGATCTAATTGATTCTCTGTGCTGTATCTGTCCCTCGAGTAGATTGGACAGTCCACGATTAAATGTGCGACTGTCTCCTCAACACCAGGCTCGCAGGCGCATGATGGGTCTTCCTTACACTTGAACCGGGTCAAGTATCCGGAAAACCCACCATGCCCCGTCAACAGCTGGGTTGTAATGCCGGCGACCTCCATCTTGCGGACGGTTCTGTATGCGGCCACCGCGCATGGGAAGAAGAGCTTGGTGCCAGAAGCTGTGTCACCCACCCTGTACCTTTCGTTCCATTCGTCAAGCGTGATCTGCCGCAGGCCACGCTTGACGAATGAAACTGGGCACAGGCTGTAGTGTGGAGCTCTCGTCGACAGCAGAGCCGCCTCCTTAGCCAGCTGATCGGCTCGTTCATTGCCCTCCAACCCTGCATGGGCCTTGACCCAGAATAAGGAAATTTCCTTGCCCTGGGTCAAGCCCCGCTGTAAAACGCTATTAGACCGGGGTCATTACTCGCGCCGTCATGATAAGGTATTAGAAATCATACGTGAGGCTGTAAGTTTGGCGGTAGCTAGAGCGTAAAAAGGATTAACCACAAACCAAAGAAATGACATTGCGTTTGTAAAGGAAGGCTGCTCAAAGAAATCACCTCAAAAGCCATATTCAATTTTGATAGCTGCCGTTGACTGGACAATACTCGTAGACATGTATGAGAAGCCCTATAGGATACCGGAGGATGTCTGTGCCTCATCATCCAGACCCGACATATTCCTTTTTTCACGATCGCATAAGCGTGCAGTGCTTGTAGAACTCACAGTACCGTGGGAAACTAATATACCTAAAGACCACGCTATAAAGACAAATAAATACTTTGATTTCACTAACGAGTTAACCAAAAACGGCTACGTGGTTAAACTCTACGCCGCAGAAGTAGGAGCAAGGGGAATCCCAGCTAAATCCCTGTAAAAAAGAAAAAGTAAAGACCTCGGATTGCCAAGAGCTTCAGTAAGCTCTTTACTAAAACGTATATCAAAAGCGGCATTGTTAGGATCTTACCAAATTTGGATAGGTAGAGGGGGGAATACTACTGACGGTGGAGGTGAGCGCTGATGCATCACAAGGTGGCCACCCTAAACCTACATCTGGGTCGCAAGTCCCAGTCGCCGTCATGGTGTTCCTCTCTGTACCACCATGGAGTGCTGAGAATCGGATCTCAAATGAGGACATACAAGAAGATTCATAATAATAGGTCTTTACCTATAAAATTGCCGAAATTTTCTTACAATTAATGACTTCGTTATTCCTGTAATTTAATAGCTATTTCCATTATTTATATTTTGTTTGAAAGTTGATTTCAACATTTTACAACTCTGTATTAAATTTTGTTTTTATTGGCCGCTTGATAAATTAATTCGATCTTCAAAAACAGTACTTCCTAAATGCTATCCATTTTGATGATAAATTTCGTATTACTTAACAGCTCTCACTTTTCAAAAATGTAATAAAAGTTGCTGTTTGTTAGCTTAATGTTGTCTCATTCATACACAAAAAAAACAAAATTTTCATTTGTCATTCCTAAAAAAAATGAAAAAACTATATATATATATAAATACTGAAAATTGGGTTTCCTCCAATTTCTTCAAGAAAAACGGCAATTTCATATGTAACGACCTAATATAAACAATACAAACATAAGGTATTATATTTATTAATTGATCAGTGCAAATATTATTATTTGTATTTGTATGCATGAATATGTCTATTTGCATTGGTCTGGGTCTTTCTATCTATAATATGTATGTATTTATAAAAAAAAGTATGTAAGTATGTTTATCCGCATTCTGGAACTCATAACACAAGCTAGGCAAACTATGCTTACTTTGGGTCTAGAAAGCGCCGTGTAGAATGTCGTAAAATATTTATTATATTTATTTAATAATATAAGTATGTCTTCCACTGTCTGCCACGTTGGGCGCCAATGTAACGGTGAAAGTTTTATGGAAGGTTTTTAAAGAAGTTACATAAATTTAAGGTGACTTATGCACTGTAAAATTTAATTAAATAATTAACGTAATTGAGACTAACTACTGGCTAGGGCGAGCAGAGATAAATAAAAAGTCGATTACAATATAATATTATGACATTATAATCGGTGTTAGAGAACGTTACATAAATTTATAATAGGTATTTAAGTAAATGAACCTCAGGGGATGGATTCGTAATAAATATTCTGCCGTGGCGTTGTTCGGTCCGTTGTGCAAAGTTGATAGTATGCACTTAGCTAGTGGACACGGGGCTAGTGATGTTACCGGCGTGCCAGGCTCTCCGCTGGTGTGCCTCGCTACCGCCATGATGGTGCGAAGCCCGGTGCGAAGGCCCCGGAGCCGACAGCAGTTGGCCACGGGGTCAAAGTGACCTTCCTCGGCGAGGGTTGCCAAGGAAAGGGCCGATTTAAGAGCCGTCAGTTGATAACTGGGCTAGTGTTGTCCAATCTCGCTCGCACAACCATAGATAATTAGTAACAAGTTATCGAAACATATAAAATATCGATTAATTTATGGATATAATTTTAATTTGATTCATAAAGAATCCACAACGTTACAATTGATTAATTTTTACTACATTTTGGTTTCATTGTTTGATTTACACTTGTAGTTCACTATACTGTGTATATACAGTTCACTCTCCTCTGTATTTTTTCTGACTCTACTGCTCAAAGGTTTGCTGGTAGAGAACTCTAATAGAGTTAAGCTCGCCTTTGTACATAATTTATTTTACGTGTGAGTATGTACACAAATATCTTTTTTGTTTACAATAAAGAGTTGAGAAATTTTAAAAGATTTAACAGTACACCGTGTAAAACATATGTGTACAATAATTACATAACATAACTTCACGCCTGTATCCCCGAAAGAGTAGGTAGAGGTGTATTACACACCCACCATTGGCCAGTTATGTTAAGGTCCCAATGTAATAGGAGGCGAGCCTATTGCCATCTACCGGGCACATTATTAAGCGAGCTATAATTAACATTTATTAATACACACATAACTACGAAAATTCAGAGGTGAGTGCCCGGGGCGACTGGGGATCGAACTCGAAACCTCGTCTCAGCAGTCCGTTACGTACGCCACTGGGCTATCGCCGCTATAATAATTAACATCAGATCAAAAGGATTTTCTCTATGGTCTCTCTATTATGCAATCTTCCACAGTAGATACGCTACTACGACTTTACTACGACTCTACCGTCAGACATTAAAAAAAAAAATTTTAGTTGTTTGAAATCGTGTCAAAGAGTAAAAGAGTGAAGAATTTAAGATAACAATAACATGAAGATTGAATGCAGAGACGTGGAAGTATAAACTCGTTGCAAGACGGGGACACCGTGGTTCCCAAACCTTGGCCATCTCGAAACCGGAGATGGCCCAGGGTCAGTCGGTGTGCGAGGGAAATGTTTTATAGTGGGTTCAAGCCTGACATAACCGCCCCCGCTGGCCAGAGGGGGGGTATTCAAGAGGATTTCCGCACGAAAAAAAAACAAAAATGTATGCAGCCTTAATACCAGTTTATATTCAGCAGTGTTGGTATGTTTCCAAAGGGATAAGGCCGAGGTGTATAACTATTTTCATTTCGGTTCTAAACGAGAACTTTTGCCGGTCACGTGCAGTTTATTTTTTAATATTCGTCAATTGATTACACCCCGCTGGATGATAAGAAGCTAGTGGGAAGTCCAGAAGATATGTTGGTCCCTACTTTAACGGCTTACAGAATCCTCCTTTTCACGCACCGCTTGAGTAACCCTGGACTGTAAGAAGAAGGAAACACGTGTGCGGGTTCAGTATTCCAGTTCTTTATCGTACGACAAAGAAAAGAAAGAAAGAAAGAAAGAAAGAAAGAAAATATTTTTATTCAACCCAGCTTACTTAAACAAAAATATACACAACTTAGCAACCAGAATAAATTACAACAATTGTGCATACATAGCAATGTTATATGCATCTATATGGCTAGGTAGAATAAAGGCCTCTTCTCAGCTTAAATGCTGTCCGCGTTGTAGTGCAAGCGGACAGCGCTGGTTTTCAGAGACGGCCGGACAGTGAGTTTGACTAATATACTTTTTTTTTTCCATTACGATACAGTTGCAGATGGATTAAACACAAAAAATGGCAAACAAAAAATCATTACAAAAAATGAAAACAAAATAAATTTAAATAAGTAAGAGAACTGGCAACAATTTGACACTGCAGGAAGCCTCCCGCGTTTCCGCCGGCGAAATATCATCCGGTCAAAGATGAACCGAACCACTTTGTTCGAGACGGTGTTGATTCTACCGTATGTGAGTGGAACTAAAAATTTCCTCATAGTCTATAATAAAACAAAGGAAGAAAGAATCCCGGTTGCACTTTGGGGGTCTTACACCCCGGCGTTTGAAGACCCGAGACGGCGTGCGGTTTTAGTCGGTTGGAATCTGACATAACCACCCCCACTGGCCGGAGGGAGAGGTACCCAGGGGGGATTTCCTCATGAAATAAAACATTGTCCACCTTTCTAATCCCTACTTTCCATGAGCCGACAAAATCTAGCAAAACTCCACATTATTATTCTCTATGAAGAAGATAGGTACCATGACCACCAACTTTTTAACGGATATAATTGCTATTGGCTACACGACTTTGCTATTACTTTGTGCACTTTTTGTTAAGAGTACAACTAACCGAAATTACTAGTAAGCTAAATTGCTGTTGTGGTCGAGATTCAAACTAGGGACCTCTCGATCGGAAGGCTGACTCGTTAACCACTTAGCTACGCTATGGTCGTAAACATATCTATATGATAGTACAACAAGCAACGCAACGCCGGCGAGCACTATCTTAACGTATTTACAGCCAGCAATATAGAGCGCTGAAGTTAAATCGATGTACGGAAGCAGTTAGTTAGGTGGAGCCTAATGTCCGTTTTATTGGTGTCCTGTGCGTGCCTAGAAAAAGAATTGCGATAGACGTGGAGTCACTATTCGTACTGTATTTTTTTGATATATTTTTTAGTATCCAGACTGTAAGCGTATGGAATAATTTCCCCCTGTCCAATGATTAAGTATGTGGAGAGAAGGGGTGAAATGTTTCTCCGACACAAAGGTAGCATTCTCCGTCCAGGCAAGGTGACCGGCGGAAATAGGATATTGGTCTATGGGTTTGGATAGACCATGTTGACCTCTGCTTCTCTCTTGGGATAAGTGAGGAGGGAAGGCTTATTTTGTAGCCTTAACAGTATCCTGACGGTAGGTCAGCTGAGAAATGACCAGTGACACATGCCATAACTTACTCGACGCCTCCTGGTTCATAGATCGGGATGTGTACTGATACCCGGTCGACATATTTGGGCTTATATAATATATATGAACCAGTGAAAAACTTTTTGTCTGCGATGTAGGATCGATAATTTCGTAGAGGTTCAGTTGACTCCACTAGATGACTGGATATTCATGTCACATCGCTGTCGTCCCAAGTATGTTTGAATATTATGATTACTATATGGTATAAAACGTAGACTATGTGCTATTCCCGACATTCTATATACATAGATCCATTTCAATTCGAAAATTCATTCACAGTTTCGGCGTGATTGAGTAACAACCATCCATCCAGTGTAATATAATTTGCACGTATTTGACTAATTGCTCCTCAATAAACAAAAAAATACGCTCACCGACTCCACAGCTTCCCTGTTCTTCGAGGCGTGAAACGTACGGCGGCATCCCACGTGAGATATTGACTGTAACATACATCACCTGCGCCTATACTTTATGCTGTAACTATACAATGTATGTGTTACTGTAAAAGCCCGAACTCCGGTAAATCCTAACATTTTCCGGTAAATCTTAGGATATACCAACACGAGTAGGTGAATGTTATATTGTTATTATACAAATCAATTCCGGCGGTTGGGTTCACAGTTCTAACCTAACCTAACCCACTTTACTTATTTTTGGAATATAATTTTATACGAAATAAAGTATTTGCTTAGTGTTAAAATAAGTGAAGTGGCCGACCAAGCGCCGGAATTGATTTTTATAAAAACAATAAAACATTTACCGACTCGTGTTGGTAAATACTCAGATTTACCGGAAAATGTTAAGCTTTACCGTAGTTCGGGCTTTTATAGTAACATATATACACACAGTTTCTGTTGATATTAGGTCGTTACATATGAAATTGCCGTTTGCTTGAAGAAATTGGAGGAAACCCAATTTTCAGTACTAACATTTTTGCCTTATTTTAGGAATGACAAATCCAAATTTTAGGTTTTTTTTTTGTGTATGAATGAGACAACATTAAGCTAAGAAACAGCAACTTTTATTACATTTTTGAAAAGTGACAGCTGTTAAGTAATACGAAATATATCATCAAAATGGATAGCATTTGGGAAGTACTGTTTTTGAAGATCGAATTAATTTATCAAGCGGCCAATAAAAACAAAATTTAATACAGAGTTGTAAAATCTTGAAATCAACTTTCAAACCAAATATAAATAATGGAAATAGATATTAAATTACATGAATAACGTACTCATGAATTTGTAAGAAAATTTCGGCAATTTCATAGGTAAAGACCTATTGTATGCCTCGGAGAGCACGTTTAGCTGTCGCCGTCGGCCCGGTTGCCCTACAAACATCTGAGACATTCGTTACGCGTAGTTGGAGCCCTAAGAAGCCCCACAGAACTTACTAGAACTTCGATATCGTCTTTGGATTGTGAAGTCAAGTGGATGTCGCTTCACTGAAAGTAACGAAGTTCGGTCGTTCCGTAGTTAGGCCGAAAAGGCCCCATCTGAGTTGGGAAAGGGTTTTCTTTTTATTTTAGGTAGATTTCGATGAAATCGATCTACGTATTGGTTTCTTGACTACTGTCAAATTTTAAAAAAAATTCTTCATAGGAGGTCTAGTTATGACCCCCTGAGTCCGAAATGACCACTGGTCAAAAAGTTTATATATATATATATATGTATGTATGGTTCCACTTCCCTTGCGGCACTCTCACGGTCGCATTTTTGCCCCGATCGCTTTCAAACTGCGGTCAAAAATTGCTTGGGTGTAAACTTAGTTTAAGTTCGTGAACGAATGGAATCCGGCCTAAGGGGACGGTAGGGCCTCACTTTTTGTGAAATCAGTTTTTCCTCAAAATTTCACGTTCCATGAAAGATATACGAACCGTTCTAATTTTATCCCATAGTATACATGAATACCAACAACTTTTAATTATAAACCTATAAGATTAAAACTTTAACTAAAAGTGGAGGGGGGGGGGGGAATCAAAATTTTTCGGGAAAAAAATCATAACTTCTAACCGGTGAACATTCTTGGTGTCGGAAACATTTTTAATCGATAGGCCATTTTTAAGTCTAAAATAAATGTCTGAAAAGATTTTCGCTAAAAGTTACCGTTTTCGAGAAAAAAAAATTAAACTGTTTAAAGTCCGTAGTTCTCTATATAAAATAATATTAATTGCTTCACGAAATCTACCTATGCCTTCCCCCTGCGGGAACGGATTTTTAGTGTAGGTTAGTGTCTGTCCTTCTGGAAGTCCTTCTGGGTTAGAGGATGATCTAAATGACGGGGAAACCTGTATCATATCCATTGTGTGATTTAGAAGAAGTTGGCGGAGGAACAGACAGACGTGTAAAAGTACTTTATTTATACTGTGTAAGGCCGACAGAACCGTAAAGTTTTGAATCTGTCCCTACTTCAGCGAGATCACATTTTTTGCAATACTATTATTCTTGTTACGACGATTCCTCGAGAACACAATATAGACAGTCCGCTTTGTATCGGTTATAATAACTAGTGGTGTGCAGTCGCATATATCGATGTCGACGACTTTCATGTGTACCCCCATAAACAAATATTTATATAATTTTATGTATGATGCAATATTTGGCGATGAATGAACAAATCGTATAAATTGAACCTATTATTCAGCATTTTTCCCGTACAGATTTAAGCATCATTTTTTATTTTACTTTCCACACTGGCCACAGACATATAAGAAGAAGCAGACATTACATTAAATTATGCTTTTGTCTATGACACACCGTCTCTTTCTTTCTCATTTGGTAATATACGTCATTCCGTTTTTCTCTGGTACACACACGTAAGCACATCCTCATTTATAAATGGGAATGAAGCCAAATTGCTACATTGAGAAGTTTGAGATGTTAACCATGATAAAATTGTACAGTGATTCAGTGAAACACAATAATATGTGGATTTATCTAAATAGCAGTGAAATTACAAACTCAAAATGCAACGCGTATTAATGCAACAGTGCAAAAAAACCCCTGGATTAATTTCATGTACTTAAATATCTTAGACAGGGTCGAAATCAGTGCAAATATCAATTTGTTACTTGAAAATAAACATGTTATTAAAAAAATAACTTAATAATTTTACTTTTTTCTATTTTGATCTCGACCTGCCTGACATTTGGTAAAATATATTTTTTATTTTTAGCCTTTCTCAATCAATTTCTTTTTTTTGTACCACTTAGGTGACAGACAAGCTCACAGCCCACCTGATGGGAAGCGGTTACTGCGGCCTATCTACGTGTGCAACACCAGGGGCGTGTCACTCGCGCTGCCGACTGTGTAAAAAGGTTCTAATGCCCTTCTTGAAGAACCCCATATTGTAGTCGCTTGGGAAAACCACAGTTACAATTGTATACTTACAGTTTATCGTATATGATTTCAGCCTTAGTTCGACCTCGTCTGAGCTACATTAAGAATGTGGTAAATCTGGCTTCACTAGACATCGCTCATTTTCGGTCTGCTTCCTTTTATCTGTGTGGGGTGTAAGATTTTCTTCAATAAGTACAAGTAGGTACCTACCAATGTCAGTAGGGGTGCGAGGGATATGCTCTATGGGCAACCTTACACCCCGGCGTCTGTAGACCCGAGACAGCGTGCGGTTTTAGTCGGTTCAAGCCCGACATAACCGCCCGGCGGGGGGTATCCGAAGTGATTTCCGGACGAAAAAATAAAAAAGTACATACCAATGTATTTTATTTAGAGTATATTGATACTGTCCCAACCCTTGCCAGGGCATTGGATACAGGATTATAAAGGAAACCTTGCAACAATAAAGAACGGTGGTTGATTAAGGTTTTAGTACACCGAGCGCATTTTATAAAACTCGAAATTCTCGAAAGCTCGAAAATTTGGTCTCTTTTATTACCTGATAATTTTTGTTTATTTAAATAGAATAATAGTAACTGAAATTACTAATATTCCCCCTAACCCGTCCAGCTAAGCCAAATTGCTTAGCTTATTGTTAGGAGTGGGTTCACGTCGGTAGTGTAATGGCCAGGATTCGAACTCGGGACCTCTCGATCGTAGTGTCGACTCCTCAACCACTAAGCTACCGACGGTTCTAAAAATGACTGTAACCAACTATAAATTCGGGTTGGTATGTTTGTTACTTTTTCACGCTGCAACGGTTCGATCACGATAAAGTTTGGAATGGAGATGACAATTTACAGGGTGTCCCACGACTATGCCACGTAGAGGAAAAGTATCATAAATAATGAAGATAGACAATATTACTGAAAGGGGACTTCATTAAGAGTAAACTGCATTCAAATAACATCCTGTACTTTTATGGCATCAATCGATAGGGTCAATCATAAGGATCAATAGATTTAGTTCCGAAAAAGTGAACATCGAGGGACTGGTCGCGGGTTCAAGTCCCGTCCTAAATATTCACTTTTTTTGACTATTCTAATTGCTTCAAAATTTCATTGGCATAAGGATCAAATCTCTCTAACAAACATGGTAATTTAATATTCTTTCAATGAAAACTAGACTTATAATAATTTATTCCCAAAATTGTATTTATTTTCGATAATAACTTCGTTATCTCTTTGGTTTTACGACTGAAAGGTAACTACAATCCCAAAGTTCTAGAAAATTTGGTTTGCAAAACTGCATTTACAAATTTTCTGCGTGATGTAGAGTTTGCCCGAAATAGCGTACAAACCATTTACACCCGTTTTTCATCTTGATATCTCTTGATATCCAAAAAAAACTCCGTTCTCTGACTTTTGTACGCTAAGCCTAAAAAATGTAGAATTTCAATGGACTAAAATGAGGTCAAAGATTGTTCATAAGATAGTATTTTAGTAAGGTATCATATATTTAAAAAAAAATCCTTGCCCCCCTTCACCATCAGTATAACAATTATTGTAATGTCACGATAATCTCTTACCACAGTGCACCTGTGCTTGTTAGCTACCTAAAATCTAAACCACGCTAAGCGTTTGATCACCATATCTAAATCACGCTAACCGTTTGATCACCATATACAAATCACGCTAATCGTTTGATCACCATATATAAATCACTCTAACCGTTTGATCACCATATTTAAATCACGCTATCCGTTTGATCACCATATATAAATCACGCTAACCGTTTGATCACCATATATAAATCACGCTAACTGTTTGATCACCATATATAAATGACGCTAACCGTTTGATGACCCTATCTCCGGTGCTGTCATCTATACTATCTATACTAATATTATATAAAATTGTACATTGGTTTATGTATGTTTGGGATTATCTTCGGAACCTCTCCACTTATTGAAAAATATCTTACACTGTGCACACGGTGCGACTTGAGCACCCAAGGTTAGGGGAATTCACCATTGCGGCGGTGAGACCGATCATGAAGGAGTGGTTGGAGAGGGACCATAGGGACCTCTCTTACCGGATGTGCCAGATATTTACCGGACACGGGTGTTTCGGTAAGTCTATGGCGCACCCACCGGGAGACAACGCCGCAGTGCCAGCACTGCGAGGATCCTGGCGAAGACACGGCTCTCCACACGTTGGTGGTGTGCCCTGCGTGGGGGGGGGGGTATCCGAAGGGATTTCCGCACGTAAAAAAAAAAACACCATATGGGAGGTACACTATCCTCGCTGGACATATGCTGTATCTTATGTATTAGAAGCCGATTAAATTTCAGCACAGTGCTCAGTGTGTCTCCGTCTGATATAATTGAGTACAACTGAAAGGAGAAAACTTGATTGTATCAAGACCAAGCCGACAGAGAACATGGCTACATTGTTTTGTTCCTAGAACATAATAGCTAGGAAGTGATTATATTGAGGTAAGGAGGCCTTCCTTCCACGCTGCCGAAAACTGAAAGGTTGATTCTAGCGCGGATATAATAGTAATAATATTTGTTTTCTCCATCCATTTCAATATATTAATTAAGGTAATGTCAACATGGGCGAATGTCGAATTATGTAATAAAAGTCTTATGCTAATATAAATATACAATAAATTACAATCATCATCATCATCATCATGTCAGCCAAACGACGCCCACTGCTGGGCCTGGGCCTCCCCCAAGGATCTCCACAACGATCGGTCCTCAAAAATTACAATAAATTAAAGGATTTTATTCTTAAAGATTTAGATCGGAAAAAGAGAACATCTAAGATGGAACTTGAACCCGCGACCAGTCCCTTGCAGGGGGAATGCTCTGAACGACTGAGCTACCTACTGAGTCCCGTCCTAGATGTTCTCTTTTCCGATCTAAATCTATAGGAAAAAGAGGAAGTGAAGAATGTTAATAGGTATGCCAAATCGGGGGTGCGACTGGTTGGACCACTTCCAAGTTTGCTGCACGCTGGGCAACGTGGGCGATGACGCATCATTGATTGCTCTTCTGGAGTAGCTGGCGTCAACGGCCAAGAGTCTGACCAACCGGCCCTTTTCAGGGCCAGCTGACCCCATTGCACGAGGGGGTCGGGGCATGGCGGGCCTGCAAGGCCCGCGGGGGGGGGGGCGTGTAGTCGCTCCAGGTACCTCTCTGCTGTTATCAGGGGGGAAACTGCGAATGGCCCAGGGTCAGTCGGAGTGCGAGGGATATGCTCTATGGGTAACCTTACACTCCGGCGTCTGTAGACCCGAGACGGCGTGCGGTTTTAGTCGGTTCAAGCCCGACATAACCGCCCCCGCTGGCCGGCGGGGGGGGGGTATCCGAAGGGATTTCCGCACAATAAAAAAAAAGGTATGCCAAATCGGTTCAAAGTTTGTTATAGTAAAGCTTGCATGTATACAAATACACTAGTTTTTGTTGTAGTCGAAAATATCCATTAGTTTTGATTTTACAGGCATTTTAAGTTATGTAAAAAGTTTGGAGTCCCGTTAACAGTCAGGTGACCGAATGTGACGTCAATTTACAACACTCCGCTTAGTAGCAAGTCGCCAGAGGTGACAGGCTAAGGAGCTCGTGCAATATTTTGTTTTGTTTTCATCCGCGCATTACGTTAATAGTGTTTATATTCGATTAATGAAATGGATCAAGGATTCGAAAAAGGGCAATCGGATAATCTGCCTAACATAGATGCACTAATGTTTGCCTATTATTCATCAACAAATAGAGATTTCGTTGTCACCGAAATGCTTTTCTTGCTATTTCGGTAATAATTTATCTGTTCTAAATTGTTTTATTAAAACAAAATACCCACCTAAAATGTCTTATTGCAACTCAAATAGGCAGAAGTACCAATCCTTTCAAGTTTTACGTTATAGCCAACAAAGATGTATTAAAGTTTAATATCTATCCCAGGGTTAGTCGGGGTGCGAGGGATATGCTCTATGGGCAACCTCACACCCCGGCATCTGTAGACCCGAGACGGCGTGCGGTTTTAGTCGGTTCAAGCCCGACATAACCGCTCTCCCGGCCTGCCGAGCCCGCAACTTTCTCACCGCGCGTCGCAGGCGACTCAGGCGCCGGAGGTCGCTTAACGACCTCCGTCCTCCATGAGCGCAGGCCTGGGGGTGGCAGGTGAGGCCACCTGTCACCCCAGCAGAAGCAGGCCGGGACGGTGAGGTGACTAGCGCCCCTCCCCCAAACCGGGGCAAGACGGGAACACCGTGGTTCCCAAACCCGATGGAGCCATCTCGAAACCGGAGATGGCCCAAGGTCAGTCGGGGTGCGAGGGATATGCTCTATTGGCAACCTTACACTCCGGCGTCTGAAGACCCGAGACGGCGCAGCGTGCGGTTTTAGTTGATTCAAGCCCGACATAACCGCTCCCGCTGGCCGGCGGGGGGTATGCGACAGGATTTCCGAACGAAAAAAAAAGAATGTACCTACCTCTTCTTAGTAAATTCAACTAAATACATACCTACATTGATTTATTGTAAATGTAGCGGGTTGAACTGATGTACTAAATATATTTTGATTTGTCTTATTACTAAAATACGTAAGGCCTCTAATTACCTAAGTATTAGGCCTAAGGAAAAGTACGTAAGGCCTGAAATTTCTAATGAAACGTAAGACGACACCGTGCTGAGAGCGCGAGCGGACTGAGCGAGTGTTGTGAGATGACGTCACACCATCACACGCATCGTCGCACGTTTACTTCTATAAATCGGAAACTAATTGCCGTATTGAAGTAATTCTTTCACTTGTATTTTTTATTTGTGACAGAGAATATAGAGAGCTAATATTCAAAACTTGTTAACATTCTTCATGGCTTAAAAATTTCATTCGATTTTTATTTTTTATTTTGTCTAGAATTTTTTGTTTTATTCCACTCTGTTGGCAGACAAGCTCACGGCCCACCTGATGGGAAGTGGTTACCGTGGGCTATGGACGTGTGCAATACCAGGGGTGTCGCACTGTAAAATAGGTTTGATCAACAGAAATAATTTCATTTTACGTTTAAATTCATCCAAAACGCTTATCCCTAGGATATTCTTCGGTAGTCAAAGTCAAAGTCAAAGTCAAAAATCATTTATTCTGTATAGACCATTAATACGGCACTTACAAAACGTCAAAAAAAATTATAATAATAATAATAAATATTCTACGACATTCTACACAGCGCTCTCTAGACCCAAGGTAAGCATAATTTAACTAACTAGAATGCGGATAAACATACTTATATACTTTTTTTTCTTTTCGTAAATACATACATATTATACATAGAAACACCCAGACCAATGCAAATACACATATTCATGCATACAAATATTTGCACTGAGCGGGAATCGAACCCGCGCCCCTATCTTAGCAGTCGAATGCACTACCGCTACGACACAGAGGCTGTCAACGAATGCGTGGCAAATGGACCACAGGTTCAAAACGCGGCCCTGTCCTGAGAAGACTCCGGCAAGAAACTTAGCGGGCTGTTTGTTTTTTGGTCTATTTACAAACATATTTACTTAACCTAATTACAATATTTAATTTGAGTAGCATAGAGAGAGAGCAAACAGTTCATATCCAAGCTTGTTTGTCGTCTAAATAGTCTTGAATTTTATAATAGCCTTTTTGGCAGAGTTTACTTTTAATTTCGCTTTTAAATTTATGAAGAGGTAGATTCTTCATTTCACTAGGAAGCTTGTTGTAGAAGCGTATACAGTTACCCTGAAAGGAATTACTGATCTTGTGGAGTCGACTATTACAAACCACAAGATTGTTTTTATGTCTAGTATTTACGTTATGTATATAGTCTTAAAAAATTGGAAATGTTTCTTCTAACATACAAAAGATTTTCAAAAATATATTGTAGGTTATTGTAAATCCAGGGCGCCGTACAAAAACGCTTTTATCCATTAATGCACTTTTATGGTTGGTATGCTTTTTACTTGTATTGCCATCGCCAGCGTCTCCTACCTGCTTATACCCCTTGGGGTCGGCGCAACATTCCATTCTCTTTCATACATTCCTGTTAGACGTCACCTCCTCAGGCACACCTTGCCTTGCCATTTCCTCTTTCACGTATCTCTCTCGTAATCTCTCCGTCTCTTCTCGAGTCCACCTGTGTTCCTACAGGCAATAATTATCTCCTTTCTTTGAGAATAATTTATGAATCCTCTTCTGATGAGGCCGTCAAGCTGAGTGCCACCATTGTTAACATGGTACGTGTATGTAATGGTGACCCTCATTCCTGAGACTTTACCTTCAGCGACCCATCAGGCGAGGTGAAGTCAAATTGACGTGTCCTATATATAAAAAAAAAATAACCTTGCCTCTTTTCCGCTTTTTACCCTTGCCACATTTACCATTTTTACCCTTTCCACCTTCTCCTTTTTCACATTTCCCGTTTTTTATCTTACCACATTTCCCCTTTTTACCCTTTACACAATTTCCCTTTTTACTCTTTTATAGTGTGTGTGTGTGCAAGTCACACGGTAGAAGTGAAACTTCTGAAAAGTCTCTGATAAAAAAAAAACTATGGACTTATTTTTTCGTTTCATCGAGTTTGAAATCACAACGATTCTAAAGAAGTTTCACTTCAAAAAAAAATGATTGAGTGATGAACCCTATTCGTATTAGTACTACGATTACACTGGTGAAAGTAAAAGAGAAAATAATAATTTCTATGATTTGCTCTGAAATATAATGAGACGAGGAATATCGTATTTCTACTAACAAAGCGGCGATAGCCCAGTGGTGTACGTATCGGACTGCCAAGACGAGGTCTAGAGTTCGATCCCCAGTCGCCCCGGGCACACACCTCTGACTTTTCGTAGTTGTGTGTATTAAAAATGTTGATTATCGCTCGCTTAGTAATGTGCCCGATAGATAGCAATAGGCTCGCCCCCTATTACATTGAGACCTAAACATAACTGGCGAATCGTGGGTGTGTAATATACCTCTGCCTACCCCTTCAGGGATACAGGCGTGAAGTTATGTTATGTGTTATGTAGTTAACCGTAATTAACAGTTCTACCGCTTTCTTACACAAATAAAATGTAAGAGTAAACATTACAAAAAACATCTGAACAATTAAACACCCCAAGAGTTTACGGAACGCAGTGAAATATCGCCCTCGAAGTTTGAAGCATTAAAAAGTTTTACTTTCGTGTAACCCTTACTATAAGTGTTAGAACTCACTCAAACTCGAAGGGTATTTATTTTTCAAAAACCGTTAACATGAAAGTTTAAAAAAGTCAATTAAAAAAATTAAGAACTAGACTAACTAACGCAGCCCAGTCCTGAGAAGACTCCGACAAGAATCTAAGCGGGACCTTTTGTGGTCTATTTAAAAACATGTTTACTAGATCTAGTTACAACGTTTTGTTTAAGTTTTTGACTTGTACAGTAGAGACATTGACACCAGGCTGTGCATTGCATTGTATTATGTAGTTCGCCTGACTATTAAGGATGCTCACGAGGCTTTGCAGCTTTTGAGCTGGTGAACAGATGTTTATAGTATCCGGCTTTTGCATTGGTACGCCGGGAAAAAGAGTGAGCAGTCGTTTCCATGGAAGTAAAGATAAGCCTCATTACGAGGCCAAAACGTAAAAGAGTGTATCCCAGGTTCCACAGTGCAAGCTCTGGAAGCAACCAGGAGTGGGTTCACGTCAGTAGTGTAATGGCCAGGATTCGTACCCGGGACCTCTCGTTCGTAGGGTCGACTCCTTAACCACTAAGCTATCGTTCATAGAATTTTTTTTTTGTTTAATGTTTGTTATAATCAATCCCAAAACAAACAGTCAGGTTTCTGATTGCAATTATTATTTTGAATGAAACATTTAATTTGTTTGCGCCACTCAAACCCGATTAACTCGATTAGGCTGAAATATAGCACCCAAAGTAAATCCTTAAAGATTTGCAGCTAGAAATAGGATTCTGTGAGTAGCAGGAACAGGGTCAGTATTAGTAAAAAAATTATAAACTACAGATGGACAAGGGTACTCGTAGTAAGGGCAAAAGCATTTAAATCCAAAGCGCTAGTGTTATGAAGCCAATATGCTTTAACAAATAGCCTGTCTGTCTGTCTGCTTAACATGTAAAGCCCTGAATGAAAGCACCCTAGTGCTGGGAGAGATTTTTAAATTACTTCAAAAAAGCGAAGATTCTTATTTTAAAATATTTGTTAAATTTATGCATGGTCAGTGGTAATAGTGGCCGGGCGGTAGTGCATTGGACTACTTTCTACTTCAGTGGGCGCTGGTTCAATTCCCGTTCAGTGAACATATTTGTATGCATGAATATGTATATTTGCATTGGTCTGGGGTACTTCTATGTATAGCAACACAGTATACATCTAACCACTGTAAGCTTTACATTTGATGCACATTGCAACTAAATCATCTTCGTAACCAATGTGTAACGTAACTTTTATGACATTTAACATATTCACATCATCTATATCAACACAATACTGACATCTACAAATCTATGTCATCAATGATGACTATCAATCGATAGAAGCGTAACTGCCCCGATATTCGTTGATTATAAATTAGTCATATTTGTCACATCACTAGTTTATTGATTACTAGCTGTTGCAGCTTCGCCCGCGTGGAAATTGGATCCCGTTCCCGCAATCCATGGGAACCTATAAATAGTAGCCTATGTGTTATTTCGGACTATAATCTCTCCGTGTACCAAATTTCAACCAGATCGGTTCAACTGTTTTACGTGAAAGAGTAACAAACATCGATAAGTCCATACATCCTCACAAACATTCTCCTCTTTCCTATTGGGGTAGGCAGAGACAACATCTTTCCACTTGCTACGATCTTGGACTACGCCTTCCGCTTCTTCCACTTTCATAATTGTTTTCATACATGCACGCCGGTTACGGGTAAAGACCTGACCTTTCTTCAAAACGTCCTCGACCTGATTGGCATACGTACGCCTGGGTCGACCTTTACCGGGTAGCCCAGTAGCCCTCGCCTCATAAATCTGTTACGTTTATCTCCTTTATCTTTCGTTTATCTAAGCATCCCTTTCTCTATCTTGGTCACTACATCTTCTGCTATTCCACAACGTACCTTTATCACGCTTTTCCTCACTCGGTCCATCAGGGTCACTCCAGCTATACTTCTCAGACTTCTCATTTGTACAGCATTCAGTTTACTTTCATGTTCCTTCTGCCATACCCAACATTCAGTGCCATACATAAGTGTGGGAATGAGTACTTCTCTATGTTCAGCCTGTCGTGCCTGTTTAGAGACTTTGTGGTTGCTCATAAAATTATGCAGGGCCCCATTCACTTGATTTCTAGCCAAGACTCTTCGCTCAATATCACAGTCATCCTTTCCATCTCTCAAACTTTGAACCCAAGTATACAAACTCTTTCACTTTTTCTACTGTTTCTCCTTCAATCAGAATTGTACAAAAAGTCATGATTTCTTCTCTTTCAAAAGTCATCACTTTCGTCTTACTTATATTTACTTTCATTCCTTTGTTTGTTAAGGCACCATGCATAATATTACCCATCACCTGCAACTCTTGTTCCGATGATGCCAATATTACTTGATCATCAGCTTACAGGAGGCATTGGACGGTCAAGTCATTCATTATTAATCCATACGCACTCTCGTTCAGTTCTTTCAAGCAATCTTCTATAAATAAGTTAAACAGTCCCGGCGACGTCACACATCCCTAACACCATTTTTGATGTTAAACCAGTCTGTGCAAGCTTCGTTTATCCTGACACAAGCTGATACGAGCACTGAGATATCTCTATGAGGGTTCCAGTCCCTCATAGAGATATCTCGTATCAAGCTGCCACTCACCCCATTCATAGACAATGTTCACCACAATTCACTCCTCACCACTCTATCATAGGCCGTTTCCAAATCTATGAAAGCGCAATGGACTTTTTGGTTGTGATGTAAACATTTCTCGGCTACACTTCGTAGGGAAAATACCCCCTTCGTGTCCTAAATCCCGCGTGTACATCCCACAACTATTCATCAGTTTCAGTCATCACTCTTTTCATCAAGATTTTTGCACACCGTTTGCCGACGATTCTGACTAAGCTAGTGTCTTTATCATTCCTGCAGTCTTGCTGTGGCCCTTTTCCTTTATACAGCGGTACGTAGACGGCTTTGCACCAGTCTCCTGGTACATAGCCGCTCCTTCAGCAAAGGTTGAAAAGAAGGTACAGCTGACTAGCTCCCAATATTTTAAAACAATGATTGCTAAATAAAGGCATGTTAGTGCTATTTTATTACTAAATAAAGTATAACTATGATCCATGAAGTTGAATTTAATGAAAATATATGTTGTAAATATATTTTTCACCAATCTTAGTAAATATTATTAATCAATAACTTCAGAAAACTTTTGCTTTCGGAGGGTATGGAACGTTGCGATCGAATGGTGTCAAAATGAACGAACAATACTTGTAGTTATCTGTGGTTGTTATTGAAGCCAAGGTTTAAATCATGGTTCTAAGTAGTCTACGGTTTATTCAGTTTTTGTAATAAGAAGAAGTTTAAACCATGGTCTTGAGATTAAGCCTAGACTTTATAGTTCGGGATTAAACCAGACTTTATTACGTTTTTTGTAATAAGACCGAAAGTGTCTGTCCATAGCTCACTTTTCACCCCCTCTGGAAACAAGACATGACAGGTAGCCACGTCGCCGTCATTTCGGAAATTATAAATAACCATTGCGTTCACACGAGGAGCTAGGGAAAAATGTGGTCCACCCAGACACAGCCCCGCAGTTCTGGTTAAGGCTAGCCTGATTCTGGGATCGCCCGGTCCCAAGGCATAACCGAACCTAACTTCTAATTATGACGCTAACAACAAGGCTCGCCCCTCGTCACGCAGCCCTCTACACGACCACCACTGGCTCAGCATATGCAATCCTATCATTCAGTTCTCCGTTCCAGATATTGCAGCCACCAGGACAGTAATTACACTCCCTACAATTGTTCTCTGCAGTTCAGGCTTATAATAAATAATATAAATATAAAATAATAAAGTAGGAGTAGAACAGTAAGATAGGATGTGAAGCGTGGCGATGTTTGCTATCTAGAATGCATCAAAAGTAAGCTGCTTGGAGTCGTAGAGAATAATTTGAACTCATGTAATGCCTTCCTTCAATATTTTCGCATTTTTCCTTTTACATAGTGAATTAGTAGGAACTTCTAATTTTTTAGGATAGTACTGGCGTCTGTAAATGGTGTTATAATTATACATACAACAATGAGGTAGAATTTCATTATTTCTATCGCGCAGTATTCAAATTGTCGTTCAGATTGGCGAGGGGAATTTAATGAGGTGAATGGTTTAACCATTCACCAAGAGATCATTGAATTGTAAAAAAAATCTGAGTACGATGAATGATCCTCTTCGGGTCTTGCCATTTCGAGAGAAAGATGAAACCATTTTATAATTATTGATGGTTATGTTTGATTCAGAAACTCTCTTAACAAACATTATTGTAAAACAAAAGATATCCGCTGTGCCGAGTTCTTTTTCAAACTTTTTAAAATATTTTGAACATCCTTTGTTTACCTATTAAGCTGGCAGTATTATATGTAAAGTGATGTTAAAGTAAAAATTAAAGTGAAATGATGCTTCCAGCTAAGTTAATTGCTTGTGTTACCATGAGGTCACGTCCTTAGTGACCAGGATTCGATCCCGGGACCTCTCAGTCCAAATTTCGACTTCTTATTTTTCCGAAGATTTACCACCACATTAGTTAAGTGGTAATGTCAAGTTGATTTTCGTAGCTTACTAAAACTATACACTTATACATAATCACTGTTTTATTATACGTATTACAATAAAATGTCGTTTAAACAATAAATGCAATTTCTTTAATAATCTTAATAATAAAGCAAAGCCTACCATGAAACATACACATGGCCAAAGAGATAAGTATACAGCTTTACATGGGAGGGTGTATCTAAAGGTGTATACGTATCTCTTTTGTAGTGTGTACATACGAAGTTACAGACCGAAGTTTCCATCAATTGGTGCCATGAAACGCATAGACCTCGCAATGGAGTCTGAATATAGCACGTCACATTAAGTTTGGCCTCACTTTAAGCCCTACTGAACATATGCTTCATGGTAAATAGGGACGTAAATGTTTCAAAAAACATATTACATTAAACCGTACACAGGTTTAAATTTTGTAGGAGGGTTTAGATTCTGGGGGGAAGGTTTAGATGGAGGGAGTGAGGTACTTAAGTTTAACAAAGCAACACATGAAATGGCATTATTTTTTATGTAAAAAATTACAGAAGTTGGATTTGTAGATAATATTCCTAAGGTGCGGGCGGGGGTTGAACCCTCAAAACTGCGGGTGTCCACGCCCGTGGTTAAAAAGAAAAGATACAAACAGTTATAATTCTATTCTAAGTTCTCATCAGCATCTGTCTCTTTAAAATTCCAGCATTAACCTCCGTAATGGTATCATTGGACGTGCTATTAGTCACCGTCAACTTGGCATTAGTATAAAAACTAAGTGTAAGCGTCTCAGTGTAATTCAGCACTCTGGGTAAATTCCCTGCCTGTTGCAGTCTCACTAGGGAATATGCCCAAAACTTGTGATTGTTGAACGATTCGTTGTAATAGCAGAATACATCTCCAGCGACAAAAGCCTGATAATCTACTTCAACGTTCACTGTACCTCGTGTTACGTTAAGTGAGGCTTCTACCTTGCCACCTGGGGGAACAACCACTTGTACAGCAGAACTACTCCCAATTGTGACGTTTCTACTTAGAGTGCTTGTTTCATTCCAATGCGATTTATAATACAATGAGGTGGTAGGTCCAGTAGCCCCCCGGCCAAAGTTGACTTCGTAATTGATTGCGTGTTGGACGGTCAATGGTTTTCCACGGCTCCAACGATGAGACATTGTTTCTTCGGCACTATGCGACACGGTCGTATTGTAAGCGGCATCTGTAGTATGATTATTAACAAATTGTGCAGAACCAATTGCAACGTCTGCTGTAGTTATATTAAGGATTCTAGCTTGAACTGGTTTGATGTATCTGTAAACGAGGTCCCAGTCGTTTGTTGTGTACACATCTCCCCAGGGCGTCGGTGGTTTCACGTACACCTGGCTGCAACGTCTGGTTTTGTATTTTCCTGAGGCACTTTTCAGGGATGCGTCGTCAAGTTTGAAAGTGTCGCGTTCCTGGTCCTCGATGACATCTTTCTCTTCACCGTTGAATGTGACAGCGTCTTCAAATCTCTGAAGATGAATTCCGATAGAAATACGAGTGTGCACATAAATTGGTAAAAGAACGACGACTAAGTAGGTCACCAGCATCTTGATCTGCAAAAGGTATGGATCTGTTATATTATTCATCAGTTATTTTGATACAACTTAAAAGACTTTGAATAACTTTCACAAAGAATGTGTAGAAAATAGACCTCTTAGGCTGAGGCTAGGGAAGTCCAATATGCTAAATAGTCCAATGTCCTATTACGTCCAACCCCATGATGACAAGTGTCCGAACATGTCCGGTGTCTTATTACGTGCAGACCCATACTGTCTAGTGTCTCATAGTGACAAGTGTCTAAACATGTCTAGTGTCTTATTACGTGCAGACCCATACTGTCTACGTGTCTCATAGTGACAAGTGTCTAAACATGTCTAGTGTCTTATTACGTGCAGACCCATACTGTCTAGTGTCTCAGAATGACTCAAAACTGAGTCTCTTGAGACCTTTCCGCTGCATTCTCTTGAGATAGAATTTTCTATGACATTAAAACTTATGGAAATCTTCTGAGTACGTATAGGTATATATACATTACTGAACGCCTAAACTAATATTGACGAAATTTTGTGTTTATATTGGAGATTAGTGCAGCAATCGAATTCTAGCAATCTTTGTACTAAGAGTAGACCACCTCAACAAAACGGCAATGTTTGGACAAGACAAAGATGTCCAGTTATTGAATATTCTATAACTAAATGAAATAAAATCTAACCAGTACATTAGAATATTATTCTTAAGTGATGCTTGATGCTCAAATATGTAAAAGTAATGTTTTGTGGATCCTACCTTGTGCCTGCTAGTATACTGTGTGGAACTACACGATATTCTAGTTATAAAGACCTTATCAACCGAAACTTGAATATATTGACACGAAAAAAAGATAAAGGAGAAACTTATTGCGTAAACAATTAAGCTATTAATATGTATCGACTTTTCAACACGTTTCTAATTTACTAAACCTAAATAGGAAAATAGTTGTATTCAAATCGAAGCAAATATTCGCAATAATACGTTTATGAATACTCCTTCCTCCAAGATCTGATACATTAAGTATACACATTTGGAGTACTAGGCTCTAGAAGTTTGTCATGATGTATCTGGGGCAATCGTGAGGGGGTGGATAGGTTTACCGCTTTTAAGTAATTTCAGAGCGGTGATGGACATGGCACATACTTCTAGCAATCAATCCACAACAAACAAGTATAATAGGCCTTAGGCTCTGCAAGAGAGAAATCCTTGGGGGGAGGGGGGGGGGATTATTATATCACCTGAGTATTCATTTAAAGACGTCATATTTTTTGATAAAGACAATCGTATGATCAAGTTGTATTCTTGATGGCAGGAACGGTAGCTCTTCGCGGCTGTGAATAAGAAAACCTTGATGACCGCGGACTGGGAAAATTCTCACGCGATGAACTGATTTTATAGAAGGTACTGTTCTTGTCTTCCGCGTTTTTCAAAGGAAAATGAGAATTTATTCACGTTCAAAAAGACGATATCGCTAGCAATGATGACCAAGACATACTGACGTCTATTAGGCACTTCACTTTGCAGACATGCCGCTCCTCCGGAGAGACCATATGATTTCAAATTATTCAACTACGAATTAACTGCTTAGTTGTAGCCATGGTGGGTTGGGACTTGGGCTCGAGCATGGTGAGAAAGCTCGTGTCTGTCGAGTCTCTTCGACTGAAGAAATGCCAGGAAAATCTGTCACCTGAACAAAACGACGCATTTCATTGTACAAAGTGACTCTAAATACACGAGTCTGCAGTACCGGGCTGCGAGAAATTAATTACCGCAATTTTTACAGTTGAAAATAAACTCTCTCTCTCTCGCGAAGCTAAAGAAACGTGCTCTTTTCGGTGAAGAAATCGCCACTCTTACTATATATATACTCCATATACGACCTAACATGTATCTTTAACTTGATCTGTTCCAAGTAAGTTCTCCTTGAATATAATGTAAAAGACCTGCATAAAATATATTTGTTAGTATTAAAGTCAACGGGATATTTACCATATATTTATACTTATGATGCGGTGGAATTTTATGACGCATGTATGTAAATGCGTCATAAAATTCCTCTGCATCATTATCGAGTGACAATGTTCCCATAAATGCTAATTCTTTGTGCAAGATAATACCAAAAGGCCGTATTCTGTAAATGAAATAAAACTTCTTAATCTGTGGTGTTTAATTATTCTTCTAGTTCTAATATAGTAATGATAGAACTAATTACCTAATTAGTATTAATTAGTATAGATATGTAAGCGACAGTTGGTGTTTCCCATTTACGCAAATGCCTATTGTACTTGTATATAATCATATAATTGATTGCATAATGTACTTGTATCGAAAAATTTCAAGCACTTAGGTATATGATAAATATATCCTTGAAATATAAAACCCAGCTATAGGCATTTAGACTAAACTTAACACTTAATAATAATATATGCGGGTGCGCCAAAGTTCACCTAAATTTTCAACTCCGAAAATTGAACTCCGAAAATGTTCTTCCTAACATTTTTCATCCTAACAATCACAATTCCTAACTACTCTGTCTCTAATGTTTTAATTCCGAATCATTCAACTTCATAATGTCGGTAGCAATAAACATCTATTATACTATTATTTCTTTTCCTATATTTTGTCAACATAACCATCTTTTACACTATTATTGAAAGTCATACCTTTTTTGTTTAGATTTATTTTTATTAATAATAATCAGTATTATTTACATTAATTTTGCGTAACTTTTACAGTTTTAGTTATTTACACATAACATGATAAGAAATAAGAATACCAGTACCCTGGTACAAGTAGTTAAATACATGTTTTCATTTACACATTTCAACTAAAGTAGTTTAATATTAGCGGCTATACCTTTCAAATAATCTCTTTTATTGGTGTATTTTGCTTTAAAATTCAATATATATTTAATTCTATCATCTTTGTCGTTGTATTTTCTTTTCTTGGCAGCAGGGGGAGCCCCGTTAAGATGTTTTTGGATTTCTGCAGCTTGATGCTGTAATTCTAGAACATTCTAGAAGTTAAAACTGCGACCATAATGCACGAGCCGAGCGAGCGATATCTCGCTGCGGTCATTCAGCCAAGTTCCAGAAACGAATCGGTCATATTTATAGTTCTTGGTTTAGGTTAGGTTAGAATTGTGACCACACAACGCACGAGCCGAGCGAGCGAAGCGAGCGTGCCACGGTAGCGGCCGGCGAAGTGCCAGAAACGAATCGAAAACGAAAAAGGTCATAAACATAACCGTAAATCAGTCGTATTTTATGATTTTCATTCATTTAAGCCAAAAAATCAGTGAAACAACCTTTAATCATTCTAAACAGTTTTCTAATTAATAGTAATAAGTATGTAACAACAAATAACCAACAAAAATTGCTAAATGTAAAAAGTTGTTTTGTAATATCATCATCATCATCATCATCATCAACCTATTCTAGTCCACTGCTGGACATAGATCTCCCCTAATGAGCGCCATAGCGCCCTAATAATAAAATAATAATATAATATAATATAATAATAATTTCAGGACATACCAATCAAGGCTACACAAAGTCATTTTGCCCAAAACTAAGCCTAGGCTTGTACTATGGGTACAAGACAACCGTTAAACATACATAAAAATACTTTTCTTTTGTAAATACATACATATTATACATAGAAAACGTTAGGATAAAAAACAGTAGGAGCTTTAATATTGTATGTTAACGATTTTATTGATAACAATTTTCGGAAACATGAGTGTTATGAACATCGACGGTAGCACTACAAATAGTATGAATAAAAACTTTAAGATGAAAAATTTTAGGAGGAGTGATCATTCGGATTACAAATCGTTAGGAAGCACAATTTCGGATAAAGAACTTTAGGTGAGTCAATATGGACCCAATATATGCATATGTGTTGGGCAGTATCTCGTTGTAACGTTGTGGATTCTTTATAAATCTAATTAAAACAATATCCGTAAATTAATCGATATTTTAGTATGTTTCGATACTTATTACTATTTATCTATGGTTGTGCAAGCGAGATTGGACAGCACTAGCCCAGTCATCAACTGACGGCTCTTATATCGTTCCTTTCCTTGGCAACCTTCGCCGAGGAAGGTCACTTTGACCCCGTGGCCAACTGCTGTCGGCTCCGGGTAAGTTTTGAGATCAACATTTCCTACTTCTTTCTACAGGTGAAGACTTCCAGCGGTGCAGCTTATTGCCTGCTAAAATGCATGGCTTAATATATTTTATTTTATTCTGTGTGCTATTTCAGCCTACCTAAATAGTGCCACGAGGCCGATGACCCCTACGGTCAGAGGTTGCGGCACCAGCTTGTGCTGCCTATTATATTCTCTTTTGTTATAGCTTCTAGCTACGCTGCATTGCCGCTGGGAGATTCTCTTCACCTGCTATTTTAGCGGGTCACTTGGACGTAATTACCTAGTGACAAACTGACCCGCACTTTTTCTATTTCCAGGGTCTTCGCACCGGGCTTCGCACCATAATGGCAGTAGCGAGGCACACCAGCGGAGATCCTGGCACGCCGGCATCACCACCAGCCACGTGTCCACTAGCTAAGTGCATACTACCATCTTGCACAACGGACCGAACAACGCCACGGCAGAATATTTATTATGAATCCATCCCCTGAGGTTCATTTACTCAATTACCTTATATAAATTTATGTAACTTTCTCTTACCGATTATAATCCTAATATATTGTAATCAAACTTTTATTTATCTCTGCTCGCCCTAGCCGGAAGTTAGCAATACATTACTTTATTAAATTTCACAGTGCATAAGTCACACCTTAAACTTTACGTAACTTCAATAAAAATTTAATCGTTACATCGTAAATTATTAATTTGGCGTGAAATGCTCATCCTGCAGCTGCTTTGACAACACGAGAACCGCCGCCAACTCGTGCGTGCCATCCGCGAGTGCACTCAGCAAGACAGCTCGCGCTTTGTTCCCGTAGGATCACTAATCCCCGTAATGTCATAAGACACGAACCATTGTTACATGCGGTACTGGTAGGTCTCCCAAGAATACATATTGTGGTCAAACGTCGATAAAATACTGAAAACTTTACCGGACTTTTACTTTAAAAGTGAGTACTCGTCGCCAATGTTAAGTACGCGAGGGACGGACAAATGAAGCATAGATACATCCATAACACATACGGAATAAGCAAGCTGAAGGGGCAGTGACTTGAGCACATCTGTCGAAGGACCGACTGTTGGAGCAAGCTAGTCCTTGCGTGGAGACCGGGACACGGTAAACGGCAAGTGAGACGCTCCCCAGCCAGATGGACAGGCGATCCAAAAAAATGGCTGGGACAGGCTATATACGGATGGTGGGTCATCTAGTGCTATGGTAGAGGCTAATGTCCAGCAGTGGACTGCAATCGAGTAATTGATTTGACTGACTAAGTAATGAGAAATTTTGAAAGTTGCATCAGTAAATGAAAAGATCGTTTAAATTTATAATTTTCGAGTTATAAGCTACCGTTATCCCGAGGTTTGACACAATCAGTACAGCGTTAAGGTAAACAAGGTTCGGTAAAGGACTCATAATTAGCATTCCGTACCTAAAAAAAAGCGGCCAAGTGCGAGTCGGATTCGCCCATGTAGGGTTCCGTAGCAACATAAGTGATATGTATTCGGCTAGTCTGGAGGTATATAGGCAATGAGACAACGGCTTATCATCAAGACGTATATTCACAGACTGGCTCAACGTATTACATTGTCTTAACATAAATTATAGGTACCCACTTATTTCTGTACATCACACCTCCACCACTGTTCTATAAATATATTTCATTTGTAATCTTAACAACTAAATATCCATGAAAGTACTAATTATTCTATCTTAAATCTATCAACAGGTTTCCGTATACGCCGGGGACATCGATGCACAGGTGATGCAGGTGGAGCAGTAACCGTAGGTGAATGTTCTGAAGGAACAACACCTACACTATCTTGTACTTCGATTTCTTTATTGGTGTCTACTATCACGTTCCCGGGCAGTACCCCTTCTACCCCCTTACTTAGCGGCTCGACAACACTCTCCTCAATACTCTGTTGATTATCATTTCCCTCTGGACAGGTAACATCCGAAAAGCGAGGTCGATGACGCATTTGGTCAATGTGCCTTTTATAAAATTGACCGCTATCCGCCTTTACCGAATACCTACGCATACTGTCTACCCCCTGAACAGTACCCTTCACCCATTTGTCTCGCGCACCGTACTCACGTGCCCAAACTAAATCTCCCTCTCGAAAGTTACGCGGAGTACCGCCTGTATATTCGACCTGACGCCGCTGGGCGTCGTGAACTCTGATTGCTACGATCCGATCAGTACGTAACAAATCTAGTCTCGACCTTAGCGAACGTTTTTGCAGTAATATGGCCGGAGTTTCACCGGTTGTAGTATTCCGGTATGCTAGTAGAAATGTTTGTAACGCCGTGTCAACATCTACCTTATCCCTATGTGCTTTCTTAATCGCACGTTTGCACAATTTAACGGCGTTCTCAGCAGCCCCGTTGGAGCATGGACGATAGGCTGGTGAAAAAAACTGTTGTATACCATTATTTTTTAAGAAATGTTTGAATTCTGAACTGGTGAACGGTGGCCCTTGATCAGAAACTACTTGTTCTGGCAAACCGTACCTAGCAAAAGTCGATCTTAACTTTTTTATAACATTTGACGCGTTAGTGAATGTCATTTCAAAAACCTCTATCCACTTCAAAGTGGAATCAACTATTACGAAAAATGTCAAGCCTTTGTATGGACCTAGAAAGTCAATGTGAAGCCGGCTCCAAGGGCGAGTGTGATAAGGCCAAGGGTGTATGGGAACCCGCCGGGGCGCGTCGGCCTCTGCCGCACACGTCTCGCGCTGCTTGCATATAGCTTCTACCGACGCGTCAATATTAGGCCACCACACGCGCTAAACTTTTGGTCTTCACTATTCCCATATGACTACTGTGAAGTTGTTTTAGAACTTTATTTTGCAATGAAGAAGGTATAACCATGCGATATCCTCACATTACACACCCGTATTCCGTATATAATTCATTGCGTCTAATGAAGAAGGGTTGAATGTAATCGTCAGTACAAGTTACAGGCCAACCGGATTATATATATTTCAAAATTCTACTTAGAACCTTGTCACTGACTGTTGCTTCCTTAACGTCGTTACTGGTAACGGGCAAAAAATTATCGACGAAGTTAACGTACGTACTTTCCTTCTGTATTTCTCCACTATTCCTGTCTTTGCATGGTAGCCGCGACAAAGCATCAGCACAGTTCTTACTTGATGAAACATACTCTATATCATAGGTATAGCCTGCTAACAGTACCGCCCAACGTTGTAGCCTAGATGCGGCCATTACCGGAATGCCTACTTTATTACCTAAGATGTAAGTCAAAGGCTTATGATCCGTTTTAAGAATAAATTTACGCCCATAAAGGTACTGATGGAATTTACGAACTCCGAAAACGATAGCCAGTGCCTCCCGATCTATTTGCGAGTAAGCGCGCTCTGCCTGTGTCAACGAGCGTGACGCATATGCGACCGGCCGTTCGCCATTCGCGGTCGTATGCGTATCACTGCGCCTATACCTACACTACTCGCATCCGTTGTCAAAATAATAGGCTACTCTGGGTTATAGTGTATTAGAACTTCGCTACTAGTCAGTAAATGTTTAACGTCACTGAAAGAGTCTCGACATTTTGTTCCAAGTGTACCGAACACCTGCCTTAAGTAAGTAATATAAGGGAGCTAACACTGTACTAATATTCTTTATAATCTTGCCATAATACATGACCATTCCAATGAATGCTCGCAGCTCAGAAACATTTCTAGGGGCTGGTGTTTTAATTATGGCTTTAACCTTGTCGGGACACGTGTGAACGCCGTCTTTACTAATAGTGTAACCCAAATAATTAACTGATTTTGCAAATAATACACATTTATCCTTCTTTAACCTAAGACCGTATTTTTTTAAGCGATCAAATACTTCGCATAGGTTACGCATATGGCTTTCCCTGTTGGACCCTGTAATAATTATATCGTCTAAAAATACTCCAACTTGAGGTAAATCAACAAATAATTGCTCCAGACGTTTTTGGAAAATACCTGGGCTTGATGAAATTCCATATACTAGCCTATTATACATAAACAAACCTTTATGGGTATTTATCACCGTGTACTTCTTGGTGTCATCTAGTACAAATTGCGCGTAGGCCTGAGACAAATCGATTTTACTAAAATGTTCGCCACCCCTCAACCGGAGCAACAGTTCTTCCACCCTCGGCAACGGATAGCGGTCAACTTCTATAACTTTATTGAGAGTTAACTTGTAATCTGATATTACCGTCCTTCTTGACGACCGGCACGATCGGTGTCGCCCAGTCCGACCGCTCAACAGGAGTGAGAATGCCGTCGAGCTGCAGCTGAGCCAGCGCACGCTCCACGGGCTCGCGCAGCGCGTAGGCGAGCGGCCGCGCGCGCATAAACACGGGCTGCGCCCCGTCCCGTACGTGTACGCTCACCGTGCCACCCGTGAATCGACCCAGGCCGTCAGCAAATACCTCAGAGTATTTGGTGCTGAAAGAAGACATATCGAATAGAGAATCTTTGGACATAATCATAATATTACATTCATACTTACTTTACTATAGGTAACTGTATTTTTAATTCGGCCATCCATTGCCGACCTAAAAGAATAGTTTTACCGTTTTCTATAACAAACAACTCCAGTGTTTTACATCGGTTTTTGTATTTTACTACAGGCAGTATCACTCCTAAGGGTTTAACAGATTCCCCAGTATAATATCTGAGCGTTAATTTACAAGGATTGAGACTTAAATCTTTAAACATTCTAACATAACATTCTCTGCTTATACACGAAATAGCACTGCCTGTGTCACATTCCATTTGAATATCTTTTCCGTTAACGTTCAAATTTACATACACAGGTTTACATTCTACGGCCGCTAATCTACCGACACCAACATAGATTCGGGGTGCCCGGCAACGGACACTTGGGGAGGACACCGTGCGGATTTAGTCGAGACACGACATAACCACCCCCGCTGGCCAGCGGGAGGGTATCCGAAGGGATTTCCGCACGTAAAAAAAAACGAAAAAAAAATAAAACCTCGTCACTCTCCGTACATACATCGCTGTCGTTATTTATTTGCTCGACGTTGACGTTGAAATGTCCTGCCAAATTCGGACACATGCGTCGCAGGTGCCCCAGCTGGTTACAGACTCGGCAAACATAGCGCACAAACTTGCAAGTGGCTGCGTCATGCCGCGCGCCGCACACCTGACACTGCTGCTGCGCACGCTCACCCAGCTTAGCGGGCGCGGGCGCTGCCGATGCGCGGGCCGCGCCCCCGCGTCGCGTGCGGAGTGGCCTCCCGCGCCGCTCCACCGACGTCACGCGCAGCGCCGTGCACCGCCGCACTATATTTTCCATAGTGTGCCGCCCCCTTCCCCCGTGGCAACCTGGTCGCTGGCTTGATACGACACTTGCACGGGTGTCGTCGAAGGTTCGCCTGCCGATCCCCTGTGCCCAACCACCTCTGCCGCGTCTTTTTCCGCCGCCTCCATGCTCACTGCCAACCTTTATGCCTTGCCACAGTCTAACTTACTTTCGGCGAATAACCGTTGTCGTATAATCTCATAACTTATCCCACAAACTAACTGGTCTCTCAGACTTTCTTCCAACCACGCCCCACAGCCACAGGTCATCGACATTTTTTTTAATATGGCGGTATATTCCGATATAGTTTCTCCCTCCTTTTGTTTGCGGTGCCGAAACTTGTACCGCTCGGCTAATTCACTGGGCTTCGGTTGTAAGTGTTTCTCCATAATTACCGTGATCTGCTCGAAGCTTTTGTCTTTAGGCTTATCCGGCGTACACAAGTTGACTAAAAGTTCGTAACATTCTGCTCCCATTACCGTTATCAACGTAGGCACTTGTAACTCACTCGTTGTTTTATTCACTACGAAATATTGTTCTAAACGTTCCACATACAATCTCCAATCGTCAGTATTCACTTTAAATTCCGCAATTTTGCCGACCGACATCTTTTACAAATTGCAATCTTATTACTTTTATTTATTTCTTACGTAGGTAAGTTCGTATCCTCGTCGCCACTGATATGTATTCGGCCAGTCTGAAGGTATATAGGCAATGAGACAACGGCTTATCATCAAGACGTAGGTATATTCACAGACTGGCTCAACGTATTACATTGTCTTAACATAAATTATAGGTACCCACTTATTTCTATACATCACAATAAGTAGTAACATAATAATGTTTTTTTTTTAATTTTTATATTTGAGTTGATTGAAGGAAAGGTAAATAGCGGTTTACTATTTGTGACGTATTAAAAAAAACTACTTACTAGATCTCGTTCAAACCAATTTTCGGTGGAAGTTTACATGGTAATGTAAATCAAATTTTTTTTTTAGGGGGGGACATGAGTATGGGCGGAGACTCTGGCGGCCCCCAACGTGGCTGTTCTAAACAGCCCGTTAAAAGTGATGACCGTCAGAGTCATCAGGGGGTATCGCACGATCTCCGTCGAGGTGGCATGTCTCCTAGCTGGGACCATTCGAGCGAAAGCTCCTCATACTAGACTTCAGGATTTTCTTTGTCACAGGTCTCCTCCTAAACTACTAATCCAATCAGAACCAAATTTGGCATGATTAAAGAGGTCAATCAGAGGAAGGTTTATGGATATATTTTGAAAAAATTAATGCTACCACAGAGGAATGATCACCGTTAAAAAATTCTAGATGGAATTACATAATAACCGTTTGAGACACTGTGACCAAACTTTACACGCTCAGAAAGCATGTCCAGAGTTGTGACTATCAAAAAGAATTTTCAAAATCGGACTTGCCACGGAGGAATGATCACTGTTCAAAATTTTCAAAATCTGATTCACGATGTCTCACTCAGCTCAACATTGCAAGCAGCGATTCGCCTTGCAGACCTAGTAGTTTTATCATTCTCTTATTTTAGAAGTTACAGGAGGGGGGGGGGGGTTACACACATTTTACCACTTTGGAAGTGTCTTAGAAACCTCAATATCATTTATGAAGACCTATCCATAGATATGATAGATAGCACACACGTATGGGTTTGATGAAAAAAAACTTTTTGAGTTTCAATTCTAAGTATGGGGACCCCCAAAATTTACTGCTTTTTTCTCTATTTGTGTGATAATCTTAATGCGTTTCACAGAATACATCTACTTACCAAGTTTCAACAGCATAGCTCTTATAGTTTCGGAAAAACTCTTATAGTTTCGGCTGTGACATACGGACGGACAGACAGACAGACATGACGAATCTATAAGGGTTCCGTTTTTTGCCATTTGGCAACGGAACCCTAAAAACGGAACCCTTATAGGATCACTTCGTTGTCCGTTCGTCTGTCTGTCTGTCTGTCCGTCAGTCTGTCTACCTGTCTGTAGAGGTCTTTTTCTCAGGAACTCGTACCAAGTTGGAATTCTTACCAAAATCTCAAGTATGCAACGCCTTGAAGCTGTAAAAAATCAAACTTCTAAGTTAATGCAATCAAACGATACAGCCGTTTATGTAGCAAATTTAAACACATGCCTAGCCTAGTGGTATGGGTAATGGACTGCTGAGACAAGGTCTCGGGTTCGATCCCAGGTTTTACCATGGCACACACCAATGACTTTTCGAGGCTTTTCGAAGTTATGTGTGTATTTATCGCAGGTTTATAAGTGCCCGGTTAATGGCAATAGGCTCGCCACCTATTACATTGGGACCTAAACATAAACTGGCGAAATGTGGGTGCTAGCACCTCTGCCTACCCCTTCGGGGACATATGAGTTTATGTTATATGTTATGTTAATCTATCCCTATACCAAGTTTCAGCCAGATCCATTCAGCCGTTCTGGCGTGGTTGAGTAACAAAAATCCATCCATACATTCATCCATCCATCCAAACTTTCACATTTATGATATTATTGGGATGGCAAGGTGGTAGGTGTCCCGTCCTACCTTTTGTTTAGGTACCGATTCTAGGTCGTTAGCAGGACTCGCTTGGTGCCATCGGCCCATCGACAGATGTGACCAGCCCTGTTTGTGGACTAGCCCCTTTTAAGGGTCAATATTACTCTACATCAACGTTAAGTTCATCCCTCAATCCAGTTTTGTACGGAACCGTCAGTGCGCTAGTCTGAATCGTACTTGACTGGTTTTTAATACATAATTAGATATTAAATATATTGGTATCTCGAGATCATTTGGTGGTATCTTTTCTTCACTACCTTACCTTAGATATAACTCCACTAGCTGTTACTCGCGACCTCGCCCTTGTGGAATTCTGATCCCGAATGTATATGGCATGTATTTGGTATTATAGCACTTCGAATGATTCTTTCTTCTCAGATAGAATTGATGCAGTCGGGTTTTCCGATTTTTTTTTTTACCTATAACCTATTAACTTTTTTATTAACTATAACGTATTAACTTTTTTATTACCTATAACCTATTAACTTTTTTATTACCTATAACCTATTAACTTTTTTATTACCTATAACCTATTAACTTTTTTATTAACAATAACCTATTAACTTTTTTTGATTGCATAGATACTTTCTACTTGAAGAGCAATTAAATACGCACAATAGGAATCACTTTTAAATAATTATAGATCTAAATGGTCATTCAAAATAAAAAATACTTCAGAATAGCTTCTGAAGTATCAGTAACTCCTTCCCCTGGAAGAGTTACTGATCTCGTGGAGTCCACTGTTTTAGGAATAAACCATCACAAACCACAAGATTGTTTTTATGTCTGGTACTTTTTTTTTTTTTTTTTTTTTATCGTGCGGAAATCCCTTCGGATACCCCCCCGCCGGCCAGCGGGGGCGGTTATGTCGGGCTTGCATCGACTAATACCGCACGCCGTCTCGGGTCTTCAGACGCGGGGTTTTTTTTTTTGAAAATACATTTTTTTTTCGAAAATACACAGACATTAAAATTAGAATGTTTATTTCTTTAAACTTTTCTCGAATAGGGCCAAATTATAAATTGCCCGTACAGCCCACTTTTGCAAAACAAAGATTGAATTTAAATCTGCAGCATTACCCCAAAGGAGAACTTTGTAGCTCATAATACTATGTCATACTATAGTACTGTAGTGTTCGGACTCCTTTCGGACTCCTTCGAACACTATAGTTAGTTGCGATATAAAAATAAAACTGTATAATAAAATTTAAAAGCGGAACTTGAAAAATAAACAAATGGTGGGCGGACAGTTCGAGTCAGCGGGTGACCAGGGGCTCCGGCCTCGACCCGCCGTACGAAGAGAATATCAAGAAAGTACAAGTGGATCTTAGGCTCAATCACTGGGCAGAATCCGCGTTCCTCCCTAGTTCGTTCAGTAAATCTAAATAATCTCGCGTAAAACCCCTTAAAATACGTTGAATAGAGTTGTATTGGTAAATAAATGCCAAATCACTAGTGGTCGACAAAAAGCTGTGAAGTCAGACCCCAGACGTCACAGTACTATCATTGCGGGGATAGTGTTGCGGCGATAGCCCAGTGACGTACGTAACGGACTACCGAGATGAGGTCTCTAGTTCGATCCCCAGTAGCCCCGGACACACACCTCTGACTTTTCGTAGTTGTGTGTATTATAAGTTTGTTACTAACACTATGGATTAATGGTCTGAAAATAAATGAATTTTAATTTTTGATTTAATTTAATTAAAAATGTTAATTATCGCTTGCTCAGTAAAATACCCGGTAGATGGTAATAGGCTCGTTCCCTATTACATTGGGACCTAAACATAACTGGCAAATCGTGGATTGTGTAATAAATACACCTCTACCTAACCCTTCGGGGATAAATAGGCGTGAAGTTGACCACACCAACAATTTGCTTGTGTTTGTCTTGTTTGACAGCGAATTGGCGTCATGTGATATAGTCTGCGCGGGAGCACAGAATAAACGGACATAACCATAGACTGCATGACTAACGCCAACAAGGCGGGGCAGTGTCTACATGATATCCATGGACATAAGATGATTGAGCTGAGCGAAACGAAGCTCTTATACGTGGCTAAGCCGTTTGGTCGAGACTGTACTCCTCCGGAATCACAATACCGATCTTGACCAAATTTGCCATGGTGATAGTGTAGACACCGCTGAGTGTTTAGAGGGGTCAACTGTTCAAATACAATTGTCAGTAGTAGTAGTAATACAATAATTATCGAAAAACAGTTTCACGAGCGCGCGGCCTTAGCAATGCGCGCAACTGTAGTAAGATGCCTTATTTTTCAAGTAAGAGTCCTGCTCGCTCAGCTGAATTTATTTCAGTCGCACCCTGCACTGAATTCCTAGTTTATGTCTGTGATTACTCATAATGCCTTATAGTCCGGTCAATCTAGACCAAAAAATGAGAGTGAAGGTACACAAGCTTTCCAACAAGCTGAAAATCAGTTAAATTGTTCAAAACATAATTATAAATAATATTTTAAAGTTCCCCATCATTCCCATGTATGTATTATTTTTTATTCACGGTCAAAGGTCAAAAAAATTAGTTTTTAGCGATTTTCAGCAAAACGGTAAGTTTTATCATAAAAGTACCTTAGATAAAATTGTAGAACATAACATTATCTATAAAAAATGTATTAATACTTTTTTTCCTACGAGCCACCGTTTCTGAGATATAACGATTCAAAAAGTTATAAAAGTTGTTATCGTCATAATATGCATGCGTACGCCACGGATATACATCTCTAGAGTTGTTATATATTATCATCATCATATCATCATAGCAGCCGTAGGAAGTCCACTGCTGAACATAGGCCTCCCCCGTCGACTTCCATTTCGACCGGTCTGTAGCGGCCTGCATCCACCGAGTCCCTGCGCTCTTTGTTAGGTCGTCTGTCCACCTTGCGGGAGGCCTTCCTACGCTGCGCTTGAAATCTCCACTCAAGAACCTTTCTGCCCCACCGGCTATAGGTTCTCCGAGCTATGTGCCCTGCCCACTGTCACTTCAGCTTGCTGACTCGCTCTGCTATGTTGGTAATTTTAGTTCGTCTACGGATCTCCTCGTTTCTGATTCGATCTCGTAGAGAAACCCCAAGCATAGGCCGTTCCATAGCTCGCTGTGTGACCCCAAGATTCTTCATGAGGCCTATAGTGAGAGACCACGTCTCGACACCGTAGGTCATCACTGGTAATACGCACTGATTAAAGACCTTTGTCTTCAAGGACTGCGGTATTTTGAACGAGAAGACGCCGCGCAGTTTCCCGAACGCAGCCCAGCCGAGTTGGATTCGTCGATTGACTCTTAAGATTGGAGCATCTCCTCCTGTTTTGGGTCCGGGGAGGACCCAAAACAGGAGGAGATGCTGAACATCGTGTTCGGCATCGCCTCCGAAAATGAGGCCCTCGCGGCGGAGCTGGCTGAGTCCCGTCGGGAGACAGCTCGGCTCTCTGCCGCTCTCGAGGAGCTGCAGAGGGTGGTAGCGAGCTCTGCGCAGCTAGTGCCGCCAGCACAACCCGCGCAGCCGGTGCGGGTGACGAGGTCGTCCCGGTTGGCGCAACCGGCACAGCCGGCGCTACCAGCGCAGCACCTGGCACAGCCGACGCGGCCGGCGCGGTCGCTGGGAACGACGCGGTCCAGCGAGCCACCGGCTGAGTCCTGGCTCCCGTATATGGAGGCGCTGGAGGAGCGCATGATGTGTCGGATGGAGGCCTTAATGGACTCCATCCGCCGTCCGCCTCTGGCACCGCCGGTGGCCGGATACTCGGCTGCAGCCCAGAAGGGCCCCACCCGCCCGGCTGCAGGTGCGACCCTGCCGGAGCCGGCTCCTCAGCCCCCTCCCGCTCAGGGGAAGGGGAAGGGCAAAGGCAAGGTGAAGGGCAAGGGGACGACGTCCCCAACCCTGGCCCCAGCCCCAGCCGTGGCTCCGACTACCTCCACCCCACTGGAAGGGGGCTGGGAGGTGGCTGGAGCCAACAAAAAGAGGCGGAAGGCCGCCAAGAAGGCCAGGAAGGCCGCGGCCGCCGCCAAGATAGCGCCGGGGAAGCTCCGTGCCCCTCGTACCACGGCCGTCGTCGTCACCCTGACGGCGGAGGCAGCGGGCAGGGGCATGGGGTATGCCGAGGTGTTGGCCAAAGTTAAGGCCAACGTCGATTTGAAGGCCCTCGAGATCCCGGGTGTCCGGTGCAAGAGCACACGGACGGGAGCCCGGCTTCTCGAGGTCCCTGGCGCCGCCAGTGGCCCCAAGGCCGACGTCCTAGCGGCTCGGCTGAGGGAGTCGCTGGACGCAGCCGACGTCCGGGTGTCCAGGCCCATTAAATGCGCAGAAGTGCGCATTACGGGCCTGGACGACTCCGTCACGGCAGAAGAGCTCAGGCTCGCCGTGGCGGAGGCCGGGGACTGCTCCCCGGACACAGTGAAGGCCGGAGCCGTACGCTCCGGCCGCGGTGGACAGGGGGCAGCAGTTGTCGACTGCCCTATCGCGGCGGCCCAAAAGGTCGCTGACGGGCGGAGCCTCCTGGTAGGAGGCTTCCTGAGGGCGCAGGTACGGCTTCTGCAGGCCCGACCGGCTAGGTGCTTTAGGTGCCTGTCGGTGGGCCATGTGGGGGTGCACTGCACGGCGGAAGTGACGGCGGGTGACCGTTGCTTCCGCTGTGGCCAACCCGGTCACAAGGCCGGCACGTGCGATGCCCCGCTGCACTGTTTTAGGTGTGCAGCGGGAGGCAAGCCGGCCGACCACAGGGTTGGAAGCAAGGCCTGCGCCGGAGGGGAGCCGAAGCCGGGAGGCCGGCGTTCCGCCTCCAGTTCACAGCGGGATGCGGAGATGGGGGTTCCATAATGGATCCTCAACTCCGCATCCTGCAGGTGAACGTTGGCCACGATGCTTATGCTCAGGCACTTCTGCGCCAGAGCATGGCACAGTGGGCCATAAATGTCGCCGCTGTCGCCGACCCATACACCCACCGGTTCCTCGGGCCTACCTGGGAAACCGCGCTGGATGGGTCGGCGGCACTGGTGCACAACCCTGCCGCCGGCAAGCTGGCCGTCGTCGTCAATGCCTGCCAGCCCCGTCCAGTCCTTGTGCTCGGGGACTTCAACGCCTGGTCGTATGCCTGGGGTTCCCGACACGAAAGGGGCGCGACGGGGCATAGAGGTAGGGCACTGGTGGACTGGGCCGCACGACTCGGCCTAGTCCTCCTAAATCGGGGAGCCGTGGACACGTTCGTGACCTCGAGGGGTAGCTCCATCGTGGACCTATCGTTCGTGAACGTGTTCAGGGCTGGCGCGTCGTTTTGGGGGAGGACACAATTTCGGATCACCGATACATTCGGTTTGACCTGTCCCCCCCTGCGAGCGACGCGCCGTCTGCACCGGCTCCACCCGAGCCACGTTGGGCGCTTAAGCGACTTGATCGGGAGCTCCTCCTGGAAGCCGCCATCGTACAGGCCTGGGCCCCTGCGCCGGACAGGCTTGTCAGCATAGACGATGAGGCGGAGTGGTTCCGGGAGGCCATGACCCGTGTCTGTGACGCGGCGATGCCTAGGGCTCCGCCCTATAATCCGAGGGGTCAGGTCTACTGGTGGTCGTCGGAGATCGCGCAGCTCAGACGGGGCTGCGTGATCACGCACCGCCGGTGGGCCCGATTCCGTAGGAGGCGTCGCCGCCCCGCAGATGCGGAGGCCCGAGAGGCGGAGTTGTACGAGGGATACAGGGAGGCCAGACGAGCCCTCCGAGCGGAGATAAGGCGTTCCAAACGGGACGCCTTCCGCGAGCTGCTGGAGACGCTGGAGCGGGACCCTTGGGGGCGGCCCTACCGGATGGTGAGGGGCAAGCTGCGCCCCAAGGCCCCGCCGTTAACCCGGTGTCTCCAGCCGGATCTGCTCGGAGGAGTTGTTGGCTCCCTGTTCCCAGCGCGGGCGGCGGAACATGTTCCACCGCGGATGACTCCGCCTCGGTTGCGCATGGCGCCCGAGGTGGAAGACGAAGACGTGCCCGAGCTCACTTGGGTAGAACTAGAGCTGGCGGTGAGAAGGCTAAGAGCCAAACACACCGCCCCGGGACCCGACGGCATTCCAGGCCGAGCGTGGGTCCTAGCTCTAGTCGACGACGCTCTCGAGCCCCGACTGAGAGGGCTTCTCAGCGCATGTTTGGAGCGGGGCCAGTTTTCAAAATTGTGGAAGACGGGGAAACTGGTCCTCATCCGAAAGGAGGGGCGCCCGGCGGACTCGCCGTCCGCCTATCGGCCCATAGTGTTGCTCGACGAGGTGTGCAAGCTCTTTGAAAGAGTAATTGCGAAGCGCCTCGCCGAGCACCTCTCAAGAGTGGGGCCGGACCTGGCGGATGGCCAATATGGCTTCCGCCAGAGGCGCTCCACCGTGGATGCCATCATGCGCGTGAGGGCTCTGGCGGAGGATGCAGTAGCCCAGGGTGAGGTGATGTTGGCGGTGTCCCTGGACATAGCCTTTGTGCTCTAATCCTGTACTCGGACCGACATGGTGGCGTTTTTATACAAGCACTTCAGCACTTCGATATACCGATAGTCAATGTGGCACCTCTGAAGAGACTGCAGCACCGCCCAAGTCTCGATCGAATCGAAGGCTTTCTCATAGTCCACGAACGCCAAGCATAGTGGCAAATTATACTCCTCGGTCTTCTGTAAAATCAGCCGCAGCGTATGGATGTGGTCTATGGTACTATAGCCTTTACGGAAACCGGCTTGTTCGGGAGGCTGGAAGTCATCAAACCTGCGTGCGAGACGATTCGTGATCACCCTAGAAAACCGCTTGTAAACATGGCTCAAAAGCGAGATGGGTCTGTAGTTCTTCAATAAGGTTTTATCACCTTTCTTCAAGAAGAGAACCACCACGCTTCTGTTCCACGCTTCGGGTGTAATACCCTCGAGCAGGACGGAATTAAAGAGCCTCTGTAGAGCGTTAAAAAAACGCGCTAAGTACCTTTTATAACTTTTTAAATCGTTATATCTCAGAAACGGTGGCTCGTAGGAAAATAAGTACTATGCATTTTTTACAGATAATTTTATTTTGTCTCAGGTACTTTCCGAGGGGGCCATCTCGAAACCGGAGATGGCCCAGGGTCAGTCGGGGTGCGAGGGATATGCTCTATGGGCAACCTTACACCCCGGCGTCTGTAGACCCGAGACGGCGTGCGGTTTTAGTCGGTTCAAGCCCGACATAACCGCCCCCGCTGGCACGCGGGGGGGTATCCGAAGGGATTTCCGCACGAAAAAAAAAAAAAAAAAAAAGGTACTTACCGTTTTGCTGAAAATCGCGAAAAATTCATTTTTTTGAACTTTGACCTTGAATAAAAAAAAATCATACACGGGAATGATGGGGAACTTTTAAATATTATTTATAGTTATGTTTTGAACAATTTTACTGATTTTCAGCTTGTTGGGACTTTATGCACCTTCGAATGTGTAAATTGACCGGACTACTAATTTTTTTTTTTGTTCTATAAGTTTATTTCTTCATTTGATCTATGGTTTTGTTTTTTTGCTTCTTTTCTTTATTTTTTTTCTTTTTTCGCAGGTTTATAAGTGCCCGGTTAATGGCAATAGGCTCGCCACCTATTACATTGGGACCTAAAACATAAACTGGCGAAACGTGGGTGCTAGCACCTCTGCCTACCCCTTCGGGAATATAGGCGTGAGTTTATGTTATGTTATGTTTTTGTTGTTTCTATATGTCAGAAAAAAAATGCTATATCACTTTGTATTTATGGATAATTTTTAATTTTAATAACTCGTGCGTGCGTGACGTCACCGCCATCTGAAAACCAGCGCTGCACATGCGAAATAGTTAGTGCAGCATTATGCTGAGATGGCGACCTTATTTGGGCTCGTACAATAGACCTAGGACTAGAATTAGTAGGTATCAGTTGAGATAATAAGTTATAAGCCCACGACACGGAATGCTAGCGTGGGATCTATGGAGCCATTGTATGTTTTTGACGTGACAACATCTTATAATTCGATGGAGCCGGCTGCGCGCACGAAAAAACTTGACGTATGCAGCGTTACCTGACGTATGCGGCGTTACCTGACGTATGCGGCGTTTCTCTCGTATGCGTCGTTACCTTTTACGAAGCGTTACCTCGCTCTGAGGCGTTCCATTTAATATGACGTTGTCACGTTCAACTACCGTCAGTAAACCATCTTTACAGACAACCGATTTTTTTTTAATAACATTTTGAGACAATAAAAATATATTCTTATTTCTTTCTCTCTGACATACTAGCCACGTTTTCAATGTGAGATCCCCACTGTAATTAGGCACCAGTACTTAACCCTAGGAACACGGTCGACTCCGCAAGGCTCAACAGCTGTCCGTTGAGTTGTACATCGGTAAGGTGAACTTAAAAGATTAAAGAGATAAACTAAAAAACTTATAACATAACATCTATATCTACACAAGTAAATAAAATTGAATGTCTGTTTGTAATATTAAAATAACAGATTTTTATTAATTGCATTTGAATGTATACACGATACTTACAACAAAAATACAATATTAAAAAAAACTGTCTGTCTGTCTGTCTGTTTGTCTTTCTGTCTATTTGAAAGAGGTAATCTTTCATTAGCAGATAGGTTTTTTTTTTTAATTAGTTACTGCGCAAGGTAACTAAAACCCTAAAAATCTAAATCCACGCGGACGAAGCCGCGGGTACAGCTAGTAGTAGACGAATACATTATCATTTACATATGCTTTACTCTATAGGTATATTCGAAACCAGGCTGAAACCTAAATTATGGGTAATAAATAAATAAATAAATATTCTACGACATTCTACACAGCGCGTTCTAGACCCAAAGTAAGCATAGTTTAACTAGCTTGTGTTGTGGGTTCCAGAATGCGGATAAACATACTTATATACTTTTTTTTTGTAAATACATACATATTATACATAGAAACACCCAGACCAATGCAAATAGACATATTCATGCATACAAATATTTGCACTGAGCGGGAATCGAACCCGCGCCCCCCTGTCGTAGCAGTCGAATGCACTACCGCTACGCCACAGAGGCCGTCAAGGTGAAAGTGTTCAAGCATGGAAACTTCATACAATTAAAACGAGTGATGTGTGTCGCTGTGCAGATATTTTAAACAATGCAATGAAAATAAATGCTTCAAAACTTAGTTTAAATAATATGATATTATTTTATATAGATAACATAAATATTAACAACAATACACTTTTCTTCCCATATAAAATATTAGATACTTTATTGCAAATAGACACTATGAGTTCGAACGGTTATATATTTCTCTCGTTGACACGTAGTATTTTAATCTAAGATCTCGTTTCCATTCCTACCTTTAAAACGTCACCACCTTCCGTACCAATTTCGTCATGTGTCTTACCATCAGTCACGTCAATCGTGACGTCAGTATAAAAGCCTATTGTTAACTTTTCGGTATAATAGGCATACTGACGTAAACCCAGTTTATATAGCAACCTATTTACATCAATCCCTAAATTTGCTTTGTTATTAAAGACGCAATATATCGTTCCTTCAACTTCAGATCGGTATTCTATTTCTATTTCCAGTGTACCTTGATTGGCGGTAAGTGCTGCCTCTACCATACCGCCGGGCGGCACTGTAACTAGTAGACCAGATGTCGTACCGACCGTAACGGCTCTAGACTTAGTAGTTTCTTCATTCCAATTTGATGAATATGTCAATGAAGCGCTGCCGCCAGCACTGCCCACACCAAAGCTGACGCTATAGTTGATTTCTAGCCCGGCGCTGAGTTCTCCTCCCTTGCCAATATTGCGAGAAACATACTCTTCAATCGTCTGTGTGACGCTCGTAGTATACGTCACGTCGAACGGACTGCGGTTAGTATACCTTACTGTATTGACTGCAACAGGTTTAGATACAACGCCGACAATTCTGGCTTCCCTTGGAATAAGGATTCTTTCGAGAATTCTCCATCCTTGTTTTGTGTACACGTCTCCATTGGATGTTGGCGGTCTTATATAAACTTGGTCACAATCTTGGCCGTATGCTCTTAAGTGCCTTTTTAGGTTTGGTTCATCAATGTTAAAAGTCTTGCGTTCTCCGTCGCTAATTTCATTCACGTCCTCACCTCGGACTTGAATTGACCTTTCACCTTTGCCAGCCTGTATCCTAATACTTATTGCGCTGAATGCCAAAGCTGGCATAAGAACAAGGAATACGTTTTTCAACAGCATGTTAATCTGAAAAAAATTGGTACTATTAAATGACCAGCAATTTTAATTAAAGTTTTTCTTTTAGGACTTTTGAATAAGAGATAATTATACAGAGTTTTGATACACAGGCCATGTAGGGTTACGTATTTGCCCTTAGGTACGTGCCCGTAGGGTGACGTTTTCTTGTAAGGTGATGTATTAATGTAATACATCATACAATCTTTACTACTACTTATTTACTTATCCAAGTAAATAAGTTGGTCAACTATTACTTTTCATCTTGTAAAGCCAACTCAGCTGTATCTTTTTGACTTCACCCTAGCTTCTTCTATCATCCGTCCCGTGGGCGCAGATAATTGACGGACTCAATATTTCAAAATGCATTTAAAAAAATAATTAAAATATATTCAAGAATAATAAAAATTAAAACGATACAAAAAAATTCTTATTTTTTTTTATCTTTAGTACTATCGCCAGTTTTCATTTTCAAGAGCGTTTCCCTAACACCCGGTATATGACAAATTTTGTTTTTACCCGACTGCGCCAGAAGGAGGGTTATGTTTTTTATTGTGTTCGTTTTGATTTTGCTACTTTTCCAGAACTATAAGGGTTCTGTGTTGACTACGGAACACTAGAAAAGAGTTAATAAACAAAGGAGAAACCCAATTCCCATACATAAACTCTTCGATGATACACAACTAAAAGTGGGCGCGGGTTCGATTCCCGCTCAATGCAAATATGTCTATTTGCATTAGTCTGGGTGTTTCTATGTATGATATGTATGTATTTACAAAAATAAAGAAAACAAGTATGAATGCTTATCCGCATTCTGGTACCCACAACACAAGCTAGTTAAACTATGCTACGCTGTTTAGAATGTCGTAGAATATTTATTTATTATTATGATTATTATAAAAGTTAGACAGTAATAATTGCAGCACGTAGAAGGGTATCTAAACTCATTTTGACTCACAATTCTGAGAACCGAATCCAGGTAGCAGTATACAGGGACAACAACATTTGAGAGAAGATTATGCCATCTACACGATAGAAGACGAAGAAGCAGCAAGGGTCAACTCAGTTGAATTGTACATCGTCTGTGGTAGGTATACGTAAAGGCTTACAGTATGTTTGACAACATACTTTTTTAAAGGACTCGGCCATTACCTACAAGGCTGAGATTTACCTACCCAGGTAAATCTGCCAGTGAAATCACAAAATCAAAATGCAAAAAACCATTAACTTCTTGGTGAATTATGTCTGGGTTGTCAGATTAGTTACGTCCGAAACTAGGTCTCTGCTTCCATATTTAGTTACGAAATGTAGCATTAAATATTGTCTTAATGATATTGATGGTACAACATCTTAATATCAAGCAACGCCTCGTGACCCAAATAGCATGGTCATGAAAACAACCCAAGAAGCTGCCTCCTGTCCAGCAGGCGAGAATGTCCTTAACCCGGGATGGAATGCCATATTTTTATGCAATCGGCTCATTTCTGACGTCGCGATGTCACCGTTAGTCAAGGAAACTCGTAGAACCACCGTCCATTACCGGGGCAGTTCCGTGGACACGCCACTTCACACACTGGCAGAGTGCCCAGCGTGGATGGAGCGGCGCCATTTGCTCGTAACAGCCTTCGGAGCGGGAAGCCTCACACTACAAACCTTGGTGCTGACCATGGTCGGCAGTGAGAGTGCATGGAATGCCGCGGCCCCCTTTTTTGTGAAGCAGTGATGCACACCAAAGCGAGCACCAGCACTCTCCCGTGCCGCAGAAGGCGCCCCGGGCTGTGGAGATTGCAAAACGATCTCCATGAGCGCGGGCCAGGGGGTGATAGTTGGGGCTAGCCGTCACCCTAGTGGAAGCTGGCCCAGGGTGGCGGCACTCCGTGTTTCCGTGCGCGCCCCCGGGGATTTCAATCCCCAACAACATATCGGTGTCGCCTATGTTGGCAGCTAATCTGGGATATCCCTCCAAGAGCTCACTAGATTCCCCGGCCACGCAGGCCGATGTGACGAAATACCTTGCAGTTTAAGTCGGCTTGAGTCTGATATACCCAGTTCATCGTTGGCTCCGCTGAGGTGACACACGAAAAAAAAAAGAAGACTCGTAGAAATTAGTTAAAATTAACAATTATTAAAATTAACGATAATTAAATCGGGATCCGCAAAGTACTGCACTTTAGATACAAAACTAAGGTAGCTTTCAGGCATTATTTGGTTCTCTTTTTGCACTCCACGCTAAGGACATTACTCAAAATAATGAGTCAGCTAAGGAGAGTGCTGATATGCTATCAGACACCAACACACGGCGATGTGATTGGTGTAACAACCATTTAAGGTGAGGGTCCCTGAGCAAGGGTGTTTTTAGATTGAGATTTTTTGAAATCTACAAATAAACAAAATCACATATAAATAAATTGAATACATAAATACTCTAGGACAATATACACAACGCCATCTAGACCCAAACTGAGCAGTGCTTGTCATATGGATTCTAGAATGCGGATAAACATAATACTTAGATGCTTTTTTTTTGTAAATAAATACATATTTTACATAGAAACACCCAGACCAATGCACATTTACATATTTACACTGAGCGGGAATCAAACCCGCGACCTCTGAATTAGCAGTCGAACGCACTACCGCTACCCCAATGAGGTTGTCAAATATATGATATTCTTGACTATACAAACTAGTATTTTCGGTTATCCGATACACGATAACTTTTACTTTCCTCGATGGAACCGCTTTGTCAGTGTTCAACACCTTATTCTAAATATGATCAAACAGGCCATCATATACTTTGGGTGTGTAGGATTTGGCGGAATTAACATACTGTTATGTTGAATAGTTTACAGATGACAAGTGAAGCAGTATACTATGCGGATCTCGAATCAACTGGGGTAAATTTTCGTGCGTTTTGGCATTTCTGCCATACATATTATTGGAATCAAATATAGCTCACTTAGGACCCATAATATCTGGTATCCGTGGTGCTTATCTGTTTTATAGGTAGTTTGCCTATTTGTTTCTATTATCTGCCGTTTGCTAAGGAGGGAAGTGGATTGATTATATTTCTAACTCCTCCAATTTACTCCTCATTGATTTCAATGCAGGTTCCGAAACAATTTAACTTGCCCTAGGACTTCCCAAGGTTCATCACTCGCTGTGTTCGTGGGTCACTACTGTTGATCCTGGTGTACAGAAGTTACATTGTGCGGAGGTACGTTGAGGGTGGAATTAGTGCCATAAAAAAGAGTTTTTGGACCTACCTTGTACCAACCTGCTAGACGGCCGAACTGTGTCGAATTACACTGAATTCTTTTTATAAAAAGCTTATCTAGCGAAAATATTGAATAAATTAACCGAAAACAACACAAGTAAGACATTTAAATAGATTGTAACAGTTTTGCATAAGTCGCATTTTATAATAGCGAAGTCATTGTATTATAATAGTTCTCTTATCAAATTTACTTTCAGGCACTTCAAATTTTCGGGATAATAAATACGTGTTCCACCTTTATAAAGGATCTTATTATTCTTTACCACGTGAGTTGATATCAATTATTCTTTTTTTAATGGTAAAAGGCACTCTTTTTGTGAAGCCCAAAGGCTAATGAGCGTAGTCGAGCACTACGAGCCCCGAAGCAAGTGGTGGCTGCTTGATGAAGCCGCGTCCCAGAGGTTTACCTCAGCTATTGGCTACAAGTGCGCTGATGCTGTAAGTCAACCTATTCAAGACTGCTGGCCCAAGATTCAGGCAACTATCCTTGGATCGGCGAGGGCAGTAGTCGTCATATCTAAGGGTGGACGAAAGTGTGATAAGGACAATTGGTGAAACGACACAGTCCAGAAGGAGACTAGGATGAAGAAAGCCCTCTTTAAAACCGCGAAGCGTGCAGAGCTGCGAAGCGTGCCAATAAGAGAGCTTTAGCCAGAGGCAGAATGGACTACTTGCAATTCTGCAGGACAAGTTGGATGCGTCTGCGGAATAAAAGATTATTTATAAGTTGGCGCGTGCCAAAGACATAAGTAGGAGCTACGTGTCATGGAGATGAATATACTGCGGTGGATGTACGGAGTCACGCGTTAAGATCGCGTGAGGAAGTCCCGCATCTGCGGCAGCCTTTATGTCCGTGACATTGCAGATAAAATGCAGGAGTGTCGAATTCGCCACTGCGACCACGTGTTGTGGCAGCCGTCTGACTACGTTGGTAACAAATGTCTGTCCATGCCACTTTTGTCGGGCTCCGGTAGGAGGGCGAGACCCATAAAGTGCTGGATTGACGTCGTAAGGGATGACATGCGTGCCAATGGCCTCACTACCATGGATGCCCGAGATCATGCAAAGTGTGATGGTGTAGGCCTCCGTTGCAATCGGAACATAACGCTAAGATGATGATGAACAGTAGCATACGTAACAGTGTTGCAACTAAAGAGAATGAGAAGCATTGAATAACGAAATCAAAAACTCAAATCTTGAAAATAAATTAATTTAAAAAATATTTTTAACTTCAACGGCTTTATTGAAAACAAAGATAATCCATGTAGATAACGTACTGAAAGCTAAAAAATAGTCCTAGGACCGTCATTTGAATAGCAATACCCTTTTACATGAAATAAATAAACATTGCATCATCTCTCATTGATGAGTAATAAACTTTTATAACATTTCTAGTCCAGTGCAGATAGCTTTTTGGAGTGAAAAAAATATAAACAGCATGAGACCTGTTAGAACTAAAAGGAAATATAGCGAAATTAACGGGAAAAAAATTAAATTCGATACTGTTCTTTATTTGCCCCCTGTTTGTCGTTGTTATAGCCATTGGATGTATGACAAAACATTTTTTGAAGTGAAAAGTTCTTTAGCGGCGTTGTGCACTTTTTTTTAATTGATAAAAAAGGTTAAACTCGCGTCGCGACACGTGTCCTGATCAAAAATTCGGAAAGACGGAAGGAGATTAGTTTTTATAACAACGCCATCTTTGTCGTGGCTGATGAACTATTTAGTTACTTAAATTTTACTAAAAGAAATTTTGAAAATTGAGTACCACAAAAATTTTAGAAACTACCGTAACAAATACAATACTGGGATAAAGTCGCAACCAATAGATAAAAGTACGCAAACTGACAATGAGCTGATGTCAGAGGAATTACCAAATGTGAACGACATTGCAATTAATGCGAGTTGTAATGTAAAAGGAGAAGATTTTTTCCGTATACAATAGTATAAATATATACTACATCAAAATATTAATGGCTTACTTAGTAAATCAGATACTTTTACTGTTGCGTTGCATTGTTTGAATGATAAATATAAAGCAATTGACGTTATATGTGTCACTGAACATAATATGATTGCATCGGATGCTAGTTTTCTGTCTATTTCTAACTATAGTCTCACTACGTACTCTTCAAGGCTAACTAGAGACGGCGGCACCTGTATTATGGTCAAAGATGGTTTCAAAATCAAGGAAGTACTTAGGGAAATATTGTGTTCCAAATGTTTTAGAAAACTGTGCTGTTGAATTGATTGACCATAATATAATAGTAATATGCATGTATAGGAATTCACAGAATAAAGACGCAAACAGAAAATTTGACATATTTTATAATAATTTCATTGACATTCTAGAAACATTCTGCTACAACTTAAAAAAGAAAATTGTTATCTGGGGTGATTTTAATATCGAACTTTTAAAACAAACCAATAACTCTGAACGATTTAAACTAATCTTACGAGATTTTAATTTAAGATATGAAATAAAAAACCTATGCGCTTGTGTAGTGGTACTTGCATAGACAATCTAATTCATAATTTACATGGGAGTAAAGGCATAATATTAGAGTTTTCATTATCGGATCATACAGCGCAAATGCTAACGTGTCCTGTAAAAAAAACCTGTTGCTATGATTACTGGTTCTCTATCAAAAGACATTATTCTCATGATAATAATGGTGCGATTTAAATAATTTCTCCAGGATGTTAATATCAATGAGGTACAATGTACCTTGAAAAAGATGCATCTAGAAGCTTTCCTATATTTTACGACATATTCAAAGAAAATTACGATATATGTTTTCCAAAAATTAAAGTAAAGAATCGCACGAAATTAAAACCAAAGTGGTTAAGTCGAGGTATTCGAACGTGCAGCAAAAGGAAACGCCAATTACTTTGCAAGTTTAGGTCAAAACCAACTGAACGCAATAGAGAAAATTTTAAAAACATTTCAAAACGGTTAAATACGGTAATCCGGCTTACGAACAAATCACAAAATGAATATTTTATTAGAAACTCCAAAAACAAGGCAAGAGCGACGTGGAAAGTGATACGTACATCTAGAGTAAATTATCCAAATAAAAGCATAAATAGTATAAAACTTGAAGAAAAAATAATATCTCACCCCAAAGATATAGCTGATACCTATTATAGATATATTTTAATAATCATTTCATTGACCAAATACAACCTTTAAGAGGTTCTAGCCATTGGAATACAAATATATCAAACAAAAAATCATCTTCTATGTTCATGCCTCCGACTATTCCACAGGATATACACCGAATTATAATGTCACTTAATAATACCAAAGGCACTGAATATGACGATATCAACACAAACGTGGTTAAATTAGTATCAAATATTATTTCCCCCGTACTCAGTCACATTATTAATAACTGTATTTTTGAAGGTGTTTTTCCTGAGCAGCTAAAGATAACTGTGATCAAACCACTTTTTAAGAAACAAGACAGGGAAAACTTATCCTGCTACAGGCCCATCGCTTTAATTCCAATTTTCTCGAAGATTATTGAGAAAGTAATATCTTGTAACCTTTTTTCTTAATAGGTTAATCACCGGCTAGACGAGGTGAGCAAAAGAATGAGTTCCTAATCCCAGGGCGCCTTTCCACAGAGGTTCTTAGGTGGTGCACAGGTCAGCTGATCTCCAATGAAACTCAAGGATCAGTTGTACATACATATATTTATAAACAGAGAAATAGAAAAGTCACAGATAGATATACAGTAGATAGTCACACATAAAATAGGAATACAGATATATATAAGTTAGGTTAAGTGGTCACAGCACACAGACAGATACACAGAATAAGTTAGACAGCAAGATACAACAGAACACAGGTACAGGTACACTCATATGTAGACATGCAATTACTTCCGTACCCAGGGGTGATTCTCATCAGATGCCAGCCAGTAGTGGCACAGCTCAGTAATACCATACACCAGCCTCGCGCCGGTCAGCAGTAATGCAATGAACAATTACATTGAGTGAGAGATCCATAAGGTCAAGATATCTTCTTGACCTTATGGATCTCGTGTATCCGCGGGACCGCCAGTGGTTGGGCACCGGCAGAACAGATCCCGGAGCTTTCCTTGCGATCTGCTTCCCAAGGTCTAGGTATCCAAGCCACCGCGATTGACAACCTCAGAGTCTCTGCCGTCTGAATTGTTTTTAAGGGTTCTTTCCAAGAACTAACGACCCTGTGATGAAGATATACAACTTTTATCAATAACACATCCCCATTATGCGAATACACTGACATAAACATAACATAACATAAACTCACGCCTATATCCCCGAAGGGGTAGGCAGAGGTGCTAGCACCCACATTTCGCCAGTTTATGTTTAGGTCCCAATGTAATAGGTGGCGAGCCTATTGCCATTAACCGGGCACTTATAAACCTGCGATAAATACACACATAACTTCGAAAAGCATCGAAAAGTCATTGGTGGCCATGGTAAAACCTGGGATCGAACCCGAGACCTCGTCTCAGCAGTCCTTTACCCATACCACTAGGCTACAGCGGTTTCACACTGACAGCAATGGAATAAAATAACTTACCAGATTCAAATTCTGGGAACCACACACTATAACCTCCAAATCGGGTAATATAGTTTTCTCACTAATAACAATTCACAATAATGACTTGTATGGACACGACTAATGACCTCTCAAACAAAACTAAATCATAGGGTCACTGCGAACATCCTTATAATTAATTCTGGAGTTTCCTCGAATGTTCGGCCAGATGAATACATGACGAGAAACATCGATACAGTATCTCACGCCAGCTTACGGGAAATAGCGGAAAGACTACAAATAGGTACAATGAGCCCCTCGCAGTAGTTGCTACGGTGATTCACAGATGGCGCTAACCACAATTACACCTTCAACAGTATTGCACTGTTACAATCTAACAACTTGAATACCTATTTTGAAACCAACAACTTGTTTCACAATGGGCAGAAAGGGTTTAGGCAGAATAAGTCAATTAACATGGCAATATATGACTTCTTGAGCTTGATTACCAATAAAGTAGACCAAAAATTGCCAGGATTGGGGCTATTTATGGACATGTCAAAAGCTTTTGACTATGTCGATCATAAAACTCTAATAAACAATCTTAGTTGCTATGGCGTTAGAGGAAATATATCCAGTCTGATCGAATCGTATCTTCACAACCGTCAGCAAATAACTGTCATAAGCAGAATAGTCAAGGAATCTGAAGTAACATTTAGTTCTTCACACAGAACAGTTACTTACGGAGTTCCACAGGGCAGTGTCTTAGGTCCCCTGCTTATCATTATATATATTAATGATTTTCCACACTCTGCTTCCTATCCAATGATAATGTTTGTTGATGACAGTACTCTGGTTTTTAGCCGACTGCGCCAGAAGGAGGGTTATGTTTTTCGGGAGTATGTATGTATGTATGTATGTATAATTGTTTGGCACGCTCTGCAGCCTGAACGGCTTAATGGATTTTAGCTTGAGAGGTGTCGTTAGATTCGTATTTACTGTGAGAGTGACACTGGGTATTTCAAAATACTAAAAAAACGAAATGGTGGATTTTTGGCGCTAAAATGTATGTTATTCAAAAAATATTTTCACTCAAACTTATCGAGTAGGGTATCAAAATGAAGAACTTTAAAAGGGGATTTCAAATATATATATATATCATAACTGAAAAGTATACAATAAAATTATTAATTAAAAGGCTGAGGGCACGAGAGAGGGGTTATAAGTACGTCTGGGTACGTAGCGGTAGAATTGTTGTTAATAATTTTTTTAATAAAAAAGTAAAATAACCCGACTGCTCTAAAAAGACCGAAACCAGTTTATAGCAGCAATGTTCTTGTTTTCTTCTTCTGTGGAGTCCCTTTTCTTCCTTTAATTCAGCAGGGTGTTGTGCAGTCGTTTGCAGCCATCGATGCCGCAGCGTCGCTCTCTGCATGTATGTTTCTTCTACATCGTCTGTAGACATCGGAAGCACAACTTATTTTCCTTAGCTAGGTCCCATCTTGCGTTGATGTCAGCTGTCTTGAACTGCTCACACTTGTAGACGGGGTGTTGCTCGTTGCAGATGGCGCACGTCCTGACCTGCTGCTGGGCTTCCATCACCGTGTTGATCCTCTGGGGGCGCTTCTCTTCATGAGTGGTGTGTTGGACTGCTAAGTTTTCAGGTAGAGCGTAGGGTCCGCATAGATCTGCTTCTCTTCTCATGTACTTCTCGAACTTCAAGAGGTCCGCTATTTCCCTCGGCTGAGCTGCTGCGCAGTCGTAGTACCTATACTTGAACACAGATGTAAGCTTCTCAACCATTGATCTTGAGACTTCTGGGTTGTTTAGGTAGTGGATGCAGTTCAGTGCCTTGAGTGTTGCCATGGCGTTGGTGACCCTCGTTGAGAAGATGCATATGTCCCTCGGCGACTCGCTCAGTCTTGGTAGTCCTCGAAGCACTTCCATCTCGGTAGTTGCTATTGCTTCAGGCCTCCCGAATCTTGATTCCAATGTTCTGATGATTTCAACAGGCCTTGAGTTGGTGATGTGGAGACTCTCGACTGCCCTCCTCGCCTTCCTCTTGAGGTTTCTTCGTAGCCTGTTGAGGTTCTCCACGGCGGTGTAGCTATTGTGGTGTGCGACCTCGTTCGACACACCACGGTTCGTTTACCTGGCCATCATGTGTCAGAGTTTAAAAATAAATACATAATACTTTTGAATATAGCTTAGGGAAGAAAAAACAATTGCTTGGAGCTGCATTCGGCTGTGCGGCTGACAGCGGGCGACTTGACGCGTAAAAACCTCCCTAAACCCGATATAGGAAGCTTTGTTGAATTAATAAATGATCATATAACTATTTATCCGTGTGTTTATCTTATTATCAACACGAGGTATTGTGGCGTCCAACCCCCGGACGCTACACTATCTTCTGTTTCGGAGTAAGCTGCCTTGAACGGCAGCCACTCCTGGTGACTTCCACTGAAGACTGGTAGCTCGATGAACTTCGGTCGCTGGGCTGCCTTGATTGCTTGAGTGATGGCGGCAGCCAATTCGGTGAAGTTCTGCTGCTGGGCTGGTGGCGCTGCTGTCGGCGTCGGTTCACCTGGCCCCTGATGTGGTGTATAGGCGATGGGCAACATGGGAGGAGGTGGTGATTTGTGACGGTTGGACCACTCGCCGACGTTCTCCTCAGCTGCCGCCGACACTTCATCTTGATCCTATTCTTCCACTTGATCTTCATCTTCATCTTCTTCCAGGGCGGCGATCTTTGCTGCTGCCAGTTCTATTCTAAGACGAAGTAATTCTTCTTGTGCTTTCGCGATCTTCGCGGCTTTGCTCTTCGAATGCTGATGAACCGGCGGCTTTTTATAGTCTTAATTCAATTAATTCGATTTTTCAGATTGGCCGATCGAACTATCGCGGCTCGTTAGCGACACCGCGGCTTAATTACTTTACGCGGATGTACCCTAATGGTCGATCGGTCAATTTACAAATATGCGGTTATTATCTATTTACAATGGTTTATATACTATTTTATGTATTCTAATAAGGAGTAGAAATACGGTGACACGAAATAAAATACAATTTCACTTATAGATACGTAAACAATGACGATTTCTTCGTCGCAAACTTATAACTATTATACTTCACATTTCGTCCTCAAGATTAGTATTTTATTTTAACTTGTAGTAACGCATAGTTCTCACCACTCTGCACTGTATTTGAGGGTATAGTTTTTTTTTTTTTTTGTCGGGTAGGTGACTGTTTCGTGCTTCCGTCAGTTGTGTTAGCGCTCATTCGCAGTTCAGTGCTCGACCACTCCACTCGTGTTCTCCCACTAAAATATAAAGTGTTGTAAAAAATATGCCCAAACGTAAATCTGAAAGTTTAGACGACGACCTGGCGCGTCTTTTTAAAAAAGGTGAAAAGGTTAGAAAAGAAGATTCGTGCTCGTAACGTCGCAAATGCCAGTGAAACAGGTATGTACCGACTAAGCTTTCTTTTTAAGTGCAAGTGATATAAAAATGAGTACCTACCTACCTTAAAATTTTAATAATGCAACCGAAATAGTCATTGGGGCTTTTTCACCGCATTGATTATAGTTGGCGTGCAGCTCGCTGGGGGCTGCGCCTAACCGATATTCTTAGATAACGCCCGTTATCAAAATGTTAGCCATGTAATTTTATTTGCAGTGGCACTCACAATATACAAGTGAAATGCAATCTAAATAGTCATTGGGGCTATTTCATGGCATTACTATATTTGGCGCGCAGCTCGTTGGGGGCTGCGCCTAACCGATATTTTTAGATAACGCCTGCTATCTAAATAATCCTAAATTGGCTTCAATCAAATCAAAAAATGAGCAGTGTTTACTGCAGAGCGTTACGTTTTTTGAAATTTCAAACAACGGTGGTATCGAACTACCGTCCTACTTTTTTTAATAAAAATAAATTACCGCTATACAAAAATTTAACTCTTAATTATATACAAAAATCACTTACCTGCATTATCTTTGCACATTCCATCCCTGGCGATCAGGCCTGTCAACAAATTATAGAGACCCTAGATCAGGGTACCTCTACAAAAAAGATAATGACACCGTCATGGCACCTAATGCTGTCGAATTGATCGAATTAGACGATGACATCTTGGAGATTCTAGGAGATGATCCTATCTCGGAAGTCAAACGAGGCCCAGAGACTCGAAAGGAGTTCGCCTCTAGGTTTCAACATTTAGCAGCTGAAGGCTTATCCAAGGATTGCCGAAAAGAATTGATGAACAAGTACCCCTTGCCCGCCAATTGTCTCCACGTTGGTGCACATTAATCCCGAAATAAAGGCGGCACTCACTGAAAATATTTTAAAACGAGATAAAGGTATAGAAACTAAGCAGAAAGAAATGGCTAGTGCTATCTCATGCCTTACCGAAATTATTTCTTTACACCTTTCTTCAAAGGAAAAGAATAATGTAGTTTTACAAAAACTTATGGACGTTGGGCGTATCTTGTGTGATATACAACACGGAGATTCCGTGACCCGACGCAATTTCATCTTATTTGCAGTAAAAAATGACATGCAAGAGCATTTAAAAAACACAAAGATAGACACATTATTATTTGGTGAACAGCTATCGGAGACAATTAAATCAGCAAGGGCCGTCAATAAGTCTGGCGCTGATTTAAAGGCTGATACCAGCAAGACAGTCCCACTTAAAAAGACAACGAAACCTCCAGTTACGTCGACTTTAAACCGGAAAGCTGCTCCCCAACGCAGGCTTCGGGTAGTGGCCCAACATGCACAGCGGACCCGCGAGTACGCAGCCCCACGCGCGCCACTACCGCCTCCGCCCGCGCCTGCATATAGAACATCATTGACTCAGCGTCAGCCTCCTCTTCCACCTCAGGATCGTCGCCGCTACTAGATACAGTTAAGTACGCAGGCAGATTATCTGATTTTTACCATCAATGGGAATTAATAACACAAGACCCTACCATTCTTTCTTGGGTAAGGGGCTATGAAATAGAATTTTCATCGCCCGTGTCTCAAAATTCATCACCAATGCCACAGATGTATTCACAGTCTGAGAAAAATCATTTTCAGGATGAAATAAATAAATTGCTTGAAATAGGCGCAATATCCGAATGCCAACCTTCTAGTGACCAATTTTTGTCAAGCATCTTTTTAGTACCCAAACCGGACGGTAAAAAGCGATTTATCTTAAATCTAAAAAACCTTAACAAATTTATACCTACCTCTCATTTTAAATTAGAGGATTTACGAACAGCACTCAAACTAATTACACAAGACTGTTATCTGGCTACATTGGATCTAAAAGACGCCTATTTTTTAATAAAAGTACATCCAAATTCTAGAAAAATTTTACGGTTCTATTTTGAAGGAAAAACTACGAATTTTTGGTCTTACCGTTCGGCTTGAATGTCGCTCCCTTCATATTTACCAAGATTATGAAACCTATTACTAGATTATTACGCTCTGCTGGCTTTTTATCGACATTGTATTTAGACGATTGGTTATTGTTTGGCCAAAATAAAAATCAATGTATGACAAATATTAATGTAACCAAGGAATTCTTGATTTCCCTTGGTTTTTTAATTAATGAGCAAAAAAGTGTTTTAGTTAAACCTTATTCATGTAAATTCTTAGGGATGATAATTGACTCGCACAATCTTCAAATCACTTTGCCGTCAGAAAAAAGATTGCGTATAAAAACGGAGCTTCAAGAATTCCTTCTGCTTAAACGCTGTCAAATAAGAAAATTCGCACAGCTTGTAGGTTTGCTGGTGTCCGCATGCCCAGCTATTGAATACGGATGGCTATACACCAAAGAAATGGAACGCGCTAAATTTATTAATTTGAGAGATTGTAATGACAACTCTTTGATGACATTTATATAATCAAAGTGACAACTATGACAATTTCATGAGCATTCCCGAATCACTGCTCCCAGATGTTCATTGGTGGCTGAGTAGGATTGATTATGCTACTCATCGTATAAGAAACGATCAGTATCGTATCGAGATATATTCAGACGCCTCAACTAGGGGGTGGGGCGCAGCTTGTGGGAATGAGACTGCCAGTGGTCAATGGTCAAACAGTGAACGAGAATGCCACATAAACTACCTCGAATTATTAGCCGCTTTTATAGCATTAAAGGCAAAGGATCTACACAATTGTCAAATTTTGCTAAGATTAGATAATGCCACAGCAATATCGTACGTAAACAGAATGGGTGGAATTCGATTCCCTCATCTCACACACGTCTCAAAACAAATTTGGCAGTGGTGCGAGAGCCGTAGTCTCTTTATTTTTGCTTCCTATATAAAGTCAAAGGATAAATACAGTAGCAGATGCTGAATCGCGCAAAAATCACCCTGACATAGAATGGGAATTAGTAAATCACGCGTTTGATTTCATTGTCCGTGCATTTAGACAACCAGATATCGACTTGTTTGCCAGTCGTATAAATAAAAAATGCGATAAGTATTTTTCATGGTAACGCGATCCTGATGCAGAGGCAGTGGATGCATTCACGGTCTCGTGGAGCAAATTTTATTTCTACGCCTTCCCTCCATTCTCTATTATCTTAAAAACTTTGAAAAAGATAATATCTGATAATGCTACAGGTATTATAGTAGTGCCCTTATGGCCAACACAGCCTTGGTACCCTCTTTTTCTGAGTCTACTGACCTCGGATACGATTACATTCTTGCCTAACGAAAACGTCATAATATCTCATTGCAGTTCATCGGACCGGCAGATTCACACGTCGATTACCCTGGTTGCAGGCATCTTATCCGGGGCGCGCTATCGAGACGAAGTTTGCCCAAATCCTCATTAGAAATCATGCTGGCCTCTTTGTCCAGTAACACTGTCAAACAGTACGACGTATGTTTAAGGAAGTGGTGGTCTTTTTGCCGATTACAAAATATGGATATTTTTTGTGCCTCTATTCCAATAGTCATAGATTTCCTAACCCAATTGTTTAACAGCGGTTCTCAATATGGGACTCTAAATTCTTGTCGATCGGCACTCGCATTATTACTCGGTCCAAATATATCAAAAGACGACAGAATTCAGAGATTTTTCAAAGGAGTTTTCAGATTAAGACCACCACTTCCCAAATATAACGCTACATGGGACACGAATTGTGTCCTTGACCATTTAGACACTTGTTATCCAAATGACACGTTATCTCTAGATCAAATTTCTAGAAAAACTATCACTCTCATTGCTATAACTTCCGCTCACAGAATTCAGACACTTTCAAAAATCAACATCACAAACATAGAACAGCGTTCTAACTTAGTCTCAATCAAGATCCCGGATATAATAAAGACTTCGCGAACTGGCTCGAAACAACCCATTATGTACTTACCATTCTTTATAGACAAACCATCTATATGCCCCGCCCAGTCATTAATAGCATATATCGAAAAGACGCGTATCTTGCGTCAGTCAGATATCTTATTCATAGGACTTAAAAAGCCACATAAGACAGTAGGGACACAGACACTCAGCCGGTGGATCAAACGTACACTAGGTGAGTGCGGGATCGATGTAAACATGTTCTCCGCACATAGTACACGACACGCGGCTGCGTCGCGCGCGCACTCACTTGGTGTCCATATTGATGCCATAAGAAACACTGCCGGCTGGAGTGGCAATTCTAATACATTTGGCAAATTTTATAACCGAATTATAATAAATAATGATGATTTATCCGTAGCTAAAGCTATTATAGTTAATAGTTGAAAAAACTCAAATCACAAAAAATCAGAATAACTTATGTTATAATCGTATTATAATGGATGTAAAATTATAATCTTATTAACGATTGAAAGTCTTTGTTACACAGTTCACATTCATGTATTGTTTTTTACTTAATATTATAAGTAAAATTACATGTTGATTTACTCAAATATGTATTGTTTCTATTTGATACATTCCCATTAATAACTTCTCTCAAAGTCTACAAGTTAAAATAAAATACTAATCTTGAGGACGAAATGTGAAGTATAATTGATGATTAAACGAACTTTCATAAGTGAAGTTCTATCATAATTATACGAAAATTTCGTCCGAAAAGATTAGTATAAGCAACCCTCCCTCCCAACTAACCCTTACAAGAAATTATATCAAATGAATCTCAACTTAATGAGCGCTAACACAACTGACGGAAGCACGAAACAGTCACCTACCCGACAAAAAAAAAAAAAAAAAACTATACCCTCAAATACAGTGCAGAGTGGTGAGAACTATGCGTTACTACAAGTTAAAATAAAATACTAATCTTTTCGGACGAAATGTTCGTATAATTATGATAGAACTTCACTTATGAAAGTTCGTTTAATCATCAATTATACACGATTATTCTTATAGTGTTTTGTAAATCAGTTTTTAATTATATACATTATTATCACTTATGTACTAACTAAATCAACCTTATATATTAGTAGTCGTTCTTTACAATGACAATAAACGTCCGAGATCCGTTGTGCTTCAGTTTTCCTCCTCTAGAATACGTAATCAGGTACTTGTTGCTGTCATTAATTACAAAAAAAAACTGGATAAGAAGCCTAACACTGCGGACTTGGGGCTCGCGGGCAACCGGTCTCCAGTCTATATAATTGAGCATCTGTCAGCCGCTAACAAGGAACTTCACGCTATGGCGAGGCTGAGGGCACGAGACCTCTCTCGTGCCCTCAGCCTCGCCATAGCGTACGTACTTATAACCCCTCGGTTATAAGTACGTCTGGGTACGTAGCGGTAGAATTTTTGTTAATAAAATTATTAATAAAAAAGTAAAATAACCCGACTGCCCTAAAAAGACCGAAACAAGTTTGATAGCAGGCGGGACCCATTAATTTTCTTTCGGTTTATGATTTGCATCTGGGTCCCGCCTGCTATCAAACTTGTTTCGGTCTTTTTAGGGCAGTCTGGTTATTTGGTTTTTTAATTAATAATTTTATTGTATACTTTTTAGTTATGATATATAATATATATATATTTGAAATTCACTTTTAAAGTTCTTCATTTTGATACCCTACTCGATAAGTTTGAGTGAAAATATTTTTTGAATAACATACATTTTAGCGCCAAAAATCCACCATTTCGTTTTGTTATTATTATGATATACTCAGTGTCACTCTCACAGTAAATACGAATCTAACGACACCTCTCAAGCTAAAATCCATCGAGCCGTTCAGGCTGCAGAACGTGCCAAACATTATTATACATACATACATACTCTCGAAAAACATAACCCTCCTTCTGGCGCAGTCGGGTAAAAAGACTGACGATTCGGATGTTATTGTTATAAATAATCGTGAGTGTAAATAGGGCCTGAGAGGCCTTGTATGTTATTTTATGTAAACTAACTTTAAAATTCAAACATTAACAACTGTACTACCAGAATTTTGGAGGTTTACGTACGAATGTTCACAATTTCTATCGTAATGTCTGCTGTAACAACTATGATATTATAATTATCACGGAACCCTGGCTGAAGAGTTCTCGACTTACTAGTGAGTTGTTTGACGACCGGCTAGTACACAGAATAATAAAAAAGACGGTGGGGGGGGGGGGATTTGTTTGCTGTCAAGAAGAACATTAAGTCTAAGTGCGTAGTGAACTGGGAAAGTAACAGTGAGGATGTTTGGATTGTTATTGATGTACCTGGGCCGCGTAAAAATACTGCTCGCAAAATAGTCTTTTGTGTTGTGTACCTACCCCCACCCGTACAGAGATCTAGTATGGAAGCGTAAATAGATAATTGTAATTATGTATTTGAGCAGATCACAAACTGTGAAATTTGTATTGTTGGTGACTTCAATCGGCGTGAAATAAATAATAATGAATAGAGTAGCAACCAATGTCACAACATCTTAGTAAGAACCCGGGTCTGTCTGGCACAAGTGAAATACTACTTGATTTCATAAATTTAAATAAATTAAAGCAATGTAATTTTGTTAAGAACTCCAAAGACCGCATTCTTGGTCTGGTTATTTCGTCTGTACCGTCATGCGAAGTCACTTCTAGTCTAAGTCTTTTGAGTACAACCGATCAGCGTCACCCAGCTTTAGATTTTGTTCTTAGCTTGCAAGCCGAGGAGGGATTGGTATATAACAGTTCAGTTGAAAGACCAAACTTCCATAGAGGAGACTACTTATCAATAAATAATTATTTAATTGAAGTAAACTGGGATGATTTATTCTCTGGATGCAGTGATGTGAATGGAATGCTCAAGGTCTTTTATTATACTCTCAAAAGTTTGATAAGAAAATTCATACCTAAGCACGTTCCAAAAAATGGTAAATACCCACCCTGCTTTAATCGCAACTTAATTAAATAATTAAACTATAAAAAACCCTTGGCAGTCCCTTAGAGTAGCAATTCCTGTCCTCGTTGCTTACTCCTTCCAATTTTATTTCAATTTACAAGAAAAAGCTCGTACTTATAGTAAGTACTGAAAAAATGAATTTATATAATATAAAAAAACTGTATGTAGATCTTAATTTTTTTTAATATGTTTTAAATTTTTAAATTAAACAATACATCATCTTTCATTGATAAGTAATGAACTAATTTAATTTAAGATTTCCTTTGTCTACCTACTTTTAAAATCAACACTTCAAACATCGTCCTTTGCAAAATCTTCATGCGTCGTGTCATTAGATATTTCAATCCTCACATTGGTATAAAGCCGACATTTATCTTATCAATGGATCCTACACACGCGGAGGAAAACACATACAATTGCAGGTTAGCCACAGGGTACCCAAAGCGGTGACTTTTGTGCGTGCCTTCATAGTTGCAAGCTACGATTCCTTGAACATAGGCGTCGTTATTCACTTGAATTTCCATTATACCTTGCAATGCGGTAAGTGCTGCCACTACCTTACTGCCTGGTGGAGTAGTTACTGATACTTCAGAAGTAGTTCCAATAGTAACTGATCTGGATTAAGTAGTGTCTTCATTCCAATTTGACGTATAGGACATCGAACTTGTGCCGCCAACACTCCCTGCTCCAAAATTGACCTCAAAGCTGACTGCTTGCCTTTTTTTGTATCCATTCCGTCAATTAACTGCACCCCGCTGGATGGTGAGAAGCTAGGGTGAAGTCCAGAAGAACCCGGGATCGTAAGAAGAACGAAACACGTGAACGAACAGAGCATTCCAGATCTTTATCGTGCGCCAAAGAAGGGAAGCACTGAACCGCTGAGTTCGGGACCATATGGTTCCCAGCGTGTGCGGGTGGCATCGCAGTCCAGCACGTGTTGTTCTGGATCGAAAGGGAGTAGGTTGGATTAGTTGAAAAAGCTCCTCAAAGCACTCGCCGTGGTAGAGGCGGTAAAATACAGCTAGAGAGGCAATGCCTCTACGCAGCTGCAGAGGTTCTAAGTTATTTGTAATCTCAGGACTCCCAATGATACGGATGGCACGCCGCTGCAATCTGTCGACAGCGTCTGATAAGTACTGTGCGGAGCCATCCCAGAGATGATAGCAGTATTTCGACGAATTTATGTCTTATACAAAAGACACCGCTGCTCTGGCGTGAAAAACCGTCTCACCTTGTTCAGAAGTCCGACTTTTCGTGAAGTCATTTTGATGACGCTCTCGATGTAATTTATTGTTCAGTTTGCAGCGAACGTCCATTCAGAGCATGATAATGTGGTCCTGTAGTGATACCGTGGACCTTAGCTGTAAACGCGCACGCCTGTGTTTTCTTGGCATTGAACTCGACCAAGTTCTCTGATCCCCATTGGGAAATGCGGTTCAGGACCCGGTCGAGTTCAGTGACAAGTTGTCGTCTGTTTTCCTCAATGTCGGTCCGCTTGGCCGCAGGGTGTCCGTAGTATCCCCCATGCAGAGTGCTATCGTCTGCATAGCAATGAATGCTGCCAGTAGACAGCATGTCATTGATATGCAGAAGAAAGAGAGTGGATGATAGGACGGACGCTTGCGGCACGCCAGCATTAACCTGCATGAACTCTGAAGCCCGGCCGTCACAGAGAACTCGGATGCTGCGCTCATGCCTGACCGGCAACTCAATTGCACAATCGAGTAGGCAGACCATAGGCCGGAAGCTTGGAAATAAGCGAGTTGTGCCAGACTCTATCGAAAGCTTTGGCGATATCAAGACTAATAGCCAATGACTCGCCATGCCTGTCCATAGCCTCAGCCCTAAACGGTCATTAATTAAAGAGTGATCTTCGAGGTAACGCATGAGCTGTGCGTTTATGATATGGTCAAACACTACTTTACAGAGGACTGTGGTGACAGCTATGGGTCGATAGTTGCCCGAATCCAAAATTTTTAGGGACCGTTTGTATGTTCGCCTCCTGCCAAGCCCGCGGGACTTTTCCTGAGGAATAGGACAGGCGGTTCAGCCGTGTTAGTGTTGGAGACAACTCTGCTGCACATTTTTTCAGGATCAACGCTGGAATACCATCAAATCCACTGGCTTTCCGGACGTCGAGTGACTGTAGGGTTACTCGAATGTCGCATTGCCTGATACGAATATCAGGCATTGAGTGGTCGCAGCTGGGTAGTGTTGGTGGCTGTAAACCACAGTCATCGACCCGGAAATTAGCCGCGAAGAGGTTAACCAGCATGCTGCTTGCTCTTGCGGCTCGTGAGCCAGTGAACCGTTAGGGTAAAGCAGCGGAGGTAGCGACGGCTGGCAGTAGTTGGATTGCACGGCTTGGGCCAACCGCCAGTAGCCTGCCTGCGGGATGAGACATGAGTTGCTGACCAAGCCGTGCTATGCGCTGAGCATTCGTCCTAACGTATGCCCTCTTGCAGCCCTTTGTGGCTCTGTTTTACGCTGCCTTAAGGTGACTCACCTTTGGATAGCGCACTGCGCGTGCCCTGACCCGAGCGCGGCACGCTTACGGTTTTTTAACTGTTTTTGCACTACGCTCCGTTCTCTGCCTTGACTCCAAGTGTGACTAACTACCTCCTTAACGGTCTGTGTTACACTCGTGGTGTATGTAGCCTCTAAGCCATTGTGGTTATTTACATATTCTGTAGTATTAATAGCAATGGGTTTTAATGTAACGCCAATGATTTTGGCTCCAACTGGCTTGAAGATTCTGGAAATAGATGGCCAATCATTTATTTATTTATTTTATTTATCCACATATTTTACATTACATTTTTTTAGGTTACAAAACTTAATACAGCAATGTAGAAATACAATATTTTTTATACTGTCTAGGCGTAGGTGGTTTCATATAAATGTCCGTGCAACGTCGGCCATTGTACTTCTCTGAGGCTCTTTTCAAGGATTCATCATCGAATTGAAAAGTCTTCCGTACCCGGTCGCTAATAATTTCTCTCTCGGAACCAAAGAACTCTTACAGAGTTTTCACCTTTTCCAGAACGTATTCAAATAACATAACATAACATAACATAAACTCACGCCTATATCCCCGAAGGAGTAGGCAGAGGTGCTAGCACCCACATTTCGCCCGTTTATGTTTAGGTCCCAATGTATTAGGTGGCGATCCTATTGCCATTAACCGGGCACTTATAAACCTGCGATAAATACACACATCACTTCGAAAAGCATCGAAAAGTCATTGGTGTGTGCCATGGTAAAACCCGGGACCGAACCCGAGACCTCGCAATGCAATCTCATAAAATAGAAAATTAGCGACAACAGAGGGAGTAAGGCTACCTAAAATACTTTGGCAAGGCCGCCTTCCATCCAGATGGCGGTCAAGTGTTAATAGTATAGGTCATCGCTGCATATCCAATCTCTTGTCAATTTCATTGTAATATCTGGTCAGATCTTATCTCTGGTGTTACATGGTATAGAGTCTGGTGATAGACTCCTAAATGAAAAAAAATAAATCTATAGAGTCTGGGCTCATTTGTTTCGTCTTGATAAACTCTCTGATGTGACATTGTATTCAGGGTCTGATGATGGAGTAGGAAGGAGGCCATAGGAACTCCAAAGCTAAACAAGATAAACTTATCGAGTTTGGGTTCATTTGTTTTGTCTTGGTAAACACTTTGGTGCTGCATGATGTCCAAGCCCTGAAGATGGAGACGGTATGTGGTCTGAAACTAAACAAGATAGACTCATTGGGTTGAGCTCCTTTGGCTGGTCTTGGCAAGCACTCTGGATGACATTATTAAAACTAAAATTATGAAAATAACTAAAATTATAAAATTACTTTTTTAAGAACTAGCTTTTATTTTCGTTTTAGTACAACTTTAGTACCTTTTTCATAAAAGCTTGTTTCTAAAAAGTTTTTTTATTAATTATTTTATCAACTTATTAGTTTTTTTTATCTTTTTTATGTTTCTACTTTTCAAACTAGTGAATAAACCTTGCTATAGTAAATGTATAGGAACAGCAAAATTATAAATTGTTGTGGCAAGATGACGATATTTATTTCTAAATTTTTTTATGTCATTTTGGAGAATAAGCGATGCACATTTCATATCAACTTGTGGCGTGCATGTCGCGCGCCACTCGCAATCCGCTCCGACTGTGATGTTTGCACCGCGTGCGCCTCGCGGCACCGAGCTCTGCGCGCAGGCGCCAAACTCGCCGCGCATGCGCGGCGGCCATCGGCGCAGGAGAACGACGGACCGCGCGATCGGGGCAGTCGACGCTCGCCCGAGTCACGAAATGGTTCCGCGCGCATTTTGCTTACGAATTACCTAGCTACGTTTATATCTCGTGTTTATTGTTTCGTGTTATTGTAAAACTAACTCTGCTTATTGTGATAGTGACTAATTATTGACTGTGTGTATAAGACTAACTGCCTTTTGTGATAGTGACTAATTGACTCATAACCTTTGTGACAGTTGCTAATAAACTTTGTTAAACTAATTCAAATAAGACTTATCATTTATGTTTGTGTCGTTCATTGCTTGACTCACCATTATCTGTCGGCCTACCTAACTGCATGTTGGTCCGCTGCTGCTGCCGCTGCCCTGCTGCACGTCGAGAGGGAGTTTGCTGATGGAAGTAGGTAGAACTAGCATTCCTACATTGGTGACCCGAGTACGAACAACTAGAAGCACCTTCTGAAACCTTATGTAACTGTTTCGGTAACTACATTCAGAAAAGAATATTCGAGTTACCGTGGCAACAGAAAAAGGGGTGTGGCCCAAGTCAGAAGCGGCGAGCGTTTTTTATTTTCAATATGAGTGAGCCTAATAACGATGACCGTAAAATCCCCGAAGTGTTACGCGTCGGCGTAAGAGTGCCACCATTTTGGCCCGAAGAGCCAGCCTTGTGGTTTAAACAGCTGGAGTGTCAATTCAGCTTGTCGGGAATCACTACTGACGAAACCAAATTTAATTACTTGGTAGCACAGCTGGACCACCAGTACGCCGTCGAAGTGAAAGATATAATTATTCGACCTCCAGAGAAAGACAAATACGACAAGCTTAAAACGGAGCTGATACGACGCCTGTCTGCCTCACAGGAAAAGCGCGTCAAACAACTGCTAATGTTTGAGGAGCTTGGAGATAGGACGCCATCAAGATTCTTACGCCACCTAGAGGGTCTGGCAGGCCCATCAGTACCTGCGGACATTGTCAAATCTATTTGGTCCAACGGCTTACCCCAGAACATACAGACAGTTATCGCCTCACAAATAGACCTGTCATTGGAAAAGCTAGGAGAGCTAGCAGATAAGGTCTATGAAATCGCCCCGACCACACCACAGATCTCAATGGCAAGTACCTCCTCCGGCAGTACCTCGTCGTCAGCGTTAGAGGAGTTAACAAGACAGGTCAGTGAGCTAACTAGACAAGTAGCCGCCCTTACAGCTGTAAATGGCAGAGATGGTGGTCGCTTGTAGCCCAGATATGAAAGGAACCGCTCGCGCAGTCGTTCGACACCCAGACAGCCGCCACCAGATCACCCATACTGTTTTTACCACTACACTTATGGCGCCAAAGCGATTAAATGCAGACAACCCTGCACATTTCAAGCGGGAAACGAACAGGGCGGTCGGAAGTAGCGGCCAACGACTGCCCACCATCCACAGGCCGTCTTTTCATTACCGACCGTGTGTCAAAAATGCAGTTCCTCGTAGACACTGGCTCGGACTTGTGCGTTTTTCCACGATCAGCTGTCAAGACGCCCTGCACTCAATCTAAGTACGATCTTATCGCAGCCAACGGCAGTATCATTCACACCTACGGCCCTATTCAGCTACATCTTAACCTCGGCCTTCGTCGTGATTTTTCATGGAGCTTTACGGTAGCTGATGTGTCAAAACCCATCATTGGCGTGGATTTCCTGAGCTACTACAGCCTGCTGGTCGACTGCAGGAACCAGCGTCTGGTCGATGGTATTACTACCCTACATGTAGCTGCAATTTCGGAAAACACAGGAGCTACCGACATCTCTTCGGTTAAAGCCGTTAGCGGCGATACAGAGTTTCACAAAATCTTACGCGAGTTTCCCGAAATCACCAGACCAGCAGGTATGCGGGGCGCCTCGAAACATTCAACAATGCACTACATCAGAACCACCCCAGGACAGCCGGTTTCTAGTAAACCACGACGTTTAGATCCAGCCCGTGCGCAGGCAGCTAGGAAGGAGTTCGAAGAAATGAAGGCGGCTGGTACAGCTCGACGCTCGGAAAGTCCATGGTCTTCTGCTCTTCATCTCGTCAAGAAGAAAGATGACAGCTGGAGACCCTGCGGTGACTATAGGGCACTAAACGCGAGGACTATACCTAATCGTTACCCAATACGGCATATCCAAGACTTTGCCCACCAGCTAGCGGGATGCTCCATCTTCTCTACCGTGGACCTCGTGAAAGCATACAATCAAATTGCCGTCAACCCTGATGATATTCCAAAAACAGCGATCACGACACCGTTTGGAATGTTTGAGTTTCCATTCATGACGTTCGGACTTCGAAATGCGGCTCAAACATTCCAACGCTTCATCGACGAAGTACTATCAGGCCTGGACTTCTGTTACGGATACATAGATGACATTATTATATTCTCCCCGGACAGAGAAACGCATAAGCAACATCTACGTCAGCTCTTCGATCGACTCAAACAATACGGCGTACTCATCAACACGTCAAAATGCGTATTCGGTCAGGAGGTAGTCAAATTTTTGGGCTATGAAGTGTCTGCTGCCGGATCCAAGCCTATGGATGAGAAAGTACATTCTGTAAGAGAGTTCCCCGTTCCCAAAACCGTTAAAGAACTGCGTCGCTTCCTTGGGATGCTAAATTTTTATCGCAGATTTATCCCAAAAGCTGCCAAACATCAAGCACCTCTCAACTCAGTACTACAGGGACCTAAGATTAAAGGCTCTCATCCAGTAGACATGACGCCGGACCTTCTTAAATCTTTTGAAGACTGCAAAACTTCGCTTTCCAAGGCTACACTTCTCGCCCATTCGCAGAACTAGCTATTGTCACCGACGCTTCGGACACGGCGATTGGAGCGGTATTGCAGCAACGAAAGAACAACATCTGGCAGCCTCTGGCATTCTTCTCCCGCAAACTGTCGCCTACGCAGAAAAAGTATAGCCCTTACGACAGAGAGCTTCTGGCCGTCTATGAGGCCATAAAGTACTTCAGACACACGGTGGAAACTGCGACATTTACCATCTATACGGACCATAAACCACTGACTTTTGCCTTCACTACCAGCAAACAACATTGTTCTCCAAGACAGTTTCGATATTTAGATTTTATATCACAGTTCACGACAGACATCAAATACATACCCGGACCAGACAACGTGGTTGCTGACGCCCTGTCACGCGTGGAGGAAATCGCTGTGGCACTCGACTACGATCAGCTTGCAAAATCTCAGGACGACGATCCAGAGCTGAAAAATCTTCTTTTGTATGGCTCGGCCCTGCAACTCAAGAAAATGTCAACGATACACAGCAACTTACCCATCTTCTGCGATACTTCAGTCCATCCACCACGACCATACATCACGCCGAACTTCAGACGCCAAGCTTTCGACGTAGTGCACAGCTGGAATCATCCTGGAAGCTCAGCTACAGCGCGACTGGTCGCACAAAAATTTGTGTGGCCAGGGATACGCAAAGACTGCAGAGAATGGTCTCAGCAATGCCTGAAATGCCAAACAAGCAAAGTCACACGTCACACCCGTTCTCCCCTATCCTCCTTCCTTCCTCCGTCCGCGAGGTTTTCCCACATCCACGTCGACCTCGTGGGCCCCTTACCATTATGTTCATCTTACAGATATTGCCTCACTGTCATCGACAGATTCACACGATGGCCTGTAGCAATTCCACTACAAGATATTACTGCAGAGACCTGCGCAGTCGCACTCGTGTCCGGCTGGATTAGCCCGATTTGGCTGTCCCGCACGAGTGACTACCGACCGTGGTCGCCAATTCGAGGGCCACCTCTTCAAGGCTCTCACTAGCATGATTGGCGCTCGACATCTTCACACCACCGCGTATCACCCAGCGGCTAACGGCATGGTGGAGCGCCTGCACCGCCAACTGAAAGCAGCCATAATGTGTCATGACACAGCAAAATGGACCGAATCACTTCCACTCGTACTCATGGGGATTCGAAGTTCCTGGAAGGAAGACCTGCAAGCCAGCCCGGCAGAGCTCGTGTACGGCGAGCCACTTCAGCTGCCTGGCCAGTTCCTTGACCCCCTCGACGACTACACGACAGCTGATATCACGCAATACGCAACAAGACTTCGGGCGCATATGGCGAAGCTATCCCCGAAACCATCTTCTTGGCACACCAAAGTGCCATTCTACATACCGCGTGATCTCAATTCAACTTCCCATGTTTTTCTCCGACAGGATCACGTACGTGGTGCTCTTGAACCCCCATATGCTGGTCCGACAACCAGAATTCTTTACAATAGAACTACGGGGCAAGCCCTCTACTGTCTCAGTAGATAGGCTGAAGCCGGCGTATTTGGCTAGGGAAGTTCCCGATAGTGACATCTCAGACAGACTGAAGCCGGCGTATTTAGCTAGGGAAGTCCCCGATAGCGACATCTCTTCCTCCCCTAAGCTAACGACCACTACTTCAACCTCTGTGAATACTGGCGGTGAACAAGAAAAGAGGACCCGGAGCGGCAGAAGGGTAAAACTACCAAATTGTTATCGACCGTAGTTACGGTCTGGGCGGGGGAGTGATGTGGCGTGCATGTCGCGCGCCACTCGCAATCCGCTCCGACTGTGATGTTTGCACCGCGTGCGCCTCGCGGCACCGAGCTCTGCGCGCAGGCGCCAAACTCGCCGCGCATGCGCGGCGGCCATCGGCGCAGGAGAACGACGGACCGCGCGATCGGGGCAGTCGACGCTCGCCCGAGTCACGAAATGGTTCCGCGCGCATTTTGCTTACGAATTACCTAGCTACGTTTATATCTCGTGTTTATTGTTTCGTGTTATTGTAAAACTAACTCTGCTTATTGTGATAGTGACTAATTATTGACTGTGTGTATAAGACTAACTGCCTTTTGTGATAGTGACTAATTGACTCATAACCTTTGTGACAGTTGCTAATAAACTTTGTTAAACTAATTCAAATAAGACTTATCATTTATGTTTGTGTCGTTCATTGCTTGACTCACCATTATCTGTCGGCCTACCTAACTGCATGTTGGTCCGCTGCTGCTGCCGCTGCCCTGCTGCACGTCGAGAGGGAGTTTGCTGATGGAAGTAGGTAGAACTAGCAAAACTAAAAGTTTGACAATACCTTAAAATTTGGTTCTGAGATGTAGCATTAAGTAATGTTATCTTAATGATGTTGATGATGCAACATCTCATCGTCATTAAAGCGAGCAATGCCTCGTGTCTCAACACCACAGTCATGAAGACAAGCCAAAAGGCGGCCTCCTGTCCAGCAGGTTATCAAGAACGGTCGCAGTTCCTGAGAATGTCCTTCCTTACCCGGGATTGAACGTGATTTTTTTCCAATTGGCTCAGTTCTGACATAACGATCTAACTGTTCGTCAAGTCAACCGTTAATTAACATTGCATAAAATGGAGTTTTGATATAAGTAAATTTTATTCAATGTTAACTTCTACAATATCAATTAAGGCTTTTGGACTTACCTTGTACCAACCTGCTAGACAGTCAAGGATATTGTGTCGAATTACACTGAATTTAATTTATGAAAAGCTTATCTAGTGAAAGTGTTGAATAAATTTATGGAACACGATATAATTAGGACAGTTAAATAGATTAAAACAGTTTCGTTTAAGTCGCATTTTATAATAGTGAAGTCGTTTATATTATAATATTCAAATTCAAATTCTTTATTTGCGGAAATGTGATAGTACAAGATGTCACATTAGTTTCGTTCAGCACATTTACCATTTCATTTAATGGCATGCAAACATTAACATTAAACAATATATTATGTTAAACCACTAGAAAAAAATGTATTAAAATTATCCATCTGAATGGAACTTAAATCATTATATTGTTACGTGCAATTAAATGCCGTTTATACAACGAAGAGGTTTATTTGCTCACCACAAACTAGATAACTAAATAAATACCACACAAAGTACTCTTCAAGATTTCAAGTCGCTCAGCAGTTCACAGTAGTCCACAGTCGTTGCTTGGGTCGCAGGTATAATCCTCTTGAATCGCTTCGGTATGACGTGTTCGCTTTCGCTTCCGAAAATGAATTGACTGCGCGTCGATATCCAGGCGTCTTTTATAGTTCTTAATTAGGAGGGTAGAATGTTCCAAAATCATCTAGAGATAAGGCACGTTAAGTAGAGCGTTCGAGAATTAAAGCAGGATAGGTACCTACAACAGGAGTAGGTACAGACTCGCCAACATTCAAGGTGAATAACCTTGTATATAAGATTGTAAATACCTACAATCTTGCATTAAAAAGTAGGTATGCAATTATTAAATATAATGTCATTGTTTTGCTTAATTAGAAATAGAAATAAGAATTAAATTACGCAGTCGTTAATAAATTAGTCATCAATTATAATCATTCAAGCTCAGTGCAGTTATTTTTTTATAATTTATATTTAAAACATTCATTCAAATTCAAATTCAAATAGCCTCTTATTTCCGGATATTAAATTAATTTCATTACATTTCTTATTTATTATTTTTTCTTATCGCACTATTATACATAGTTCTTCAATATTATTGACATTATATTTATATGCATTATTTTTAAATCCATTAGTGCTTAATTCTATAGGTTAATTACAAATAATAATAATAATAGTTCTATTCCTCGACATCGATAACATTATCCGCTTGCCCTTTGGCATAGGCCTCCCCTAGGGCTTTCCAAGATTTTCTGTTTCTGGCGTGTCTTTGCCATATTGCTCCAGCTACTTTCTTAACATCGTCTTCCCATCTAGTTTTTTGACGCCCTTTCTTTCTTATCCCATCTCGAGGGCACCATTCCGTAACATCTTTCGTTCATTTTTTCTTCTTGTTTCTGATCATATGACCTGCCCAGTTCCATTTGAGTTTTCTCACTGTGTATGTAACATCTGCAACTTTTGTAATGTTTCTTATGTTTGTGAGTTTGATTTTGTCCCTTAGTTTAATGTTTAAGATGCTTCTCTCCATTTTGTTTTGACACACTCTGAGTGCTCTACTCTGTTTATTAGTAAGGGCTCGGGTTTCAGCTCCATAGGTTAGACATGGACATAGAATATGTTGATGAATACCCATACTTAGGACAAATTATCGCACCGGAAAACCAGATGCAAAAAGAAATAAACATCAGAGTAAGTAAAGCTTGGAAAAGGTTCTGGTCCATAAAAGAGGTAATGAAAAACCCTCAGATACCCCTAAAAGATAAAACTACAAGATTCAAGTCATGCATACTACCAAATGTTCATTCACTGAGTAAAAATATCTCTCAACGAGCCATGTAAACAATTGTTTTTTAAACGTATGCATAGGCAAGTCACGAGTATCTTTTTTTTTTTCGTGCGGAATCGAGGTAAGTGATTATAGATGCGTACTGCCATTGCGTAGCTGTTTCTACTACATATATCGGTCTAGTATCAGTGGAAGAACTAGGTCATTTGGAAATCTGATATTGAAAATACATACTTCCTTCTTAAAACTCAATAATTAATTATTATTTTTAACAAAAACACACGCAATATATATATATATATACAATGTTTTTTTGTCGCTGCGGTGTCATTCGCCCTGGTGGAATTCGCTTCAATGACTTTTCGCTCCAGCGTACCACGCTAAAAGTTTTTCGCCACAATGACCTATCGCTGCAACGTCATTCGAAACTACGTACGGGACCCAAAAAAATATATCCAAGATCTGGGTAGACTCAATCTATATAAATAATATAACTTCCCTACTTTTTTTTCGTGTTTGTTATTGTCGGGACAAGGTTTGTATGGAAGAAAAAACTATTAAAGTCCACGGGTAAGGTGCTATTATTTGCAGCGGGGTGAAACCAGGGTGCGCAGCTAGTCTAAGTATAAAAGTAGTGAACAAAGCATGCCATGTCATAAATGTATGGGAGCACCTTTTTGATGGAGTAAGAACGTAGCCATAGTAACTGTCTGGTCGTTTCATTCATTCGATAGTATACCTATAGAATATAGTGTTTGTGAATCTATGATTCAGTTGCCTCAAATACATTCTAGTAGACACTCGTGTCGTTTTATTCAAAACATTAACAATATATACGTACATGCTAAGTTGAAGATCCTTGAGGTCGTCAGAATCGTTGGAATTGGCAGTACCTAGGCATTCTACGATTTTTTATGATAAATCGTTTACTGTACAGGCGGTACGGTTATGGAATGCACTGCCATTATCGATTAGACGGGCACAATCATTGGCCATCTTCAAAAGGATGGTAAAAGAGCACTACCTGGGCCTATAGTCTCCCCCATTCCTTGTTCGCGTTATGTGCTGGCGTAACTTTCGTGCGAGGTATTAAAATATTATAATATAATATGTATGAATGATTTACATTATGTACGATTATATGTAGGTGTCGTAATTATGTATCATTATATGCTTAAAGTCAAAGTCTTTATTTTTCAAAATAGTGCAACGTAATTACATCTTTTTGACGTCAATAACTGCTTAATACTAAGTTTACCACCGCTTCCTAGGCGCTAGTGGAGAAGAAACGGCGCAACAAACTCCACTGCGGCATTTTCGGGACGTCAGCTTAATAGTGATTTCTTAAAACTAAATATGGACGAATGTACATTTTTGTCTCGTGTCAAGATAAATAAAGGTATATAAAAAAACGTTATAATAAAATTTTACCCAAGTTAATCGTTCAAATAAAGTAAAGTAAAAAGGTCGCGTGCATACTGCAATATTATGCTGTAGTTGTAACATTTTAGCATTTTAGGAGGAGCCTGCACCATATATATACTGCCAGTGGGGATGCCGTTTGACCAGACGGGTGATCAGCCCTTCTATGTGGGGCCATTTCACTCATTTCCCCTATAACGACTGTCATACATATTCGTATGGCAACCGGGACCGACATCTTAACGTGCTCTCCGAGGCACGACCAGACCAATGCAAATACTCATATTCATGCATACAAATATTTGCACTGAGCGGGGATCGAACCCGCGCCTCCTGCGTAGCGGCCGCTTTCAATACCGCCACGCCACGGAGGCTGTCGAGCCTGCACCATGCTCAAACCAGACATTTTTGTCTTTAAGGTAATCATCTGTCCTATAGTATGCTTTTTTACATAAGGTGGTCTTAACAAAGGTTTTAAATTTATTGTCAGGCATACCAAGGACCGATTCAGGCAATTTGTTATAAAAGCGTATACCTTCCCCCCTAAAAGAATCACTAACTTTGCAAAGCCGATAACATGGAAGGATCAGTTTATTTTTATTACGCAGATTTCTGTCTGTAATGTCACTTACTTTTGTAAAATTGGATATATTTTTCCTGACATACAGTATGTTCTCGAATATATATTGGGAAGCTACAGTTAAAATATTAGTCTTTTTAAATCGTTCCCTAAGAGAATCTCTCTTGCCTAAACAATAAATGGCACGAACTGCCCTCTTTTGTAGTATAAATATAGTTTCTAAATCTGCTGCATTCCCCCAAAGTAGTATTCCATAAGACATCAGACTATGAAAGTAACTAAAATATACCAGCCTAGCAATAGGTTAATCTGTCAACTGCCTAATCCGTCTGACAGCATAAGCAGCAGAACTGAGTTTATTGGCCAAAATAGTGATATGGTCACCCCATTGTAATTTCGAATCTAGTGTTATGCCTAGAAAAGTAGTGCTGTTTACAAATTCCAACCTTTGCCCCTCCAGCATGACATTAACGTGTGCTTGCCTCACATTAGGCAGTGTAAACCTATTGCATTTGGTCTTTTCTGCATTCAACAATAGGTTGTTTGCATAAAATCAATTTGAAATGGTGTTCAAAATATTATTAATATTACTCGCATCATTCTGTACTACGCCGATCTACTTTGAATATCAGTGATGTATCATCTGCAAACAATACTATGCCAGCTTGAGGCTCGTGGTGGAGCGCTGATATATGTATAATATATTATTTACATTAATTTATATTAAATAAAGTGGATCGCTACTGTTGTAATTGTAATTGTTGCCTAGCGCTTGATTTGTGTTATGCACTATTACATTCGTCTTGAAAAATCATTCATTGCATTTTTGCACTTTTGTCAACCCCGTGCGACATCGCACACGCGCGCGTATAGAATACCTCTTTCGCTTCAGAATTAGCGATATTCTTGGAAAACGCTGTATTTCTTCAGTCCTGAACGCAGGACTCGCCAAAACTATCAGAACAATAAAGTTTGTGTTTGTGAAATTCGCCACCGGCCGGTGGAAGTCATCGCCTGCATCGAGTTGGCACGCGCCCATCACCCACGACTCTGGTGCGAGATGATAGCAGGTCAGTGCTGGTAAACAATCTTCTTTTGCAGCAGAAGCGATTTTACAGAAATTTATTGTATTTTATTTTTATTTGTTGCGCAAGCACACCCTGGTCAGGGCTATTTACACGCCCTACCATACCTTGGTCCTTCGAGCCGGATAGTCCAGTAAAATAATTATTGGTGAATTCTATTTTTTTTTCTATTCATAACGCATAATTTAACAACAAGATTCACGTAATTTTGGTGAATTCTTGGCACCATTTTGTCGCTTATAGATTTACGTAAATAATTTGGTAAATTCTGTATACTAAACGCCAAATATCTACGTATTAATTGGTAGATATGAGTAGGTAAATATTGTTTATTGATATAGTTGGTGATTTACGTATTAATTGGTAATATCATCCATTATATTCAAAGTAGTTGAACTTTTTCACATACACGCAGATAATAAATACCTACCCACTTATTTTCATTTTCGCTTCGCCAAGTACTGTGCTATTTATTAGCCGTACCGTAGTACATTTTATAAAGATATTAAGTTGTGTATTTTACACTACTATATATTCTTAAGTACATAATATATATTTCGCTCCGCTAGGTACTGTGCTATTTATTATAAGCCGTAGTACATTTTATAATAATATTAACTTGTGTTTTTGCACTACTATAGTATTACACAATATATTTTGTCGTTATTGTGATATTACGTTGTAAACATGCCGGATTCCCCAGCTGATCACGAAGTCAAGATGACTATGTTGCAACAAAAGAAAGAATTATTATTCGCACGCATTAATCGTTTATATACGTCCTCGAAAAGTATTATTTCCTTTGATGCATCGACGCGAATTAATGAGAATTTTCTGGCTGAAACGGAGATCATAGGCGATTTACGCAATAAATTTGAATCCATTGTTGATCAAATAAATAACATAAATTTGTCATCGAAAGTCACAGTGAGTGCAGACTATTCTAGCCTCGATTCATTTGATGAGTTATATTCGAGAATCAAACGCGTTAGGAATAAGATGTCTGTGCCCACGGTGACGCGCTCACCCGAGTTGAGTAACTTGAACAAGTCCGCAGTGAAATTAGAATCATTAGTAATTCCGAGTTTTGACGGACGCCATGAAAACTGGAATACATTTTATCAGTCATTTAAGGCGAATGTTCATTTAAATGAACAATTGTCTGACTCGCAACGCGTACAATACCTATTTTCTAAACTCACCCATGACGCAGTGAAGTACACTGCCGGTATTGTTCCGTCAGATGAAACTTATAAAATATTGTGGGATAGTTTAGTTAAGAAATACCAAGATAAACGCTCATTAGGTGTACACTATCTCAATAACATATTAGACTTGAAAACTTGTTCCCATAACGCTCACTCGCTTGATACTTTTATAAGTAAATATTCCGCTTCTATATGCGTTCTTAAAGAATTAGACATAACAAATCTGACTGACTTTATGTTTCTTCAATGTGCTTTGAGGAAGATGGATCCTCAAACCATTCAAGCCTTTGAACTTTCTAGTAGAGGTGTAGAAATACCTACGACCCAACAGCTGATCGCCTTTGTGCAAGATCAAGCTAAGATTTTAGAACGCTCAAACCCGCGCGTTTCGACTTATGCGAAATCGCCCGCTGCTGTCACGTCGTCGTCACGTGATCGGCGCGTTGCATCGAAGTCATTTGTTGTCAGTGAGCCGATTAATAACAATAATTCGAATATTCCCGCTCGCTCGGCACCTGCTGCAATGAACGCGTGTTGTTGCTTATGCGGCGGTGAACACCGACACTTATATGATTGCGCTCAGTTTAAAAATATGCGAAATGCAAAAGCTAGATATGAGTTTATAAAATCGAAACAAGGTTGCGTCAATTGTTTAAGCACATTCCATAAACTCCCGGATTGTAAAAGTACATCAGTTTGTTTTTGTCATAAAAAACATCACAAGTTATTGCACTTTGATAATAATAGTAATAATTCGCACTCGCATGCGGCAACAGTGAGTACTGCTGTCGCGTGCCCGCTCCCGCCCGCCTGCGCCTGCTCACCTCGTACGCCCGAGCCTTCGGTTGATACGGAAGTCGTTACGCAAACGCACTCGTGTTCTTCTAGCCATAAGGGTGATATTCTTTTGGCAACCGCTCAGGTGTACGCGCGTCCTAAAGGTAGCACTGGTAATAAATCTGTGGTCAAATGTTTAATTGATAATGGCTCACAGAATAATTTAATAACATTGTCTTGTTCTCGCCTATTAAATTTGCCAATAATACCGTTAGATAATTCCTTTGTCAAAGGTGTTGGTTCCGCTTCGCTACCGATAATCGGTTATGTTCATTTAGACATTGAATCCCGTATTTACACAGACAAGAAGTACACTATACTCGCGTTAGTTATGGAATGTCTTACGGGTCATTTGCCTTCGCAATTTATTGATTGTGATCGCGAATTACATTTTCGCGATCTTCCACTCGCTGATTTAAGCTGGAATATTCCAGGAAATATTGATATAGTGTTGGGTGCCCAGCTCTTCCCGTATATTTATTTAGGAAATAGGGTCGAGTGTGGTCCAAACGCACCTTGTGCATTATCAACAACATTTGGGTATGTACTTATGGGAGACTGTCCCCGTAAAGATATTATGCCTGCCGCCGCTTCGTTCTCTGCGTTAGCATTGAATGATTTAGTTCAAAAATTCTGGGAACTTGAAGAAGTACCTACGAAGCGCCTATTGTCACCGGAAGAGACAGAGTGCGAAAATATTTTCACATCTACTGTGACCCGTGATGACGTAGGTCGTTACACTGTTGCATTACCGTTCTGCAGGGATCCCTCTGAACTAGGTAATTCACACGCCGCCGCCTACCGGCGTTTTATGTCGCTCGAGCGTAAGCTTCGTACCTCACCGATTGTACGCGAAAGTTACAATAAGGTCATTCAGGACTATATAGATCACGATTACCTCAGTCTTGTCGACAAGTCTAAGTTGTCTTTAGATGGTTATTATATACCACATCACGCAGTAGTCCGACCTGACAAACCGATGCCGCGTATTGTATTGGACGCGAGCGCTAAAACGCACACTGGGCTTTCGCTCAATGATATATTACATATCGGACCCAATTTACAGGCCGATTTGTTCTGATTATTATTAAATTTTAGATTGTTTCCTGTCGCGATGAACGCTGATATTAAACAACATTATTTACGTATTGGTGTACCAGTAGATCAGCGTAAATACCTACGCATTTTATTTAGATTCAACGAATCTGATGAAATTCACACGTATGCCTTCAATAGGCAACCGTTCGGTCTCGAGTCGAGCCCTTATATAGCTATGCGCACTGTGCGTCAACTGGCTACTGACATGAGTCCTCACTACCCTGATGCCGCGAAAGTGGCAGAGACCTGTTTGTATACAGATGAACTGGTTCATTCCGCACCTGATGAGTGTACTGCCAAGCAGTTAGCTCACAACTTGATAAAGCTTTTCAGAGCTGGTGACTTTGACTTAGTGAAGTGGTCTAGCAACTCGCCTACGCTGCTGGACTCACTTCCCGATACGCACCGCAGGTCACTTGACTTTGATGTTGGCAGTCATGTCTCGAAGGTTTTAGGTCTCTCATGGGAACCATGTGAAGATAATTTTCAGTTCACATCCACCGCGATTAATGAGAAGTGCACTAAGAGAAATATACTCTCGATAGTCGCACGACTATTTGACGTGCTCGGATTAGTAGCACCTGTGATACTCTACGCCAAGTTGTTATTTAAGGAACTGTGGCTTAATAAGAGTGATTGGGACGATCCTGCTCCGGAGCACATACGCTCACGTTTTTTCGCTCTCACACAAGAATTGCAGTTGCTTGACACTTTAAGGATTCCACGACATATAGGTGTCGAAGTTGACTGTAAATTGCGGCTTGTCGCATTTTGTGATGCTAGTATGAATGGTCTGGGATGTGTCATTTATGCCCATTGTACCTACCCATCTATCATTCAAACTCGCATTTTGTGTGCCAAATCAAAGGTCTCACCGACAAAAATTACTACGCTCGCTCGCTTAGAGTTATGTGCTCTATTACTTATGTCAAAATTAATAAAAACCGTACGTGATACTTATGCATTGCGCATTCCTGTTACTGACATATACGCATTTTCTGATTCCACGATTGCCTTATCATGGGTACATTCGTCGCCACATCGGTGGTCGATTTTCGTTAGCAACCGGGTCGCTCAGTGCCAAGAAAACTTGAACGCTAAACACTTTTATCACGTCGCCGGAGCTATCAACCCGAGTGATTGTCTTTCACGCGATATGCTCCCCTCGCAACTTTTGACCCACGATTTGTGGTGGAACGGTCCCTCGTGGATCCGCGGCCCCCCTGAGGAGTGGCCTATTAAATTGTTTTCGCTCTCTAATTGCTCTGATTTGCCTGAACATAAAGCAAATGTGTTGACTGTAACAACTACTCACACAGAGCCGCCATTGCTGTGTACGTTAGCACAACGTGTCTCTTCTTGGCAGAAGTTGCTACGTATCATTGCATATGTTTTGAAATTCACACGACCTTAATCTAAGGTCGAACCTCGTACTGTATCAGGATTGATGATCGCTGAGAAGTCGCTGATTCTCGCAGTTCAATCTGTCCACTTCGCTGAGGACATAAAACTGATAAAGGCCGGGAAGTTACCTTCCAAGAAACTGCAGAGTCTTGCAGTCTTCTTAGATAAAGAAGGGATTTTACGCATAGGAGGAAGACTATCTGGATCGATGCTTCCCTTTGAAGCTAAACATCCTGTTCTTCTCCCTAAACGAGATCACATTGTTCATCTAATAATACAACATTTTCACGTTGTCAATTGTCACACTGGACCTGGACTTCTCATGTCTATCATACGACAACGCTTCTGGATACTAGATGCCAGAACTGTCATCAGGTCTAAGTTGCGAAAGTGCAACACTTGCTTTAAATGCAATCCAACGCATCCAACTCCGATAATGGCTGATCTGCCTGACTATCGTGTGTCAGCAGCCAAAGCTTTTTGTCACACTGGTGTTGATTATGCTGGTCCGATAAAGACAATACTTTCTCGACGCAGAGGTCAACATGCGCAAAAGGCATACATTATATTGTTTGTTTGCATGGCCACGAGAGGTCTTCATATCGAAGTGACCAGTGATTTAACAAGTGATAATTTTGTAGCCGCATTTAAACGTTTTATTTCCCGTCGTGGACCCGTTCATGTCTTTATTCTGACAACGGATCAACTTTCATTAGTGCAAAGGCACATTTAGATGAGTTATATAGTTTCTTATTGAACTCTAACTTTAAAACCGCGCTGTCAAATGAGCTGTTGTCTCGACGCATAGAATGGAAGATGATTCCTCCAAGATCACCAAATTTTGGTGGGATATGGGAAGGAAATATAAAAAGCATGAAAACGCATCTATACAGAGTGATAGGTAGTCAGTTACTTACTTACGAAGAACTGCAAACTGTTCTTACGCAAATAGAGTGCATTCTGAACTCTCGTCCTTTGGGTTTACTATCCTCGGATCCGTATCCTGAGGTGTTGACTCCCGCACATTCTTTAATGTCTACTCCGTTGCAATACCTACCCGCTGCTGATCTGTCAGATCAGCACATTAGTTTACGAGATCGTAAAAAATTGCTTGATAACATGATCCAATCCTTTTGAAAGAAATGGCATTTGGAGTATCTGCACACGTTGCAGTTCAGACAAAAATGGGCTACTTCAGACAAACCCGTGGATATCGGAACCGTCGTTCTTCTTGAGCAGGAAAACTCTGCTCCGTTGAATTGGCTACTGGGAGTAATTACGGACGTGTTCAGGGGCTCTGATAACGTTGTCCGCGTGGCAATAGTTAAAACGCGAACTGGGAATTACAAACGCGCTGTAACGAAGCTATACCCTATCCCAACGCAATAAATTTAATAGTTTAAGCAATTTAATAAGTCTTAGCTATATATTTTAATAAAATAATTAGATTTTATTTGTATAAATCCGCTATGTGCTCTAATCAGTCAATTCGATTGTTTTGTAACATCTTGCGACGTTCCAAGGCGGGGTGCATGGTGGAGCGCTGATATATGTATAATATATTATTTACATTAATCTAAATTAAATAAAGTGGATCGCTACTGTTGTAATTGTAATTGTTGCCTAGCGCTTGATTTGTGTTATTAAGTACTAGCAGTTTCTACGAGATGGCTCTGGCAACCCGAACGAATGTACATGCACTATTACATTCGTCTTGAAAAATCATTCATTGCATTTTTGCACTTTTGTCAACCCCGTGCGACATCGCACACGCGCGCCTATAGAATACCTCTTTCGCTTCAGAATCACCGATATTCTTGGAAAACGCTGTATTTCTTCAGTCCTGAACGCAGGACTCGCCAAAACTATCAAAACAATAAAGTTTGTGTTTGTGAAATTCGCCACCGGCCGGTGGAAGTCATCGCCTGCATCGAGTTGGCACGCGCCCATCACCCACGACTCTGGTGCGAGATGATAGCAGGTCAGTGCTGGTAAACAATCTTCTTTTGCAGCAGAAGCGATTTTACAGAAATTTATTGTATTTTATTTTTATTTGTTGCGCAAGCACACCCTGGTCAGGGCTATTTACACGCCCTACCACCTCGATCATATAAGGCAGGTCATTGACATACACCAAGAAGAGAAAAGGTCCTAGGATTGATCCCTGTGGTACGCCTATTTTGACGTTTGATCCGTTTGACTTGACGTTATTCACAACAACAGTCTGAAGCCTATCTGTTAAGTATGATTTTAATAGTTCTATTGATTTCTCATCAAAACCATATCGACGTAGCTTGAGCAAAAGTGTTTGATGGTCAACACAATCAAATGCTTTAGAAAGATCACAGAATACCCCAATAGCATCCTGCGATCCCTCCCAAGCGTCGTAAATTAGGCTGACTAGAGCCACTCCCGCATCGGTGGTAGATTTCCCGCCAGTAAAGCCATATTGTTGGCTATGGAAAAGATTGTTGGTCTTGAAGTACAGTTGCATCTGATTGAGCATCACTCTCTCAAACACCTTACTCAGAGCTAGCAAAATAGAGATGGGACGGTTGTTTCCAAGAACCGACTTAGATCCTTTCTTAAATAATGATATTAGTTTACTGTTTCATTAAATTAGGAAATGTGCCTTCATCTATACATTCATTAAATATGAGTGCTAGATCAGGTGCAATGATATTAATTATATGACTAACTAAACTAACTGACATGCCCCAGTAATCCTCAGACATTTTTATTTTTAGATTTTTAAATGCTTTTAAAATGTCATTGGGATCAATATGTTTGAACTTAAATTTAGAAGAACTAATATTACTCTCAACAAGGGCCACAGCACTGTTAGCGCTAGAGTTAATAGAGGAAGTGAGTTGCAATGAAATATTGGTAAAATAATCTTCAAAAGCATTTACAATATCCTTCGGAGAGGTTATATTCTTGTTTTCTAATTTAATTTTAGTAACAGTATCCCTCACTTTACATTTACCAGACTCTTTGTTAATAACTTTCCAATTTTCTTTCATTTTATTGGGAGCCTCAATTATTTTCCTTTTAATATGAATGGCCTTCGCTTGTCTACATACTTTTTTTAATACCTTAGAGTAATTTTTGACATATTCAATGAAACGATCGTCAAGTCTGTACTGTTTTTGGGCGTATAAATCGAAAAGTGTTCGTCTACTTTTATATTATGCCTACCCATTCACAGAATTTAGATTTAGTACTGTGCTTTTTACATTTTTGTTTGAATGTATGTGAAAAGGCATCAGTTAATGTACTAAATAAACTATTGTAATGAACCTCAAGATTATTGCCTAATTAAGCTACACAATTGAGCTTGTTCTCTAACAAGTTTTCGAATTCTCTAATTTTGTTAGAGGTTATGGGCCTACACATAATTTTCTCTTTAGGTTGATTATTATTTCCCTTGGAAAAGGATACTATTTGACCACAGTGATCTGAGGGCAACGCACTTATTACAGACTTACGTAAGTATACACTATCACTAAAAAAATTATCTAGACAATTGGCAGTTGTAGCAGTGATTCTAGTTGGTTCACAGAAAATATTTTCAAGGTTGTAACTCTTGAACATGTTTAGAAATTGGGTACTTTTCCTACACTGTTCCAAGATGTTTATATTAAAGTCTCCACACACAATTAGATTATTTCAGCTATTTGATACTATCCCAAGAATTTGGTCAATGACCCCAATAAACGTTCCAAAATCACTACTAAGTGGACTGTATACGCAGACTACTATATAACTATCAAGCTCGGCACAGGCCACCTCAGCACATCGCTCATTTCTAACAATGTCAATCCGCTCTTTGCTGCGGAGACCATTTTTTATTAAGACCATGGAGCCACCTCTGATAGCAGACTTTCTGTTAAAGCAACTTACAATATTGTAAGTGTCTATACTGAACATCATATCACTCTCTTTGAGCCAATGCTCAGTCAAACACAAAATATCCACATTTAATTTCTCTAGAAATAATTCAATTATTAATTCCTTGCCGGGAAGACCTTCTATATTTTGGTGAGCTATCTTTATTTATAATTCCTGTTGTCTGAACACTTAGTTTAAAGTATCATTATCAGTTAAACATACAGAATTACCACTACAAGTATCTGGCAAGTCTGTAGGTATTAGGTTATTGCTTCGTTTACAATGTAAACTCGTCCAAAAATTTATATTATTTTTATTTTATTTTTATTTTTATTTATTAGGTACAGAGACAGACAACAGATTACAATATCCAGATTATAACATTTTAGAGTACACTTTTAGAATCTGACATCCAATTATATCTGTACACAGCATTTAAATGTTAAATAGCTTCATCAAGATAGGTAGATTGACACAGAAAAATAAACATGGTAGGTACATTAACTTAATGAACAAATACTTGACAAAAAAAGAAAAAAATTCACATAAGTTGTTTTTTAAAAGAAGTGAAACTATCGAAAAATATGTCCAGTTGAGTACAAACTGTATTATACTGACCACACATTTTGTGAAGTGGATTGTTTTGAGAAACATTGTTTTTACTTATATGCTACTAATGTAGCAATTTTATATTTGTCATACTTTGTAAGATAGATACTATCTTTAGTCTTAAAACAATAATTACTAATAAAATTATTAGTGTCAAAAAATATAAAAGTGTCACTATGACGACATGTCAAAGTATGAATAAAATTATTCAAATAATGTATCTTTTTATTATAAGATGAGGACTGGCAACACACATATGGGAATGCACATAATATTATTTTAAATACTTTTAGTTTACTGAGGGAGTCTATACAGTACATTAAGTCTTTCTTGCCTACTCTGATACTCTCACCTACCAGTAATACAATAGTGGAATTACCATTATACTTAGAAGACACAATTTTGTTTTTATTTGTAGGAATATGTACCTACTAAATTGTAATACGTGTTTGTAATCCAATCTATTTATTATATGACTACGTTAGTTCTGTTTTATTTCCTGTTACACCAATAACTACTCAATGTACGATTTAGCTTATTTAGGATTCATGTCCATCCAAAGGTTGCCTGTAAGATATTGCTTTTAGCGATAAGGCCGCCATTTGTACATACGTTAATTAAGTTTACGATATATGCTTATTCTGATTGGTGTACAATAAAGTTTATATCTATCTATCTATCTGTCTATCTAATCACAACCTAACGTCATATGCAGTAACTCCAAAACTAAACAAGATAAACCTATCGAGTTTGGGCTCATTCGTTGAGTCTTGACAAACTCTCTGATGTGACATGGTATACAGGGTCTGTTGGTACACTTAGTAGAAAGGTAGCCATAGGAACTCCTGAGTGAAACAACATAAACGTATCGCTGGTGTTACATAGAATTCAGGGTCTGATGACGTAGTAGGAAGGTTGCCATAGAAGCTCCTAAACGAAATAAGTTAAACCCATCGAGTTTGGGCTCATTCCTTGAGTCTTGACAAACTCTCTGATGTGACATGGTATACAGGGTCTGTTGGTATACTTAGTAGAAAGGTAGCCATAGGAACTCCTGAGTGAAACAACATAAACGTATCGCTGGTGTTACATAGAATTCAGGGTCTGATGACGTAGTAGGAAGGTTGCCATAGAAGCTCCTAAACGAAATAAGTTAAACCCATCGAGTTTGGGCTCATTCGTTGAGTCTTGACAAACTCTCTCATGTGACATGGTAATCAGGGTCTAATGCTGGTGTAGGCAGGTGGCCATAGGAACTCCTTAGTTAAACAAGACAAACTTATCGAGTTTGGGCTCATTTGTTTTGTCTTGGTAAACACTCTAGTGATGTCCAAACTCTGAAGATGGAGACGGTAGATGGTCAGGAACTAAATAAGATAAACTTTGGTTGGTCTTGGCAAGTAATCTTGATGACATACTAAAACTAATAAGTTAAAAATTAAATAAATAATAAAAAAAATTAGTTACTAATTAGTTAGTTTTTATTTTTTAACGTTTCTACTTATGAAACTAATAAATAAATCGTGCTATAGTAAATGTATGGAAACAGCAAATGTACAAATTATTGAGGATACAAGACGATTTTTAAGCTCGTTCACCGCTCTAGCACGAAAAGCCCACCTTTGCTGCGTAAAAACTGCGAGTTTTTAGCGTGAAGAAACGTGAGGGGGCTGTGTGAGAACTATATACTAAGTATACTAAGTACTTAGTATATTGTGTTGTGTTCCTCACCTATACCCTGGAACACTGCTCACTGCTCGAGATGAGAAGTTGTATGTTTCACACGAGAGCAAATCTTTTTTGTCTCGTGACTTTAAATTACTCAATGTGCTTAGTAGTCCATGTTAGAATCACTCGCTATACTCGTGATTCAATTATAGACTACTTCACTAGTTCGTGATTTAAAGCAGTAAAAATAACTTTGCTCACTTGTTGTCCAAATAACTATTGGACTAACCTGCTAGACAGCCAATTATACTGTGTCGAATTACAGTGAATTCAATTTATGAAAAGCCTATCTAGTGAAAGTGTTGAATAAATTGATGGAAAACAATAGAAATAGGATATTTAGATAATAACAGTTTTGCATAAGTCACATTTTATAATAGTGAAGTCATTTATAATAAAATAGGCCTCTTATCAAAATGTACAGTCAGGCACTTCCAATTTACGTGATAGTAAATACGTGTGTAAAAAAGTGCGATAATTAAGTGCGAAGTAATTTTTATATTTGAGTTGATTGAAGGAAAGGTAAATAGCGGTTTACGATTTAGACGTATTAAAAAAAAAAGTTACTAGATCTCGTTCAAACCAATTTTCGATGGAAGTTTACATGGTAATGTACATCCATTTTTTTTAGGGGGGGGGCATGAGTATGGTCGGAGACTCTGGTGGCCCGCAACGTGGCTGTTCTAAACAGCCCGTTAAAAGCGATGGCCGTCAGAGTCATCAGGGGGTATCGCACGATCTCCGTCGAGGTGGCATATGCGTCCTAGCATGGGACCTGGAAGCGAGAACCCTTGCGTTGTTGTACCAATGGCACAAGGAGGTGATGGAGCGGGGCCATAGGCCGGAGCCCCGAGAAATCAGGGCTCAGCGGTCAACTCATGGAGACATGGAGGGTGCGACTTGAGCATCCAAGGTAGGGGGAATCCACCATTGCGGTGGTGAGGCCGATCATGAAGGAGTGGTTGGAGAGGCACCACGGTGAACTCTCCTACCGGATGTGCCAGATATTTTCCGGACACGGGTGCTTCGGTAAGTATCTATGGCGCATCCACCGGTAGACAACGCCGCAGTGCCGGCACTGCGAGGATCCTGGCGAAAACACGGCGCTCCACACGTTGGTGGAGTGCCCTGCGTGGGCCAGTCAACGCCGGAATCTCGTTGCGGTTCTGGGCGTGGACGTTCTCTCGTTGGAGACCATGGTGGGCCGTGGTCTCCGACGGGAGCAAGTGGCACGCCGCCGCCTCTTTCTCCGAGCAGGTAATGCGCGCGAAAGAGATGGCGGAGAGGGAACGGGAGAGAACCCTGCCCCCCGAGTTCCGCAGTCTGCGGCGAGGACGTCGCAGACTCATCTACGCCCAGGACTACCGACCTCCATGATCGGGGCCTGAGGACGGCAGTTGGCCGACTCGCCTTCCTTACAGAAGCAGGCCGTGGCGGAGGTGTGTTGGATGTGTCCTCACACGCCGGCCAACTCACCGACGCGGGATAAAACCCGACCCCACCAGGCGAAGACGCGGTGGCGGCCAAAGTCTGCCGGTAACCCTTTCGAGGGCTTACCCGGATAATCCCTTCGGATACCCCCCCGCCGGCCAGCGGGGGTGGTTATGTCGGGCTTAAACCGAGGTCGTCTCTCTGTCGGGTCTTCAGACGCCGGGGTGTAAGGTTGCCCATAGAGCCGACGCCCGGAGCGTACCTGTGTGTCCGAAGTACTTAACCCTGTATGTGGCGGTTGCAGGGCAGTGTAGGAGCACGAGTGCCACTGTTTCTTTCTCTCTCATGCAGGCTCTGAACAGAGGGCTGTCGGTGAGTCCTAAAATAAAAAGGTGTTTATTGAAGGAGCCGTGCCCCGTGAAGGCAGCTGTAGCCGTGCGCAGTTGCCGTTGAGTCAGTTGTCGAAGACGCCCGATCAGTCTATTTTCAAGCACAGGGAGTGCTTCCCTCGCCTGTCTGCAAACTTCCAGATTAATATATATCCAAGACAATTTATCCAATAGCTGTTGTGTTGATCTCTCGTTCGTCTGTTTACTATGGTTCGTAGGTATGCAAAGGGGATCGGTATTATGGGCTTAGGTCCCATTACCACCATGTCAGATCCTCTCCTGGCAAGCTCATCTGTGGCCCTTGTGACGGTCCAGCCATCGAGATTGCATTGGCGGTCTGAGGATGGGGCTTGCTGTTCAGAACGGCTTCAGACGTTGCAGATTTTGGGTCGTGGGTTCGAACCCGAGCGGGAGCAATGTTGCTTTTTGTGATTTGCTTCATCGTGGTGACAATTCCAGACTTAATGATTTCTTTTATTAACTTTAATATAATTTTGGTATAATCTCATGTTAATTTGGTTACAAGACAATTTAAAGAGTAGGAATAGTTGAAGTGAATTTATTTGTTTAGGCTGATAGCTTCCGTTATTAATTTCAAATAGTCGATAGTTGGTAGTGGCTTTAAAACATATTGTATTATGGCAACTCAGAAGAGATGACGTGTAGTGGCGTGATTATAGGAAAGGGGGGTAGTAAGAGGTAATAAAAGGAGCGTACCGGAGAATATCGGGGGGAGTTTTCAAGAATTCGTCGCGAACTATAGGTTGCTGAAAAGTTCATCCGAATTTTAGAAAGCCTTGTAGCCTGCGTGGTGAGTTATCTTAGTTTCTGTTCTTCTTATTCTTAAAATGTTGACTGTATTTAGGTTTCATAAATTGTATTCATGATAATTTACTTTTGTGGGTTGGAGGTAGAAAAATAAAACGCAAAGTGAAATTTTCTTTGTAAGAACTATTTTCGTAGGGAATTAGTTTAAATTAGCTGTCTACACCTTTATTTAGTAAATGCTTCCTAAAATCATTCTATATTACAATAAATTTTAGTTAATGTCTTCGATAATCTGGTGTGGTCGTGGTATGTGAACTGGGTTGACTTTGGCCAAGTCAAGTCAGGGATCAGACTGTGACTATGCTATGATAGCGTTCTCTGTCGATTCATGCTGGGTTTCGAGTACTCGAGGCTCTCTATCTGGAATAGATTACAAAACACTCTTATTGCCGTTAACCTATATGTAAGCAATTTGCTACTAACATTTTCTTTTAATGCTACCTTATCTAAATCTAGATGGCTAGTTCCTATAAGCCTGGGATGTCTATTGTAGATTCTTAGCCTGTATCTGTAATGGCATTTAATATTCAAAGCGTGATTAACGGGTCATATGACTTGTTAAACTAACTTATAAAATATTACTTTATACACTCATCATTACACTCATCCTGCACACTACACAATACCCTTGTGTACACGAAATATGTAGTTCTAGGCACGCTTAAGAGCCTCCCAAGTTCTTAAGTTCGCTTGGAATGAGGTAAAGGTTTGAGAAATTGAGCTATCTTATTTTTTACGATGGTTATACTGAAATTCAAGTCTGTCTGGGATGAGTCCAGAGGATGGCTGTATTCGACCGTTGTTTTATTATAGGGAACCCCAATTGGGCAGAGCCCGTTCAGCGTTGGATATCGCATTCTATGTGCTAGACAAACTAAATGTTTATTCTAGTGGATGGAATGTAGCGTCCCTTTACTTGCCTAGCCTGCCGAGACAACAGTACTGTACGCAACAATAGCTAGTAATGGATTGTCGATGTGTGTTGTGAAACCTTGCTTAATCAAGTAAGGTAACATAATCATACCCTGACTCAGTTCATTGCTAATATTGGTTCGGTCTGAGGGGATGTTTAGTGACGACTGATGCCCCTTAGCTAGCTCAACCCTACTGAGCTTATCTTGTAGTATCATACGGTTTCTCAACTGGTGATAGGACAAGATTAGACAGTCCACCTTGTGTTGTATTGTGTATACATACAGCCATCTGCTGAACTATTATTCCTATTAAATACAGACCTCACTTTCATTGTAAAGATGAGAAGCTCAAAAGGTACGGTAATTACTTGAGTAAATGATTGTCCTACAAAGCAGTTTCATTTAACTGTTGACAATTCCTTTGTCTTTATCCAGTCCTTGTGAGTGCCTGATTTAATTCAGACATTTAAAACAAATTATTTACAGGATCGATGTCCAATTCGATCTATGTATCCTGTTTGACGGATGTGAGCTCGTCTCATTGTAAGTGATATGTCATGCTGGGCTAAGCCCACGCAATACATGCTATCATACTTACCTACCTACTTATTATTATGTCTTTATCGGTGTGGGGAAAATACTTGTGTCTTGAAAGCGTTTGGTCGCGGTATCGCTTGACCCTGAAACGTGGACAGTTGCCACAAGCTCGCATTGTGTCTTGAAAGCGTTTGGTCGCAGTATCGCTTGACCCTGAAACGTGGACAGTTGCCACAAGCTCGCATTGTGTCTTGAAAGCGTTTGGTCGCGGTATCGCTTGACCCTGAAACGTGGACAGTTGCCACAAGCTCGCATTGTGTCTTGAAAGCGTTTGGTCGCGGTATCACTTGACCCTGAAACGTGGACAGTTGCCACAAGCTCGCGAAGACCTTACCATATATATTACCATGTCTGTTTACAGCTGGTACCCATAACAGCGCTAGTAACTCATTGGCCGTGTTCTAGATGAACTGCCCAAGGGATTACCAAATTACTGCCTGTGTATGAATACACTACAGCAATGATTCGAGCTATACATTCGTTAGACTGGATATATTTGCATCTAACCTATGGGCACTCATTCCCAATTCGGTACTATTTTTATTTTGTAAAGCACCAAGGTTGTGCATAACTTAAAAGTAGTATGCCTTCAGCTCTGGAGAGGATTGGTTGCTCGTTGGGGGCCTGGGGTTTTGGAGGAGGCGGCCTCCCCGGTTCCAGCAATGAAACCGGTCATAGGATTCCTTATTACCTATAAAAATACCCCATCCTAGCAGTCTACACATATCAACAGACGCTTCATTTCATTTTTCCGGCTACTCTGAGATAATCTACTATGTAGGTTATCTCAAGGTAACTAATTATTAACCACATATGTATTTAATCACACATTTTACTTACTTGACTACCAATATTTACTATCTCTTTGTCTAAATAACTCAAATTGTATATAAGAAAACTATATACATTTCCTTTGAAAGGTCCAGTTATGGTGAGACAACTCCATATTGTGTGTGTTATATCTTCACTTCTACCTAAACTAAATGCTTATATATCATACTGTGAAATTGAACTAGCTTGCATTTAAAGGTACACAAAACTTAATATGTCTATATCTAGGATCACTTAGGAATGAACTTAATATTCAGAATTTTATAAATATCACTAATTATCACTATAGAGACTAGGTAGCTTCTAAAATCAAAATCTTAAATCATATTAGGTTCAGGGATTCAATGTAGTTGTATTGGAACATTATTTAATTTTATTGCTAGATAGAATAATAGTTATAGGAATTAGATTGAAATCAGTGTTCTCAATACCATGTACTCTTGTCTTGTCTCAATGTACCAAATAAAGGACTATGAGTTACTACAATGCTTAAACACAACGTATAAAGGGTTCCATACTTATAAATATTTAGACGATCACAATAAAGCCAAACTTTTAATAGTATCTTCCTAAACTTGGAGGATATAATAGTAACGGATACTCTCAGTGCCTTCAGTACTGTAATCAGTTGCTGCATTCAGGTCCATCGTCTCATCAGTGGGCGGTTCAAATACTTTCGGACATATTAAGGGGAGAGCGTTACACCCTTAATCCATTGTAAGGTTATGTTGTTGAAGTGGCCTATTTGGTTTAATTTAAGATAGCACTCCAGAAATTAGTCCCTAGTTTATAGTGTGGCTGTTTAAAGCTTGCAGTATGGCCACGCTGTCGGAGAGTATGCGTATTGAGTGGCCTTCCACTTGTGGTGGTTCAAGCCCAGATATGTGATCGTCTATATAGTTGAATCTATGTATAAGAACTCAGTTGCTTCATTACAGGATAACTTCAATGCTTATGAGTGTGAGGATAGTCTTTGTGGCAAATGAAATTAATTCAATCGCGTCGGATTATGCAAGTGTGCAGTGTAGTGATGGTATTCCCAAAATAACAACTCATATATTCACTCCAGCTTACTTTTAATGGACCCTTAGATAATTAACGAAAAGAAGTCGTTAAGACCTTCATGAGTAGATTGTCTAGAGTTAGTAATGTTTTATGACAAATTAGGTCTAGTAAGTGTTCCTGAAGAGTGTATATGTCTGTTAATTGAGTCAATGACAATGTCATCTCGTTGCTCAAATCACTCTGGCATTTACGGGATCACCCTACGGCCTTGCTCAAGGCTCCTACGCATAGGATTATGGGGCCTCGAATTCAACTCCTTTTCATCGCTGAGAAGAGGTCAATCAACACGTCCTAAGACATGCAATATTTTTATGGCGCATAAAGCAGCCTAGCCCCGTGACCATGGTATAATTTTTGTATTATATATATATATATATATATATATATATCAGTTAGGGTTCTATTCGGCCGAATAGAGGTCGGAGTTGATTCTGTAAAAGAGGAATGTGTTTACTTATGCCCAGATTTGATGCGAACTCCGACAACCTCAGCACAGTTCAGTTCTGACCCAGAACTGCTATTAATTTCAGGCAGATCTGAGATTCCGCTATGGCTGGAGATTCACAATGAAAATCCTTCTATTGTATAGATATCCACCGGAATCCCAGCGAGGGAACGTCACCCCGTCTGCGCCTTTAGTGGTATTAAAGTCCCACACTAATTGCAAGTTTTAATTCATATAAAATGTGCTATCCTAGACTTTAAGCATTGAAATAACCACTGTCTTGCAGTTTAATAAATAGACTAAATGAATTTAGTCTCCAGACTCTGTGATAGGCTATCATCTCCAATTCTTGTTATTAAATAGATTAATTACTTACGAACGGCTCGATCTCTCTCTCTCTCTCTCTCTCTGGCGTGTCCCTTTTGAGTTCAATTGAGACCATCAGCTCAAAGGTCAGTTATATATTATGCATTTACATATTTGAAATTAATTACAAGACTCTTGATTACTAGAAGTCATATAGTGTCTGAGTATAGCTTGAGTTATTACTTGAACCTTAGATAGAATTGACTTCATTCAGTTAGATCAGATAGTAGCTTGACTCATCAATCTTTCAAACTCATTCATAGGATACCTAGTTTCGTGTATAATTCATAAAATGAGCCTAGGCATGTGTGATGGTGTTTTGCGGATAAGACTTGTACTTATACATATTATTTACAACGTAAGTCGCGTTCAGCGTGACCCTATTAACTGAATAATTATCATCCTTTAAAACTCCATTTTGCTATTGCCAAAATGGGGAAGGGAATTAAATCTAAACTATTGAAATGGCAGATATAAGAAATTAAGTATATTTATTTCATAAATGAAGTTACTAGAATCTGGGTGGATTATTTAGATCAGATGTGACAGATTATAGTCACATCTAGACCGAGCTTTCTGTTCCTATGGCCAAAAATACTGGGAAAAACGAAAACTCAAATGAAAAAACCCTTGTGCGCCATTAATACTTAATTATAACACAAATATTTACACAAAACTTAAATCTATTTATGATAAAATTACATGCACAATAATTTTCACGGTTATTGTGTGCTCGATGAAATGTTATTTACTTGTTAGTTATCCTTTAATCTAATCCCGGATAATTTGTCTGGGTTTATGTCTGACCCAATACACAATGATATATGTATATGTATATGTGTGTGTTGATTTCATTGATATCATTTCAGTAGTGACTTACAAACACAATAATGGTTTTGTTTAGAACAGAATAACATGATTGTGCACTTAATTTAGTTATAGTTTGTTATTAAGCACATTATAAAAAGCAATTTATTTTCATGATTTATAACTAGATCTTGAATATCTTTACAATTTCATCTTACACAGACACAATTTGAAACAGTTTATATACATTTATAAACACATCAGTTCAAAACTTTATTCATAATATATATATATGTTCTTAATTTAATGCAATTTTCATGAATTGTATGGGCTAATCAATTCATTATATTTAATTAGATGGTTGTATTGGATTTAATGGAATCGCCATTACTCTCGTCTGTGCTGTCCTTAGACGTTTCCACATTATCAGTACAATAATGATTAAAATAATTATTATAATACATATGTATGAAACTGTTAGTTCCCAATACGATCTATATTTAGACAATAAATAGCTCGTATTCCTAATCGGTCATTAGGTCCATTATTAATAACTCGTTTGATTATGTTTAGCTAATAAAGTCAGTTAATTATAAAATTATATGTGCAAAGTTTTGAACACTAAAATTATGCAATTTAGTATACTTTACCAAAATCAGCTTTCTGCTCCAACTTGTTTATTATTATTCCCGCCTAATTCTTATACAATTATTATTTAAAATTTATTTATTACAAGTAAATAAAACTAGTTTACACAATACAAGGAAAATTATCTAAACCGGACTAGCATTAACTAGTCAAATCTTTCTATTAATCCTCTAGGGAGCTCACTACGAGACATGTGGCTCGACCCAAGGTTGAATCCGTTCTGCCTCCCCTGTCCTGGTCATCGAGCGTTGCCAGCGCAAACCAGATTCTCCTGGCTCCGCCCTGCATTCTGCATTCTGCCAATGGAAAAAATCAAAGCCAGTCAACTGTTCCTGATTGGTTCGTGTTTTAGCGTCACTATCGTGTGCCTTCCCGCCACAGTATTGGCGGCAAAACTCCACGATAATAATTTTTTGTGCGTGTTGATTTATGAGCTCGGATGTGCATTTTAAAACTCTTACGAAATATCTCCCTTTTACAAATTTATGACGGCTTTAAGTGTGGAACCCATCAAATTTCGTAGGATTTGAGGTCATTATTTATTCCTCTAAAGTTTAGCACTAACATTTAAAATATTGACTACGGTTTCAAGTTAATTTATAGCTCTGGAATGTCCGGTGCCAACTTATTTATGAGGCAGTGCGAGATTAGTTAATTGTCCAACTTTTAGACTTCATTTGAAGCAGATGTTGTTAGGCGATAAGAGAAAAAAAAATAGGGTTCGTTTTGGCAATGAAACGTTATTATTTTTGTATTATAAATGATGACTAAGTATCTACAATAGTTGGTCATCTCAAACTCTCCTGGCCATCACCGCTGAAACTGCCAGGGTAATCCCCATGCATTCAGCTTGAAATACTGTGTTATGGGTCCACAGCGGTGTTGAAATGGATATATTAAGGTCCTCCGAGAAGACGCCAGCCCCGGTGCCTGCACCAGTTTTTGATCCGTTGGGCATAAAGCCTCACAGCGGTGGTCCTCATGAAGTTGGATCTTGTATTTTTTGTCAAATAAATGTTGTTTGGGTACATGATCATTTATTGCTCCTATCATAGGTATCTCCTTTGTGAGATCTGTGAGTAGTGAGGTGTGTCGTGTGTATCTCTCGCTCCATAGGTTGAGTGCCCTTAGGCGTATAGCCGCAGTTGTTGCATCTTGGCGGATGAACAGATCCAAGGGTGGGAGTCCGAGCATGGCTTCCATTGCCGCGGTGGGGGAAAATTTCATGCATCCAGTGGTTGCCATGCAGGCTAGTCTTTGGGTCCGTTGTAATTTAGCCGCTATTGTGCTGTTTTCGGTCTTTGGCCACCAGACGATAGCGCCATATGCTATCATGGGGCGGATTACTGTTTCGAAAAGCCACAGGATGATTTTCGGTGTTAGCTCCCATTTTTTGCCAATCATTCTTCTGCACTGCCAGAAGGTAGTCCCAGCCTTTTCTAATTTATTATCTAGGTGGCTACTCCATTTTAAATTGCTGTCAAGAATAACGCCAAGGTATTTGACCTCTTTTGACAGTTGGAGTTCCGTGTCAAAGAGTTTGGGTAATCGGTATTCACCTAATAACCTTTTGTTCGTGAACATGACTAACTCGGTTTTGTTCGGATTTACCGATAGTTCGAATTCCCCGCACCATTTTTCTACGATGCGTAAGGCTTGTTGGGTTAGGTTACAGACCGTTCCCGCTACCTTTCCTAAGAAAAGGATTGTTAGGTCGTCGGCGTAGCCTATTGTGTAGTCTCGGTTTTTGTTCAGCCTTGTGATTAAGTCGTCTATCACTAAATTCCACAGGAGGGGAGAGATAACTCCACCCTGCGGGCAGCCTTTGGCTATCAGAGCTATCTGATCTTCTTCCCCAAGGCACACTACTCATTTGTTGAGCATGTTTGTTATCCAGTCTGATAGTACCGGTTCCGCTCCATGTATTGACAGGACGGCCTTAATACTGGTGAAGCTGGTTTTGTCGAAAGCTCCTTCGATGTCAATGAACGTTCCTAGGCAAATGCCTTTTTGTTCGATCGCTTCCTCTATCCGACTGACTACCAGATGGAGGGCTGATTCCGTAGACTTACCGGAGCTGTATGCGTGCTGGTTTGCATGTAGGGGTATCTTTTTAGTGCACCATCTCTCAGCTCCCTCTCGCAAAGGCGTTCCATGGTCTTTAGCATGAAGGAGGTCAGACTGATTGGTCGATGTGCTTTAGGATTCGTGTAACCACCCTTTCCTGGCTTCGGGATGAAAATGACTCCTACTTCCCACCATCCTTTCAGAACGTATCCTTGTGCCAGATAGGCTTTAAAGTTACGCTCCAGTCTGCTCGCGACTGGTTTGTCGCCCCACTGTAGAATAGCAGGGATGATCCCGTCGGAGCCAGCTGCCTTATAAGCGTGAAAACTACTGATGGCCCACCGGACTTTTTCCAGTGTGACCACTTTGTTTGCGTACTGCCAGTCTCGGGCAGTAGGTGTTATGGTTTCATCGTGCCAGTTGATTAGTGTCGTGAAGTGGGTTTCAATAAGTAAGCGTCTAGATTTTTCTGGCGATGTTGTGAGTGTGTTGTCCTGTTTTTTAAGGGCGGTCAGTGCCATCGGTTTTGTCTGTGCTAGGACTTTCCTTATCCTGTTTGCTTGTTGGCATGATTCTATGTTCCCACAAAATTTTCGCCATCCCTGTTTGCTTCGGTATCTAATACACTTTTTGTAGCTGGATTTGGCTGAACGATAGGCGTCCCAGTCTTCATCTGCACAAGTATTCATAGCCCTGTTGAAAGCCCTTCTAACCTTCCTTCGCGTGCGCTCTAGCTCTGTGCCCCACCATGGCTGTTGGCCTGTGGTTTTGGGAGGTAGGGTTTTTGGGCATGCTATGTGGTAGCTGTCTATTATAGATTTGGTTAGGTGGTTTACCTGTTCCTCAATCTGTACGATGTTATCGAGATTCGGTGGGGAGCGCTGTTGAGCAAGTCTATTTATTAGATGCTGCTCAAATTTGACCTTGTCGGTTTTCCTCGGGTTGCGTTCTGGCAGAGTTTGTAGTGTCCCCGCCTGTAGATCGAAGCGAAACAGGATGCCTCCTTGGAGATGTGCCAGCCCGTGATGGCTTCCGCTGCGTTTTTAGTAGCTTGTGTATAATAACGGCTCTTTTTGGTGACGAAGGTCGGTTCAGAGCCGGTGTTTAGTAAGTTTAGTAGTGAAAAGATATTCAACAAGGGAGTTTTGAGTGCTCATAGCGGATGGTGAGCATTAGTCTCCTGAGTCATCACTGCGTCCCCTAAGGGGCGCGTGGGAGCAGTGGCTGGGGTTTGTGCCCATTTCTGCGGCGTCCTTCGCGGTACCTGGAAAGGTACCGGTCCTGGGGGCGGGGGTTTATCCCCTTTGGCTTGTGACGCCGGTAGGCCGCTAGACTTCACGCCGCCCGGCGGTCAGCCCGAGCCGGGTGAGATCACTGGTTACCCAGTGAAGGCCCAGCTCCGGGCGACCAGCGACGGGGCGGCGGCTTTCCTGCGACCTCCGGCGTCCGTTTTGGTTCTTCATTTTCACGGGCGGGCGTCCGGCAGGCGCTCCGCCAGGCTCTCCAGCGTGACGTTGATACAATTTAGTATCGACGCCGCGAGGTCGTCGTCTTCGAAGTCGGCCAGCGTCAGCTCCGCAATGAGCGCCTGCGCTGCCGCCAGTATGGCGGAGGGGCTGGTCGCTGGGGCGTCCGCTGCCGTGGCCGTCTGTGTTCGCTTCGCCTTCCTCGGCGTGGGGTCGGTCTGGCACGCCTGGCTCGCCGTTTCCACCAGCTGTAGGGCGGGCTGCGGCGGGGCGGGTGGCGCGTTTTGTGACGTGGGTACTGCTGGTGCAGCGGCCTCCTCCTCCGTCGCAGGCGTCTTTCGGGACCTTTTGCCCCTTCTTCTTCGGCGTCTTCCAGCGGCGGAAGAGGTTGCGGGGTTTGCCCCTCGGGTAGAGGGCGCGTTCGCCTCCGCCATGAGCGAGGCGCCTTGCCTCTCCCCGAGAGGTTGTGGGTTCACCGGTGCGGGCCGGTGCGGTCCGCCGGTGACGGCGGCTGTGCCCGCCTTTTTGTTCCGGGCCTCGCGTCGGAAGACGGGGCACCGGAAATGGTTGGCGGGGTGTTCGCCCTTGCAGTTTGCGCAAGTGGCGGGTTGCTCCCGCGGCCGAGGGCAGTCCCGCGCAGCGTGTTCACCGCCACACCGCACGCAGGCCTGCGCGCGGTGGCAGTGATGGCTGCTGTGGCGGAACTGCTGACAGCGGTGGCATTGCGCGGGCTTGCGCTTCCCGCGCCAGGCTTCGAAGTGTACTTCGGGCATGCCGAGGAGCTCCTTCACCTCGTAGATGTCGGGCACGACTCCACGGGTCTTCTTCATTACTGCCAGGAAGATGCAGCCGGGTCGTCCGCCGCGACCCCGAATAGCACGGATGTATTCGGGGTCGAAACCCAGCTCGCGAAGTTCGTCTGCGATCTCTTCCGGCGTGGCGTTCACTGGCAGCCCTCGAATGGCCACCTTTACCCCTCTGTCCGAGGGGGGAGAGTAGGAGTGCCAGGCGATCCCCTCCTGGCTCTCCAGAGCGATGAAGTACCTCTGCAATAGGCGGTACTCGTCGGCGTCAAGAGGGAGAAAACGCAGCCCCTTCCCGTAGGGGCGCACGTTTGGCGGTCTTCCCAGCTGGGCCTTCAGTTCCCGCAGGTGCTGGGCGAAGTGAGGCAACTCCTCCACTATAATAGGGGGGTACCTCTTTTTGCCCTGACAGGCTGCGGGTGTTGCGGTCGCTGCTCCAGCAGCGGCGGGGGCGGCGTCGGCTTGGGACGCGGGGCTGCTTGCGGCGGCGGCGTCTGAATAGCGCGTCTTTGGACGCTTAGTCCCCTTCTCGGCAGAGTCGGGGCTGCGCGGGCGGCGCGCAGGTCCGGAGGCCGATGGATCGGTCTCCATGGGCATCGTCGGTGCCGGCTTCGTGCGACGCCTGACAATGAGGCGCAGGTCCGGTGAGTCCGAGGCTGCGGGCGTCCTGGGCGAGTCGCGAAAGGACTCGAGCGACGCGAACGAGTCCTCGCTCGTCGCGTGAGCCCACGCGCGCGGGGCTGGCGACTCGTTGGCGTCCTGGCGCGGGGAAGCCGCGGTGCGGTGCTTCGCCACCGGCGTCCGTATCGCCTTCGACGTCGACGCCGTCTCGGACGGCGGAGTCGCGGCGGGCGGGGCGCGCGGCGGCGGGGCAGAGCTCGGGCTCGCACGCGACGCGGGCGCCTTCGCTGGCGCAACGCGAGACGCGCTCAACCCACCCGGCGGCGCGCGGGGGGGAGCGGACGATGTCGATGCGCCTGCGGTCGGCGCACTGGCGAGCGCGCGCGGCAGCGTCGACGTCTCTTTGGGACTGGTTACCGGTCCCTTGGAGGCGTTTGAGCCCTTAGAAGGGCTTTTTGGGGGGGGTCGGGGGTCCCGGGGGGGACTCCGAGCCCGAGGAGGCAGTTTGCTGGCGGTGGTCTTCTTCATGACGAAGGCAGGAGCGCGGCCGCGATCCGACAACGAAGAACGTTGGGCGGGGCGTGAACGCGCGCGACACGTCCGGTGACAACGGCTGCGTCAAAAACAGACGCGACCGCATGCACCGGCAGTCAGCGCGCGAGTGCGGGTCCGAGCGGCGAGTCCGAGGTAGGTGTCTTGCGGCAGTCTTCCTCAGCGGCTCCGTGCGACGATCCGTGAGCATTAGTGTCGACCCCAATTATGACCTCTATCCTTTCCCTTTCGCAGTGGTCCACCAGCCAGATGAGGTCTTGCGGGGGCAGCTCCTACTTTTCGGGCATGTAGGCTGATGCGAGGATGACCACCGTGTCCTCGAAGTCCTGTGTATGCAGCCTTATGGCAGTGAGGTCTCTGCAACAGAACTCTGTGAGGACCTGTGTTTTTAGGTTTCTTGTGACAAATATACACGATCTGGGGAGATCATTTACCTCCTAAGATGGAAAGCCCCTTTATGTGGCCTCCTCTGATCCAAAGCTCTTGGATCAGAGCAATGGCCGTTTCTTAGACCTCCAGACATTTACGCAACTGAGCTGTCCCATCCCGACTGTGCTGGAGGTTCACTTGGAGGACTTCGACGACCCTGGCGCGTCCTCCAGAAGCCCTTGTGGATCAGGGACCAGTATGCCACAACGTGCCCGCTGAGGGATATCAGTCTGGCTCTTCACGACCAACTTGACGATGGGCGCGAGCACCATGTCACTTACGGCACGCTGTAGCCATGTGCGTGTGTGTTCATTCGCACACCACAGTTTCAGGTCCCCCTCAGCATAGAGCGGTTTGGCTTTAGACTGCGGGGGCTGAACTTGTTTCCGAGGTTATCCGTTTATCCCGGTGAGTACCTTTTCGGATACGTCCTTGCTGATACGCCCCGTGCGTGCGCATGTAATTGCGACATCAAGAGGCGAACTCGCAGCTTTGGCGTAGGTTGGCCTGGCGACCTTTTTGGTTTGGTCCAGCCTCTACCTTTTGTAATCCCCGCGAGAAGAAGTCGTCTCATTGAGTCATATCGTTTGGCAGAGGACTGACCGTTCCCATTCGGTCGCTGTTTGGCCCCCTTCGCTCTGTCACTAGTAGGCGGAGTATTCCGTCCACCAGCGGCAAAGTTAAGAGTGCCGATGGCCTCTGTTTTCGTTGCCGAGACAGAGGGTTGTGGGGAAGAAGGCAGAGACGTGGCCGCGATGGCCACCATACGCCTCTCCTTCTTCGTTTTGCGGACCTTCCGTTTTTTGGGCTCGATTGGTTCGGCAGCTGCCTTGCCATCCATGCCAATCGGTTGGGTGCGTGCCTTGGTCCTGTTAGACCCCTTTCTCTTAGGCAGTTGCCAACCTTCCGAGAAAGCGTCCTCCGGATGGCAGGAAGCTACCGGGCTAACGCCTTCGCGGGTACCCGTAGATGGAACCACAGAGCTTCCCGTGAAGGTAGTTTCGGTGCCCGCACTGGTAACCGTAGATAAAACCACTGAGCTTCCAGTTTGGGCTGAGGTTGTGAGTCGCTATTTTGTGTCCTTGCCTCTACCGGTACCAGCAGCCGAGGCCACTAAGCTTCCGGTTTTAGGCGAGTTTAGTCAACGGCCAAGACTTGATGGCTTGATTTTTATATTTTGTCGGCCCAAAACTTGGCCACAGCCACAGCGCTATCCGTTGCCATACACAGGTCCTTGGTATGGACATGGACTGAGATTGGGCCCCACACTCGCAGTCCACTTGCGACCGGCCGATATAGCCCCATTTTGCCATATTTTCCTTGCAGCGGCCAACTTGGGTCCGCAGGCGGTTTAATGACTTTTGGTCTGTTAAAACCTGCCGGAACCGAATGTTTTTCTACCCACATTTGCTCTCTTTCCCGCTGTGGGGTACAGTCTGTAGCCTGAGTGGTTCTCATGAAGCTCCGACGGCTTTTTAAACGGACTGAAGGCATTTCATAGCTATGCAGAGGGTGTCGGGAATCTGTTTCCTGTCTCCATTTCTCCACCGCACAAGCTACGTCTCGCCGAACATCTGGTGGAACTATGCCTGCAAGAGGGTATAGCATGTTCAATGGGGTAGGTTTGAGGCAGCCTGTAATGATAATATATGTTTCATTTAACGCCACATCAATGTCCTTGGCGTGGGCGGACCGATGCCACACTGGGCACGCGTATTCTCCCACGGAGAAAGACAGTGATAGTCCGGTTGTGCGGAGAACATGAGGAGCTGCTCCCCAAAATGACGAAGCAAGACGCCTCAGAAGATTATTTCTGGTCCCTATTTTTTGCTTGGTGTTATAGCAGTGACGTCGGAAAGTCAGCGCTCTGTCCAGGGTTACACCAAGGTAGCGTGGGGTTGGGCAGTGCTCAATATTGACGCCTTGCCACGATAGCCTGAGAGCTCTGGTCGCTTCGTGATTGCGGAGGTGAACGCACACGATTGTGTTTTGGACGAGTTCGCTCGAAGCGCGTTCGCGTCTTAGTATTCACCAAGTGCGTTCAGCGCGGTTGTGAGCAATGCCTCAGCGTCTTCAAAACTAGGCGCCTGAGTAGAAAGTGCGAGATCGTCCGCGTAGATGAACCGCTGAGTGCCGGGTGTTTTTGGTTGGTCTTTTGTGTAAAGGTTAAATAAAGCAGGAGCCAGTACACTTCCTTGAGGGAGTCCGTTTTTTTGAACACGCCATCTGCTTTTAGAGGAGTTCAAGTGCATTTGAAACCGCCGGTTATTTAAAATTTCCCTTAAGATTTTGACGAAACCCAGATCGTTAGTCACTTCTTGGACCTTCGTCAATAGTCTTCTTATATTTACCGTGTCGTACGCAGCTGTGAGATCCACAAATACAACTCCGGTAACATTTTTGGTTTCGAAGCCATCTTCTATGTGTTGAACGAGGTTTAAAGTTTGACCAGTACATGTCTTTCCTGGCCGAAATCCAGCTTGTTCAGGTATAATCAGCGTCTCCAAGACCGGAGTGAGGCGGTTCAATAGCATCCTCTCAAACAGCTTGAATGAATGGCATAACAGTGAAATCGGACGGTAACTCTTTGGGTCCGATGAGTCCTTACCGGGCTTTGGGATTGCCACGACTTTAGCACGACGCCACATTTTAGAGACTGGATGCTCTGTATGATATCAGCCAGATCAGTCAGTGTTCACTGGCTGATATAGATTAGATATAGATTATAGTTTAATGCTTTGTTATCTATTTTAATGTAATTTTCGTTTTTAGGGTTCCGTTGCCAAATGGCAAAACAGACAGACATGATGGCAAAAAACAGAACCCTTATGGTTCCGTTTTTTGCCATCATGTCTGTCTGTCTGTCCTACGTCATACAGACGTATGTCACAGCCACTTTTTTCCGAAACTATAAGAACTATGCTGTTGAAACTTGGTACGTAGATGTATTCTGTGAACCGTATTAGGATTTTCACACAAAAATAGAAAAAAAACAATAAATTTTGGGGGTCCCCATGCTTAGAACTGAAACTCAAAATTTTTTTAATTCATCAAACCCATGGATAGGTCTTCAAAAATGATATTGAGGTTTCTAATATAATTTTTTTCTTAACTGAATAGTTTGCGCGAGAGACACTTCCAAAGTGGTAAAATGTGTTTTTTTGCTCCCCTCCCTGTAACTTCTAAAATAAGAGAATAAGAAAACAAAAAAAAATATTGACGTACATTACCATGTAAACTTCCAACGTAAATTGGTTTGAACGAGATCTGGTAAGCAGTTTTTTTTTACATAACATAAACTCACGCCTATATCCCCGAAGGGGTAGGCAGAGGTGCTAGCACCCACATTTCGCCAGTTTATGTTTAGGTCCCAATGTAATAGGTGGCGAGCCTATTGCCATTAACCGGGCACTTATAAGCCTGCGATAAATACACACATAACTTCGAAAAACGTCGAAAAGTCATTGGTGTGTGCCATGGTAAAACCTGGGATCGAACCCGAGACCTCGTCTCAGCAGTCCATTACCCATACCACTAGGCTACCGCTTTTTTTTGAGGTTTTGGGTTTTTTTGAGTTTTTTTTAATAAATTTTAAACCGCAATTTACCTTTCATTTAATCAACTCAAATATAAAAATTAAAAATCAAAACATTATTATGTTACTTGCTGCTACAGAACCCTTAATGGGCGAGTCCGACTCGCACTTGGCCGCTTTTTTATGATTGCTACTTTGGTTATGTTTTTTTTTTCATTTATTTTTTCTTTGTAACTTTTCTTTGTTTGTTTGTTTTTTTCCTTTAAATATTATGTATTCTTGTTTGTAATTTTATCATATTAACGTTGTGTGTGCGAACGTGACATCATGAGTGGCCCCATCTGAAAACCAGCGTAGCACAGCATTTATGCTGAGATGATGGCCTTATTCGGTATCGCACAGTGTGTAACGTTGTGGATTCTTTACAAATCAAATTAAAATTATATCCATAAATTAATCGATATATTTTAGTATAACTTAGTAACTTATTACTAATTATCTATGGTTGTGCGATCGAGATTGGACAACACTAGCCCAGTTATCAACTGACGGCTCTTAAATCGTCCCTTTCCTTGGAACCTTCGCCGAGGAAGGTCACTGTGACCCCGTGGCCAACTGCTGTCGGCTCCGGGTAAGTTTTGAGATCAACATTTCCTACTTCTTTCTACAGGTGAAGACTTTCCAGCGGTGCAGCTTATTGCCTGCTAAAATGCATGGCTTAATATATTTTATTTTATTGTGTGCTATTTCAGCCTACCTAATTAGTGCCACGAGGCCGATGACCCCTACGGTCAGAAGTCGCGGCACCAGCTTGTGCTGCCTATTTATATTCTTTTTAGTTGTAGCTTCTAGCTACGCTGCATTGCCGCTGGGAGATTCTCTTCACCTGCTATTTTAGCGGGTCACTTGGGCGTAATTGCCTAGTGACAAACTGACCCGCACTTTTTCTATTTCCAGGGTCTTCGCACCATCTTGGCGGTAGCGAGGCACACCAGCGGAGACGCTGGCACGCCGGCAACATCAATAGCCCCGTGTCCACTAGCTAAGTGCATACTATCATCTTTGCACAACGGACCGAACAACGCCACGGCATTCCCTGAGGTTCATTTAGTCCAATACCTAATATAAATTTATGTAACGTTCTCTTACACCGATTATAATCTTCTAATATATTGTAATCGACTTTTTATTTATCTCTGCTCGCCCTAGCCAGTAGTTAGTCTCAATTACGTTAATTATTTAATTAAATTTTACAGTGCATAAGTCACCTTAAATTTAAGTAACTTCATTAAAAACCTTCTATAAAAACATTCACCGTTACAAGTGATATTGTTAGATTTTAAGATATTTATTTATTAACTATGTATTATGCTACTTTATGTTCATTTTGAGTGTCCGGAATTAAGGGTTTTCTTTCTTTCTTTCCAAATGTGGGAAACGTCATCGCGTCCGGTCTGCGCCCCGTCTTTTTGATATACTTCAACAGCAGACAAGTCTGCGACACGTCTCACGCGCATTCTGCTTATCCCACGCCTTAGCCACGAGCCGCTCACCATGCCTCGTATAAAGGTGAAGCAGGTTCAACTTCGTACTAGCGGAATTTTGCAGCTTATATTTTGGACCTCCAACCGCCACCTCTGGTAAGCAAACGTTTCGGGACCGACTAACCTCCTCGGCTGATTGAAATGTTATGGTGGATTACCCTTCTCATTTGATTGTTTCCAAACTGAATATAAGTAGTAACCTACTCATTCAATAATGCAAATAATTGACATTACAGGTAGTTGGAGCTCTATAGCGTCCGACAAATGGTCTCATTACAGAACTTCGACATCGCCATCGCCAGTGGGTTGTGCAGGTCGGCTGGCAGTCGCTTCACGGGCAATATCCAAGTTCAGCCGCTTCGTGGTGAGACTGAAAAGCCGACCCAAACCGAGTTGTCTGGAAAAGGCTCGGAGGATGATGATAAGTGAGTGATACAACAATAATATCTAATAAAATAACAATATAAACTGCATGTAGATGTTATTTTTTTAATTTGAATAACAATACACTATACATATAATAAATTAATATGAAATCTTTCATCATCTTTAATTGATAAATAATAAACACCAGAAATTTTAGTTCAGTGCAAATAGCTTTTTGGAGGGAAAAAATTAATAAGAGCATAAGACCTGATGGAGCTAATTCTTAATTCTTCATTGTACACAAAAAAAAAAGATATAAATGTATTACAATTAAAATAAATTATGTACAAAGACGAGCTTAACTCTAAAAGAGTTCTCTACCAGCAAGCCTTTGATCAGTAGAGGCAAAATAACAGAGGGAAGCAAAGTGTACAAATGAAAAGTAAACATAAATGAAAGATGGTAAAAATAAATCAATAGACATACATAAATCATACATTCAAAAAGTAAAAATATAATATACTGTATGTAAAATAAAATAATACACATCACTACTTGTATATTTATACATAGTTACACATATATATATAAACGTTATATACATACATATATACTTTAACATTGTGAGAGGAAATGTTCTTTAGTTCTTCTTTTAAAGATGTCCAGACTGCGACTGTCTCGAATATGGTGTGGTATTGAGTTCCATAGTCGACCAGCCTGTACAGTAAATGACCCATCATCACAGCTGGAGCTGTGTGCAGGAGTATGAAGTAGAAGGGAGGAGGAAAGACGACAGAGTTTGCCTTGAGGTACGAGATACTCAAAACGTTCCCGCAGATAATTTGGAGAATAAGAACTGTGAAGGATAGTATAGAGGACAGATATATGACTATTACGACGCTGCCGAATAGGGAGCCAGTTCAGTCTTTTCCGAAATTCAGATACATGATCGAATTTTCGTAGACCGAATATAAAGCGAATCCCCAAATTCTGCAAGCGTTCAAGTTTGTTCAGGAGGTCCTCCGATGCATCGAGAAAACAAACATCAGCATAGTCTAATAGTGGGAGTATAAGAGATTGTGCAAGAGTAACTTTAGTTTGAAGGAACTTCTGAAGACGTTTGTGAGATTGAAACGAGTAGTATACGTTCCGGCTCACCTCTGCAATGTGAACATCCCAAGAAAGATTATAGTTGATGAACACGCCCAAGTTTTTAGCACTCTTCGAATAGTTGATGGCCACAGAGTCATAAATTATTGGAGGTATGGAATTGTGATCGAGAAGCCCAAGCATATATCTACCACCAAATAAAAGCAAATATAGCGAAAACAACGGGAAAAATAAATTAAGCTCGATGCTGTTATTAACTTTTTCCCTTTTTTGCCGTGTTTGCAGGTATCAGCACATGCCTATTCCTTTCCTTGCCTACCTTTAAAATACCAGCACTTTCATTCGCAATGTCGTCACGCGTCGTACCATTAGATATCTCAATCCTGACATTGGTGTAAAAGCCGACTTTTATCTTATCGGTGGATCTAATATACGTGGGCAAAAATGCATCGAATTGCAGGTCATCTACAGGATACCCCCAAAAGTGGTGACCGTTGTGCTTGTCTTTATAGTTGCAAGCTACGATTCCCAGAACATAGGCGTAGTAATACACTTCAATATCCATTGTACCTTGCAATGCAGTAAGTTCTGCCACTACCTTACCGCCTGGCGGAATAGTAACTGATACTCCGGAAGTAGTTCCAATAGTGACTGTTCTGGATTTAGTAGTGTCCTCATTCCAATTTGCTGTATAAGACAACGAAGTTGAGCCGCCAACACTCCCTGCTCCAAAATCGACACTGTAATTGATTTCTTGCCCAATGGTCAATTCTCCTCCATTGCTCCAAGTGTGACTAACTTCCTCCTCAACGGTCTGCGTTACACTCGTGGTGTATGTAGCCTCTAAGCCATTGTGGTTATTTACATATTCTGCAGTATTGACCGCAACAGGTTTCGATGTAACACCGATGATGCTGGCTCCAACTGGCTTGAAGATTCTGTAAACCGGTGGCCAATTATATTTCTGGTACAAGTCTCCCCAGGGCGTCGGCGGTTTCACATACACGTCCGTACAGCGTTGTTGTTTGGACTCTTCTGTGGCTCTTTTCAAGGATTTATCGTCAAGTTGAAAAGTCTTCCGTTCTTGATCACTAATAATTTTTGTCTCGGAACCTAATACTTCCACAGAGTTCTCACCTTTTCCAGCGTGTATTCTAATAGTGATTGCACTAAATGCAAAAGCTGGCATAATCACCACGAGTAAGTACCTCGCCAGCATCTTGATCTGAAAATGTATGGCACTATTAAATTTAAAATGTATGGGACTATTAAATGTATGGTACTATTAAATGTATGGTACTATTAAATGTATGGCACCATTAAATGTCTGGTACTATTAAATGCTAGTACTATACTATATGTATTACTACTATATTATTTTTTATTCAGTACGCGGACTGATTGACAATCCCAAGGGCTCCTCGTAGACTTTTTACTTTAATTATAACCAGTGTCTTAACAATAACTGCACAACATATTTTTGAATTCTTGTCTGTTTGTCTGTTTATCTGTTGGTCTGTTTGTCTGTTTGTCGCGAACAAATAACAACATGGACGCAAAAACTAATAACCGGATTTTGATGCGTTTTTTTCTATTGGGAAGGTTGTCCAATAGGTCCAATAGGTCTGACCAATAGGTCAGACTTAAAATTGCCGTATGTTTGACTGCAATTGGCTTAGTAGAACCGGAGATATTACAAAAAAACGATAACCGACCACCGCAAGGGCTGAGCCGTGGGCATCAGCTATTAATTCTATATAGCGAATCTACACCAAATTTTACAAAATTACTGCCTTTAAATTTAATTTAATTTAATTTATTAAATTAAATTAAAGTTAAAGGCAGTTCTCCACATAAGACGTCCTTGAACCATTAGGGTTTCATGCACCTACCGACTCCTTTTTTTTCGTGCAAAAATCCCTACGGATGCCCCCGCTGGCCGGCTATGTGGTTATGTCAGACTTGAAAAATAACAGTAATAAAAAATAAGATTTATAAGTAATGAAAATATTTTTACATAAGAAATTAATACAATCAAGAACGTTTAAAGGCTTCTTGACTTTCGTGTAACAGCTCGGTAGAAATGATTTGTACATTAGAGCCTGTTTGTACATCTGCGTTGTCAGGTATATGGTATTTCAGGAGGCTCCGAAGATGCCATTCGATAGTTGTTTGTCAACAACATTTCTTGTTATGATGGTTTCAGAAGAACCAGAAGTAGAAGAAAAAGTAGGAGGGGGTTCGCTGGAATGGAGAGGCCAGATTAGTCCCAGTCAAAGGTGTGAAGAAGCTTCGAACAGCGGCGTCTCATTATTATACCATCGGATTCGTACGTAATGTCTAGTCTTACTTCTTCGAGAATACTTTTAATTTCTTGGCCTACCGCATAGTGTAAATTTCACTATCGTCTGGATGAGCATCTCTTACCTTGATGGTTTCTTCATGGATGGTTGAAAGACGGCTATGTACTATGCTACGAGGTATGGCATGGATGCTTCCTTTTTGGCAGAACTAACCGAAAGATGTATATGAAGACCTTATAGGTGAATGGCAACATCGTTGAAATCTATCAATTAAGGGGTGCCATCTTTACCAGTTTTGTTTTCAGACGTTCGCCAGCGACTGGGGATGACATGGCTTGAGGTGGATCACTGTATCGCTCAATTTCAAACTGGTCATGGTAACTTTAAGAGTAAACTGCATTCGTTTAAGCCAATCGAATGACCGCTTTGTTAGCGTTCAACACCTTATTCAGAGTGAGTTTGTTTTTTTTTTGTTGAGAGTTTGTAGTTTAATGTAGTTTTGGCGGAATTAACGTACTGTTATGTTGACCCAGTTGACCCTCCCCGACCAAAGCAATCTGGTCAGATGGGGAAAAGCCATAGATAAAACATGTAACTCATGTGGTGAAGCAACTGGTACGGCTAGGCACCTACTAGTGGGTTGTAAAACGCTATTAGACCGGGGTCATTACTCGCGCCGTCATGATAAGGTATTAGAAATCATACGTGAGGCTGTAAGTTTGGCGGTAGCTAGAGCGAAAAAAGGATTAACCACAAACCAAAGAAATGACATTGCGTTTGTAAAGGAAGGCTGCTCAAAGAAATCACTTCAAAAGCCTTATTCAATTTTGATAGCTGCCGTTGACTGGACAATACTCGTAGACACGTATGAGAAGCACTATAGGATACCGGAGGATGTCTGTGCCTCATCATCCAGACCCGACATATTTCTTTTCACGATCGCATAAGCGTGCAGTGCTTGTAGAACTCACAGTACCGTGGGAAACTAATATACCTAAAGACCACGCTATAAAGACAAACAAATACTTTGATTTGACTAACGAGTTAACCAAAAACGGCTACGTGGTTAAACTCTATGCCGTAGAAGTAGGAGCAAGGGGAATTCCAGCTAAATCCCTGTACAACTTACTTAAAGACCTCGGATTGCCAAGAGCTTCAGTAAGCTCTTTATTAAAACGTATATCAAAAGCGGCATTGTTAGGATCTTACCAAATTTGGATAGGTAGGGGGGGGAACACTACTGACGGTGGAGGTGAGCGCTGATGCATCACAAGGTGGCCACCCTAAACCTACATCTGGGTCGCAAGTCCCAGTCGCCGTCATGGTGTTCCTCTCTGTACCACGCTATGGACCCGGCGACCGCACGGTGAATCCATGGAGTGCTGAGAATCGGATCTCTCAGATGACAAGTGAAGTGGTATACTATGCGGATCTCGTATCAACTGGGGTAAGTGGCGGTGCATTTAGGCGTTTCTGCCATACATATTATTGTTTTCTAGTCTTACTTCTTCCGAGAATACTCTTATTGACCCATCATATTTGTGTCCGCAGTGCTTATCTCTTTTATAGGTAGTTTGCCTATTTGTGTCTATTGTCTGCCGTTTGCTAAGGAGGGAAGTGGATTTATTGTATTTCTAACTCCTCCAATTTACTTCTGAATAATTTCGATTTCGGGTTCCAAGACAGCTTTACTTTCCCTGGGTCTTCCCGAGTGTCATCACTCGGTGTGTTCGTGGGTCACTACTGTTGATCCAGGTGTACAGAAGTTACAGTCGTGGGAATGAGGGCGGGATTGGTCCCAATTAAATGATGGTATGGCATCCTTTACTTCACTCTGAGAAAGTCGATCCTATATATGGTGTCTTTTTTAATTCACTTCCAGTCTCAGGTTTCTTGGATTTAATTATTTTCGTTGTTTATTTCCTCTTCATTAGTAATAGTAGAAGTACCAGGTGCATAATTACTTCATAAGAAGTAATACTTCGTTGCAAATATATGTTCCACTAGGCACTGTTGATGTTTACGATAATTATGATAATCTGATTCAGCCGGGCTCATGGCGAAGGCAAATTACAACAAGTGCCACACAAAATATACCAAACATAGCTCGCCGAGCAACTGCCAACGCTAACCAAGTACGCGACGAGCTTCCAAATTATCTTATCAATACAATGAGTTGAAAAGAGTATTAACAAATTACAATGGCATGCTCTTGACAGAGGTGAAATAACTTAGAAAAAATTTGTACCTACTACAAAATGTTGAATAAATAAATAAATATATATACAATTTTTATTGTTGTATTTATTGATTGTCTCGGAGGAAGCCCGTCACCAACAAATAAATTCAAAGCATCGTAAGTAAAGTGGTTTACATAATATCACCAGCTGCACGCCCTGGCTTCGCCCTGGTGCGATTGAAGCTCTTTATCAGTGGATTTTCCAAAACAAAAATTTCGTACATACCTTGCCCTGACAATAACGAACACAAAAAAAGAATTATCCAATTTAGTGTAGCGGTTCGGAAGTTATGCGCGTACATAATACTGTTACGTGCGCGGGGTACAAATTAAATGCCGTTTACACAACAAAGAGGTTTATTCGCTCACCACAAACTAGACAACTAAATAACTAGCACACACAGTACTCTTCAACAGTTCCAGTCGCTCAGCAGTTCACAGTAGTCCACAGTAGTTCCTTAAGTCGCAGGTATAACTCTCTTGATTCACTTCGGTAAGATGTGTTCGCTTTCACTTTCGAAAATTAACTGCCTCGTGTCGATAGCCGGGCGTCCTTTTATAGCTCTTAATAAGCGGGGTAGAATATTCCGGAAGGTACTAGGGCGTTCGAGAATAGTAGGTATTTACTGGGGCGTTCGAGAAAATAAGTACCTACACAGTCGTGCCGACGATAGAGGTGAATGCCCTTTTTATCGCGATTTGTAGGTAAAGTTGGTATAGGTAGACAAAAGGGCGTGTGATTTTGTATTGACTTTTCTGGATTTTTCTAAACGGATCGATAGAGTACTTCGACATTAACAATGCGTTTTAATTTCTAGAAGATTCGATCAGTAGTTTCCGAGATATCGACGATCGTTGTAACAATACTTATATGTACATTTCGGTGACTCATTCTCTCCAGCACCTAATCCAGCGGAATCTATGACTATCTTTCTATATAAAGATTTAGATCGGAAAAAGAGAACATCTAGGACGGGACTTGAACCCGCGACCAGTCCCTTACAGGGGGAATGCTCTGACCAACTGAGCCACCTAGACACGTCCCAGATATTCGAAATTCTCCGATATATCATATACGTCTTAAGGTGACGTTGGAGCCATCTACCGTAATTCTTGCGAACTACGGAAACAATGAATAACTTTACAGTCATTTTTAAACATTGTTTTTTGATGACTCCGCCTAATTAATTCAATTAAATTTTTAAGCATTTTGTATGCTTACTTTTTTCTAAAGATTTAAAATGTTATCTTTCTATATTTCAGTAATTAGCACAAAGTGTTTATTTTTTCTTTTTAGGGTTCCGTTGCCAAATGGCAAAAAACGGAATCCTTACAGATTCGTCATGTCTGTCTGTCTGTCCGTCCGTATGTCACAGTCACTATTTTCCGAAACTATAAGAACTGTGCTGTTGAAACTTGGTGAGTAGATATATTCTGTGAACCGCATTAAGATTTTCACACAAAAATAGAAAAAAAAAATTGGGGGTTTCCCCATACTTAGAACAGAAACTCAATTTTTTTTCATAAAACCCATACGTGTATGGTATGGTCTTAAAAATGATTTTGAGGTTTCTCATATCATTTTTTTCTAAACTGAATAGTTTGCGCGAGATACTTCCAAAGTGGTAAAATGTGTGTGTGACCCCCCCCCCCCCCCCTGTAACTTCTAAAATAAGAGAATGTTGAAACTAAAAAAAATATATGCTGTACATTACCATGTAAACTTCCACCGAAAAATAGTTTTAGTTAATAATGGTTAGTAAGTAGTTTTTTTTAATACGTCGTAAATCGTAAACCGCTATTTACCTTTCATTCAATCAACTCAAATACAAAAATTAAAAAAAACATAATTATGTTACTTGCTGCTACGGAACCCTTCATGGACGAATTCAACTCGCACTTGGCCGCTTTTTTACTGATGGCACCGGCTTCTGGCATATTAATTAGATCCTCAATTTTATTCCATGCATCGTGGTGACGGATTTTTTATAGTTTCTGTTTTAGATCCCATAATATAGATTCAGCATGAGTTTTATAAATTTTAATTTCAAAATGTTACATTTTTTAGGCCTAACCTTGCGTTTTTTAGAGGACGCAATTTTATTCTTTTGATGTGTAGGGGGGGTCAGTGTAAAGCTAATGCCTGCTTTTCGACATCCACACATTGATCCACAGTTTCCTTTGCATTTGCAAAAGATCAGTTTTCGAAGCTCAGGGGGTGCTGGAGGTTTAGAGCTCTGCACTGGCATCAATAATTTTCCACATGTTTTTCCAGCCCCAGTCTTCAAGATCATTATACCTGATGGTAGACTCGGAAAGTACGAAAGCTACCTGTGTATTGTATTGGAGGAAGTGAAGATAAGTTAAATGTGCTTTTTGTCACTGCCTTGGAAAATTGTTTGTATCTTAGGCTGTCAAGAGAATTATCATCTTTATTACCACCGTATAAAGAGATAAAACAAGTTTCTGAACATTTTCGCTTATAACTTTTTTATTTATTGTTCTACGACAAAAAGTTACTGTACCAAAGTTGTAGAGAATTTAATTTGCAACAAAAAATGTTAACAATTTTTTTTATCAGATAAATAGTTTAAGAGATATATCGTAAAAACCATTTCAACTCCTATTTTCAAGATGGCGGCCGTTCGACAAGGGTGGCGACCCCACAAACTTGGTTTTAGCTTTACACTGACCCCCCCTACACATCAAAAAAATAAAATTGCGTCCTCTAAAAAACGCAACCCCAAATGTAACTTTTCAATGGATTATTTTTCAAAGTCACCCTCCAAAACGATGCAATATAGACGTAAAGTTCAAGACTGCGCGCTACGCTACACACAGCTACGTCTAGCGTCGCGTCGTTCGTTGCTCACGACCCACTGAACTCAAACAAGAATATGATGGCATTCTCTTTCACGCCCTTGAAATCCCTTTGAAGCGGGCTGAAAAAACCGACAAAAACGGAGAACATACGAACGCGAGAACGAGAAGGCGAAAAACATAATATTACATTTACGTGTCTCGGGTGTTCTCGGGGCTTCTCGGTGTGAGTCTGTATGGCCTGTAATACTTAAGTAGAAGAAGAAATACATGAAAAAAAGGAAAAAAAGTTAGTGGCACTCCGGGAGCGCCGACATAAGTGAAAACTTAAACAGTTACGTATATTTTTTTAATCTTCATCATCCGTCCCTCTCTTCCTACCCCCCGACATTTCACCCTTCATCTCTCCCTCCCTCCCTCGCCCCCATCATCCCACCCACCATGTCTACCTCCCTCCCTCCCTCACTCGCTCTAAGCCCTTTTCACCCTACCCACAGGATCCCCTCCCTACCTCACACCCTCCCTCCCTTGCCCCATCAATCCATCCCTACCTAAAGGTCCCTCTCTCTCTACCTCCCTCCTCCCTCCCTACTTCATCGCTCCCTCACGCCCTTCCTCCCTCCCTACCTCTCTAAACCAATTCCTATCTCACTACCTCCATCCATACACCCATCCAGCTTAAACAAAGATTGCGTTGTTATAAAAAAATATTTGGAAAGCTTCTCAGAGACGTAGGCGTGTCAGTGACGAATGGTGAGATTTAAAAAGAGTGAGTTTTATTATTTTTATTCACCTATAAGTGCTCATATGGAAAGTGATTTCACTTCAAACAATTTGTACTTTTTCGTCTCGTGCACATTTACTATAACCGTTCCGGTTTATTCACTAGTTTGCTACTTAGATTAAGTCTACTAAGCTTTTTAGATATTTTTTTGATCACAAAGGAGCATTATTTTGTTTATGTGTTGGTCGACTTTCCTAAATAAACTGAATTTTCACGTCTTATTCAATGAAATTCATGCTACATGTCCTGCCACATGTTAAGTTAAATCAATCGCGTTTATCGGTGAAGTCCAGCCTTATTGAATGAAATTCATTGAGTAAAACGTGGTACTTAACACTGTTTATTTCGACTTGATCGCATTTATCTTCACTGATAAAATCTGACCTAAGTTAAACTTGTACTGGCGGACTTTCCTCAAAAGTATTGAAGTAATCGAAGATGTTACCTAAATCTGTTAAATTTCGTTATTTATTGTTTCACTGTACAGGTTCTAAGGAAAGTTTGCAGACTTTCCTTAGCACCATACACCATACATAACCAAAAGTGCTCAACTGTGTCTAAAGAAATATATCCAAGATCTGAGTACACTCAATCTATATAAATCTGAGTAGACTCAATCTATATAAATCTGAGTAGACTCAATCTATATAAATCTGAGTAGACTCAATCTATATAAATCTGCTGAGACTCAATCTATATAAATAACTAGCTGATCCAGCGAACTTTGTTCCGCCTTAGAGGCAATAAATGAGCAGACTTTTGACTTTATCAAGGTCAATTTTTATTTGGATAATTAATGTAAATTAAAAAAGGAAGTATTTTTATGACTTTTTATTGGCCATGTATTTTAGTGCATGGGTTCCACTCTTTAGTGAAGCACCTTGTGATACACGACATTTTTCGTTTTATTATCAGGTGCAAGAACAAATAACACAGATGGTCTTCCGACCCGTGAACATACCACATATAATTGATCATGGGAATAACATGGATTTTCTAGATTCAGGCCACAAACTTTTAAGGATTGGCCTTGTGATTTGTTGATGGTCATGGCGAATGCAAGACGGATCGGAAATTGAAGTCATTTAAACTCAAACAGCATGTCGGTTGGGATCATCGGGATCCTTGGATGAGAACTTCCTCACCTTCGAATTTTCCTTTGAGTATCGTCGCGTAAATCACATTGTTCATCAATTTCCTTACCACCAAACGCGTTCCGTTGCACAGTTTTGGTTGGTTTATGTTTCGAAGCATGATTACTACGGAGCCAACCTTTAATCGTAAATTGTGAGGTGGTAAGCCCGGTACATCCAAGGAGTTTGAAAATTCAATTGGATAGTTGGTGGCCTCATTTTCATTTGTTCCACAGTCAATTGATTTGAAAGAATGCAGTATACCAATTATCTCATTCTGAATTATGAAGTTTAAGTCATTTACATATTTATTCTTAGTCGCCAAAATTGCTCGCTCACTCAACCAGTCATTATTTTTGTGGTTAGTAATGATGTTTGGGAATACTTTGTTGATGAGTTCGTCTTTTGATGAGACAAAGTTACAGAAATTCTGAGGAAAAGAAATCAATCCGCTCGACGACTTTCTTTTATATATATAGATATAACTTCCCTACTTTTTTTCGTGTTTGTTATTGTCAGGACAAGGTTTGTATGAAAGAAAAAACTATTAAAGTCCACGGGTAAGGTGCTATTATTTGCAGCGGGGCGAAACCAGGGTGCGCAGCTAGTCTAAGTATAAAAGTAGTGAACAAAGCATGCCATGTCATAAATGCTTGGGAGCACCTTTTTGATGGAGTAAGAAGGTGGCCATAGTAACTCCAAAACTAAACAAAATAAACCTATCCGGTCTAATAAATACGGTCTAATTGTAAAACCAGGTTTAAATCGTCTTTAGACCATGGTCTAAATAAAGTCATATTACAAAAAGCGTTTTAGTAGTAAACCATAGATTATCTTTGGTCTAAAGATAAACCTGCGTGACCCCTTGTTTAACGTTGGTTTATAGTGTAATCACAATAATCACATAAGTACGTCAAAGTTGTCATTTAAGAATTTCATTATTTAGGTCATAGAATATATTTAGGTTGTACATATTTTCTTTCGTACAAATTTTTGCTCGTAATATTAACGCTATCGAATATATTAATATCGTGGAGTTACTGGAGATACCATGCTTACCTAACAGACATCGTATTAGAGTGAAGAAGAACTTTCCTTTTCCTTTGTGGAACTATCTGAGGCAGCTTTTAGGCAGAAGTATAGATTTTCCAAACGTTTTGCTATGAGAGTTGTTTATTTAATTAGGGATGAATTGGCTCAGGATCCTCGGGGATACCCGATTATTATTATTATTATTTATGTAATTCGTTTCGAACGCGGGAAAACTTCGTTCCGTTTAACATCCATAGATCTTCCAATATTTTAAAACAATTATTGCTAAATAAAGGCATGATAGCGATATTTAATTACTAAATAAAGAATAACTAATATCCATGAAGTTGAATTTAATGAAAATATATTTGTCACCAATCTTAGTAAATATTATTTATCAATGACTTCCGAAAACTTTTGCTTTCGGAGGATACGAAACGTTGCGATCGAATGGTGTCATAATGAACGAACAATACTTGTAGTTATCTGTGGTTATTATTGAAGCCAAGGTTTAAATCATGGTACTAAGTAGTCTACGGTTTATTCAGTTTTTGTAATAAGAAGAAGTTTAAACCATGGTCTTGAGATTAAGCCTAGACGTTATAGTTCGGGATTATTTTTGTAATAAGACCGATCAAGTACGGGCTCATTTGTGATGTCTAGATAAACTCTCTGAGGTGACGTGGTATACAGGGTCAGACGATATTTCAGGCTTGTTCATCTATCTAGCACGAAAAGCCCACCTTTGCTGCGTAAAAGCTGCGAGTTTTTAGCGTGAAGAAAAGTGAGGGGGCTGTGTGAGAACTATCATACATATTGTGTTGTGTTCCTCACCAATACCCTGGAACACTGCTCACTGGTCGAGATGAAAATTTGTATGTTTCACACGAGAGCAATTCTTTATTGTCTCGTGACTTTAAATTACTCAATGTGCTTAGTAGTCCATGTTAGAATCACTCGCTATACTCGTGATTCAATTATAGACTACTTCACTAGTTTGTAATTTAAAACCGGCACTCGCAGTAAAAAATACCTTTGCTCACTTGTTGTCCAAATAACTATTGGACTAACCTGCTAGACAGCCAAGTATACTGTGTCGAATTACACTGAATTCTATTTATGAAAAGCCTATCTAGTGAAAGTGTTGAATAAATTGATGGAAAACAATAGAAATAGGATATTTAGATAATAACAGTTTTGCATAAGTCGCATTTTATAATAGTGAAGTCATTTATATTATAATAGGCCTCTTATCAAAATGTACTGTCAGGCACTTCCAATTTTCATGATAGTAAATACGTGTTTAAAAAGGAGGGGATATCTCCAATGATTCCTTGCCACGCGAGTACCCAGTTGATTTCCATTAAAAAAAATTATACCTATATGGCACTCTTTTGCCATTTTCAAAAAGGGAACTATTCAACTTCGCGCTGGTAGTGGTGGATCCGCGGAATCGTTCCTGGTACAGAGCCTGTCCATCGCAATCCAGCGTGGACACGAGGAGAATGTGATAGGCACTTTTGCACCGGGAACGGTCAGGGGCTTTTATTGACTACTCAATAACGAGGAAATAAGTCCGCGTTTGAAAATTGTCTGACCAGTTGAGAAGTGATCATGAGGTCGATGATGAGCACGCCTGTCTAGAAGCAAATATTCACTCTAGACTTAAGACTACCAGGTTATGGCTATGGATATGGCTATGGCTAAAGAGGTTTATTCGCTCACCACAAACTAGACAACTAAATAACTAGCACACACAGTACTCTTCAACAGTTCAAGGCGCTCAGCAGTTCACAGTAGTAAACAGTCGTTGCTTAAGTCGCAGGTATAACCCTCTTGGTTCGCTTCGGTAAGATGTGTTCGCTTTCACTTTCGAATATAAACTGACTGCGTGGCGACAGCCGAGCGCTTGTATAGCTTTTAATTCGGAGGGTAGAATGTTCCGGAATCATCTACACGTTAAGTATCTAACTAGAGCGTTCGAGAAAAGTACCTACTTAGAAGTAGGTACAGTCACGCCGACGTTCGAGGTGAATAACCTTGTATTCAAGATTTGTAGGTAAAGTAAGTATAGGTACTTGAAGTACTTGTGGTTTTGTGTTGGAATTTCTAGATTTTTCACACTGTTCGGTAGAGTAGTTCTACACTAACAATGCGTTTTAATTTCTAGAAGATTCGATCAGTAGTTTTTGAGATATCGACGATCGTTGTAACAGTATCTTTACGATGCGAACTCTTCTTCTTCATCCGAGCGCCAATCCCGATTCCATCCAAAGCCTCCACGAGCCTCTACTCCAGAGCTCGGAGTCCGCTCGCCTACTCCTCTTTTCCAAGATTTCGTTAAGATTTCGTTTAACGTGAATGACTGCCTCCTCCCCTCCTCACGCCGAAACGAAAGCCTGTGCCAGAGATTCGCCCAACAGTCAGCAAGTGACTTTTCAGACATTTTGTTGGAAATGTGGCACCCCAAATGTATTGTGGTCGCTATGTGGTACGTCTATCAGGGAAATTATCTATAAATAATGGACGCTATCTTAAAAACATTTGAGACTATAAGCTTTAAGGATGATTATCCCGCTCTACCACATCATCATCATCGTCCTCCGAGCCATTTCCCAACTAAGTTGGAGTCTACTTTTTCGAACTTACTACGAAGCGGCCCATTTATCGGTTTGTTCGTGTCGCGGAGCTTTTCACATTTTGTATGAAACTCACTGCACCCGCGATGCGGCCGAGGCGCGCTCGCGTCTTACGTCCGTTCTGTCCCGCCCGTTACGGGTAGTTGGAGCTCTCTAAAGTCCGAAAACTGGTATAACCACAGAACTTCGACAACGCCAATGGGTTGTGGAGGTCAAATTGCAGTCGCGTCACGGAAAACATCGCCTCTGGGCCGCTTCGTAGTTAGACTGAAAATATCGCCTCTGGGCCGCTTCGTAGTTAGACTGAAAATATCGCCTCTGGGCCGCTTCGTAGTTAGACTGAAAATATCGCCTCTGGGCCGCTTCGTAGTTAGACTGAAAATATCGCCTCTGGGCCGCTTCGTAGTTAGACTGAAAATATCGCCTCTGGGCCGCTTCGTAGTTAGACTGAAAATATCGCCTCTGGGCCGCTTCGTAGTTAGACTGAAAATATCGACTCTGGGCCGCTTCGTAGTTAGACTGAAAAGCCGACCCCAACTGAATTGGGAGAAAGGCCGGAGGATGATAATGAGTAAGTGCTACAAAAATAATCTATACTTAATATTATAAAGAGGAAAGGTTTGTATGTAAGTATGTTTGTAACGAATTGGCTCAAAAGTACTGGACCAATTTTAAAAATTCTTTCACCATTTGAATGCTAAATCATCACTGATTAATATAGGCTATTTTAATTGCAAGAAAAATAAGGATCCCTACTAAAACTACAATAAAGTTACCCAAGGTGTAAAAAAATGCCTATAAAATATCTTTCATCGCATGCGCTGCGAAAACTATTGATGATAGAACAAAAAAATGTTCCACAGTATTAAAGAACATACCAAAATCTACAAAAAATGTCGCAGTAGCATCTGTCTAACTATTGTAGTTATGTAGTGACATAACTACTATTTAACATTTTAAAATTTAATAGAAATTCTGACCAAAATCAGACCAAGTTATTTATACCTTTGCCTCAATCCTTACGTAAGTAAATGATTTCTCAAGCAAGGCTGTTTAAATACCTGTAAATTACATTTCAGTTAATACAATCGGACATTCCATTCGAAAGATATTACGAGTTTGATAAAATTGAAATAAAATTAATTCGCCGCTAAGCCGCCGCCGCCGCGCCGTGACGCGCCGGAGTGCGAGAGGGGCACATCTATGAAATAGGCAGCCGCGCGGCTCATTCGCGCGGTCTGCTCCCTACGCAGCTGACGTAACCAACGTTGAGTGATTTTGAAGAAATATTTTTTGATTTAGCAAATTGTTGATTCTTTTCAGAACTACTAAGTGCTTAATACCAAAAGTTCTTATTAGAACTACATATTTCAACTTCCAATTAAAAAGTTCGTTTCAGAACTATTTAAACTTTCCGGTTCAAAAGTTATTTTCAGAACTACTTATAAACTAAGAATTCAGTGCAGGGTGCGACTGAAATAAATTGAGCTGAGCGAGCAGGACTCGTACCTGAAAATAAGACACTACGGTCGCGCGCTTAGCTGCCGGGGCGCCTGGCAATGGACACTTGGGCAGGACACCATGCGGTTTTTGTCGGTTTATGCACGACATAACCACCCCCGCTGGCCGGCGGGGGGGTATCCGAAGGGATTTCCGCAAGTATACATCGGACATGAACCATCTCGCTTCAAAATACTCCTCAGTGTCCACACTATCAAATCGTGGTAAATTTGGTCAAGATCACGCGAGTGGTTACCGCGGAGTTCAGTCACCAACAAACGGCTATGCCGCGTATAAGAGCTCAATTAGTTTATTCATACTTTTCTATAAAAAGAAACTAACAATATGCCTAGAAAAATAAAGTCGCAGCTATCTCAAAATAGTTCCCAAGTGAGATTAGCAAAAATACGTCATATCGGAGAATTTTCTTCTGAAAATTCAGATCGTCTCGCAAGTCAGACAGAGTTCACAGAGTACGTATCGCAGTCGCGAGCCAGAGAATCAGCGCCGAACGCTCGCAGCAGCTTATGGCACAGAGAGATAGGCAACAGTCGTGAAGAACTAGAACGCGCAATACAATATTCGCCCATAGTGATAGATCGGCATTCAGCTACGATCCGCGAATTGAATATGCTCATCAGAACAGCGTCCAAATCGGAGCAATGAATAATATTTGTCTGAAATGTTTTGCTAAAAATGGACTGATGAAACCAACGGTATGTGCTGCGCGTCTGGAAATGTCCTGCATTTACTGTACGTTTATGCCAAAATGTTTAAAAAATAAATGTCCACCCGTGCGAAGCCGGGACGGGCCGCTAGTTTAGTATAAAACTCAGTTAGGTACTACACACAACGTACTATATTCAGAATTTATAAGTGACGTCAAATATAATTCAGAAACGTTATAACGCCTGTCTTAAGCTATTTTAGGGTTCCGCACCTCAAAAGGAAAAAAACGGAACCTTTATAAGATCTCTTCGTTCTCCGTCTGTATGTCCGTCAAGACCTTTTTCTCAAAAACGCGTAGAGGCATCAAGTTGGAATTCATACCAAATACTCAAGTCTGTAACGCCTTGAAGCTGTGAAAAATCAAACTGCTACGTCAACGCAATCACCAACAGATTACACTTATGCAGCAAGTATGGCGCGATTGCAGCGCTACGTGTCGCCGATGCGAACTTTTAATTTTTGTTGCGCAAAAGTTATATTATTACGATATCTCAGATGATGTAGAATTAAATTGTGTGATGTAAATAGCTTTCCGATTACTAGATTATTTTAGCTAGTTTGATAGAAATTTAACCTCTACGCGTTCCTGGAAAAAAAGTCTTTTCAGGCAGACACAGACATATTTTGATTGTGAAATGGGTAATATGAAGTATTTTTACGATTTGCAGACTTTTTCCGTTACTTGTGCCATGAAACTTTACTTTCTGCACAATTTCAAGATTCGTACTCAACGGGCAATACCCCGTAGGTTTTAATTCCCTTGCGATTGTCTTAATATGCTGCATAAATGGCGATTTAGCTTTTGATTGCGTTGAATTAAAGTTTGATTTTTTCACAGCTTCAGCACGTTACAAAGTTGAGTATTTCATATTCATTTGTTACTGATGATGAACTTGATACTACCACACATTACTGAGAAAAAGCTCTTGACAGACAGACATACAGATGCTTTTTTATGCGATGTGGGTAACTACAAATTTAACTTGTGCTATAAGACCTTGCTTCTTGCCAAATTTCATGATTCTAGCGCAACGCGAAATACCATATAGGCTTTGATGCCCTTGCATTTGGTGGAATCGCTACATAAACGGTTGTACCTTTTGATTGCATTGCCTTAGAAGTTTTTTTACAGCTGCAAGGCGTTGCAGACCTGAATATTTGGTATAAATTTCCACTTGATGTCTCTGCGCGTTCCTGAGAAAAAGTCTTGCGATTGAAAGCGATCCTATAAGGGATTCGTTTTTACCTTTTGAGGTACGGAACCCTAAAAAGCACAACGCTTTATGTATTTGCATATATGTTTGGTATATATATTTACGTACAATTTGGATTCATTCAACGATGAGATAGCAAAAACAATTTCTATTTTGGGCGAAATTAGAATTCTCTACAGCTATACAAATTATGTTTTTTTTTCACCTATTTTTATGTTGATGAATATGTTTAAAGGTAAAACTATTACTAGGATATTTGGGGCCCCAACAAGACTTTGGGGTATTAAAAGCTCGTAAAAAAAATTTATGAATAAAAAACTAATAAAACTATTCCAACAACATAATGTTACACGACAACACAGGATAGAATCGTACTTCCATCCCGTAACTACGTGTAACGAGGGACAAAACGAAACGACAATATCTGCGATAGAGAGGTGCGAGCGAGACGGCACAAGTCGTAGTTTCATATTGTCCTCATCTCAATATTGAGATTAAAAGTGATGCTTCGCTTGGCGCAAATTATTAGACGTACGGTCTGTAAAACAATTCGATGCAATATTTACATAAATATTTAAAAAGAATAAAAGGAGCGAGGTCTCTGATTTTGTATAATAATACTCGCACATCGTAACTACTGAAACGAACGGAATACCTTGAGACAACAATCTTGAACAAACGTCAACATGTTTGCGCATGTGCACGAACTGGCCAAGAAGCCAATAAAAGGACTGAGCAACCAATGACGCGAGCTCCCTGAGCCCGACCTTAGATTTGTATATGTATGATTGGTTGGCTGGCGCGCCTCCGCCGGCGGCCGTCGCGCCTGCTAAACAACGGATGAAGTTCTATGGATTCCGTTCGCGGTTGAGAGGGCAGTCGCTCCCGAAAAAGCCGACCCAATCAAACTCAATAAGCCGACCTCGAGTTCCAAAGTGCAAACTTATAATCAACATCAGCTGCATGCCCTAGTCTCCATTATTTGGGGTCGGTGCAAGCTGTCGCCGTCTGCTTAGTTACTCTTTCCTCGCCATGTCGTCCTTCACGCAACTTCTGGGCCTACCCCAGCTCCTGAAGCCGTACATCCACTATTCCGCACCTTGAATCTTTGCGGTATCAGTATCAATCTCTCTCGATTTTATTTTTTCTATTAAAATAGGTGAAGATCTAAATTAAATTCGGATCAGGTCTGCTAACGGTACAAGTCAGAGCTCACTTCAGTGAAACGTAGCACTGCAGGCGACGTTTTTGCGCATCGTACCTCTGACACAGACACCTTTTTATGTGAAGACGTCAAGTAGATATAAATTCCTAGATAAGATTAAAAAAATATTAATATTATTAAAATTTCAAAATGTGAATATATTGTTCAATACAGAACAAAGACAAATAAAATAAATGCTTGAACTTGCAATATAATGTAATTTATTCCCTTTTACAATTTTTAGTATTGAGAGCGCTAGTGCAAATTTAATGATCTTAAGGTAGGTAGTATGTAACGAATGAAGATAACGGTGATTTAGCAATAACTAATTGCGTGTCGTTTACAGATCACGTTATCGAATAGAATACTAAACATCAAAAAATATTATATAAAACTAATATGTGTTAATATAACGTAAAATATTCAGCTTATTAGGAATAAATTCATTATAATAAAATATACGAATGTCGGCGTAGACATATATTTTTAAATGCAAACCGCTCATGTGCGAGTCGGACTCGTGCACTGAGGGTTCCGTATAAAATGGATTGTGGAATATACCTTCTTTTTTTTTTTATCGTGCGGAAATCCCTTCGGATACCCCCCCGCCGGCCAGCGGGGGCGGTTATGTCGGGCTTGCACCGACTAAAACCGCACGCCGTCTCGGGTCTTCAGACGCCGGGGTGTAAGGTTACCCATAGAGCATATCCCTCGCACCCCGGCTGACCCTGGGCCATCTCACCACTAACAGCATCGCTCATCCTGTCTCCTCTGAAAGCAGAGGAGTACGGAGAGCGATGTGTTCCCGCCACGTTGGGTATTGGCCGACGATCAATGCCAACCCTATGAAGGGGTGAAGGGGAAGCCATTGACCGCCGCCCAGGGTGTACCGGCCGCTCCGATTCCGTTCCCCCCGGACTGCAGCGGGATCGGAATCGGAGCGACACTCGAGGAGGTTACCCAACACACACCCCGTGGAATATACCTAACGTTGCTGTTAGAAAACTAAAATTACCAATGTAGCTCACTGAATAAGGACAAGAAATGACAATGAGCTGCTGCTCTGCTGAAGGGCCGCTGGCTGCAAACGAGTCCTAGAGACGAGACCATGACTTTGCCAAACGAATGGTAGGACGCCCCCAGCCAGATGAAGTGGTAAGTGAGTTGAAATTTGTATCAAATAATCAGGTGTGTATAAAATCATATCTGTAAGTCAACGCAATAAAAAAACGGTTTTTACAGGGTCGCCAGCACGAGTGAGATGCCTCTGATGTTGCACACGTGTATTGGCCGCGGTCAACACCCTCCATAAGGTGGGCCGTGTGCTTGTCTGCCATGTAAGTGGTATAAAAGTGAAACTAAAAGATACATGTTGTGTTTATGCACTATATTTAGACAACCGCAAAAGAATAAAAACCTGTAAGGTACTTTGTGTTTCGCGTTGAACTGGAATCTTGAAATTTAGCAGGGAGCAACGGCATATAGCACAAGTGATACTGAATACGTGGCTAGCTACATCACGAAACATAAATTAAAACTTATTTCAATCAATCCATTGTAGCCTATTGCAGTGTACCGCTGGACATAGGCCTGCCGCCACAGCACTCGACCCTGAGCCTTTAGCAGCCAGTCTGACTCAGCGACCTAGTCAGCTCGTCTCATCTGGCTGGCAGGCAACGTTTCTCTACTCGTACTCTCGTTTGCGGCCACTGGATCTTCGGCAGATATTTTATTTTATTTTATTTTATTTTACAGTTTTAGGAAAACTTACAGCTAACAAATAACAATAAAAAGATAAACAACATAGTGAAGGCCAATTACAAGTTTTCACAAATAACACTTAGCTTTTAAACATATAAAAGAGAACGATGCTGAAGACTCATTCCATTGATAAGCACAACATGGTCATTTCATTCCACAAAGTAGTGATCACATAAGGCTTTTTTAACTTTATAGATACTTGTGAAGAATATATCCATATCAACATCCCGACATGCTACATTGTACGTACGGCAGGCTCGTAGTAGATACGAGTTTTGTCGATAGGAAGTGCTTGCCATAGGAAAGTGGAGCAAGTTAGGCTTACGCAGAAACAATGGTGGCGCGTACAAGCCAACCCTGCATACCAGCTCCGGTAAATCTGCTGATCCATTAAATATAGACATTAAGAATGACAAATCCGCTATTTTACGACGCTCTATTAGAGGTAAAATATGAAATTTTTTACAGCGAGTATAGTAATTAGGCAGAAAACAGTTAGATCGGAATTGAATGTACCTTAAAAATTTTCGTTGGATGCTTTCAAGACGGTCAATATAGGTATTATAAATCGGGTTCCATACTGGTGAGGCATATTCGAGGATACTACGAACGAAAGAGCAGTATAAAATTTTAATGGTTTTAATACTTTTGAAATCGGCTGAGATTCTTAAAATAAAACCTAAAGCTTTGGTGGCTTTACTAATGATGTCGCTAATGTGTAAATCGAAGAGAAGTTTGCAGTCAAAAGTAACTCCGAGGTCCTTGACAGATGTAACCCGGGTTAAAGGAATATCACGAAGTGTATAGGTATAGTTAATGGGCCGTGGTTTACGCGTAAAAGTGCAAGTGAAGCACTTGGAAACATTTAAGTCGAGCTTGTTCAATAAACAATAATTTTGGAAACGGTCTAGATCCTCCTGTAAAGAGAGCGCATCTTTAAGGTTGTTTATCTGTTTCATGATTTTCACGTCGTCAGCGTACAACAATATTTTTGACCATTGAAAACAACACGAGATGTCATTGATAAAAATGTTGAACAAGAGAGGTCCTAGAAGCGATCCCTGAGGAACGCCCGAGGGGATGCGCATGGCTCTCGAGGAATATCCATTTAGTACCACAGTCTGGCACCTATTCTCTACGTACGATGTAAACCATCTGAAGAGATTACCCCGGATACCCATAGATGATATCTTGTTCATAAGTATGTTATGATCTATTTTATCAAAACACTTACTGTAGTCAGTGTATATAACATCTACTTGGGATCTCTGTGACATGGAATAGGATAGAAAATCGCTACATAGGATAAGGTTTGATGTAGTTGACCGCCCCTTCAGGAAACCATGCTGGTTTTCGCTAAAGTTAAATTTAAGTGCCGAGTACACCTGTCTATATACAATTTTTTCTAAGATTTTAGCGAATACACATAGCTTAGAAATTGGTCTGTAATTTTCTATGACAGTTCTTGATCCTTTTTTAAAAATAGGTGTTATATACACAGACTTCCAAATAGTGGGCACTACTCCCGTAGTAAGTGAGCACTGAAATAGAATTGAGAGCGGTACAGTCAGACTCTTAGCGCAGTTTACAATGAAAGCCGGAGGAATGTTATCTGGGCCTGAAGACTTATTTAGGTCTACTTGCTTCAGTAATCTACTGATCTCATCCCTGTCCACCTCAATGCCCCCTATATCCGAGCCAACCCAACCAGCACCTCCGCTACCGTCCTGAGTAGTGAGAAGCGATGAGCTGTGACTGTTGATGTTTGGTTCTAGGAAGTTAGAGTGAAAGTAGTCACTAAACATATTGCATACAACATCGCCATCGCCAGATGATCGCGGTCCATAATGTAGAACCGAGGGATAGCAGTTGGAGTGCTTTTTAGATTTTACGTAAGCCCAAAAAGCACGAGAATTGCGATGTATGTTAGACTCAATCTTGTCAATGTAACCTTCAAATAACTCCTTTTCCAGATCTTTTACCCTCTGTCGCAAGGTAACAAATGAATGATGATCCGAAAGGTTTCTATATTTTTTGAATTTTGAATGATACTTTGCTTTTTCCTTGATTATCTTAATTAATGAAGTATTATACCAGACAGGATATTTCAAATCCACGGTAACAGTTTTTGATGGTATGTAAGTGTTACGTAAATCATTGATAACATCATAAAAATACGTCACAGCATCCTCGAGGTTTCTGCAGTTCAGTTCACAGTCCCAGTTCATGGAATCCAGTTCATGTTTTATGGACTCATAATCAGCCTTGTAATACAGGTACTGTACACGAGGACGAGCTGGTAGACTGTGTAACTGCACAAACTCGACCGAGACGCAGAGTGCCTTATGTTGGGGATCCTCGCGTACAAGGGGACTATCGCAGTGAGCAACAGAGACATCGCTGTTCGAAAGTACAAGATCCAGCAACCTATCGTTAATATTATGGAAGCTATTATATTGCGACAGGTTACAAATATTCAGATTGTCAATGAAATTAGTCTGTACATCACCCTGTTGGTTACTCGGACCGAGGTAAGGGGCATCAACCGACGGACACCACTTTATATTCGTTTGCTTAAAATCGCCTAGTATTAAAAATGAATCGGTCGGATGTTTGAGTACAATATCAACTAAGCTATTAGAAAAATTAGTTAACTGGACTGCCAGTGTATTACCTAAGTTTTCGTTGCAAATATATACAACACAAATATGTATTTTGAAGGAAACTTTCGGCTTTCTATGACTTACGGTAAGTGTAATCCACAAGTCCTCGGCTGACGAACACCATTCGCCTCGATCATCAGCAACTATTTCCCTTTTAATAGCTATTAAAACGCCTCCTCCCTTCTTTTGATCAGTTATAGCGTAATTACGATCCCGTCGCCACACAAGATATCTATCATCAAATAGCTCCGAATCCGATATACTCCCAAGCAGCCCGATATACTCCCAAGCAGCCCGATATACTCCCAAGCAGCCCGATATACTCCCAAGCAGCCCGATATACTCCCAAGCAGCCACGTCTCCGTAATACAAATCACATCGAAATCACTGACACGCACATTTCTGTAAAAAGTACTTGTTTTCGTTCGTAGACCCCGAACATTCTGATAAAAAACGCTAAGAGGTGCCATTATAAATGTTATAATAGAAATTAACATAAGAATAGCAATAATGTAAGGTACATTCTAAGTAAGGTGAAAAAATATATTGCACGCCAATAAGAACTATGGCACTATATCTAATAAGTACACAAATTCGAGAGCACAAGTATTGGGTAAAATTAAAAATAAAATTATTAGAATACAAGAATATCTGCCTGATTGAGCAAAAAGCGATTCTATTTTTAATTGGATAATGTCTAATGTGATTAAAGTAATCTAATGCAGGGTCATTAGCAACGAGAGATAAGCGAACAAAAGGCCGGTAGCATCGGAGTGAATAGCAAAAAAATGTACCTGTGGTTCTCAAACCTATTGAGCCGATGAAACAATGTAACAAGTCGGTATGTTGTGTAATTATAACTATGATAAAAAATTTTTTAGATCTCTTTCTGTATTTATATGGTGCTTCGGAGAAGACATGTTTTTTCGTAAAAAAATTTTGCACCCTTTGACCCAAACGTGTTCAAATCCTCGTTCTTTGGCTCGGGCTTTGGTTTTGTTTAAAAGGACCTTGTTCTCCAGAGTCAAGTGATCATTCACGTAGATCCTGTTATCACCCCGTAGTCCTAAATCCGTTGCTTTAAGGGTCTTGTGTTTTTTTGCCGCTGCTACAAATTCATTCTTTAGGTAACTACTGTGGACAGAGCATATTATGTTCTTGTTCTGCTTATCATTACGCATGGGCACTCTGGCTATGTAGTTGACCTGTTCTCTTTGGATTTTACAGTTGATTATATCCCCAATCTTATCCAGTATAATAAATAAGTTTTCTGAATTAGACGTAGGCACGCCTTTAATCTCAATATTGTTCATACGAGATCTTTGTTCACTCTCATGCTGCTTTTCCTCCAACCCGCTGACACGATCCTGAAGGCTCAATACATCTTCTTTAGTCTTCTTGATGGTTTCGATTTCCTCTTCTAGAATTGATACTTTGATAGTTAAAGCCTCAACCGCATTATGGACAAATTCAATTGATGATTTCACGTCCGAGAACTCATCTCTCATAGCTTTTAGGTCCACTAACTCAGCTTGTATTGCCCTCACACTATTCACTAAGGCTGGTATATCCTCCATTTGCGACGATAAACGCTTCAGCTCGGCAAGGATGGAATCCGAAACTGTTACCGGGATTCTTGGACTAGCAACACTCACGGACTTGCAACCATGGCATTTCCAGGTTGACTTCCGCTCTCCTAGTTTCCTCCATCCACCTTCTGTTATTCCGGCACAAGGAAAGTCAAACTGACCCCCACACAAAGAGCATGTGGCGCCATCCCTAGCTTCTATCTCACAACGTTTGCACGAGAACATGGTGATCAAAACTTTGAGAAACACTTGCAAATAGTTAGTAATCGAGTAGCGAGACCTTGTATAGGTGCGATCGGAAACGAATCTACCGACATACTGGTATATGGCCAGCCTTTCTAGCCTCTCACTTCAGTTTGCTGCGAGTTATATTGGTGACTTAATCCACTTGTGTACGGAACCCTCAGTGCGCAAGTCCGATTCGCACTTAGCCGGTATTTTTCTTCTTCATCGCTCTTCAAAGCTCGCACTTTGGAGCCGGGAAGCCGCCCTCCTGCTCCTCTATGATTCTGGTCTGTTTTAGCGTTCATGGGAGCGATTGCTGTCTGATCTCCACACCCTGGGGGAAAATTTGCACCAGAGTCTCGTCCGTCAACCAGCAGGTGTGCCATTTTGCAGGTGAGGTTGGCTCGGGCTCCAAACATCTTGGTGGGCCCCACTACTATATACACAAGAAAATGTATCTAAATATGCGTGTGCACATTCTAGAACCCACATCACAAGCTAGTTAAGCTATGCTTACTTTGGGTGTAGACAACACTGCGTGGTAAGTTGTAGAATATTATTTTTTTTTATGTAAAGTAAGTTCCGCTTCCCATCAGGTGGGCCGCGAGCTTGTCTGCCACCTGAGTGGTATAAAAAAAAAGAAAAAATCCGTTGTGAGTTTACGCGAATACGAGGGTCAAACTGAAAGTTCTTAGAAAATCAAAAACTGATTATATTAGCCAGTTATTAGTTTTATTATATCTTTTCAAAATATTGTCCATTCACGTCAATACACCGCTGCATGCGATGGAACCACTGGGAAAAGCACTTTGCCCACTCGTCCTTAGGGGTCTCTTCAATGGCATCGCGATACGCAGCCACCGCTTCTTCAGCATTCATAAACCGCTTTCCTTTAAGTTTTTCTTTAATTTTTGGAAATAAATAAAAATCACAAGGCGCGAGGTCGGGGCTATACGGCGGGTGACCCAGTAATTCAACGTTTGATGTCGCCAAATAGTCGATCGTTCGCTTGGCGGTGTGCGACGAGGCGTTGTCGTGGTGAAGGAGGATCCTACTGCGAGGTCGTTTCTCTCGAACTTTTTCCAAGACAAGTGGCAAACAATTGGTAGTGTACCATTCTGCAGAAACTGTTTTTTGATCCTCTAACACAATTGTTACGAAATGACCTATCCTTCCAAAGAACGAGGCCACCATTTTTTTTCCCGCACTTCGATCTCTCTTCACTTTAGTTGGCAACTCCTCGAAAGGAAACACCCACTGAGCAGATTGTCTTTTGGTTTCAGGATCATAACAGTAAATCCAGCTTTCGTCACCTGTTAGTATGTCGAACACAGCATTAGAGTCACCTCCGTTAAATCTTTCAATCATTTTACGGCACCAAACCACACGATGGAGTTTTTGAGCCTCAGTCAAATTATGAGGTATCCACCGGGCGCAAAGCTTCCTGACCGCTAAATGTTCGTGGAGGTTTTATGTTATGTTTGACTCATACCGATGCCTAAGCTTGTCCGAATCTGCTGATAGGTCACTCTTTTGTCAGTCTCTATCATACGCCGCACAACACAGATGTTATTTTCAGTCGTCGCCGTAGAAGGCCGTCCCTCACGTAAATCATCAGTGAGATTAGTGCGACCACGTTTAAACTCATTAAACCAGTTGTAAACAGTCGCACGAGATGGGGCTTCATCGTGAAAGGCCAATCGTAGTCTATCATAACTTTCTTGTTGACTTAAATGACATCGAAAGTCATAAAAAATCATTGCACGAAAATTTTCTCGTGTTAAATTCATGTTAACGTGACACAGACAATTTTCAATTTGCCGCCAAATCGTAAAACAAATGATAAATGAATGAAATATATACTGAGTAATATTGGCAAAGAGTTCTATTTTCAAATTTTAGAATTATTTTTTTATTATATTGTTTATAAGTGGCCAGTTCTAAGAACTTTCAGTTTGACCCTCGTATGTGACATTCGCGTAAACTTCCGACAATATCATGTAAAAAAAATCCGACTACAATAACCAAAAAAATACTGAAAAGTGTAAAATAACTGAATTACAGATTTAATTGTAAAGATAAAAAAGATGTAAAACTTTTTGCGGAAGTCGGTGCCAAGCCAAATAGTTATTAGTTAGGTTGATAGGGTAGGTCCAATCCATCGTGAGTCTCCCCGCGCCCCGCGCCAGGCGAGAGTCAGGGCTCCGCGTCTCCAGCAAAATGCAATACTAATACAATTTACTTAGATATATGGCACCAACTTGGAGTTAAATCAAACCCAACGCAAAATGCACTTTTGAAATGAGTTCATAAACGACGGCAATATCGATGGACATAAATTAAAATATTAAAAAAATTATACAGGTGAATATGGAACCTGCTCCTTTTTGAAGTGGGTCAATATGAAAATTGTTGTTGTTGTACAAAGCAAGTAATTAGTCACTGCTAGCATTACTTGAGCGGGAACAAAATACAAGAGATTTAACCCCCCCCCCCCCCCCGAATTCTTCCAGTTTAACTCTAGATCTGTAACAAAAGTGTTCGAAGGCTTTCTTTTCATTATGGTATTACTATCTTTGTAACAGGCTGCTGTAATCCAATACCTCGGGATCCGAGATCATTTCTACTGTATCTCACACAACTAAAGTAGCAAACAAATGACCCGCCTGATAGTAAGCGGTCACCGTAACCAAGGAAGTCAATCTTTAAGTCTCGTGTGAATAGGTTCCTTCTAGGCATACGTGATCCATCGTAGACCACATTGTCACTTACGACCAGGTGAGATAGAGGTCAAACGTGAGCCTATCATCCATAAAAAAAATGAACGACCATTACTTCGCAAACGCATTGCCTCAGATAGAGAGGAGGGAAAGGTTAAATAGAAGAACGGGATAATGAAAAGGAAGAAGAATAGCTTTTTTTTTTACGTGCGGAAATCCCTTCGGATACCCTCCCACCGGCCAGCGGGGTTTCTTATGTCGTGTATCGACTAAAACCACACGGTGTCCTCCCCAAGTGTCCGTTGCCGGGCACCCCGGGTAAGCCCCTGTCCCTCTCAAACTGCTCAAAATATACAAGAGGAAGTGATTCTGTTTCACCTCGCAAGATATGCCCTTCTCAAACTAAGGTAAACATTTATAAAAAGGTGGGTATTCAAGACAAACACCGATTTTTAGGGTTCCGTAGTCGGATGGCAAAAAACAGAACCCTTATAGATTCGTCATATCTGTCTGTCTGTCCGTCCGTATGTCACAGCCATTTTTTTCCAAAACTATACGAACTATGCTGTTGAAACTTGGTAAGTAGATGTATTCTGTGAACCGCAATAAAATAGAAAAAAAATCAATAAACTTTGGGGATTCCCCATACTTAGAACATAATTCAATTTTATATGATTTTAGATTGACATGGTCATTTACATTAAAATTAGAATTACAGTACATCCGTGATCATGGTACTTGTAACAGTGCCGAAATATCGGATTCTCGAAAAAGATACTAAACATGGTAAATATCCCGTTTATAATTCTAATAATTCAATTTTTTTTTGTCAAATCCCTTCGTCTATGGATAGGTCTTCAATGATATTGAGGGTTCTAATATCATTTTGATCTAAACTGAATAATATTGTCGGAAGTTTACGCGAATGTTACACATTGAAATAAAACTATTTTTAACGGATTCTATCGCGGTTTATTTGATGTTATTTTATATTTTACATTGAACCCGACGTTTCGGTTGCTTTTCAGCAGCCATGGTCACGGGGAGACTAAAGATGGTTGTTGTCTTGAAGTTTGAAGTGAAAGTTATCTCAAAGTACCCGAACTATGTTGAATTGTTGGTGTTACTATTTACGCAGAATGAGCTCACAGTGTCATGAAGTCTTGTTGTATTTTGTTTTTTCTTGGAATTAATTAAGTGAATGACTGGGTCCCAAGCTGGTGGTACATTCCAACCATCTTCTCTATTAAAATTAAAATTAAAGTTCTGGTACTTTGAGATAACTTTCAATTCAAACTTCAAGACAACAACCATCTTTAGTCTCCCCGTGACCATGGCTGCTGAAAAGCAACCGAAACGTCGGGTTCAATGTAAAATATAAAATAACATCAAATAAACCGCGATAGAATCCGCTAAACTGAATAGTTTGCGCCAGAGACACTTCCAAAGTTGTAAAATATGTGATGTGTAACTTCTAAAATAAGAGAATGATAAATCTTAAATAAATATATGATGTACATTACCATGTAAACATCCAACTAAAATTGGTTTGAACAAGATCTAGTAAGTAGTTTTTTTTAATACGTCATAAATCGTAAACCGCAATTTACCTTTCATTCAATCAACTCAAATAAAAAAAATTAAAAAAAAAACATTATTTTGTTACTTGCTGCTACGGAACCCTTGATGGGCGAGTCCGACTCGCACTTTGCCGGTTTTTTATTGCATGGGTTGTTTATTTTTTCAATAACTTCATACTAATTAAACTGAATAATTTACCCAAGCTGTTCATGAAACGTTACAATATTAATACAGTCATCGCTTAACTCCCAATTGAGTTTCAATCCGACCAACTGTATCTGATTATGATCGGTAATATAGACTTAGCCTTATTACATAGGAGCTAAATTCGGCTTGGATAGGCGTACTTAATTTCATAATTAGACTTACTATCATGAAGAGTACCTTCTCTGAGGCTGCGAAGCATCGATCGGCTCGGTAGGTGTGGAGACTTCATAGAGAATTCTAGTTGTCCTATTTGTCGTAATGGTAATTTCACAGATTACCTATTGGCACAGAATATGTAATAGTACTGACGTAATACTGCTAATAGGTAATATTATAATAATTAGGGCTCCGTAATGAAGAGTCAAGTACGCATTCCTATGCGTACTTGACTTTAAATAACTAAGAGCAGTTTTCAGTAGTGCTAGAAACCGAGATTAATTGAAACTGACAGAGAGGTAGGACATGACGGTATTCCCGTCCAACTGAGCAGTCCGACTGGGGAAGTACCTCCGCCCTACAGAATACCGCGGCCATAATAACCTCGTGTTGTGTTCCCGGCGGTGAGTAGGGTAGCCAGAGCTCACTGAGAGTTTTTGTGCTGTCAGAGGGAAGAGTCTTCCTTCTGACAGCACAAAAACTAAAAAAGAAGGGAGAGGCGGGAGTAGCCTTTGGTCTTGGCCACGGTGACCGCTTCCCATCAGGTGGGCCGTGAGCTTGTCTGCCACCTGAGTGGGATAAAAAAAAAAAAAAAACTAAACTCCACCGTTATTGTGTTTTAAGTGAGCGAAACGCAAGAAACCAGTTTAGTAGAACGGATTTTCATTGGTAAAATTCAGCTTAAGTTGATAAACTAGGGTTGTGCTGGGTGATGAAACCACAGGAATCAGTTAAAAGAATCGCCTCAAATCATCATCATAATCATCATCAACCCATGCTAGTCCACACTGCTGGACATAGGTCTCCCCCAATGAGCGCCATAGCGCCCTGTCTTCAATTTGCCGCATCCAGCATCTGCCCGCTGTCTTTCGCAGATCGTCATCGGTCTCCACTCAAGCACACGTTTACCCCAGCGGTTGTCGGTTCTTCGCGAGATATGGCCGGCCTACTGCCAGTTCAGCTTGCTAATTCTTTGTGCTATGTCGATAACCTTGGTTAAAAAATATAATTGTTTAAGTTTTTTGTCCTCCTAACACAAACTATGCTGTCTTTAAGCGCGCAGCGGGAGGGGGCTGGCTAGGAGTGGTAGCCAAGCTAGTGACACCTTCTGTTCCGTCGGAATCGAACCGAAACTAAAAAGATATTAAGCTGCAGAGATGCGCTAGTAGAAAGAGAGATGGTTCCATAGAACCAAACGAGGCTGACCCCAGCCGGACTCTTCGTCCCGACGAGCGTCCCAAATCAATCATCATTCTTTAGTTTTTCTACAGACAGAGAATATAAGTTAACATTTTGAAATCCTGTATGGTACCATTGTACTCTGGCTCGCGTATAGTCGGCGATATCGGAGACTAGCCAGACAATGGCTCTGGCTAATGAGTCGGAACTGCGGACTGTACCGTGTGTGTGATTTATGCTGTCACGGTGCAACGGGCAATGTAAAGTTTTCAGTAAATAACTGGAAAATCTCGTAGTCGATAGTTTAATAGCGAAATGTTCCAAGTGATATCGATAGTGCAAAAGAAAATCACTACGCTTTAAAGTATAGGTACAAGGCGTGCTCCATGGGCAACCTTACACCCCGGCGTCTGTAGACCCGAGACGGCGTGCGGTTTTAGTCGGCTCAAGCCCGACATAACCGCCCCCGCTGGTCGGCGGAGGGGTATCCGAAGGGATTTCCGCACGAAAAAAAAAGGCACAGGGCGTCCCACGGCTATGCCACATGGAGAGAAAATATCTTAAATAATGTAGATAGACCATTTTCCGGATGATGATGGAGAGGATGTAGGATTTTAGAGGGAGAGAATGCCATGTCTCGCCGACCCCAAGGGCTTGGGACAAGGGCGGGCAGATCTCGATGTGGTTGGTACCTCTTGAATTTGATGAGTGATTAAATGAATTGGATTTGATGACACATTCTGATTTTTTAAATTATAATTTCATACTACTGAATAAGAAACGGGCATACGAAAGTGGTTACCGTGATCTAAGACCAGCCAGTACCAGAGATGACACTCATAACATAACATAACTTCACGCCTGTATTCCCGAAGGGGTAGGCAGAGGTGTATTACACACCCACGATTCGCCAGTTATGTTAAGGTCCCAATGTAATAGGGAGCGAGCCTATTGCCATCTACCGGGCACATTATTAAGCGAGCGATAATTAACATTTATTAATGCACACATAACTACGAAAAGCCAGAGGTGTGTGCCCGGGGCGACTGGGGATCGAACTCGAGACCTCGTCTCAGCAGTCCGTTACGTCCGCCACTGGGCTATCGGAGAAAAGTTTTAAATTAATTTTAAATTTAATAAAAGTTTGGATCGGAGATGACACTCGCCTGTTGTTAGCTAAAAGAAGTCATAAATGATATACTGAGAGAACGGCAAGGAATGGAAGCCTCCAGCATTCTCGGAAACCAAACGAAATGCTGCGACTTAAACTGAACGTAAGTGAAAGGTGGTACAGTAAACATTATCTGAACATTGAGTTCGTCTATTTCTTCTTATATTTTTTTACATAATGGTTTGTAAGTGCTGTTCTATTGGTCTATAGGGAATAAACGATTTTTAACTGCTCAAAACTCAGCTCTACTGGAGTAGAGCTGAGTTTTTGGGCAACCACCTAAATATTACTAATTAAGCGTAAGTGTTAAAGTGAAACCTGTTCATCGGTCGAAAGCGATTTTGAGTTGATACAAATCTTTATTTATTATTGTTGTTAAATATGTATAATTACAAACAATTTTTATATTGTGCTTTATACATAAATAACAAGCAAACACCTAAAACCACGACAGAAAATAATGCAATAAATATAATAATTTAAATGAACATAATCAACGGAAATACAACGAAAGAAGAACATGCCTACATTCAAGAATGTCAAGAATGGATAGGACTCCCTCCTCACAGCATGTACTATATGATATTGTCGGAAGTTTACGCGAATGTTACACATTGAAATAAAACTATTTTTAACGGATTCTATCGCGGTTTATTTGATGTTATTTTATATTTTACATTGAACCCGACGTTTCGGTTGCTTTTCAGCAGCCATGGTCACGGGGAGACTAAAGATGGTTGTTGTCTTAAAGTTTGAAGTGAAAGTTATCTCAAAGTACCCGAACTGTGTTGAATTGTTGGTGTTACTATTTACGCAGAATGAGCTCACAGTGCATGTACTATGTTCAGGAGAACTGCCTTCCACATCAGACCCTTATCTAGCTGCCCAACATGACCTTAAAGTGCTGGTCGAGGCTCTAAGCTACCAGTCCGAGGATTTTGTTATTGATCTCTTCCTAATTCTAGATCGAATTGATTGTTTCGGTATTATGGTATACAAAAAGGAATGCTGTTTATGAAGTGTTTATATCAGAACAAAAATTTTTAAAAATCCGGCCAAGTTCGAGTCGGACTCGCCCATGAAGGGTTCCTTAGCAGCAAGTAAAATTTTATATGTGAGTTGACTGAATGTAAGGTAAATAGCGGTTTACGATTTATGACGTATTTAAAAAAAACTGCTTACTAAATCTCGTTCAAACCAATTTTGGTGGAACTTCACATGGTAATGTACATCACATATTTTTTTTAGTTTTATCATTCTCTTATTTTAGAAGTTAGAGGGGGGGGAGGCACATTTTACCACTTTGGAAGTGTCTCTCGCGCAAACTATTCAGTTTAGATCAAAATGATATTAGAAACCTCAATGTCATTTTTGAAGACCTATCCATAGATAGTATCCATATCCATAGTAGTACGTATGGGTTTCATGAAAAAAGTTTTTTTCATTACTCATACTCTGAAAGTAGGTCTGAAGTTGCCTGAGGAGCGGGATGAAAGTAATACTTTTCATCCCTAGGGAGAATTCCTTTCAACTGACAGCTGTCAAATTATTAAAAAAAAACTAATTCTATTTTCACATATTTAATGTACCAACCATGTACCAACTTTCTATACAGCCACTCAATTACAGCGCGATGTAAAATTGAAATAAAATAAAGTTTAGTATTGATTAAAGAATATATATTTTTTAAATAACTTTAGTGTAGTTTCAACAATTTCCTTAAAATTTTGAGTTTCAGTTCTAAGTATGGGGAACCTTCAAAATTTCTTGTTTAGGTAGCTTTCGATGACCAAGCGCAGGGCACGCCGCAATAGCGGCGGTAAGGCCCATCATGGAGGATTGGCTGGAGAGGCGACACGGAAGCCTCTCCTACCGACTGACGCAGGTGATCTCAGGGAAGGGGTGCTTCGGGGACCACCTGCATCGGATCAGGAGGGAGCCAACGCCTGAGTGTCATCACTGCGACGCGAGCGAGGACTCAGGGCTGCACACGCTGGCGGACTGCCCGGCGTGGGAGGCGCCGAGGCGTGACCTCGTGGCAGCCATCGGGGTGGGGGTCCTCTCGCTCGGCAGCATGATTGCGGCAATGGTGCGGAGCGCGAGCGCGTGGGCCGCCGCCGCCTCCTTCTGCGAGCATGTAATGCTCGCGAAGGAGGGGGCGGAGCGCGCCCGGGAGAGACTTAGAACTCTCCCGGTCCGCCGAGCCCGCAACTTGCTCGCCGCGCGTCGCAGGCAACTCAGGCGCCGGAGGTCGCTTAACGACCTCCGTCCTCCATGAGCGCAGGCCTGGGGGTGGCGGGTGAGGCCACCTGTCACCCCAGCAGAAGCAGGCCGGGACGGTGGGGCGACTAGCGCCCCTCCCCCAAACCGGGGCAAGACGGGGACACCGTGGTTCCCAAACCCGAGGGGGCCATCTCGAAACCGGAGATGGCCCAGGGTCAGTCGGGGTGCGAGGGATATGCTCTATGGGCAACCTTACACCCCGGCGTCTGTAGACCCGAGACGGCGTGCGGTTTTAGTCGGTTCAAGCCCGACATAACCGCCCCCGCTGGCACGCGGGGGGGTATCCGAAGGGATTTCCGCACGGAAAAAAAAAAAAAAAAAAAAAGGTAGCTTTCGATGAAATCGATCTACCTATTGGTTTCTTGACTACTGTCGAATTTAAAAAAAAATTCTTCATAGGAGGTCTAGTTATGACCCCCTGAGTCCGAAATGACCACTGGTCATAAAGTTTATATATATGTATATATGTATGTATGGTTCCACTTCCCAAAATTTGCGGCACTCTCACGGTCGCAATTTTGCCCCGATCGCTTTCAAACTGCGGTCAAAAATTGCTTAGGTGTAAACTTAGTTTAAGTTCGTGAACGGGTGGAATCCAGCCTAAGGGGACGGTGGGGCCTCACTTTTTGTGAAATCAGTTTTTCCTCAAAATTTCACGTTCCATGAAAGTTATTCGAACTGTTCTAATTTTATCACATAGTATACATGAATACCAACAACTTTTTATTATAAACCTATAAGATTAAAACTTTAATTAAAAGTGGAGGGGGGAAAAACCAATTTTTTTCGGGAAAAAATCATAACTTCTAACCGGTGAACATTCTTGCTGTAGGAAACATTGTTATTCGATAGGCCATTTTTAAGTCTAAAATAAATGTCTGAAAAGTTTTTCGCTAAAAGTTACCGTTTTCGAGAAAAAAAAATTTAAACATGTTAAAAAATAATATTAATTGCTTCACGAAATCTACCTGTGCGTTCCCCCTGCGGGAACGGATTTTTTTTTCTATTTTTGTGTGAAAATCTAAATGCGGTTCACAGAATACCTCTATTTACCAAGTTTCAACAGCATAGTTCTTATAGTTTCGGAAAATAGTGGCTGTGACGTGACATACGGACGGACAGACCGACATGACGAATCTATAAGGGTTCCGTTTTTTGCCATTTGGCAACGGAACCCTAAAAACAAACGTTTTGAACCGATAGAAATCGGATATAAATCATATGAAAACAATGGCTGAATATAGCCGACGATGTGATCTGACGCGCAAGTTTTATCGCCAGCGCGCTAGGGAGAGTTATTGTCGCTGGCAACAGTTCCATTCATACCATTAATATCGCCACGAGTGCTACTACCGACCACTCTTCGAGTTCTAACCATGTTGTGCTTTTGGAAGTTTTTGTAGGTTAGCAGAGGTAGGTAGGGCGTGCTTCTGGCGGTAATATGATAGCGCAGGACGTCTGTCTCTCTTCTCCTCAAGGAGAAAGGCGTGAGTGAAAATATAATTGCAGTTATCCAAACAGATCCAGGTAGCTCCGTTGCTATGGTGCGGAGCGCGAGCGCGTGGGCCGCCGCCACCTCCTTCTGCGAGCATGTAATGCTCGCGAAGGAGATGGCGGAGCGCGCCCGGGAGAGACTTAGAACTCTCCCGGACCGCCGACCCCGCAACTTGCTCGCCGCGCGTCGGCGCCGGAGGTCGCTTAACGACCTCCGTCCTCCATGAGCGCAGGCCTGGGGGAGGCGGGTGAGGCCACCTGTCACCCCAGCAGAAGCAGGCCGGGACGGTGGGGCGACTAGCGCCCCTCCCCCAAACCGAGGCAAGACGGGGACACCGTGGTTCCCAAACCCGAGGGGGCCATCTCGAAACCGGAGATGGCCCAGGGTCAGTCGAGGTGCGAGGGATATGCTCTACGGGCAACCTTACACCCCGGCGTCTGTAGACCCGAGACGGCGTGCGGGTTCAAGCCCGACATAACCGCCCCCGCTGGCACGCGGGGGGGTATCCGAAGGGATTTCCGCACGATAAAAAAAAAAAAAAAAAAAAAGGTAGCTCCGTTGCTCAGAGTGCTCACCCTAGAAAGCGACTGGTCGTGGGCACCGTCCTGTTTCATATATACTTTTTCTGATTTATATTTATTCCCCCCGCCGTAATATTTCACGCTGTAATCATTCCTACACGAGTCTAATAAAGTCGTTTGCGAACTACAATGGTAGGGCCCACATCAGATTGTGAATTTTCCAAACTTTTAACTTTTCGAATTTTCAAATCGATTTATATTGACGTAATCGGATGATATCTTGTGCTGATATTATGGCTTCCGGTATACGAGCGACTTTTTGTTGCCAATTCGTGTGAAAAATTAGTAATTTATGAATTAATTTTAGAACAAATTGACGGCCTCTGTGGCGTAGCGTTAGTGCATTCGACTGCTACGACAGGGGGGCGCGGGTACGATTCTCGCTCAGTGCAAATATTTGTATGCATGAATATGTCTATTTGCATTGGTCTGGGTGTTTCTATGTATATGTATGTGTTTACAAAAAAATATTGTTTATCCGCATTCTGTAACCCATAACACAAGCTAGTTAAACTATGCTTACTTTGGGTCTAGAAAGCGCTGTGTAGAAATTCATAGAATATTTATTTATTCAATTAGCACCTTTCTTTTATACCACTTAGGTGGCAGACAAGCGCACAGCCCACCTGATGGGAAGTGGTTACCGCGGCCTATGGACGTGTGCTACACCAGGGGTGCAACACTCGTGATGCCGAGCCTAATATATATATATACATTTTTGTTATCTTTTAAAAATACCCTAATATATAAAAGTTAGTTTAAGTAATATCGCTATAATTCGGGAAGATTCACCAAACAGGACGAAACTTGGACCAATGACAGTCCCTATGTAAGGGATACTTTGCAAGGTTCACTTTTTCGTTACTATTCTAGAAAGTGCTTAAGTAAGAGCACTGTTTGATTGAATGTGCCAAGTACGAATACTTATAAAAGAAACACTCAGTCTATTCCATGACTTTTACCCTTGGTGTCTCGTGACTGGTGTCATCCTGACACACCAAGTACTGCACACTCATTGACTGGCTGTTGATCATTGAGGTTGCATGTTGCTTAGTTGATGTTGGCCTTCCAGAAACCGGATCGAGCGTGGCATCCGACTGCAAATATTTTTTTTAACATCCTTGCTCGTAAAGCTGATGTAATTCCACCGGTTTTAAATATGTAAAGCGGGTCATAACAAACGCGTGTGTTACCAAAGCAAATAGTTAAGTTATAGTCCATACAAATTCCATAACAGTATTATTTGCCATTTCAAATATGGAACTGATCGCCGCCGCACGACTCCAGCTAGTAAGCAGCGCGCTGTTGCTATTCAAATTTCGAACTAATCGCCGCGCGGCGCCAGTCAGTAGGCAGCGCTAGCGCGCTGTTAATAATTGTAATTTCACTGTTTCAATAATTAAAAATGAACAAAATATAAAATGTTTTTTTGTTTCTGTTTCCTCACAAATGTGTTAAAAAACGTCGTACGATATACGTGCGTATTGGTTATAACATGCTCGGCTCAATTACGCCCTCGCCTACGGGTCGGGCAGAAATTCCGCCTCGCATGTTATAACCATCTTTACGCACTAATATCGTAATGTACTATAAATACATATTATTAAATTTGAAGGAAATAATTGCACGATGATGTACTGATAGAAAGTGGTCCGTTTAAATAATAAAATCAGAAGCTTTTCTGGTTTGGTCTGGTTTTCGCTTTGCACACCAACCACTTTGTGTAGTGATCTAGATAACGTAACATAACTTCACGCCTGTATCCTCGAAGGGGTAGGTAGAGGTGTACTACACACCCACGATTCGCCAGTTATGTTAAGGTCCCAATGTAATAGGGGGCGAGCCTATTGCCATCTACCGGGCACATTATTAAGCGAGCGATAATTAACATTCATATGTTAGCCTATAATCAACAGATCAAATCGTGGTTTGCCTGCATGCAAGCCCGTACACCTGCTGATTAACGGACGCGGCTGTGGCGCAAGCGCACCTCTTAGGGTTAGAGATTCAGACGCCAGTTGCTACTATAAAATAAAATAAAAACATGGATTAAAGCAGTAGAAGAGCTGCCCCGGGCTCAAGGTGTAGGCTTTGGACGAGACCAGCAGGGGCGCTCGACTTGAGTCGCGAAGCAGCCAATATATGCAATTTTTCAAAAGAAGCATTTAATTTCATTTTATTATTATAGATAAAATCTACGCACAGTGAGGTATGAAACAAACGTCATTCCGCGCTCGCTCAAACTGTGGAATGATCTAAGCGACTACAATATGAGGTTCTTCAAGGGCATTAGAAGATGTTTACAGGGTCTGTAGCGTGAGTGTGACGCCCCTGGCGTTGTACACGTCCGTAGGCCGCGGTAACCGCTTCCCATCAAGCGGGCCGAGGGCTTGTCTACCACCTAAGTGGTATGAAAAAAAAGATCTGTACTTTCATTGGTGTGGCGGCATGATCTGTGGATATCACATTGGTGATATAACAAAGGACCAAAAAGAGCAGAACATTCAATTACGTGGTGGTAAGTACGCACATATGTCTCTAGAATTGAATGCCCTATTTCACAAGGAAGCGCCATAATTTTTCACTAGGTAGACAAAAAATAATGGCTGACTCTCACACCGTATCGTAATAATGTGTGATTATAATAATAAATCTTTATTTACAAACCATTTTCGATTCATATAGTGCTAGTGACAGAATAGAACCTTTGCCTATTGTTAGTCAATATCTCGTGTACTGGTAAACTTAGTTTTAAGCAGATTTTGACGTCAAATAGATGTAATTACGTTGGACTATTTTGAAAAATAAAGACTTTGACATTGACTGTCTGTTCTGTACATCCCTTCGGAAGGCAGGGGGCCTGGAAGAAATCGCTTTTAACTATAAAACCGCCCTTTGTACATGCAATTGCTTATTTACTACTTGATATCAGTCAGCAGTTTACGCGAATGTCACACATTGAAATAAAGTTATTTTTAACGGATTCTATCGCGATTTATTTAATGTTATTTTATATTTTACATTGAACCCGACGTTTCGGTTGCATATCAGCAACCATGGTCACGGAGAGACTGGGGCTGCAATAACATGAAATAAATCGCGATAGAATCCGTTAAAAATAGTTTTATTTCAGTACTTACTACTTATTCATGTGTGGATTGTAAATTTTTTGTACATTAAAGAGTGACCTATCTATTAATACCTAACCAGACACAGTGACCTGTAGGACGCATGAGATCCCAACAAAGCCCGCGGGCCAAGCCACCTCCACACCTGCTGATTGATGGACGAGGCTTTGGCGCAGATTTTCCATTCAGGGTTTGGGGGCCAGATGACAGTCGCTCTTGTACAGGCCTAAATAAACCAAATAAAGCAGTTTTAGGAGAGCAAAAGACCCCGGGTTCCAAAGTGAAAGCTTCCTCCGTCCGTCAGTCCGTCTATTGACTGCACCCCGCTAAATGGTGGGAAGCTAGGGTGAAGTCCGGAAGATACGGACCGCCATCCCAGATGCTGACGATCCTAAAATGATGGTCCCTACCTTGACGGCCTCAACAGATGCTTTTTCACGCCAAAAGTAAATTAAATTAATGCAATCGGGATTGGCACTCGAAGAAAGATCGTCTTACTGGTGAGGATATCTCTTTTCCAACCGAGCTACACTTCATTCTATAAGTGATCCATAAAAAAGCAGTCTCCGAGCGTGCAAATGCGCGCCGCTCATCCGTCAAGCGACACGTGCGAGTGCCTCCCGTGTGCTCCTTAGCTGCACGTAGCGCTGTATTCAATTGACTGATCGCCTACAGGTAGGCACAGATTTATATTGGACTAGCTGATTCCCGCGGCGCCTCCCGCGCGGTGGTTAGTTGTTGTTTATTTCGTCATATCTCCGGTCCTACTAAACCTATTGCAATCAAACATACAGCAGATTTTAAGTCTGACTAAGGCATTTTTACTGAAAAAAGCGCATCAAAATCCGTTCAGTAGTTTTTGCGTAGTACACGAACAAACAAATAAACAGAGAAGAATTTAACATTACCTAAGTATTATTTTGTTTCTTTTATTAATATCTCCAATGTTCAGACACAACAATTTCACGTTTTCAATTTTATTATAGTATAGATACAACCCAATATCCTTTATACGTTGCACACAGGGCTGAAAGGAATAACGGTCGAACTAAATGTTTAGTAAGGGAAATATTTAGTGGTGCGCCTCGCTTGAAATAAAATAGTTTACATGGTAAATATTTCTGTAAGTATTCAGTCCTTCAACTAGTGAGGAGGTCCCGCCTGATGGTAAGAAGCTAGAATATAATTCAGAAGGTAAAGGCAACCATCCCAGAGGCTGGCTGTCCCTACCTTGACGGTGTCGACAGATGCCGCCATGTGGTCAGATTACTAGAATAGAAGCTGGTCAAATGGCGACATATTTCTCGTCAGTACTTTCCCATCGCTCCCCTTATAGCATTCGGGTAGTTTCGACTCTCGTTTACTCTTTTCCACGTCCGATACGTCTTGCCCTAGGTCAGTCCATCACAGCGTTGGTCTCAGTTACATCCAAAGCTTGCATTTAGAGCCCAGGGTCCACTCGCCACTCGACTTGGCTAATTCTTATCTGAATTCATCTAACCATCTATCTATCTATACTATTATAAAATTGGAAATTTATTGTGTCTTTACATTGGAGATATTTAAAAAAATACTTGGGTTATGTTAAATGAACGACACCGAACACAAAAATGTATTTTTGGAATTCTTGTCTGTTTGCCTATTTGTTCGCGATAGAGGCAAAAACTACTGAGTGGATTTTGATGCGGTTTTTATTATTATAAAGTTCTTGATCAGACTTAAAATCTACTGTATGTTTGATTGTAGAACCAGAGATGTGTCCAAAAAACGATAACCGACCTCCGCTTGGGCGGAGCTGCGGGCATCAGCTAGTATTATTATAAATCTGTAATGAGAAACGAAATTTAAATTACAATATTACTTTCGTCTCTATGAAGCTGACGAGTCAGCGAGATTTTATTAAATTTTATAAGCTTGCAGCTTATATTTGCAGACTTAGTTTTGAATACGATAAATATTGCTTTTATAATTTTTGTGATGAAAATTTTATCACATGGTTTTAATATAAAAATAAAACCAAGGCCTGTTAGAAATGAAAATTTCTGCGTAAGAGACTAGGCTACTGCGGTGTTACAATTTTAGTTTTAGATACAGCATCTCACCTTCGTTAAGCGTACTAATCTTGTACTTATTCATTAAATTACTGGGTCCGTAGACTTAATTCACTTTGACTAATTCACCCAGGGTAATTAAGTATACTATTTAGTAGACTTAATTCACATGTACTACTAACTTATATATTCATTAATTACTCAATTTAAATTGAATTTGCAGTCTTCATCCGAGCGCCACTTCCAATATTATCCAGGGCCTGCGGCCTGGCAGCCACTCTTCTACAACTCGATTAATTGAACGCAAGACAGCCGAACGGAAGTGAACGAAATTCGGCACAAATAGATATTTATCCCGGTAATAGGTAGCGTAGCAGTCACACAGCTGACATGATAGAAAGGTGTCAAAATTCGTTAGCCCTCCCCATGCCCGCCTCACCCCCGCGCCCGCGATACAATTTTTGCTCTAAACAGCTAATATGTAGTTGAAATGTGACATTTAGCTGTTCACCAATCGCAACACTGTGCGTGTGTAATACTGCACATTTGTCAGAGGGTGTGTTTCACTGAAAAAATTGAAGCCCGTTTAAAGAAAGCTGCGTGTGAAGTATTCGTATTACGGAAAAAAAATATAAAACAGCCCAAAAATGTCCCCTTCGGACCATCTGACCACCATGAACTTGCCACTGGTGGTGACTTGGGATTTCTATATCCCAACTGACTACCAGTGACCAAATAACACAGTACTACTCCCACGGTACGGTACTACAGTACAAGTTTAAAACGAGTAGATCATTATTATTTGTGTGTATTGGTATAACCCAGTGCCGTAACGGACTGCCGAGACGAGGTCTCGAGTTCGATCCCCAGTCGCCCCGGGCACACAACTCTGACTTGTCGTAGTTATGTGTATAATAAAAATGTTAATTATCGCTCGCTTATTAATGTACCCGGTAGATGGCAATAGGGTCGCCTCCTATTACATTGGGACAAGTAATACACCTCTGCCTACCCCTTCGGGGATACAGGCGTGAAAATATGAAGTTATGTTATGTGTATATGCCCCCCCCCCCCCCCCGCAAATCTTAGTGGCCCAAGCCAACCTGACGCTCTAGCCGGTACACCTGTGCCGATTAAAGATGTTCGTGGAAATTCATGAAGTAAAATTAGCTAACGTAGTTTAAGGTTTACGTTAGTTTATACGCGTTTATATTCATCGGGGAAATCTGGCGTTATTGTTCCATTCACTCGGTACTCTCATTCGTAAAACATATTTAAGTTTTTAAATTGTTTAAATTGCATCCATCCTGAACCACTACACTGAACCTCAAAAATATTTAGGAAGAATCAAACATCAGCTAATGTACATTTCAAAAATGCAAAACAAAGTGCTAGTGCATGTTTAATAAACTACAAGAATAACTTTTGCTAAGCAAAACTAATACCACAAAAGAAAACAGTTTTAATTACAAGCCCATAGTTGCGCGGCGAATAATACTCGGGAGACCACCGGGTAAGTAATACTTTACCTTTTGATACAACTCTACAAACGAAACAGACAAAAATGGTCAGAGGCGAGCCGGCCTCGCGCTCGAAGGGTTCCGTACTCGTCACCACCGCCCGAGCGCCCACCGCTCGCATGGAGCCCGCACTCCAGCGCCCGGGGACCGCACTCCTACACCTCCTTTCCTTATAGAATAAAAGAAAGAAAAGTGTTTTTATTGCGGATAAGGTACAAATACAATGGGGGTGCTTGGTTGGGGACCTCCACGCGGTGCACCCTGGGCAACGGAGACAGCAGCGCCTCTCTCCTAGGGCGGGAGAGACGCTGCCGCCTACGGCCAACTCCGACCGAGGCGAGGACGGCCCTGTTTAGGGCTGTTCGGAAGCTTTCCACGTATCCCTCTGATTAGCAGATGGCATAGTGGAGAGCAAGTAAGGTGGCTATCTCGAAACCGGAGATGGCCCAGGGTCAGTCGGGGTGCGAGGAATATGCTCTATGGATAACCTTACACCCCGGCGTCTTAAGACCCGAGACGGCGTGCGGTTTTAGTCGGTTCCAGCCCGATATAACCGCCCCCGCTGGAGACCCCCCGCTCTCCAGCGGGGGCGGTATCCGAAGGGATTTCCGCACGAGAAAAAAAAAAAGGTACAAATACAATAAAATTAACAAAATAAAAATAAAAACAAAGCTGCTTTGGCGGTGAATGCTCGCTTATTCCCAGATTTAGATCCCTTATAGATTGGTTCATTTTGCTCTTCATGGTAGCGACTGCCAGGCTTTCCAGCAGCAAACATAGGCTTGCAAGCCTGCGCCAGGGCCTCGTCCGTCAGTCAGCAGCTGTACCGGCTTGCAGGTGAGGTTGGCTTGGCCACCGAAGATCTTTGTGGAGGGCACCACAAAGATCTTCCGGGCCCAAGCCAAAAACGAAGGTTCCGTACTTTCGTACAAGATATAATGCGACATATGGACCAGTGTTATGGAGCATAATGTGTCATGCACAACGAGCATATTGTTACACCGTGCAACGAAAATTCATGTTCAGTACCCGGTTTCTGGTTAAACAAGTCGGGAAAAAGAGGCCGGCTAAGATGGGCTTGCTTTCTTCTTATTCTTTTAGTTAATGGGTTCTGCAGTAGAATCACCGCAATTTCGCCAATCTCTAGTAAAATATAATAAATGTTTATAAAATTAATAATGGCGAAGACGCCAATGTCAAGTCTGCCACACCTGGGCTTGCTTTAAAAAGCGTTCTCTTTATCACAAAGCGGATATCTACAGCTTGTCATTGGAACTTTTTTAAATTCTGTTTACGGTAGTAGTCTATCTGTAAAAGATCAGAATAGAAAAGAATACTTATACCAATCAAAACTATGCATATTATATTATATGGCAGCTGTCTAACTATTGTTGTTGATGGGATACAGCCCGCTGACAGACAGACATACAATGGAGGATTATTAATAGGGTTCGGTTGATTAGCCTTCAAGTACCGAACCCTGAAAATACTTTCAAAGACTTAACAATCAGCGGACGAGGCTGCCTAGTTGATTGCCTGTGCCTTCACTTTAACGAACTTAAAAAAGAGGGAATAAATAAAACAGTGAGGCAAAGGCATCGCAACTTCTGCGGCCTGATTGTTGGACAACAAGTGAGAAAAAATGGTGGCGGTCCGAAATGAGTTCGAATTATACATGCGTAACGTCTGTTGAATTGAAACAATGTACAAAACAATGTGGAAAAGTTGTTAAAAATTCGTGAAAAATGCCATCCTTTGGTTACGTTTTTCTAGTTTTAAATTAACAGTTTTGGCAACTTTTCAGTTTGCGTTTTCGTTTATTGCTAGGATTTCAGAAACAGTTTGTCTTCAAAATGGGGACTAAACTTGTGGTCCGTAAAAAAACAACGCCAGTAACTGTTAACTGTTTAAAATACACTGTATTTTAGCTTATGACAGTTGGTCCGCCCTTGTGGAGTACTGATTCCGTTGCCGCGCCCCGCTTGGATATACGGCCGCGATAAAAGAAGCCTATGTCCCACTTCTGGCCGTAGCAGTTACTCTACCGGTATGCAAAATTTCAGTTGATTTAAATCGAAATGTGATCTTGCAAAATTTCAACTCTCAAGGGGTAAAGGATATCCTTTAAGGGGTTGAAATTTCAAAAATCTTTTAGCAGATCTTATGAGCTGGTTCGCGCGGGATGAGGGGCGTAAGGCCGGGGGGTGGTGAATCTACCAAGCTATAGCATATATCATTGATGATCTAATATATTACTCGTGCTATATTTGACGACCTCTGTGGCGTCGCGTTAGAGCGTTTGCTAAGTCAGAGATCGCAGGTTCGATTCCTGATCAGTGCACATATTGGTATGCATAATAATATAATATGCTTCTAATTTAATTGTTAAATACCTTTTTGTGATGAATAATCAACGGGTATTTTTTTATTTTACGGTGTCAATCGGCATCCTTTTGGACCCTTGACACCACCGTCTTGCACCACCGGTGGTGTCATCGGCACTAAACCTGAGCAAGGGGTTGAACTTGCGGAGTGAACAGGGTCTGACACGCGTATTGTATAGTATTCTTACATTGGCGCGACTGTCAGAGGTCTACATCCTCTGTGAGTGACAACGCACGCGATATCTCTATTGCTGCAAGCGTTCATAGGTCACGGTAACTACCTACCATCAGGTGGACCATGTGATTGTTTGCTACCTTAGTAGTGTAAAAGATTACTTATGGGCTTAAAAACAGTACAGTACCCGGCTTTTGTTGCGACAAAGAGAACGCTTCACAAAGCATGCTCTTCTGCCAGACGTGGTTGATTAGAAGCCGCGTCCTGTAGGTAACTTCAACTTGATCTAATTTCCACTTTTCGCATCTCATCTTTATATTTACCTAATAAAAATGTTGAAGTCAAAAATATTTCAAGAAAAGTTACCAAAGTCGAGTCGGAAATATTCAAAGAATGTTGAGAGTTAGAATATTGTTACACCTGCATTCCGAATACTTAAAAAGCGGGAAACCGGCGGCGCCATGTTGCGGAAAATATTTGAAAACTTTTTCATTGTAAAATGTTTCGGCAATATTTTAAACCGACAGCCGACAGGTCTGACCGTCCATTTATAACTTTAGCGATGTCTAGCAAAATTTGTAACCCATTTTCTGTGATTCATAAGATATTTTAATAGTAGAATGTTAGACAAGGGTTGAAAGTCACCAATTTCACCTGAGTTATTTCTGGCGCTCGAACGAAATGAGAGCGCCAATAGTTCGAGGGTGAAATTGCTGACAGTCACCCGAGCTAAACACTCTACTTTTCATTTCGACTATGTGAGGAAATTAAAATATTACACACACATTTAATGAAACACGTATATTGTTATCAGTTAAAATTTAAAGTAAAATCAGAAGCATTTGAAATGGATTATTAACAACAGCTTTTACCTTTTCTTTAATCTCTTTGGGAGTTAAATTACTATCCATGTCAATGGAATCACTTTCCGAAACCATTTTTAAACACAATTAATACAAGGTATTTATTTATATTTAATCTTGTGTTCCCGCTAAATTCTTTAGCAAACTTTCATTTTTTTTTTTTTATTCTAAAAAAATGTTATAATTCACGTGCATCCTGCCAACATTAGCAAAGTTTTGAAAATCGAATCTATTGGTTACATTGTAATCGTGTTGCTTGGTCCCGAGATGTTCATCTAGGCGGCCATGTAAAAAAAACGTCATGAAATCACTGTATTATGACGTAACTTAATTATCATAGACTTCACGGCAAAACGTAAAATTAAAAGAAAATACTTTTCACCCTAGGGATGAAATAAGTTACGAGCCACCCATGAAAATAAACTTTCCGAACAGGAGAGATGAAAAATAATTTACCTTCTTGTACACGACTAGTGACATCGATTATGATGTCAAGGCACACATCGCTGTTGCGGCAACCGCCTGGCTACGTAGTTAACAAATGTTTGGGCATGCCACCTTCACCGGGTTCCTTAGGCGGGAAAGTGTTCAGTGTCACGCTACAACAGCCTCCGTCGTAGCACGGCGAGTCACCGAAGTCTACAGTACCGTGCTACAGCAGCCTCTCGGTAGCACGGCGAGTCACCCGAGTCTACAGTACCGTGCTACAGCAGCCTCTCCGTAGCACGGCGTGTCAACCGAGTATACAGTACCGTGCTACATCAGCCTCTCCGTAGCACGGCGAGTCACCCGAGTCTACAGTACCGTGCTACAGCAGCCTCTCCGTAGCATGGCGTGTCAACCGAGTCTACAGTACCGTGCTACATCAGCCTCTCCGTAGCACGGCGAGTCACCCGAGTCTACAGTACCGTGCTACAGCAGCCTCTCCGTAGCACGGCGAGTCACCCGAGTCTACAGTACCGTGCTACAGCAGCCTCTCCGTAGCACGACGAGTCACCCGAGTCTACAGTACCGTGCTACAGCAGCCTCTCCGTAGCACGGCGAGTCACCCAAGTCTACAGTACCGTGCTACAGCAGCCTCTCCGTAGCACGGCGAGTCACCCGAGTCTACAATACCGTGCTACAGCAGCCTCTCCGTAGCACGCCGAGTCACCCGTGTCTACAGTACCGTGCTACAACAGCCTCTCCGTAGTACGGCGAGTCACCCGAGTCTACAGTACCGTGCTACAGAGTCACATGAGTCACATGTATGGGAATCGGGTATCTGTTTCCCTTTCATTCCGAAACTTAAAAATGCAAACTCACAACATTGTACTGGACCACAATTAAAGAAACAATTAATACAATAACAAAACTTGATGAGAATTTCGGTAAAGTGGATTCGGAAATAGGGAGGACAGTTATAAACAAAAAAATAATGAAAGCAGAGGGAAGCACAATAAATAAATAGGTGGGGGAGGAATAAAGTAATTTGTCTTTGCCTGTCTCACTGTTTGAGGATCTGCCAAAAGAACGGACTCGAGCAAAAAAAAGTCACGTGGTTGGGTGCTTATACCTGTGGAGTACGCATAGAAGCCAATTTTAGGTGTGTTTTGTTATTTTTATTTTATTTTTTTATATTCTCCTGTATGTTACATGTGTTAAATTATTTGATTTTGTTTTCCTTTTTCTTTGCTTTTTTCCTTTTTTTTAGTACCATGTGTTAAATAAATAATAGTAATTGTGTGTAATAATAATAAGTACCTAATTATTTTATTTATTTTTTATTTTTATTTTACAGTTTTAGGAAAACTTACAGCTAACAAATAACAATAAAAAGATAAACAACATAGTGAAGGCCAATTACAAGTTTTCACAAATAACACTTAGCTTTTAAACATATAAAAGAGAACGATGCTGAAGACTCATTCCATTGATAAGCACAACATGGTCATTTCATTCTACAAAGTAGTGATCACATAAGGCTTTTTTAACTTTGTAGATACTTGTGAAGAATATATCCATATCAACATCCCGACATGCTACATTGTACGTACGGCAGGCTCGTAGTAGATACGAGTTTTGTCGATAGGAAGTGCTTGCCATAGGAAAGTGGAGCAAGTTAGGCTTACGCAGAAACAATGGTGGCGCGTACAAGCCAACCCTGCATACCAGCTCCGGTAAATCTGCTGATCCATTAAATATAGACATTAAGAATGACAAATCCGCTATTTTACGACGCTCTATTAGAGGTAAAATATGAAATTTTTTACAGCGAGTATAGTAATTAGGCAGAAAACAGTTAGATCGGAATTGAATGTACCTTAAAAATTTTCGTTGTATGCTTTCAAGACGGTCAATATAGGTATTATAAATCGGGTTCCATACTGGTGAGGCATATTCGAGGATACTACGAACGAAAGAGCAGTATAAAATTTTAATGGTTTTAATACTTTTGAAATCGGCTGAGATTCTTAAAATAAAACCTAAAGCTTTGGTGGCTTTACTAATGATGTTGCTAATGTGTAAATCGAAGAGAAGTTTGCAGTCAAAAGTAACTCCGAGGTCCTTGACAGATGTAACCCGGGTTAAAGGAATATCACGAAGTGTATAGATATAGTTAATGGGCCGTGGTTTACGCGTAAAAGTGCAAGTGAAGCACTTGGAAACATTTAAGTCGAGCTTGTTCAATATACAATAATTTTGGAAACGGTCTAGATCCTCCTGTAAAGAGAGCGCATCTTTAAGGTTGTTTATCTGTTTCATGATTTTCACGTCGTCAGCGTACAACAATATTTTTGACCATTGAAAACAACACGAGATGTCATTGATAAAAATGTTAAACAAGAGAGGTCCTAGAAGCGATCCCTGAGGAACGCCCGAGGGGATGCGCATGGCTCTCGAGGAATATCCATTTAGTACCACAGTCTGGCACCTATTCTCTACGTACGATGTAAACCATCTGAAGAGATTACCCCGGATACCCATAGATGATATCTTGTTCATAAGTATGTTATGATCTATTTTATCAAAACACTTACTGTAGTCAGTGTATATAACATCTACTTGGGATCTCTGTGACATGGAATAGGATAGAAAATCGCTACATAGGATAAGGTTTGATGTAGTTGACCGCCCCTTCAGGAAACCATGCTGGTTTTCGCTAAAGTTAAGTTTAAGTGCCGAGTACACCTGTCTATATACAATTTTTTCTAAGATTTTAGCGAACACACATAGCTTAGAAATTGGTCTGTAATTTTCTATGACAGTTCTTGATCCTTTTTTTAAAATAGGTGTTATATACACAGACTTCCAAATAGTGGGCACTACTCCCGTAGTAAGTGAGCACTGAAATAGAATTGAGAGCGGTACAGTCAGACTCTTAGCACAGTTTACAATGAAAGCCGGAGGAATGTTATCTGGGCCTGAAGACTCATTTAGGTCTACTTGCTTCAGTAATCTACTGATCTCATCCCTGTCCACCTCAATGCCCCCTATATCCGAGCCAACCCAACCAGCACCTCCGCTACCGTCCTGAGTAGTGAGAAGCGATGAGCTGTGACTGTTGATGTTTGGTTCTAGGAAGTTAGAGTGAAAGTAGTCACTAAACATATTGCATACAACATCGCCATCGCCAGATGATCGCGGTCCATAATGTAGAACCGAGGGATAGCAGTTGGAGTGCTTTTTAGATTTTACGTAAGCCCAAAAAGCACGAGAATTGCGATGTATGTTAGACTCAATCTTGTCAATGTAACCTTCAAATAACTCCTTTTCCAGATCTTTTACCCTCTGTCGCAAGGTAACAAATGAATGATGATCCGAAAGGTTTCTATATTTTTTGAATTTTGAATGATACTTTGCTTTTTCCTTGATTATCTTAATTAATGAAGTATTATACCAGACAGGATATTTCAAATCCACGGTAACAGTTTTTGATGGTATGTAAGTGTTACGTAAATCATTGATAACATCATAAAAATACGTCACAGCATCCTCGAGGTTTCTGCAGTTCAGTTCATAGTCCCAGTTCATGGAATCCAGTTCATGTTTTATGGACTCATAATCAGCCTTGTAATACAGGTACTGTACACGAGGACGAGCTGGTAGACTGTGTAACTGCACAAACTCGACCGAGACGCAGAGTGCCTTATGTTGGGGATCCTCGCGTACAAGGGGACTATCGCAGTGAGCAACAGAGACATCGCTGTTCGAAAGTACAAGATCCAGCAACCTATCGTTAATATTATGGAAGCTATTATATTGTGACAGGTTACAAATATTCAGATTGTCAATGAAATTAGTCTGTACATCACCCTGTTGGTTACTCGGACCGAGGTAAGGGGCATCAACCGACGGACACCACTTTATATTCGTTTGCTTAAAATCGCCTAGTATTAAAAATGAATCGGTCGGATGTTTGAGTACAATATCAACTAAGCTATTAGAAAAATTAGTTAACTGGACTGCCAGTGTATTACCTAAGTTTTCGTTGCAAATATATACAACACAAATATGTATTTTGAAGGAAACTTTCGGCTTTCTATGACTTACGGTAAGTGTAATCCACAAGTCCTCGGCTGACGAACACCATTCGCCTCGATCATCAGCAACTATTTCCCTTTTAATAGCTATTAAAACGCCTCCTCCCTTCTTTTGATCAGTTATAGCGTAATTACGATCCCGTCGCCACACAAGATATCTATCATCAAATAGCTCCGAATCCGATATACTCCCAAGCAGCCCGATATACTCCCAAGCAGCCCGATATACTCCCAAGCAGCCCGATATACTCCCAAGCAGCCCGATATACTCCCAAGCAGCCCGATATACTCCCAAGCATTATGTGAATCCTCGTGTACTTGTGCACACGTGCGTGGCGTCGTCGCGTCGAACAACAGCCTCATCGGAATATCAGCGCAGGCTGCTCATCATAATATGTTTGCATGTGATGGGCAGCATTTATGCTAAGATGGCGACCTGTTGAGGCTCGCACACCTATTACCTATCTATATGTGTATATATAAATATATTTGTTGTAACTTATTTGTGCGTGTCCTCAACAAATTTATTTTCTTTCTTTCTGACTTACTTAGACCTCAGGGGCCATTGGTAAGGTATCGACTACCTACGCAAGTAAAACAACCGTTGCAGTTTGCAGCAGAAGCTAGTTTACTGCTGAAGTTCACAAACCAATGCATATTATTAGCGCAGGCACGCACACATTCAACTCGGTACTGGAGTCGATTTACCTGCTGATTGACGGACAAGGCGCTGGCACAAGCTTCGCACTCGGAGTTAGGGGGTCTGATGGCAGGCGATCCCGTAAAAGCCAAGATAAACCAATTATAGACATCAGGAGTAGGAGAGCGGACTCCGGACTTCAAAATGAAAACTTTGGATGAGACCGGGAATGGCGATCAGATGAGGAGGACCACGGTGGACTGCTGTCAGACCCAGACGTAATCTTGACCGGCAACGGACAATGTATGTACTATGTATCCATGTACTATGTATCCGAATGGAATTAAAATAATTTCTTTCTTTCTTTCTTAGGAGCTGTGTGGAAGAAAAGCTGTATAAAAAAATCATTCAGTCATTGCATCGAGGTGTGCACACTCCTGCAAAAAAATCGGACGGCGATGACTTTCCCATTCTCATTAGACGAAAAAAGGCCTATGTTCGAAGCTTGCCTAGCCGCCCCACCAGTAACAAATGATTCCATCCATTGTGAAAATATTAATTAATTCCTTTAGACAAAAATACGCTCAGCTCAGTCACAGAACAAAACGATCACATCCCGTTGTTTGCTAGAATTAACTCAGAATTATTATAAACAATGGATTAGCATCGGGTTTGTCACAGTTTGCAATATTTTCATGTACATTTTCGGTAACTTTTAATTTGTTTATTGTCGTTGCTGAAACTATTTCAACAACCGAGTTAGTATTCAGTCAGAGTAATTAGACTATCGCAGACCATAGCTGAACATGGGCCTCTCCCAAGGCGCGTAGCAACCGATCCTCCACCTTCCACACCCAGCAGTAGGAGAAGTACTCGTAGTAGAGGGGCTAGAGGCTAGAGTAGATTTAGTATGGGTCCGTAACTAAATTTCGAGAGACATATGCTAGATTTTTTTTTTTTATATATTTAGGACACGTCAATTTGACTTCACCTCACCTTTTTTTTTTTTTTTTTTTTTTTTCGTGCGGAAATCCCTTCGGATACCCCCCCGCGTGCCAGCGGGGGCGGTTATGTCGGGCTTGAACCGACTAAAACCGCACGCCGTCTCGGGTCTACAGACGCCGGGGTGTAAGGTTGCCCATAGAGCATATCCCTCGCACCCCGACTGACCCTGGGCCATCTCCGGTTTCGAGATGGCCCCCTCGGGTTTGGGAACCACGGTGTCCCCGTCTTGCCCCGGTTTGGGGGAGGGGCGCTAGTCGCCCCACCGTCCCGGCCTGCTTCTGCTGGGGTGACAGGTGGCCTCACCCGCCACCCCCAGGCCTGCGCTCATGGAGGACGGAGGTCGTTAAGCGACCTCCGGCGCCTGAGTTGCCTGCGACGCGCGGCGAGCAAGTTGCGGGCTCGGCGGACCGGGAGAGTTCTAAGTCTCTCCCGGGCGCGCTCCGCCACCTCCTTCGCGAGCATTACATGCTCGCAGAAGGAGGCGGCGGCGGCCCACGCGCTCGCGCTTCGCACCATTGCCGCAATCATGCTGCCGAGCGAGAGGACTCCCACCCCGATGGCTGCCACGAGGTCACGCCTCGGCGCCTCCCACGCCGGGCAGTCCGCCAGCGTGTGCAGCCCTGAGTCCTCGCTCGCGTCGCAGTGATGACACTCAGGCGTTGGCTCCTTCCTGATCCGATGCAGGTGGTCCCCGAAGCACCCCTTCCCTGAGATCACCTGCGTCAGTCGGTAGGAGAGGCTTCCGTGTCGCCTCTCCAGCCAATCCTCCATGATGGGCCTTACCGCCGCTATTGCGGCGTGCCCTGCGCTTGGTTGCCCAAGTCGTTCCTTCCACTCCACCACGATGGCCTGGCGGAGCTGGGACTGCACGGCCTCGATTTCTCGAGGCTCGGGGTTCCATCCCTGCTCCCGCGCCTCCTTTCGCCACTGGTACAGTTGCGAAAGGGCTCTCGCTTCCAGGTCCCATGGCGGAGTTCCGGCAAGGAGACTCGCCGCCTCGAAGGAGATCGTGCGGTACCCTCGGATGACCCTGATGGCCAGAACTCGCTGCGGAGCGCGCAGCATCTGCACAGTTCTGGTCCTCAGGGCCTCCGCCCATATTGGGCACCCATACAGGGCCATGGACCGCACGATCCCCGCGTAGAGTCTCCTGCAGGAGTCATCGGGCCCCCTCATGTTGGGCAACAGCCGAGCCAGAGCAAGAGCTGTGCCCTTCAATTTGGGGGCCAGAATTCGGTTGTGCTCTCCGAAGTCCCATCGGCCGTCGAGCACGAGCCCCAAATATTTCATTTGGGGCTTGATGCCGATGCGATTTCCTCCCACGATGAGACTGGATCCCTCGGGTGGCTTGCTCCGAGGCCCATGGAAGAACAGGGCCTCGGTTTTATGCAGGGCCACCTCGAGACCCAGCCGCCGGATCCGCCTAACGACTTGGGCAACCGCGGTCGTGGCCTTTCGGGTCGCTTCGCGGTACGTCGCCCCGCACGCCGTCACGAGCGTGTCGTCCGCGTAGCACGTGACGGCGGCACCGCCTACGAGCTCACCGCGAAGCACCCAGTCGTATCCGATGTTCCACAGGAGCGGCCCCAGGACCGATCCCTGTGGAACACCGCACGACATTTCACGCCGACCGAGACCGGTCACTGTTGGGTAGATGACGGCTCTCTCCGTCAAATACGCCCCGACTATGCGGCGGAGGTAGAGAGGCACTTCGTGATACACGAGCGCCTCCCTAATGCAACTCCAGGGCAAGGTGTTGAACGCGTTGGCGATGTCCAGGGACACCGCCAACATCACCTCACCCCGGGCTACTGCATCCTCCGCCAGAGCCCTCACGCGCATGATGGCATCCACGGTGGAGCGCCTCTGGCGGAAGCCATATTGGCCATCCGCCAGGTCCGGCCCCACTCTTGAGAGGTGCTCGACGAGGCGCTTCGCAATTACTCTTTCAAAGAGCTTGCACACCTCGTCGAGCAACACTATGGGCCGGTAGGCGGACGGCGAGTCCGCCGGGCGCCCCTCCTTTCGGATGAGGACCAGTTTCCCCGTCTTCCACAATTTCGGAAACTGGCCCCGCTCCAAACATGCGCTGAGAAGCCCTCTCAGTCGGGGCTCGAGAGCGTCGTCGACTAGAGCTAGGACCCACGCTCGGCCTGGAATGCCGTCGGGTCCCGGGGCGGTGTGTTTGGCTCTTAGCCTTCTCACCGCCAGCTCTAGTTCTACCCAAGTGACCTCGGGCACGTCGTCGTCTTCCACGTCGGGCGCCATGCGCAACCGAGGCGGAGTCATCCGCGGTGGAACATGTTCCACCGCCCGCGCTGGGAACAGGGAGCCAACAATTCCTCCGAGCAGATCCGGCTGGAGACACCGGGTTAACGGCGGGGCCTTGGGGCGCAGCTTGCCCCTCACCATCCGGTAGGGCCGCCCCCAAGGGTCCCGCTCCAGTGTCGCCAGCAGCTCGCGGAAGGCGTCCCGTTTGGAACGCCTTATCTCCGCTCGGAGGGCTCGTCTGGCCTCCCTGTATCCCTCGTACAACTCCGCCTCTCGGGCCTCCGCATCTGCGGGGCGGCGACACCTCCTACGGAATCGGGCCCACCGGCGGTGCGTGATCACACAGCCCCGTCTGAGCTGCGCGATCTCCGACGACCACCAGTAGACCTGACCCCTCGGATTATAGGGCGGAGCCCTAGGCATCGCCGCGTCACAGACACGGGTCATGGCCTCCCGGAACCACTCCGCCTCATCGTCTATGCTGACAGGCCTGTCCGGCGCAGGGGCCCAGGCCTGTACGATGGCGGCTTCCAGGAGGAGCTCCCGATCAAGTCGCTTAAGCGCCCAACGTGGCTCGGGTGGAGCCGGTGCAGCCGGCGCGTCGCTCGCAGGGGGGGACACGTCAAACCGAATGTATCGGTGATCCGAACTTGTGTCCTCCCCCAAAACGACGCGCCAGCCCTGAACACGTCGCGCCAACGAGGGGCTCGCGAACGATAGGTCCACGATGGAGCTACCCCTCGAGGTCACGAACGTGTCCACGGCTCCCCGATTTAGGAGGACTAGGCCGAGTCGTGCGGCCCAGTCCACCAGTGCCCTGCCTCTATGCCCCGTCGCGCCCCTTTCGTGTCGGGAACCCCAGGCATACGACCAGGCGTTGAAGTCCCCGAGCACAAGGACCGGACGGGGCTGGCAGGCATTTACGACGACGGCCAGCTGACGGAGCCACTGCTCATATGCAGCTTGGTCTCGGTTCGGCGTGATATAAGCGGCCACGACCGCTATGTCGCCAACCGCTGCCGCCACGCAGCCGGGTCCCCTTGCAACGACGGCAAGAGGGGGGCTGCCGGCGGCAGGGTTGTGCACCAGTGCCGCCGACCCATCCAGCGCGGTTTCCCAGGTAGGCCCGAGGAACCGGTGGGTGTATGGGTCGGCGACAGCGGCGACATTTATGGCCCACTGTGCCATGCTCTGGCGCAGAAGATCCTGAGCATGGGCACCGTGGCCAACGTTCACCTGCAGGATGCGGAGTTGAGGATCCATTATGGAACCCCCATCTCCGCATCCCGCTGTGAACTGGAGGCGGAAGGCCGGCCTCCCGGCTTCGGCTCCCCTCCGGCGCAGGCCTTGCTGCCAACCCTATGGTCAGCCGGCTTGCCCCCCGCTGCACATCTAAAACAGTGCAACGGGGCGCTACACGAGCCGGCCTTATGACCGGGCTGGCCACAGCGGAAGCAGCGGTCACCCGCCGTTACCTCCGCCGTGCAGTGCACCCCCACATGGCCCACCGACAGGCACCTGAAGCACCTGGCCGGTCGGGCCTGCAGGAGCCGTGCCTGCGCCCTCAGGAAGCCTCCCACCAGGAGGCTCCGCCCGTCTGCGACCTTTTGGGCCGCCGCGATAGGGCAGCCGACAACTGCTGCCCCCTGTCCACCGCGGCCGAAGCGTATAGCTCCGGCCTTCACTGTGTCCGGGGAGCAGTCCCCGGCCTCCGCCACGGCGAGCCTAAGCTCCTCAGCCGTGACGGAGTCGTCCAGGCCCGTGATGCGCACTTCTGCGCATTTAATGGGCCTGGACACCCGGACGTCGGCTGCATCCAATGACTCCCTAAGCCGAGCCGCTAGGGCGTCGGCTTTGGGGCCACTGGCGGCGCCGGGGACCTCAAGAAGCCGGGCTCCCGTCCGTGTGCTCTTGCACCGGACGCCCGGGATCTCGAGGGCCTTGAGGTCCACGTTGGCCTTTACCCTGGCCAACACCTCGGCATACCCCATGCCTCTCGACGCTGCCTCCGCCGTCAAGGTGACGACGACGGCCGTTGTTCGAGGGGCACGGAGCTTCCCCGGTGCTGCCTTCGCGGCGGCCGCGGCCCTCCTGGCCTTTTTGGCGGCCTTCTTGGCGGCCTTCCGCCTCTTCTTACTGGCTCCAGCCACCTCCCAGCCCCCTTCCAATGGGGTGGAGGTAGCCGGAACCACGGCTGGGGCTGGGGCTGGGGCCAGGGCTGGGGACGTCTTCCCCTTGCCCTTCCCCTTACCCTTCCCCTGAGTGGGAGCGGGGCCCTGAGCGGGGCCCTGAGTGGGAGCGGGGCGACGAGCCGGCTCCGGCAGAGCCTCTACTGCAGCCGGGCGGGTATTACCCTTCCGGGCTGCAGTCGCGTAGCCGGCCACTGGTGGCGCCAGAGGCGGACGGCGGATGGAGTCCATTAGGGCCTCCATCCGACTCATCATACGCTCCTCTAGCGCCTCCACGTACGCGAACCAAGGCTCCGCCGGTGGTATTTTCTGCGGTGCTGGTGGCCGAGCCGGCTGTGCCGGCTGCTGCACCGGTTGCACCGGCTGCTGCGCCGACTGTCTCGCAGACGAGCGAGTCATGCGCGCTGGCTCTGCCGGTTGCGCTCGCTGCACTGGCTGCGCCGGTTGAGTCGGGCGCACCATCCCGCTCCTCAGCTCCTCGACGGCTGCAGCTAGTCGAGCCGTCTCCCGACGGGACTCGGCCAGCTGCGCCGCGAGGGCCTCATTTTCGGAGGCGATGCCGAGCACAATGTGCAGCATCGCCTCCTGATCGGGGTTCGGAGACCCCCGGAAAGACGCGGTCACTTGCTGGAGTTTCTCCATCAGAGACCGCGTCTTCCCACCTGGTTCCGACACCGCCGAGGTGGAAGGCCTCGGCGGTGACTTGCCCGCGGCCCTCTCAGGGGCCGAGGGGACTCGGGTGGATTGCCCAGCCCTCGTTCCACCTCGCGCCCCTCGGCGGCCTGCTGCCACCTTTGACGCAGGCTTTGACGCCTCGTCACTGCTGGAGGAGGTCGTCCCGGTGAGGGTGCATTCCTCATCCGACACGTCCTCCCCCAACCGGGCCTTTGCGCGCCGTCTGCGCTTACGGGTCCGCTTTACAGCAAGACCCGCCGGGCTGCTCGCCCGGCTACGCTCGTTGGCGGTGTCGAATTTCTCCGACACCGCCGAGGTGTTTGGCGTCCCCTCCACGCCTGAGTGCTGCGCGACTTCCGCGCAGACTCCGTCATTCTCGATGTCCGTTTTCGTGCCGTTTTTGTTTTTGTTGAGTCGATCGTTGTATTTTTTTGTGATATGTATGTTTGTGTCCATAGCTTATCCCACGAGTATGGGGGAAAGGTGGTCCATCCAGGCGGTGCCCCCTGCACCTGGATAAGCCTATATACTATGGAGGTCGGCTGGTATCCATAGGTTTTTACGACTTTGCTGTCGGGTGTTATAGACTTTTCCTTGTCGTGGGCCGGCCAATAAAGGCAAGCCCTCCGGTCAGCAAGATCACAGCGTACCCTTCTGGAGCCACCAGTTAGGTCGTTGCTGATCACCCACCGATTACGGAACGCGAGAGGATGGCTAGTCCTCTCTCACCGGCGGCGGCACAAGTGCCCGTCGGCCCCTGCGTTAGCAGTGGGCCAACCCGTCCCCTGATCCCCTCGGATCAACACGTCGCTCGCAGTGTCTCCTCTGATAACAGCAGAGGGGTACCTGGAGCGACCACCACCGCGGGCCTTGCAGGCCCGCCATACCCCGACCCCCTCGTGCAATGGGGTCAGCTGGCCCTGAGAAGGGCCGGTCGGTCGGACTCTTGGCCGTTGACGTTGACGCCAGCTACTCCAGAGGAGCAATCAATGATGCGTCATCGCCCACGTTGCCCAGGGTGCACCAAACGCGGAGGTGTTCCAACCAGTCGCACCCCTGACTTCACCTCACCTGATGGTAAAGTCTCAAGAAAGAGCGTCACCATTACATACACGTACCATGTTAACAATGGTGGCACTCAGCTTGGCGGCCTCATCAGAAGAGGATTGTCGTCGCAGCACGCGTGACACCTACCGGTCCCACTAGTGCTGCGACCACAATCCCCCTGCCCGGCTGTGACTTGCTGACCCCTGAACGCAATGAAACCGAAATTGGATTACTATGGAGGGTTTTCGCAATCGTGCACGGTGGTACCCACCCGGCCGAATTTTGTAACAAATTTGTGTCATCAAATTTCTACCACCAGTATAGATTATTGGTATATAGACTAGGTCTGCAAGGCGAATCGCTGCTTGCAATGTTGAGCTGAGTGAGAAGGTCAAGTTTTTGATAGTTATTCGGGAGTTTTGGACGACTGTTTTGGCGCCAAAACTTGTCCAATAGATTTGACCGCTATTGCGGAATCAAATTTTGAAAATTTTGAACAGTGATCATTCCTCCGTGGCAATTCCGATTTTGAAAATTCTTTTTGAAAGTCACAACTCTGGACATGCTTTCTGAGCGTGTAAAGTTTGGTCACAGTGTCTCGAGCGGTTATTATGTAATTCCATCTGGAATTTTTTAACGTGGATCATTCCTCTGTGGTAGCAATAATTTTTTCAAAATATATCCATAAATCTTCCTCTGATTGACCTCTTTAATCATACCAAATTTGGTTCTGATTGGATTAGTAGTTTAGGAGGAGACCTGTGACAAAGAAAATCCTGAAGTCTGGTATGAGGAGCTTTCGCCTGACTTCGTCTCACTCAGCTCAATTATTGGAATATCGACTGAAAGATTGTGCGAATAGTTTTTTTTTTTTTATATTTAGGACACCTCAATTTGACTTCACCTCGCCTGATGTTAAGCTGAAGATAAAGTCTCAGGAAAGAGGGTCACCATTACATACACGTACCATGTTAACAATGGTGGCACTCAGCTTGACGGCCTCATCAGAAGAGGATTGTCGTCACAGCACCGCGTGACACCCACCGGTCCCACTAGTGCTGCGACCACAATCCCCTGCCCGGCTATGCACTTACTGACCCCTGAACGCAATCAAACAGTAATTGGATTACTATGGAGGGTTTTTCGCAGTCGTGCACGGTGGTACCTACCCGGCCGAATTTTGTGACAAATTTGTTTCATCAACTGCACACGCTGCGGACTGCCCGGCGTGGGAGGCGCCGAGGCGTGACCTCGTGGCAGCCATCGGGGTGGGAGTCCTCTCGCTCGGCAGCATGATTGCGGCAATGGTGCGGAGCCGCCACCTCCTTCTGCGAGCATGTAATGCTCGCGAAGGAGATGGCGGAGCGCGCCCGGGAGAGGTTTATTGCGAAACTACTTTATTTTCGCCAAACGCTGCTTCTACTGAACGATTCTTCGAATATTTATCAATCGATGGACTGATGTTTCGTACTAAGAACTAAGAGAATGTTTAGGGGCAATAATTTTGACATTGTACTCTAGATGCGCAGTTACGAGTTTGTAGGTCTCTTTGACGGTTAGCGCGGGGCGCGGTGCGGGACGGTGAGTGCGCGCTTATCAACCAGTCATAGACACTCAGATAAGACTAATCACGGGCCCAGAGGGCTCGCGTCATATCAGTCCTTTTATTGATTGTTCAGTAAGTGCGCATGCGCGAATTTTTTGACGTTTGGTCAAGATTTTTGCGCCGAGATATAGCTTAGTAAGAGGCCGTCGCACCCCGACTTTTACCGATTTAAATCTATACCTACCACTGAAGTCAAATAAAATGAACCAATGAACCCTCCCAACGTATACTCGCTCAACAAACAAATCGAGTCCGGCTTTCGATGCCTACTTCCACTGATTTAGCGGCAAGCCCTTACGTAGTAATTAACCCATCGGCCGCTGCGGTACAACTCGTTAGCAATCAAATGCCCTAAACTTGGTAGTTAGGCGCGGGGTTAAGGGTAAAGTCGAACTATCTAAAGCGTCAATTAAATGATGGAGTGGATAATTGGCTCGGCTCAAGTGCGCGGTACTTGGTGAGGGTTTGACGACCTGTGCGCCGGCAGAGCGCTCCACTGCTGGGAACGAAATTCATCAATGAACTATTCAATGAATTAGTGAAACGTGAGAACCCAGTTTAGTCGAACGAATTCAACGGTTTCCCTGTTGAAATCCACTCAAAGTCAGAAGTCGCGGTTTCAATTCAAGGCGACTGCAAATATTTGTATGCATGCTACATGTATATTTGCATTGGTCTGGGTATTTCTTCATAATAAAGGTAAAGGTCAAGCAATACTAGCCAGTCCAGCCGTTTCGTAGTCAGACTGAGAGCCGACCGCAACTGAGTAGGGAGAGGGCTCGGAGGATAATGAAGTAGGTACCTATACTGCAGGGCACGCCGCAATAGCGGCGGTAAGGCCCATCATGGAGGATTGGCTAGAGAGGCGACACGGAAGCCTCTCGTACCGACTGCCGCAGGTGGTCTCCGGGAAGGGGAGCTTCGGGGACCACCTGCATCGGATCAGGAAGGAGCCAACGCCTGAGTGCCATCACTGCGACGCGAGCGAGGACTCAGGGCTGCACACACTGGCGGACTGCCCGGCGTGGGAGGCACCGAGGCGTGACCTCGTAGCAGCCATCGGGGTGGGAGTCCTCTCGCTCGGCAGCATGATTGCGGCAATGGTGCGGAGCGCGAGCGCGTGGGCCGCTGCCACCTCCTTCTGCGAGCATGTAATGCTCGCGAAGGAGATGACGGAGCGCGCCCGGGAGAGATTTAGAACTCTCCCGGCCCGCCGAGCCCGCAACATGCAATATGTACAAATACATCAATTTAATTGAATTTAAAACATAACATACATGACTTCACGCCTGTATCCCCGAAGGGGTAGGCAGAGGTGTATTACACACACACGATTCGCCAGTAATGTTTAGGTGTAACGCCCAATGTAATAGGGGGGGCGAGCCTATAGCCATCTACCGGGCACATTACTAAGCGAGCGATAATTAACATTTAAAAACGGGGGTAAAATTGACTCACTATATAAAGGAAGCTTGCTCTTCACATAGGAGTCAATTTTCCCGATTCTCTTCGCTAAGAGGTTCTCCGTACGTCGTAATAGGTAGATAAAATATTCAAAAGGACAATTTGCAAGTACTTAAGAAAGGTTAATGCAATCCGTATTTGGTTAAGTAAACTCTTCTACGTACTAAACTGTAGGTACTTGTGCCGAGGGGTGTGTGTTGGGTAACCTCCTCGAGTGTCGCTCCGATTCCGATCCCGCTGCAGTCCGGGGGGAACGGAATCGGAGCGGCCGGTACACCCTGGGCGGCGGTCAATGGCTTCCCCTTCACCCCTTCATAGGGTTGGCATTGATCGTCGGCCAATACCCAACGTGGCGGGAACACATCGCTCTCCGTACTCCTCTGCTTTCAGAGGAGACAGGATGAGCGATGCTCTTAGTGGTGAGATGGCCCAGGGTCAGCCGGGGTGCGAGGGATATGCTCTATGGGTAACCTTACACCCCGGCGTCTGAAGACCCGAGACGGCGTGCGGTTTTAGTCGGTGCAAGCCCGACATAACCGCCCCCGCTGGCCGGCGGGGGGGTATCCGAAGGGATTTCCGCACGATAAAAAAAAAAAAAAAAAAAAAAAGGTACTTGTGCCGAAATTGTCCTAATAACCATATTGTAAGAGCTTCTTTTTTAATCAGGCTACAGTCACAGAGCAAGTGCTATAATCAGGCTACAGTCACAGAGCAAGTGCTATAACCAGGTTACAGTCACAGAGCAAGTGCTATAAATACTATGTCTAATATTTTCGTTAGTGCAGGTTTATGACAGGTAACAAATAGGGTCTATGGGGCCTACCAAGTTCTTAAGGTTCAAGCCAACCTCTAAGCCCCGAGGCTGGGGTCACACGACAGTCGCTCTCATCAAAAACAATATAATCCATAATATAGGAAGGAGTATGAGAGCGAACCGCGGCTCCATGCTGTGAGCTGTCGATGCGACCGGCATCAAGCATGCGAGCGTATCCCGGCCTCCGGATCCACTCTCCCACTGCTTCTCTTGATTTCACGTATCTTGGCCTTCACGGGACCGACTGCCGACGGACCCCCAACCCTAAGAGGAAAGCCTCGTGTGCCAGCTAGCAGGTGAGGGTGGCTTGGGCGCGATAGCCTGGGGACTGCTGGGTACGGAACGCGGAGGACCAGGAGACAATTCTCGCAATCTTAAACCATCAAACGACGAAAAGTGATTGAATTGACTGTTCATCTATACAAATAAATAAAATTAGTCTCCTTGTAATGTTAATTTTATTTTTATATATATTATTATGACCAAAACAACAATATTTATTAATGTTTGTCGACTGTCTGTCGGTCTGTCTGTTTGTTCCGGGTAATAACGAAGTGGCTAGGCGGATTTGACCAAATATTTAATGCAGATAGCTGATGTTATAAGGCGTAACTTAGACTAATTTTATTTTAGAAATAGTATTAGGGTACCGCGCACATAAATGTCAAACCCAGATCATAGTCCACGCGGCCGAAGTCGCGGGACAGCTGGAACAAATACAATCCTGCATTGGTATGGTAGTCTAATCTGTTCAATTATAAAATCGAGCAGAATACCCCGATATTCACTTTTGTTCAACTGCCGGTCACAATTCAGTATACCTTTTTTTGTGCGGAAATCCCAGGTTCGGATACCCCCCCCCCCGCCGGTCAGCGGGGGCGGTTATGTCGGGCTTGAACCGACTAAAACCGCACGCTGTCTCGGGTCATAAGGCGCCGGAGCGTAAGGTTGCCCATAGAGCATATCCCTCGCACCCCGACTGACCCCCTCGGGTTTGGGAACCACGGTTTTCTCGTCTTGCCCCGGTTTGGGGGAGGGGCGCTAGCCGCCCCACCGTCCCGGCAACTCGGTATACCTAATCGCATTGCAGTCAATGTTGAATGTTGAAAACTTTGTTACGAATACCTTTTATGACGTTCGTAACATCAATATGAGATTGGAACTTTTGACCATAACTTTATTACGAGAACTGCCCCTCAGGTGCTGCAGGCGCACATAATTTTCAGCAATGGACTGCATGAAGCTAATTGGTTGAGTGAACCTTTACTTCCTCGACTTAGCGGACAAACTGTCGTGCTCCAGATCTTCGTCCTCCTGCTGTTTTCCCAAATATTGGGGTCGGCGAGTTTGTCCGCTTTTTTATTCATTTCACAAAGTTCATCCATCTCTCCACTGGTAACCGTTTACTTCCATACTTAATGCCCACCTTACGAGGTCCCCAGATATAAAATGAAAAACATTAATAAACTTAAAATGAGGTAATTTATTTGTAAATATATTTGATCACTTGTACAATAATACATTTGCGCTTAACTCTAATCATTAAAATAGTATTGTCTGTCCGTTTGGTGATTGTTCTTGCTGCAGTGGAGACGGAGACTCGATTACCCGGACCAATATCGCTGCCGCGACCATCCCGATGAATCGAAAATACGGTTAATTTATATATGAAGCTTTTGTCCGAAGTTTACGCGAATATCACACATTAAAATCAGATTGATTATAACACGGAATCAGCTTAAATAATAAAATAACAATAAATAAATCGCGATTGACTCCGTTAAAAACAGTTTTATTTCAATGTATGAAGTTTGTTGAATATTGTTAACTTTAGAAATAAACTTGAGCATAAGATTAACTTCTAGACAGGTAAGTTCGTCGTCGGGGTGTGTGTTGGGTAACCTCCTCGAGTGTCGCTCCGATTCCGATCCCGCTGCAGTCCGGGGGGAACGGAATCGGAGCGGCCGGTACACCCTGGGCGGCGGTCAATGGCTTCCCCTTCACCCCTTCATAGGGTTGGCATTGATCGTTGGCCAATACCCAACGTGGCGGGAACACATCGCTCTCCGTACTCCTCTGCTTTCAGAGGAGACAGGATGAGCGATGCTGTTAGTGGTGAGATGGTCCAGGGTAATTAAGGCGGATAATCGAGTCTGTCCCTGTATCAAAAGAAAAGATTATGATATTATTTGTTGTCGTCAAGAACGTCGCGCCTTCCTCTTAGCCGACACATTTAAGTTGGTTCAGTTTTAAGCCAGCCGTTTCTTTAATATCAAGCGATTGAAATCCACCGACTATTCACTTGAAACTCGTTTCAAGCTCAGTTTAACCGTTAAACTGAGTGAGGATCGTAGGTTACAACTTGGGCAGTATCCTAATAATACCCAAATTGCAACTCCCTCGGGTCCAATAAGAGGGTAAGAAGTGCTGGCTCGACGTCGGAAGGGCGGACCTGCGTGCCAACGGTCGCAATGTAGGGATGCTGCAAATCGTGCGAAATGAGAAGGAAAGGTCTCTCCTACCCCCGCAGTAAGGCGAGGCTTACCACGGCAGTCACTTTGGATACAGGAGTTGGCAGCCACGGCAGCAGGCGGACTGGCTGGCGGGCTAGGGCAGGCCGTCCAGGTCGTGCGGCAGGGGGATGCCCTTGAGCGCGGCGAAGCGGCGCAGCGCGTCGTACTTGGCGCGCAGCGCGTCGATCTCGTCGCGCAGGCGGCCGTTCTCGTCCTGCATCAGCTCCATGTCGCGCCACTCCTGCAAGGCGGTGGTGACGTCACGGGACTGGGACCCCGGCAACCCGCCCCTCTAATCCGACATGCCTATTGCTTTGAACATACCCCATGGTACGATTTGTAATTCACTACGAATCTTATCATCTTGATCCGTAACTTGTCGGATTACAAGGTACTCTTGAGATATTAATGACGAGGAATTCAAATAAAAGGCCGCACAGTATGGGGTCTTAGGCAGTACTCTATAATTCGACAAATTTGATAGTCCGACACTGCCCTGCAAAATGTTTGTCGGATTACCGGGGTCCACTGTATTAATACAATTTAAAAATCAACAATAATAAGTGAGAGAACAAAAAATGTACACCGCATAAAATACAATAATTCGCAATTTAGTGGTACAAATTTTTGTATTTGGGAATGTAAGACGCAAAGGTCAACCCATCCACCGGCGGCGTGAGCCCTTGGACCCCTGGTCGGTTAGTGATCGATTTTTTTGACAGCTATTAAAGAAAACGTTAGTTCTTTAAGCGGCGATAGATGGCGCTCGTAAATAACGAAATGATCAAAAGTGAGCTAAAAGACTAGAAGTTAGGCCAAAAAATACGCACGCACGTCGTTGCTATGCTACGCTTGTCAATCTTGTCATGTCAATGTCAGTCGGGTCCTCGGAATCGGCATCGATGAGATGTGGTTTTCTGTGTTCTCTGCGGTTTTCTGCTATAATTGTTGAGTTTTTGGTTCCTGTTAAGTTTTTGTTGTTGAATTTTGTTCTGTTATTAATTATTATTCCTGTTTTTGTTAAGTTTTTAAGATTAAAAAAACAAAACAAAATCGTAAAATTGTGTTCTTTGAAAGAAAATTAACTAGAAGGAAATTTCTGGAAACGCATATGATTTTTGCAATAATATAACATTAAAATGATACACTTTGATTTGTTTTCGAACTCGTTTATTTCTGGTCACACCGACTTTGCTATTTATCAGCGCCATCTCGTCTCATTAACTAGAACTATTTTTTTTTTAATTTCTGTCCGTCAAAAATCTCCCATTGTCGCGTCTCGCAATACCGATAAATACTTTTTTTGTTTTATATCACTTTAGTGGTAGACAAGCCCACGGTCTACCTGTTGGGAAGCGGTTACGGTGGCCCATGGAGGGCGCAACACTCCCGCTGTCGACCCTGTAAAAACCTAGAGTACATCGTTAGGATACTGGTCGGTCACTATACTCACATCGTCGGTTTCGACATAAGCTAAAGCGAATAGAGGGACGCTCCACTAAACCGAAACGAGTCCATTTCAGTCGAACTCTCACCGTTTTCCTGTCGCACCGAATCGAAGCCGGGCCACCGCATTCGGTTTACCGAATAATAGATTCGAGTTTATTTACAATTCATATTTAATTAATTAAAGTATCAACTAGAAGTACACGTAACGCTTAAACAGTAAATAGAAGTAAAGTTATAGTTTATCGGCGGCCCGCTGCACGGCGCGGCACAGCTCCTGCACGGCCCCCCGCACGCGCGCCATCTCGCGCGCGGTGCGCGCCGCGGCGGCCGCGAGGCGCGCGAGCTGGCGCGCGTGCTGCGCCTCCACGGAGATGCGGCGCGCCTCGATGGCGAACAGCCGCGCGCGCAGGCTCTGCCCCGGCCCGTCGCGCCCCGCTCCCGCCCCTCTCGCCCTGCGCCTCCTGGCGAGGGCTGCTGCCGAAAATCTGCGTAAAAAAAGTGTGTGTGTACCTACTTATGTACGCACGTTAGAAGTTATACTTCTTAAAAGCCACATTTATGACATTTTGGATAAATGAAAAGCAGTAATCTTAGTCGGAACGAATCTTAGTCACAATATTTGGAAATATTCTATTGCAGGTAAATAGAAATATATGACAAGATACTCCTTTGTGAATACAACCGACTCTTTTGCTAGTACTTTTCATTAAAAAAAAACCAATGACAGCATGTCATGATGACAGTTTCTGTCATTGTTTATTTATGTCGTGTTTTTTTTCGCTCGAAATTAGACATCTGTCAAATGGGTCATCTGTCAAAATTTTCTTTAATTATTTAAAGAAAATTTTCACCTTGTTATAAGCAAATCTAACATTTTCTATTTATTGTAAGCGGTTTTTGTAAGTACTGTAGTTAGTTTTATTTATTTTTATTTCTTTTCTCCTTTAGGGAAGGTATCCCATTATGGATCCTCCTTCCCCTCCATCGCCTGATCCCCGGGTCATGGCAAATTAGACAATGTTCCGACTAAAAGTTCTACAAGTAGTCACGATAAGCATCGCCTTGCCTCTGATGCTGTTAATTGTAACATCGTGTCTAAACGGTCTATTTTAGGTAATGAACCGACGATTCCTTCTATTCAAAATCTTTACGTTCATCCAAACCTTGTCCTGGGATTTAAGGCTTATAAGCCTTAAACCATACCATTACCATTACCATTACCCATTTTTGATTCACGTTTCTCGAGCTGACCCAGACCCTTCGACTGGCATTTCCTTGCGTCCAATTAAGTTATTTAGTAATAAAGTTAAAAATATTCGCACGGACGGCGGCGTCAAGAAAGTTGGCAGAAATAAAATTTCTGTGGAATTTATATCTGCTGCCGACGCTAATACATTTTTAGACAACCCAATTTTGTTTAATAATAAATATGTGGCGACTATTCCAAACTACAACATAACAAAACTGGGTGTGGCCCGTCAGGTGCCAACTGAATAGTCGATGGCCGAATTTGTGGAATCTTTATCCTTTCCTAATCAGTGCGGCGAAGTTATAAAGGCCAGAAGGCTTAATAGAAAAATTCATGAAAATGGTAAAACAGTCTGGGTTCCCACCCAGTTTGTTGTCTTATCGTTTCACGGTCAATGCCTTTCTTCTCGTGTATTTTCCTACCACACATCTCTTCCTGTCGAATTATACTCTTTTCCTACCATTCAATGCGTTCAATGCTGTCGGTTTGGTCATATTAAATCTCGGTGTCGATCCAAACCCCGTTGTTTCCGTTGTTCCCAACCCCATTCTGATGAAACATGTTCTATTGTCATCAAGAGATGAGGCCTGAGGATGAGATCAAGAGGCCTTAGCCTCATGGCTAAGGCCTCTTGTCTTCATTGCTTAGGCAATCATTTTGCGAATAGCCGTATCTGCCCAGAGTTGGGTAGACAAAAAAATATTAAAATATTAATGTCCCGGGATAATATTTCCTATGAAGTGGCGTCCCTTCAATTTCCTCGTATCAATAAATTGTTTTCAAACGTGGTCAGGGACACTCCGCTCTCTCGTCCTTCCTTTTTGTTATCTCCATCTATCCCTAATTTTAATCAGCAGTCTTCTCCCTCTACCGTGTCTTTAAAAAAAACTGTTGTTTCTTCTCCTCGCCCTAGGGCTCCTTTAGGAAAATCTTATGATAAATCTGCTCATCAGTCCATTATCGGCAATGAGGCTTCTTCCTTGCCCAATGGTTATTATCTTCTTTCTTCTCAATCCTCCCCTCCTTCTTCCCATGATGATAACCTACTGGAATTATTATTGTCAAAGATGATTAATTTAATATCTCGTAATAATTCTACTTTACCGTCCAACGGTGCCCAAAAAATATTTCAGATCTCCTCTCATTATGGTTACAGTCCTCCAATGGAATCCGGGCAGTCTTTGTGCCAAGAAGCATGAACTTCATAACTTTAATTGTTTTCGTCCATCGGTTATTGCCATTTCGGAGTCATGGTTGAGGCCTGGTGTTCGGTTTAGAGTATCGGGTTTCTCGTGTCTCCGGGATGATAGAGCCGATGGTCGTGCAGGCTGTGCTCCCTTTCTTTTACCAAATTCCTCTCCCTCCGATTTCCCCAGCCATCAATATGGTAGCTGTAAGGACTCGTTAACGTTTCTTTCCTTTCAGTGTACACTCCTCATCCTCACTCTGGTTTGATCCCAGATCTTATGTTAATTATGTCTTCTGTCCCTCCTCCTATTATTTTATTGGGTGATCTCAATGCCCACCACTTATCTTGGGGCTGTTATTATGACGACCCCTTTGGCCTTTCTCTTTTGAAATTTTAGATGATGCTAATCTTTGTGTTATTAAATAATGGATCTCCCACTAGAAGAGTCCGTCCTTCTCAAAACCCTAGAACTGCTGTGAATCTAACAATTTGTTCGGCTTCTTTGGCCTCTCCTCTCTCCTGGAATATTTTATATGACTCTTACAGTAGTGATCATTTCCCTATTCTAATATCGTTTTCAGATAGGGTTTCTCCTATGCGTAACTTTAATCCATCGTTTAAATATAGAATAGTAGAATCTAATTGGCCCTCTGTCTCATCTTCTCTCGAAAACAAATCAGCTGGTTTTCTTTCTCTTGATTCCAGCCACCTTACAGATTGTTACATTAAATTTGTTGATTCTATTATTTCCAGTGCTAAAGAGAATTTTCCTTTAAAAAAGCCTTATAGTGCTGAAGTATCCAACCCTTGGTGGGATTCAGAATGTACTGTTGCAGTTAATGAAAGGAAAAGTGCAGAAGTTGCATATAATTCTAACATGTCGATTCAATATTTTTTTAGATTATCAAATGAAAGCTGCCAGAGCCAAGAAACTTTTTTTAAAGAAAAAGAAAGAGGGTTGGGTGAAGTATTGTTCCAATCTTTCTCTTCAGAGTCCTTCTTCTTTAGTTTGGAAACAAATTAAAAGGTTCAGAGGTTCCTGTAACAATATGGATATTACTGCCAATGATCACTCATCCTGGCTGGAGGCTTTCTCTGATAAACTTTCTCCTCCTTTTGTCCCAAATTTAGATTGCTGCCCTTCGCCTCCCCTTCCTCTTCCTACCCGAAATAGTTTTGATCAATTATTTTCGTTCTCTGAACTTCAGCTGGCGCTTGACGGTCTGCTAGACTCTTCCCCTGGAGTGGATGGAATCTTTAAACTTGCTCAAAATTTTCACCCTCTTCTTATTAAACTTAGCCATTTATCCAACCTATTTATCGCCTCCTATCCCCGTTTAAATAATTGTATTCCTTGCCTTCTTCAGGCTTACCATCAATTTTCTCAGCTTTCTGATCCAGTTTTCCAATCCCCCATTTTTCCCCTTGTCTTTACGCCTTATGAAGCGGTGATATTCCAGCCCAATATCATCTTGGATTTCAAAATTGGTAAGGACTCTATAGAAGCAAATAGTCTTTTTATAGATAAAATTTCCTCAAATTATCACAATTGGCGTATAATTTTTACAGATGCTTCAAAAATCTCAATTGGTTCAGTTGGTGCTGTTGTTTGAATTCCTTCTACAAGAATAATTCTGAATTACAAATGCTCAGCGATTACTTCTGTCTTCACAGGTAAAGCAATTGCTATCCTTGAAGCCATTTCCTTCATTAAATCCCACAATTTAAATAATATCATAATTTTTACTGATTCTAAAAGTTGCCTTCAATCTATATTCTCAAACCCTTTTCGATCAAACCCCTGTTATCCCATTATCCTTAATAAATGTTAATTATCGCTCGCTTAATAATGTGCCCGGTAGATGGCAATAGGCTCGCCCCCTATTACATTGTGACCTCAACATAACTGACGAATTGTGGGTGTGTAATACACCTCTGCCTACCCCTTCGGGGATACAGGTGTGAAGTTATGTTTATGTTAAAATAAGGCATATTTTGTTTGATTGTCATAATAACAACATATCAACGTAGTTATAGCCTGGATTCCTGGTCACTCAGGCATTTCAGGCAATGTAACTGTAGACTCTATTGCGAAAAATGCTGTCCATTCGGGTTCTCTGGATCATCCTGAAGTATATTCTCATGATATTTGCTCATCTTTAAAATTAAATCTATTTGATTCCTGATCTAGAATTTTGCGTATGTCCAAAACTATCAAAGGCAAGTTTTATGGTTCCTCGTAAACCCTGGTTCTTCATTTTTTCCAATCTAGATAAATCCACCACTTCTACAATTTGTCGGTTAAGATTAACTCATTCGTGTACTCCTGTTTTCTTGGCCAAACTTTGAATTAGGGACATTTCATTTTGTGATTGCGGTCTTTTCGAAGGAAATGTGGACCATATATTTTTTAATTGCCCTAGGACAAGGTTTTCCCTCTATGATATTATTCCCCCTAATATTCCGCGCCCTACTTCTGTCAAATCTCTTCTATCTCCTGTCTTTTCTCCTTTTGGAGATGTTCTAGGTAGTTATATTAATGTTAATAAAATTAAATTGTGATTATATATATCTTGACATATTTGGATTCGATTTTATTTTTTCAATAGCTTCCCTATTTATGTAAATATTTATTTAGATATATTAGTTTTGCTTGATGTCATTCACAACAGTTTGTGAAATCAGAAACGTGAACTAAAGTGCGCGCCAGATAAGTTTGCGTGCGACTGGTGGCGTAACTAATGTTGCCAGTTATGGGAAATGATTTCCCGATCAAAAATATAAATTGGAGATGAGGAAAAAATCTAACTAAATCAAGTGAACTACGACCAAACAATAGTTGAATAGTAATAATAAAGATAGGAAGAATATGAAATATGACCCTATTTTAATCTACAGAGATTTTGCTTTTGGCATCGACCGACCACTGCCGCGGCACGCTTCGCTCGGCTCGTGCGATGAATTGTCGCAGTTTAAACCTAATTTTAACCTACTAATACTTGGACGTTGAGGGTGTTGGGGCCTGCTGGTTGTTAACTAAAAGTGTTTGTACCTTAGAAATCAATGAAATCGAATAAAAACACAAGACACTCAACACACTCACTCCGCCTGACACAACAACAACATGGCGGCGCAGTGTCGCCAACACTTGAAATTTTATCCCCCTAAGAGTAAACTCAAAAACGCCTAAAAATTGGGGGGAAAACTCCTAAGTTGGCGACACTGTGGCGGCGTGCGATTAGTTCCAATTTTGGCCGCGCGCAGACTTATCTGGCACGCACTCTATCTATAAATTCCCTTTGGCTCTATTATCTTTGATTATCCTTAGACAGTTTGTCTTTCTGACACTTGACAGGGGCGAAATTGTGGTGGTCTCCCCCAATAGCCACAATCAAAAGTTGAAGTTGAAGTTGTTCATGTTGTACGGTCGTAAGGTTTTAGGGTGGCGGTTTTTCAACGTGACGGTAAAAATTAACTCTCATCAATTTTCCCTAACGCGCCAGAAGAAGTATAATTTCAAAATATACACATTCAATTGAATTGAGAACCGCATCCTTTTTTAAAGCCGGTAAAAATAGCAGTTTCTGTAGAAAAAATTAAACACCTATACACCCAAAGGGATGATAAGCAGAGATATATTGACACACAAATTTGGGTATTTTTTGTAATTAAAATAAAGTGTTCAAAACTGTTTATTATATAGCTAGCTGTGCCTGCGACTTCGTCCGCGTGAACCTAATTTCTTGGCGCGGAGCACGGAGCACTAAAGTTTTATCTCAAACAAAAGTAGCCTTCGTTACAATAGTTGCGCCTTAAAAAATCAGCTATCTGCAGTAAAATACCCGTCAAAACCTACTTCGAAGATTACCTAGAACAAACAGACAAAAAATTAAAAAATGTTTTTTTGTTGTTAATATCGTACATGCAGATACACTCATTTGCATTTATTAAAAAGCTATTATTCGTACGTGGCAAACAGACATAGTTTCCTGTGATATCCGGAGCCTCGGGCAACAGTGCATAGGAACAAAGTTGAGCACACAGGAGAGGCGCAGGTAGCTTAGTGGTTAAGGAGTCACTTACGATTAAGGCGTCCCGGGTTCGAATCCTGACCATTAGACTACCGACGTGAACTCACTAGCACACGCAATTTAGCTTAACTGGAGGTTAAGGGGGATACTAGTAATTACCGTTACTAGTACCTACTCTACTCTTTAAAAACAGAAATCGTAATATCTTGTTTTTAGTTTTTTTTACTATTTTCTTTATTTGCAACTTTTTAGTCTTAGTAATGTCATGTAGCACCAGAGTGCTAGCCAAGTCGAGCCAAAGGAGCTCAACCCAACAAGTCCCCATCTTCCAGCCAAGACAAAAAAAATGAGCATAGGAGTTCCTATGGCCACCTTCCTACTTCATCATCAGACTAACTCCACGGTGACATATTAATGCATTGTGATCCAAACTGAATGTGTATGTAAAATTCATCATTCTCAATCGGTTGAGAATATCTACTTCAAAATTAGTTGCAAGAGTTGACCCGCACTAACATACATACATCTACTTATACTATTATAAAATTGCAAATCAGTTGTGTCTGTACATTGGAGAAATTTAAAAACAAATCCATGCCTTATGTATGAACTATTTTAACACAAAAATTTTTTTTTGGAATTCTTGTCTGCTTGTTTGTTTGCGATGGATGCAAAAATTACGATGGATTTGATGCCATTTTTAGAAAGGTTTTGTCACACTTAAAATCTGCCGTATGTTTGATTGCAATTGGTTAAGTAGAAGCGGAGATATGAACAAAAAACGATAACCGACCTGCGGGCATCACCTAGTACACACATACAAACATACAGAGCAAGTTAAATAAAAGCTTGTGAAAAAAATAGATGCAGTTACCTGGCGGGACGTGTAGGGGTCCTTCGAGGGGCTGGATTCTCTTGTACTAGTTCAACTTCGCCTTTTATCTCTCTTTCTTCAACCGGCTCTGAATCATTTGAGCTCTACGATAAAAAATAGCACTGTCAATAACAACGGCATTGTTTGCACCATATAAGAGTACACCGCCCACCTCAACCTGTCGTCAATGAGTCCTATGTATACCAACAGACTGGCTGTACGGAACGACAAAAAAAGGTATCGCGAAAACCACTAATGCACCACCAGCTTCTTGTAGCTTACAGACAATATAACAAAAAGCAGCGTTACGCCTGTATAGATAGGTGTCAAAATTAATTAACTCATTTATCTAGTTCCAGCCGTGCCGTGGTGTTCATTCTCCACAGCTTGCCGAGTGGTGTGCACATAGGATTCAATGCCTGGAGTGCTATTCTGTAATATACACATATAGTTTCTTCTGTAAAATTAATTCTTCTTACTAATCGATTTAAATCACGCTTTTTTAAAACGTGGCGTTACTGAATCGAGCCCATGGCTAAGAATTCCCAGTGACTAATGTTATTATACATTATTCCTATTATACATAGAAAATGCCCAGACTATACTCATGCATACAAATTTTTGCACTGAGCGGGAACCGAACCCGCGACCTCCGACTTAGCAGTCATACTCTACACCGCTGCGCCAGAGGTCGTACAGGTCATTCATACATACCTGAGGGAAGGCCGGTACGTGGAGCTCTATATGGTGCTTAGTTTTATCTTCTCGAATGCAATAGTCCTCCTCGATCAAAGATATGATCCTCAGTTCGTCGGACGACAGCTGCCCCATATTGGAGTGCAGGTCCCCCAGCGAGGAGGCAGACTGCCGGGCGATTTCAGCCGCTTTCTTGGCAAAGTACTTTTTGTCAGCCCATACCTAGAAATTGAGGATACGTTACACGAATATTGAATAATAATAGACTTAGTTTGTTTTGAAGCAGTTAGCATGCTAACTTTTTCTATAAATTCAGAGAGGAAGAAGTCAACATCTAGAACTTGAACCCGCGACCGGACCCTTTCTAGGGGAAATACTCTGACCAACAGAGCTACTGAGTCTCGGGGCGTGGGGACGTTGCCTTTTTTCCGATTTAAAAATAGACATATTCATCAAAACCGAGGCTTGAGGCTCACACTTCGGAGCCCGGGGTCTCCTTACTCCTTCCCCTACTTTTGATTTGGCTAGTACGCACCCCCGACCCCGAGAGGTGCGCCTCCGCCAGAGCCTCGTCCATCAATCAGCAGGTGTACCAAATAGCCCATACGCTTGGCCCAGTGCAACAGCATGCGTGTATAAAACAAACAAGTATAGTAGCTCAGTGGTAGAGGAGTCGGCCTTACGATCGAGAGCTCCCAGAGTAGAATCCTGGCCCTTACACCACGGGTTTCAATCCACTCCTAACACAAGCAATTTAGCTGAGTTGACGGGAGTACTAGTCATGTATACTTAGCTTACTTTCTGCCACTGAGTAACATTTTTTACACAACCACCCATGTCAGTTAGCTCCTCGGTAATCTGAGCCCACAACTGCTTACATAGGACTCGCCCCTCCACATCCCTTAAGCGCCCACGAGCCATATCCGGGTGCTCCTCAAGGAACGTCAAAAGGGCATCCATTTGGGCTGGTGTGATGTTAGGAGTGATGACCTTAAAAATTAAAAAGAAAATTAACTTAGCCATTTTATTTTCATACAAATTCAGGCTGAATTTCACCGGTGAATACAAACTCGTTTAATGTAGCTTAAACCGTGTTAGCACAATTCGTATACTTAAGATTTTCAATGGTGAAATTCGATCAATATCTATTTAACAACAGAGATTTCATGTTCAAGTAAACGAAACTAATTAATTAATTAATAAAAATGGGCTAACGTTTAGTTAGCCTTAATCGCAGTTTCTATGGTTGGTGAAAATCAGCCTTAATTAAATAATGTACACAGCACTTACCCAGGGCTGCCATCCGTCAAGGTTTCCGGATTTGTCGTAGTTTGCAGGGCGTCCAGGGGCCGGTGGGGTTTGCAAAAGTGTACGGATAAAACACGGACAAATCATGTCTGACCGAATCGCGATTGATTGATGTTCTAGTCAACAAGAAACACAACACTTTCTAGATTTTTAAACTTTTCCATTTAGTTTTACGAAAAAAAAAAGACATATTTAATGGAAAACCAATAAACATTTACTATGTCACCCGGTTCTATAAAATTCGAAACGAGTACTAGCCTGGAGGTGCGCGACATCGCCGGGAAACGCAAGAGAGTAAGAGGAGGAATATAGGTCACTTACAAAGCACACTACCAGGCTGTGGTGGCCAATTGGGCACTACAACTTTCTCTACCTGTCAAAGGCAGACCCAACACAAGATGAAGGGGGTGTGGTATAAAAGAACATGAGGGACTGTCACGTGTCCGAGAACGGTCTCGATGATAGAGCGAAGTGGAAGAGAAACGTTAGGAAGGCTGATCCCACCACCGTGTGAGGATACAGCCAGGAAGAGAGGTTATCAGAAAAAAAATTGAAATTTCCGGATGTTCGGAATGTTTTACTGTTTTGTCCGACAACGAAGTTTTGACTGATGGCAGCCCTATATTTACCTTACTTATTATAATTTTCATAAATTTTAATTTCAAAAAATAAATACGTAGGTGGATATAAAGCTATTGTTTGTGAACAAAATTTGTGAACTATTATTAGAAAAAGAAACAATATTTCTTAACATTTGGTGGCTATACAAGTTATTTGAACAGGTTGTAAGGTTACGACTACACTTCTTACACTATTGGAGGCGTTCAACTCAGAGCTGCAAGTCCGTTTACTCCCTTTCCTCCTTTTGATTTGGCTTAAACTGCTTTTATGGGCGCTCCCACTGCCATCTGACCCCCTCCCCCCCCCCAACCCCGGGAGGATAGCCTGCGTCAGAGCCTGCTCCATCAATCAACGGGTGTACTGGCTGGCAAGGGAGGCTGCCTTGGCCCCGGAGGTCTTGGTGGAGCCACATACACCCCCAGATTCTATATGACTGCACTTCTTCCTATGTTGGTTCATTATACCTAATTTATTGTACCTCATTTATTAATATGACATCTCATCTTTCATTCACTCACTCACTCTTTCCCTCACTGGCTCATGAAAGATAAAAATAAACATGTACTTTCACTGTAGGTAACCTATATTATATTACTTATTTCGTTCATGTTTAGTTCAGCTCAGAGTTATTTAATAAATTAGATGTTGATAGCAAAAGTTAAATGAAAAACCAATAAGGTTTGGATAAGGAAAAGGTATGGTTCACAATTTCGAATTTTTGCTGCGTTTGCGTGCTAATAAAGAAGCAAACAGACTACCAAAGGATGCGACTGAATATTGCTCCAATATCTGCCGGATGTAAATGGGAAGGAAATGAGGAAAAGAAGACATGTAAAGCCTCCGGCAGTCTCTCCAACCATACAAAGTCACAAGACATCCAACCGTTTTTATGCGCCAGCGCCGTATTTACCTCTTTTTTTTACAAGCTTTTATTTAACTTGCTCTACATGTATATTAGTGCGGGTCAAATCTTGCAACTGAATTTTGAGGCAGTTATCCTCCACCGATTGAGATGAAATTTCGCATACACATTTAGTTTGGATGACAATGCATTCATTTGGTACAATGGAGCTGGTCTGATGATGAAGTAGGCAGGTGGCCATAGCAACTACTAAACTAAACATGAAACCTATCGAGTTTGGGCTCATTTGTTTAGTCTTGACCAACTTTCTGATGTGTCTTGGTATACAGGGTCTGATTATGTACTAGGAAAGTGGCCATAGGAACTCCTAAGCTAAATAAAATAAAAGTATTGGATTTAGGTTAATATGTTTTGTCTTGATAAATTCTCTGGAGTTACATGCTATTCAGGGTCTGATGATGGAGTAGGAAGATGGCTAGAGAAATTTCTAAACAAAAGAAGTTAAACCTATTGAGTTTGGGCTCATTTGTTTTGTCTTGACAAACTCTTCGGTGTTAACATGGTATTCAGGGTTTGACGATGGAATAGGAAGGTGGCCATAGGAACTCCTGTACTAAACAAGTTAAACCTATAGAGTTTGGGCTTATTTGTTTTGTCTTGACAAACTCTCTGGTGTTAACATGGTATTCAGGGTTTGATGATGGAATAGGAAGGTGGCCATAGGAACTCCTGTACTAAACAAGTTAAACCTATTGAGTTTGGGCTCATTTGTTTTGTCTTAACAAACTCTCTGGTGTTAACATGGTATTCAGGGTTTGATGATGGAATAGGAAGGTGGCCATAGGAACTCCTGTACTAAACAAGTTAAACCTATTGAGTTTGGGCTCATTTGTTTTGTCTTGACAAACTCTCTGGTGTTAACATGGTATTCAGGGTTTGATGATGGAATAGGAAGGTGGCCATAGGAACTCCTGTACTAAACAAGTTAAACCTATTGAGTTTGGGCTCATTTGTTTTGTCTTAACAAACTCTCTGGTGTTAACATGGTATTCAGGGTTTGATGATGGAATAGGAAGGTGGCCATAGGAACTCCTGTACTAAACAAGTTAAACCTATTGAGTTTGGGCTTATTTGTTTTGTCTTGACAAACTCTCTGGTGTTAACATGGTATTCAGGGTTTGATGATGGAATAGGAAGGTGGCCATAGGAACTCCTGTACTAAACAAGTTAAACCTATTGAGTTTGGGCTCATTTGTTTTGTCTTAACAAACTCTCTGGTGTTAACATGGTATTCAGGGTTTGATGATGGAATAGGAAGGTGGCCATAGGAACTCCTGTACTAAACAAGTTAAACCTATTGAGTTTGGGCTCATTTGTCTTGTCTTGACAAACTCTCTGGTATTAACATGGTATTCAGGGTTTGATGATGGAATAGGAAGGTGGCCATAGGAACCCCTGTACTAAACAAGTTAAACCTATTGAGTTTGGGCTCATTTGTCTTGTCTTGACAAACTCTCTGGTGTTAACATGGTATTCAGGGTTTAATGATGGAATAGGAAGGTGGCCATAGGAACCCCTGTACTAAACAAGTTAAACCTATTGAGTTTGGGCTCATTTGTCTTGTCTTGACAAACTCTCTGGTGTTAACATGGTATTCAGGGTTTGATGATGGAATAGGAAGGTGGCCATAGGAACCCCTGTACTAAACAAGTTAAACCTATTGAGTTTGGGCTCATTTGTCTTGTCTTGACAAACTCTCTGGTGTTAACATGGTATTCAGGGTTTGATGATGGAATAGGAAGGTGGCCATAGGAATCCTGTACTAAACAAGTTAAACCTATTGAGTTTGGGCTCATTTGTCTTGTCTTGGTAAACACTCTGTTGCTACATGATGTCCAAGGTCTGAAGATGAAGATTGTAGATGGTCTAGACTTAAACAAGATAGACTCATTATGTTGAGTTCCTTTGGCTGAACTTGGCACGTGGCAACCACTCTGGTACTACATGACATTACCAAATCCAAAAATTTGAATTAAGATAAATAATTAAAAATCGTTTTTAAAAACAAGCTTTTGTTGAAAAAAAAATACAATTTTAGCAAAATGAAAATAATAATTTTATACAAGGGTTGTGCTGATTTCGAAAGCTTGTAGCTCAATAAGAAGACAGAAAAAACTTACGCGCTACAAGCTTTTGAAATGAACACAACCCTTAACTATATGAAATTATTATTTTCGTTTTACTACAACCAATTTTTTAATAAAAGTTTGTTTTTATTACATAAGATTGTTGGCTCTACCACTTTAACACGTCAATATGACCTATCCGCGTTCTACGCACCTGACTCTTTTCAGTTTCCAGTTCATCCTTCTGCTCTATTCGTTTGATACGGCACGAGGCTGCATACCCACGATTCTTGAGTGTTCGACGACGTTGTTTCATCCTGAAAGTTTAATAATGTTTGAAGGTTGCTTTCGCACTATGCGCTTGAGTAAGTGCATAGTGCGAAAGCAACTGTCAAGGGTTAAGCACATATAAATAAATTAGTTCATGAATTCAGACAGAGACATTAGCTAATAAAATTCAGAGAAAGGCTTCCACTTTGTGCACTGAATCGAAGCACTTTTGAGGAAAGACGACTCTGAGGTGATCTCATAGAAACATATATTATAAGATCCTTATTACCCACTACAATCTACAAAATAAATAAGATATCCTCCTCAGAAATGTATTTTTTTATGGCCCCCATTAGTACACTGGTTGCCCACCACTTCTTCAGCAATAGAGTGGTTCATAATTGGAACTCACTGCCAGAGGACATTGTTAAAATTGCAGAACATACCTGACAATTTGATCCCTGGTAAGCCCTCTCATCTTTAGCTGCCGGTTTAGATCTCTTACGGAAATTGAGACCAGCTCATCATCACTGATCTCCGCACAGGGTGTGGGTGACAAGGGAGCCTGAAAATAAAACAATACTATCTTTAAACAAATGAAGATGTACCTTAGACTGTATTTGGATTGTCATCTTACATGGAAAAAACACATCTTCCCCAAACAAAAACCACTAGGGATCCAACTAAGACAAATGTCATGGTTGCTAGGCAGAAAATCACAGCGATCGGTAGAAAACAAACTAATTTGTACAAATGTATCCTAAAACCAATCTGGACTTACAGAGTTCAACTTTGGGGTACAGCATCCAACTCAAATCTGGAGATACTCCAGCAGTTCCAGTCCAAAATGCTACGGGTGATAACTGATGCTCCTAAGTTTAAAAAAGGTCCTCACATTCTTTGGACACACAGCCAGGCGAGCCCCGGATAGTCTGGTGATGGCGATTCTCACTGGCCGTGCAGAGGGTACCAGGAGTAGAGGACGCGCGCCGTCAAGATGGACGGATACGATTAGAGAGGCCACCAATATGACGCTGCAGAAGGAAATTCATTTGGCTCAGGACCGGATAGCCTGGAAGAGGTTGGTGACTGAAGTTGCTCAACGGGGTCACGCCCCTCAGTCATGAGGACAGGACCAGGAAGAAGGTTTATAATTACCATCAATTGCTCCACAAACTTAACATCAAAATAGTTCAAGAAGAGATTAAACACTCAATCAGATTGTACAGAAACAGATAGGACAGTCATCCAATCATACTAACTGCACACCTGATGAATAACAACCTTCCATTCAAAAGCTTTAAAGACAGTCCTAGAGACCTATAGGGAATAATATACATATGGGGTGCATGTCGCTGGATTGACTGCCCTCCAAGACAAATACTCAATTCTTAACCTTTTGCTGAATGTTTGTACAGAAATAGATTGCAAAGAATATGAGCTAAAAAAAAAGAATTCTTCAAACACAAACTTTATGATCCATCAGCAAAGTTTGCATTCATAAAAAAGGCTTGCAATGTAAAATTTTGCAAAATACTGTCACCATTCCATTATTAAAAAGCTGTGAAAATAAGTATATTGAAAATAAATGAGGCAAGGCTCATTGACCGAACCAGTCCGGCTGGCCCCTTACATGCACACATTGGTAGCACAACACTCAGCAATAAGATATTTAATAACATCTTTTGGTAAAATATATTTATAGGTGTCATTTTTATAGATTTGGTTAGAGTATCATAGTCTGATTATTCTTTATTGATCCTTCAAGTAATCTACTAAGTAAATTGGCTTTTTGTATACATCCCTTACTCTTCCAGGGCAGGCAGCGTCACGACTGAATACAGGACAGCTACTAAAAAGAAATTATGGGTTCAAGAGACGAGTTTAGGGCTTACCTGTCACATTCAATACTGGAGGAAGTTGATGATAATGAATAGGAAACATTTAACGGGTTAAGATATTACAAGATTGGTCAACCTAAAACAATTTTTAATAACAATATTACAGCATTGCCCCACGTTCGTGGTTGCTGGCTACTAAAGCAGCAATGAAGACCGAAATGATGGTCAACCTAAACTCAAAACTTATAGTATAACCCACACTTAAGTCAACTTAAGTTTTTTTGTTTATTCAGTGTGCTATAAACACTAAAACTTACCAATATCGCTTTAGGCATATTTAGGTATTGTATTATTGATTGTTCTAGAATAACGGGATACCCTGTATAACCCAATTTTTCTATTCTTTTACACTTCACTTTTAGTTTATGGATATCAAATAAAGATAAAGCTATAATATTAGTTAAGTACACAAACAAACAAACATTAAAAATTACATTAGTGGAAAAAAAGAGAGTCGTGGTAAGGATATTATTATAAGCTGAAGGGGCTACTTCAAATTGTTCGATTAACTCGAGTTCAATCGAGATTTCAAATCGAGTTAACTCGAGTTGAGAATGTTGAAATTTTTCCAAGTTGGCATATCACTAGTATTTACAATCAATGTATTATTATACTCATTTTTTTTTTTTTTTTTTAACGTGCGGAAATCCCTTCGGATACCCCCCGCCGGCCAGCGGGGGTGGTTATGTCGTGTCTCGACTAAAACCGCACGGTGTCCTCCCCAAGTGGCCGTTGCCGGGCACCCCGGGTAAGCCCTCGAAAGGATAACCCCAGGGTTGCCGGCGGGCTTTGGCCGCCACCGCGGCCTCGCCTGGTGGGGTCGGGTTTTATCCCGCTTCGGTGAGTTGGCAGGCGTGTGTAGGGCACACACGACACGCCTCCGCCACGGCCTGCTTCTGTAAGGACGGCGAGTCGGCCAACTGCCGTCCTCAGGCCCCGATCATGGAGGTCGGTAGTCCCGGGCGTAGATGAGTCTGCGGCGTCCTCGCCGCAGACTGCGAAACTCGGGGGGCAGGGTTCTCTCCCGCTCCCTCTCCGCCGTCTCTTTCGCGCGCATTACCTGCTCGCAGAAAGAGGCGGCGGCGTGCCACTTGCTCCCGTCGGAGACCACGGCCCTCACCATGGTCTCCAACGAGAGAACGTCCACGCCCAGGACCGCAACGAGATCCCGGCGTTGACTCGCCCACGCAGGGCACTCCACCAACGTGTGGAGCGCCGTGTCTTCGCCAGGATCCTCGCAGTGCTGGCACTGCGGCGTTGTCTCCCGGCGGATGCGCCACAGATACTTACCGAAGCACCCGTGTCCGGTAACCATCTGGCACATCCGGTAGGAGAGGTCCCCATGGTCCCTCTCCAACCACTCCTTCATGATCGGTCTCACCGCCGCAATGGTGGATTCCCCCCACCTTGGGTGCTCAAGTCGCACCCTCCATGTCTCCATGAGTTCCTGGCGGAGCAGGGACCGCTGAGCCCTGATTTCTCGGGGCTCCGGCCTATGGCCCCGCTCCAGCGCCTCCTTGCGCCACTGGTACAGCAGCGCAAGGGCTCTCGCTTCCAGGTCCCATGGAGGGGTCCCGGCTAGGAGACATGCCGCCTTGACGGAGATCGTGCGATACCCCCTGATGACTCTGACGGCCATCGCTTTTAACGGGCTGTTTAATACAGCCACGTTGCGGGCCGCCAGAGTCTCCGCCCATACTGGGGCCCCGTACAGGGCCATGCTTCGCACGATCCCCAGGTACAGTCTCCTAGTGGGGGCGTTGGGTCCCTTAACGTTGGGCATCAGCCGCGATAGCGTGGCCGCAGCCCCCCTCAGTTTCGGAACCAGACTTCGGAGATGAGGTCCGAAGTCCCATCGGCTATCGAGTACGAGCCCAAGGTACTTCATCGTGGGCTCGATGCCGATGCTTACGCCCAATACGGTTATGCTGGTTCCCGCAGGTGGCCCCCTCCGAGGCCCGTGGAAACACATAGCCTCGGATTTGTGGAGAGCCACCTCGAGTCCCAGCCGCCGTATTCGACCCACGACTTGAGCAACCCCTGCCGTGGCCTTTAGTGCCGCGCTATGGTGCGTTGCTCCCCGCGCCATAACGAGGGTGTCGTCAGCATAACACGTTATGCTGACACCCTCGAGCAACGAACCGCGCAGCACCCAGTCGTATCCGATGTTCCACAGGAGTGGCCCTAGGACCGACCCCTGTGGAACACCGCACGACACTTCTCGCCGCCCTGGCCCTAGGCAGCTCGGGTAAACTATGGCCCTCTCGGATAGGTATGCCTCGACAATGCGGCGGAGGTAAGGAGGCACTCTGTGATACGCGAGCGCCTCCCTAACGCAGCTCCAGGGTAGGGTGTTGAAGGCGTTGGCGATGTCGAGAGACACCGCCACCACCACCCCACCCCGCGAGACTACTTCCTCCGCCAGGCGCCTAACGCGCATGATCGCTTCCACGGTGGAGCGCCCCCGGCGGAAACCAAACTGGTTGTCCGCCAGATCTGGCCCCACGTTCGTGAGATGCTCGACGAGGTGCTCTGCAATAATCCGCTCAAAGAGCTTGCACACCTCGTCGAGCAACACGATCGGCCGGTATCCGGATGGCTGGTCCGCCGGCCGCCCCGCCTTCCGGATAAGGACCAGTTTCCCCGTCTTCCAAGCCTTTGGAAACTGGCCCCTTTCGAGGCATGCGCTAAAGAGCGCCACCAGTCGAGGCCCTAGTTCCTCCAGGGCCAGGACCCATGCTCGGCCTGGAATGCCGTCGGGTCCAGGGGCAGTGCATTTCCGGGCTTTAAGCCGGAGCACTGCTACCCCCAGTTCACTCTCCCTGACTTCGGGCACATCGCTCTCGCTATTATCAGCGTCAGGCGCCTGAGGCGGAGCCATACGCGGAGGGACGTGCTCCTCCGCTCTCGCTGGGAACAAGGAGCCCAGTATCCCCTCCAGCCGCTCCGGCTGGAGGCTCTGGGTCAGTAGGGGCGCCCTTGGGCGGATTTTGCCCCTGACCGCAAGGTAAGGACGCCCCCATGGGTTCTGCTCCAGAGACTCCAGCAGCTCTTCGCGGGCCCGCCGTTTGGCCTGCTTAATGGCTACCTGGAGGGTCCTCTTGGCCCCCTTGTACGCCTCATATAGCTCCGCCTCTCGGGCTGCCGCATCGTCTGGGCGGCGACGCCTCCGGCGGAACCTGGTGTACTGGCGGCGAGCGGTCACGCACGCTGCTCGCAGCTGTGCGATCTCCGCTGACCACCAGTACACCTGTCTCTTTGCCGGGCCGGGCTTAACCCTAGGCATCGCCGCATCACAGATATGCGACATGGCTCTCCTGAACCATTCCGCCTCTGCGTCGACATCGGCAGGCCTGGCCAGTGACGGAATCCAGGCCTGCACTATTGATGCCTCCAGGAGAGCCTCCCGATCCAGGCGTCTGAGCGCCCAACGTGGATCCGGGAGATTCGCAATTGTCGGCGGCAGGTTAGTTGGAGGGGAGACGTCGAACCGAATATACTTATGGTCGGAATCCGTCTCCTCCTCCTCCACCACACGCCAACCCTGGACGCGGCGGGCGAGAGCAGGGGTCGCGAATGCGACATCCACGACCGAACTGAGCCCCCGCCGCTCCCAGGTGGCGACACTCCCCCGGTTGAGGACCTCTAGACCACGGGTGTTGGCCCAGTCCTCCAGTACTCGCCCCTTGTCATTGGTTTCCCGGGAGCCCCAGGCCTGAGACCAGGAGTTGAAGTCTCCCAGGACCAAGACAGGACGAGGACGGCACGCAGCGAGAACAATGTCCAGTTCAGCGAGCCTTAGCTCAAGCTCGTACTGGTCAAGGCTTGGCGAGAAGTAGACGGCCACGACAGCCAAGCCCTCATAGTCCGCCGCGACGCAGCCTCTGCACCTTGCAATGAGTGCAAGGCGCGAGGTGTCCGCGGCGGAACCCCCGAAGACGGTCGCTACGCCGTCCAGGTCCACCGGGCTTCCGGGGTGGACCCAGTACGGCTCAGCGACCACGACCACATTGATAGACCACTCCACGATGCTCTGGTACAGAAGATCCTGAGCACCGGTGCAGTGGTTTATGTTCGCCTGCAGGATGCGGATTGGTGTGTCCATTAATGGACGTCCATCTCCGCATCCCGCCTCGAATGTGGCCGCTCTTGAGCGGCACCTCCGCTACCCGTTGCGGACGAACGGGGCTTTGGCCTCGAGGCGGCGCAGGTTCTGCTGTCCGCCCGGTGCTCCGCCGCTTTGCCCTCCGCTACGCATTTGTAGCAGCGCGGCGGAGCATCACAAGCACTGGCCTTGTGCCCGGGCTGACTGCAGCGGAAGCACCGATCCCCAACGGTGTCTCCCGCTGTGCACTGCACTCCCACATGCCCCACAGCCAGGCACCTGAAGCACCTGGTCTCGCGGGGCTGCAGGAGTTGCACCCGCGCCTTTAGGAAGCCCCCAACGAGGAGGCTCCGTTCGTCCGCAATTTTTTGCACCGCTGCGACGGGGCAGTTGACGACTGCTGTGCCGTGACCGGTGGAGCTGAAGCGGATTTCTCCAGCTCTCACCTGATCACGGGGGCAGCCGCCCGCCTCCACGACGGCGGAGATGACTTCCTCCGTCGTGGCCGCGTCATCTAGACCCGAAATGCGCAAACCTGCGCATTTGTTGGGTCTGGTGACGCGGACGGCTTCGGTATCCAGCGACTCCCTCAGCTTGGCCGCTAGGGCGTCGGCTTTGGGGCCGCTGGTGGCGCCGGAGACCTCGAGGAGGCGAGCTCCGGTGCGAGTTGTTTTGCACCGGAGCCCCCCCTCTATATCGAGGGCCTTGAGGTCCACTGAGGCTTTAACCTGCCTCAGGACCTGGGCGTACCCCACGCCCTTCTCCACACCCTCCGTCGTCACCGTCAGGACGACGGCAGTGGAGCGTGGGGCGCGGAGCCTCTTCGGCGCCTTCGCCGCAGCGGCTTTTGCCACCTTCTTAGCCGCCTTTTTGGCGGCTTTCTTCGCCTTTTTGGCGGCTCCCGCTACCACCCATTCCTCCCCTCTGGAGGAACGCTCGGGTGCAGCGGGAGTGGCGGGTATGGCGGGGGTGGGGGTGCCGCGCTTTTTCCCCTTCCCTTGTGGCGTTGGGGCCACTGGGGTGGCGGGGCCGGGCTTACCACCGGCAGCAGCTGCGAAAGACGCAGGCCGTGCCAGTGGGGGACGGTAAGCCCGGTCCTCCAGAACACCGAGCCGCCTCTCGATAGCCGCCAAGAGCTGCACCACGCTAGGCGCAGTCTCTGGCGGCGGATTGGGCGCCGGCCTAGGCGCTGAATTCGGCGCCGGCTTAGGTGCCGACTTTGGCGCCGGCTTTTGCACAGAATTTGGTGCCGACGTTGACGTAGACGCCCCCCCTAGCGGCGCAAGAGCCCTCGGGTGGTCCGCCACCTCCTGGGCTCTTGGGGCCTTCTGGGCCTCCGGGGATCCCCTGACCATCTGGGTCAGTTGCCTGACCTCCTCCCGGAGGACCCGCTGTTGCTCCAAGGAGTTGGCCAGCTCAGTTTCCAGGCTTGTGACCCGGGCCCTGAGCTTCGCCTCCTCCTCGGAGACGCTCCTACCGAGGAGCTCCTCCAGCGCCGTCCTGGCAACGGCGACATTTTCTGCCACCGTCTTCTTTTTGCCTGCCACATTTTTGGACCCCTTAATGGTGTCCGTAATGCGGGCAAGCGCTGCGAGGAGTTCCCTCGCCGCGGGGACGCCTTGGTCCCTGCCACTGGGTAGTGGAGGGACGTGCACCGGCTGCTTCAGCGTTCTGGTCGCCGTGGTGGCCAATATTTTGGCCGGCCGATCATCCTCACTCGAGGAGACCGTCCGTTGTCCGGAGCTTCTGCTCCGGTCAAGGGACGGTCCACCCGAGCGAGGCCGCTTACGTCAGAGACCCTCCTCGGTCTCCATACGGCTGGATACTGACTCGTTGTCAGTACCCGCCGTCGACGCCGCAGACGCAATGTCTGCGTCCGTTTCCCCACCTGTTGGTAACGGAGTAGCGGGTCTGGTGAAGACGGCCTTGACAGACCGCGAGTGAGGCCCCCGCCTCACCTCCTCTTCACCCCCCGCTACCTCCGTTTCATCATCTCGGATGCCGTTGTCCGCGCCAAGGTCGTTTTTATTTGTATCGTCATTATTATACTCATAGTGTAATTCGAACAATATCTCGAAATTAGATAGTGATTGTCGCAAGACATGGATTTTCCAACCTGTGACGGCCTGTAGCTTGCGTCATGTTGTTAGCATACCGCGTCAATCGTCATAGCCTTTCAAATGTCTATGTAGTCGGACGTGCCATTGATTATGTATATTCTGTATCTATAACAAGTAAAGTTAAGTTGACTCTAAATTAATTAGAGCCAGCTGAGGTGTCTTCGTGCATAGAACTCGTATGCTAAAACAATCATTTTAGGTAGCTTGCATTCTAACCCTCCTAGGTCTTATATATGGTATCTTGTACCATCAATTACGCATTTCCCTAGTATCACAATTACGTGATTCATTTTAAAAGTGGTGGGTATGGAAATTGAAACGTAATCAGTTCTAATGTGAATAATGAACCTGACCACGAAGGTAATCCACAGCAGGTTTAGGACCATAATTTCAATCAACCGTAGGTGACTTGACCTTTATATTTTTCGTCCATTATATATTATAAGCATCTGTGAAACGATCTTAGGTATTTCAAACAGTAGGTAGACCTTATGACCGTAGCTGCGTTAAAAAAAGTTAAAATGAATTTAGTTATATTGATACATAACCATCTAAATAGGTAGATGCTTATATGTAATGTCAAAATGGAGGGGCTCGTGGCTAGGTGGTAACCGAGTAGGCTACCACATAGCAAGGTCAGCCAGGTCAGTCTTAAGATGGGTGACCATTCTCACAGAATATCGACGCCAAGTAACAGTATTTGAACTGTTGCGTTCCGTTTGGTGAGTGAGAGTGCCGGAGCACAAACTCCTTTCCCATCCCCTCCCAAACTCCTTTCCCATCCCCTCCCAAACTTCTTTTCCATCCCCTTTCCTTTACAGGGTCGGCAGCGCGAGTGTGACGCCACTGGTGTTGCACACGTCCATAGGCCGCGGTAACCGCTTCCCATCAGGTGGGCCGTGTGCTTGTCTGCCACCTTAGTGGTATAAAAAAAACATTGAGACCCCTCCGAGCTTCGGCAGGTGGAGCCCTAAAAAGCTTGTTCGTAGTTAGATCGAAAGCCGACCCCAACTGAGTTGGGCTCGGTTGAGTTTGGATGATGATGATGTATCATAGTAAAAAATTCTGCCGGTTCTCTAATATTATTTATCTATTTTATCGATATTAATTATCAAAGGTATATAAGCCCATAATTATCTATGTTTTACTGCAGATTACTCTGTAGAGTTTAATCTTATTTTTAGCATTGGTGTCGCTCCTGGTTATATTGATAGTGTAAATCGAAACATATCGCGATATTGGATCGATTAGATGATTTAGTAGCATTCCAATCGCATTTGTTTACACGTAAGTAATATCACGTGTGCACTTCAATACTTCGATAGTTATTGACTATATCGCGACATAATTATGGATTGACTGTGTCCACGCGCCCTATGGTCTAGTGTTGTCCTCAATAGCATCGTATTAAATTCAGAAAATAATTTTCAGAACATAATACGAGGCTTTCTTTGTAAACAATTACTGTTTAAAAAGAAAGCCTTATTTTCTACTAAAGATATTAATTCAAGTTAAAAGTTTTGTTTTATATATATATATATATATATATATATATATATATATATATATATATATATATATATATATATATATGAGATTATTGTAAACCGTTCAAAATATAATTATCAAATAATGCTTTTAGTGTTTTATCCTCTTGTAAAATAACCAAAACTATTTTGAATTGATTTTGAGCGATACTCTTACACAGTCTTACTTTCAAACAAAAATCGTTTTCTTCTTTTGAGCCTGTGGTTGATTGACGAATTCGTGAAGAACAAGAAGGAAAAAGCGACTATATAGGCAGGCGCATTTAATTATCGTTATAAAGTAATACATTCATGCAAAATGGCTAAAAGAAAGAATAAACCGTTGATAGATTCCGATTCCAGCAGCGAGTGTTCTGACATGGACTCTGTAAGTCAATTTTCCATACAAAAACCATAGGTTATATGTTCATGTCTGTACGTAACGATTTGACGGAATTTGCAATTATTTGACTGCGTAAATAGGCCAAGATCAATGTACCTTCGTTCTAAATGAATCTTTAGCTCATAATATGTAAAGCAAATGTATGTAAGACGTTTCCTGTAAAAGATTAAGACCTTAATCTTGTTCTAAGAAGTCGTTGTTGTTTACGTTTTATTATTATTCAAATGGCCTCTGTGGCGTGACTCATGTAAAAATGAATGAAAATCAACATTCTCGATACTTTTGGTTCTGGATCCAGGATGCGTGCTTGCTACAAGTGTTGTTTCCATCCAGAACATATTTTTAATAATATTGTTTTTGGAGTATTCTAGTGCTTTCGTGTTGTCTCTATGTGCTTAGTATACATATTCTGTAAGTACTGCAGATAATCACGGATAACCATCCGCCAGATCCTTGTGAAGGTAATGTCCCAGTCGATCCCCCAATATTGCTCATTCTACTGAAGGTAATATAGCTACCACCTCTACAGACAAGAAACGCAATAGCCGCTCACAGGAACGTGTCCCTGAAAAGAAAGTCATATCAGACCCTTCCAAATCCTTATTGTCAATAAAAACAACCTACATCCATCTAGATTACCAGGAGAAGTCAGCGAGCTATCCTGATTCAGATTCTAGCCCATATCTGGTTCATGTATCAAGACCGGTTGGGGATGCCACCACAGGGACAGTATTCTGGGCCATTAAATTTGGTCACTTGTTGTTCGATAATAAAATTGAGAATATAGTGGAAGGTTGAGTCAAACAAGTGCAACAACGCAATAGATTATCTGTTGAGTTGAAGTCTGCAAGCGATGCTAATAATTTTATAATGCATCCATCTTTGACCAGGGCCAAATATGATTGCACCTTCCCATTTTTTGCCTGCTCCTGCATGGGTATAATCAGATAGATAATATAATCAATCATTCACCTCCTTAAGGGTCCAATCCATTGAGCTTCTGTCAGGTTTTGGATCTGTCTCGAAAGCCAGAAGACTGAACAGGAAAGTCTCAAATAAGAAAAATAGTCCCACATACGTGCCTACCCAAACCATAGTGGTGACCTTTAAAATTACTTCGTACAAAAATTACCCCCACATGTCTACTGTTTCTACAATTCTCTAGACTTATGTGCTACCACTCATTTAATGCCTGAAATGCTGTAGATTTGGACTCTGCTCCTTGCTGCTTCATGCTTTTTATGTTATTTAAGCAGGCCAGGCTTATGAGGGTATCTCTTTTACCTCACAATCTGCCACATGCATTTTATGCTCAGGCCCCTATTCTCCTAAGTAATCCTCCAAAGTAATATATTCCCAATCTAATATCTAACAAAGTTCCGCACTCTTCTCCAAGTGGCCTCAATGGCCTCAGGCATCTTACTATACCACTGGTTTTATTCCCCGAAAGGCCAAACAACCTGGCATCTGACCTTGGCTATGACACACAGGCCCATTACCTTATAACCCAACCTCCGGCTCCTACTTTTCGAAACGGGTCTGCTCTCCCTGATGACCCTCTTGACCTTTTACTCTCCATACTTATTAACATGTTAACTGATTTCAATGATACTGATTCCCGTGAGCTTGTCTGCCACCTCAGTGGTATAAAAAAATCGCAAAACAAAAAAACATACTTGATATTATGCGTACTCAACCTACTTATTTAAAATGTAGTGGTTGTAATTTGCAAAACATTGTGAAAATATTAAGGTAGAACACATTTGATTGTTAAATGCCAGCACGGCAATATCCTTAATTACTGAGCCAAGTTGCGTGTTGCAAACAATTTCTCTTTTTTTGTCTTCAATGAACTGATAAGAGAACTTACTGGTGGTAGAAATTTGATGACACAAATTTGTCACAAAATTCGGCCGGGTTGGTACCACCATGCACGATTGTGAAAAACCCTCAAATTGACGTGTCCTAAATATAAAAAAAAAAAAAATAGTACTATGGAATTTGCACATGAAATTTTTTTGTTTCCCTCTGTATTCATGCATACAAGTATTTGCACTGAGTGGGAATCGAACCCGCGCTCCCTGTCGTAGCAGTCGAATGCACTACCGGTACGCCGCAGAGGCCGTCAACTCAACTACTTTCCAACTAGTGTCTTCACTACTCGGGCCTTGTGTAATTTGTATGCATGAATATATCTATTTGCATTGGTCTGGGTGTTTCTATGTATAATATGTATGTATTTACAAAAAAAAAGTATCTAAGTATGTTTATCCGCATTCCGGAACCCATAACACAAGCTAGTTAAACTATGCGTAGTTTGGGTCTAGAAAGCGCTGTGTAGAATGTCGTAGAATATTTATTATTATTATTATTTATTATTAATAGAAATGTTCTCGTCATTCTCGTGTAATATTGAACTGTGATTGTGAATAAGCACTAAAACATCAAAGCGTTGTTATTTCCTGGACATCCTACATACTTTTGGTTAGGAATAAATGAACACGTGAATCAGGGTTTTTAAATTTTGCTACTAAGGGGGTTTTTTTTTTAACGTGCGGATATTCCTTCGGATACCCTCCCGCCGGCCAGCGGGGGTGGTTATGTCGTGTCTCGACTAAAATCGCACGGTGTCCTCCCCAAGTGTCCGTTGCCGGGCACCCCGGGTAAGCCCTCGAAAGGGCTACTAATTTCGTGCTTCAAAAATGACGAACTTTCCATATAATCGCTCAACACCTATGCTACTAAGGGGGTAGAATAGGTGTTGAGCGATTATATGGAAAGTTCGTCATTTTTGAACCACGAAATTCAATCTGAAATCTTCTTATAGCTATCTTATATTTACCAACCGGGCCCAACCCGGAAGGTGGCGCTGCAATCGGGTTATAGGTAATTTATTCCCGGGCGTAGCCGGGTCGGCCGCTAGTTTTTCATAAAAGCACAATTGGAAATGCGCGGCAAACAACAAAACTGCCTAATCATATGTATCTACCCTATTTATAACCCGTTAAAAACACTAAAAAGCTTTAAATGTCTTGGTTAACTGGTCACTACAACATCAAAAACTTTGGAGACCTCTACACTAGAAATTCTAACACCCAATTAAGAGGACACTCATTGAAGCTAGCCAGGTCTCTGTCTGCTAGCAACCCTAGAAGACACTTTCTACCAAATCGCGTGGTGATAATGTGGAATAGTTTACCGGAAAGTGTAATCAGTGCTGAATCTGTATACACTTTCAAGAATCGTTTAGATAACTGTTTAAAAACAAGAAATAAAACAAGTGCAGTGACATGTACGCATCAGATCAATGATCTGCTAGTGCATTATAAAATAACAATAATGCACTTGCAGAATAAAAACAGTTACATTTTACCGCATCTAGTGTGGGCATTGAAAGTGTTTGCTGCAAATGAATGATTTTCAAGTAGTCGTCCGATTCTTGTATCTACTTTCAATAAAAAACATCAAAATGTTGAAGTTGTGTTGTTTAGGGAGTGAAAGTTGTCATTAGGTATATGTATTATGGGGTGTGTGTTGGGTAACCTCCTCGAGTGTCGCTCCGATTCCGATCCCGCTGCAGTCCGGGGGGAACGGAATCGGAGCGGCCGGTACACCCTGGGCGGCGGTCAATGGCTTCCCCTTCACCCCTTCATAGGGTTGGCATTGATCGTCGGCCAATACCCAACGTGGCGGGAACACATCGCTCTCCGTACTCCTCTGCTTTCAGAGGAGACAGGATGAGCGATGCTGTTAGTGGTGAGATGGCCCAGGGTCAGCCGGGGTGCGAGGGATATGCTCTATGGGTAACCTTACACCCCGGCGTCTGAAGACCCGAGACGGCGTGCGGTTTTGGTCGGTGCAAGCCCGACATAACCGCCCCCGCTGGCCGGCGGGGGGGTATCCGAAGGGATTTCCGCACGATAAAAAAAAAAAAAAAAAGGTATATGTATTATGTAGTATGTGTATTTGAAGCGACGGTGTTGTTGGTAGCGTAATGGTAAAGGAGTCGGTCTTACGATCGTCAGCTCCCAAGTTCGAATCCTGGCCATTACGCTACCGACGTGAAGGGGTTAGGGGGAATAAGTAATTTTGATTACTAATATACGTTAAAAAATGTAAAATCAAATAAAATCGTTAATGTGATGGTTTAGTTAATTAAACACCTGGTACGCAAAAAAGAAGTTTATAAATAAATATAAAATATCGAACTAAAATAAAATATCACTGTATAAAATCCATTGCGTCTTCTAAAGTCGATTGTTGTGTGAAATCGAACAGGATAAGGTTAGTTCAATAGGTTGGAACCTAACTATTTGTGAAAAATTGAGTTGAGAAAAGTTCAATAAATGGTTGCACCGAGTATAATAATATTTTTAAGAGAGTATTTTAGGGTCAACAACTTAGCATAATGTTGGTTTACTACTCGTAGGTACCCGTTGTGAGTCCATCAAGCTAACCTGCTAGTAGGATTGGGTTAAGATGTTTGATGTTTGATGATGAATCAAATTCTAAGTATTCAAAGTCAAGAAGGTTGATACTACAACTTGAACTTGTGCGCAAGTACCTACTTGCGCACAAGCTTAAGTTGCACGTAACACACACTCCTCGATCAAATGCTGTAAACTCCATAGTTTGGAGCATTTTTATCAAGGAGTGTGTGTAGTGCGAGAATATCATACTTGCGTTTTCAAACTTTTTCTGATAGATATATAAAGAAAAGGAGGGAAAATAAGAGGATATATACTCTAAATCTGTACGAAATAAAGCATTCATGCATTGAAATAAAATTACCTTTCAACGCCGCTAAACTTTTTTGTCAACCTAACATTACTTTGTCTACAGCAATTCCTGAACTTGGCAAAGAAGAAAAAGAAGGCTGATGATTCTCCACCTCCATCCAAGTCCAAAAGCAAATCGTCAGACAGCGAATCTGATTGGGATGATGATGACAACAAGAAAAGCAATTGTGAGTTTTTAGCAAAATATAATCAAATTCAGGGACTTCTCCATATATCCCTACTAAGATACATAAGATAGAAAATTTAATTGTCACAAAATGAAAACATACCTCAAAATACAAACATTCAAACTTAGTCTTTTTTTGTCTCTACTGGTAGGGATAGACAGAAATAAAAATCCAACTATCCCTACCAGTGTGGATCAGTTTGAATATATGGAAGAGTAGATTCCAAATATCCCTACCGGTAGCGACAAATGGGAAAAAAACCAAGTATCCCACTGGTGGGGTAGGGATATATGGAACAACCCAAATTCCGGTATATTTATTAATTTAGGTAACAAAGTAATACTGAAGAAAGTCAAAATTAATGCTTCTACAATTTACATTTACTGCCAGTTGCAAGGCACTATTGATAGCCTGTGAGAAAAGAACCTGTCAATAAGAGCTCACCGACCTTCTTTAATTTGTTTCGATTTGTTTGGTTATATTTATCTGGCTAAACTCGTAAGTGTTCCCTAGGTAAGATACATTCTTGATTCACTTCTTTCTTCTCTTTCCAGCAAAATCCTCATCATCATCCGGGTCAGATTCAGAAAGCGATGCCAGAAGCGACACTTCAAAAAAGAAATCTCCTGCCAGGAGTAATAGGAAGTCTTCTTCTGACCACTCTGAAGATAACAAGAAGAAACCCGAGCCTAAGAAGCCAGAGACCAGACGTAGCACGGACAGTGCAGAGTCAGGCAAGAAAAAAGACACCTATAGTGAACCAGAAGAAGGTAGGTCTATTTTTATTTACTTTTTAATGGATTTCAGAAGAGGGTAGAGATTATCTATACGACGCATTTTCTTTTAAACCAACTTCTCTGAGACTAACTAGCTTGACTGTAAAAGTATCACGCTCTCGCTGCGTACTATTTCTGAAGCTCTCCTATTTTGCCCCTGCCTACTTCACAGCAGGTGTCACCTCGCGCCTTCTGATTAGTACTGCAATCTGTTTTTTTTTGTTCTACAAATAAATTTCTTTGCAGGTGAAGTATCCTCACATTCGTCAGACAATGACTCCATTGATTCAGAAGAAGAATTTGATGATGGGTGAGTTTTTTCTGTTGTTTTTTCTAACCAAAACGTAGCTTAAGGAGATTTTTAACTATGGAGGGGTCATGCGTGTATTGTATATAAGAACTTATTATGACCTCTTTGAAGAAGTACAACATTCTAGCTACCGTGCTAGCTGCGCTCGAGGAAATTTTTGTAACATGGATGTCGGTTATCGCCACCAATAGTATATTATGCAACTAGTGAATAAAGGACGGATTTAAAGCGAGGGCCGTAGATGAGTCACGAGCAAGTGAAGGATTCTAATGATTGAATCACGAGCGCAGCGAGTGATTCAACTCTTAGAATCCTGAACGACGCGAGTGATTCATGGCCCTCGATATAAATTCGTACTTTATTCAAGAGTTGCATACTATACTTTATACCATGACTACGAGAAAAGACATAATTTAAGCGAAAATAGAAATTTAATCAAGAAATAAGTATTGTTACATTAATTGAAATGGACATTAAAATTAGAGCAATGACTGAAATTCAGCGTAATTTTCTTATTATTATCATTAGAGTGGTCAACTTGTGAAACAATATTTATTAATCTAATGCCAAACTCCTTGTCGCAAATATCGACCAATCAAATCTCGAGAATTTATTTGCACCAAAGAGTTTTGAATTTCGAATCTTAGCGCAAGGAGTTTGTGTAAGTAAGCATTGAAATAGAGACCGGATATATTTTTGTGTTCCAAATTCAAACACCAAAATAGTGAATAAAAACAAAACAGTGAATAAAAGGCCTTTTTATTCACTGTTTTGCGTGAATAAAATAAGCTTTTTAGAGTAGGTATATATAATATATGGTATATATAACTCCCTTGATCGTACGTTCGATCGACTTATACAAAAGCTCCACAATGTTCCAGAATATTCCACAACATTCAAGAGTGTTTTGGAATGTTCCACAATGCTCTGAGATGTTCCCGAATATTCTACAACATTCCAGAATGTTGTGGCATACTCTAGAATCCCCTCGAATGTTCCACTGGAAGAACCTTTGCAGGAATTTCTACATTATATGACCGGGGAAACTCCAGAATCAAAACACTTTGTTTAAAATATTAAAGCGTACAATGGTTCTAGAGGGCGAACCTTCCAGCCCTTATATCTTCAAAAGCACATCCTACAGGTAAAAACGGTAACTTTCTTTATGGACGGACGATAGAGGGCTACCACACCATATAACTCCCCTGATCGTACTCGAACTCATTTCTGAGTTTTAGCGGCACACATATGCCATACGCTTTCTTTTATAATATATACTAATTACACCTACCGCTTAAATAAGTGTGCTATGCCCATAACCTGCGCGCAAGTTCAAGCACTAACTAAATTGGTCGAGTTTTATCGCAATCGTATGAACAGTATGGCGGTGCATTGCACCTGTTGATTTTCATACCAAAACTAATAATAGAGCTGAAGAGTTTGTTTGTTTTTAATCTCTGGAACTGCCAGTGCGATTTGAACAACCGTTTTTACATAAAATGATAGTCCAGTTTTTAGGGCAGATTATATACAATTTAATATTTCATCATCTTGTGGTTCATGGCGTAAAATCACACAAGACAAGTAAGCAATAGGGCTGTTCTTCACCCGATAATAAACACAGCTCATTGAAAAGTGCTTAGTTGAGCGCAATAGCCTCCTATAACGTCTGAAAAAAGGGCCAAAGTGTTATGCCCATGTGGTACAAATAATTCCACCCATGACTGACATGGTTCGATTGTCCCCTGACACCGTCAGGATGTCACTGGGAATAGGCGATTCCCCATGACACCATTGAGGGTATCATTTGGTGGTGTCACGGGGAAAGAACGTTGCCACTCCATAGGGACATGAAATTCTTTAACAACCCTCGTGTCTCCTGTCAACTTACTCTCGAGTCCTTTAAATGGGGCGTGATCAAACCATTGACGAGGCCGTCTAATTAAAGTTCATTATTGAAGCATTGCATTGTTGACATCTGCAATGGTGACCTTCATTCCTAAGACTTCGTCTTTAGCTTGCCATCAGGCGAGGTGAAGTCATATTGACGTGCCATACAAAAAAAAACATGGCATCAAGCTAGCGAAATGTGAGTGTTACAATTTTGCTTTTTACTAATGGGTATACATGCGGGAGTGTCATCAAATTGGCTCTTACTTTTTATAGATACGACGAAAACCTCATGGGTGATGAAGAGGACAGGGCACGGCTGGCCGCTATGTCTGAGAAGGAGCGGGAGCAGGAGATCTTCAAGCGCATCGAGAGGAGAGATCTCATGAAGACGCGGTAAGTTGCTCTCATCTACCTGGCTTGTATTAGAGTATTGACCGGACAGAATATGAACTACAATATAAGCAATAATCAAGCTAAAATTATTAACCAAACAAGCATGGCAGAATCTGTAGCCGAGGGTAGTTAAACGAGAAAATGAGTCGGGCCTAGGATGCTACCTTGTGGAGCGTCATGGGTTATGGTGAGCTTATCACTGGTATATTGTACTACTTGTAAACTGATAATATTCAGAAAGATAAATTCTTTAGTGGCGTGTCCCTATATCGTTTTTATAAAATAGTGGTAGTGAAGTTCTTTCATCCGTAGTCAGCTTTGTGAAAGAATCTAACGTATTGGTCAGAACCCTGTATTTTTGAGTAGCGAATTGAGTCTGACAATTTCGAACTGGGATACAGGTAATGTGTGACGACATTATTATGTGAATCAGTGTATATAGATATAAAACAGTCGAAGGTTCGTTGGTTATTGAACTCAGCTGTTAGAAGACGTAGTAGAACTATTTTATGTTTTGTCGTGTCGGCATATCTCGGGTGTACCCCTTCTACCGGAGTTAGGCGAAAGTCAGCTCTAATAAGATCAATTTTATTTAGTTACTATTATCCTCATCTTGGCTTCGTTTTCAGTCAATGCCGAGGCTTTCACTTTGTAGTATTTCGGAGCTTTTAAGGAAAATATAGTGAATAAACTACCGGATTTGCCCTTGTACACTAGTGTAGATAAGTCTTATGCAGACTTCATTAACCTGATCAATACTGAGTTCGGGAGAATTTTTATCGCAAAAACATTATCGATTGGCAGCTGTCCTGTTTTTAGTGACTGGGCAACACCAGGGATTTATAATAGCAGGAGGAGATTGTATGAATTATATTCTGAAAAATCATACAATTTCAACCCTGATTTTCAGAATGATTTCAAAAACTATTCTAAAACATTTAAGCGAGCCTGTTCCTTTGCTAAATCAGACTTTATAAAAAACAAACTATCAAATTCTGTTAATAAAATTAAGACTACCTGGAACATTATAAATTCCGAATGTGGTAAATGTCCAGTAGTTAAGAGATTACCATTTAAAAATAGACGGTCGCCATGTCACGGAGGATCTGGAAGTTGCGACAGAGTTTGACACTTTTTTTTTTTCAAATATGCCTGTAGCCACGAGGACGCTTCGCTTTCAGATTCTCAGTTGTTGGTAGCAAGGACATCACAAAAGCGTTTAAATCCATTGATATTAAAAAGACCGCGGACCTATGGGGATTATCAGTCAAAACTGTTTTAAGCATCATTGGTGTCATTGCTCCCTATCTAGCAACTGTGTTTAATGACTGCGTCGAATATATTTTGCTGATTTAATTAAACATAGTAAAGTCATACCTTTGTTCAAGGCGGGCAGCGCTCAGATCCCTCGAATTTCAGACCCATCTCTGTGTTGCCAACCTTGAGTAAAGTATTTGAGAAATTAATTCTAGACCAGATGCTAACCCATTTTAATAAATATAAATTATTTCATGATAAACAGTTTGGGTTTACTAAAGGACGATCAACGACGGATGCTGGTATAGAGTTATTGAAATGTATTTACGAGGCCTGGGAGGATAAGCAGGATGCATTAGGTGTTTTCTGCGATCTATCCAGAGCCTTCGATTGCGTCTACCATTATACATTAGACAGGAAATTAGATTATTACGGAATAAGGAACAAGGCTCCCGATCTTTTGACTTCTTATTTGAATAATAGAATTCAGAGAGTTGATATGAACGGTACACGTTCGGTGGGATCTTTGGTTTCGATGGGCGTTCCACAGGGTTCGATACTTGGACCATTTTTATTTTTAATTTATATAAATGACCTCCCTTACTACGTAAGGGATAAAAATAGTATTGTTTTGTTTGCCGATGATACTTCCTTAATATTTAAACACAATTAGATAATTATGACGAAGTAAACAACGCAATCTCAAGAGTAGTTCATTGGTTAAAATAAATAATCTTTGCTTTAATGAAAAAAAAACCCAAATGTATTAAATTCACCTTACGTTGAGCCTTGTGGAATCGACCGTGTTCTTAGGTTTAAGTATCAATGCTAAATTACAGTGGGGATCACATATTGAAAAAATAGCTAGCAGGTTAAGTTAAGCATTCTCCTCCTCCGGGGTAATGCTGCAGATTTAAATACAATCTTTGTATTGCAAAAGTGGGCTGTGCGGGCAATTTATAAGTTGGGCCCAAGGGTCTACCTCCGAAAAAAGTTCCAAGAAATAAACATTCTAACTGTAGTATCTCAACATATTTTTGAAAATCTTTTGTATGTTAGAAGAAACATTTCCAATTTTTTAAGACTTTGTGATATACATAACGTAAATACTAGACATAAAAACAATCTTGTGGTATGTAATAGTCGACTCCACAAGATCAATAATTCCTTTCAGGGTAACTGTATACGTTTCTACAACAAGCTTCCTAGTGAAATGAAGAATCTACCTCTTCATAAATTTAAAAGCCAAATTAAAACCAAACTGCCAAAAAGTGTATTATAAAATTCAAGACTATTTAGACGACAAACAAGCTTGGATGTGAACTGTTTGCTCTCTCACTATCCTATTCAAACGAAATATTGTAATTATATTAAGTAAACATGTTTGTAAATAGACCAAAAAAAAAAACAGCCTTCTGAGTTTCTTGCCGGAGACTTCTTAGGATAGGGCTGCGTTTCGAACCGGTGCACGGTGGTCCATTTCCTAAACATTAATTAATTTTTTTTACGTTTGGTAAGTGTCGTATTAATGGTATATACAGAATAAATGGTTTTGACTATGAGCCCAGGATCCGTTCACTGCTTCGCCTCATTCTGGCTTACATACATAGGTACATTTGTTACGGGTGCGACCGCCGCATCCGAGCTCGAGAGGCGTCGCAGTCTCGGCCCGCGGTCGGCAGGCGCTCCGGCGCGTAGGCGAGGGGGCTCGGGCGCCGCAGACCCCGGAAAATTTGAACCGACCGAAAAATAAATGGCTCAATTTATATCTTTAGTACTGTCACCTATTAATAAGTTAAAATAAGGAAACAGTAAAGACCCGTCCCCGGCCGCAGGTGGGAGATCGAGCGCAAGCTGCGGCTGGCGCGCCGCTCGGCCGCCGAGCGCGCCGCGTCGCCCGCCGAGCTGCAGCGCCGCCGCGACGCGCGCCGCCGCCGCCGCGCCGCGCGACAGGCGCGCCCGCGCCCGCGCCGCGCCAGCGGTGAGTAGAGCCTTCCCCGGCCGCAGTGGGGGCCGAGCGCCCGCGCCCGCGCCGCGCCAGCGGTGAGTAGAGCCTTCCCCGGCCGCAGTGGGGGCCGAGCGCCCGCGCCCGCGCCGCGCCAGCGGTGAGTAGAGCCTTCCCCGGCCGCAGTGGGGGCCGAGCGCCCGCGCCCGCGCCGCGCCAGCGGTGAGTAGAGCCTTCCCCGGCCGCAGTGGGGGCCGAGCGCCCGCGCCCGCGCCCGCGCCGCGCCAGCGGTGAGTAGAGCCTTCCCCGGCCGCAGTGGGGGCCGAGCGCCCGCGCCCGCGCCGCGCCAGCGGTGAGTAGAGCCTTCCCCGGCCGCAGTGGGGGCCGAGCGCCCGCGCCCGCGCCGCGCCAGCGGTGAGTAGAGCCTTCCCCGGCCGCAGTGGGGGCCGAGCGCCCGCGCCCGCGCCGCGCCAGCGGTGAGTAGAGCCTTCCCCGGCCGCAGTGGGGGCCGAGCGCCCGCGCCCGCGCCGCGCCAGCGGTGAGTAGAGCCTTCCCCGGCCGCAGTGGGGGCCGAGCGCCCGCGCCCGCGCCGCGCCAGCGGTGAGTAGAGCCTTCCCCGGCCGCAGTGGGGGCCGAGCGCCCGCGCCCGCGCCGCGCCAGCGGTGAGTAGAGCCTTCCCCGGCCGCAGTGGGGGCCGAGCGCCCGCGCCCGCGCCGCGCCAGCGGTGAGTAGAGCCTTCCCCGGCCGCAGTGGGGGCCGAGCGCCCGCGCCCGCGCCGCGCCAGCGGTGAGTAGAGCCTTCCCCGGCCGCAGTGGGGGCCGAGCGCCCGCGCCCGCGCCGCGCCAGCGGTGAGTAGAGCCTTCCCCGGCCGCAGTGGGGGCCGAGCGCCCGCGCCCGCGCCGCGCCAGCGGTGAGTAGAGCCTTCCCCGGCCGCAGTGGGGGCCGAGCGCCCGCGCCCGCGCCGCGCCAGCGGTGAGTAGAGCCTTCCCCGGCCGCAGTGGGGGCCGAGCGCCCGCGCCCGCGCCGCGCCAGCGGTGAGTAGAGCCTTCCCCGGCCGCAGTGGGGGCCGAGCGCCCGCGCCCGCGCCGCGCCAGCGGTGAGTAGAGCCTTCCCCGGCCGCAGTGGGGGCCGAGCGCCCGCGCCCGCGCCGCGCCAGCGGTGAGTAGAGCCTTCCCCGGCCGCAGTGGGGGCCGAGCGCCCGCGCCCGCGCCGCGCCAGCGGTGAGTAGAGCCTTCCCCGGCCGCAGTGGGGGCCGAGCGCCCGCGCCCGCGCCGCGCCAGCGGTGAGTAGAGCCTTCCCCGGCCGCAGTGGGGGCCGAGCGCCCGCGCCCGCGCCGCGCCAGCGGTGAGTAGAGCCTTCCCCGGCCGCAGTGGGGGCCGAGCGCCCGCGCCCGCGCCGCGCCAGCGGTGAGTAGAGCCTTCCCCGGCCGCAGTGGGGGCCGAGCGCCCGCGCCCGCGCCGCGCCAGCGGTGAGTAGAGCCTTCCCCGGCCGCAGTGGGGGCCGAGCGCCCGCGCCCGCGCCGCGCCAGCGGTGAGTAGAGCCTTCCCCGGCCGCAGTGGGGGCCGAGCGCCCGCGCCCGCGCCGCGCCAGCGGTGAGTAGAGCCTTCCCCGGCCGCAGTGGGGGCCGAGCGCCCGCGCCCGCGCCCGCGCCGCGCCAGCGGTGAGTCAATGAGTCAAAAAATTGTCTGTAAAGTCGGTTTACTGACGATAGTTGAACGTGACAACGTCATAAGAAAATACTGATGGAATGGTTGCATTTTTCAAAAGAAAATTTTAATTTTATTTGTTTAACCACTAAGATCGGTTATAAGAATTCACTGCACTTCATACTTGACGAAAACATGTAAATGTATTATTGTATAGCAGCTGTCCACGCGGACGCATCGCTCGCTCAAGTAGGAGAGAGTCAGATGTCGTACGCAGCCGAACGCGGAGGCCGATTGTGAATCTTTGTCGCTCGTTTCGCGCTCTCGCTTGCACTTCAAGCCTTAAATGTAACGCCTCATTTTTACGTGCGTGCAGCCGGCTCCATCGAATTATAAGACGTCGCGTCAAAAATACGCACTAAACTAACGAATCACAATAAAAAAGTAAAATAAATAACGAGAGAGTGGAATGCGCCGCCTGGGTGTCTTCAAGTTAAGAGTGAACGGGCTGATTCTGGGCAAGCGCGCTCCACCCTAGACTGCATCGTCACTTACCACCAGGGGATATAGCGGTCTAATGCGAGTCTATTTATCAATGAAAATAAACTATCACTCTAATGATCTCGTTTAATGTCACTTCTATTTAACGTGCAGTTCATAAATAATGACATTAATAAAATTATTAATTAAAAAGTAAAATATTAAATTTGATGGCAAACGGAACCTATTTGCAAATCGTAAATCGATTAAAAATTATTGGGTTCCACCTGATGGCACACTTGTTTCGTTCTTTTTAGGACAGTCAGGTTTTTTAATTAACAATTTTATTGTATACTTTTTAGTTTTGATATACTTACCTACATTTTTGAAATCGCCCGCATTTACGAATCGAAATTTCAGTGACATTATTATTTTAACATTCGTTTTAACGCCGAAAGTCCAAATTTTTTATTTATAAATTGATAAACCCAGTAGCACTCACAGTAAATACGAATAGTAAGTAAGTGTAATAAATACTAAGTATATTATTAGGTAACATTTTTGGCAGTTCGATAGCGACCGTTGAGCATCGGACTATTTAATTATATTGAGAGGTTTTAGACTCATGGTTAGAAATAACAAGGTAAACTTATTTATTCAAAAATATATACTTTCAACAGAGGCTGAAGCCGAGCGCCCTGAGCCCAAGGAGCCAGAAAAAGAAAACGAACAGACACCCGCAAGCCCTGGAGAAATTATGGACGATCCGAAAGACGCTGGTAAGTGTGTTTTTTACCACTATCTAAGCAAATCAAACAAAATTTGTTCCTGTTTGAGACAGAAGTACAAAAAAGCTTGGCATGGTGAACCGTGTCACGGAACACAACGTGGAACCCTACAATGTTGGCGCGTTCTAACCCGTCTCTCCGGCGGCACCCCCGCGCCCCGGTGCGTCCAGGGCCTGTACTCGGAGCCCGGGGTCCGCCTATCTTTCCTTGTGGAGTGGTTTCCCTTAGCTTTTGCCGCCACAATAGTGCGCGTAGAACAGGCCAGATGATCAAAGTCATTGTTACGTTATCGAAAATAGCAAATAAATTGGCAAAAGGGAATATGCATCATTTTGATTCATTCCTTTAATTCACTTATTACTTAATATAACATAGTCAAAAATATTAATGCTGTTGAAAGTGTTCAAATTATTTTTTAAAGTAGCATTAACATATGGATTATATTTCACCTGTTTGAACGCCGCTATAGTTCGCGCGCTTTCGATGACGTCATCATCGTCAGCATCTCCAATATTATTTATTATTTACTATTATGTATAGTCAGGATTTTCGGTTTTAATTAATTATTGCCAAGAAACTTGTGTTATCGATGTTGTCTAGTACCAAAGTACCATGTACTCACCAGATAGTATGTTTTTCTGTTCCAAGAGATGCCTTGAAAGAAATGGTGTAAAGAGATGAAGTAGATAGGTTCTTATCCTATATCGCGGTTACATTTATAAAATTCCAGATTTCTGATAAATTTAACACACCAAGCTATTATAAATCCAGTACAAATCCGTTCACTTAAACTTGGTTCTTGTATTTCACTTGATGAAATTCATTAGGTAACAGAACACGACTAGCACAGAACTATACCAGTTCTTCAGCATAATTTTATGGTCCACATAATCGAAAGCTTTTGACAAAGCCCCATTGATTCTCAAGTCTGATATTTAATCTCCGTGTCGGTCATCTCTAAAATGCAATTTAGCAGCATTTGTCTCTCATAGTAGACATAGGGGTACATAAGTATCCATTTCCTAGATCATAATTACCCAATATCTCCCCAAAATCTAAGAATATGAAAACATCATAGAAGATATCCAATAATATTTAGTATATTTAGCGGCGGCCCCATCAGGCTGTACCACCGCGCCTCTTGTGTTTTTATTGTATTTAATTTTTAGAGAGGGTTTGTTTACAAAGTGGCTCGCGGAGTTTTTGTGAGGTAATTGTCTTTCTTTTCTTTCTTGTTGGCCTTTTTAAGTGATTTTATCGTTAATGTTTCTTTCGGAAACACCACTCTTCGTCTTAATTAAGGGCGAAGCAACAATACTGCGTTGCGACAACGCATCGCGACAACGCATCGCAACTGCGATCAGTGTCCATGCAATGGGTGAAACCTCAAGACTGCGTTGCGACAACCGACAATACATCGCAAACACGACGTCGCACAGCAATACAATACCAGGATTTAACCCGATAGTTTCATCGCATACGACATCGTACGACAAATCAGTAACGATAAGTCCAGTTTCTAGTGAGACATGGTCCGTACTACACGGGTCCTACTTTTGCTTGCGTTAAGAAGCATTAAGAAAAAGAAACAGAAAAAGTGCTAGGTGCACCTATTCCTGTATTTTCTTATTTAATCTGGGTGCGCGTCGTCGCATTTTAGATTTATACGATTCGGCAGCGCATCGGAAATTGCCACGATGCGTTGTGCGGCGTCGTAGTTTTTACGACGCGTTGTCGCAACGCACTGTAGTGGCTTCGCCCAACGGTAGATGTTCCCTCAGCTGCGCGGTGCGGGGTGTGCGGTGTGGGGTGGTGTATGTGGTACTGGTATGTGGGACTGCCCGCAGGCCCATGGTATGTATGTGTATGTGCTACTGGTATGTGGGACTGCCCGCAGGCCCATGGTATGTATGTGTATGTGCTACTGGTATGTGGGACTGCCCGCAGGCCCATGGTATGTATGTGTATGTGCTACTGGTATGTGGGACTGCCCGCAGGCCCATGGTATGTATGTGTATGTGCTACTGGCACGTGGGACTGCCCGCAGGCCCATGGTATGTATGTGTATGTGCTACTGGCACGTGGGACTGCCCGCAGGCCCATGGTATGTATGTGTATGTGCTACTGGCACGTGGGACTGCCCGCAGGCCCATGGTATGTATGTGTATGTGCTACTGGCACGTGGGACTGCCCGCAGGCCCATGGTATGTATGTGTATGTGCTACTGGCACGTGGGACTGCCCGCAGGCCCATGGTATGTGTGTGTATGTGCTACTGGCACGTGGGACTGCCCGCAGGCCCATGGTATGTATGTGTATGTGCTACTGGCACGTGGGACTGCCCGCAGGCCCATGGTATGTATGTGTATGTGCTACTGGCACGTGGGACTGCCCGCAGGCCCAAGGTATGTATGTGTATGTGCTACTGGCACGTGGGACTGCCCGCAGGCCCATGGTATGTGTGTGTATGTGCTACTGGCACGTGGGACTGCCCGCAGGCCCATGGTATGTATGTGTATGTGCTACTGGCACGTGGGACTGCCCGCAGGCCCATGGTATGTATGTGTATGTGCTACTGGCACGTGGGACTGCCCGCAGGCCCATGGTATGTGTGTGTATGTGCTACTGGCACGTGGGACTGCCCGCAGGCCCATGGTATGTGTGTGTATGTGCTACTGGCACGTGGGACTGCCCGCAGGCCCATGGTATGTATGTGTATGTGCTACTGGCACGTGGGACTGCCCGCAGGCCCAAGGTATGTATGTGTATGTGCTACTGGCACGTGGGACTGCCCGCAGGCCCATGGTATGTGTGTGTATGTGCTACTGGCACGTGGGACTGCCCGCAGGCCCATGGTATGTATGTGTATGTGCTACTGGCACGTGGGACTGCCCGCAGGCCCATGGTATGTATGTGTATGTGCTACTGGCACGTGGGACTGCCCGCAGGCCCATGGTATTGTTACAACGATCGTCGATATCTCGGAAACTACTGATCGAATCTTCTAGAAATTAAAACGCATTGTTAATGTCGAAGTACTCTATCGATCCGTTTAGAAAAATCCAGAAAAGTCAATACAAAATCACACGCCCTTTTGTCTACCTATACCAACTTTACCTACAAATCGCGATAAAAAGGGCATTCACCTCTATCGTCGGCACGACTGTGTAGGTACTTATTTTCTCGAACGCCCCAGTAAATACCTACTATTCTCGAACGCCCTAGTACCTTCCAGAATATTCTACCCCGCTTATTAAGAGCTATAAAAGGACGCCCGGCTATCGACACGAGTCAGTTAATTTTCGAAAGCGAAAGTGAACACATCTTACCGAAGTGAACCAAGAGAGTTATACCTGCGACTTAAGCAACGATTGTGGACTACTGTGAACTGCTGAGCGATTTGAACTGTTGAAGAGTACTGTGTGGGCTAGTTATTTAGTTGTCTAGTTTGTGGTGAGCTAATAAACTTCTTCGTTGTGTAAACGGCATTTAATTTGTACCCCGCGCACGTAACAACTGGTGTCAGAAGTGCGATGCCGTTATTACCACGTGAAGACGAAGGGCGTACTCCACGGACCAGACGTCAAGTGGAAATGGATGCTGCACGTCAACGGAGCCTTGAAGAGGAAGGGCATCAGACCGAATCTGCTATCTCAGCGGGAACTACGGCAGCACAAGATGGAACCTCGTCAGATACCAACATGATGACGCTGCTGGCTTCTATGCAGCAGATGATGCAGGCCTCCTTGCAAGAAATACAGGCCAAACAAGAGGCCAGTCAACAGATGATACAGGCCAACCAAGAGGCTAGTCGACAGACGATGCAAGCCTCCATAGAGGCTAGTCAACAGACGATGCAGGCCTCCATGCAAGAGATGATACAGGCCAACCAGGAAGCTGTCATGGGTAAAATCGATGCAGGCATCCATGCACTGGGAGATAAAGTGAAGAACCTCGAAGACGACTTGCAAAGGCTGAGTAAGGAAGTGGCTTTGAAGACTAGGGCCATGGAAGACCGCTTGCAAGAGCTTGAGAAAGAGATTGTCAGGCTAAAAACCTGCGGACCTGTTGCCGTGACCTCACCATTAGTAGCGAAGTTCGACCTACCACACTTCGATGGAACTTCCTCGTGGGCAGCCTTCAAGTACCAATTTGAGATATTGGCAAAAACTAAAGCCTGGAGCAACGAGGAGTCCTTTATGGCCTTGACACTTGGATTACGAGGAGATGCCTTAGTAATACTGGAAACCCTGCCGCCTGAAAGTAGGACACTGGAGTCTCTGATGGAAGCATTAGACACACGCTATGGTGACAGGCACCTGGAGAAGGTCTACCGAGCGCAGGTATGGGAGAGGAAACAGAAAGCTGGTGAAAGCCTCCAGGAATGGGCTGTAGCGGTTGAAAGGCTCGTCCGTCGAGCCTACTCATCGACACCCGTGATGATCGAGCCCACTCTACTGGAGGCCTTCCTAAACGGTATACGGGACGCAGAAGTGAGAACTAGTGTGCAGTTGTGTCACCACCAGACCTTAAAAGAAGCACTGGCTTATGCCCTTGAGGTGGAAACCGTACGGCAGAACGCAGGGATAAGTAAGGTCAGGGAAGTCAAGGAGGTAGTTGCAGAGGTGAGGAAGCCGCGGTATGTCCCAACGTGTTATTCCTGTAGAAGAAGGGGCCATATCCAGTTAGAGTGCCCTTCGAGGAAACGGAGGAGGGTCACGGACGCATGGACCCAAGTGGAACATGGAGTCAGGGAGGTCAAGGAAGTAGTTGCAGAGGAGAGGAAACCGTGGTATGTCCCAACGTGTCATTTCTGTAGAGGAAGGGGCCATATCCAGTTAGAGTGTCCATCTAGGAAACTGAGAAGGGTCACGGACTCCTGGACCCAAGTGGATCAAGATGTTCCGTTAAAACTAAATGTCGCCAGGGCCGCAGGGCGTGCGCTGGCTGGTCGATATGAGGCCCCAACCATCACTATAACTCAAGTTGGCAATGCTGATGCTTTGTCACGAAGGCCGTGTGTCGAAGATTGCAAGCATTGTCAAAGAAACGAAGCCCGAGAAGAGATTAAAGTCATAAGGGTGAATGGACTTGACGACGAATGGACTGGAAGCAGTATGAAGAAGGCGCAAGAGGATGATGATGATCTGAAACCTATACTGCACTGGAAACAGCTTGGCAGCAAACCCCAATGGAGTGACGTATCTGCTTACAGTTCGACGACCAAAAGCTATTGGGCCCAGTGGGACAGCTTAGCACTGGTAGACGATGTCCTGTATAGGAAATGGGAGTCTAACGATGGTAAGGAAGTAACCATGCAAGTAGTGGTACCAAGAAGCAAGGTGGCCCCACTCTTACGGCACATCCACGATGGTGTTTCTGGCGGGCATCTCGGAGTCAAGAAAACCCTGGTTAAAGTGCGACAGCGGTTTTACTGGCTCCGTTGTCGGGAAGATGTCGAGGATTGGTGCCGTAAATGCACTGCATGTGCTTCGGTTAAAGGACCGCAGACAAGAAGCAAAGGAAAATTGAAGCTGTACAACGTTGGGGCACCGTGGGAACGTATCGCCATTGATGTTGCTGGACCTTTTCCAACGACTGATGAGGGTAACAAATACATCATAGTAGTGCAAGACTACTTCACTAAGTGGCCGGAAGTATTTGCGACACCCAACCAGGAAGCAGTCACTGTAGCCAAGAAACTAGTTCAGGAAGTGGTCAGTCGATATGGCGCACCTATGGAGATCCACTCCGACCAAGGACGGAACTTCGAGTCTGCTCTGTTTCAAGAAATGTGCAAACTCCTCGGTATAAACAAGACCCGTACGACTCCAGCGCACCCACAGTCAGACGGAATGGTCGAGAGGTTTAACCAGACGTTGGAAAATCACTTGGCTAAAGTTGTCGACGAACACCAAAAAGATTGGGACCAGTACATCCCACTGTTCCTGATGTCCTATCGATCTGCGGTGCATGACAGTACGGGACACACTCCAGCTAAAGTAAATTTTGGTCGAGAGATAAGGCTACCAGTGGATGCAATAACCGGCACGCCACCCGAAAGTCCTAAGCCCGTAACGGACTACGTGAGTGATCTTCAAAACCGGCTGGACGAGGTGCACAGAATGGTACGGGAAAACAATTTGAACACAGGTATAAGGATGAAAACCCGGTACGATAGAAATGCAAACACCAACGGTTTTGAAGAAGGAACACTGGTATGGTTTCACAACCCGCTACGCAGAAAAGGGAAATCTCCAAAACTTCAAGCTCGCTGGGAAGGACCCTATACGGTTGTCACAAGAATCAATGACATCACCTACCGCATTAAGAAGGGTCTTAGGGGAAAACCAAAGGTAGTCCATGTGGATAGGTTGACGCGATATCATGGAACAAATGATGCTCGGGACGAGCATGATTAAGAGGGGGGTAATGTTACAACGATCGTCGATATCTCGGAAACTACTGATCGAATCTTCTAGAAATTAAAACGCATTGTTAATGTCGAAGTACTCTATCGATCCGTTTAGAAAAATCCAGAAAAGTCAATACAAAATCACACGCCCTTTTGTCTACCTATACCAACTTTACCTACAAATCGCGATAAAAAGGGCATTCACCTCTATCGTCGGCACGACTGTGTAGGTACTTATTTTCTCGAACGCCCCAGTAAATACCTACTATTCTCGAACGCCCTAGTACCTTCCAGAATATTCTACCCCGCTTATTAAGAGCTATAAAAGGACGCCCGGCTATCGACACGAGTCAGTTAATTTTCGAAAGCGAAAGTGAACACATCTTACCGAAGTGAACCAAGAGAGTTATACCTGCGACTTAAGCAACGATTGTGGACTACTGTGAACTGCTGAGCGATTTGAACTGTTGAAGAGTACTGTGTGGGCTAGTTATTTAGTTGTCTAGTTTGTGGTGAGCTAATAAACTTCTTCGTTGTGTAAACGGCATTTAATTTGTACCCCGCGCACGTAACAGTATGTATGTGTATGTGCTACTGGCACGTGGGACTGCCCGCAGGCCCAAGGTATGTATGTTGTAACGGTTAATAATTTTTATAGATAGTTTTTAAATGGAGTTATGAAAAGTTTAAGGTGACTTATGCACTGTAAATGTAATTGAAGCTAACTCCGGCTAGGGCGAGCAGAGTTAAATAAAAGGTTGATTACAATGTATAGTATGAGATTATAATCGTGAATAGAATGTTACATAAATTTATATCTGGTATTTGAGTAAATGAACCTCAGGGGATGGATTCATAATAAATATTCTGCCGTGGCGTTGTTCGGTCCGTTGTGCAAGATGGTAGAATGCACTTAGCTAATGGACACGTGGCTGGTGGTGTTGCCGGCGTGCCAGGGTCTCCGCTGGTGTGCCTCGCTACCGCTATGATGGTGCGAAGCCCGGTGCGAAGACCCTGGAAATAGAAAAAGTGCGGGTCAGTTTGTCACTAGGTAATTACGTCCAAGTGACCCGCTAAAATAGCAGGTGAAGAGAATCTCCCAGCGGCAATACAGCGTAGCTAGAAGCTATAATAAAAAGAATATGAATAGGCAGCACAAGCTGGTGCCGCGACCTCTGACCGTAGGGGTCATCGGCCTCGTGGCACTAATTAGGTAGGCTGAAATAGCACACATAATAAAACAAAATATATTAAGCCATGCATTTTAGCAGGCAATAAGCTGCACGTAAAGTCGCACGGAAAGTCTTCACCTGTAGAAAGAAGTAGGAAATGTTGATCTCAAAACTTACCCGGAGCCGACAGCAGTTGGCCACGGGGTCAAAGCGACTTTCCCCGGCGAAGGTTACCAAGGAAAGGAACGATATAAGAGCCGTCAGTTTATAACTGGGCTAGTGCTGTCCAATCTCGCTCGCACAACCATAGATAATTAGTAATATATTATAGAAACATACTAAAATATCGATTAATTTACGGATATTGTTTTAATTAGATTTATAAAGAATCCACAACGTTACAATACCCCCTCAATTAGTTCAGGGTTTTTGTTACCCAAAAACCCGATACTGCACTGCTCAATACAATGCTCGACTTACGCTTACACATACATACTTTCTTACATACCTCCTCTATCATTTTCATCCATACTTTGCGGTTACCACTTAAATAATGTAGCACACGCTTCCTTCCGAAGAGAGTTTCCAGGATAATAGGCGCTGGAGACTCAGACGTAAATCTAACAAGATGGTAAATTTTGAAATGTCACAGACAACAATTTCAATGGGAAGAAAAAGAGCAATAAATACCACTATATATTTTCGACTATAAAAGATAAAGTGTTATGTTTTTAGTATAGGGCTTCTTTTAGATGTATACATTACCGCATCTGCAATAAGGCTTATTTCACGAGTTTGCAAACCGCTCGGAAGAGGACATAACAAAGATATGCAATAAGGCTTGTTTTTGGAACTGAGTTTGCACGACCGCTCAGCATAATAATGGTATAAAACCATAAGAAACAATACCCAGATACTGGTTATCCCAGCTCCAAGAAAAGGTATCCGTTGGTTTAAAACGCCAACGGACCCACAAATGGTATAAAACCATAAAAACTCCTGGTGACTGGTTCAATATCCCAGCACCAAGGTAAGGTATCCGTTGGTTTAAAACGCCAACGGACCCAAAAACAACATCAGTTGGTTTAAAACGCCAACCGACCCACAACAACCTTTACTAGACAAAGACTAATAATAAAAGAAAACGAACACGAACTTCAAAGTTCCATCTCAAAGAGAGGAGAAAAGAAGAAGAAAATATATAGTAGTGGTAGGGTAATATGATTTCAAACAATAAAGACAATTAATTTGTCAAAAAAATAGAATTAACAACTTTTAAAGTTATGACCAAGTCAATTTGTTATGAAAAGTGTTATTGTATAAAGAAAAATAGTTTATTATTTGACCCACGTCAGTGAGTATATATGCAAACATCAGTTGCAATTGGAACAACTAGTGTTCAAAAAAAAAATCGTTTTTTTTTCAAAATTTCAAAAAAAATTAAGAACCCAATGTTCAACAAGGTAAGTAGTTTCTCTAAAGTTTTGTAGTCGTTTATGTTTGTATTTATATTTTGTGGCAAAAAGTAAAAAAAAAATTTCAAGTTCAAAGTGACCATGAAGGCATTTTAGGGTTGATCCAACGGATCATACAAAAAATTGCAACAGGCAAAATAATTACGAAGTTGAAAACTAATAAGTTGAAATATATATATAATAAATTATTTTGGGGCAAGTTCAAAATAAATATTATTCTTTATTCACTAGTGAATAAATTTTAATGTTTTCTTCAAAACAACAGAAACAAAAGGGAACAGTCATCCTAAGAAAAGTATTACAACATGATAGAACATTAACCAATAGGTTAAAAGATTTTAATATTTAATATTCAGTAAAAAAGTCCAAAAGTTGGTATTCATCAAAGAATAGTTTTATTTTGTTTTTAAAAAAACAAGACAAATTTTTAACCAATAACTAGTAGTAATCTTATATGATACTATACTGGCAAGTTTTTTGATTGTCAAAACCATATGACGTTTGACAACTAAGTTGAATTCAATATTTCAAACAATTTCATATCAAACTTTTGATAGAAATCAAATGTTCAAATATACGAACCAAAGGTGTAATAACAATTGAAAAGTATTACATTATTTAGTAAGAAGACATAATTGACCTGTAGACCGTGTCTACCAACAGGATACATGAGTTATTTAAATTATAAAAGTTTTCGTAATATGTGAACAAGTTGGTAGGTACATGAAATTAAAATTTTATTGGTGACCCTTTTTTTAGGTACAAATATCATTATGACCATTGTAGTATTGAGATACAGGTAGTGTATTACCACAGTGCAATAATTATAAAATGCAAGTTTTAGTTACAAGTATGTGTAGGTATATACTTGTTTGCCACAATTGTGTATAATATTGTTTAAGTAATAAGCAAAGTTTATTAAATATTTACATATATTTACAACAATAGTGATTATTAGAACAAAACAAGTGCTGTTCATAGTTGAGAAGTTAGGTTGCTATTTAATTAATAAGTTTATTAGGTTAGGTTAGGTCCTTGTATTGTTTTATGTTTGATTAAAAATGTTTTATATGAATTATATTGATTATTTCACCTATATTTAGTTATGAAAAGCTCCATTATTACACAAGTCATTTTAAAAGGACTCGGGGGAAATGGCTAATGCATTGCTGACTTTGAACGGTCAATTTATATAATTGGTAATGATGTTATTGACTTTAAACTATACCAGACAAAACAATCCAACAATATGCAGAACAAGACGAAGTCTACAAATTTAAGTATTTATTATCTTTGTTGTTCTTTTCAAAGATTTTATTAGTTGTATGGAGATCTTTTATTCTTTGTATTTTTTTTCAAAGAATTGTTTTCATTTTTTTTTCAAATACAAAAGCTAATTTGGATACAGAAATCCGATAACAAGCAACACTGACTACAAAACAGTTGAGTAAGTTAGTAAGTTAAGTAAAATATAAAAGCTATGGTGCGATGAGCGAGATTGACAAATAAATTAAGTAAGTAATTTACTTCAATATAAGGAACTCAAATCAAGGAAAATCAAGTAGTATATATGTAACCTGTCAGTGAGTAATAAACTATTTGTGTATAATACAACAAAATAGTATTAATATTTCAAAATAAAGATAAATTTCAACCAGCAATAGGTTGATATAATAACTTAATATATGTTATTATAATGCATATAAAAGGTAAGCAAGTATAAAAAGTATAAATTCACTGACTGGGTGTGCAACAGACACCTATACAAAAATAGAATTAAAAAGTAAGTAGATAACGGTTGAGATCAACAAGTCCAAGAAAACAAAAGCAAATAGATCCTTATTTTACCAGTGGTATAACAGTATACAGTTAAAATGACCATAAAAGGTATTAAACCAGTCTAGATGTTAAATGCAAAATAATTGAATAAGTAATGTTAATTAACCTTGTTGTTATGTTTAACACAGGTGATTAGTTAAATGAATGAGTAATTTCACTAATATAATGGAAATGAGTATGCATTATTTAGTTGAATATAAAAAAAATGAAACTAATAATTATTTTCAAATACCGTCATTTACGTAAAAATTAAAAATAACAATAAAATTGGTGAAAAAAAAATCAGCACTGGTAAAATAAAGAGGAAAATAAGAAGAAATAAAGTACTTACGGACCAAACACACAATACCTACGGCAGAATAATACCTTGTAAGGCGCCAATGTAACGGTTAATAATTTTTATAGATAGTTTTTAAATGGAGTTATGAAAAGTTTAAGGTGACTTATGCACTGTAAATGTAATTGAAGCTAACTCCGGCTAGGGCGAGCAGAGTTAAATAAAAGGTTGATTACAATGTATAGTATGAGATTATAATCGTGAATAGAATGTTACATAAATTTATATCTGGTATTTGAGTAAATGAACCTCAGGGGATGGATTCATAATAAATATTCTGCCGTGGCGTTGTTCGGTCCGTTGTGCAAGATGGTAGAATGCACTTAGCTAATGGACACGTGGCTGGTGGTGTTGCCGGCGTGCCAGGGTCTCCGCTGGTGTGCCTCGCTACCGCTATGATGGTGCGAAGCCCGGTGCGAAGACCCTGGAAATAGAAAAAGTGCGGGTCAGTTTGTCACTAGGTAATTACGTCCAAGTGACCCGCTAAAATAGCAGGTGAAGAGAATCTCCCAGCGGCAATACAGCGTAGCTAGAAGCTATAATAAAAAGAATATGAATAGGCAGCACAAGCTGGTGCCGCGACCTCTGACCGTAGGGGTCATCGGCCTCGTGGCACTAATTAGGTAGGCTGAAATAGCACACATAATAAAACAAAATATATTAAGCCATGCATTTTAGCAGGCAATAAGCTGCACGTAAAGTCGCACGGAAAGTCTTCACCTGTAGAAAGAAGTAGGAAATGTTGATCTCAAAACTTACCCGGAGCCGACAGCAGTTGGCCACGGGGTCAAAGCGACTTTCCCCGGCGAAGGTTACCAAGGAAAGGAACGATATAAGAGCCGTCAGTTTATAACTGGGCTAGTGCTGTCCAATCTCGCTCGCACAACCATAGATAATTAGTAATATATTATAGAAACATACTAAAATATCGATTAATTTACGGATATTGTTTTAATTAGATTTATAAAGAATCCACAACGTTACAATGTGTATGTGCTACTGGCACGTGGGACTGCCCGCAGGCCCATGGTATGTGTGTGTATGTGCTACTGGCACGTGGGACTGCCCGCAGGCCCATGGTATGTGTGTGTATGTGCTACTGGCACGTGGGACTGCCCGCAGGCCCAAGGTATGTATGTGTATGTGCTACTGGCACGTGGGACTGCCCGCAGGCCCATGGTATGTGTGTGTATGTGCTACTGGCACGTGAGACTGCCCGCAGGCCCATGGTATGTATGTGTATGTGCTACTGGCACGTGGGACTGCCCGCAGGCCCATGGTATGTGTGTGTATGTGCTACTGGCACGTGGGACTGCCCGCAGGCCCATGGTATGTATGTGTATGTGCTACTGGCACGTGGGACTGCCCGCAGGCCCATGGTATGTGTGTGTATGTGCTACTGGCACGTGGGACTGCCCGCAGGCCCATGGTATGTATGTGTATGTGCTACTGGCACGTGGGACTGCCCGCAGGCCCATGGTATGTGTGTGTATGTGCTACTGGCACGTGGGACTGCCCGCAGGCCCAAGGTATGTATGTGTATGTGCTACTGGCACGTGGGACTGCCCGCAGGCCCAAGGTATGTATGTGTATGTGCTACTGGCACGTGGGACTGCCCGCAGGCCCATGGTATGTGTGTGTATGTGCTACTGGCACGTGGGACTGCCCGCAGGCCCAAGGTATGTATGTGTATGTGCTACTGGCACGTGGGACTGCCCGCAGGCCCATGGTATGTGTGTGTATGTGCTACTGGCACGTGGGACTGCCCGCAGGCCCATGGTATGTATGTGTATGTGCTACTGGCACGTGGGACTGCCCGCAGGCCCATGGTATGTATGTGTATGTGCTACTGGCACGTGGGACTGCCCGCAGGCCCAAGGTATGTATGTGTATGTGCTACTGGCACGTGGGACTGCCCGCAGGCCCATGGTATGTGTGTGTATGTGCTACTGGCACGTGGGACTGCCCGCAGGCCCAAGGTATGTATGTGTATGTGCTACTGGCACGTGGGACTGCCCGCAGGCCCATGGTATGTGTGTGTATGTGCTACTGGCACGTGGGACTGCCCGCAGGCCCAAGGTATGTATGTGTATGTGCTACTGGCACGTGGGACTGCCCGCAGGCCCAAGGTATGTATGTGTATGTGCTACTGGCACGTGGGACTGCCCGCAGGCCCAAGGTATGTATGTGTATGTGCTACTGGCACGTGGGACTGCCCGCAGGCCCATGGTATGTTTTGTGTATGTGCTACTGGCACGTGGGACTGCCCGCAGGCCCAAGGTATGTATGTGTATGTGCTACTGGCACGTGGGACTGCCCGCAGGCCCATGGTATGTGTGTGTATGTGCTACTGGCACGTGGGACTGCCCGCAGGCCCAAGGTATGTATGTGTATGTGCTACTGGCACGTGGGACTGCCCGCAGGCCCAAGGTATGTATGTGTATGTGCTACTGGCACGTGGGACTGCCCGCAGGCCCAAGGTATGTATGTGTATGTGCTACTGGCACGTGGGACTGCCCGCAGGCCCATGGTATATGTGTGTATGTGCTACTGGCACGTGGGACTGCCCGCAGGCCCAAGGTATGTATGTGTATGTGCTACTGGCACGTGGGACTGCCCGCAGGCCCATGGTATGTGTGTGTATGTGCTACTGGCACGTGAGACTGCCCGCAGGCCCATGGTATGTATGTGTATGTGCTACTGGCACGTGGGACTGCCCGCAGGCCCATGGTATGTGTGTGTATGTGCTACTGGCACGTGGGACTGCCCGCAGGCCCAAGGTATGTATGTGTATGTGCTACTGGCACGTGGGACTGCCCGCAGGCCCAAGGTATGTATGTGTATGTGCTACTGGCACGTGGGACTGCCCGCAGGCCCATGGTATGTGTGTGTATGTGCTACTGGCACGTGGGACTGCCCGCAGGCCCAAGGTATGTATGTGTATGTGCTACTGGCACGTGGGACTGCCCGCAGGCCCATGGTATGTGTGTGTATGTGCTACTGGCACGTGGGACTGCCCGCAGGCCCAAGGTATGTATGTGTATGTGCTACTGGCACGTGGGACTGCCCGCAGGCCCATGGTATGTGTGTGTATGTGCTACTGGCACGTGGGACTGCCCGCAGGCCCAAGGTATGTATGTGTATGTGCTACTGGCACGTGGGACTGCCCGCAGGCCCAAGGTATGTATGTGTATGTGCTACTGGCACGTGGGACTGCCCGCAGGCCCATGGTATGTGTGTGTATGTGCTACTGGCACGTGGGACTGCCCGCAGGCCCAAGGTATGTATGTGTATGTGCTACTGGCACGTGGGACTGCCCGCAGGCCCAAGGTATGTATGTGTATGTGCTACTGGCACGTGGGACTGCCCGCAGGCCCATGGTATGTGTGTGTATGTGCTACTGGCACGTGAGACTGCCCGCAGGCCCATGGTATGTATGTGTATGTGCTACTGGCACGTGGGACTGCCCGCAGGCCCATGGTATGTGTGTGTATGTGCTACTGGCACGTGGGACTGCCCGCAGGCCCAAGGTATGTATGTGTATGTGCTACTGGCACGTGGGACTGCCCGCAGGCCCAAGGTATGTATGTGTATGTGCTACTGGCACGTGGGACTGCCCGCAGGCCCAAGGTATGTATGTGTATGTGCTACTGGCACGTGGGACTGCCCGCAGGCCCATGGTATGTGTGTGTATATGCTACTGGCACGTGGGACTGCCCGCAGGCCCAAGGTATGTATGTGTATGTGCTACTGGCACGTGGGACTGCCCGCAGGCCCAAGGTATGTATGTGTATGTGCTACTGGCACGTGGGACTGCCCGCAGGCCCAAGGTATGTATGTGTATGTGCTACTGGCACGTGGGACTGCCCGCAGGCCCATGGTATGTGTGTGTATGTGCTACTGGCACGTGGGACTGCCCGCAGGCCCAAGGTATGTATGTGTATGTGCTACTGGCACGTGGGACTGCCCGCAGGCCCATGGTATGTGTGTGTATGTGCTACTGGCACGTGAGACTGCCCGCAGGCCCATGGTATGTATGTGTATGTGCTACTGGCACGTGGGACTGCCCGCAGGCCCATGGTATGTGTGTGTATGTGCTACTGGCACGTGGGACTGCCCGCAGGCCCCTGGTATGTATGTGTATGTGCTACTGGTATGTGGGACTGCCCGCAGGCCCATGGTATGTGTGTGTATGTGCTACTGGCACGTGAGACTGCCCGCAGGCCCATGGTATGTATGTGTATGTGCTACTGGCACGTGGGACTGCCCGCAGGCCCATGGTATGTGTGTGTATGTGCTACTGGCACGTGGGACTGCCCGCAGGCCCATGGTATGTGTGTGTATGTGCTACTGGCACGTGAGACTGCCCGCAGGCCCATGGTATGTGTGTGTATGTGCTACTGGCACGTGGGACTGCCCGCAGGCCCAAGGTATGTATGTGTATGTGCTACTGGCACGTGGGACTGCCCGCAGGCCCATGGTATGTGTGTGTATGTGCTACTGGCACGTGAGACTGCCCGCAGGCCCATGGTATGTATGTGTATGTGCTACTGGCACGTGGGACTGCCCGCAGGCCCATGGTATGTGTGTGTATGTGCTACTGGCACGTGGGACTGCCCGCAGGCCCAAGGTATGTATGTGTATGTGCTACTGGCACGTGGGACTGCCCGCAGGCCCAAGGTATGTATGTGTATGTGCTACTGGCACGTGGGACTGCCCGCAGGCCCAAGGTATGTATGTGTATGTGCTACTGGCACGTGGGACTGCCCGCAGGCCCATGGTATGTGTGTGTATATGCTACTGGCACGTGGGACTGCCCGCAGGCCCAAGGTATGTATGTGTATGTGCTACTGGCACGTGGGACTGCCCGCAGGCCCAAGGTATGTATGTGTATGTGCTACTGGCACGTGGGACTGCCCGCAGGCCCAAGGTATGTATGTGTATGTGCTACTGGCACGTGGGACTGCCCGCAGGCCCATGGTATGTGTGTGTATGTGCTACTGGCACGTGGGACTGCCCGCAGGCCCAAGGTATGTATGTGTATGTGCTACTGGCACGTGGGACTGCCCGCAGGCCCATGGTATGTGTGTGTATGTGCTACTGGCACGTGAGACTGCCCGCAGGCCCATGGTATGTATGTGTATGTGCTACTGGCACGTGGGACTGCCCGCAGGCCCATGGTATGTGTGTGTATGTGCTACTGGCACGTGGGACTGCCCGCAGGCCCCTGGTATGTATGTGTATGTGCTACTGGTATGTGGGACTGCCCGCAGGCCCATGGTATGTGTGTGTATGTGCTACTGGCACGTGAGACTGCCCGCAGGCCCATGGTATGTATGTGTATGTGCTACTGGCACGTGGGACTGCCCGCAGGCCCATGGTATGTGTGTGTATGTGCTACTGGCACGTGGGACTGCCCGCAGGCCCGTCGCGCGGCGCGTCGCCGCTGTTCGGCGCGGCCAAGACGGAGCGCAAGCGCAACGTGGACGACAAGCGCCTCAACGCCATGGCGCTGCTGCGCGCGCAGCGGGACGCGCGCGCCACGCGCGTCGAGCACTTCAAGCAGAAGCGCCGCCTCGAGGAGCAGCAGAAGGAGGAGCGGGACGTGAGTTCTCTTTCTTTGACAGCGAGGATCTGTTTTCATCTCCAAATACAAGCTGAAATGAAAACATAGATTAATCCATTGTCTGGCTCCATCCATGGCGTCGTTAAAAATTACATTTTGGTTTGCAAAAGTAAGAGCGCGCAATTTAATTTTGGAAGTGCAAACTTCCTTAGGCGCGTTCGGCATTTTTCAATAGGGAAAAAGCAATTGAAGTCGTGACACTGTTACCGTTACCTCGCTCGCCCCCTCACCGGGCGAGGCCACACCACACGGACACACACGTCGTTGTTCAAGTTCACTACTGTCGGCACTCCCCGAGTGCCACTGTTTTTTTATTTGCATGACTAGAGGGGGTGAGTGTTGCGTCCCCACGAATACCGATAACTTTAGTTAAATCGGTATTTGTGAGATCGCAACCCTTGCCCCCACGACCGTCGTCTCGTAAAAAGGGGCGCGAACGGTTTTTCTCTATATCGGGGAAACTGTCCGTCGTGCAAAAAAAAACATTAGCCAACCCCGTTGTTCCGCCATGTAAATTATCGATAAATCGAACGTAAGTATAAAAATTGTTGAATGAAATGTTAAAGTGACACGACGTTTAACTTCAGATCGATGAACGACGATTAAACGGGTCATCAAACTAAAATCGCGATTACAAAATTAAGGGCGAAATGGGATTGAACGTTTTGCGAATTCAACATTGTAGTCCAAAAGGAAAAATATTTTACGACCTCTTCTCATACCTACCATATCACAAAAAAAGCCTTTGAATTGGTCGAGCTGTTTTGGGTAGAATGCAACCTCAAACACCGTGACACTCTATTTCGATAGTAGCAAATTAAATTCTCTACAACTTTAGGTAGGTAATTGTTAGTCGTAAAACCAAATAATGAAGTTATTAACAAAAAGAGATAACAACATGGGAACAATTTTTTTTTTCCGTCATAACTTTTTTCACAATTTTCAAGTCTGTCCCTGGGTTTTCTGAAACTGAAGATGATTAGCTGCTGCTCTTAGATGACGCACGACATCACTCGGTCGCCTGTCGCTAGGGTTGTGACTTGTGTCCCCACAAACATGAATTTAAATTGCGTGCTCTGACTGCGAAACTCAAAAAATATCACGTACAGTGACAATATACCCTTTTAGATTTTGGAACTTAAAATGTTTCTTGCTGTTTTCACGAGTTTTGAAATAATAACCATTTATTAAAAAAAATAGAAACAGGCAATTTACAATGTTTTATCTTAGTAAATATAAAGAAATTTAACGCGAAATAAAAATCACTTTGAAAATGCAAATGACATTTAAAATTTATCTATTTTTATGTGGTTCAATCGATAGGATGCGGACACAGAAATTATCGGCGGCACGAGCAAACAGAGCGTGAAGTTGAAAGCATCAGACATTTATTCTGACGATTCGGGATCAGATTCTGACGACAACAAGTCAGCTGGTAAGTATTTATTTTTATGTACTGCCCACTATAATCTGATGTCTTGATGGATTTTATGTTTTGACAGATTTAAAGAAAAGTTAGCATTTATTATATAAACTCCAATAAAATTGATAATGATCATTAATGCTATAGAATGCACCCGTGATACCATCTAATGACACCACCGGTGGTGTTAAGGGTATTTTTCAATCCCCATGACACCACTAGTAGTGTCAAGGGTATTATTCAGTCCCCGTGACACCGCCGGTATTGTCAAGAGTGTTATTCTTTTATATCACGACACCACCGCGTAATAGAGATAAAGATAGATGATATTGATTTAATTATTCATTTGTTGAGCGGCCGGCCGTCGTTCTTTTGGCAGGTTACGTCTTCAAATTCGATCCCAGTAATTACAGGCCCGTTGCTATTCTTAGTACTCCAGTCAAAGTATTCGAAGCTTCCATCCATAGTGCTATCTACAAACAGGTGAGTGCGCAGTTATCGGATGCACAGCATGGCTTCCGATCTGGACGAGGAACTACAGGCAATCTTCTTCATCTCATGACGTGTCTGGTGCCTGCGGTGGACGCCGGACTGCAGGTGGATGTAGCCTACTTCGATTTCAGGAAAGCCTTCGATGGGCTTTCTATTGAGACACACAAACCGTTTCACAAATATAACAGCTTTGAAAACGCTATACGAAGCATTAGTTAAAAGCCACCTGGAATGCAATTCCAGCATTTGGGCTCCATTCGAGGTGAAGTATAAATTGATGTTAGAACGAATACAGAATAAGTTCATTCGATTTGTATACCATAAAGTTGACGGTGTTTACCCGGGTTACCCGTTGTTGTATCCCACACTGTTCGTTTTGGGCATGGTGGGATGCTACAAGCTGGAAGTGAGGAGGGAAGTGGCTCTAGCCGCGTACGTATTTAAAGTGCCTCGTGGCCCCGCGCGCCGGCCTCGGTCGCGGGCCGCGTTGACCTATTTACGTGCTCGCTGAATGAGTTCACAAGAGCCATATATTATGTAATCACGTGGGATATGGATTAAGTGATTTTTTTTATTTTAATTTTATTTATTATTAATTGTAATTGATTTCTATGAATCTGTGAGTGTATTATTTAATTATTATTTATTGATTGTACTGTGTAAGAACTGTTTTGATTTTTTAACTAATTTGATTAATGTTGTAATTTATTTGTGTTTTTTTTTTATTTTGTAAGTATTTTATAATTTTTAATTCTGCACTATTGAATTGGAGTAATCTGTAATGATAGTGTATGTTGTGTATAAATAAATAAATAAATCGTGAGTGTCCGATAAAACTTTCAGTAAATGTTGAATTGTTGTGTTTGTTCAATCTAAAATGAACAAACTGTAATTTAAAAAAAAACGTGTCAAAAAGGTACTAAAAATTGGCATAACAGAAAAAAAAACTGAATTAAAGATTTAGTTTAAAGGTCAAAATAAGTGTAAAACTTTTGTTGAAGTCGGTGCCAAGCGTCTACCCGAAGTGCACGCACGTGTTCTCCCATTCGGGTTATATAGCTGGTAACGTGGAGACTCCACTCACGCTTACATTATCGCTTGCGCGGGGAGACGTACATAGGCAGTTGACCTACCCTACATACCTTCTTAATACTTATTTGGCTTGGCACCGACTTTACATGTAAGTCTTACGCATATTGTCTGTTCCTCTAACTACAGACAAAATTCCTTTCTCAATAGTGCGAGCAACTGCTTTAACGCCATCTGTAAGGATCTTGATCTACACCTATTTATCACTAGTATCCTCGTGGTGAGGCGACGCATCAGTGAAAGATTCTTTACATCATAGGCAGAGTTGACAATGAGTTGTTAATAATATAGCAGTGTAAAACAGATATCTCTTAAACTGCTTTGAAATGTACGCAACTTCTAATATATTTTTATACACGTACCTGTAATTGGCTTAATAATATATAACCTATTGTAATATTTCAGTTGAATAAGCTGCTGGACGTCCATAAATAAATAAATAAATATTTTTGTCTTTTGAACTAGATCTGTAATTCAGTTATTTTTCTTTTGTTAGTGTCTGTTTTGAAGTGAAAATCACTTTAGGCGCGTTACGCACTTTTTGGGTGAGCAAAAATCATGAAACTCGCGTCATCGTCACGTCCTGTCACGGTTTCTGCTGATCCGCTTTTCCGGCCGTTGTACTACTTGCCATAAGAACGACGGCCGGCCGCTCAGTAAATAAATACATAATTAAATAAATATCTTATCTTTCTATAATATATCTATTACGCGGTGGTGTCATGATATAGACGAATAATACCCTTGAAAATACCGGTGGTGTCATGGGGATTGAAAATAGTAGTTTATGCAACTGTCATATAAGAAGGGGTATTAAAACACGAGAGTCTGTTTACGATAATAGGTTGACTCGAGTGTTTTAATACTTAAGTTATATGCAGTTTCATACACTACTTTATCTTCACTCATAGGAAAAATTGAAATTAAACAAAGTAGGTAGGTTACAAGGGCGCCATTTTTTTCACAGTTCGAACTGCGCATGCGTGCGCCTTTTCTTCATATTCAGCCTAAAACCTTAGACTAGTTTAATGAATAAAAAAAGATAGCGATACTATAATAAGGTTTATTTTTAATTTTATGTGTATGCGTTTATAAAGTGCGTATGTATAGAATCGTCTTTGAATTCGTAATTCGAATTTTTCGATTTGAGTGTAGATAAACACCTTAATGCTACCGGTGGTGTCGTTGGGTGGTATCACGGGTCAGTAGCGACCCTTAACGAGTAACGGTGCGTGTTGCTGGCGGCAGGGCGGCGCAGCTCGTCGTCCTCGTCGTCGTCGGGCGCCGAGGAGGAGCTGAAGGAGCGCAAGAGGGAGGAGCTGGAGGTCAAGTACGCGGACTCCACGGACCAGATCAACAAACTCAGGCTTAGCAGGTAAGGAAGAGCCTCAAAAAGAGGACTACCTGCCCTTTTCCCAATTATTAAGGGTCAGTAAGCTTACACTATTTATTTTAACGATGGGTTACCACCCTTTCTTTCTCGAAGCCATCTCGAAGCGGGAGATGGCCCACGGTCAGTCGGGGTGTGAGGGATATGCTCTATCGGCAACCTTACGTCCCGGCGGCGCCTTAAGACCCGCGACGGCGTGCGGTTTTAGTTGGTTCAAGCCCGACAACTGCCCTCGCTGGCTGGCGGAGTGGCATCCGAAGGTATTTCCGGACGAAAAAACAATCGTATTTGGATTCGAGGTCCAATATTTTTTCTGAAGTTACAAACGGGCGCTCGGTCAGTAGACGGTGAGTCCCAGGGTCACCGCGCCCTATTGAAGTTTCATTATTAAGTGAGAAGATGGGTTTTACTGAAAAGGTCGGCCATTGTGCAGTTAACAGCAAACGCTCCGTACACCTGTAATGATTGTGGCGTACAATGAAGAATGACTGCCGCATTACCCCAACTCCCCTCCCGCTTGCAGGTTCAAGCTGGAGCGGCTGGTGCACCTGCCGTTCTTCGCGCGAGTGGTCACCGGCTGCTTCGTGCGCATCGGCATCGGCAACAACAACGGCAACCCCGTCTACAGGGTAGGCAGGACTGCCGCTTAGCCACTATCCGGGACCCGCTTGCCAACAAACAATATTCATCTTTAATATACAAACGATGCTCGATTTAACGAATTTGGCCATTGCGTATACTTGTGAAAATGAGACCTTTCTACGTGTTCCAATTGTTGTATCAGTTTTGTATCGTCGTCAAGTTCACGTTTGCATGGGAAGCAGGTTTCTCCTTTTCGTGTGCGAATCCAAAATAAAGTAACTAGCATTAAGCGCATCAGTTTGAGCGTGATCTCTTTGCCAACAGGTGGCGGAAATCATCGACGTGTATGAAACCGCGAAAGTATACAATTTAGGCAACACCAGGACCAACAAGGGACTGAAATTGCGACACGGCACGCAGGACCGGGTGTTCCGCCTGGAGTTCGTCAGCAACCAGGTACGCGGCCTCGTACCGCCCATTCGCGTCGCAATCGCCCCGTCTCTGTCGGAAGGCCAGGAACTAACGGATTTTGTTGTTGTCGTCAGGAATTCACGGACAGCGAGTTCCAGAAATGGCACAAAGCTATAAAGGACGCCGGCAAGAAGCCGCCCGCCATGGACTTCGTCAGGAACAAAATTACCGAAGTCAAAGAAGCGCTCATGTACGAATTTAAGGTGAGGATATTAGAAGCAACATTGCGTCTTCAGCATTTCAAGCAAAAAAAAAAGTTGATAATTATCTGCAAATGGTGTGCGGGTGCGGACGGGTCCGCGCGGAGTCTATTCCGTACGGAACGATCCGTGTCCTGTGGAAATATTGCCCCACGTCTCATCCGTGTCACCATTCTGGAAATGCGCACGTAACGCTCTGGAACCTATCTCATAATAGTACAATTATTTCAGGAAGAAGACGTGGAAAAAATCGTAGCAGAAAAGGAACGGTTCAGGTCGCACCCCACCAACTACGCGATGAAGAAAACGCAGCTCATGAAAGAACGAGACGTCGCACAGTTAAGGTTCGCTCGCCTCGCTGCTCCTAGCGCCCGTCTTGTGGTGTTTACTTAGAGCTCATTCCAATTGTCTGCGTTTTAATACAGAGGTGACGACGAAATGGTATTAGAGCTGAACGCCAAGATCCAGGAGCTGGAGGAGCGCGCCAACCAGCTGGACAAGACCAGGACGTCTTCCATCCAGAGCATCTCATACATCAACAACAGAAACAGGAAGCTTAACGTGGAGACGGCCGAGAAGGCCATCATGGAAGAGGTATGTGACAGTACCTTCCTGAATTGATGCTTCACTCAACCGTGCGCCAGTCTCTAATGCATCCAAAGCATAAATTTTGGAGCCTGGGGTCAGCTCTCAACGTGGTTCACCCCGATTTCTGAAGACTATTATTATTACAATTGGAGACACCGGAACGGACGATCCATCATTACCTCAACCCTTCCGTTGGGGAGGGCATGGTTATTCCAGCACTCACGGCGTCCCTTCAAACCTTTTTGTGTCCTTGTAGAATCTTACGATCTGTTCCACCTTCAGATCCTTCAAATCCTCCGTGTCCAGTGTGTCCGATCCCAGAAGTTCCCATCTAATTAGTGAGTACATGGGACACTCGGCCAGCTGGTGGAAGCTGGTCTGTTCTGTCTCCATGCACTGTGGACAATCGGGGTCAGTCTTCACTCCGGTCACTGTCAGGTGTCTGTTTAGTCTGCAGTGTCCTGTTATTATTTCTACGACGAGCCTCACGTTCCCTTTTGAGAGTTTGGTCAGTTGGCCTGTCTTTTTCTTGTCGGCACGCGGTTTAAGTCGGTTCGAGTGCGACAAGTTTCCCCGCTGCCCCGCGCCTCCCTAATGTCTCGACTCGTTGCAGGTGAAAGCGATGAAGGGCAAGAAGGCGGACGACCCGTTCACGCGGCGCTCCACCAAACCGGTCATGAACTTCAAGTCGCAGTCCCAGAGGGCTAGTGTAAGTTCTTTAGATGTTACTAACTAGTGTAGCGTGCGTTCCAGTCAAGTGTAGGGTTGCCAGACGCCATTTTGCTTGTTAACTTTGATACTTTTGAGTAGCGTGCGAAGTCAAAAACTCGTTGGTTATTTACTATATTATTTATTTATGATTATTTACTTGCATTTATTAAACAGCTATGCATGTAATTTACATTACAATATTAAATGTACATCAATTTCTACATGCGTACGTAGAACATGCGTTTAGACAACGGGTGGTTTACCGCCCAGTGTCATGTATTTAACAAATGATTAGAACACAAGTGGAGTAAACTCACTTAGATTTGTCGCGAGCGTGATTCTATTTGGTACACTCGGTGTCGATTACTAGCTGTGTCTGCGACTTCGTCCTCGGGGCCGTAGATCTGGGTTTTAATGTTTTGGCGCGGAATCTTAATTATTTTTGTAAAATAATAGTAGTCTTATGTTACACTCTATAATTGTGTTGTTAGTTAAACTTTATAAATTGTGTACACTTCATATTAGTTATCTGCCACTGAAAGTCCCGTCAAAATGGGCTCAGTCGTTTCAGAGATTACCGAATTCGAACAAATAGATAAAAGTTTAAGTTAAATTTATTTAAAAGCCGTTATTTTAACGTTACAGATATTTCAATTATATTTATTCGTATAGAAGCATAACATTTGTTTTTACATATAGGAGGTGATCGTTCGCGAACAAGAGACGGAAGCAGAGGAAGAGGAGAAAATGCGAGAAGAAGAAGAGAAAGCCGCGGAGGAGCGGAGGGAGAGCGAACGACTCGCGGTGAGTGACGCGCGGCCCGCCGGATCTGCTGGCCGCTCAGTAGCCGCCGCGCCACCGGGCGGGGCGCCACTGAGCCTCGTTCTGTTGCAGCGCGAGCAGCAGCAGCGCGCCGAGGAGCGCGCCCAGCAGCAGCGCGCGCCCGCCGACGCCACCAGCCTGTACTCGCTGCACGACTTCGACATCAAGATCGAGCTGGACCTGCCGCTCGCCAGTGAGTAGCCGCCTGGGGGGCCGCCAACAACCTGTGCTTTTTGTTTCTATCTCACGCACCCCACGCACCCCACGCACCCCACGCACCCCACGAGGGACTCGCGGATATTATGCAATACTGACGATGAATTTTTTTCAGAAACCGTATCGACGCAACCGAAGCAGGTCACGACGAAGGTGAAAGAGACGGGGCCGAAGCGGTCGCTAAACTTAGAAGAGTACAAGAAGAGGCACGGGCTCATATGAGGGTCGCGCCCACTCCGCGCTCGCAGAACGAACACCGACATTGTTTTTTGTACATACCTAAGGCGGCACGCGGACGCGGCTTCGTCTCTCTATTGTCTCTCGCTACTAAAGGCGAGGCGAAGTGCGCGTCGCCCGAACGGTTGCCATTTCTTTTTTTTTTAAACACGCCAAGCTCGATAGTTGAGCCGCGTCACGATATATAAAATCGAGAGAAAGCATCTTTAAACTGGTGTCTTCGAACTCTCACGTATGAATCTACGAAACGGTGACGCGATAAGTCACTGACGCGATCGGTCACGTTACAAAATGTGCTGAACGTCCGGAGTGCTTCTATCTCGATATTATATTCCTTGGGTGACATACTGCTAGTGAATTATTAAAAAAAGCAGATGTCGGTTAGGTTAGAATTGCTTTGTCTGAACGTAAGTACCGAGCTGGCCGTCAACGGCGCGGACCGCAGCTCGCTGTAGGTTTAGGAAGTTGCCACCGAAGTGCTACGTTTAATATAGTACCAACACAACCGCATACCAGACTGACAGGGCGGCCCCGGCACGTCGCAGGAGAGCGCCTGCGGAAGCAAAGCGCGCCGCCCAGCGGACGGCGGCTCGCGCCCCGACGGGCGGCGGCGGGGCGCTGTGCGCGCTACACTTAGGTATAAAGTGTTAGATCATAAAACTTATTGATTATACCTCGGCATGAGCCCGTAGCCTTAATTATTATTACTTATTTATTGTTGCCGTTACTAACTGTGTAGCTGGACCTCTGGGAAGTTTCCACCCGCGAGCGCTAGCGCCCTCGGACGGAGCGGAAGCAAACACCGCAGCGCCTTCCGTGTTGCTCTATGGTCGAGCTCGGTAACGTGTCTAGAGCCATATAGAAATGATTTTAGCTTTTTGTCACAAGATGAAGCAACAAATATGTTTGAATGTCTTTCTGAGCAATCCAGCTAGATAGTTAGAATGGCTTAGCTCTTAGTGACTACTGTATATCGAAATGAAAGCAATAAAAAACTTGTAAGAGAAAATTGTATTTAATAATAATATAATTAGATATGTAAAAGACTACATATATTTTTACTGCTGCAATGTACCTAGCGCACCTTAAATAAACGCTTCGTACAGTATTGTTGTCTGCAGAGCAAGTCCCCGCCGCTAGAGGCCCTACTGCTAGTTCGTTAGCCAATGTGAAGGTAATTCAGTAATTTGCTGATAGATGGCACTGAAACATAAAAATCAGTTTACTGAATCGCGATCAATTAACAACTCGTACTAGGAGCATTAAGGGTTTTTTGTAACCACTCTAAATGTGCGATATATCTTGAAAGGGGGTGAATATTAATCATAGGGTGAGTAGAAAAATAATAGTCAAACTTTGCATTTTTTTTTTCACATGAAACTAGGGAAAATTTTAGTGTGATATTTTATAGGAGAATTTTTTTGCCAAGAACATTTAATTTTATTTGCCCATTTGCACCATTTAATTTTTGTTCTCCCCCATTTCAAGTATAAAGTTTTAAGCCAGATTGCGCGAATTCAAAGGACTAAATATAATATCAGAAATACTCAATTTCGCATCAATCTATACGAATATTATAAAACTGAAGAGTTGAACGCGCTAATCTCGGGAACTACTGGTTCGTATTGAAAAAATATTGTGTTAGATAGCCCAGTCAACGAGGAAGGTTATAGGCTATATATCATCACGCTACTACCCTGGAGAGCGAAGCAGTAACCATAAATGTCAACAAATCGGACAAATTTCTAGACATTATTGTAGACCTAATAAATTACTTACTTAATAATGTTTGAGATAAATGGATTCCACGGGCGAAGCTGCGGGGGCAACTAGCTTGAAATATGAAACCTAACGTCTGTCTCACTCTGAAGTTTCACATCTGTTTTCTTCATTAGTTTTAACGTATTCCTTGTCGTGCCGCTACTTTGTTCGAACCGAACGACCCGCCCTGGCTTCGCGCGCGTGCCATTGGATAGCCCGGACTTCAAGCGTTACATCACCCCACGACCCCAGAGGAGTGCGTCATAAGAAAAGTTACTGAAATTGAGTACATTAGCCCAGCGGTAGGCCAACCCAGGACGGAAGGCTAGTGGCGCTCTGCGGCCCCGCCCGTTGGCTCGTACAACTGACGAGTTGTTTAAACGTGTTGAGGACACTTCAGAAGAGAACAGAACACCTGTAAATACCACGTAACCTTGTCATTTATTAATTATAATTATGTAAATTGAAAAAAAAAAAAAATAATTCTTACGCCGCTCTGAAGCGTGTATGGAAATTGAAAGAAAGCAGAACGGGTCTCTGGTAGCTCAGTGGGCACAGCAGTGTCCCGTTCTGAGTGTTAATTACATTTACTTAGATAATGACTATAATTAGGAAACTTTCAATATGTTATATTTCAAAACTGAATCTTGACTATTTATAAGTATATTGTATTCGTAATAAATGCATAATTTTGATTTATATCGAATAATTACGTAATAATTAATAATAAATTATTATGTAAATAATTTGATACAAATTAGGTAACAGTTACAGCTGACAAGATGTGCACGAAAATCCGTAAAACGGGGTGAATATAAGTCAAAGGGTGTACAGAACGCATAGGGTCAATACAAAATGATTACAAACGGATTTTTTTTATTTCTACAGACCAATTTTATTGCTATAAATTTAAATTGGTTAAGTCAACATTCAGGACGGGACTTGAACCTGCGACGGTCGCTGTTTGGGGGGGTTTGTCTGCCAACTGAGTAGGCTCCACCAGTTCTGGATAGCTGAATGCGCGTCGACCTGCGACATGTTGACTTCTCTGATTTGAATAGCGTATCTACTAATTGTTTCAACATTCCCCTATTCGCTCCGTTTCACGTCAACGTCACGTTTATCCGCCCTACGTTTCGAGTCCAAAATAACACCTAAGAATTTAACACTAGAAGCTGTAGGGATTCTGACGTCTTGCATAAAAATGTTAATCCTAGGAAGAAGGCGTTTGCGGGTAAAGGTAACGACAGAGCTTTTCTCAGGAGAAATGGTAAGGTTATTAGAGGCCATCCAGAATGTCACCGAACTTAATGATCGGGATATTGAGTCTACACATACATTTACATCAGGACCAGATGAGTAGAGAACAATGTCGTCAGCATATTGAAGAATTTGGCAATTGGGAAAGGGGTGTGCATCAAGATCCGAAGTATACAAGCTAAATAGAAGGGGGCTTAAAACAGAACCTTGAGGAATTCCTTTATATAAGGTTCTCCTTTTGTACTCACCATTATTGCATTTGATGAGAATGGATCTGCCATAAAAGCTATTAAAAATATAAGATACAAATTTCGAGGGACAGCCCATGTTTAATAACTTACGTCTAAGGGTAAATAAACACACATTATCATATGCGGAGCAAATATCGAGGAAGGCTGCTACAGTGTAACCTTTCAGTGCCATAGACAGTTGAATGTCCGACACTAAAAGAGCTACACTGTCTAAGCAACTTTTCCCCTTACGGAAACCATATTGATTAGCAGATAAAAGGCCCATCTTTTCCGAGAACCATTCTAACCGATTTTTGATTAAGTGCTCAGCCACTTTTGCCATGGTAACAGACATTGCGATTGGTCTGTAATTTTCGACTAAGTTACTTTCTTTCCCAGGCTTTAGTATGGGGACAATAATCTGGGATTTCCAGTCCACAGGCATGACACCATAATTTATGCAAATATTGATAAGTGATAAAAAATATTCTAAAGTATTAACACTAGCATTGACTAAAAACGAATATGGGATTTCGTCTATCCCCGGTGAGGAGTCTTTTACTGACGATAGGACAAATTTTAGTTCTTCCATGGAAAACGAAAATGAATATTTAGAGTTACAAAAATTTGTCGGAATAAATGAATCATTGCAGATAGGTACAAATGAAGGCGCCAATCGATCCAGAAACTTATCCACCCATTCAACAGAATCGGGGAAAGAGGGGCACGATGGCAATAAGGAACGTCGGAAGATTTTTATTTGTTTCCAAAGAATATAGGAAGGAGTATCAGGGGAGACTCGCTCACAAAAACGTTTCCACCCATTAATTTTCTTTTGTCTTAGAAGGGTTTTAGCCTCACCACATATTTTATCTACAGCTGTCAAATTTTCACTACTCATATTGGCCCTATATGCAATTTCAGCCCGCTTCCTGCGATTGACCACCTCCGTACATTCCTTATCCCACCAAGGAGGTAGGGGGTGACCTTTAAAAACTGCAGACTTTACCGGTAAATTTTGCTCAGCCGCAGATCGTAAAGCCTGTCTCAGGAATTCATAACAAGCATCAACATTTGAAACAGTTATAAGAGGGAACGTAAAAGAATATGAAAATAAGAAATCAGAAAATTTTGACCAGTCTGTATGAGCATTAATGCTGTATTTTATGCGGGGCTTGATTTGCTTATTACGTTTGTTAAAGGGAAGATTCAAAATAATGGGGAAGTGGTCGCTACCATGACTCGAAGGAAGAATGTCCCATGACATGTCAGGGGCTAAACAGGAGGAAACCAGGGAAAGGTCAACTGCACTCTTATGTTCATAGGGCTTTGTCCTGCGGGTTGCAGAGCCAGAGTTGAGTATATAAAGGCCTGCAGAATCTAAATGCTGAAGAAATTCAAAAGACAGCTCATCATTAATAGCACATCCCCATGTTTGATTGTGGAGATTAAAATCTCCTAAAATAATTAATGGATTGTGAAGTGATGAAATAAAACTGAAGATGTCACGGAGAATGGAGGATGAAGGGTATGGAATGTAAATTGAAATATAAATAATATTATAGATTTTCACACAGACAATCGAATAATCGCTGTGAGAAAATGGATATGGTATATTTACACTATGTACAGAGGTGCTGATGAGGAGGCAAGAACCCCCATAACCATCAGCACGATCATCACGATAAACATGATAATTTTTGAAAATGAATGTAGTGGATGATTTCAGGTGTGATTCTGAAATCGCAATGATGAAAGGAGTAAATTGGTTACAAATTAACATTAATTCATACTTTTTGTTTATAAGTCCTGCGCAGTTCCATTGGACTGCTTTGGCTGGTTGATCCATTACTGGTAGAAGGAGAAGAGATATTCAAAGTGGTGGCAGCGTTGGACGGTAGACAGTGAGAAGCGGACAAAAGAGAAATAAGGGTTTTTATTAAGTCAGCTATAGAAGGATTTGAAGGAGGAAAGGCAACAGGGCATTTTGGGAGCTTAGGGTCCATAATAAGCGCCCTATGCGCATCCTTATCATAGCCTACAGGGGTAAGAGAAGGTCTCTTACGGTTTAAAAAGATCGTTTTTCTGTATGAAGAATTAACAGATTCCGGAGAAGGTTTTGAATTTTGTATGCCAGATAGGGGAACAGTATAACTTGGCTTGGAGACCACATCTCTGTATGAAATTCTCGAGGGTGGGTGAATTTTCGAAGCTTCGGAATATGACATCGATCTATCAGCCATTGAAACTTTTATCGCCTTCTGCCTTTCAAATTCAGGACAAGACTTGCTTGTGGCGAAATGTAGACCACCACAAAACAAACATTGACCTTCGTCAGCCTTACATGAATCCCCAGTGTGAGCATCACCACACTTAAAGCAGCGCGGTTTTGACCTACACTGGGTCTTTGTATGTCCAAAACGGCAACAATTGAAGCATTGAATAGTAGGATAGTAATATTGACAAACTGGTAAAGAATTGTAACATAGAAAAATTCTCGCAGGGAGAGCTTGACCATCGAAAGTCAAGACACAGGATTGTGAGGGCTTCCATACTTTGGTACCCTCTACATCCACTTTATAATTTATACGCCTAGCCTTTAAAACTGCGCCATAGCTAAGTGGAACTGTGACATTGTCCAAAACTTCTTCCATGGACCAGTCCGCCGGAATACCTCGGACGATGCCCATTTTCGTTGTGTGGAATGATGGGATGAAAATTTTATATCCATGATTATCTAAAATTTTTGATGCAATGAATTCATTAGCCGAAGAAGCAGACTTGAAAGCAACAGACATTCTGTTTCTTCCGATTTTGAGTAAAGACCCATCCGAAATATTTTTAATATTAAGATTTTTGAGAAGTCTTCCAAAGTTGACAGCATTAATTGAAGAACCTTCATCTCCTTGTTTCAATATGTGAACATTAAATGGACCCTTATCTGTAGATAAATATTGTTGTCTTCCAATAGGCACATTCTGCAGAACATGCGAGACAACAGTTGACTCAGTAGGAGGTAAAGAAATATCAAATTGTGAATCCATTTTGGCAATGGGCGGAGAAACTTGACCCAACGGTATCCCATTTTCAGAAGGAGTAGCTTGCCCTAGTGGCAAACTATAATCTACAATGACTTGGCTAAGTTTTTTCTTTTTAGAAATATTTTTCTTTTTCGACTTTTTAACGTTAAGACCTAAAGTTCTAAGGTCAGAGTCCGAATGTAAAGGACTATCATCCGCAGATATGTAGTCTACTTCTATATTAGCTCCCGGAGACGGGATACTTTCAGTTGGGGAGAGATAATTCTCCCCATCCGAGGAAACCCCCATCCGACGCGACCGTCTTTTGTACTAAACAAAAGACGGTCGTTACAAAACAAAATAAAACTGAATGAAAAAGAGAAAAATTACTTACAAAATACTAATGAATTACAATAATGATCTTACACTGAAAAAAAAATGAATGAATTCTGCAAAAGAAATAATATAAATTATAAAATTCGGAGACAACCAAAAATGACAACCGAATTCCACGACAATCACTTGACGTATTCCGATTTCTTAGTTGCTCTCGTCAAAATGCTATTTTTCGACTCAAATAAGGGTTTATTGAACTAGAAACAAACTATGAAATCGAATATGAAATGTCATAACAAATTGACTGACATCCATAGAAAACTAAACTATAGAAGAAAGGAGGTTATCACATTCTCCCTGGCTATTAAAATCTCACGTAGTCGTCTATACTCCGTTTGTTTAGGTACTTAAAAAAAGGTAAACAAATCGTAAAAAGGGTTCTTTTATAGGGGCATTTTTCGTTCCGAAATATAAAGAAACCAAAATAAATCATTTTAGAACTTAAAATCCATTTCTTCTCTTATATTTTTCTATATTTAACTACTTTGTTTAATATTAATTTGCAATTATTATTTCCTCAGCTGAAAAATCATAATAATTATATTATTTAAAATGATTTAAAAAAGTATTGCACTGTGCCTACCATAAAGTAACTAAAAAGACAGGTATTCAAAACAGTTTTTTCCGGATTGCGCCATACGTCTATTCGCAGTTCGTATTATATATTGTTCGTTACCATAATTGTTAAAATTTGGTGTTTCTGTGCTGTTATTGTTAAAGTTGTTAGTAGTTTTGATAATTGTTTTGTTGGTTTAACTGTGGAAATGGGTGATCCTGAACCTGGTACTAGTCGTCCTAGATCCCATTCATTTCCATCTCCGAAGAAGAAACGTATCAAGAGGGGCCCTGTTTCGTCTTCAGAGAAACAAACTGTAATAAACATATTCAAGTTTGTTGAGGAAACGTGGCCCAAAGATACTTATCCTTATAGAACGGATGTTCACGAAAATACCATTGTCATTAAAGGTTGACAATCTCTGAAATTCGCCATTTTTCTTGTTTACCTTTTTTTAAGTACCTAACCAAATGGAGTTTAAGTACCGTGGGGTGCGGCGGTCTCTGGCCGACCGGCGCCTCGGACGATCGAGTTCGCGAATTTCATCGATAGTTTGACAGGGCGGCTCATCAGGCTGCTCATGTGCTTCAGCAGCAGGTAGAGGGGCAGGGTTATCAATCTGTCAAGCGTCTATCTGATCAGGAACAGAACTGGATCCAGATGGAGTGGAAACTGAATCTCGTAGTAAATCAGTTATTTCAGATGTGCTTTCACCTGTCGGGGCTAGTTGTCTATTTGACACTACGACGACATCTCTTCCGCTTGACAAGCGAATATGTGAATGAAGAGGATTAACCTCAATTAAGTCCACTTCCTCTACTAAGGTATCATATTTACTCGTCCTGACATCCTTCTTGAAAAGAGCCTTTTTCTCTTCTGCTAACCAAGTCGGCATCGACTCTCCGTTGGAGGACCTTCTTGCATGACTGAACATTCTCTCATGTGGAGTGCAGCCAGTTGATGTGCAGAGCAAAGACCGGATAGAATGTAAAGCTTGTGAGATTACAGTCTCCCAGGCGGTAATCGGTTGGTTAAGTGTCTTTAAGGCTAACTGTATCGTCTTCCATATAATTCCGTTGTTTTTTTCAGTCTGTCCATTGCCTTGTGGGTTATACGGAGTAGTATAACTGGTGGCTATTCCAAGGTTATGCAAAAAGTCTTTTAATTCTGCCGATAAAAAGCTTGTACCTCGGTCGGAATGTACGTATGACGGCATACCAAAAATCGAAAACAGGGAGGTCATCTTCTTCTTCACAGTGTTGGTGTTTAGGTCGGGACAGGGAAAGGTGAATGGAAACCTGGAGTACTCATCGATCACCGTAAGTATGTATTTATTTTGTGTCGAAGATGGTAAAGGTCCTTTGAAATCTATTGAGAGCCTTTCGAAGGGGGCGGTTGCCTTTATCAAGGTACCCGATGACCGTATGAATCTAGGCTTGATTTCGGCGCAGACGGAGCATGATGAGTTTATGCGCCTTATATCCTCAACAGAATACGGTAGGTTTTTAGACCGCACCCAATGTATCATGCGTGTAATGCCAGGATGGCAAAGATTGTTGTGCAAACGCATGAGGTCATTTGACGAATTTGAAGCAATGATATTCTCTTTCCCGGGGCGGTATACGATATCAAAATTGTAGCTAGACAGTTCAAGTCGCCAGCGTTGAATTTTATCATTTTTAATTTTTGAGTGTGTTTGAGTTTGGTCGAACATGAATGAAACAGACTTCTGGTCAGTTATCAACTTAAAACTTCGACCAATCAGAAATTGCCTCCATTTCCTCAAACTTTCTACAATAGCAGCAGCCTCTTTTTCTATCGCGGACTGGTTCTTCTCACTGCTTGACAATGTTCTCGAAAAAAAGCGACCGGCCTTCCTTCCTGCGACAAGGTAGCTGCTATGGCATAGTCAGATGCATCTGTTTCAACCGTCAAAGGTATCTTATTATCGATTGTGTTGATAGTGGCTTTCGCTATTACAGTTTTGATCGATTCAAACGCATTAATGGCTTCATTAGTCATAGGATAAGATTCCGTATTCACAATAGGATGTATTTTTGATGAAAAGTTTGGTATCCATTTCGCGTAGTGGGCGAACATCCCAATGCTCGCTTCAGGGAAGCTGAGTTGGTCGGAACCGGTAAGTTTAAAAGAGGTTGTAAACGTCCGGGATCTGGTTTAATCACCCCATTGCAGATTTTGTAACCCAAGAGATTAACAGTCGTTTCGGAAAATTCACTCTTTTGCATATTGAGAGTTAAATTATATTTCGCAGCTACTTCTTTAAATCTTTTCAATTTATTGTCATGGTCGATCGGTACCACAGATCGTTATATCATCTAAATATGCAAACACTCCTTCTAGCTTCTCACTATCTAATATACTTTTAATTGCTCGTTGGAACGCTGCCACTCCATTCGTCACTCCGAATGGAATTCTCCGGAATTGGTATAGGTTACCGCATGCTTCAAAGGCTGTGTATATTTTGTCCTTTTCTAAGATAGGAATCTGATGATATGCACTTTTTAAGTCTATTTTGCTGAATAATTTATATTTAGCCACATTGGACACGACATTTTCTATAAGCGGTAGGGGAAAAGCGTCCAACTGAGTATATCTGTTAATAGTCTGCGAATAATCTATAACCATCCTTTTCTTGTGATGTTCACTTGATGTTACCAGAGTCTGAGCTCTCCACGGGGATTGGCTAGGCTCTATAATCCCATCCGAGAGCAGTTTTTGTATTTCGTCTGCTATAAATTTCTGATCTCCTTCAGAGTGTCTCCTAGATTTGGTAGCAATTGGCTTGTCGAAAGGCAGCAGATTACTGAATAAGCTGACCGGTTCAACGTTCGCCTGTAACACTGCGCATATTTTTAATGCGGGTTTATTTCCTCCAAAATTCATTTCAAGAGCTTTGTGTTTACAAAGGACATCGTGACCCAAAATCACGTCTGCGCACAGTCCATCCATAATCATTAGGTTAACATTAAGTTTCTGGTTTTGCAGCTCTAAAGTTAATGGGCATAGACCTGTGACATGTGACACTAGATTGGACTGAGCCATCGTTATCTTCTGTTCGCATGGTACTTTGAGTAGTTGGTAGTGGTCAACAAGCTTTGTGTCTATAAAACTGACGGTACTGCCTGTGTCAATCAGTGCTCGTGCTAGAATTTTGTTATTCATAAGGACTTGCGCAGTAGCTTTCCTTAAATCGTTGGCGGTAGCAGACGTTATACATGATAATGTGTCATTAGAATTGCTTCCAGTCAAGACTGCAGAGTTCTGTTGAGATTTATTTCTACAGACCTTGGCAAAATGTCTTCTCTTGCCACACGATAGACAGGTGCTTCCAGCAGCGGGGCAGTTTCGTCGTAGGTGGCGCTTATTGCCACAAAAATAGCATGTCTCTTGTAGAGTTGGTGCAGATGAAGAACTACGAGTTACAGCGACAACATCTTCGTCAGGAGTTATTGGAGCATTCGCAGTACTTGACGTAGCATTGACAGAATTCACTGAAAGACAGCTATCTCTCTGATAGGTTTCATTATGCACCTGGGCGAGCTCTAAAGATCTTGCTTGAGCATATGCTGTTTCTAAAGAGAGACTTTTATTTTCAAGTAATTTTTGACGTATTGTTGGGGACGAAATGCCACTTATAAACGCGTCCCTAATGTAGTCACTTTCATTTTGTTCAGCCGTAACTTGTTTAAAATGGCATTCTTTGGATAATACTTTGAGAGCCTGTAGATAATGATGGATGGATTCACCTGGCTGTTGAGATCTTTTCATAAGACGATGTCTAGAGTAGATTTCATTCGGAGGTTTAATGAAAATATCATGAAGCTTCTTTATTGCATCTTATCATAGCCAGTACATTCACTGATATGCGTATACAAAGCTGGAGACAAATGATTTACAAGAAGTCTATACTTTACCTCGTCAGTTGCGGGTTTTTCTTTAGTTGATATGACAGCAAGAAAATTCTCCAATGGGTCCACTGAGGGGACAAATCACTTTCTGAGGACGGGTCTGCCTCGAATCTTTCCGGACGTAAATACTTGTCCATTATTTTAGTTCAATAAATTGTAGTAAATGACGCGTTATACATCCCAGAATAATAAGGGTTTATTGAACTAGAAACAAACTATGAAATCGAATCGTTATCACACCACTACATCTCGGTGCACCTCCACGTCAACGTGTAGAAAATATTCCCTAAGGTTGCATATCTCACGGTTGTGGAGAGCCTTGGCGTTTAAAAAAACCGCGACCTCCACACTTCCGTGGGATATACAACCTTATTACAGATGAGCGTGGGTGGTGCATACGATTTGCAGTCAGCAACGTACGGACTTTCCTATCCAGGGCATCTAATTCGGTCTGAGTCCATCTTAGGCCCAACGCAAACAGAAGACGACGAGGTGAAGGTAAGGTATGGATACGGCGCAGACGCGATATCTGCGCAAACAACGTGGAGACGGTACGGCTAGTTATGTTATTATAGAGCGTGATATAGATATTGATTGATTGTATTCCTCTTAAGACGAAGACGAAGATGCACTGGCTTTGCTACAGATTGATAATTTACAGCGACCAATAAGGTATTGGATACATCCAGTGTGGAGAGAAGCAGAAGAACACAGGTTCCATAAGATAATGGCAACTTTATATGAATATCCTGATCGTTTTCGCACAGTTTATAAAATAGGTACACCCTGTTGTACCGACTTTTATTGCTATCTCTTGCCATATTTCATCCTGTACATTTCTATTACCTACTGTATCCTGTCTTACTGTAGTCATAGATATTCGGGTATTGCTCAATGAGCTCGCAGAACTGAATATTTAATTCTATATCGTCACGCATCCTGTATATAGTCTGTATACGGAGCGACGTGCCTCTTGGCGTCTGATCTGTTCGTGCCTGAACGCGGCAAGCGGACGGCGCAGGCACGCCACTCCCCGCCCCCCGCCACGTCACCAGGAGATGCGACACCGGTAAGGCGCAAGCGGCGTCTCGTCATTGTATTAAATTGAACAGAGATACGTGGCGTTATATTTTAAACTTTTGAAATTTTCGTCCATTTCGGTATTTCATTCATGATTTTGATGAAAATTCGATGTACCTAGTTTTGTTGTATATTTTAAAGGACTTAAACATAAAATATTATTATGTACAAGTACCTGTACACAGCAGTATTGTCAGCTAGATAACCCTGTCCATCCTGCTTCTGTCTTACTTACACAATTTCACTCACTAATAATAATAACACAAAAGGAAGAAGTAGGTACATATTCGAAACAAAAAAGGATGGTCAATAAGTATTATTTTCACTAAATAGCACCTTATATAATAATAATCTGAGCCGTACCGTCTCCACGCTGTTTGCGCAGATATCGCGTCTGCGCCGTATCTGTGCCGTATTCATACTTTACCTTCACCTCGTCGTCTTCTGTTCGCGTTGGGCCTTAGTATGCCAAAGGAGTATACTAAGACTGGCATGACCCAGCCGTTGTAGGCTCGCTGTTACCTTGTTACCGCCTGATAAAAGAGTCTTCAGTAGGTTGAAAGAAAGATGGAATGCCATCAAGACTATAACTGATTTAAGAAAAAGTAAAACGATGGCCGACCAGCTTCTACTTCCAACAAAGAGAAGCGCAAGTGCGGTGAACGATGTTAATAACTACTTTTCAGGTATAGGCAAACGGCTAGCAGACGCTATAACACAAAAATCGTCTTGCAGTACTTTCACCGTACCCTCCATCCTAAATTCTATCGTTCTACTCCCACCGGGTGAATATGAAATTGAAAAATTAATAATGAACTTGAAAAGTGATTGTGCCGTAGGATGGGACTCTATATCTGCCAAATTTCTTAAGCTTGCTAAACATGTTGTGGTACCACACTTAACTAAGCTTATTGACAAGTGTCTTACGCAAGATATCTTTCCTAAAGTATTTAAAAAATCTCTTATTATTCCCATTCACAAGGGTGGGAGGAAAGACGATGCTGCAAACTATAGCCCTATCTCGGTGCTTCCCACATTATCAAAAATTCTAGAGAAAGTTTTGAATGCTAGACTAGTAAACTTCTTAGAACATCACAATATACTGTCAGACGCCCAGTTTGGCTTTAGGGCAGGGAATAGCACCGAGGATGCTGTTACTAATCTGGTAGATTACGTCACGCTAAATACAGATGCAAAACGCAAATGTCTCGCTATATTTCTAGACCTAACAAAGGCGTTTGACACTGTCTCGATTCCTGCCCTCATAATCAAATTAAATAATATAGGTATTCGCGGTAATGCTCTCAAAATATTTAAGGATTTCCTCTCTGACCGCACACAAAGAGTTAAAATCAGAAACCACATTAGCCAAGATGCTGCGGTCACTTATGGCGCGCCACAAGGAAGCATTTTAGGCCCGAGTCTCTTCTTGATCTATATTAATGACTTGTGTCAACTAACTCTTCAGAACGGCAAATCCTTTACATATGCTGACGACACAGCTTTGGTGTTTCATGGAGAGACTTGGGCCGATGCTAAGAAACAAGCGGAAACAGGCCTGCATAAAGTAAGCCTCTGGCTTAGCGCTAATACTTTAACTCTGAACCTTGTAAAGTCCACCTTCCTTCAATTCTACTTTTCAAACAACAAACCTGCCAATATCAACATTAAATTGCAAACTTGTAACCTAATCAAAGTAGATGGTACACCTGCAGATAGACAATGCACATGCTTGACTATTGGTAAATCCACTGAAGTTAAATATCTCGGTGTGATGCTGGATGAGAGGCTGAGTTGGAGGCAGCATATTGATCTCACAGTTTCACGTATCAGAAAGCTCATTTGGGCGTTCAAGAAGCTGAGAAACGTGGCCGATTTTGAGTTGTTACGAAGAGTGTACCTATTATGCATTGGTTCAATCGGTCATAGGCTATTGTGTTGTGGTCTGGGGTGGTGCATGCAGGACGTTCATGATTCGTCTTGAGAGGGCTCAGAGATCCATACTTAAGGTAATGACTTTTAAACCTTTCGATTTTCCGACGGTGACGTTATATGAGGTAAGTGGAGTTTTGACGGTTAGGCAGATATATGTCTTACAACTCCTAACTAAACAGCACAGTAGCACACCTTATAATAAAAACAACATGGATAAGCGCTCTATAAGAAACGTCTGCCTACCTTTGCGTTGTCACACTGCATCAGCTAAGCGACAACACGCCTACCTGTCCATACATCTTTACAACAAAGTAAATAAGGTTCTAAATATAAACCCGCTATCACTCCACGAAGCGAAAGGAAAAATCAGGTCCTGGTTGCTAGCACAGGACTATCAACAAACTGAAGGTTTATTGCATAAATAGCTTTAATAGCACTACACACCCACACCCACACATACATCCACACACAATCATACACACACCGGCACAAACATTATTCACCAACACAAACACTCCTACTTATCTTGCACTAATTTTATATCTTGACTTTGATTAATAATTTTGAAGTTTTATTTCATTGTTTTTAACTTATGTTTGTTTAATTTTTGATATAAGTAATTTAATTTTTAATTGGATTTTAGTTTACAAAAATATATTTTAATTTCTATTTGATTGTTTTTATTTGATTGTATCTCTAATTTTATTGAAGTTGTGATTCTATTTAATTATTATTTTATTTTCAATTTATTTAATTGTATCTCTAATTTCATTGAATTTGTGAATCTATTTAATTAATATTTTATTCTCAATTTGATTTAATGACTCTTTAATTTTAATTTACAGATTGTCATTTTTAATGTTTGATACATAAAATTTGTCGTTTTTGAATTATTACTTTTTTACTTTTAATTTGTAATCTAACATGTATTTCTACTCCATCATTCGTATGTAAATCGATGGTTGTAATTTATTTTGTACCTAACTCATTATTGGTAATAGCAATTCCTAAATTGTTATTTGTAATGGTAAACACTGATTGCTGATTTTAGTAATGATTTGAATTTTTTGTTTTTAACTTTATTATTAATATTATTATTCTATTTTTTTGTTTAATCTTTATTCTTTTTTTTCTTTTTTTATTATTGATTTTAAATTGCTTAGTTTTAAATTTTAATCCATAATTATTATTATGTTTTGTTGATATTCAATCTATAATAATGATTTTGATTGTATTTTTTTCCTATCAATAATTCAATTGTGATTCTAGTGTATTTATTTAACTGTTGCATAAAAATGTATGGATCTTGGAATAGACACTGACTTCTGAAATACAGGTTATTAATACCTAGCTCTGGAGTCAGGGCGTTTGGCCCTGTTTGTAACCTAATTTTATGCTAATAAAGTATTCCTATCAGCTATACCTACTATTATAAAATTGTAAATCAGCTGTGTCTGTCCACTGAAGATATAAAAAAAATACATTCCAAAGAAGCTGACTTACAAGATCGTCGGGGGTACAGTTCACACAACGAATGGTCTAACTAAAAGGAGGTGTAGAGTGCATGAGCGGTTTCTTCTGAAACTTATTAAGGGTGTAGAAGAAGTGAATACACTAAAAGTCCTGTCGGAGGGGAGCCGGAGGGAGGGAGGGCTTACGAAGGTACCGCTTTTGTGTTTTATCAAATAAACATCAACTTAGGTAATAAATCTAACAAAAGAGGTTTTGTTAGATTTATTTAATTTAATTTCAGGAAATAGGTATAATAGGAATTTAAAGTTTTCTTTTTTGTTTTATTTTTTAATTATACTTTTTCATTACTCATACTCTGAAAGTAGGTCTGAAGTTGCCTGAGGAGCGGGATGAAAGTAATACTTTTCATCCCTAGGGAGAATCGCTTTCAACTGACAGCTGTCAAATTATTAAAAAAGAACTAATTCTATTTTCACATTTTTAATGTACCAACCATGTACCAACTTTCTATACAGCCACTCAATTACAGCGCGATGTAAAATTGAAATAAAATAAAGTTAAGTATTGATTAAAGAATATATATTTTTTAAATAACTTTACTTTCGTTTAGTTTCAACAATTTCCTTAAAATAACATAGATTTGGGCAAAATATTTACCATTTTTTCAATGATGAAAATGAAAAATAATGGCTGAATAGCTGGCCGGCCACCGAAAAAAAAACAAACAAAATAGGCGAAAAAGCGGCAATTTGATCTCGCTTCATTTGTTTTTCGATTTGAAGGTTTTGTTTATACTTCCATATAGCAGAGATTTGTACCTTTTTTTTTTTTTTTTTTTTCGTGCGGAAATCCCCTCGGATACCCCCCCGCCGGCCAGCGGGGGCGGTTATGTCGGGCTTGAACCGACTAAAACCGCACGCCGTCTCGGGTCTGCAGACGCCGGGGTGTAAGGTTGCCCATAGAGCATATCCCTCGCACGCCGACTGACCCTGGGCCATCTCCGGTTTCGAGATGGCCCCCTCGGGTTTGGGAACCACGGTGTCCCCGTCTTGCCCCGGTTTGGGGGAGGGGCGCTAGTCGCCCCACCGTCCCGGCCTGCTTCTGCTGGGGTGACAGGCGGCCTCACCTGTCACCCCCAGGCCTGCGCTCATGGAGGACGGAGGTCGTTAAGCGACCTCCGGCGCCTGAGTCGCCTGCGACGCGAGGCGAGCATGTTGCGGGCTCGGCGGGCCGGGAGGGTTCTGAACCTCTCCCGGGCGCGCTCCGCCACCTCCTTCGCGAGCATCACATGCTCGCAGAAGGAGGTGGCGGCGGCCCACGCGCTCGCGCTCCGCACCATTGCCGCAATCATGCTGCCGAGCGAGAGGACTCCCACCCCGATGGCTGCCACGAGGTCACGCCTCGGCACCTCCCACGCCGGGCAGTCCGCCAGCGTGTGCAGCCCTGAGTCCTCGCTCGCGTCACAGTGATGACACTCAGGCGTTGGCTCCTTCCTGATCCGATGCAGGTGGTCCCCGAAGCACCCCTTCCCGGAGATCACCTGCGTCAGTCGGTACGAGAGGCTTCCGTGTCGCCTCTCTAGCCAATCCTCCATGATGGGCCTTACCGCCGCTATTGCGGCGTGCCCTGCGCTTGGTCGCCCAAGTCGTTCCTTCCACTCCACCACGATGGCCTGGCGGAGCTGGGACTGCATGGCCTCGATTTCTCGATGCTCGGGGTTCAGTCCCTGCTCCCGCGCCTCCTTTCGCCACTGGTACAGTTGCGAAAGGGCTCTCGCCTCCAGGTCCCATGGCGGAGTTCCGGCAAGGAGACTCGCCGCCTCGAAGGAGATCGTGCGGTACCCGCGGATGACCCTGATGGCCATCACTCGCTGCGGAGCGCGCAGCATCCGCACACTTCCGGCCTTCAGGGCCTCCGCCCATATTGGGCACCCATACAAGGCCATGGACCGCACGATCCCCGCGTAGAGTCTCCTGCAGGAGTCATCGGGCCCCTTCATGTTGGGCAGCAGCCGCGCCAGAGCGAGAGCTGTGCCCTTCAGTTTGGGGGCCAGACTTCGGATGTGCTCTCCGAAGTCCCATCGGCCGTCGAGCACGAGCCCCAAATATTTCATTTGGGGCTTGATGCCGATGCGATTACCTCCCACGATGAGACTGGATCCCTCAGGTGGCTTGCTCCGAGGCCCATGAAAGAACAGGGCCTCGGTTTTATGCAGAGCCACCTCGAGACCCAGCCGCCGGATCCGCTCCACGACTTGGGCAACCGCGGTCGTGGCCTTCAGGATCGCTTCGCGGTATGTCACTCCGCACGCCGTCACGAGCGTGTCGTCCGCGTAACACGTGACGGCGGCACCGTCTGCGAGCTCACCGCGAAGCACCCAGTCGTATCCGATGTTCCACAGGAGCGGCCCCAGGACCGATCCCTGCGGAACACCGCACGACATCTCACGCCGGCCGAGACCGGTCACGGTTGGGTAGAAGACGGCTCTCTCCGTCAAATACGCCCCGACTATGCGGCGGAGGTAGAGAGGCACTTCGTGATACACGAGCGCCTCCCTAATGCAACTCCAGGGCAAGGTGTTGAACGCGTTAGCGATGTCCAGAGACACCGCCAACATCACCTCACCCCGGGCTACTGCATCCTCCGCCAGAGCCCTCACGCGCATGATGGCATCCACGGTGGAGCGCCTCTGGCGGAAGCCATATTGGCCATCCGCCAGGTCCGACCCCACTCTTGAGAGGTGCTCGACGAGGCGCTTCGCAATTACTCTTTCAAAGAGCTTGCACACCTCGTCGAGCAACCGGCCGGTAGGCGGACGGTGAGTCCGCCGGGCGCCCCTCCTTTCGGATGAGGACCAGTTTCCCCGTCTTCCACAATTTCGGAAACTGGCCCCGCTCCAAACATGCGCTGAGAAGCCCTCTCAGTCGGGGCTCGAGAGCGTCGTCGACTAGAGCTAGGACCCACGCTCGGCCTGGAATGCCGTCGGGTCCCGGGGCGGTGCGTTTGGCTCTCAGCCTTCTCACCGCCAGCTCTAGTTCTACCCAAGTGACCTCGGGCATGTCGTCGTCAACCACGTCGGGCACCATTGGCAACCGAGGCGGAGTCATCTGCGGTGGAACATGTTCCACCGCCCGCGCTGGGAACAGGGAGCTAACAACTCCTCCGAGCAGCTCCGGCTGGAGACACTGGGTCAACGGCGGGGCCTTGGGGCGCAGTTTTCCCCTTACCATTAGGTAGGGCCGCCCCCAAGGGTCCCGCTCCAGCGTCTCCAGCAGTTCGCAGCGGGCCTCCTTTTTGGCCCGCCTTATCTCTGCTCGGAGGGCACCTCTGGCCTCCCTGTATCCCTGGTACAACTCCGCCTCTCGGGCCTCCGCATCTGCGGGGCGGCGACGCCTCCTACGGAATCGGGCCCACCGGCGGTGCGTGATCACGCAGGCCCGTCTGAGCCTCGCGATCTCCGACGACCACCAGTAGACCTGACCCCTCGGATTATAGGGCGGAGCCCTAGGCATCGCCGCGTCGCAGACACGGGTCATGGCCTCCCGGAACCACTCCGCCTCATCGTCTACGTTGACAGGCCTGTCCGGCGCAGAGGCCCAGGCCTGTACGATGGCGGCTTCCAGGAGGAGCTCCCGATCTAGTCGCTTAAGTGCCCAACGTGGCTCGGGTGGAGCCGGTGTGGCCGGCGCATCGCTCGCGGGGGCGGAGACGTCAAACCGAATATATCGGTGATCCGAACTTGTCTCCTCCCCCAAAACGACACGCCAGCCCTGAACACGTCGCGTCAACGAGGGACTCGCGAACGAGATGTCCACGATTGAACTGGCCCTCGAGGTCACGAACGTGTCCACGGCTCCCCGATTTAGGAGGTCTAGGCCGAGTCCTTCGGCCCAGTCCTCCAGTGCCCTGCCTCTATCCCCCGCCGGGCCCCTATCGTGACGGGAACCCCACGCCAACGACCAGGCGTTGAAGTCCCCGAGCACAAGGACCGGGCGGGGGTGGCAGGCATTGACGACGACTGCTAGCTGACGGAGCCATTGCTCATACGAGTCATCAGCTATGTCTCGGCTCGGCGTGAAGTAAGCAGCCACGACCGCTATGTCGCCAACCGCCGCCGCCACGCAGCCGGGTCCCCTTGCAACGACGGCAAGAGGGGGGCTGCCGGCGGCAGGGTTGTGCACCAGTGCCGCCGACCCATCCAGCGCGGTTTCCCAGGCAGGCCCGAGGAACCGGTAGGTGTATGGGTCGGCGACAGCGGCGACATTTATGGCCCACTGTGCCATGCTCTGGAGCAGAAGGTCCTGAGCATGGGCACCGTGGCCAACATTCACCTGCAGGATGCGGAGTTGAGGATCCATTATGGAACCCCCATCTCCGCATCCCGCTGTGAACTGGAGGCGGAAGGCCGGCCTCCCGGCTTTGGCTCCCCTCCGGCGCAGGCCTTGCTGCCAACCCTGTGGTCAGCCGGCTTGCCTCCCGCTGCACACCTAAAACAGTGCAGCGGGGCGCCACACGTGCCGGCTTTGTGACCGGGCTGGCCACAGCGGAAGCAACGGTCACCCGCCGTCACTTCCGCCGTGCAGTGCACCCCCACATGGCCCACCGACAGGCACCTGAAGCACCTGGCCGGTCGGGCCTGCAGGAACCTTGCCTGCGCCCTCAGGAAGCCTCCTACCAGGAGGCTCCGCCCGTCTACAACCTTTTGGGCCGCCGCGATAGGGCAGCCGACAACTGCTGCCCCCTGTCCACCACGGCCGAAGCGTATCGCTCCGGCCTTAACTGTGTCCGGGGGGCAGCCCCCGGCCTCCACAACGGCGAGCCTGAGCTCTTCTGCCGTGACGGAGTCGTCCAGGCCCGTAATGCGCATTTCTGCGCATTTAATGGGCCTGGACACCCGGACGTCGGCTGCATCCAGCGACTCCCTTAGCCGAGCCGCTAGGGCGTCGGCCTTGGGGCCACTGGCGGCGCCGGGGACCTCGAGAAGCCGGGCTCCCGTCCGTGTGCTCTTGCACCGGACACCCGGGATCTCGAGGGCCTTCAGGTCCACGTTGGCCTTTACTTTGGCCAACACCTCGGCATACCCCATGCCCCTCGACGCTGCCTCCGCCGTCAGAGTGACGACGACGGCCGTAGTTCGAGGGGCACGGAGCTTCCCCGGCGCTGCCATCGCGGCGGCCGCGGCCCTCCTGGCCTTCTTGGCGGCCTTCCGCCTGCTTTTATTGGCTCCAGCCACCTGCCAGCCCCCTTCCAATGGGGTGGAGGTAGCCGGAGCCACGGCTGGGGCTGGGGCCAGGGCTGGGGACGTCTTCCCCTTGCCCTTCCCCTTGCCTTTGCCTTTCCCCTTCCCCTGGGTGGGAGGGAGCCGAGGAGCCGGTTCCGGCAGGGACGCACCTGCAGCCGGGCGGGAGGGGCCCTTCTGGGTTACAGCCACATAGCTGGCCACCGGAGACGCCAGAGGCGGACGACGGATGGAGTCCACTAAGGCCTCCATCCGACTCATCATCCGCTCCTCCAGCGCACGAGTAGCCGTCACCCAGGGCTCCTCCGGTGATTGGGCCGGCAGCCGCACCGATCGCGCCGGCTGCTCCGCCTGCGACGCCTGCGCTGACTGTGCCGGCTGCGTCGACCGTGTCGACCTCGTCACCCGCACCGGCTGCTCCGGCTGCGCCAATTGCGCTGGTGGCACCGTGCTGCGCCGAACTCGCTACCACCCTCTTTAACTCCTCGAGGGCTGCAGCGAGCCGGGCCGTCTCCCGACGGGACTCGGCCAGCTGTTCCGCGAGGGTCTCATTCTCGGAGGCGATGTTGAACACTATATTCAACATCGCCTCCTGTTCGGGGCTTGGGGACCCCCGGAACGACGCGGTCACCCTCTGGAGTTTCTCCAAGAGAGACCGCGTCCCAGCGCTCGGCTCCGGCACCGCCGAGGTGGAAGGCCTCGACGGTGACTCTCGCACAGCCCTACCAGGGGCTGAGGGCGCTCGGGTGGATGATCCAGCCCTCGTTCCCCCTCGCGCCCCTCGGCGGCCTGCAGCGACCTTGGACGCCTGCTTCGACGTCTCGTCACTGCTGGAGGAGGAGGAGGAGGTCGTCCCGGTGAGGGTATAATCCTCATCCGAGACGTCCTCCCCCGCCCGAGCCTTTGCTCGCCTCCTGCGTTTTCGGGTCCTCTGTACCCCAAGACCCAACGGGCTACTCGCCCGGCTTCGCTCGTTGGCGGTGTCGAAACTTTCCGACACCGCCGAGGTATTTAGCGTCACCTCCACGCTTGCCTGCTGCGCAACCTCCGCGCAGACTCCATCATTTTTGTCCAAGTCCAAGTTCGTGCCTTTGTCGTTATTTTTTTTCATTATCCGGTCCGGTTTCTGATTGTTATGTGAATTTAGCATAGCATATCCCACGAGTATGGGGGAAAGGTGGTCCATCCAGGCGGAGCCCCCTGCACCTGGATAAGCCTATATACTATGGAGGTCGGCTGGTATCCATAGGTTTTTACGACTTTGCTGTCGGGTGTTATAGACTTTTCCTTGTCGTGGGCCGGCCAATAAAGGCAAGCCCTCCGGTCAGCAAGTTCACAGCGTACCCTTCTGGAGCCACCAGTCAGGTCGTTGCTGATCACCTGCCGATTACGGAACGCGAGAGGATGGCTAGTCCTCTCTCACCGGCGGCGGCACAAGTAACCCAAGCAGAGATTTGTACCTACCTATGAGTTCATCAATTTACTCATTTTTTCTTTAGCTAATTCATGTTTTTAATTTTACTTACCTTGTATTCGTAATGAAAAGCACAGTGTTTACCTCGGGCTAAAGACTTATTTAGTCCCTCGAACTATTGGCGCCCTCACTTCGGCGCCAAACCTCGTCTCGCGACTAAATAAGTTACTTTCACCCCTAGGGTAACAATGTACTATTTCATGGGTAGAGCCGGGTGGAAAGTAGCTTATTTCATCCCTAGGGCGGAAAGTAATTTTTTTTTAATTTTAGTGTTTGCCATGGCGTCCATGATAACTTAGTTACGTCATAATGCCTTGATATCATGTCGCTTTTTTTTATATGGCCGCCTAGATACTAGATTACAATGTAACCAATAGATTCGATTTTCAAAACTTTTCTAATGTTGGCAGTAAGTATGTACGTGAATTATATTTTTTTTTTCAGAATTAAAAAGAAACAATTTAAGTTTTCTAAATAATTAGCGGGAAAACGAGATTCAATATAAATAAATAAGTACCTTTTTTTGTTTTTTTTTTTTATCGTGCGGAAATCCCTTCGGATACCCCCCCGCCGGCCAGCGTGGGCGATTATGTCGGGCTTGCACCGACTAAAACCGCACGCCTTCTCGGGTCTTCAGACGCCGGGGTGTAAGGTTACCCATAGAGCATATCCCTCGCACCCCGGCTGACCCTGGGCCATCTCACCACTAACAGCATCGCTCATCCTGTCTCCTCTGAAAGCAGAGGAGTACGGAGAGCGATGTGTTCCCGCCACGTTGGGTATTGGCCGACGATTAATGCCAACCCTATGAAGGGGTGAAGGGGAAGCCATTGACCGCCGCCCAGGGTGTACCGGCCGCTCCGATTCCGTTCCCCCCGGACTGCAGCGGGATCGGAATCGGAGCGACACTCGAGGAGGTTACCCAACACATACCCCAATATAAATAAATACCTTGTGTTAATTGTGGTTAAAAACGGTTTTGGAAAGTGATTCCAGTGACATGGATATTAATTTAACTCCCGATGAGATTGAAGAACAGGCAAAAGCTGTTGTTAATAATCCATTTTCAAATTGTTCTAATTTGACTTTAAATTTTAACCTGTTTCATTAAATGTGTGTGTTGTATTTTAATTTCCTCACATAGTCGAAATAAAAAGTAGAGTGTTTACCTCAGGTGAATGTCACCATTTCACCCTCGAACCATTGGCGCTCTCATTTCGTTCGAGCGCCAGAAATATCTCGGGTGAAATGGCTGACTTTCAACCCTTGTGTAACAATCTACTATATTATTATTATTACTTTATTATTTTATTATTGTAACATGAATACTTCGTGTCTTATTTTAGATTTATACGTGACTCCCTTTCCCTTGAAATAGGTATGGGTACCTATGTACTTCCAAATGTTTTTGTTCGTAAGTTAAATGTTTCTTTTGTTAATTTCGTTGAGTGGGTACCTTGCAGTCAATCTAGACTTTTTGTGATTGTTAAAGAAGTGTTTGTTACTTTGCTATCTGTATTGTGTGTAAGTTAATCTGTAAATATTTGGATCCTCTTATCTGATTTTGTGAAATGGCTATTCAAAATGAGGTGGTTGTCTATAGAAAGTATATTTTTGGTAGATGCTTTGTTTTTTATCTCTAAGTTGGTAGTTATATATTAGGGCCTTTTGCCGTCAAAAGCATTTCAGTATCTGAGGACAACAGTCCTCTGTTTAGGTCGCGTTTTATGACACCGCTGACCGACGCGCGACGCCACAGTCTTTGTTAGAATCTCAGAAAGGGTCGCTTACCTGAATTGTTGAAAGTGAAATTTATTACTGTTTATTTTGAAAATTCTTTTACCAATAGAAAGCATTATTTGAGTGCCATAGGCGATATAGCCTATGGCACTCAAATCACGCTACTACCCGAGAGCGGAGCAGTAATCATAAATGTCAACAAATCCGGCATTATTATGAAAACTGATAAATTACGGGTAGGTATATACGAGTATGGGTTAAAGGGGTGCAACGGTGGTTCGAAATACTCCACGGGCAGAGCCTGCTTGTATTCCTATATATTTAAAACAAAGTGAGGTTAGTGATACCGTTTATAACTCGAGAACGGGTGGACCTATTCTTATGATATTTGATTTTTTAGATTTGTCTATACCTATTTACTACCTTTGCCTATACCTTTTTTTTTTTTTTTTTTTTTATCGTGCGGAAATCCCTTCGAATACCCCCCCGCGTGCCAGCGGGGGCGGTTATGTCGGGCTTGAACCGACTAAAACCGCACGCCGTCTCGGGTCTACAGACGCCGGGGTGTAAGGTTGCCCATAGAGCATACTCGCACCCCGACTGACCCTGGGCCATCTCCGGTTTCGAGATGGCCTCCTCGGGTTTGGGAACCATGGTGTCCCCGTCTTGCCCCGGTTTGGGGGAGGGGCGCTAGTCGCCCCACCGTCCCGGCCTGCTTCTGCTGGGGTGACAGGTGGCCTCACCCACCACCCCCAGGCCTGCGCTCATGGAGGACGGAGGTCGTTCAGTGACGAGCAAGTTGCGGGCTCGGCGGACCGGGAGAGTTCTAAGTCTCTCCCGGGCGCGCTCCGCCACCTCCTTCGCGAGCATTACATGCTCGCAGAAGGAGGCGGCGGCGGCCCACGCGCTCGCGCTCCGCACCATTGCCGCAATCATGCTGCCGAGCGAGAGGACTCCCACCCCGATGGCTGCCACGAGGTCACGCCTCGGCGCCTCCCACGCCGGGCAGTCCGCCAGCGTGTGCAGCCCTGAGTCCTCGCTCGCGTCGCAGTGATGACACTCAGGCGTTGGCTCCTTCCTGATCCGATGCAGGTGGTCCCCGAAGCACCCCTTCCCGGAGATCACCTGCGTCAGTCGGTAGGAGAGGCTTCCGTGTCGCCTCTCCAGCCAATCCTCCATGATGGGCCTTACCGCCGCTATTGCGGCGTGCCCTGCGCTTGGTCGCCCAAGTCGTTCCTTCCACTCCATCACGATGGCCTGGCGGAGCTGGGACTGCACGGCCTCGATTTCTCGAGGCTCGGGGTTCCATCCCTGCTCCCGCGCCTCCTTTCGCCACTGGTACAGTTGCGAAAGGGCTCTCGCCTCCAGGTCCCATGGCGGAGTTCCGGCAAGGAGACTCGCCGCCTCGAAGGAGATCGTGCGGTACCCTCGGATGACCCTGATGGCCAGAACTCGCTGCGGAGCGCGCAGCATCTGCACAGTTCTGGTCCTCAGGGCCTCCGCCCATATTGGGCACCCACCTTTGCCTATACCTACCGTGCTATTTTGAGCTTTATTTGCGGGGATTCCCACGGTTTAGTTTATATTTAAAACAAAAATTGTGTTATGTGTGTTTGGAACGATACTGAACACAAAAATATATTTTGAAATTCTTGTCTGTTTCGCGATGAACGCAACAACTGCTGAACGGATTTATTGATTGATTGCAATTGGTTAAGTTAAGTTAAGGACCGGCGGTATGATCAAAACAACGATATTATTAGTTTAATTTGATAGATGTTTTCTTGATCGTCTTGATCGATTCTCGAAACGGCTTAGGTTGCTCATTACCTACTATTCATAATACTCTTAATCATTGAGTTTGTGCATAGTCCACGGGCCACGGCACTGAGGCGCAGGCTAGAGTATACCACATCAACTAATGAGCTTAAACCAATTACAAATTTAAATCTATATCTACTAATACCGTGCAATCTCGATAACTCGAATTTCAAGGGAAATGTTACCATTTCCCTTGAAATTCGAGTTATCGAATTTCGACCTAATGAGTTTACAACTAGTTTTGAAACATTCGAGATATAAAGGCAATAGCAGGTAACTGCTAAAATTTTGAATTAACGGGGCGCAATGGTACAGTCTTATTTTTCAAGTTCTAGAGTCAAAGTTAAGTAAAAATTAGACTTGGGTAACATAAATATCTATTTAAAAAATCACAATACAGTCATGTCAGGAAGTACAACAAAAAACAAAAAAACAGAAAAAAATAACAATTACAAAAAATCTGTTATCTTCTTTAGATTTAAAGAATTTGTACACAGCTGTGTTGCTTGGGACATTGAAAGAACAAATTCATTATTGCACGTGTGCAAGATCTAAACCATACATCAGAAGCACCGCACTTTAGACTTCATTGCATAGAGTTCGGAGAAGTCCAAGTGAGGGTGAGCGCAGATTGGAGACAAGACGGTCTCAAGACACGGTTGTCGGCGTGCAGCTCTAGTAGGTATTTGACCGCTTGGCTTACGAAACGGTTTTGTTCGAAGTGTGCGCTGTTTCACGTCCCTGTAGAGCAGTAGTGCGTCTTAAGACTGTCTTTTCTCCAATGAGTGCGCAGCCTAAGACGTCAATTGTTCGTTTGTCAACAGTACGACCCACTAGTGGGTCCACAGGTTTTCTTTTCCCCACAATCCCACTACAATGCAGTAGGCTACGGATAACGTGAAGATGATTTTAGTTCCACCACATTAACTGACTTCGACTTAAGAAATCTTCTTTTTTTAATTTGAGTTATAGAGTAGTTACTAACTGTCCCCCGAGGCTTCGCCCGGGGCATACTTCACCCCCGTGGCACCCATTTATGACAAACATGCCAGTAATTTATTACTTCTAAAATAATGTACAATTTGCCTGATTTGTTGACATTTATGATTATTGCTCCGCTCTCCAGGGTGGTAGCGTGATTATATATACGGCCTATAACCTTCCTCGATAAATGGGTTATCTAACACAAAAATATTTTTTCAATTCGAACCAGTAGTTTAATTTGTATGCATATGTCTATTTACATTGGTCTGGGTGTTTCTATGTATAATATGTATGTATTTACAAAAAAAGTATATAAGTATGTTTATCCGCATTCTGGAACCCATAATACAAGCTAGTTAGGCTTGTTTTGGGTCTAGAAAGTGCTGTGTAGAATGTCGTAGAATATTCATTTATTTATCTTTATTGACGACCTCTGTGGCATAGCGGTAGTGCGTTCGACTTTCTCAGGACAGGGCCGCGTTTCGAACCGGTGGTCCATTTGCCAAACATTAGATTTTTTTTTTTTTATGACGTTTTGTAAGTGCCGTATTAATGGTCTATGCAGAATAAATGGTTTTTGACTTTGACTTTGACTTTGACTGTTAAGCCAGAGGTCGCGGGTTCGATTACCGCTCAGTGCAAATATGTATATTTGCATTGGTCTGGGTGTTTCTATGTATAATACGTATTTATTTACAAAAAAAAGTTCTCATTCCAAAAAAACATGAAGTGACCCATCCTAAAGATACTAGACCGATAGCACTAACTAACACAATTTCAAAAATATTTTTCTCAATTCTACAAACAAAAATGTGTCATTTTATGATTAACAATAGGTATTTCGGACCTAACCACCAGAAAGGGTTTTTACCCGGCATTTCTGGTTGTCTGGAACACAATAGTCTGTTAGCGGAAAGCTTAAAAGATGCTAGAAAATACGAAAGACAGATAACGGTATGTTGGATAGACCTAGAAAATGCATTTGGCTCAATTCCACATTACCTTATGGTATACGCGTTGCAATGGTATAACTTTCCGCCCGTGGTCATAGAGATAATCGAGTCGTATTACTCCCAGCTAAAATTTGCTATAAGCTTCCAAGAAGTACACACAGGACCATTACGGTATAATGTGGGACTGTTTCAGGGATGCTGCTTGTCACCAATAGCATTTAACATAGTAATTAATATCTTAATTACCAAGTTAATACGTCACGAAAAGAAATGGGGTTATCGGTTTAAAGTAAATAACATATACTCAGAGTCCATCTTAGCTTTTGCTGACGATCTCGCAATACTGACGCGCAATCCAAAACAATGTCAGGAACTATTAAAGGAAGTCGATGAGTTCTGTTCGTGGACAAATGGACTGAGGACGAAGCCCAGTAAGTGTCACTGTCTATGTCTGGGTAGACGGGACACCAAATTTACCTCTTACGACCCGGGACTCTTCATTGGGGGTAAACCAGTTTCCATAGTCGCTGAATCGGTGCCATTTAAATTTCTTGGGAGAAAGATAGACTATAAAGGACGCACACCATCCTTAGATGAAGTTGTCGATACGTTTATAAATGACCTAAATAAGATAGATCAGATACCACTAAACAATATCAAAAAAGCTTGGATATATGACAACTACTTAACATCACGTCTGACTTGGCCTTTTCTGGTGTATGAATTCGGTAAAACCTTACTGGCGAAAATAGATGCAACTGTCATAAAATCGCTAAAATCGTGGCTTGGACTAGCGCACTCTGCTGATTCCTCTGCTCTATTTAGGGATCAAAATAATTTTGGGATGAAACTTAAGAAACCATCGGAGCTCTATAAACATCTTAGAGTTACCAAAGCCCACATCTTAGGAAAATCCCAAGATGTCACAATCAGGGCACTCCCGAAAGATAATAACGCGTCCGAGCTTGAATCTAGACTTCTATTCCATAAACGATTTATGATAGGGGCCCAGTCAAACAGAGTGGGGTTGGGAGTACGAGAGCCAGAAAGGGACCAGGATATACTTAAGTCCTTTCTAAAACAAGACGAAAATGATAAATATCGAGTGCACGCGATGAATTTGGAAATCCAAAATGAATGGTTGACAATGGGAGAGTTCTGCATACCGATGGCCTTAAAGTGGCGCACCTTGATCTATGACTGGTCGCCGGCCCTGTTAAAATTTTATCTTAACGCCTTTCAGATGACCCTCCCAGACCAGAGTAATCTGGTAAGGTGGGGGAAGGCCACAGAAAAACAATGTTATACTTGTGGTGAGGCAATAGGGACGGCTAGACACATATTAGTAGGATGTAGGGTGCTTCTCGATAGAGGCCATTACTCACGCCGCCACGATAAGGTGCTTATCATCATACGTGAAGCAATGAGTCTGGCAGTAGCTAGAGCCCAAAAAGGATTGACTACTAACAGACGTCATATCAACTTTGTGTCTGAAGGTTCATCCATAACACCCAGGAACAAACCTTATTCAATCTTAGATACTGCCCCAGATTGGACTCTCCTAATCGACACGTATGAAAAGCACTACAAAATTCCGGAGGATGTTGGGGTTTCGTCATCTAGACCTGACATATTCCTATATTCTAAGAGATTAAAACATGTGGTTCTTGTGGAACTTACTGTACTGTGGGAAACAAATATACCGAAGGACCACACAATAAAGAAAAATAAATACTATGATCTCACAAACGAATTAATCAAAAACGGTTACGTGGTTAATTTGTATGCAGTGGAAGTGGGAGCGAGAGGTATACCAGCAAAATCTCTCTATAACCTACTTAAAGATCTAGGCCTATCGAGAGCTACAATAAGCTCATTACTAGGACGAATGTCTAAAGCGGCACTAGTAGGTTCGTATCAAATTTGGTTAGGCAGGGAGGGGAACTTGGGTAGTGAAGGTGAGTGTTGATGTACATCAACAAAAGGGGCCCCTTCTAAACCTACACTTGGGTCGCAAGTCCCAGGCACTGTCCCGAGTTCCCAACTCAGCAACGCGATGGACCCGGCACCCGCACGGAGAATCCATGGATTGCTAAGATTACGGTCTCATTTTAAATGACAGCCCGGAGAGACGGGCTGACGCTGGAAAGACAGATGACTGCTGGAAAGACAGCTGACAGACGGAAAGACGTCCGACTGCTGGAAAGACAGCCGAGGGTGACGGCCTAGCAAGCCAAACCCGAGAATATAATCGCTAAAAGTCCGAATAAGAAAAATACCCCCAGGACAGTCCGAGAGGGGGGGGCGGAAGATCTGTCCACCGGAAGGAAAAAACGACGACTCTGGCGATAATACGGATTTGAAATGCCCCACGTGCGGGAAACAATACAAGAGGCGAGCTTGGTACATCAAACATTTGAATACACATGGTGTTGAAGCACGACAGCCGTCGGTAAGAACTTCATCAGTCACTACGGATAGAGTTGACCCTCATACATCCCATGGTGAACCATCGTGTCAAAGTAACCAGGAGTCCATAAATATCCGGACACGTCTTAGCATTCCGAGCCTTCAAAACTCAACCTGGAAAGTGCACGACGAAAATTTGGCCATTCTGCTAGAACATCCAGGCAAGAAACAAGATCTAAATAGCCAAGTAAACACTTTCCAAGATACAATTTATACGTATTTTAGTGAGCATTATCCACCTCCAAATTACCATGCTCCTAAAATTAAAGAAAACTCTTTTAAAACTAAATTGCGGAGAAAGAAAAGGGAGCTAAAGAAAAAACTTCGAGATGCCAAAGCCTTGGGCGATTATCATCTTAGTCACCAACTGTCTAGGGCATTAAGATCAATTCTTAAACTAATACAAGGTATATCGCAACAAATAGCAAACAATTGCGATAGTTACGATAGGGCAAGGCACGAAGTAAATTTTGATAAAAACCCTTTTCAGTACTCAAAAAACATCTTTAAAAGCCAAAATGGTAAACTTCTTCTGACCAAAGAACAAACTTACGAACATTACAAAAACACTTATGAAATACTTAAATGCAGAACACCATACAATCAACCGGAAACCCAAAGACCTCACGACCCTCTAGTACAATTCCAAGGGAATGCACCTACCATAGAGGAAATAGAGATACAAATAAAAAAGAAATCATCTAAATCGGCTCCGGGCCCTGATGGGGTTCCATATATAGTGTATAAAAAATGTCCAACAGTTCGTAAACATCTCACAAATATATTCAGTAAAATCTGGTCAGAAAAGAATATACCAGTCGCATTTGGCGAAGCGGTTTTCGTTCTCATTCCAAAAAAACATGAAGTGACCCATCCTAAAGATACTAGACCGATAGCACTAACTAACACAATTTCAAAAATATTTTTCTCAATTCTACAAACAAAAATGTGTCATTTTATGATTAACAATAGGTATTTCGGACCTAACCACCAGAAAGGGTTTTTACCCGGCATTTCTGGTTGTCTGGAACACAATAGTCTGTTAGCGGAAAGCTTAAAAGATGCCAGAAAATACGAAAGACAGATAACGGTATGTTGGATAGACCTAGAAAATGCATTTGGCTCAATTCCACATTACCTTATGGTATACGCGTTGCAATGGTATAACTTTCCGCCCGTGGTCATAGAGATAATCGAGTCGTATTACTCCCAGCTAAAATTTGCTATAAGCTTCCAAGAAGTACACACAGGACCATTACGGTATAATGTGGGACTGTTTCAGGGATGCTGCTTGTCACCAATAGCATTTAACATAGTAATTAATATCTTAATTACCAAGTTAATACGTCACGAAAAGAAATGGGGTTATCGGTTTAAAGTAAATAACATATACTCAGAGTCCATCTTAGCTTTTGCTGACGATCTCGCAATACTGACGCGCAATCCAAAACAATGTCAGGAACTATTAAAGGAAGTCGATGAGTTCTGTTCGTGGACAAATGGACTGAGGACGAAGCCCAGTAAGTGTCACTGTCTATGTCTGGGTAGACGGGACACCAAATTTACCTCTTACGACCCGGGACTCTTCATTGGGGGTAAACCAGTTTCCATAGTCGCTGAATCGGTGCCATTTAAATTTCTTGGGAGAAAGATAGACTATAAAGGACGCACACCATCCTTAGATGAAGTTGTCGATACGTTTATAAATGACCTAAATAAGATAGATCAGATACCACTAAACAATATCAAAAAAGCTTGGATATATGACAACTACTTAACATCACGTCTGACTTGGCCTTTTCTGGTGTATGAATTCGGTAAAACCTTACTGGCGAAAATAGATGCAACTGTCATAAAATCGCTAAAATCGTGGCTTGGACTAGCGCACTCTGCTGATTCCTCTGCTCTATTTAGGGATCAAAATAATTTTGGGATGAAACTTAAGAAACCATCGGAGCTCTATAAACATCTTAGAGTTACCAAAGCCCACATCTTAGGAAAATCCCAAGATGTCACAATCAGGGCACTCCCGAAAGATAATAACGCGTCCGAGCTTGAATCTAGACTTCTATTCCATAAACGATTTATGATAGGGGCCCAGTCAAACAGAGTGGGGTTGGGAGTACGAGAGCCAGAAAGGGACCAGGATATACTTAAGTCCTTTCTAAAACAAGACGAAAATGATAAATATCGAGTGCACGCGATGAATTTGGAAATCCAAAATGAATGGTTGACAATGGGAGAGTTCTGCATACCGATGGCCTTAAAGTGGCGCACCTTGATCTATGACTGGTCGCCGGCCCTGTTAAAATTTTATCTTAACGCCTTTCAGATGACCCTCCCAGACCAGAGTAATCTGGTAAGGTGGGGGAAGGCCACAGAAAAACAATGTTATACTTGTGGTGAGGCAATAGGGACGGCTAGACACATATTAGTAGGATGTAGGGTGCTTCTCGATAGAGGCCATTACTCACGCCGCCACGATAAGGTGCTTATCATCATACGTGAAGCAATGAGTCTGGCAGTAGCTAGAGCCCAAAAAGGATTGACTACTAACAGACGTCATATCAACTTTGTGTCTGAAGGTTCATCCATAACACCCAGGAACAAACCTTATTCAATCTTAGATACTGCCCCAGATTGGACTCTCCTAATCGACACGTATGAAAAGCACTTCAAAATTCCGGAGGATGTTGGGGTTTCGTCATCTAGACCTGACATATTCCTATATTCTAAGAGATTAAAACATGTGGTTCTTGTGGAACTTACTGTACCGTGGGAAACAAATATACCGAAGGACCACACAATAAAGAAAAATAAATACTATGATCTCACAAACGAATTAATCAAAAACGGTTACGTGGTTAATTTGTATGCAGTGGAAGTGGGAGCGAGAGGTATACCAGCAAAATCTCTCTATAACCTACTTAAAGATCTAGGCCTATCGAGAGCTACAATAAGCTCATTACTAGGACGAATGTCTAAAGCGGCACTAGTAGGTTCGTATCAAATTTGGTTAGGCAGGGAGGGGAACTTGGGTAGTGAAGGTGAGTGTTGATGTACATCAACAAAAGGGGCCCCTTCTAAACCTACACTTGGGTCGCAAGTCCCAGGCACTGTCCCGAGTTCCCAACTCAGCAACGCGATGGACCCGGCACCCGCACGGAGAATCCATGGATTGCTAAGATTACGGTCTCTGTAAGTATGTTTATCCGCATTCTAGAACGCATATGACTCTGAGCTCTGCTTAGTTTGGGTCTAGATGGCGTTGTGTACTTTGTCCTACAATATTTTATATTTATTTATTCATTTATTTATCTCTATAAGTAACTCGAACCTCGTTAAGTTGTAATCCTCGGTAAGACGAAAGATATTGTCATTCCCTTCCGCATACATTGTTGTAGAACGAATAAATCACAGGCATTTAAGTATAATATGTTAAATGGGTGGCACGGGGCTGGGGGCTCGAAGTACCTCACGGGCGAGGCCGCTATCGCTAGTGCAAATAATATATAGAAACAAAAAGAAAATTAGATACAGACGAACATAGAATGTATGAACAATTACATCCTTTCAGGTAACTAAACACTTACTGCATTTCATTCAAAGGAGCAAGAAGCTAAAATTACTGTTATCCGTACTTGCTGATGGTACTAGCGTAGTTATAGGAGGCAATAAACTGGGGCCTGATCATACCCGTAAACTCGGAATTCAGTGAAGGGTGTGACTGAAATAAATTGAGCTGAGCGAGCAGGACTCTTGCTTGAAAAATAAGGCACTACTATTAGCGCGCACGGGCGGCGCGCCGCGGCCCGCCAGCGCTTGACGTAAACGTCAACAGCTAGAATCACTCGAATGATCCCCTTCGCCCATGTTCGTAACTGACATCTTGTAACCAGTTGCAGGAGACGCATTTTTTTCGCTGTTAGCTGGTAACTAGTTGTGAGAGAACAATTCTTTTTCCACTCTGGTAACTTAACTTTCCTAACCAATTAGAAGAGAAGATAATTAGTTACGTACGTACGGCAAAGCTCATTGGATTCGGAATGACGCCTAGAATAATTTGCCAAAAACTTGTAGCACATAAACAATTGCTAAAGCTATAAACAACTAAAGATGAAAAAACAAGGTATTTCGTCACCTTTTATTAACTTTTATGGCGTGAGTTTGTTAACTATGTGTAAAAGAAAGGCTCCACGAAGTGAAACATTTTTAAGACAATTTTGAAATTTTTTTTTTCATTTACTGTTGAGGCGGAAGTTCGAGAAAATTTTGTTAGTTAACTATCGTTCAACGTGTTGAAAAATTAACTATAAGTGAAATTTCCAATAGGAATAATTTTTTCAAAGTGTCAGAATACACCATATTTTTTTCATATTTAAAAAAATATTCAATGCCTTAAAAAATTTAATCAATGTATCGTCCTCGCGTGTCGTGAGTCGCTACGACGCGCGCGCACATTGGAATATCGCGCGGAGACCCATTTTCCGCGTTAAATTAAAATTATAAATAATACAGATAGAGTTCCGGGACCGGAAGTTTACTTGGAAACTTTCTCCTGTTTAAAAAGCTTTTTTTTTTAAATTTCTTAAATATTAATAGTCTATGAAATATTGACGAACAACGAAATGCCCTTTTTCATCTTTATGTTCTATCTATATATTGTTCATAACTTTAGCAATTGTTTATGTGCTAATACATGTTTTTGGCAAATTTTATAGACGTCATTCCGAATCCAATGAAGTATCACGCATAATTTTAAGAGCAGTACCTATCTCTATTTTAGACCATGACTTGTCGACTGGACTAATAGATTTGTTTAGATCCTGTTTGATTAAAATTATTATTAAGACCTGAATCAATATTAAGGACGTGTATTTTTATTTTATTTTCATGTTTATTTATTTTGTGGAAATATAAGTAAGTTACAATAGTAGATGTTACAATAGTAGGTGTTACAATAGTAGATGGTACAATAGTAGGTGTTACAATAGTAGGTGTTACAATAGTAGATGTTACAATAGTAGATGTTACAATAGTAGGTGTTACAATAGTAGATGTTACAATAGTAGATGTTACAATAGTAGATGTTACAATTGTAGATGTTACAATAGTAGGTGTTACAATAGTAGATGGTACAATAGTAGGTGTTACAATAGTAGGTGTTACAATAGTAGATGGTACAAATACAATTTGGCTAACTAATGAAAGTAGTAATATTTTTAGTAATCACTAAAATGCTGTCGACAGCATTTGTAAGTAACAAACATGCCGATGCCGATGCGAGCATAGTTATTGATAATCGTGGGTCTGACGACTGGTCCGAGTTCACGTCCTTGCAGTACTCCACAACTTATGGTTCTAGTACCAGAGTTACACAAAATTTGGTACTAAAGCAATTAGTATTATATGACGGCCTGTGTGGCGTACGGTAGTGCATTCGACTGCTACGACAGGGGGCGCGGGTTCGATTCCCGCTCAGTGCAAATATTTGTATGCATGAATATGTCTATTTGCATTGGTCTGGGTGTTTCTATGTATAATATGTATGTATTTACAAAAAAAAAAGTATATAAGTATGTTTATCCGCGTTCTGGAACCCATAATACAAGCTAGTTAAACTATGCTTACTTTGGGTCTAGAAAGCGCTGTGTAGAATGTCGTAGAATATTTATTTATTTTATTATTTTTTTATTTTATTGATTGTCTTTCTTAAAAGGATAGTGGAGAACTGAATCTCTATAATATTAATCAGGTGAGTAGCATAGATGAGTGCTTTATTATTGACATATTTGATATATTTCTTGTCATATTGAACTAACAAATATATACGTTAACTATAGAAATATTCAAAAACTATTTAAAACATTGCATAAAGATTTAAAATTTCTTTTAAATCTAATCTAAAACACTTTAGATAAGCGTTTTTTATGTTAATATTCATTAGGATTAGTAAATATGAGTACACATATAAAATGAATATATTGTGGCCTCTTTTAGATTTTTAACTTGGTTCCTTTATTCTTCTCATTGTTTTCATTTTTATTCAGCTCTGTTCATAAAATGTTTCTATCGTTATTTCGTGTTGAACTTTGTTGTTAATCTAGACTTTGTGTGGTTATTTAGTCCGTATTACTTTTTAAATTCTGTTAACTTTTTTGAAATACCCAACTGTGACATTTCCTGTGATAAGTATAGCTTTTCATAATTCATTTCTTGTATTGAGTGTTTATTCTTGGTAGATGCTTTGTTTCTTTGATCTCTAAATATATAATATTGTCTATTTTCGTAAAAACATATTTTACTATTTATTGACAATAGCGTTATCTCTTGGTCGCCTTTTACGACACCTACCCTTGTTGTGATGTGCCACCCCTATGATGTACCACTATTGTTAGATTCTGAGAACGAATTAGTCAATTAGTAATTACCTGCTATTCTATTAACAATACCCTTAATCTTCCGAGCCCAATTTCTTTATCTTTAATAATTCACAGTGATGAGTCATAGGTAGTCAAAGTAAACCAATGAGTAAAATGCAATCACAGGTTTAGGTCAGTCGCAATTCAGTGCTCGTGCGGACAACATATAGTTACGTTCTCAGTTACCTGAGAAGTTCTGTGGATCATTGTGGATTTTTGATATTTACATATACTATACAGTGTTAGTGTACATAATGGAACTACAATTTCAACGTATGTACTTTTCTTTTTAAAATATTTAAAAATATTGCTGCTCGACATGTGATTTTAAATATTTATTGTTATTATCTACCTTTTTTTTTTTTTTTTTTATCGTGCGGAAATCCCTTCGGATACCCCCCCGCCGGCTAGCGGGGGCGGTTATGTCGGGCTTGCACCGACTAAAACCGCACGCCGTCTCGGGTCTTCAGACGCCGGGGTGTAAGGTTACCCATAGAGCATATCCCTCGCACCCCGGCTGACCCTGGGCCATCTCACCACTAACAGCATCGCTCATCCTGTCTCCTCTGAAAGCAGAGGAGTACGGAGGAGTGTCGCTCCGATTCCGATCCCGCTGCAGTCCGGGGGGAACGGAATCGGAGCGGCCGGTACACCCTGGCCGACGATCAATGCCAACCCTATGAAGGGGTGAAGGGGAAGCCACACACAGACACTCGAGGAGGTTACCCAACACACACCCCTGTTATTATCTACCTAGTTGCGGGATCAGTACAGTTACGTGCTACACAGCATAAGATTTTGAACTCTTTTGGGACGATATTTTTTATTCCAAAGTAGACTACTAGGCTTTAAAACTAAACATTGTTGTATTGCTTATGGTTTTATCAAATTGATTCAGGCATAACATAACTAACATAACATAAACTCACGCCTGTATCCCCGAAGGGGTAGACAGAGGTGCTAGCACCCACATTTCGCCAGTTTATGTTTAGGTCCCAATGTAATAGGTGGCGAGCCAATTGCCATTAACCGGGCACTTATAAACCAGCGATAAATACACACAACTTCGAAAATCATCGAAAAGTCATTGGTGTGTGCCATGGTAAAACCTGGGATCGAACCCGAGACCTCGTCTCAGCAATCCATTACCCATACCACTAGGCTACCGCGGATTATTCAGAATCAGTTAAAAATTGTTCACAAAAATTCAATAAATCAGTACTAAGATTTTGCGTTATTTCAGTTTTAGCTAATTAATGAAAGAAATGTTTTTTACTTATCACTAAATCAATTGTGCCAAGTTTGTCATTAACAAATACAAATATGCTAACTTCGGCATGCATAATCATTGAAAAGCGTGTGTCTGACATTCATATAAATTCTAAATAAAACTGGCCTCAGTGTACGTCCTTGCAGTATTCCGTCACTTACAGGTCCTGTATTAGACTTGTACAAAATAACTTACTTCGTTTTGTTGCATATTATTTAATATTGTTTAATTTTTTGGCAATTGATCTACTGTGATTTCAATATGTAATATTCACGTAAACTGTACACACTATCATCGATGTCCTTTAGATAAATTTCTACGAACATCGCAAAGGCATCGTTTACATAATCTAACGCTTTTGTCATGTCCATACAGTGCTTTAGCAGTCTCGTTAGTCCTTTGACACTCTTAAACCAGAGGAAATACATACTTCCATAAGATACAAACTATAAACTTACATAGACAATACATATTCGTGTACAAGACGTGTATATTTTTGGTAGATGCTTTGTTTCTTTGATCTCTAAATAAATAATATTTTCTATTTTCGTAAAAACATATTTTACTATTGATTGACAATAGTGTTATCTCTTGGTCACCTTTTACGACACCTACCCTTGTTGTGATGTGCCACCCCTTAGATGTACCACTATTGTTAGATTCTGAGAACGAATTAGTCAATTAGTAATTACCTGCTATTCTATTAACAATACCCTTAATCTTCCGAGCCCAATTTCTTTATCTTTAATAATTCACAGTGATGAGTCATAGGTAGTCAAAGTAAACCAATGAGTTAAATGCAATCACAGTTTTAGGTCAGTCGCAATTCAGTGCTCGTGCGGACAACATATAGTTACGTTCTGAGTTCCGTGAGAAGTTCTGTGGATTATTGTGGATTTTTGATATTTACATATACTATACAGTGTTAGTGTACATAATGGAACTACAATTTCAACGTATGTACTTTTCTTTTTAAAATATTTAAAAATATTGCTGCTCGACATGTGATTCTAAATATTTATTGTTATTATCTACCTAGTTGCGGGATCAGTACAATTACGTGCTACACAGCATAAGATTTTGAACTCTTTTGGGACGATATTTTTTATTCCAAAGTAGATTACTAGGCTTTAAAACTAAACATTGTTGTATTGCTTATGGTTTTATCAAAATTATTCAGAATCAGTTAAAAATACTTCACAAAAATTCAATAAATCAGTACTAAGATTTTACGTTATTTAAGTTTTAGCTAATTAATGAAATAAATATTTTTTTCTTATCACTAAATCAATTGTGTCAAGTTTGTCATTAAAAAATACAAATATGCTATCTTCGGCATGCATAATCATTAAAAAGCGTGTGTCTGACATTCATATAAATTCTAAATAAAACTGGCCCCAGTGCACGTCCTTGCAGTATTCCGTCACTTACAGGTCCTGTATTAGACTTGTACAAAATAACTTACTTCGTTTTGTTGCATAGTATTTAATATTGTTTAATTTTTTGGCAATTGATCTACTGTGATTTCAATATGTAATATTCACGTAAACTGTACACACTATCATCGATGTCCTGATAAATTTCTACGAACATTGCAAAGGCATCGTCTACATAATCCAACGCCTTTGTCATGTCCATACAGTACTTGAACAGTCTCGTTAGTCCTTTGACACGCTTAAACCAGAGGAAAATACATAGTTCCATAAGATACAAACTATAAACTTACATAGACAATACATACTAATAATAGACATACTAAATACATAAATAGAAATATTGTAGAAGCATATACAGTTACCCTGGAAGTAATTACTGATCTTGTGAAGTCGACAATATCAAACTACAAGACTGTTTTATGTATGTCATAGTCTTACAAAATTTGAAAAGTTTCTTCGACTATACCATTTTTTTTGAAAATATACATATTGTGATACTACAGTTCCAATGTTTATGTCTTAAAACTTTTCTCGGAGGAAGACTCTTGGACCCAAATTATAAATTGCCCACACAGCCCGCTTTTGCAGTACAAAGATTGTATTTAAATCCGCGGCATTACCCCAAAGAAGAATTCTGTAACTCATACTATGAAAATAACTGAAATAGACTATTCTAGTCGTATCTACATTTGTTAAAGCCGTAATATTTTTTAGAGAAGGAACCAGAACTTAGCCCTCTAGCCATGTTTTCAATGTGTGATCCCCACTGTAATTAGGCATCATTACTTAAACCTAGAACCACGGTCGACTCCACAAGGCTCAACTGTCCATTGTGTTGTACATTGGTATCCACATGTTTAACATTAGGTAAGGTGAACTTAATACATTTGGTGTTTCTTTCATTAAGGCAAAGCTTATTTATATTAAACCAATGAACCACTCTCGAGGTTGCATTGTTGCCTTTGTCATAATCGTCTTATTATCTTTTAATTTTAAATATTAAGGAATAGATTAATAAGAACAATGAGAGAATAGATTGGTCTTTACTAATTTCAACATTTTCTTTGGTTTATTACCTACTGGCTTATAAATGCTTTATTAAGAAACGAATATTTTTAGTTTTATCACCGTTGCTTTTGTTTGAGGCAGGTTTTGTTTCAAATTTTCATTTTTCTTCAGCGTACATAAAATTACGTATTGTTTCTTTTGTTTTCGCTACCTCTTTGTTAATCTAAACTTCTTGTGGTTGTTAGGGTTGAACTACCAAGTAACATAAAGTATGTTACTTGGTAGTTCTTCCTTCTTATTTCTATAGAGGTGTATTTATCATTATAATTGTACTTTTGGTAGAGAATAGCTTTTGTATCTCTCAGTATATTTGTTAGTGGTCAGGATTACAGAAGAAGTTACTTAAGTCGAGTCTTTTTTTGATAAATAACTTTTAATAATAAGTATTAATTGTTTTTTTTTTAAATTTGTGTAACACACGTTCTTACTTTCGGTGCCATAACGAATATAAATTAAATTTTTTTGATAGTGCTGGGAATTAATATTCCCCGTGCCGCTTAATTTAATATGTCCGTTAAAACTAACGCGTGTATTCACGTTACGGTTGGTCAATCGGAATGAGGAGGCAGCTGGGGTAGTATATATGATTCTATTTCAACAACCGCGTGGCTTTGAGGTATAGGGCAACGACGTATTAAGATGAACATTGTTTGCAGATCCTGAACGCTCGGCTTCGCCTCTATTTGGGGCGACTAAGACGGGGCGCAAGCGCAATGTGGACGACAAGAGGTTGAACGCCATCGCGGAGCTGCGAGCGCAGCGGGACGAGAGAGCTACGCGCGTCCAGCGTGGCGCCCAGAAGCGGAAGTCCGACGAGCGGCGCGGGGAGGCGCGGGTGAGTGCAGCGCTCCGCCGGCAGATCAGCGGCCGAGTGACTAAAGCTATTCTGAGGGCATATGTTTAAACCGATGCTAGTACCTATACATACGAGTATATCACGTTCACTGCCCGAGTCCCGGCTGACCGACTGGATCATCAACGCAGAGCCCAAACCTTTATATAATATATATATATGTATGTATGGTTCCACTTCCCAAAATTTGCGGCACTCTCACGGTCGCATTTTTTCCCCGATCGCTTTCAAACTGCGGTCAAAAATTGCTTGGGTGTAAACTTAGTTTAAGTTCGTGAACGGGTGGAATCCGGCCTAAGGGGACGGTAGGGCCTCACTTTTTGTGTAATCAGTTTTTCCTCAAAATTTCACGTTCCATGAAAGATATTCGAACCGTTCTAATTTTATCCCATAGTATACATGAATACCAACAACTTTTAATTATAAACCTATAAGATTGAAACTTTAACTAAAAGTGGAGGGGGGAAAAACCAAAATTTTTCGGGAAAAAAATCATAACTCCTAACCGGTGAACATTCTTGCCGTCGGAAACATTTTTAATCGATAGGCCATTTTTAAGTCTAAAATAAATGTCTGAAAAGTTTATCGCTAAAAGTTAGCGTTTTCGAGAGTAAAAAAAATTAAACATGTTAAAAAATAATATTAATTGATTCACGAAATCTACCTGTGGCGGCTGCCTGATCTTGTTCGACATTACCCCCGAGCTGCAGGTATCGCGCTGCTAAGACCACGCTTCCGATGTCTCTCCACTCGAGGTGAACTGCTGTTCTTGACCCACAGGACGAGGACGCAGCATCCAGCGGCTCCAGCAACCGGAGCGTCAAGTGGAAGGCATCAAATATTTATTCTGATGACTCGTCATCAGATTCTGACGACAAGTCGGCTGGTAATAAATAATTTGTCCTTTATACGTGCTGCACCATTCGTAGACTGCACACAATAAACAGAATTCTATGGCGTAGCGGTAGAGCACTTAACTGCTCAGTCGCGGGTTCGATTCCCGCTCAGTGAAAATATTTATATGCATGAATATGTATATTTGCATTGGTAATGGGTGTTTCTATGTATAATATGTACCTATGTATTTATAAAAGAAAATGTATATTTAGGTATGTTTATCCGCATTCTAAAACCCATAAGACAAGCTAGTTAAGCTATGCTTTCATGGGGTCTAGATAAGATAACGCCGTGTAGAATATGTATTTATTAGGCATTCTCGATTCTCGAATTGACTGATGAAGTGAAGTCGCGTCCCAGATGTTGATCTTTCCAATTCGAGTTCGCGTTTGACCGATGATCTTGCTGCAGGTCGCCGAACTTCGTCCTCGTCACTGTCCTCCTCGAGTGCCGAGCGAGGTGCCAAGCAACGCAGGGGACACCCAGTCCAAGTGAAACGCGCGGACTCGAGGGACTTGATCAACGAACTTAGGCTCAGCAGGTAGTGTACCGATGTTGTTTGAAAGAGCTCATGGGGTAGATAGGGGAGATAGGGTAGGTGGGAAACTTAAAACTTAATACTAATGATGAAACATTTTTATTGTTCTTTATTTATGAAACTTGCTTTAAAAAATATGTGTGCGTGTACTAGTGTACACAGGTAAGAAGTGAAACTCCCTTGCGATCTTATTTTCCGAAAAATGATCTACTATATGCAACTTTACAGAAATTGGTTTAATAAAGTTAAATTAGATAAACTTTAACAAAAGGCTTTTATTATCATAGACATGAATACAAATAATACCTCGTCGTATTAGTTAATAATAACTAGTTTTAATGGAATTAAATACATTGACCGAAAGTTACAATCAAAAACTGAGCTTAACCTTAAATAACTTGAAAAAAAAATACCATAATCACACCCACGTGTAGGTGTATAACTTTAAATAATTTAGAAAAATAAATACCACAATCACACTCAAGTATTAGAAAAAGAGATATAATTACTTACTTTTTTTAGAAATTCACTGGAATTAGAATTGAAATAAACCCTTAGATTTTGCTGATCACTATCAGTCGAATAAATCAACTTTTTTTTTAAAAGATCGCGCGTAACGGAAAAATGTGACGCGTAACCGAAAAATGTGACGGTAAAGTTTTTTCCAACGCCGATAAAGAAATTTCACTTCAAAAATAGTTTTTTCCATCCCTCCTGTTCGGAAAGTTTAATTTTCATGGGTAGATAGCCGGGTGGAAAGTAGCTTATTTCATCCCTAGGGCGGAAAGTAATTTTTTTTAAATTTTAGGGTTTGCCATGGAGTCCATGATAATTAAGTTACGTCATAATGCCTTGATATCATGACGCTTTTTTTTATATGGCCGCCTAGATACTCGATTACAATGTAACCAATAGATTCGTTCTTCAAAACTTTTCTAATGTTTGCAGTATGTATGGTACGTGAATTATAACTTTTTTTCAGAATTAAAAAGAAACAATTGAAGTTTGATAAATAATTAGCGGGAAAACGAGATTAAATATAAATAAATACCTTGTGTTAATTTTGGTTAAAAATGGTTTCGGAAAGTGATTCCAGTGACATGGATATTAATTTAACTCCCGATGAGATTGAAGAACAGGCAAAAGCTGTTGTTAATAATCCATTTACAAATTGTTCTAATTTTACTTTAAATTTTAACTGATAATCGATATACCTGTTTCATTAAATGTGTGTGTAGTATTTTAATTTCCTCACATAGTCGAAATGAAAAGTAGAGTGTTTACCTTGGGGTGAATGTCACCATTTCACCCTTGAACTATTGGCGCTCTCACTTCGTTCGAGCACCAGAAATATCTCGGGTGAAATGGCTGACTTTCAACCCTTGTGTAACAATCTACTATTGATTGTTTTACCATTAAGTTTAATTCTTTTCTACTGTACTGTACTTAATAAAGACATCAATGTTATTCCCTACAACTAATTACGTCACACTAAACAGTGACGAGGTTAGTGATATATTCAAGGGGAACAAGTGTCAAAGTGTATGTCCGTCAGTACCCAATCAACTTGAGAATCTCTGCGACTACCGTCCTTAAGCTAAAAAGCGACTGAACGACAAAAAAAATTTCGAGCTAGAGCTGAAAAACAAGAAAATATTTCGAAACCTACGTTACGTTAACGTATACGTATCAGGAAGATATATTTTTAGCTTTTTTATAATGTTGCTATTGATTAATATTTGTTTGAAATGAAAAAGGTGAAAGTTGAGCGCATGTAACTGGGCCGACTCTAGCTTGAGGACGGCAATGTAATGCACATCACATCGTGGTAGGTTCACGAGCAATGCTGGGGGTGGAGCAGGGGGGGGAGGGAGGGGTGGAGGTTACTTCCTTTTGTTTTACGCTAAAGTGCCCCGTAAACTTAGCCTATCCTAATATCTTGTCAACATTCAATTGCAGGTTCAAGCTGGAGCGGCTGGTGCACCTGCCGTTCTTCGCGCGAGTGGTCACCGGCTGCTTCGTGCGCATCGGCATCGGCAACAACAACGGCAACCCCGTCTACAGGGTGAGGCGCAGCTACTAGCTTTCCCCCGCGGCTTCGCCCGTGACATATTTCGATCCCTCGTGGCACTATTTCACTCATACCTTACATGCCTGACATTGATTACTTTTACAATAATGTATAAAAATTTGTCCGATTTGTGCTCCGCTCTCCTAAGTAGTGGCGTGATGATATCTAGCCTCCTCGATGAATGGGCTTCCTAACACAAAAATAATTTTTAATAAAAAATATTAATAATAATTTAAGAAAAAAAAAATTCATGACATTTTGTCTATTTATACTATTATAAAATTGTAAATATAAAAATATATGATGAGATTGAACGTGACTTCTTTGCCCACAGGTAGCAGAAATCGTCGACGTGTACGAAATGTCCAAAGTATACAACGTAGGCAACACCGCAACGAACAAGGCCCTGAGGTTGCGGCACGGCGCGCAGGGCAAGGAGTTCCGCCTGGAGTTCGTCAGCAACCAGGTACGAGTCTGTCAGACTTGCGTGCTGCAGTGGGCCCAACAGACCCTGGACATGCTGGGAACCAGCATTTTAGTCACGGGCAAATATTTCCATAGCCATTCTTAGTGATGGGTTAGCGAGTACAACGTGTTCAGGCGCGACATTCGCTCGCGGGTCCGTTCGTCTCGTATAACTTCATTCAACATTCAGAACGCCGGTGTGCGTACTGTGTCGCGTCACTGAAGTGCTCGGTCGGTGGGACACTACCGAATACGTTACACTGCGTAACCGAAGTGTATGCATGCGTAAACTTAAGTGAAGATGACTGACCTGTAATGTACTCTAGTCGGCCACCTCGTGTGAAGGAAAGTATGGCTCCATCAGGGAACCACAAACTGACAGATTATTTGTTGTTGTCGTCAGGAATTCACGGACAGCGAGTTCCAGAAATGGCACCAAGCCATAAAGGACGCCGGCGAGAAGCCGCCCACCATGGACTTCGTCAGGAACAAAATTACCGAAGTCAAAGAAGCGCTCACGTACGAATTTAAGGTGAGGACGTGAGTTTTATCGCCTTCTGCCCGCTCACCCTCGCCTCGCCTCGGTTCGTATGAAGGCTTATAACTCGAGCCAGCTTAATGAACACGTAATATACATCCTATGACCATCGGAGGTTATGTACCTTTCAAATGATAAAAGTATTTTTCAAATAAGTGAAGTAGATTACTCTCAAAATATAAACAAACTCACAAAATTTGGCCTCTCTCTTTATAATATTAGTAGGTATAGATTAGCACATCCTTATTATTTTGAAAGATACATCAGTATATGGAAATAGTAGCCCGCCGCCTGCTTGTGCCCTGAAATCGCTTATATCTTGGAATCAATAATATTCAAATAACCATCATTATGAAATGAACCTCGTAAAATAATGTTTCTTTCAGGAAGAGGACGTGGAAAAAATAGTGGCAGAAAAGGAACGGTTCAGGTCGCACCCCACCAACTACGCGATGAAGAAAACGCAGCTCATGAAAGAACGAGACGTCGCACAGTTAAGGTTCGCTCGCCTCGCTGCTCCTAGCGCCCGTCTTGTGGTGTTTACTTAGAGCTCATTCCAATTGTCTGCGTTTTAATACAGAGGTGACGACGAAATGGTATTAGAGCTGAACGCCAAGATCCAGGAGCTGGAGGAGCGCGCCAACCAGCTGGACAAGATCAGGACGTCGTCGATCCAGAGCATCTCGTACATCAACAACAGGAACAGGAAGCTCAACGTGGAGACGGCGGAGAAGGCCATCATGGAAGAGGTACTTTATCATATCTCTGACCTTGTGCTAATAACTTGGAGGGTTTTTTTATGAATGGCTCACGTTTGACCTCTCTCACCTGGTCGTAAGTGACGATGTGGTCTACGATGGATCACGTTTGCCTAGAAGGAACCTATTCACTCGAGACTTGAAGATTCCGAGGTTATAGCTTTCCGGAAACACAGACTCAGGCAGGCAATTCTACTCCTTAGCTGTACGCATAATAAATGTGTCGCCGAAAAGTTTCATGCGTATGAGTGGAATGTCCACCATGTAGCGGTGGCGCGTCGCTGTGCGTCTGGTCGTTCGTTGGGGGAAAGGGCTTGGAGGTATCAAGTTGTGCAATTCCAGCGCACACTCTCCGTTTACGAGGGTTTACTTGTATCTTTGATGATGTCGAATTTCCTCATGTTGTCCTAGTTACAAAAACACGGGGTGTGAGAAAATAATGACGCGGTTGTAGCTTAGATTTCCACCGAATAGCACTGGTGCTACGTTGACCGTGCAGCTCGGTCGAAAAGTAAGGCGAAGTACAATAATCCTCGATACGTTGCAGGTGAAAGCTATGAAAGGCAAAAAGGCAGACGACCCGTTCACGAGGCGTTCCACCAAACCGGTCATGAACTTCCAATCACAGTTACAAAAGGCTAATGTAAGTATTGTTTTGAATATTTAAACATTCCCATTGTTTACAACACGCTCTTGGCCGGTCTCTGAATTGAGAGATTGAAGTCGAGGCTTGCCAGCGACTGCTCGCGGACAGCTCCCACTACGCGGGACGAGACTCCACGTTCATTTATCAATCCAGAAGCAAAAATTCTGATTGTTTCTCTTACACACCAATAAGATACGCAGATTATTGATAATTAAATAACTATAATGATTTGTGTGCTTTTAATAAACAATCCATATCTCCATACTTGTATTATAAATACTAAAGTAATTCTGTTTGTCTGTCTATTGAACTTTCACGCCTAAACCGCTGAACTGATTTTGATGAAATTTGATACAAAGATAGACTAGAGCTTGAGAAAGGTATAACCAACATCCACGCGGGCGGAGCCGCGGGCAACAGCTAGTAAATAATGAAACAATATTTTCGTTCTTATTAGTGGTGATTGCTCGTCAGCAAAGAGCGCTCACCAGGCTCCATTCGGATGCTGCGCTTTGCAATGCTTCACAAGTATACTTGTTTGAACTCCCATAACCGCCTGAGCTTCTAAAGCTTCCGTAGAAAATTTAACTCCTGATTTTCGTTCAGGCTCAAAATGTCCAATTCTCAAAATGACCAATTCCCAGAATGACCAATTCTCAAAATGTCGAATTCCCAGAATGTCCAATCTTTGAGAATGTTGTAAATTTTTTCAAATACATCACAGCGCTTTGTTAATACTTACGAAAAACAATAAATACAAAATACTGATAGAATCAAAATAACTAATATAATAATTATATTGTTATTATACAAATCAATTCTGGCGCTACGCCGGCCGCTTCCGCGGCACGCTCGCTTCACTCGCTCGGCTCACGCTCTGTTGGGGTCACAGTTCTAACCTAACCTAATCCAAATTTTGCTACCTGTAGTCCATTCTCAAAGATTGGACATTCTGGGAATTGGACATTTTGAGAATTGGACATTCTGGGAATTGGACATTTTGAGAATTGGACATTTTGGGATTTGGAAATTTTGACACCGTTGTACATTTTGAGAATTGGACATTTTGACCCTGAAGCCTGATTTTTTTGTAAAGACTTCTCATTGCCTTCGTACAACAGTATTGTTGTCTTTCCAGCACAAGCAACCACCGCAGCAAGACGCCGAGATAGCAAAGCGAGACCGACCGGCGTCGAGCGACAACACTAGTTTATATTCGCTACACGACTTTGATGTTCAAATTGAATTGGATCTGTCTGAGAATGACTTGCCTGCGATTGCCTTGCCCGCAGTGGCGCTGCCGGCCCGCGAGCTTCCCGGTGAGTACCCGCCGCAGTCCGAGGGCTCCCAGTCACTACACGACATACCCTCACAACACTCTCAAGAGCCAACCACTAGCTATTTTTTTCTTTCTGATTCAGAAAATCATCAATCGTATAATAGCCCTCTTCTTTCAAGACCTTGTCGAATCTCGAGAAGGAGTTATACGCAGGTTTTGTAATAATATTTCTTCTTTTCAGGAACTCTATTAAAGCATATCACGACGAAGGCGAAAGAGACGGGCCCCAAGCGGTCGCTGAACTTGGAGGAGTACAAGAAAAGGCGCGGGCTCATTTGAGCAGCCGCAAGTAGCCGCGACACGCCAGTACTTCCAACTACTCCATTTCTATTCTAGTTCTAGAGACCTGCCTAACATTTTTCGATAGTAAAATGTTTAATTTGCCTTTTACCATTAATTTTTTGAAGTTAAGCAGTTATCAATAGAGTTCGACACCGTCTGAGCTACATTGCGTACCTACTATGTTGTAAATTTGGCTACGCAAGTAATCGGACATGGTCGGTCTGTGTCTATGTGAGATGTCAGCGAGCTCCTAGCACTCACTTCCTAATTTTATATACTACTGTTAAAACTTATTGAACACACTTACTGAATTATGAAGAAAAATAAAACAAATGTCGGTTAGCGTTAGATTCGAATGACTTTTTTAAGTTTTAAATGCCTACTGCTTCTTGTGAATGCTACATGTGTATGTATGTATGGTGCAGGCGGACATGCATCGGTCCTGAGCGCTGCCTGCGCTGTACTGCATGATATTATATTATTATTATTATGTTAGGAAAATCGCGCGTCGGAAAGAAGAGTATCGTTGAAATCGGCTTGCTTGGCTTTCTTTTGTTAAACGTTTTGTATCGTAACCGAAACAAACCGATTGTAGCCGGACGCCCAGTCTTCTTCCCGAGTTTTGTAACGTATGAAATGTTAGATCGTAAAGCCAGCTGAATGCTGAATATACCTCGGCGTGAGCTCCTAGTTTTAAGTATTATTGCTGTTATAAATTATATAGCTGGAATAATGGAGGATTTATTGACGTTTTATCGGCACTTGTGGGCAGTTAGTTTCACCTGGTACGTGGGAAAACAAAATCTGGGTGTACACTTCTGTTACGGGGATGTAAAAGAAAATGTGTTGTTGTACCAGCTTTTCTGTGAAATGGTGAAATTCGGAGCTACGGTTGTCACCAAAGGTCACTGTCAAATGTCATTCATTTACAATAGAATTGTCAGATTTCATTACATAAATTACCCAGAATAATCTCCGTAATCTCGGATTACTCATCTACTTTTCGTATCAAATTATTTATATTATTTATATAATATATCAAAATCATTTAGCAACACTGAAGCGACAGTGACGACACCCTTCAGTTCACAGATTGGTTGGTACGACTTTAGCATCATTCTCTATTGTGCTCGAGCATGACAAGATGTAAAAAATCATGTAAGAATCATGTTTTATACATACTGGTATAGGTACTACTTGTTATAAAATTGTAAATTAGTTATCGTCGCCATGTGTCTTATTGCAATTGTTTAAGTAGAACCATGAGATGAGCAAAAAACGATAATTTAATCATGCTAGGCAACACCTAGTTTTATCACAAGATTGACCAAACAATATGTTTCAATATCTTTTTAAACAATTCAGCTATACCTATAGTTAAAATATTTTATTATCATTTATATATATATATCCAAATTTTCTCTTCTTTTTCGTGGTTCATTTGTAAATTTAAAGCAATTAAAGAAACTTGTAAGAAAATTGTATTTAACAATTATTACTTTAATGTTAATATTTATTTCACATTAATAATATTAGTATTATTTAAATATATGTTACTACTACAAATACTACAATGTACCTATCGCACAATATTCCATAGAATTTTATAATTTGACCACACGACACGTCCCATCGGTTTGGGCGTAGAAATTCAGAAACGCTAAATTATAGGTTAGCGAATTGTCAGTAGGCATTATGCCAGATGTCGCAAAATGACAGATTCTCGTATTGACAGATTCGCGTGATGATATATTCGCATAATGACAGATTCCCGAAATGATGAGATTCGTATTATTACAAAAATAATGTAATAATTATTAACAAAATTCTTTGTTTATCAGTATAATTAGTTATCTACATAATCTTATCGTCAAAAAACCCTAAACGTCCAAACCAACTTTCATTTTGCTAATCTGTCTTTTTATGTCTTTTTACGATTCTGACCATTTGCGCCATAAATTCTAATATCTGACAATTTGTTAATCTGGCCATTTGCGTTTCTGGCGTTTCACGCCCAAACGACCCATCCCGCCAACCTGTAAAAGCCCGTAGTTTGCCGTTGGCTAGAGGGTCTGAAATTTCAAACAAGAGATTATTTAAAAATACCTAATGACCTTTTTTTTTCTATAAATTTAAATCGGAAGAAGTCTACATCTAAGACGTCTTAAATCCGCGACAGTCCTTTTCTAGGGGTTTTCCTCTAAACTGAGTACCTGCCTCTAAGTGTCCTGGAAAGCTGAACTTTTCGTCGACCTGCGAAGTCTTGACTTTTCTGATTTAAATTCCCTTCATTTAATTTCTATTTGCTCCATTTTAAGGCAATTGTTTTGTCCACATTACCGTTAGTTTATGGGGATTGCCCCTTTTCAAGTCTGCCACGCGGCGACCCGCCATTTGTAGGTAATATGTAAATTATTTATCTTAGAACACTCGATGTAAATTTGTAATTTCTTTGATTATGAACAAACACTTATGTTTATTAGTTAAATGAAGCGAAAGGCTTAAATACTATGCATTTTTATTTTTTAGTGTGTACGTTGGTGCACATAGGGATTTTGATAACTGCGGTACTTGCAATTATTGTAATTACATAGTACATTGACGCGTGGTTGTGCCTTGACTAGTTGTTAGATGAGCACTGCTGCCAAAGACTGCTAAGTAAAAATAAAGTGTATAATAAATAGAAACGTAAAATGTTTTTTTTGTTCATATCCTCTGTGCACTCACAAAACGAAAGTGAAAAGACTAATATCCAAACATGC